>HG995370.1:1574732-3011964 GCA_905333075.3 Atethmia centrago
CAACCAGGGTATCCGGTCTATTGATACACGAACCAATGGCTCGCCACCTGATCGTAATCCCAATTCTCAACTAATTACCATCGGCAACTGTTGACAATTAAACTGCGTCGGAGAGTGTTCTTTGCTTTATTAATGATTTATAGCCGCGGCCTGCACGCGCCCGATAGCGCTACCCGACGAATTAATAACTAAATACTTATGTCTCGGCTGACCGGGAAGCTGGGGATGGCGACTGGGGACTGGGAACTTGTGACAACCCGTTTAACGGGACGTGCGGGAGTTCATGCTTTGTGTTTCAGTTCGGCGGGTATTTAGTTTGCGGAAAAGATAGTGGGAAGTGAAACAACTGGGCTAGGCATTAACATATAGAAATGTGAAGCATTTGGTGCATCTCCGGGCACGGTAGTTGCGAATTCAACAGAAAAAACCGAATAATGTTTTTCCTAGACGGAAATTCTCTGAAATCTAATGGATGGTGCTTTTAGAAGTTATAACTATAGAAGTCAAAAACTGAAACAATTCCGAAAATTTCGAGGTTGTTCGAGCACCTCGCAGTTAACACAGGTCTTTCGAAGCTGCAAAGTTGATTTTATACTATTGGTGTCTATTCTAACAACATCCCAAAAAAATAGTACAATGCAATTTTTTGCGACATAACCCGATTTTTGTGTCTACGGTGACTGGCCTATTTAGAAATTTCCATACCAGATGGTACATAATATACAGCGAAAGGAACTTTATTCCAACCGGGTGTCCCCCGACACTTCCCGACTTTTTGTCTCACACTACGAATCCGATAATGTTGGAAATATAGCAACGTTTAAAAAGTTAAACGTCAGTGCAGGGAAACGATAACACGCGTGTATGTGCTCCGCCGTACATTGCCGTATTTCCCTTTAAAATTCAATGTCGGCCAAGAAAGTGAGTGTACTAAGAATAAGTGAATCATACACGACAATCTCAATCACAAACAATTTCTTGTAGTAAGAATAAAAAATTCTTCGAAACTGTCAAAGTTTTCCTCATATGCCTAGTACACAGATTTTCATCGTTTGTGGAAATTCTTGTTATACATTATTGTCAGTATTTGTATAATTAAGTATGCAGTGGCAGTGATTTTCTAAATAAAATAAAAAAGTTCAAAGATGACGACGTTGAATATTATTCCTGTGTTGTGCGGGACGAGAAATAAAACAAGAATATCCTAATTTTGAAGTGAATGACTTCATTGATTTAATTACCACATTTTATCCTCACGATAAATATGTAAAACATATCTTATTAAGTGTATCCTTTTTGAAGTAGGTTAAATGTCCATGAAATTAATTTCATTCCCCTGTTTCTGGCTCGGGGCTATTTTGAAATTATTGCACCCCGCGCAGCGCTTAATAGGACATTATTTAAATTTGTATATATTTTGGGGCTATTTCTAACAGATATTGCCTATAGACACGCATATTGCGTCGCGGTGGGGATCGTTGATAGAGTTATGGGTTTGTTTACGTTGTTTGGTTGGAAGCGTTGTTTTACAATGGGGGCAATCATCCCTCAGATATTTTGATCGCTGAATTAAGTGAAGGAATTGTATTGTTTGAGTCAAACCGCCTAGACAGTGTGTCGAACAAGCCACAGTAAACATAGTTTTCAATAGTCTTTACATAACTACAACAGTGAGGTTAACATTAACAGTAGATAGGTCGTTTGCTTTTGTTATTCTTTGTACAGTAACTTCATAAACTTTTCTTAAGAATGTGTATTGTGACCTCTGATATGGCAACACTGTCAAAACCATAGTGAACTTTATTTTCGTAACGATAAGGTTGCTGTTGGGTTGCTCCCGTTAGAAGTATAACAACTGTGAAGTTACTGTACATTAAACTCATTATCTTTTAATCTTAATACTTATTAAAAAGCTAGCTGTGACAACATATTCATTACCCCTTCATTGGCATCCCACCATCCACCAGACTGCATCTTGTAGGGTGGCAGACAGGAACCCTCCCAAATGTATAGCGGCGAAAAAAATAATTTGTAGGGGAGTCCATGTGTGGGCTGGGGGATTTATGCTCAATATTAAATTGTGAGGTAAATATTGCCAAGTGCATGTTTGGCGTAGCGCTGAAATTGGATAGAATTGTATATTTTTTAATAAAACTGAAGTCTTTGACTTTTATTTATTAATCGTGCAGAAGGCGGAGCACTCGATTCAGTGTTTTGGCTTGCTTTGGGCAAAAATGTTTAACCAATAGTGACGCTCTACTCTGCTGGTCGTCGCCAGCAGAGTAGAAGCTCACTATCCGGCCAATGCTCTACTGTGCCGCGTGCATTGACTGAACAGATCCACTCAATCTGTGTGGTTCTTTCCTCAAGAGACACAGTACAGTACAGTAGAGGGCTTCAAACTTCACAGACAACATAAAACAGCAAGGTATATTTATTTCCAACAATAATGACTTCACTCATAAATAATTCCACAAGTATTATTGATTCAGTACTAATTAATAAACGTATCTTAGTAAGTCGGAACCGGGCCGGAGCCGGGAATAAAACCGAGCCCGGATTAGCGAGGAAGCGACGGCGCGAGATTAAGCAGTAGTTATTAAATAAGTTGGGCAGGTTCACAGCCGGCCAGATAGACTGTATTATATACATACACTAAGATAACTACACACACTACATTATAAGACTGTATACCGAAATGAATTCCTGCTATTTTGGGCAGGATCGTTCAGTATAGAGAGTTTCCTAGAATTAGGTGGTTTAATTGGAGATGTTGTCTTCCAAGAATAGTTCTAAGATATTATAAGTTGACTATCACTTTCCTGATACATTAGAGCCTACTGCATAGCACAGCAGCAACCCTGCCCATCCCCACTACACCCGCATCCTGTCAGCTCTTTGTGTAATAGGATGCATGGTGTGAAACAAAACTTTACTTTGCTTGTACTTTAATGTTTTTGGCTTTTATTAAACGAAACTCGTTTAATTAATGTTTTAGGATATCGATAATTACTTTATATATACAGTACAAAAATATTTGTACCGTACTGTCTGTTTCTTAGATAAGTCATCACAATTTAAGACATAGTTCGTGAGCTAACTCTGTAACCTTGCACTAAGTATTCGTCCACAACAGCAAGCGGCTAAAAGAAATCGAAACTGTTCAGTATAATTTATGTCTGTGTTTATAACTTAATATTATCATTTTGGATTCGGGCTAAAAGATAATTACCACTTGTAATGTATTTATCTTACTTAAAAGCGAGTAATGTTAGTAATTTCTTTATTTAAATACGCCCGGGGGAGGAATTACAACGTACTAAGAATCAGGCTCGTTTCAGATGGGGCTGGTACTGTTACAAAAATTTACTGAAACTTTTTCAAATCAAATCTAATCAAATCTACACTCGTAACTCGTATCTCTTCTTACACTCGTAATTAATTATAAACGAAGTAATCAATTATAACTCGTTATTATTATAAACAAAGAATGGCAATAGTCTCAATGTAGCAACCTTAATAACCAGCAATTTTTCAAAGACTATGCGAGTTAAATACTTCTAAGATCACTAATTGATTTAGAAAGGTTGAAGCCAAAGAGATTTAAACCACTTGAGAGCTGATAGAGCGATTTTGTCCAGGCACACGACTCACCACTGCGGGCCGGGGGATGAAGAAAATACAGCGGTTGTGATTGGTCGATGCAAAAATGTCAGGACGAATGTTCCACACATAGTGATGCACAAGTCGGTTTTGCAACAATAATATCGATATCGATAAAATCGACGTCTATTAATTCTACGTTTTAAGAACAATATATTCTCATAAATGAAATTAAAATTCAAATAATGTATTGTGCAATTATGATTTAAAAATCACTTTTAGACGTCATTATTTAACAAACTAGCTGGAGTCGTCATTTCCTAACTGACTACTCTGATAAGGAATGTCAAAACAAACCAGAGGACACTGTCTGTTTAAAGTACATAAAATTATCAGCTGTAAAATGCCTTGAACAAATAACGCTTTTTTTTGGAAACCAATTTTCCCTGCGAACTGCATTAATCCACTTTTCTTTCATTTCCGGAATATTTGGAAATCTAAAATGTAAACATTAAGTAATATTACTTTTTTTACCATTAGGAAACATCTATAATTTTTATCGTCAATATCGACTTCGTGTTGAAGTTGTCAAACACTACAGAATTAATATAGATAGAAAGGGACAGACATATTGACAATATCCTAGTGAGAGTAAGGGACTTTTCAAAAAGACATCAACGCGGTGTACATTTTTGTCACATTGTAAACAACCAGTTTAGCTTGAGCCCTGCAATTATTCGTAATTATAAATATATAACGACGTAAAGTTATGCCATCTTTTTTATAGCTGGATGTCCTAGACGATGTTTTTATTTATGCAGAAATGTTTTAAAGGGTATCAAAATAACAGCGTGTGCAGAGATCCAATAACTGGTCAAAACTAAAATGGCCACTCCTATCGTCATCTAATAGAAGTGCAATTTTATTTAAGTGTCATGAGCCCGAGTCTCCCGCATGAGCAGTCAAGAGGCTATATAGTCATTGGTTGAAGCGGTTGGTTTGTGGTTGAGTAAGTTATCAGTGATCAGTTCGCGGTCCTGTACTGAGCCTATTTCCTGCTCAACTATAGGCTCAAACTCTAGTTAGGCCAGCAGCTGTTCACTAGACTTTGTGGTCATTGTGTGAATTATAAATAGCTCGTCTGAGTCGAGTCTAATAGAAAATGCTAAGTTCTAATTTCAAATAATTTACTTTCCGATCATTCACTTAAGCTTAGTGCACACACGCAATTGGTTCTCAAGAAGCAATACGTACAAAATATAAATCCGATTATGATTAATTTGTCAGCGCTCGGTGGACAGAGCGGCTTACAGACGGAGACAGCGCTATAAAGCGCTGCGTCGCAAAACATATACAAGCAGAAGGTCAATGTTAAAATTGACAGTAGTTGTATTAAAAAAAATCGATATAATGTGTATGTTAGCGCCATGTTAGTAGTTGATAACACAACCAAACAAAACGCCTACGGTGGCCTGCCACCGTAGGCGCGGGCTTGCGGACGGTGAGCAATGGGTAGCTCACCGTCCGGTAAGGACCAGGCCCGGGTCGACGGCGCGTCGTATTCCACGCGCGCCTCAAAGAGATGTCGTCAGCACAAAGTAGGGGTCCACTAGGGCCGATGCCTGCCGGGGTCGCGGGAAGGTACTTATGGGTCACCGAGGCCCCCGCAACACAGGCAACAGGAAGGAATACGGGTGGGTTTTAGTCAGTAAGAGTCTGACACACCCTCCCGCTCCGCCCAGAGCGGGAGAAGTTATTTGATGATTTCCCACCCTCAAAAAAAAAAAAAAAACCAAACAAAACCGGCGAAGTGTGTGTCGGACCACGCACATTGAAGGGCTCCGTCATTATATACCAAAAATTTTGATTTCAGACTTGTAATGGCAAACTTCATTTGGTTTAAATGGGTTTTTATTTTTATTATTTTATTATTATTTTACACAGATTTGTGCGTACCTTGTGAATGTGAGAACGTTGTAGGCTTAACAGACTAGATATTTTGTAGACCTTTTTCTTTTTTTTTTTTTGTTAAGTACCTGGTACGTCTCGACAGGCCTACACTGTCCTCCCATACCTATTAACACTGTAATTTGAAAACATTGTAAAAGCCAATTATTTTTAAAAGAGTATCCGTGGAGTTTCTTGCCGGCTCTTCTCCATAGGAAACGAGCCATTGGAACCGTGCACCTAGCTTCTGACGTTTCATAAGTGCCCATGTAGGTTTATGTGAAATAAAAATATTTTGATTTTGATTTTGTTGGGGTGAATTATCCTAAGAACAAACTTAACATTGTACTTGAAAAACATGTTCCCTCATATATTCCAACTGCAAATGTACGTTTGTACGCACAGTATTGAGTGATTTACCATGCTATTTTAGGATCATGGACTTATTTATTTATTTATTGACACACCAACGTCATAATCACTACATCATTACATTAAATATATTCTATTTCTATAGTTTTGCGGTGACTTCTTTGTAAAAAACTACTTTCTGTATATTTTTCAAATTTTAAGCTCAGTTGTTTCGGTGGTAAGCGGGGGAATTGTCAATTTTCATATATTTTCTTAAATAATTTTAAAAGTATTGATTTTATAATTATAAAAAAAATATCTGAATTCTTAACAGAAGACCTTTTATTTGTTAATGTCACGCAACAGTTTGCAATACTTTTATTTTTATTTTCTGATTTGCCCCCCAAAAGTAACCCATTCAAAATTAATTTATTTACGTTACACGTTCGTGCTTGGGTCACGGGAGTTCATATGGGTGATTATTTGAAACCGAGTGTATTTGCCTCATTGATATGGCTCAATTTTTTTATTACTTTTAGATCTTAATTAACATTATATCGTGTCCAGGTCATTACTTGTTATATCATATATCAAAGGCACTGATTTGTACCCAGCAGTTTAGGATATAGACTGTGCTGATGAATTGGTCAACCAGATTAATGATGACCAAGGCAGATGAATGAGCCTTTGCACCATATTAATTAGAATTATGCAGATAAATGAGAATAACATATTATCTTCAATTAACTTTATTATGAAATATCTGACAAATATAGAAGTAATTACCTACAGTCACATCTACTTTTTGGTTAAAACAAGATTATCATAATAATAAATTCTAATTTAAACGTTGGCACACGTTGACAATTTTAAAACTAATCGTTTCATTTTTGGTCGAATTAAACGTTCGTTAAACTTAAAAGGTAAATCAGGATTTCTTTAAAGCTATAATATGATGTTAAATGAAATAGGTAACACGTAAACACAAAAATAAAAAGATCTTAGTTTTAAACCAAAACACTACAAAATCTTAAAAACAAAAAACACAACAATAAAAATCTTTGTTTTATACAAAATGCTCAAACTCTTAATAAAAATAAAATAAACCATAATTTCTTTGAGAATTAAATTCAGTCTTTTAAATCAAATTAGCAATAGGAACTTGAAGGGGGTTCCATCAATGTAGTCGGCGAAATTTTCTTACGTTTTTTGTAAATTGAAGCTCTGTACATGTTAATCAAAAGGTGATGCGCGACAATAATGAAAGTATACTTACTGATTATAAATCATGCGAATCAGCAGCATATTCCTCTTATGAAAAAATACTATCTGCAGAAAATATAACTTAGTGGAGTATGTTGATGATTTAATTGATTAAAATATACCACCAAAAACAGAGTTACAATTTATAATTATTCAAAAACGTATGAAAATGTAATCGATGGTCCGTCAACGTGGCCGTTTGTCGGCCACGTTGACGGACCATCGATCGTAAAAAACTAAATATTTGATGATAGCTAAGTACATACCTATACATTAAAAAATATCAAAATTCTCTTCATCACTAGAGTCTATTAGATATGGATCAATATTTTCTAAATCAATGCTTAATTTATTATTACCATCTTTTGAAAATGTTATCTCTGAGATATTATCGCAGTCAGCATCTTCAGCCAATGCCACGCTCTGTTCTGCGTTTGCTTCCCTTACGCGTGTTTCTTCATTTTCTTTCGCCATAGCAACTTCGTTGTCTATACTATCGCTTATGCCCAATGATTTACGTGTATATTTACTAGTTGTTGCTTTTTTATTTGGTATATTAAATACAATTTCGCCATCTTCAATTTCATGATTTGTGTAAAAATGTTGAGTACTCTTTCGTGTATTTTTGTTTTTATTTTTCTTTGAAAAACTGTTGTCTTGTTCTGCATGTGTTATCCAAAAAGATTCACCGATTCCTCTAAGTTGTCTTTTTCCATTGGCTAGCGGTGTAACCGATACGTTTTGCTTTTCTGCGTCATCCAAGTTATAGAAACCAAGATGTTTCATGCCATGATCGCAAATGACAGCTTGATACAGACACACGTTATTTGAACAGCTCAGTTTGCGAGCAGCTAACGAAGTGGAATCGAAGTTCCATACTATCTGGTGCATTTTCATTAAGCCGGGAAAACTTTTTACTTTTTGCGGAAAAAGAAAGTCCTTTTCACTAACGTCATATTCTGAAACAGTTTTCAATTTCACTTTCTTAAGGTTATGCTCCATTATATTTAAAAAATCATCCAGATCTTTTATATCTTGCCCCTGCGATACAGCACGATCCGCTGTCCTCTTCATAACAGCACCTACTCCATCGGGAGCACCCTTCCCATGACCAGATTCGCTATAGTTCCACGTAATGGTTTTGATGGAGCTCAGGTATATGTGCAAAGAAGAAATTAAATGAAATATTTTTTTATTCCGATACTGACTGGATGGAGAATCAGAAATAAAATGAATTGTATGAAAGCCTGCCTTTGTATCACCTAGATTTTCGAGGATTGGTACAATATGAGCCCATACAGCTGAAATATCATGTCGAAGGCATTCACTCACCGTACAAAAAGATTGTACTTGCTGCATCTTCTCATCGTCCAGAAAATATATTACTGAAGTGTGTAAAGTTAATTGTTTACGGCTACCACCAAAATGATAGGACTGTATTTCTTCGTTACACTTTACTACATAATTTTCACTATAGTCAACGTGCACAATACACTCACCCTCTTGAAGCTGTTCTTTCATAAATTTAAAAGCCTTTTGTTGATCAACTATATTACCACAATGCATAAAATACTCATTTAGTGTAGATTCAAATTTTTCAATACATTTCTTTGATTCTTCTCTTTTTTTAATTTTTTCAGTAGTTCTTATTTTTCTTGCCGTGCCTTGAATTATGTCATGTTTAGTCTCCCACTGCCAGTACGTTATATCAATAGAATTATAAAATTCTTGATAACAGGCTACCTTATTCTTGCACGCCGAACACGTTCGATGCAAGCCATTCACATCTTATACGTCGCAACATAGCAAAGAGAGAAGATCTTGGGAGGACTTTGTTGATATTATCTTCCTCTGGTACAATCCCTGGACGATTAAATCCATGTTAGTGTGCAATTTGCACAAACAAGTGTCTCGTGATCTAAAATCAGGTAGCAGCACCCAAAAAGGTCTTAGTTTGCAGAATGCTGAATAGCTGATAGTATAACTTGAGTTTCTTAGAAACTTTTTATGCAGATTGAAAAGACTGTCACTGAGGTAACGCTTTTGTTTACGTATCTTGTTCCTTGCTATAAATTCCTTTTTTCCAGAGCAGAGTCGGCTATTTTCATCGTCTTCATAAAATATTTCGACTTCTTTTTTCAGAAGTTCAGGCAAAGAATTAAAACCATGATTCAGTGTTTTCTTTGATTTTGTAGCAAAACGTGTTAATTTAGGGACCATTCTATTTTGATTGGAAATGTTTAAAGCTGAGGATACTTTTTTTGTTTTCGCTGACTGTAATCTTTGCAGTTTTTTCTTATAACGTTAATTTTTTAGCTTCATTTTTATTATTATTCATTTAAGATTATTTATCTCTTTTTGTGATTTATAACGAATACGTCTTACGGTAGAAGATACAGGTGAAGAACAGGAAGGAGATTTTGTATTCAGTGTATTTACTCCTAAACCAGTCGAAAATTGATTGCTTTGCTGAGAAATGCTGCGCAAAATTCTAGATGGACCTGGTACGGGTGACTCCAGTTCTCTGTTTGGAACCTGGAAACGTAAAGGTGGATCATCCATATTCTCTTGCTCTTGGAAAGCTATCGGTTCAGTATCCAACAAAATGCTGGGACTTTGAGGTGGGATGTTTTGTTCAAGCAGAGTCGCTGTTGTTTTTTCTTGTTTCTTTCTAAGGTAATATGCCTTATAATTTTTTCTCCATATCTTTCTTTGTAATCTTTGTTTTCTAGGTGTCATTTCATTTATTGATAGTTGTTTTTTTTCTTTTTTTCTACGTATGTAGGTTTGTCGATTTTTTTCTTGCTTGTCTTTCCATAACTCTTCATTGTTTTTTATTCTTTCGTACCTCCTTTTCTCCGCGAGTCTTTTTTTTCTAAGCCTTTCTTCTCTTGTTTGCTTCTTTGGTTTTGCCATTTCGAAAATATAGATCTGAAAAGAGAAAATGGGATTCAAGCGACAGCTAGTGTCGATATCACTGAGTAGGTGCCAAATTGGGCACAATTACTTTGCTTATTTTTGATGACATGGGGGGAGTATTTCCAAAATCTGATACTATCTGCTCATTAACTAATAATAAACCAGGACAGAGTGAAATAAGTACTAATGTTTACATAAGGTTCGGAGGGGGGGAAGAGCTTTGCTTACTTTCGCTGACGAGGGGGGTTAATAATTACATTAAAATCTATTTATGTAATACTCTAATGGACCCTTAACAGGTAGGTTTAATTGGTGATTTTGTTGGAGCTGTTGTTGTTATTCTGAATTAAACCTAATTTATCTGCCCCGTTCAAATTCATCTGGTCATAAGAGCCAGATAAAACCAGACTAATGGGAGCCAGACAAATTAGGAATTTGAAGATAATCGAACCCTGCTCCTTTATTTATGAACGGATGGAATCAAAGGTGTAATTAACATGAATAAACAACCTTATGAGAGACCTTGGTTTAGTTTCAAAACGTAACTAAAGACACACAATCCATAAAAGAAGACAGATTAATTATGCGACTTACCTGACAAACGCCCAGATCACAACTTTCGAAGGTACTTTATTGCAAAATTTCACCCGCGCACGAGCACTCCGTATGACAGATCGGCACTGACTGACGCGGCCAATCACGAGCCAATATTATTGTATCAAATATTTTGTATTTACGTTGACATTTTGCTTGAACAAATTGCGCCAGTTGAATTATTATTTTAGTCGGGGACATTTTTTAAAGTAACATAATTACGAATAAATACAATTATTTTGAATATAAATTATAACATATCAAGAAACATATATTTAAATATCGGTGCAACGTTCTTATTATAATATATTGCTTCGTAAGATCGCAGAAAACCGAATAATTCAACAAAAAGCGGCATGGGGACACTCCAGATTAATTAGTTTGTACTGTTTTCTGTTGATTTAATTATTGCTCGTTTTAAGTAATCCCAATTGACTAATATAGGCCTCGATAGACAATTTCATTTATTATGAAACCTGAAATTGATGTTCAATTTGGAGATAACATTGATGTGTTCTTCAGTCAAAAACATGTCAAAACCGTGTTTCAAAGAATCACCCATATGTGTACCAAATTTCAACTTAATCGGTGCAGTAGATTTGGACAGAATTGGCTGTCATAGACGGACAGACAGACACGACAGACACACACGAGTTACGGTTGTCGCAACCCAGTGCTGGGCATGCCACGATTGCGGCGATAAGTCCTCTCTTTGAGGAGTGGCTGGAGAGATGCCACGGCGTACTCACCTGCCGCCTGACGCAGGTCCTCACCGGTCACGGCAGCTTCGGGAGGTTCCTGTGTCGGATAAGGCGGGAGGAAACGTCCGGGTGTCACCACTGTGTGGATCGCCCGGAGGACACGGTGGAGCATACGGTGGAGGTCTGCCCGGCTTGGGCAGAGCACTGCCGTGCCCTCGTGGAGGCGATCGGCGGCAGAGACCGCTCGCGTCCGGCCCTGGTTCAGGCCATGGTACGGAGCGAGAGGGCATGGGCAGCCATCACCTCTTTCTGCGAAGCAGTAATGCTCGCGAAGGAGGAGGCGGGACGGTTGAGGGAAAGGCACGTTTCGCGCCCTCTCGCCCCTAGCCGCCGCAGGAGACGCCCTGGGCGTCGGGAATCTCTGGCGGATTTCCAGCCACCGTAGGCGCGGGCTTGCGGACGGTGAGCAATGGGTAGCTCACCGTCCGGTAAGGACCAGGCCCGGGTCGACGGCGCGTCGTATTCCACGCGCGCCTCAAAGAGATGTCGTCAGCACAAAAGTAGGGATCCACTAGGGCCGATGCCTGCCGGGGTCGCGGGAAGGTACTTATGGGTCACCGAGGCCCCTGGCAACACAGGCAACAGGAAGGAATACGGGTGAGTATTAGTCAGTAAGAGTCTGACACACCCTCCCGCTCCGCCCAGAGCGGGAGAAGTTATTTGATGATTTCCCATCCAAAAAAAAAAAAGACGCACGAGTGATCCTATAAGTTTTCCGTTTTTCCATATGAGAAACGAAACCCTAAAAATAAGGAAAGTTGGTTTATTGCCACTGAAACACGTACATATAAAAAAGAATAAGGCAAGTTGAGTAGGTTTGTTTCACAGGCTATTAACACCTCGTATTTATTAAACTCAGTATGAATGCTTTCAAAAAGCAATACGATTTTACTTTATTTACTCGTTAATTGTGAGGGTTGGTTCTTCTGAACCTCTAGTTGTTGTGTCTCCACAGTACACAGTTTTACGAGGTGACAATTGCGCTTTAATTTGATCGAATCGTTTCAGAGTCGTCCCTTGTTTATTGGGCACGACTGATGCAAGCTCGCCAATTGTACTCCAAGGCTTATCACGATGAGAATGGTTCCTGATTTTTTTAAATCCTTCGTTACTGCAGTGTTCTTTTGTTTCGTTTTATTTCTAAGTCAGAGGCCAAATAGAATGGTGTTTTCGTAGAAATAAATTGTCTGCTAGTTTTGAACTTCCAATTAATTGTGGTTCGTTTGACGACCGTGCTTCATTTACACGATTAATCTTCTAGATATTATTCGATTAAACTGAAAATAAACACGTGTTTAAACTAGACTGTATTTATAATCCCGTGTTTATAAACTGTAGTTTTGTGTCTCTTCGCACCTTTAAGGCACCTCACACAACTCAACTCATCTTATAAAAGGCAACCATCATCTTGTTAAATTATCCAATTTATTTACAAGATTAAAGTCATAGCCTCATAATGCTGACTCAGCAGTTATAAGTTCTCTCGATGACCTGATCGGCTTAGAGCGATATCATGTAGGCACAATCACTTTGAACGAGAACTCACTAACGTAGTGGACTCGTAAAGAGGAACCCGCTGTTCTATTAATTTGAGCGCTATGATTTTAAATTAAGACGCTGACAACACCTAAACCGCGGTCACTGTCAGATTGCAAAGAAAAGAAAGAGAAGCGCGACGACAAAACGCTTGTAATTTATTGCAAAATATGAAGTAATTATCTATTTACTCAGAATTGAGTTGAGTAATCGAAAATAAAAAACAACCAAGTTCTGCATTAGAATAAGACGTACTTGTTATTAATTAAATACGTAATGTATGTTGATATTTAATACAGATATTTTGGATTAGAACCCAAGGTAAGAGGTTAGTTTAACGTTAGTTTGTATCGAGATTTTTTTTTCAAAACGTGTTTTGGTGACAACCAAGTTCTGGGAAATATGTTCAAAATTAACATATATTTTTTCCGCTACCACAAACTATACAGATTTGGCAATTTTCTTTATTAAGAGAAGCCTATTTTGGTCAATTGGGTCTTGTCAGCGCCTTAAATAACTTTAGCTTTTATTCACGGTGTAATATTGTGAGTTGTTCTAGGAAAAACATATTGTTTGCGCAATTAATTAATGTTGACGGGGCTCGTGGCAAAATGATAACAGCCGCACGGGTCAATCTAAGACTAAATGATAACAGCCGCACGGGTCTATATAAGACTAAATGATAACAGCCGCACGGGTCTATCTAAGACTAAGCTACGGTTGCCGCGGTCGGTTTGTGGATGGGTGACCAACCATTACACATCGAAACTAATTACACATTACACATCGAACCCTCCGTGCCACCTAAGGTATGTTAAGCAGTGTAGATCTATGACAATCGTTACGGGTAGTTAGAGGCCCAAAAGTGAAAACCAGTCTTGTCAAGGGGTATCGTGTTAACCAGTAACTGGGTTGTGGAGGTCATATAGGCCTTCGCTCTATGTAAAATACTACTAATATATGGTATGCAGCTGCTTCTGTTAGAATGGAAGTCGACCTCATCATAGTCGGGAAAAGGCGGGCAGGTCAATTGAATTGATTAATTTAGTAAAATGTATCTGTATGTACAGTACCTGATGTATCGGTGCTTGCTGAAAAACGACGGCTTGGCTTACTTAGTACAATGTATCTGTATGTACAGTACCTAATGTATTGGTGCTTGCTGACAAACGACGGCTTGGCTTACTTAGTACAATGTATCTGTATGTACAGTACCTAACGTATCGGTGCTTGCTGACAAACGACGGCTTGGCTTACTTAGTACAATGTATCTGTATGTACAGTACCTAATGTATCGGTGCTTGCTGACAAACGACGGCTTGGCTTACTTAGTACAATGTATCTGTATGTACTGTACCTGATGTATCGGTGCTTGCTGACAAACGACGGCTTGGCTTACTTAGTACAATGTATCTGTATGTACAGTACCTAATGTATCGGTGCTTGCTGACAAACGACGGCTTGGCTTACTTAGTACAATGTATCTGTATGTACAGTACCTAATGTATCGGTGCTTGCTGACAAACGACGGCTTGGCTTACTTAGTACAATGTATCTATATGTACAGTACCTGATGTATCGGTGCTTGCTGACAAACGACGGCTTGGCTTACTTAGTACAATGGATTGCCTCGTTGATCAGTCATCGCAAACGTGACTGTAAGGTTGGGGTCCTGGGTTCGATTCCCAAGTTTGTCAAAACCGTTATTGGTTATTTCTCACTAGTAGCTTGGAGTCTGGAATTGTGTTTTATTACTGGCTATATACTCACCCCCTTACATGGGTTATCACAAACACAGTTGACCAAATGTGGGCCTCTCTTTAACCCTTCTCGGAATACAGGCGTGATGGGTCGTTACTATGATCCGATAACAGAAACTACTGGTGGGTACATTTTATACATGAACTAAACTAAACAAGACCTAAGTAACAACAAAGCAACAAGCAAAATAGAAAGAACGCCTCGTCATCGTCCGTGCCGCTAATATAAGTTGAGTAAAGTTCACCCCTCGTCTGTAGGGGTTGTAATTGAGTGACGAACAAACATGCAAACACACTTCCACCTTCTTATTGTAATATACACAAAAGACTAATCATTTACACTGTCGTTTTGTCTTGTCTTGTGAGGTGCTCAGTGTTTTCATAATACTAGTGACAAACGTTGAGAGAGAGCGAGAGAGAGTGGCTCGTGGCTAAGTACGAACAGCCGCACAGATCAATCGATCAGGTTAAGCTACGCTTGCATTTCTCCGAGACTCCTAAGTGCCTCGGGAAGCACATTAAGCTGTTGGTCCCGGCTGTCACTCGTAGATTTTTACAGTCGTTATGGGCCGCCCGAAAGTCTGACAACCAGTCTTATCAAAGGGTATCGTGTTACCCAGTAATTGGGTTGAGGAGATGAGTTAGGCAGTCGCTCCGTGTAAAATACTAGTATTCAACTGGATCCGGTTAGACTGGAATTCGATCCGAGCATACTTCGGAAAAGGCGGCAGATGATGAAATGTCAAAAGTCAGAAAGTTGGGAAAGACGAGGTGCACGGCAGTGCTCTTGCATCGCCTACCTAACTAAGCCATGGTAGGGAATTCTTACAGGCATTGACACTCTTGTCTGTGTTTCGTGTCTTTAATGTAAGAGCTGAAATTATAAACATTGTAACGTTATATCGTTACTTTCTTTATTTATCTTATTGACAACAATAAAATATCAAGTCAACCACAGACGCAATAAAATTAGGGACGTCCTAGGTTACTAAACATAATTAACTGTCCGTGCTAGTGATGATCGCGGTCGGCGTATCCGAACGAGTGAGATAACCTTCACTTAACCTTTGCGACACCGCCGTGAGTCGTGACATTCTACTCACGATGACCAGCACATTCGAATTCCTGCTACGGGCGAAGACTCACGTTCACTTGATCCTGAATCACTTGTGACCCTATACGTGGTCTTCATCATTTTTTAAAGCCTAAAGCAGGCAACAGTTTTTTTATTGACTCCTATTAGTCAACCCTATTAAATTCTGTGTTTTCGTAACATAATTAGCTGTTCAACACTTACCCAGTATGGGACTGGGTAAGTGTTGAACAGCTAATTATGTTTTATATTGAGTGTACCCACTTATCTAGTTCAACTTAGGGCGTTTGCCTATTTGTAATCTGCTATTGTGTAAAATTATTATGCCTTCTGCGTAATTATTTCACTATACATCCTATTTGCCATTAGCTCTGCGCATTTTTTATGTACCTATCATTGACTTAAAATGTGCAAGTCATGTTGTGTCTGACATCTGACTCATGGTCTTCTCACTTCCATTCCATCCATGTAAGCTCCGTACTGATTGTGACATCCACACACCACCTTCATTAGCGCACTAGTACATCTCGCTTTGCTTATGCTTTGGTGTCACAATCAGCGGAGATGACTATTGATCATTTTGTGACACGCTGGACGTAATGTTCCAGGGTCCAAAGTTCCGGCTACTGGAGTCCAAAGTTCTGGCTACTGGAATCCAAAGTTCCAGCTAGTGGAGTCTAAAGTTCAGCTTACCATCTCTAGAGTTCCGGCTGAAATCTCCATCATAATCGGTGGCATCCGTACTTTGTTTTACGGGCCACTATTGCCGGCGTCTGCAGCATGGCACACCCGCTGGGGTCATCGTCGCACCAGGCTGAGCCAGGAGAGTATTGTGCTGCTCCCAAGGGAATTAAGGGAATCTTGTGACCATAGACTTACCTATCCCATTTTTTTATTTTATTATATTAAATATATATATATTTATATATTAGAAAGAAAGATGAAAGAAAGAAAATACGTTTATTTGCGGTAAACATGACGCAAAGAAAGAACACAAATACAAAAAAGAAACAATTTGGGGGAGAATATGCGTCACATCCACGCAAAACGGCCAACGCTCAGCATAATGCTGCGACCCTATGCGAGACAGAGCCCCAGCACTGATTTACAGCGATAGCCGGCGTTGACGTGATGACGTCGACCGGTGCAACACACAGTGAGATTGTAATATGAATAACACAAATTCAAATATTAAAAAAAAAGAATAACATAAATACAAATATTTAAAATGGCAACATTCCGTACCGACGAGAACGATGTACGCGCCGCCGGCCTAAATTAATCTGTGCGCGCAGCTGTCAGAAAACTATTTGTTTGACGTTTTGACATGTAGGTGTTACATTATTGCTACATAATTCTAATTATCTAACATGTAATGTTGACAAGGTTAGGTGGTCTTATATACCCCCACGTAAACCCTTTCCGTCACAACATCACCTTCAGTACCTACCTACCTATTTTGATTTCACTAAGTATGACCGTTGCAACGGGATAGCTCTGCGTCTGACAGGCAGCAATAGCGTGGGTCACACACAATTCATTATATATTGTTAAAATCCACTCAAATAAGCATGCTTGTAAATATACCCGGATTCGCATAACCTCAGTCCTTCTATTGTCATTGCATGTGTTATTTCATTTAAGGTTATGGGCCCAGACCCAAAATTTTCAATTAAAAAAAGTCATATTTTTCTAGTTTTACTATGTTGTTTCATAATAAGAAAAATCGTAATTTTGACGGAATTAGATGTTCGAGATAAGTTTTCGGGTTCAAGATGACTACGAACTAACTGGTTAATGTGTCGAAAGGCAGAGAAAATTACAGTGATTGGTCCGTTGCTGCCGAGAATTTCCTTGTGCTTGAGGGAATGCTTCATTTTATCAAGCCAGTTGAAGGAAAAGCGATCGCCCCTGCTGATGATGAAAAAATGAAATCAAAATTGATAGTGACTATCGATTCGCTGTACGTGCATATCAAGAATGGGTCGACGTCTAGATTTGTAAAAACTGAAGAGTTTATTTGATGATTCAGGATTCAAGAAAGATAAGCCTGTTTCGATTTGTGTAGAAAACAGTGATTCAATGGCGTCATCTAACACAAACATGATTGAAACAGGAAAGAATTAAAGTGGGACTGGTTTTAAAATAAGTGATAAGTTGATAGAAAGTCTACATTTATTGTATGTCTACATTAATTATCTTGTGTATATTATGTTTATTTTGATAAGTGGTAGTGTTGTATTTTATCAAAATATTGTAGGTATATATCGCCATCTAGTGGCAAGAATGTGTACTGCACTTGACTAGTCATATTTCTTTATAAATTGAGTCCTTCTATTAATTGGCATTGAACGTGATAGATTATTCCAATAAATTCGGTTTATTTATCATAATAACTTACGTCTGTTTCTTTGATTGGACAGGAATAAAAACATCCCTATAGTAATTATAACCTTGTTTACATGTAAAACACAAAATTCAACAGTTTCTCATAAAAAATCTAATCAATACTATTACTAAATACTGTTCTTTCATTGTTGTTTTGTGTAATGTCATATTTAACTGTTATTTACAAAAATAAGAAAGAAGAAAGAAAGAAAGAAAAATATTTTATTTGGGACACGCACAAGAAATACAAAAGTAAAAAAAAAGAGAAGCATTTAAAACTAAACTTCGAATAACCAAGAAACAACAAAGAAAATCAATAAGAACGACTTGCGCGATGCCAAAAAGGCTCCTATCCCAGCGTAATGCTGCGATATTTAAAAAATAAATACCGCAGCGCTGGTATTCTGATAGGGCCCGCTGTGATGCCACGGACACATCTACGGATACAATATATATCCCACCAGGGGAATAAAAAAAATAACGTGACTTGTTTACTAATTATGTCATTGTAAGACCAAGTATGTAATTGAACTAATTAATTTCAAAATATTTACTGTATTTTTAATCATAGTTTTAGGATAAAATACAAATCTGTAATAGAATCGTACGATGTGACGTCACTTGTTTGTCACCGGCTATAAAAGCCGCCGCTTCGAATTCTCGACACACCAGACTTCATCGCCAAGTATGGCGCCAGGTTTGCGGCTCTCAGTCGGCCGCCTTCTGCCGACTCCATCGCTGACTTCAGCGATGCCCTGGCCCCTGTGACCGCGACCGCGACCGTTCCCAGTCCCTCGGTGTCTATGGACACTGAGGAACCATTGTCGCAAGACAAACGATGCCCGAACCCATTCTCCTGCTCAGACGTCGAATCTGTGAGCTCGTCTTCCTCCACTCACTCGACCCCCTCTTCCGAGGACGACGGTTTCGTGGCCGTCGCCGGAAAGAGGAAGAAGTGAAAGCAGAGGAAGGCGACCTCCTCGCAGGCGACTAAAATCGCTGCCACGGAGGTACTTGCTACCCCCTCTCCCTCAGCCCCTGTGCCCTCTATCGTTAACACCACCCCGACCTCTTCATCCGCCAAGGATATTCAGGCCACTTCGGCCCCAAAAAAGGTCCCCCTACCCCCTCCTGTGTTCTTACAGGACAAGGCTAAATAGTTGGACGTATTCAAATGGTGCGTCGACCTCAAAATCGGCTTCTCTAAAGCGACGACTACCCAACAGGGTATTAAAATAACGGTCCCAACCTCCCGCGATTATAGTGAATTAACCAGTGTCCTCCGGGTGGACGAAGTCTACCGCATGCACCGCGCCAGGGGTAGACAAGCGTACGACATGGTTCTTGTCGTATGCCCCCCGATTGAAGGTCATCGAATTATATTTAGAGTTTCAAACATCTGCCGTCTCACGGGCCTCGTCATTGAGAAGCCCAGGAAGAGCGGCATCGTCGGGTAGTGCCACCGCTGCCAACTTTACGGGCATGCGCAGAAGAACTGCTATGCGAAACCCAGGTGCGTCAAGTGCCTGTGTAAACATGGCACGTCTGACTTCCCCCGCCCCAAGGATAGGACTTTGTGCACCAAGCCGACCAGCTGCGTGCTGTGCGGTGAGGCTGGCCACACAGCCAATTACCGTGGCTGTCGCATGGTCCCAAAAACAAATTCCTCGAAACTGGTGAAGCGTGCAGACGCCCGCCAGCAGCGAGAGTGTCCTTCATATGGGTACTTCCCCTCGTCACAGACTCTCTCTCAACTCCCCCACAGGCTAAGCCCGCAAAGGCCTAGCCCCTGGAATTACCTGAACCATCAGCAGGCCTTCCCTGCTATGGTTCAGCCGAGACCCACTCCGCCTCCCGTCAGAGCGCTGATGGATCCCCGTATCCGCGTCCCCGCGCTCGTACCCGTTCAACCCGCGAAACCCGTGCCCGCTCCCATGGCCGTTGATGCGCCACGGTCCGTCGCCGCTTCAACCACTCCAGTGGTCGGTCCGCCTGTCCCAGTAGATTCGTTCAGCGTGATCTCTGGGACCTTCTCGTTATTCTTCACGCCCCGCGCGCGTAAAATGGCCAACGAACTCGCTGCCGCCCATAATTCCTGCGATCTCGCTCAGATCCAGAGAATATTCCATGCGTATCCCTAGATTACACAAGCCCTAGAGAACTTTGCGAAACCCCAGTAATGGATATACGAGTCGAAGCGCGAAACAAACCTAAAGCTAGGTTTCATCAATGCCAATGGCATTCTAAAACAACGCGATGAAATCGCAAAGTTCCTCTGCGACCATCAATTAGACATTCTCTTCGTACAGGAAACCTTTTTAAAGCCCAGCCATCGAAACCCGTCAATTGCCAAACATCGCATAGTTCGCAATGACAGGACTAGATGTCACAAGGGCGGCACCCTAATTTATTATAGAACGTCCCTGCACTGCATCCCAATGGACCCGCCCCTCTCTCACGTTTAAAAGTGTCCATCTGTAAGTTAGGCATGACTGGCCACCAATCGATCACCTTAATATCGGCCTATCCCCCGTTTCCACATCTGAGTTAGCCCTACCCCCCCTATCTGACGACCTTTCTGTTTTACTTGGCCTGAGTGACTCCGTTATCATAGCGGGCGATCTCAACGCCAAACATCCTGCCTGGAATAGAACCAGGATCTCCACCAGAGGCAAACACCTGTTTGACCTATGTCCCATCCTCAATTTCGACATCATCGCCCCGATGACTCCCACTCACTTTCCCCACGACCCTGACGCACTTGACATAGCGCTTCTTAAGGTATCAACCTACGGTTGCATTCTATAGAAACGCACGACGAACTCTCCTCTGACCACCGTCCAGTTGTCGTAAAGCTGGCCCCCCGCCTAGGTCTCCACGACCCTGACAGACCCCCTCTCACCAAGTTAGTTACAGACTGGAGGAAAGTAAGCGACTGCCTGAAATCCACCACGTTAGGCCCCTGACTAGACTCCATTCCCGACCACTTCAACTCTATCGCTGACACGACAGCCGCGATAGACTCATTCAAGGTACACGTACAATCAGTCCTGAACGACTGTTCAAGGGAGGTTCCGGCGATGGACGACCATCACTAAAGGCTTCCGGACGATGTGCGCGAACTGTTAAATGAGAAGAACGCGGCTGTCCGTGCATACAGTAACTTTCCCTGCCACGCGAACAAAGCCCATATGCGCTATTTACAGAGATCTGTAAAGGCACGCCTATCGGAGCTGCGTAACGCCGGCTGGGTCAAAATGCTGAGCGAGTTAAAACCCACCCACTTAGCTTTCTGGGACCTTCAGAGGAAACTCAAATCCGAAGAAGTCGTCTCTATGTTCCCACTGGTGCGCCCCGACAAGACCATCGCTTTCGATGTCGTCGACAAAGCGGAATGCCTAGCCGATAGTCTTGAGGCTCAATGCTCACCCAGCTCTCAACCAGTAGACCAAGCTCACCTGTCGCAGGTCAACGCGGAAGTCGAACGTAGAGCCTCCCTCCCGCCCGTTGAAGACCCTGACCTTTGCCTCCCGTCACTCCAGACGAAGTGCAAGATATCATCAAGGGTCTAAAACCTCGCAAAGCCCCCGGCTCAGATGGAATCACCAATAGGGTGCTCCAACTGTTCCCCGCTCACCTCATAATGCTCATGGCCACCTTCACTGGTGCCCTGAGCAATAACATCTTTCCACAAGAGTGGAAAAAGGCCACCGTCATCAGCATACCCAAGCCCGGTAAGCCAAAAACGGAGCCCACCAGCTACCGGCCTCTTGAGCATCAGTCTGCTCAATGTCTTCGGCAAAGTCTATGAGAGGCTTATTTTAAAGCGCCTCATTCCCGATCAGCAGTTCGGTTTTAGTCTTGCGTCCAACAGGTCCACCGCATCATAGAACATATAAGCTATGGCTTTCAACGTGGTCTTACGACTGGTGCTGTATTCTTCGACATAGCGAAAGCGTTCGACAAGGTCTGGCACAACGGCTTATTATACAAGGTCTACAAACTCAGTGTGCCCGATCGTCTCGTGCTCATCTTACGAGACTTCTTGTCAAACCGCACCTTCCGCTATCGCATCGAAGAAGCGCTATCCTCCCCTCATCCTATCCGTGCAGGCGTCCCTCAGGGCTCTGTACTAGGCCCTTTCATTTTCACTCTCTTTACCAGCGACATCCCCAAAAGTAGAAAGGCGCAGTTGGCTCTGTTCGCAGACGACACGGCCATCTACTACACCGAGTTAGTCCATGACCAGATATCTCACACTCTCCAGACCGAAGTCAACAAGCTTGGCGCATGGTTTAGAAAGTGGAGAATCGAAGTTAATCCCGACAAAAGTCAGGCGGTTCTTTTCACCAAACCGCGTAGAAACCTCATCCCCCCCCGACCGCTCACCATGTTCGGCAAGCCTATCCCTTGGGAGAAGCGAGCCAAATACCTAGGCGTGACCCTTGACCACCATCTCTCCTTCGCAAAGCACATTAAGCAGGTGCGTTCACGTGTCGCTTTCGCTCTCAGTAGACTACACTCCATCTTAAATGCGCGCAGCCAATTCTCCCTTAAGGGCAAATTGCGTATTTACACAGCGTGCATCCATCCCATTATGACATATGCCTGTGCAGTCTTCGCACAAGTTAGGCCCCACCACATCCACAGGATGCAGTGCCTCCAAAACTGTTTCCTCCGAAAGGCAACGGAATCCACCTGGTTCATCTGAAACGAGATCCTCCATCTCGACCTTAAAATCCCCACCATCAAGCAGTTCATGAAGTGCATCACGAAGCGATTCTTTGACTCTGCCGCCACCCACCGCAACCCTCTGGTTGTGAAGGCCGCCAGTTATAGGCCCTCCTCCATTAGCTCTATTCGCCGCCTAAGGCATACTCTCACCAACCCCGATGACCCCATTACCCTCCTCCAGGAGAGCAGTAGGGCCACGAGTACAGTGCACAAAACACACCGACCTACTTTCCGACCTCGCCGCCGAGGTCCCTCGCGTAAACCCAGACGTAATTGTCCCCCCCGACCCTTGCTCGACGAAGCGCCAGCCCGCGCCGCAGCTGAGCCTGTAGTTTTAAATTCCTTATATAATAATAATTCTGATCAGATCCAGCCTATCCCACCTTGCTGTCCTCCCCCCAGCGACGCCCTAAGCCGAGGTTCGTACCCCACAGGGGGTGCCCTTAGCGTGCAGTCGCTTAGTAATGTAAGTAATTCGCCCCTGGCTGGAGGCTTTAAGTCCGCTTAAGGCAGTAGTTCGGTTAAGTAGTCACGACCTCTCAAGGTCAACTACGAGATGCCATTAGTTAATTAGTTTATTTCATTAAATAATTCTCGACACATTCACTCCGGAGCAGTCACGCCGAACGGACCTGAGCTAAGTAATTTTATATTGTAAACTTTTATGAATATTTTTAGTAAAATATTCTATAAGTGTCTAATATATTTTTGATGTATGATTTATGTGTATACTTCAATTTTTGAAGCATAATGCAAGTACATAATACTTTTATGTCTACAAAATAAATTATTAGACTAAAACGTCTTTCTAAATTTTTTTGTATTTTCTTTACCAAATAAATATCTATTAAATAGCTAATTTAAGAGATATTATAATCGATATCAAAATAAATTCTTTGTCCCTATGTACGTCTATTATTTTTAGCTCTTTCAAATATCATTACCTCACACACGCGTTGTTTTATTAAGAAAGTCTCCTGTCTCCCAAGATACAGGCTCCTGGCCTAGTTTGGGATTCAGTATCAGTACACATATATTGTTTCAAACATCCTAAGACT
This sequence comes from Atethmia centrago, assembly GCA_905333075.3. Taxonomy (NCBI): domain Eukaryota; kingdom Metazoa; phylum Arthropoda; class Insecta; order Lepidoptera; family Noctuidae; genus Atethmia; species Atethmia centrago. The sequence continues at coordinate 1,598,740 of HG995370.1, forward strand.
GTTCATACTTAAGTACCATTTTTGTAATTTTAGTGTCAATAAACAATTTTTATTTTATTTTTATTTATTTAAAGTCTCTATAAACATCATTTCATTGTTCCATACATATTATTGAGCTTGCTTGCTTCATACATGTCATAATAGGGAACAGACTGGTCTTCCAACTAAATTGTTTCATTGTTCGACGTGAAACAATATATCAAATAAAAACTCTACCAACCTGTTAATAAATTGTTTGTTAAACAATTTAATTAAGTATGAATGAAGCCGTCGCCATAGCGACCGGTATTCAATGGTCAGAGAGTTATTAAATAAGTTTGGAGAAGTTTCCTCCATTCGCGAAAACTTTACAAGTTTTCATTTATTTATTGCCGATTTATACAGCAGCGAGACGTAATGTGGGATCTGAGATGTAAACGGGATCGGGCAATGTTGTGTTGTTATAATATTACCGAAGAGGTGAAACTTCGACTCACTTTTGGTTTAGTTGCCGCTACGTGCGGGTTTCCAGAATTAATAGGTTTTTCTGTATTTTTGTACTCAACGAAAAGGGTTTTTCTGTGGAGCTTGGAACTAGATCTCGCCAATGTTTCACTATGAAAAAATATCTATAACACTAACAAAAATCGTAGACATTCATAGTAACTATAGCCTCTTATGAGTATTTCCTGCCACTGCTGATTTTCATAGAACAAGCGTTTCGATCGTTCTCGAAGTATCGTAGTTTTCGATTATCCTGCTTTGTATTCTGTAGGAATTGAGATGTATCCTAGGAAACATGTATGATCGGAGTACACAGTCATATCCTAAATAATATTAGAAATGCCAAAGTGAGTTTGTTTGTTTGTTACGCGTTCACGCTAAAACGGCTGGGCGGATTTGGATGAAATTTGGCACATGGAGAGAACATGACCTGGATTAGGACATTGAATACCTTATATCCCGGCAGTACCTTCTCGTGGGATAATTGCCGACACCCACGAGGGCGAAGCCGCGGGAAACGCTAGTTAAAATACGCCTTAGCAAAACAAAAGTCACGAATTAAATTGTATTCATACAGTTTTATTTGTGCTATCCACGCTACTAATTACGTCACTGTTTCATATTATGCTCATAACTAAGTTATCTTTTTTTTTTAACTCGATAAAAAAGTACCTCAGTACAGCGAACTCCACATTATAATTTGAGCTCAACGTCGTGAACTATGCAAGTGGCGCCATCTGTGGGCTGCCATCAAAATGCAACTTATTGAAGTTTCCAACAAATATGTAGATTGGATCCGACGGACGGCGAAAAAGACCAAGACAGTTAATATAATTTGAATACTTGGAAGTTGATCCTCCGTAGGTTAGGTAGGTAGGTAGGTACCGATTGGGACAAGTTAGGCACTTGAAAAGGTTAATGGAACAGGTTGCGGAAAGTTAAGAAGGGTATGTTTAGGTAAAGGATGGGGATCTTCATACTGGTAGGAATTATTTTTGCTTTAAAAATTGAATAAATAAAAATCCCTCGTTATTTATTCAATTTAATTTCTTAAGCTTCAATAGAGTTTCTTTTAACGTATTGTTTCACTTTTGGCAAACATCAATAATAAGTTATAAAACATGTGACTGTGATGTGTGTGATAAATTAAACCAGAATGATGCAATTTTCGTTTTTCTTAATTATGTTAAAATTTCTGTTACAATTATATACCTATCCGGCGAATATAAGGTAAACCCGTTTGTCTATATTTGACTGATTTTACCCATTAAACATTCATAATCAACATAATTTATATACTTACTAATTAGGTATAGGTAATGTACATATTCGTAGGATACATTCCACCTGCGCCTTCTGTGACGTGTCGTACGAAGGCGCGTGTCCCACAACATGGTGTACATATTGATGACCTTATCTTTTCCATTCCATGCCTCATAAATCTGCTATCCTTTCCGGAAGTTTGCAATCTCTACCACATAAATGTATTATAAAACTCCAAGATTATAGCAGAACAGGATAGGCTTCAATAGAGAAGCAAATATATATAATATATTTAAAATTATTTAGCAGGTGGCCTTCTGTACTTTCTACCATTAGAAAAGGCGTGAGTTTATGGAAGTATGTATGTATTTATCGCAGTCCAATGATAATCATAGTAATTCATTTCAGATTTAAAACTATAGTGACAGTAAGTATAGGAAAGTAACTTAATTTCGTTATTACGGCTTTAACTTGGAACGTACTTAGGTACATATAGAATTTTTCCCAAAAACGTAAAAAAATCAACCTAAATTAAAAGACAAATCTTTATGAAAGTATATTGGTTTATCCATTATTATTGCAATCTTAACGCGAATTCTCGCGAAACCCGTAGTATCCCGTATGGGAGTCCCTGACTTATGATCATGAGACAAGCGATTCCATAATTTCGAAATTAAAAGGCATCTGTTACAAAAACAATCACCGGAATAAAAATCTTTCGACAGGTTGATCCAGATTCGTCATTGAAGCCGTTGAATCGACCATCGTGTATTCGATAGTAGCCCCTTTAGTTGCGACATAATTTTTAATGGCTATTATCATATCCACTGCGTGACGCTAAAAGATCCTTAGCATAATCCACAAATCAGCACATTACAGCCATGTAACCCCACCTGGTAATATTCCCCCCACGTGGCTTCGGACGGAAGTTATTCAATTAAGTCAGCGTCACACCGCCGCACGCCCGCACACCTTTTTATACTTACACGGTTAACCGACTAATTAATTGCTTGACTATTGTAGGCTCGGTGGAATAGGATGGGTTAAGTTTATGCATTTTATAAAAGACAAAAAAGCGTTGGTAAATCGTGTGAACATCGTGTTAGTGAAAAAAAGGCAGTGTTTTTATTTTATTACTTCATGTTTTATTTACAAACAAGCTTTTGCCTGCGGCTTCGCCAGCATGGTTGTCGGAAAATATCCCACGGGAATGTACTACCGGGATTAAAAGTACCATAACTATGTGTTAGTTCAGGTTATATTATTACCTATGCGGACGATACCGTCATGCTCATTCATGGTAAGGATTGGTCGGAAACCCGCTCAAATGCTGAGTGCACTCTGTTTGTTGCAATGAAATGGCTGATTAACAACCTGCTAACCCTCACTGTAGAAAAAGCCAAGTTCATTACATTTGCTCGAAGTAAAGCCTCTCAACCTCCTTCTTCCTATACTCTGACGGTGCATAAATGCGGGTTAATTTCGACTGATTGCACCACGCAGATCTCAGCAGTGTCTGGCAGGTGGAATTTGCCAGAGTTCGAGTTGTCCGGCGGTAATATCACTTTCTCAGCTCCATTTTGTATAATCGAGTAAATAAACAGCTTAATATATATCCACTGACCTTGCGAGAATGTCGGAGGATGACGGATAAATGGATTCATACACTCACTTATGAAGAATTAGAAACATATGTAAAAACTTAAAGTCACTTTTCAATTGCCCTTTATATGTATAACATGCGCAAACACACGCCCCCAGCACAAACGGCACACACACACACACACAGACAGACACACACACATACACTCCACGCACAAAACATACACAATCTTTCCATACAAAACACAACCTCACATTAAATTACACGGTGAAAGAAAGAAAGAAGAAAGAAAGAAAAATATTTTATTTGAGACACGCACAAGAAATACAAAAGTAAAAAAAAGAAGCATTTAAAACTAAACTTCGAATAAACAAAAAACAACAAAGAATATTCAATAAGAACGACTTGTGCGATGCCAAAAAGGCTCCTATCTCAGCATAATGCTGCGATATTTAAAAAATAAATACCGCAGCGCTGGTATTCTGATAGGGCCCGCTGTGATGCCACGGACACATCTACGGACACATTATATAATATATCCCACCAGGGGAATAAAAATTAAATAAAAAGACAATTTATAATGAATAAAATACAGAAGTAAATAAATATATATATATATATATATAATAGATGTACAGTAAATATTAAGATTGACTCCGACGCTCGTACTTCACTTGTCCATGCCATAAACTATTGTATATGGTGTACGACAAGCGAGGGGACGTAGGCGCATCTGGCCCGTATGTAAAAAAGTACTCTGTGTCATTGCGTTGCATACCTACGTTCGGCTGTCAATATTTTTGTTAAACGTTTTACGAAAATAAATTATAATAGTGATTGATACTTAAATTGATGCAAATAGAACAATGAGTGATTAATAGATCATGCAAGAAAGTAGTGCAAATAAATACTATAAAGTATTGTAGTGTGTATGACTGACTGTGTTGTGTTGTGTTGTGTTGTGTAAATCGGAAGAAAATGTTTTATTTACCGAGCAAAACAAAGGGATCGAAGAAAATATTTTTTGTTTTAAGTTTAAATTTTAATTTTTAGTATTTAGTCCTATACTTTTTTACTACCGTTTTTACGCCAATTTGTGAGATTGAACAAACAAACGGGCCAAAAACTATATTTTCGACATCAGACTCGTCCCACACCTCTTTTACTTAAGGCGCTGACAAGACCCAATTGACCAAAATAGGCTTCGCTTTAGAAAAAAAATTGCCAAATCTGTATAGTTTGTGGTAGCGGAAAATATATATATTAATTTTGAACATATTTCCCAGAACTTGGTTGTTACCAAAACACGTTTTGAAAACAAAATCTCGATACAAACTAACGTTAAACTAACCTCTTACTTTGAGTTCTAATCCAAAATATCTGTATCAAATATCAACATAGGTACTTTACGTATTTAATGAATAACAAGAACGTCTTATTTGAATGCAGAACTTGGTTGTTTTTTATTTTCGATTACTCAACTCAATTTTGAGTAAAAAGATAATTATTACTTCATGTTTTGCAATAAATTACAAGCTTTGTGTCATCGCGCTTCTCTTTCTTTTCTATGGAATTTGACAATGACCGCGGTTTAGGTGTTGTCAGCGTCTTAACTTTTTTTTTTTCAAAAAATTCAATGTCTAATTTTGACTGTGTAGCTTCGTTTGTTGTTTTATTATATTTATATGAGAGGGAAGCGCAACATTCAACCGCTAAAAACCGCTAAACACAAACCGCCATCTATAACAAAAGATAAAGTACCTATCACACAAATTAAATTCTATTGTATTAACATCATCACCTTCATCCTTCTACAGTAATGACTGAGTTGTGAAAGAATGAATCAATAACATTTATTGGTTCACAAACAGGGGTAACACAGATCAGACTAGTCATAACTACATTAATCCGGCTACAACTGGTTCAATCTGGATCTGACAGTTAATCACAACTCGAACTAGTATGTACCAGTACAGATAGACGAACCTACTTTATTGCTTAATGTTGCCATGATCGGAGAGAGAAACCGAGGGAGAACTTTTAATTGGCTTCGAGCAGAGCTGCGGAATGAAACAATACTGTATTCATAACGTAAATAACATCACGCCTTGTTTCCCCGAACGATTGGGCAAATGTGTACCTGTAGTACACCCACATTTCGCCAGTTGTGTTTTAAGTCCCATGTAATTATGGGTGAACCTATTGCCACCAACCGGGCACAAATCCAGACTCCGGGCTGCTACTGAGAAATTCCAGATGGAAAACCCAATAACATTGCCCGACCCGGGAATCGAACTCAGGACCTCATCATCAGCAGTAGCGCTTGCTACCACTAAACCGACGAGGCAGTATCAGTAGGTACCACAAACAAAAGTAAAAAATATAAAACATTTTACAAAAAAAAAACTACTTTAATTTCTGAAGACCAAAGACATCGACTTCCGAAACGATGGTACATTATGATACGAGTGTGCTATGTTGGTCATTGCACTCGAGGTGATATTATTCGGACTATTATTATAGGACTTTTTACAACACGCGAGGAAAAACAGACTTGTATTGTTATGAACTTTTAATTATTGAAACAGTTAGTGAAAGTACAATTCTCAAAATGATACCGGACAATTTTTGTTGGCATTTTTACAGTTTGTGTTATGGTATTTTAATAATTTCGTTATTTTCATTTTCTTGGGTAAATGTCGGTGCGATGATGAAATATTTTCATAGGAGTTGGATGAATGTTGTGAATATAAGGGTTCATTAGAAGAGTAGATTGTCGCGGCTCAGGGCAAGACTTCTTCGTTTGTGGCCCCAAATTAATTGCACGTGTTGCACTAGCAACACGTGCAATTAACATTAGTATGTTTGCCTTTTTATGAATAGAATCTTCGCCATAAGATTCAGCGACTGCATCAGATAACCTTTAAGGTTAATATATCGGCTCCCGAATCAGCCAGAAGTTTAGCTGTAGTTCTTCTAAAACTGTGCCCAGTTATATTCGAACGCAATGTAAATTGTTACTGAATAAATAAATTGAATTGACAGTGTAAGAATCAGCCTCGGGCAAATCTAAATACTTTGCAATTTATCTTGGCGTTGCTCCAAATTTGTTGATACCAATGAGTTGAGCAGTATATTTACCTTTTTGACAGTTTTTGAAAAAGCGGTCATTTTTTGCATTTGTTGAACGGAGAGCTTGATATTTTTTTTTCTATTTCATAAAACGGGCCATGGATTGTAAGTAATCGTGGAATCTTGTTTTTTAGTATTGGTCATTTTTACGAGAAGCATTTCACCGTACAAACATCCTTTGTTCTAATATCATTAAGCTCCAGTAACACCGAATATTAATGCAACCTGGAAATAGATCAAATAGTTAGTGGTAAGAACTTAAGCTACAATAACATAATTATAGAGATGATACATTTAGATTTATAAAGTTCCGCTGACCTTTGCGGCCAGGTACTGCCTATCCGGAGCTTCTTTTAAAAACTTTTCAATGTCGGTTGGTGACAATACTGTAGATCCGAGCGTCTTTTTGCAAATGCTCTAGGAAATGGTTTTGATATCAATATCAGTTTAGGTCGTAACAGTGCTTTTTAACAAGGAATAGTTACACCATAGTTAGCTGGGTATATTTATTTGGCAGTTCATTGAAGTAAGCCAAAAATGCGTTCTCCGAAAATGCCTGGGCATTTTTGCTGTTTTTCCACTGTATGAGTTTCGTAGGCCGCTAGGTATTTCTCCCTAGATTATGGTGGCACATCACTCGAGTTTTGTGGCTCGAATGGTATTTCCAGCGGGTTCAAATCTATGTATTGCTCTTCTCCCTATGTGAAGTCGACGTTTTTGATAATTAACCACACAACTAAAACAAATATTTATTGAAAATGACGCGCTGGTTTTGTTTTTTCCGCGCTCTGCGTTAGCGATGCGCGTGCAGGTGTAAATTAAGGCACTGACAAAATCAACAGCCTACATAAAAATATAATAAACACAAAATGATGTGTTGAATACGCAAATTAAGGTTAAAAATATATATCTGTTTAAGAAGTGAAAAATATATAATTTGATGAAATGATGATAATTTTGATGATTGATTTATCCTAATGTAACCTAAAATAGTTTATTTATTCACAAAAATATTCACTGTTTTTACACATAAAAACTCTTTGCGGAGATAGAAAAACAGTAAAGTAAAAAACACGAGTGTATAGTATAATCAGCTGAATTATGAGCCTAAAGGCGTTGTCATAAGAGTCACTTTACAAAGACGTGTGTTAAAAAAGTTATTTCTCTCTATTGTGCTTTTTTTGGAAGTCGGTTATTTTTTTTTTGTACACAATGATATGTATGTCATCGGTCCAATAAGTGTCATATTAAGCCCTGTAGCTAAACTTGATACCTAAGTCTTTGTTTACAATACCTGGAATCATCTTTGGTAGTTTACCCCAGTAAAGTGGTTTCTATCAAATAATAGTTTTATTATTTGCTAGATAACACACTGAATAGCTCGATAATTCTTGATACTAGAGGCCCTTTGTGTAATGTATTACATACATATATGTGCCTGGTCTATTGTTAGCAGTGTTCAAGTGTAAGACGAAGGTTCGCGTCAATTCCGTCGAGGGGTATCTTTTGATTTGGGCTCCACAAATACTTGGAGTTACGTATTATGTGCGTCTAGTATTGAAGGTACATAACGGTGTTTTAATTAAAGGTTTGATCAGTAAGTAGGTAGTAGTAGAACTCTTCGTGAAACAGTACGTTTGAGGAAGAATACCACTTATACCTATTTTTTTTTATTCTGCTTTGTCTTTGTGTGTGATGCATTTTTTTTAGGTACTCGTAGACGTCACTTTCTATCAAGTTAAGCAGTTGTTGATCTGTCACTTCTTCTTTTCGATTCAGAAATCACAATCAAAGGTCATTTATTCAAACTAGACTGAGAATCAGCATTTTTCGAACGTCAAAATTACATAAGACAGTCCCCCAAAACGCCCGCCCTTCACCACTTCCTTTAGCTGGGAAGGTTAAGTGGCGCAACAACTCCCCAGCAGCACAGCTGTCTGCACAAAACATTAAATCAATTGATTTGCTATATCGATACCAGAAGTATCAATTAACGTAAGGGACATTTTGGCGAAAATGAGTTATATACATCATTGGATTCAGAATTTCCAGCTCTATCGATGGGTATCATTAAAATTTCTCTATCGTTGAAAAATGTCCCTTACAGTACAAATTTTTGGACTGCGTAAAACGATTTATGACAAAAAAAAATGATTTAACGGACACTAACATTTTTTATTCTTAGAAAAATAAAGTAAGTCATCTTATTAAACAATTTACACCCTTACCTTAAACCTCAAATCAGTCAATTTAACTAACATGTTCCTTACTGAATTCATGACATGAGATTTTTAAGAGTTGCATTATTATGTCACAAAACTATCTTTATTATAATATGCCTATACCTTCCCCTTACTGTAATATGCCTATCACGTAACAAGTAGAAATCAAATTCGTATTTGCTTTACTTTATTTGTTTAAAAGATTGTTCCTAAAATACCGAGTCTTACATTTAATTTGATTCTCTCAATATTTATATTTACCCCCCATATGTAACAGTATTACTCAATACACATATGGGGTGAGGCTGATGGTAAAGAGGGAGTTGTGAAGTAGCAACATGTTTGTATCAGTACTTAAAAGAGTTCGATAACAGAGGAGTGAACACATTACTATTATACTGTGACAACTGCACGGGGCGAAATAAAAATAAAGTGATACTTTCAATGTCAAACATTTTTTGGGACAATCTAAAAATCTAAAAGTTATACAAATCAATTACCTTCTAGCTGGGCATACATATACGGCCAGTAGACAGCATGCATGCTGATAGTGAGAGGGAAGTAAGAAAACTAATTATTTGGGCACCGTCGCAATGGCCAAGTTTCATAGAGAGTGCTAGAAAACGCCCTCAACCATATAATGTAAGTGTCTTGGAACATACAGATTTCATTAACTTCCAAAACCTGGCGGGATTAAGTCAAGGGAACACAGAAAACTTGCCATCTCTATATAAAGAGAGGCTGCCAATTTCCATTCCAAAATACAATGACCTCAAAAAATTGTGCGACACCGGTATAATACCAAAAAGATATCATGGTGAATATTTGAAACTTTCAAATAAAGTACCCGTTAAAGATACCCTCAACAAAACAGACGACGACGAAGATGACGTGATTACTGATAATGAGTATGATTGAATAAAATACCAAATAGAAAATTGCGTCGTCGCATTTCAATGACGCTTGCTCGATTCTAAAATACGAGTACATTAAATCCTCATGTCTTTTAGAACCGAGCAAGCGTTATTGAAATGCGACGACGCAACGCAACGGAGCAGTGTGGCATCGCTCTAATTAGTATTGTAATCGGCGCAACAATAATAATTATTTTTCTTAATTAATATTCATAATTATCATTTATTATTCATTCATCTTTCTGACAATTCATTCACCTCTTATTCGATCTTCTTCCCTTACATCCATTCTTACCTTCTATTTTGTCATTTCAACTTTCACTGCTATCATACTAATCATCTTTCACACAATTCATATTCGATTTATTCATCCAGTATTTCATTTCCAGTACATTGATTCAATTAGGTACTTAATAAATAAGACTGTTGAAATAATAACAATCGTTTTATTTTTGTATCTATCCCTAAATTTCAATTAAATCTGTGATAGCTAAGCTGTAAAACCTGAAACTGACGCATAGATTTGCTTGGAATGATTAATGTTGGTCCAACATTAATCACGCAAAGAACCTATTTCCATGGTGTTGAAATACCATCAATTTTAGTAGATAATCTATAGTTAAATCAAATTGCAACACTACAAAAGTCCTTTACATTAGAATTAAGTATAATTTCTTATTTCTCACGCTACTTACACTATCTTCGACGGTTTACACGTACGTAAGAGACAACTAAACATATTTTTTTAATGTAAGGGACATGCTATATTCTAAACCACTGGCCATTCGTAAATCTTTCGTTTATAGCTTAAAAGAATACAAAATTCTAAGAAACTTTGCTCTAGAAACAATTAAAATTGGAGCGGAAAGTTATAGACAGATTAAAAAAAAAAACATTTTTTGGCTCTTCTGAAAAACCGTGTTTTGTCCCTTACGTTAATTGTTACTTTTGGTATCGATATGTCAGCTAGCACACGCCATTATACTAACAAAAAAATATCGAAAACTATACTCAAGCAGAAATAAAAATAAAAAATAAAAACGTAACAGAACCTAATACCTAAATAAAAGCCTGCAGGCAGGGCGCGCCCGCTTACATATAGTTATAGCTGTAACTCGAAGTCACAAGGACCATCGAAGTAAAATAAACAGTCGATGGTAAAAGTACACGTATTATGTTAAATTAGTTGGGTCCAGTAGGTGGCAACGCCAAATTTAAGCAGCATAAGTTATTAAATAGCATTGAGCCAGTCCTTTAGATCATTAATCATTCGTAGAGTTTCAAGAGTAGGTAGTAGCTTTTGACGCTCATCCTCGTTAACTTTCAAGATAAAACTTGGTGTAATGTGTATCTCTGCAATACATCACAAGCATCTTCGCTTATTCAAGTTCTAAGAATATCAGACCCTGAACTCGCAATCTGTTACCACGCTTACTAAAAGAACTTTTATAAAATAGCGCAGTTTAAACTTAGGTTGAAGGAGATTCCCAACTTTTACAGTAAGGTACATCATCGTCTTATACTCGAAGCTTGTGCAAAAAACATGGGATACATACAAATTTTCTCATTAAAAATACACATAAAAAATTCAATACGACTTTCCAATACGTGACAATCTCCCTTCATACGCACTTCTAATATTACGCTCGTAATAAACATTGACTCAGTGAAGACCCTTCCTGGTTGTCATGACGACGACGACAACGGCCACACATTTTTTGCGTAAAAATTATAAGTCGCACATGAATGGTGATCGTTTTGTAACAGGCATATACTCAGGGAAATACTCGGGCAAATAGGAGGTATCAATATCATTTCATAAGACGTACACGAGTGAGAATAAATCGTCGATTTGTAAAGAAATGTGCCGCTCTAAGTCACAAATTGGAACGTTATTAAGTTATTTTTATTACGACTGATATTGGAATGTGTTTCCAGATGATAGAAACGCGCTTGTCTTTTGGATCACAAAATGTAGAAAGCGTTGTTCCTAAAGAACATCTTTGTTCTCAGAAGACCAGAACAAGACAAATTCCCATGCAAAACTTTAGGTTTGGTCAAGTTTAAACCTAAAGTTTTTTAACGTCATTTTTATTACAATTATACTTTTCTGTTTCAGGTTTCATTACTTATGAACAAAGATCAAGTCTTGTGTTCTAACACCAAACTTTTGACCTTGTCAGGAAGACAGGATTTTCTCTTAACCGAACCATAACGTGTGAAGCTAGGTTAAGTAAAGTGATAGCAGAGTGTTCGCGTGCACTGCCGACACTGCAGCGTGCTCGTAGTGTCGAAGGTAGCAAGTGATAGCAAAGTGTTCGCGTGCACTGCCGACACTGCAGCGTGCTCGTAGTGTCGAAGGTAGCAAGTGATAGCAAAGTGTTCGCGTGCACTGCCGACACTGCAGCGTGCTCGTAGTGTCGAAGGTAGCAAGTGATAGCAAAGTGTTCGCGTGCACTGCCGACACTGCAGCGTGCTCGTAGTGTCGAAGGTAGCAAGTGATAGCAAAGTGTTCGCGTGCACTGCCGACACTGCAGCGTGCTCGTAGTGTCGAAGGTAGCAAGTGATAGCAAAGTGTTCGCGTGCACTGCCGACACTGCAGCGTGCTCGTAGTCGCGAAGGTAGCAAGTGATAGCAAAGTGTTCGCGTGCACTGCCGACACTGCAGCGTGCTCGTAGTCGCGAAGGTAGCAAGTGATAGCAAAGTGTTCGCGTGCACTGCCGACACTGCAGCGTGCTCGTAGTGTCGAAGGTAGCAAGTGATAGCAAAGTGTTCGCGTGCACTGCCGACACTGCAGCGTGCTCGTAGTGTCGAAGGTAGCAAGTGATAGCAAAGTGTTCGCGTGCACTGCCGACACTGCAGCGTGCTCGTAGTGTCGAAGGTAGCAAGTGATAGCAAAGTGTTCGCGTGCACTGCCGACACTGCAGCGTGCTCGTAGTCGCGAAGGTAGCAAGTGATAGCAAAGTGTTCGCTTGCACTGCCGACACTGCAGCGTGCTCGTAGTCGCGAAGGTAGCAAGTGATAGCAAAGTGTTCGCGTGCACTGCCGACACTGCAGCGTGCTCGTAGTCGCGAAGGTAGCAAGTGATAGCAAAGTGTTCGCGTGCACTGCCGACACTGCAGCGTGCTCGTAGTCGCGAAGGTAGCAAGTGATAGCAAAGTGTTCGCGTGCACTGCCGACACTGCAGCGTGCTCGTAGTCGCGAAGGTAGCAAGTGATAGCAAAGTGTTCGCGTGCACTGCCGACACTGCAGCGTGCTCGTAGTCGCGAAGGTAGCAAGTGATAGCAAAGTGTTCGCGTGCACTGCCGACACTGCAGCGTGCTCGTAGTCGCGAAGGTAGCAAGTGATAGCAAAGTGTTCGCGTGCACTGCCGACACTGCAGCGTGCTCGTAGTCGCGAAGGTAGCAAGTGATAGCAAAGTGTTCGCGTGCACTGCCGACACTGCAGCGTGCTCGTAGTCGCGAAGGTAGCAAGTGATAGCAAAGTGTTCGCGTGCACTGCCGACACTGCAGCGTGCTCGTAGTCGCGAAGGTAGCAAGTGATAGCAAAGTGTTCGCGTGCACTGCCGACACTGCAGCGTGCTCGTAGTCGCGAAGGTAGCAAGTGATAGCAAAGTGTTCGCGTGCACTGCCGACACTGCAGCGTGCTCGTAGTGTCGAAGGTAGCAAGTGATAGCAAAGTGTTCGCGTGCACTGCCGACACTGCAGCGTGCTCGTAGTGTCGAAGGTAGCAAGTGATAGCAAAGTGTTCGCGTGCACTGCCGACACTGCAGCGTGCTCGTAGTCGCGAAGGTAGCAAGTGATAGCAAAGTGTTCGCGTGCACTGCCGACACTGCAGCGTGCTCGTAGTCGCGAAGGTAGCAAGTGATAGCAAAGTGTTCGCGTGCACTGCCGACACTGCAGCGTGCTCGTAGTCGCGAAGGTAGCAAGTGATAGCAAAGTGTTCGCGTGCACTGCCGACACTGCAGCGTGCTCGTAGTCGCGAAGGTAGCAAGTGATAGCAAAGTGTTCGCGTGCACTGCCGACACTGCAGCGTGCTCGTAGTCGCGAAGGTAGCAAGTGATAGCAAAGTGTTCGCGTGCACTGCCGACACTGCAGCGTGCTCGTAGTCGCGAAGGTAGCAAGTGATAGCAAAGTGTTCGCGTGCACTGCCGACACTGCAGCGTGCTCGTAGTCGCGAAGGTAGCAAGTGATAGCAAAGTGTTCGCGTGCACTGCCGACACTGCAGCGTGCTCGTAGTCGCGAAGGTAGCAAGTGATAGCAAAGTGTTCGCGTGCACTGCCGACACTGCAGCGTGCTCGTAGTCGCGAAGGTAGCAAGTGATAGCAAAGTGTTCGCGTGCACTGCCGACACTGCAGCGTGCTCGTAGTCGCGAAGGTAGCAAGTGATAGCAAAGTGTTCGCGTGCACTGCCGACACTGCAGCGTGCTCGTAGTCGCGAAGGTAGCAAGTGATAGCAAAGTGTTCGCGTGCACTGCCGACACTGCAGCGTGCTCGTAGTCGCGAAGGTAGCAAGTGATAGCAAAGTGTTCGCGTGCACTGCCGACACTGCAGCGTGCTCGTAGTCGCGAAGGTAGCAAGTGATAGCAAAGTGTTCGCGTGCACTGCCGACACTGCAGCGTGCTCGTAGTGTCGAAGGTAGCAAGTGATAGCAAAGTGTTCGCGTGCACTGCCGACACTGCAGCGTGCTCGTAGTCGCGAAGGTAGCAAGTGATAGCAAAGTGTTCGCGTGCACTGCCGACACTGCAGCGTGCTCGTAGTCGCGAAGGTAGCAAGTGATAGCAAAGTGTTCGCGTGCACTGCCGACACTGCAGCGTGCTCGTAGTCGCGAAGGTAGCAAGTGATAGCAAAGTGTTCGCGTGCACTGCCGACACTGCAGCGTGCTCGTAGTCGCGAAGGTAGCAAGTGATAGCAAAGTGTTCGCGTGCACTGCCGACACTGCAGCGTGCTCGTAGTCGCGAAGGTAGCAAGTGATAGCAAAGTGTTCGCGTGCACTGCCGACACTGCAGCGTGCTCGTAGTCGCGAAGGTAGCAAGTGATAGCAAAGTGTTCGCGTGCACTGCCGACACTGCAGCGTGCTCGTAGTCGCGAAGGTAGCAAGTGATAGCAAAGTGTTCGCGTGCACTGCCGACACTGCAGCGTGCTCGTAGTCGCGAAGGTAGCAAGTGATAGCAAAGTGTTCGCGTGCACTGCCGACACTGCAGCGTGCTCGTAGTCGCGAAGGTAGCAAGTGATAGCAAAGTGTTCGCGTGCACTGCCGACACTGCAGCGTGCTCGTAGTCGTGAAGGTAGCAAGTGATAGCAAAGTGTTCGCGTGCACTGCCGACACTGCAGCGTGCTCGTAGTCGCGAAGGTAGCAAGTGATAGCAAAGTGTTCGCGTGCACTGCCGACACTGCAGCGTGCTCGTAGTCGCGAAGGTAGCAAGTGATAGCAAAGTGTTCGCGTGCACTGCCGACACTGCAGCGTGCTCGTAGTCGCGAAGGTAGCAAGTGATAGCAAAGTGTTCGCGTGCACTGCCGACACTGCAGCGTGCTCGTAGTCGCGAAGGTAGCAAGTGATAGCAAAGTGTTCGCTTGCACTGCCGACACTGCAGCGTGCTCGTAGTCGCGAAGGTAGCAAGTGATAGCAAAGTGTTCGCGTGCACTGCCGACACTGCAGCGTGCTCATAGTCACGAAGGTAGCAAGCGATAGCAAAGTGTTCGCGTGCACTGCCGACACTGCAGCGTGCTCATAGTCGCGAAGGTAGCAAGTGATAGCAAAGTGTTCGCGTGCACTGCCGACACTGCAGCGTGCTCGTAGTCGCGAAGGTAGCAAGTGATAGCAAAGTGTTCGCGTGCACTGCCGACACTGCAGCGTGCTCATAGTCGCGAAGGTAGCAAGTGACAGCAAAGTGTTCGCGTGCACTGCCGACACTGCAGCGTGCTCGTAGTCGCGAAGGTAGCAAGTGATAGCAGAGTGTTCGCGTGCAATGCCGACACTGCAGCGTGCTTGTAATCGGGATGGTAGCAAGTCACAGCTGCGGTTAATATCTGCGCGATTTAACCACACAGATTATTAGGGGGGATTATTATTAGGGGGGAAATTTATTGTCAAGGAAATTGACTACCAGCTTAAATTGTCCGTTCAAATCACAAGTGTATCATGGCAAATTTACGTATGGTATTAATTTGCTTAACAATTAATTTCCCAGACTGTAGGTACATACTTATAAACTTAAGTTATTACTTATTCGTCCTTCGTCAAGGAGCCAGAAACTATCAGCTGAGAAGCCTACCCTTGCGTTTTTTCCAAAACGCGTTGGTAGGCTCCTCAGATGGTGGACCGATGACCTGGTGGAGGTCTCGAAAATTCGCTGATTGCGGGAAGCACAGGCCGGTCTTTAAGGCGATATTGGGAGATGATGTCCAGCGTATTTCGGCTGAGTGATGATGCTAATGAAACACGGAGATTTTTGCTGGCAACTAAATTAATAAAGCATTTCATCCCTTGGAAATATAGGTTTGTAGAAATAAAGGATTTTATAATTATAAAGTAATTTGCATGAGTGCCTTTGTATTTGTACATTTAAACTTATGAATCTTTTGAATTTCATAGACAGTTTTAACACTTGTAAAAGTTAACGTTTATCGTTAATCTGATGATCAAATTGATAGTGCTTACTTGTGTAAATTTTGAAACGAGACTAACGACTTAGCGTTAAAAGTTTTTGACGTTCAAAAGTGCCTGTGTCGCAAAGTTTTCTGAATAAGATTCTGAATTGTAAATTGGAAGTATATAGATACTAGTTATGATGAAAAACGCAATGGAGAGTAAAAAAGAACGAAAACGATTTCTTATCAATTTAATAGCTTCAATTTTAGAATTTTCATCCAAAACATTAATGACAGAAGTAAATAATCATTAATTAATGATGGCTGTACCTAACTAGTTCTACTAAATATTATTGTTTGCCTAACCGACGTCAAAAAAAACCTATATTCTGAATCTACCTATAACCCACAATAAATAATATGATTGATTGATTGAAATAAACCCATAGAATACGAGTTTCAAATGACCGTTTCTGTGTGGCCTCCAACCCGAGACGACGACGAAGTATCGAGTTTCAATCGTCCCCCTTCCCAACTGCCCGCGTTTGCACCTCTAGCGTTTCCTCGTAGGTACTAAACCCTAACATGTAATATGCACATATAACTAACTCGGACGACCACTGATCTGCTGAAAACGTAGTGTCGAGTCTTATTCATGATATTTGGTACGCCTAGATAATACCTGCCTAGATTGGTTGTGTTTGGAAATTAGTTCTATGAGTCCTAAGTATTGAATAATTCCTGATAGATATGGGCTAATAGTGTTAAAAGAACACACATGTGTGACATATGAATAACATTGTACGTCTTTTAAATCGAAATAACTGTTTTCGAGGAAATCATTTTTTCATCACTTTTTAAGGTGTAAATACAAAACGCCTACTAAGATACTACCAACTAACTAAAGTTCCGGACATGGCAGTGATAACGGCCGTATGAGACGGGTAGCTTCCAACACATGCTTAGCACTCAGAAGAACATAGCATAATATAACATTATAGTGACGCACGTTACAAGTTTTCCTAATTATAAAACCATAAAACCTCAAGAAGAAAAGCTTGGAAACATAAATCTAAAGCCTTTTAGTTTCTGCACTACCTTCAGCGACGTCATCTTTATCATAATACTTATAATAATTAACAGACTACGGAAATTAGTAGAAAAGAAAGCCAGAAAGAAAGAAAGCGCTGCGCGTGTATTATGAGAGAGATAAGGTTCTTTGTTTCAAAATGCTGGGAAAAATAATGTACATTCTACGCCAGAGCGCTCCGAACAACTTCTTAGATATGAGTTGATCTTATTTTTATTATTTTAGTACAGCCAGGACTACAGGCAGAGAATGGACTGTACTGTTTTTGCCCGTCGACTGAGAAATCCCTCCTCACAAATATAATTTATTAATATTAGCTGTAGGATTCTACTACTGTAACAAAAGCATTAACAATCCTATATATATATATATGTAATGCAACTTTCTAATCTATAAAATATTTGAATTGATGTGAAATTGAAGTAAATACTCGTGACTGAATGACTTTTATGATGATCATGACGGATCGATCGATCTGGACGTCTTACTCTTACATTCTTTGGGCTCATTATACTCAGAAATCATACAGCACCCTTCGCGTTCAATACAACAACGCATTCAGGGTGCTGATGGGGTTGCCCCGATACTGTAGCGCATCAGGGATGTCTGCTGAAGCTCACGTTGACTGTTTCTATACTGTGATGCACAAGCGGTGCGCATCCCTGGTTCGTAGGGCAGCACCAACAGCATCCTGTCTATGGTAGCAAGCAGGTTAGATTGTGCGTTTGTGAACCACTGCTGCAGGGTAGGGCTGGGCCTGTCACCTTGCAGCAGTGACGTCACATATTGCTTGTGTTTATGTTTTGCTAACGTAGTTTGTAAGTATATTTTACTAACACTATGAGTCTTGTTACTTGAATTAAATGATTATTATTATTATAAATCATAGTTTTAATTTTACCGGTTGCAAAAGTTCTGTTGCAATGAATTCTGTTTCCGACCCCATATACGGCAGTGCACGTTTGCATAATCAATAACGCAAAATCATAGATAACCACTACCAATTGTTCATAATCGTCTAACATCGATCTATTCACTGCCGTTACAAAAAAGCCGTTATAACGAACGACACAACTTCACCAGAGACAATTAAAAATAATTGAATCAGACCATTCCTAGTTCACATAACCGCACGAACTCCTAATAGAAACTCCTATTCACAATTTCGGACTTCGAATTCGGCCCATCGTTTGTAAAGTACGATGTCAGTGGTGCACTCTCACTCCAAAGTCCATTTACAAGTGTAACTAAGCCTAAAGTTGTCTCTCAAAGTGTACTAACTTAAGATAGGAGAGTAAATTTTATGTTGTTAGTTGGTATTGGATCGCTCCCAAAATATACTGGTTTAGTTTTAGCTTCGATTATGAAGTGTTGTAAATTTTCAATTTCATGACTTCCTGTTTGAAAGTTTGAGTTGTTATGTTGAAGGTCGCGGACGAAGTAAACAAGAAAATTATAGTAAACGTTTCAATGTTAAAAATATTGAACAATTCAGCTTTACCACGGATGTATTTCATTAAAGTGTGTTCTTATAAAATATCCTGCTAGAGTTTAATAGGTTCACCCCCTATTACATGGGACTTAAACATAACGGGTGAAATGTGGGTGTACTACAGGCACAACTCTGCCTAACCTTTCGGGAAACCTTACAGTCGGGGTCTTATGTTATGTTTTAAATTTAAATTAATGTTCCTGACTTTACAGTTTTACATTTCGTTTCGTTGTTTAGTTGAACGACTTGTTCCTCACACGACGAACCCACAAATATATATTATTCAAAATACGTAAACAAACCCTATTACAGGCATGTTCTGTTCAAACAAGTCACCGTACTAACTTCGTAATAACGCCCACGCTCCTCCGTCTGATGGTATCAGTCGAGACTACGTGAAACAAATTAAATTAAAAATTTACTTTCAATAGGCCACGCGTCACGATAGGAGTAGGTGACCAGGCTCCTGTGTTGGTGAATACTACTGGCGACAACAGCAACAAAAAAAAACTCGTGCAAAAGGCTTTTCGTCCAAGTTTGTTTGTATCGCGACCAAGGTCCTCGTCATTAGGAATTACCTCAGTTCAGACAGCTCTGCCTAGCAATGAGCATGATATGACCAAGCTAGGTAATCTACCTGGTGAACCTAATGTACCCTGCCCTCCAACATGGCAGAGGGCGCCAATAAATGGCAACCCTAAAAAACGCAAGATATCATCCAGTCTATCCCCGGATGCTGTCAAAACATCCAATACGTTCAGCGAATTACCAATCGACCCAACTGAAATTGAACCTGATCAAGGAGTGAAGAAACCCAACAAGCCTCCACCTATCATCCTATACGGAATTGGAGACCTGAATAAACTAACTGAATTGTTACAATCAGTTGGTGGAGAAACCAATTCACATAATTTATATGGAATTGAAATGTGTAAACTCAAATCCGGACTCGGACCTCCTTAACTTTTTTATCAGAAAGAAACGAGGTAGTGTCCTAAAATACTAATAGCCAAGTAACTGCGAACTATTTGGATGTTGGTGCGGTTGGTCACAGTTCTAACCTTTTTTTTTGTTCCTGGGTGGATAGTCCTCATGGATTTCCTCCACCCTGGGGCGGGCGGAGGGGTCTGTCAGGCTCTTACTGACTAAAAACCAGCCCGGTGTTCCCTTACCACACTTGCACCAGGGATCATGGGATATTGTGCGACTTCCGTGATCCCCGGCTGGCGCCGGCCTGCCTTTGCGGGCCACTTCAGGCCCGCGAGGGGAGTGAGGTGAAGAGTTCCCCCGCGACGCACGTCCAATAGGGGCGCGCGTGGAATACTACGCGTCGCCACCTCGGGTCCTGCTGTGGGGAAAAGCGGATGTCCCCGTGTCCGTCACCACTAGACCCATTTAGGGGGGCTAGTATAGGGTGCCTGCTGCGGGCAGGGTGAGTGGGAGAGATCTCCCGCTCCCTTTCCGCAGCCTCCTTCTGCGACATGATTGTTTCGCAGAAAGATACCACCGCGTATCAGGACTCCTCGCTGACGACGATCCAGTTGACCATGGCTGGAAGCGACAGGACGCTGCCTACTCGTCAGATGAGGGCACGGTGCGGCCCCTCCGAAGTGGGTGTACTATGCCAAATCGAATTTCAAATAATCGAATATCAATTGATCGACCACTATAAATCGAACGTCTAAATACTCGAATGTTCCTAATATCGAATGGTTAATACACTCAATACATCGTGTTCAAAATATCGAATGTTTGTTTGATCGAGCGTTTAACGCATCGCATATTCATTTTATCGAAGTATGAATATACTGAATACTTTTTTATATAGAATACAAGAAAAACACAAAATTTACTAATAAATTACATTTTAATCTTTAATTACCTTTTAGAGCAGTGCAGTGGTGCCTTACGATTTGTAGGTCGTAGGTTCGCAAATTAGGTAAACTGAGCGAAAGGCCGAAACTGAAATTTTAAGTAAATTTTACCTACTAACTTATCATTTACCTAAGAGGTATTTTTGTTAGTTTTTTCCAATCCAATATATTCACAAGATAAATATTTGTAAAACCATGTTTTAGACCTGCTTATCGAAACAAATAGCCGATCCTTCTAAGAATGTTTACATTTTGTACTTCCCATAAGATATATGAATTGTCGCATACATAAATCAACTTACCACAAACTGTCAAATTTCTCCAAATGATTTTAAACTTTAAAATGTTGATAGTTATGTTCAAAATTTATTTAATGAGAATATTTGACAGTTTGTGGTAACTTGATGTAACTGTACATCACAAAAAAATGAATGGTGCCCAATAAAATGGTAATGTGGTGTTTGTATGACGCCCAAAGTGTTGTGGTGGTTCAAAGGGCTTTTTTTTTTGGGTGGGAAATCATCAAATAACTTATCCCGCTCTGGGCGGAGCGGGAGGGTGTGTCAGACTCTTACTGACTAAAACCCACCCGTATTCTAACTAACTCTTTGGTACCTTCCCGCGACGCCGGCAGGCATCGGCCCTAGTGTACCCCGTCGCTTGTGCTGACGACAATTCTGTGTAGTGAGGCGCGCGTGGACTACAACGCGCCATCGACCCGGGCCTGGTCCTTACTGGACGGTCAGCTACCCATTGCTCACCGTCCGCAAGCCCGCGCCTACGGTGGCCGGAAATCCGCCCGGGATTCCCGACGCCCAGGGCGTCTCCTGCGGCGGCTAGGGGTGAGAGGGCGCGAATTTGCCTTTCCTTCAACCGTCCCGCCTCATCCTTCGCTAGCATTACTGCTTCACAGAAGGAGGTGACGGCTGCCCATGCCCTCTCGCTCCGTACCATAGTCTGAACCAGGGCTGGACGCGAGAGATCTCTGCTGCCGATCGCCTTGAGGACATCGATCCACGAGGACACGGCGGTGCTCTGCCCAAGCCGGGCAGACCTCCACCGTATGCTCCACCGTGTCCTCCGGGCGATCCACACAGTGGTGACACCCGGGCGTTTCCTCCCGCCTTATCCGACACAGGAACTTCCCGAAGCTGCCATGTCCGGTGAGGACCTGCGTCAGGCGGAAGGTGAGGACGCCGTGACGCCTCTCAAGCTACTCCTCAAAGAGGGAATTAGGCCTTATCGCCTCAATCGTGGCGTGCCCAGCACTGGGTTGCGACAACCGTACTCTCCATGTCGCCATGAGATCCCGCCGGAGCTCCGTCCGCTGTGACGCGACTTCTCGCGGCAGCGGAGTTACGCCCCGGCGCAGCAGCGGTACGCCTCCTCGCGCCACTCCCATACGTGCGCGAGGACTTGCCTCCAGATCCCATGGCGGCAGTTCAAAGGGCTTGTGGCGATCATTAGTAGTGCGCCAGTTATGTTAATAGATATGAGTGTTTATTATTATTTATTAGCAGGATTATGCTAATAGAAATAAGGGGGCTTATATCGATATGAATTTTTGCTGCAGCGTGTTCTTTATTTTTAGGGAAGAAACGTATCTTCCCTAAAATACTGCAAAAATTAGAACTTAGATTAAATTACCTACTTTATTTTATACAAATAGATCTATTTCATCATATAATATCAAAAAAATTAAATCTTACGTCAAGTGCCCCCCCCCCCCCCCCTTCAGCCAGCTAAATGTAAGGGAGAACATGTTTTTCAACTACAACGTTAAGTTTATTATTGGGATAAATTCATCTCAAGTAATCCCAGTGGAACCGTTATTGTGCTTGGTCCGACACGCACTTGGCCGGTTTTTTATTTGATTTGATTTTGTTTGATTTTATTTGACCTTATTTGGTTTTATCTGGTTTTATTATATTAATTTATGTTTGGCAATGGGTATGATTTACCTGATATAAATGAACTTATTTATTATTTCCATTCCAAATCAAAACAAAATTTTTGATAACATTCCCATTTTTATGTGCTCATCGAATTATTTGCTCACCATTTTGAACAATAAATATTGTATGACAATCCAAATGAAATTTGTCAAAGTATTCGCAGCTTCCCTCCCCAACAACAAAGCGGTTGTCAGTGAGTCGTGCAAATCAATTCGACTCGTCTAAGCCTTCGCTCAAATCGCTCGCGAAAACGTAAACACAGTAGGTATAAAGTATTCATTTTGTTGAGCTCTGTACTTAACGCGACGGAGCCGAAAAACAAATCCCTTCGCACAATAGACACGGCCCCACAATAAAACCTATAAAATTTATATCTAACCTCGATATCAGTAGAGAGAATACGTAATGAACATTAGGAACAAAGGCGTGTGAAAAGAGCCGATACCGAATTGTGTAGGTGAGAAATTGATACCATTCGCACGTCAAACGAAATGTTACGCTACAAAGTAGGCAATAAAGTTCAGTTTTAATCGTTTGAATAAGGAACAGAATCAAACATGAATGTTGCCAACAAAATATATTGGACTTAAGTAAACAAGAAAATAGAGTTTATTTTAAATTACGGGACGTACTTACACTATAGAAAAAGCAAGAATCGAAGATAAGTGAGGTGGCGCGGCTCCCGCTATGAAATATTAGTGTTTTGAGGGTTTTCTTTGAAATCGCGTATTGGTGCAGCGAACTCTTATGTAGCTTTCCGTTTGAACATTTATATCAGCTACGCCGTAGCTCAATATGGCGTAGCGCGGCTACGAGAGCACAACGATACATAACTTTCGTAGCGAGTGGTTATTCCTAATTAAGGCGCTGACAAGACCCAATTGACAAAAATAGGCTTCTCTAAAGAAAAAAAATCGCCAAATCTGTATAGTTTGTGGTAGCGGAAAAAATATATGTTAATTTTGAAAATATTTCCCAGAACTTGGTTGTTACCAAAACACGTTTTGAAAACAAAATCTCGATACAAACTAACGTTAAATTAACCTCTTACTTTGAGTTCTAATCCAAAATATCTGTATCAAATATGAACAAACGTTACGTATTTAATTAATAACAAGAACGTCTTATTTGAATGCAGAACGTGGTTGTTTTTTATTTTAGATTACTCAACTCATTTTTGAGTAAATAGATAATTACTTCATATTTTGTCATAAATTACAAGCGTTGTTTCATCGCGCTTCTCTTTCTTTTCTATGCAATCTGACAGGGACCGCGGTTTAGGTGTTGTCAGCGTCTTAAGGCGCAGATACATGATTTAAGTATCTTAAATCTGTTATTACGCCTTCATATAATGAAAGTAAGTTATGCAAAAAATATATGTGACACTAGAACGCATTCACATCAATATTTAAGTATTGTAGTAAAATAATTTATAAAATAAATTCAGGAAAGAAAATTGTTTATTTGAAATATCTACCCAAAGCATAGCAAACGATATTGCTTTCAAACTACTTATATATCTTATGATATTGCTTTCAAACTACTTAGATATTTTCGTGATATCGTATTGTATGAACTGACTATTTAATTATCTATAATTCTATCGGTAATTTTTTTAAAATAAATATACGCTATGAAACCGAATGGCATCACGACGGGCGTAAATGCGACGCATATTTGCATGCCCTAGGTCAACGGCGATTACAATAGAAATATTGATTTTATTTAAATAAAGAAATAAAACAAGTCAAGTGTAGTACACATGGTACACTACATGGCGACACATAAAACTTTTGATATAACACAACACTAACACTAATCAAAAAAAAATATATACATATATATATATATTGTTGGCGACTTCGTGGAGCAAGCGTCATCTGTTATTGGCGACCGGAACTACAAGCGCCGCGTAGCTAGCCGCGACGACAACATCGGACCACCGGTCTGCATGGTGGGGAGGAGACGGCTCGCTCGGCGCGCCCGCTGCCCTGGTTTCTTTTGCCTTGGACCGTACGACGGAACACCCATTTTTAGCTCCATTATTTGGAGCAGATTATTATTATTTATTTGTTTAAATCTGACGGTTGATTAAAATAAGGAGTTTGTTCTCTCAGTTTTGTAAAATGACTATTTTACTTTAAATGTTTGCTGTATATTAACCTAACAGTTTGATTTATTTTCTCAATAATAGTTGAAGTGTATAATATTTAAAATATCTACATCTGTAGATTAATAAATTGATAATTGTGAACTAATGTCGTCTTATTGTTAGCAATATAAGATAATGAATGCAGGCATACAAAAAATGTAGACTTTCTATCAACTTATTACTTATTTTAAAACCAGTCCCGCTTAACTTCTGTCCAGTTTCAATCATTTAATTTTGTGTTACATATGAAGCCATTGAATCATTATTTTCTAGACGAATCGAAATCATGGTACGTGGTTGAGAATCGCGAATCATCAAATATACTCTTCAGTTTATCCCACAAAACTTTAGACGACGCGCGTCGACCCATCCTTATTAAGCACGTACAGCTTTGAATCGACAGTCATTATCAATTTTGCTTTTTTTTTTTCATCATTAGCAGGGACGATCGCTTCCTTCAACTGGCTTGATACAATGAAGCATTCCCGCAAGCATAAGGAAATTCTCAGCAGTCTGTGTGTCACTGTAATTTTCTCTGCCTTTCAATTTCGGCACATTGACCAGTTCCTTAGTAGTCATCTTGAACCCGAATATTATCTCGAATACCTAATTCCGTCAAAATTACGATTTTTCTTACTATGAAAGAATCTAATAACTAGAAAAATAAGACTTTATTAACTGAACATTTTGGGTCTGGGTCTATAATCTAAAATGAGACAACGCAATGACAGAGAACGGAATTTATTCAAAAATAGGAATAAGACAAGTCAAGCGTAGTACCCATTCCTAACACTAGATGGCGACATCTTTAAATATTTTGATAGAACACAACACCAATGAATCTGTCAATGCGAGAATTATTTCGCAGGTTTACAATACTCTATTATTTTTTATAGTGTCACTTATTTGGCCACTCATGAGTGGTGGTGCAACGATTACTTTATGATAATTGGGTTAGCGCTTGCATTATAAATCTGTAGGTATACTATCTAAATCGGAGTGATAATGTTTGTTTAATTTTGTTTTGTGAATTTCCCTTATCTAAACGCTATAGATTCTCAGAACAGAACAAATATTTGTATGATCTACAGATATTTATCCCGTCTATATATGTGGTGCATGTGATTTGTGTGTGTAATGGCAGCCTCATTACGAGCAGTACTAGGAGCCCATGAATTTGAAGCGTTTATTTATTTATGACTAACATTGTACGGTATTCCCCGAACCAATTTCGATATTGCTTTCACACATTTTTATGTATCTTAAGATTGCTTGAGTAAAGATCTATAGGTATTGTCTGTGCTTTTGGTAAATTCAAGTATATGAACAAATAAATCGAAATATTTCAAAGAGGCAGTAATTCAATTTCATGTTATATACATCACATGAAATTTAATTATATCCTGATATGGATAATGGCTTTTATGCATACTGATGGGTAAGTAATTTATCCCTTTCCAAAAGTGCCCATAGTAACTTATTTCAAACTAGATGCGCCCCGCGGTTTGACCCGCATAAGTTTTGACCCCGTGGGTATATCGGGATAAAAAGTATTGTATGTGTTATTCTTGGTTGGTTGGGTAACTATCTGTGTGCCAAATTTCATCTAAATCCGTTCAGTACTTTTTGCGTGAAAGAGTAACAAACATCCATCCATCCATCCATCCATCCTTACAAACTTTCGCATTTATAATATTAGTAGGATAAATCGCATTGAAGAGCTACAGCCGTTTAAGTGAAGAAAGTCAAAGATGCTCAACGTACTCCATAGGTGAGGTACCTAAGTTGAGCAAGGTTATGGGGTAAATTGAGCAGTTAGAAATTCTAGCCATACCACGGGTTCAATGTTTACTAGACATGATCAATAAAGCTTACTTAAAAAAGAAAATATTAATGAGATCTTGGAAATTTAATCATCGCTGTCGCTGTTGCAATTAATACAAACGAAAGTAAGACCAGTACCTGGCGCACATTTTGTAGTGGCGCACATAAGTTCATTAGTCCAAAACATTACCAACTCGGTAATAAACATTGATCCATCGACCCTGGATCAGACCCAGACAGTCTGATTTTATTTAATTAGCGGTGCCAGCTTTGGACCGCACCCCAGTGTACTCGCAGTAGATTGCTGCGACAGGAGTACCGGGCATCCTGCAGTGGCAGCATTATTTCGTCCAGCAAAGTGGACGAGCTCAGCCGCTGTGGAATTGTTAGTTCAACGTGACGCCACAGAGGGCGCTACTAGTAGTTCATCAGGAGACAAGTGTTCTGGTTGAGGCGGCAGCTTCATTCAGCAAGGTGAACAAAGATTGGCTTCAGCAACCACAGAGGGCGCCACCAGTTCACTACGAATTCAAAGCAACTTGCAAGTGTGAGTGAAGTGATTAGGAAGATTTAGCCAAGCAATTTTGAACTTTATTTTAAAGAAGATTTGAAATTTGATAATTTGTAAAATATTTTAACTTAGCTTTAAAATTGTACATGATAGTTAAGGACTTAGAATAGTTTTATAAAAACGGTGGAACGGGGAACCTAGGCCCCATTTCTACCAGTGTGTGTTTTTAAACACCTGTAAAAAATTTCGCTGCTATTGAGACTTAGAAAAAATTAATACATTTTCTAAGATGAATTATTAAAATTTTCGCTGCTATTGAGACTTGGAAAAAATTAATACACTTTCTAAGATTAAGATAACAAATTTGTAAGATTTACGTCTCAATCTAGGTTTCTTTTATAAAGTTGGGTTGGAGTTGCTTAAATAAATAGTTTGGATGAACTTTACATAGTTTATCATATTATTATAATGTTTCTTAATAAATTTTTAACAGTTATTTAGAGTATTCTTATTGTTGTTGTTCAGTTCTGGATTAAAGGTCAAATTAGTTTATTGAAAGACCTTCAAAATGTTATTCAAAAGGCATTCACTAATTTTAAAAAGAGTCCAAAAGATAGACTGATAGTAGATTATACAGAGATAAGGCTTGAATTATTAGAAAATGATTGATCTTTATTTAAGGAAACCAAATCCCAACTTTATTTATTTATTTATTTTATTTATTTTTATGGCACTTCAATGACTTACTCACTAAGACATACACAAACAAAAATCACATAGTTTTAGGAATTATTGTAAAGTCACTTACAGAAGTGCACAGTGCTAGCACAAAATTATAGTACGTACAAATAGTTGTTACACGTAGTTTAATTACATATAAGAAAATAAAATACAATTAAAATGAGCTATGTTCACAAATAGTTACTTGAGATCGCAAGTGCAAAATATTAAAAAAAAACAGCAACGAAAAGAAAAGGCCGGCAAAGAAGAGAATGGAAGTAAATACAATAATTATTAACAGGTGGCTCCTGAAGCACAGATGACTCGAGACTCCAAGCTGGTTAGAAGTCTCCATTGGAATTGTCGCAAAGAGTTAGAGTAGATGTCGATGCTATTGGTTCGTGTAGCGATTTTATTGTAGTTCCCCATTAGACAGTTCATAGACGCGGTGCAACCAAGGTTAGTACGACTTGCAGTTGCGGCAAAGGTTACGGTTTCGCGATCTGCGATCATCACAGATCTAAAAGTTTTATGTCGAGGTACAGCTATACTTAATTCCCCAAAATAATGGGAACATTTAGTAAACCGTTTATAATTTTATAGAGGTGAATTTGGTCCGTCACTTCTCTTCGGTGTTCAAGTGAACACATTTTATAATGACTGAGCCTTTGATCGTAAAAAGTTTCTCGTGGACAGCTAGGGCTTCTAAAACGAAGGTATCTAGTGAAGCTTCTTTCTATACGTTCAATCCTGTTTACGTGAACGCGGTAAGTAGGGTTCCAAACTGGAGATGCATAATCCAGTAGACTTCTTACCAGAGTATTAAAGTGCACCTTTAGGGTAGAGATCGACTGGAAATCCCGATATATTCGTTTTATAAAGCCAGACATTTTTGCAGCTTTGGCAAAGTGGCTAACGAATGTGAGTTTAGAGTCGAGGAGGACTCCCAAGTCACGAATCGTGGCCACTGTTTGCAGTGTTACCCCATCTAATGAGTAAGACCTAGCAATAGGTTTCCGTTTTTTAGTGAATGTGATGTGGTAGCATTTCTTCACATTGAGAGACATCCAGTTTTTTAAGCACCAATCGTAAACTGCGTCGAGGTCAGCTTGGAGTAAATGGACGTCGACGGATGAGTTTACCTCTTTATAGATTTTTAAATCATCAGCGGAAATAGAGCAATGGCTGTTTTACTAAGAGAACTATGTCATTGACGAACATTAGTAAGAGAATTGGGCCTAGGTGTGAACCCTGGGGGACTCCAGATGACGAAAAATAAACTGGTGACTCATACCCTTTTACAACCACTCTTTGCTTCCTCTCTGTGAGATATGATTTATTTTTAAAAGGATTTTATGGTCCACTTTGTCGAATGCACTGCTGAAATCAGTGTAAATTGAGTCAACTTGGACGCGAAAATCTATAAGTTTACTTACTTCGTTGACGTAGTGGACCAAATTAGTAGTCGTAGATTTACGAACGCAAAAACCATGTTGCTGGGGTACTAACTGAGGATTGATGTGTGATGTAAGTAAAGGATTCAGGTGCAGGTGCAGGTGCAGGGATTCGAAAATTTTCGCGAATACTGAGAGAAGTGAAATAGGCCGGTAGTTCAGCACATCATTAGAATCACCTTTTTTAAAAATTGGTACAATATTAGCCATTTTCCATACCGTCGGAAACTGTGATGATGCAATCGAATGGTTAAATATTATTTTAAGCGGCAAGGATAGAGTAGTAGCACACTTTTTTACAAATACTGGCGGCAAACCATCTGGGCCTGGCCCTTTGCAGATGTTTTGTTTGTTCATAGCTTTCAGGACGTTTCGTTCTGTAAATACTTAATGCATGCTGATGATACTTGGTGAACCAATCGAAGGTGTAAAGTTAGAGGAGAAATACTTAGCAAAAAGGTTGTAGGTTCCAACACCAGTAGATGCTGTGTTCATTTATGTACGTTTTAAGATAGAAGACACAGGTCAAAAGGTGGTCGATGTATACGATTCCACCGAAGATACATATATATCATGTAAATGTCTGATGAAATCAACGTTAAATTAGATTAATCCAAGGAAACCGCTACCACAAAGTAGTCGATCTAACAATAATAATACTTCTAACTCATCCAATTAATTTGTAATATTGTCCAAGATAACAATTCCCAATTTTTTACAAGGACTTAACCACACTAGGGATTAATCATCCTGATGGGTCGAACAAACGAACAATGTCTGATATTATAGATCGTTTTGTTACAGGTTCCATCGTCAGCGGTGTAAGATTTACTGCGTACTGAAAGGAATCTTCGTGGCGGTTCCAGGTGAGTCCCAAACTTTTGGTAGTACTATCTAGTTTATTTTCTCTGTCCTTATTATTTATTTCCCTTTCCTTTACTATCACATCCTGGTTGTTCCTTATTCTTAATCAACTAATTCTGTTGTTTTGACCTGTTTGCTGAATCCCTTCATTCCTATCCAAAGAACCCATTTTATCTAATAATTGCCGATTATTACTATTTAATTTCTGTTATGTAAATCCTCCTTTTCCTAATAATTCTACCATTTGTTTACAGCTCTTCGATGTTATCCATCCAGTCATTAAATCGTCCATATAGAAACAATTTGTTTTTTTTTTTTTTTAAACTATGTCAGCTGCAAGTGGGAATTTGTTTCCTTCATCATATGAGACCTGATGAAGCGATCTCACTGCTTAGTATGGTGCAGAGGCTGTTCCGAAGGTAAGGTCACCGTTACCAGCTCATAATCTCTGACCGGCTTTTCAGGGTCGTCTTGCCAGAGTATACGCTGAAAGACAGCATCTTTATCGGCTATTGTAACTTGACGATACATTTTAATTATGTTCGCCACTATACTAATAGCATACATTCTCCATCTCAAAACAGTGCGTCTTAAATCTGTTTGCAGCGTTGGTCCTCTGACCCATTAGTTAGAGTGTCGTTTAGTGAAACTCCTTTTTTATTCTTTTCAGAGGCGCTAAAAACAACACGAACCTTAGTCGTGACATTGGTGCCGATTCCCTTGTTCACAAACTAAATTAAATTTAAGTTCAGTGCATCTTTTTCTTTTTATTTCATTAGGAAAAGGACAGAAGATAAATTTTTGTTTAGTCCTGTCAAATTAATCAGCGCTTGACGTAAATTGACGTAATTTTAGTAGGGAAGTTTTTAATCACGTCTAAACTTGTATGGAGTAGTGACAGGCGCTGATTAATTTGACAGGACTAAACTAAAATTTATCTTCTGTCCTTTTCTTAATGAAATAGAAAGAAAAAGATGCACTGAACTTAAATTTAGTTTAGTTTGTGATCAAGGGAATCGGCACCATTGTCATGTCTTATTACCGCGTGGTGTGGTAGGTGTGGTAATTATTATGTTCGATGGCTAGTTTCTACCAGCAAGCCAAAGAAGAATGACCATTTTTCACCTGACTATGTATAGAAATGAAATAAATGTTAACATTCGGCTAATTTAATTGTATATTAATTACGCTTATCACAATGTTAAAAGAAACGCAGGAAAAAAACTTTTTTTAATTTTTCTTAATGCTTACTCTACGTCAAGGTTAACCTTTTACCATGTTTTGAACACATCTCAATTACCCTGAACGCATCTCAACTACCCATTTCTTATGACGTTCCATTTTACACACTGCTACTTGACTTTCTTCAAATCTATTTCTGAGTTTTATACATTATTTTACATTTTATTTAATCAGTAAGTACTTTTTTATTAGTCTGTGTATAATAAAGATTATTTAAGAACAACAAAATAATTAAATAAATTATTCATGCAGTATGTATTTGTGTTCGCACGAGTGAAATGGATTTTTTTTGACATTTGACAGTTCTGCGATTGTTTGGTCGGTCGACGGACCATAGAATGTTGCGCTTACGTCATGACATTAGTGTGGTACCTTGGATGGGCTAGGTAACAAGAAAATATCTCTGCTCCAGCAGAATTTCTGGATGACGTTGTTATAAGAGATTTAGATGAAAATGATGATAATTAATAAACCACTTCACTTTAACATAGTGTTTTATTTGTTTTTCCCATTTTGTTCATCAGGTAGGTACTTATGTAGGTATCTAAGTATGTACCGCGGCCAATGAAATGTGTTGGGTAGATAAGTAATCACTTTTGACAATACAAGAACTAAGTTAGACTTTCTTTAAGTATATAATCTATCTCAACTATCGTTTTTACAAAAAAATGTAGTTAATAACTGTTAAGTAGGTACTCATGTGTTGGTTTCTAGGAATTCACAAAGTAAAAAAGACGTTTTATCTATTTGGTAACGGCAAATCCTAACCTAAAAAGAGTAAAAAGTAACATTAATATTTTTTGGTCTTCGTAGCGTTTAAATCGTAAAAATGACTATAAGACATTTTTGTCTAAACTTATAGGTAGTCTTTCTACTATACCTCATAACTATACATTAACTTTCATTATCAGGTCAGGAAGTGGGCCTTGTTCTTTTCGGAATAATAAATAAGAACCGACAGGTAACAGGTTTAGAACTTGCGAAGGCTATAATATAATTCGTATAAGAAAACTAGCCAAGTCAGACTTTAGGCTACAATATATTATCCTAAGTTATAAGAAAAAAATATATTTTATGTTGTTATAAATAAATTTCAGGACTGACCATTGAACTTGGCACCCACTTAGATCTCACTTCTTTTGTCGTTGAAGTCAACAACCAAGGCATATACTCGTATCATTATATTGAACTTGGCTCTCATTTCACATTTATGTTTTTGATGGGATATCATTACTTTTTGTACATACATTATTAGTAGGTACTTATTTATAACAAAATTAATACCAAATAGGTACGTACTTACTAAAATAATTGTAATAATAATATAACCACAAATAAATAAGTATTTTTTAAGAAACCTATGAATTTCGTAGCATAAATCGCAACCTTATAGGTCAGATATCGAGAGACAACCGGACAGCAAGACAGTGCTCGCGCTTATGTTATGACTGAGCGCGGCTGCTACTCGCTCGGACACGTTCGCGTCAAGGTTTTATCGCACCGCTCCCACCCCGCTGCTCCGGCGTCGCCCCACGCACCGTGTACCGAAATGCATATATTATTTAATAATTATTTATAAGTAATGATCTTACATTATTGATGTGCTCTAAACATTGAAACAATAATTAATACTAAATCCCAGTTAATAACGTAATAAATATGAAAGTCGACTTTAATACTCTTAGTTATAAGCAGTGATAGGAATAGGTAGTGCCTATTTGCCTAAACTTCGAAGAACAGAGACAAGAAACGGAGACTTCCTTAGGACTAACTTTTTTTCCGAGACATCTGTCCCGAAATTTCGAGACAACACATAAATACATTTAAAAAAAATGTTATTTGGAATAAGTAATTCGTCTATATTTACCTAAAGTTTGCGACTAGATATATCATAATAAATAACATACACAGGCGTTACAACCATAAAATTTTCTGAATTTTTTTTTGGAGAAC
Organism: Atethmia centrago; assembly: GCA_905333075.3. NCBI lineage: Eukaryota > Metazoa > Arthropoda > Insecta > Lepidoptera > Noctuidae > Atethmia > Atethmia centrago. The sequence continues at coordinate 1,632,077 of HG995370.1, forward strand.
ATTTTGTAAATGACTTGTTGATCGTAATACACAATGAATCACAATGTTTGAATAAGAAGCCGTACACGTTTCGAAGTAAATATCTTCTTTCTAGCTCACTCTCGGCTACGTTTAATGAGATTTCTAAAGTTCAAGTGTAAAAAAGGCATTACATGTAACACATAATATGATTTAAAAGAGTGTCCATGGAGTTTCTTGCACGTTCTTCTCCATAGAGACCTACTCTTTGGAACGTGCAATTTAGCTTCACTTTTCTTGGACTGACCGACATTTGACTATTCAAAAGTGCCCGTAAATGGTCTATTTGAAATAAATGCTTTGATTTTGATTTTATCGGTAATTAAAATAAATAAATAATTCATTTATTTGCCAGAATGTAGGTATACAAAGTGGTATGATCTTAATATTAATGAGGTCCCTTTACATTCTACCGTTATACATGATGTGCAAATATTTAGTTACAAATGAAAATACAAATACCTTTTTTTCTTTCATCTTAATGAAATATATTTCTAAAGTATATTTAAAAATGTGCATGATATTAAAATAATTGCATAATAATGGTATCACATTATCACATTTTACGGCAGCGCGTTTCGTTATCTATTCTTAGAAATTACAAAAGGTAACCGCCATGGTCGCATACCTGTGCGGCGCAGGGAGGGTCTACATACCCCCTCCCCCCCTACTCCTTACCGCCCCGCGTGCGCGCAGGTTACCTTCACTTCAATCCTGTACTTCGGTTTGTTAAGTGCGCATCTTCCTGTATTGTTTTTGTGAATATTGTTTTTCACCCTCGCTCGTTTTTTGGTTCATTGGATCTTCTTAATACGACTACTTTGGCTTGAATTTATGGATTACGATTTGCTGCAATAACATTGTTCCTGTCTGTCTACATCAAATAATACGGTAAGTCAACATTTATTACTTTTTAATGTTTTGGCTAAAGTTATTTATTTTATTTCTTGTAGGGAAACAAACAGTAAGTTAGATATAAAGAAGAACATTAATGTATATATTATTTTATCTTAACTAGCAATTTGACAGTCTAGATTGATATGCAATTGTATGAACTTGATATTTTTTAGTGGAGTTTTTAAGATAATTATTGTGTATGAAACGTAGTTAAAGAAAAAAAACATACGCATTTAACTTTTGGTTCAAATATAAAAGTGAACTTCAATACTACCAAGCATAGTAATGTTATATCTTTGGTGTCATAAAGAATTGCTAAGGTGGACGAATTCTATCAAAATATATTATTTTTCGGGCCGGTTCTTTTAATATTTGAACCAAAAAGGAATATGTCTTTTGCGCATTGACTAAAATGCGAAAAAAAATTTCAATAACAATGATGTTACGCGTGTTCATATTATCTAACCGTTTTTCTTTATTAGAGCGTAAAATGAAAGAATAAAATCTTTAAATCGATACAATCGCACCTCTCCCGCTTTCCTTTCCACCTCCCTGTATCTATAAAGGTTCGTTATTCCTTTTGAGGCATGGAAAACTTAAAATTTTATTTTATTTTAGGTACTTGCCATCGTACATCTTTTTGGAGACCAGTAAGATTGGAGATGGCGAAAAAGCCTAAGAAAGCAACAGTACAAAGTTGGATTGGACTTCATCCTGAATTATATTACGACCCGGCCAGTAATTTGATTTACTGTTCTAAGTGCGAGAGCAGTATAACAGCTAAACTTAGTAGTGTCAAGAGGCACGATAAAGGTCCGAAACACAAAGGGACAAGTAAAAAACCAAATGAAGAATTTTATTTGGACCTAGTACAATTTCTCATATTATGTAATATACCTTGGATTCAAGTAAACAACCCCGCTTTCAAAAAATTCTTCCATAAATATATTTGCTGCAATTGTACAAATCGACAAAAGCTTCCTGAGCAATCATTGCTGAGAAAAGTTTATTTAGATAAGATTTTTAAAACTAAAATTGACTCGATTTATGAACAAATTGCAAATCAAAAACTGTGGGTATCTTTAGACGAGACAACTGATTTTTTAGGCAGATACATGGTACATTTACTTGTAAAACCTTTAAATGCGATCACACAAAAACCATTTTTAGTTGCTTGCAAAGTACTAGAATTTGTTAATGGGAGCACAATTGCCCAATTTGTAATAGACTGCTTTGAAAATATGTGGTGCGATTTGTATGAATCCAAAGTAGGAGACGTTGCTGTATTATGCACTGATAGTGTAGCATATATGCTAAAAGCGGGACATGTGCTGAAAAATTATTTGCCCAACATGATACACGTCACTTGCTTAGCACATGCACTGAATCTCGTGGCAGAAAAAATACGATACGAATACTCAGATGTAGATGAATTAATTTCAAACGTAAAAAATTTTTTTTTAAAATCACCTAATAGAGTGCGCTTGTTAAAAAACACCTTTCCCCACATGCCGCTTCCTCCAGAACCCGTTATTACAAGATGGGGTACTTGGTTGGAGGCAGTGTCATATTATGCAAAATATTATGATCAAATTAAAACAATTGTAAATCTTTTAAGAAGTTCCGACGCGCTATCTATTAGGTGTGCCAAAAATTTTCTTCAAAGGGAAAACTTGAAATCGGACTTGGACTACATTGAGGAATATTTTAAAGATATACAAATTGGATTAAAGAAATTACAAAAATCGAATTTAACTCTAACGGAATCCTTTGAAATATTTGATCACGTGAGAACTGTGCTTAGCTGGTGTTCATCTTAGCTTATAAAAAATAAACTCGTAAATGTCATGGACAGAAATCCCGGTTTAGATAAAATTAGAGACATATGTGAAGCGATAACAGCAGGAAAGGATGAGCGATCATACTATATGTACGCGCCTTTAACCTCAGTTGATGTTGAAAGGTCATTTTCAACTTATAAATGGATTCTTAACATAAAAAGAAATCGCCTGACAGTTGAAAATATAGAAAAAAATATGATTGTGTATTTTAACTTAGACGACTCATCTGACAAAGAAAATTTCGGTTCTGATACTGAACTTGACGAATCGAATCACGATGATTAAATTAAAATCGTTCTTTATTTTTTATGGTATTTGTAACACAATTAAAGATTTTCAAATTCTTAGCAATTTTTGATGCATCAAGTTCTTTATCAAAACCGAACAGTTAGTAGTTCAGTATTAAAACTGATTGTCCTAAATGCTTCAAATATTAATTTGTAAACTTCAAAGGTTAATTTGTACTTTGATTTGAGTAAAAATTGCATCCCTCAACGTCAGTAAAATAAATATGACATAGATATTTAAAGATAGATAAACATAAATTTGTTTCTTAAATCTTTCCTTCTGTACATTTTGTTTCATGGTTTCCAATTACGTCATATTTTAAAATAATATAAATATACATATATTTGTTACAACAATATTCTATGTGTTTTATTTTTCCTTTAGAGCCCATTAATTATTTAATGAACCTAGAGCGATATCGACCGGCGATTTTTGAGCATTTTTTCTTTCGTTTTTTTGTTTTGCATAGAAATCTCGAAAAATCGCCAGACAATATCGGTGGTGTGAAAGGACCCTTACGTTTTTTTTTTTTTAACTAGTTAATGCCCGCGGCTTTTCCTATACTTTTTTTTAATAGGAAGTAGCATATGTGCTATTCCACACCTTAATCTATATCACTACCAAAATCAGCATTTTCAGTGGCATTGAGTAATGGACATCCATACAAACTATCACATTTATGGACAAACTTTAGATAAATATAGATGAATTACTTATTCCAAATAACACATTTTTTTAAATGTATTTAAGTGTTGTCTCGAAATTTCGAGACAGATGTGCCGGAAATAATTTAGTCCTAAGGAAGTCTCCGTTTCTTGTCTCTGTTCTTCGAAGTTTAGGCTAATAGGCACTACCTATTCCTATCGCTGGTTATAAGTAATAGATCGGAAATATATGGATTAAAAAAAAATAAGGGTGGTATTAAACTGGATATATATTTGCGTGGAGACCTTAAAAACTACATAAAGACCGACTGTCATAAGTTTTGATTGCTGATTGCTGATTCTTACATTATTACAGTTACAGGCACTAAGTATAAGTTAAGTGTTCTTAATAGAATAAATTAAGTGAAAAATTATAATAAAATGATAAAAATTTACCAGTCACTGATTTATTCCTTTGTATTCACCTAATTACCTATCTGTATGCCAAATTTGAACTTTCTAGGTCATCTGGAACTGGGTTAGAGCTTTGATCTATAGGTCAGTCAGTGATAAAAATGTCGATTTTTGGAATTTAATATCTAAATAACCGTTTGAGATGTGTTTATGAAATTTGGAGCACATATGTATCTCGCAAGTCTCAATATATGAGCCGAAAATATGACACGTTTATGTGAAATCGATTTTGAGTTATGAGGGGGTCAAAAGTGGCTCCAAATGGTTCGTGTAATATTACACACGGTGCTGCTCGCCAGTTCTGTTACTTGAACTTGGCTTGACACGCTACCGCGTGTCTAGATCATAAATTTTATTCTTAAGATCAAATGTATATTTACAAAATTTACTATTTTTTATTATAAACATTTTAGAGGTTTATTTTACGTTGTTTGTATCTTATCGCATATTTTAACGAAATACTAAGTTTTTACAATTATTATAGATCACCATTTTGAACTGTTTTGTTTTATTGTATTTCTTAGATTTACGAATTATTGTAGCTTATACTATATATGTATTTAGAAAGTGCAAATTAAGACTAAAATAATTTAAGAATTTTCAATTTAAATAATTTAAGAACATTCCGTCACTAAATGTCCTTGGTGGGCGGTATGTTCATGATGATAAAATTTAAATTGTTAAAATTTAAAAAGGTTTGATTTCAATCTCGATAGATGGCGTTGGCGTCGAAATAGATCGCGATATGGTTTCATTACAAAGATTTTGTTAGGATCTCACAATTTTAAATAAAAAAACCAGCTTAGATCAGTACACGATTGTGGTTTTATTTTCAACCCTATTAGTGTTCACATAAGTTCATTAGTCTAAAACATTACGAGTACCAGCTTGGTAATAAACACCTTGAAAAATAATAATTATATCATAAGTCTAATATCTAGTCTTATTTATCAGAATCCAGAAACTTTCAGTATGACCTAAGTATTTGTGTATTTATTGCTGCCGCTTGGTCGTTGCGGCGGGTCAAAATAGTGAGTTGGTGTCGGGGCTGTGATCTCGTCCCTTTTTGTAATGTGCAGCGGAGATAAAGAATAACTCTTATTTTAACTGTATCTTGGCTTTAATGATGCAAAGGTATTTTCTGGGCTTTAATGATGCAAAGGTATTTTCAATCTCTGGACCGCGACGCAACAGATTGGTTCGCACGTTATTTTAAAGTATTAATGATAACAAACGCTCTCCGCGGCTGCTGCGGTCGAACCGCGCGGCGCCACCGGCCGGGGGCGCTAGCGCGTGCGCGAGTCTCCGCGCCGTGGCGGGATCCGCAGCTAGCCCTCTCCTCCCGCGTCCCGCTCATGCGTCGTTAAGGCGCGTGTGCGCGCCAACAGTTGGCATTCCCAAGGAGCAGCGTGGTTCCCGATATGTGTGGGATTCCCATACACAGAAGAAATGAGGTCCAGCTGTGAAGTAACGGAACAACATAGGGTCTCCACCAAAATTACTTTACCATCTTGTGTGGGGATATGTGCCGTCACCAATTTTCAAAAGTAAATTTGAGAGCTCTTGCGCGTCGAGTTTCCCTCCCAAATGAGTTGATATGACATTGCGCCATAGAATTGAACTCTTTAGATACTTACGCACTAATTTCATCGGCCCTCGGGGTATTATCGGGAGTGTCTGCCTAAAATGACCACAGAAAAGTACGATCATTTAATTTATTTATATTATTTTATTTTACGGATGTAGGAAAACTTACAGCAAAACATTTTTACACGATTGAGAGTAACAAGGCCAATTAAAAGTTTTCACAGATAGAAGAGAGCTTACATACAAACAAAAATATTTGAGATGGTAGACAGTGTTTAAGTAAAAACAGTTTCATAGGTGAAAATGTGTTTCAAGCGTAAATTGTAATCAATTAGTTTACATTATCAAAAAAGAAATTACAAAGAGTCCTTTTCAATTTCGAAATGCTAGTACTGAAAACATCGATGTCGACGCCCCGGCAGACCGCATTATACGTATGACTCGCTTTGATTAAGTATGAATTTCGTCTGTAATTCGTTCCTACCACAGGAGTATGCAATAGATAAGGATTGCGCAGAAAAGCAGAAGGAACCCGCAGTCCAATTTTGTTCAGCAATTCGGGGAGCTCGGTTGAACCGTTAGCAATTCTAAATAAAAACGCCAAGTCTGCAATTCTGGGGTGCGTGCAGAAAACCTCCTCGTGTGCCTGATTGCTGCTGGTTCCCTTCGAATACGTTCGGGGGAAAGAGCAGTCGTCGGGCCGGTGCATCCTAGGCACGGCCAATAGTCTCTCCATGTTTCGGAGAGGGTATTGACCGTGGCGAATTTCTGCGTGGCGGGGAGCTTCATGCTCCATCGTCGGTCGTCCACTCCCCCCTCTGCTAACAGAGGGCAGGTCGAGTGGGCGCAGAGTGGCGAGGTGGAAGGGAAGGTCCGCGAAGGAGGGGCCAATATGGGCCGACGTTTTTCCTCGTGTCTCTCTGATCCAAACAGAGGACATAGGGGAGAAGCAAGGGCGGTGCTCGTTGTGCACTCACCCTGCCAGCGAGCTAGCAGCGGGAGAACTGATTCTCCTGACTGCAACCGTCGAAATCGTAATCCGTAAAGAGATCACAGTCATGTTTTGTGACTTGGAACGGGACGAGGATCTTGGCTTGGTCGCCCGGATCGCGAGGAAGATAACCTCTATAAACAATTCCTCTAATATCAAGTTTTGGTGCGTGGCGAGGATATGAATGGCTGAGGAGTAGTGTCATCTGCAACTTCGTAGTTGTAGGTGGCGCATCAGTCGTTAGCGCACCCCCAGCCAGGGTACCAGTGGACCCCCTGGTTGGGTTATAAATTTACACTTACCTAGGGACAGGGGGTGAACCTAGGTGGACTGAATAGATCCCCCACACTCGTGGGAACAATATGGACACATTTTTAAAACAAAAAAAAACAACCGGACGTAAAGAGGAGGAGAGCGATGCGGGGTCGGAATCCGACGCTGCATCCGGCGCAAAGAGCTCTGGGAGCTCAAAGCGCGAACAGACCAGGGACAGGAAGAGAGGGTCTTTAAGAGCCCCGAAGCGCCCCAACTCGGGGTCGTCCTCCGACGAAGGGGTCGGGCGGAGGACGAAGAAGATACACTCCAGCTGGCGGGGTGGAGCCCGAGGAATTAAAGGGTTGGACAGAGGGCCCTCCACTAGGGACCCCAGCAAGCCGAGCCGAGCCAGTCCAGCCGAGGCAACCAGCCCAGTTCGGCCAGCTCAGCGAGCTGAGAAGTTCGCCATGGAGGGGCCCCTCTCTGAGGTTTCCGGCGGGGGGCCGGACGCCGGTGGCTCCAATTCGGAGCGTGTGGATGGGTTTGCGGAGGTGGTGGCCGCGGCGATCAAGGCTGTATCCGTTAAGAGGCTCAGGTCCTCTAAGGATCAGGCCATAGCCGCGGCCACGGCCTCTATTGTGGCGGCAGCGGAGGCCCTCCACGTCGGGCCTCCTCCGGACGGCATGTCAGAGATGCGGGCGGAGGTCGCCCGCTTGACAGCCGCCATGGAGCTTCTCCGAAAGGAAAATGAGAAGCTCCGAGCGGACCTGGCAGGGCTCCGAGGATCCGGCCCTCAGATGGAGCCGCAAGGGGGGCAGCAGCAGGGACAGGGACGGCCCGTGACTGTGGAGGACCGGGTTCTGACCCTGGTGTGGCAGGAAATGGCTTCCTTGCGGAGTCGTTTCTCCGCCCTGGAGGCCATCGTCCTGCGCCCCCCGTTGGCGGCGAGCCAGCCGGCCTCGGGCAAGCAGAAGCCCGCCTCATACTCGGCTGCCGCGGGTGTCACAGCCAAACCGGGGTCGTCGGGGCAGAGCAATGGCACGGCAAAAGCGCAGGCGGCGAGGGCTCCAGCCCCAGCAGCGAGAGCTCCAGTCCAGGTGAAGAGGGCTCCGGCCTTGGCGGCGAAGGCATCGGCCCTGGTGGTGAGACGGCCGCCGCCGCCTCCTGAATCTCTTCCAGCCGATGCCGAATGGCAAGTGGCCGGGGAGAAGAAGAAGGCGGGTAAGGCAGCAAGAGCGGCCAAAAAGAGAGAGAGGCGGCAGCAGCGCAAGAAACGCACCGCCGCGGCTAGGCTCCGCGCCCCGAATTCCGCAGCCGTAGTGATTACACTACAGCCGGATGCGGAAAAGAAGGGCGTGTCCTACAAGACTGTTATGGCGAAGGTGGGTGAGGTGGTGCGCCTCGAGGAGCTCGGCGCTGCCACTGGCCTAAAAATGAAGGTAACGGCGACTGGGGCCCGAATGGTGGAGGTCCCCGGTGCGGCCAGTGGCCCGGTCGCTGACGCTCTGGCCGAAAGGCTCAGGGCGTCCTAAATGCGGACGAGGTCCGAGTGTCCAGGCCCACCAAGTGCGCTAGCATGCGCATCATGGGCCTGGACGACTCCGTGACGGAGGAAAAGGTGGTCGCCGCAGTAGTTAGGACTGGGGGGTGCTCTGCCGAGCAGGTGAGGGTGGGCACCATCCATCCTGACTCCGCGGGGCTGCAAACCGCTATGGTGAGCGGCCCCGTGTCGGCGGCCAAAAATATTGCCAAAGAGGGCCAAGGGTTATTGGTGGGCTGGGTGTCAGCACAGGTTAAACTGCTGGAACCCAGACCTCTGAGGTGCTTCCGCTGCCAGGTGGGCAACCACGTGCAAGCGAATTGCACCTCGGAGGTGGACCGCAGCGGTCTTTGCTAACGCTGCGGTCTGCCCGGGCACAAGGCCGGCTCGTGCAATGCCACGCCGCACTGTGCCGTATGTGCGGCGGCTGGCAAGCCGGCCGAGCACCGGATGGGGGGCAAGGCCTGCGCCCCACCCACCAAAGCCAGGGCCAGAGGCAAGCCCTCCGCCACCGCCGTCACCGCCGCAGCCGTCACCACTGCCACCGCCGCTGCCGCCTCCAACACCGCCGTCGTCGCCGTCGCCACCGTGGCCGCTGCGGCAGGCCCCTCTGAGGGGGCTGGGAAGGAGGCCCAAGAGGGGGCTGACATGGAGTGCCATTAATGGCCCCATTACGCCTCCTCCAGGCGAACATCAACCACTGTGCCGCCGCTCAGGATCTGTTGCTCCAGAGCATGGCGCAGTGGTCGATTAACATCGCCGTGGTCGCTGAGCCGTACTTTGTCCCGCCCAGGGATGACTGGGTGGAGGACCTGAGCGGCTCAGTGACCCTAATTTCGTCGGCCGCCGCCGGTACTCCGTCCCTCGAGGCCGTCAAGAGAGGACGGGGTTGCGTAGCAGCACGGTTCGGGGAGATTGTCGTGGTAGGGGTCTACTTCTCTCCGAACCGAACTCTTGCCGAGCTCCACAACTCCCTTGCGGAGTTGAGAGACGTCGTCGTCGGGTTTGGTTCCCTCCCCGTGTTCGTCCTCGGGGACTTCAATGCCAAGAATTTGGCTTGGGGTTCCCGGTTAACGGACACACGGGGCAGGATGGTGGAGGACTGGGCTCTGGAGACAGGCCTGGTCGTCCTAAACCGGGGTTCTGTCCCCACGTGTGTGCGGATGCGGGGTGAATCAGTGGTGGACATCTCGTTCGCCAGCCCCGCTCTGTCGCCGCGTGTAGTTGACTGGCGTGTCATAGAGGGGGTGGAGACCTATTCCGATCACCGGTATATCCGGTTCGACGTCTCCGCCCAGACCTCGGACGCGCCGGTCCGACGGGCCCCGAGTGGTCCGCGGTGGGCGCTGAAGCAGCTGGACCGGGAGCTCCTCCTGGAAGCCTCGATCGTGCAGGCCTGGGTGTCACCACCGGACAGGCCTGCCGACATCAACGACGAGGCGGAGTGGTTCCGGGAGGCCATGTCCGACATATGTGACGTGGCAATGCCCGGGTCCAGCCTGGACGTGCCTCGCGCCAGGTGTACTGGTGGTCGCAGGAGCTGACGGCTCTGCGCACTGCGTGCGTGGCTGCGCGACGCCGGTACACTAGGCACCGCAGGCTCCGTATCAAACCTCCGGATACGGAAGCCATTCAGGCGGAGCTGTACGAGGGGTACAGAGCGGCGAAGACCGCCCTCCAAGCGGAGATCCTGCGGGCCAGGGGGTTGGCCCGCGAGGAGTCGCTGGGGACTCTGGACAGGGACCCGTGGGGATGCCCGTACAAAGTGGTGCGGGATAAACTCCGCCCATGGGCTCCCCCGCTGACGCAGAGTCTCCGGCCCCAGCTTTTGGAGGACGTGGTGAGCGCTCTGTTCCCTTCCCGAGGAGAACACACCTCCCCGCCTATGGCTCCGCCTACTGCGGTGCCCGATGCGGACCACACCGCCGACGACGACGACGATGCTCCGGAGGTGACTGAGGTAGAAATGAGAGCGGCGGTACGCAGGCTTAATGCCAAAAATACCGCCCCAGGACCCGACGGCTTACCTGGGAAGGCCTGGGTCCTGGCCTTGGAGGCTCTCGGGCCTCGACTTAGGGGGCTCCTAAGCGCATGCATGGAGAGGGGCCAGTTCCCGCTTCGCTGGAAGACGGGGAAACTGGTCCTCATAAAGAAGGCAGGGCGCCCTGCGGACTCTCCGTCCGCTTATCGGCCCATCGTGCTGCTCGACGAGGTGGGCAAGCTCTTTGAAAGAGTCATTGCAGACCGCCTCGTCGGCCAGCTGGTGTGGGTGGGGCCGGATTTGGCGGAGAGCCAGTTTGGTTTCCGCAGAGGGCGCTCTACGGTGGACGCCATCATGCGTGTGCGAGCCCTGACGACGGGGAATGCTGTTGCCCAGGGTGGGGTCGTCTTGGCGGTGTCCCTAGACATCGCCAATGCCTTCAATACCCTGCCCTGGAGTTGCATCAGGGAGGCACTCCGGTATCACCGGATGCCGACCTACCTCTGTCGTGTGGTCGAGGCCTATTTGACGGACAGGGCCGTCATCTACCCCGGTCACCAGGGAGTGTGGAACCGGTAAGAGATGTCGTGCGGTGTCCTGGGGCCGCATCTGTGGGACATCGGATACGACTGGGTGCTGCGCGCCGACCTCCCTAGCGGCATCAGCGTAGTGTGCTACGCTGACGACACGTTGGTCCTGGCGCAGGGGAGGTCGCACCAGGTGGCGGCCGAATTAGCGGCACGTGGGGTTGCGATAATCGTCGAAAGGATCCGGCAATTGGGACTCGAGGTGGCCCTGCACAAGTCCGAGGCCATGTGTTTTCATGGTCCTCGGAACGCGCCACCGTTGGGGTCCCAAATAACGGTACGAGGGGTTTCTATCGGCGTCGAGTCGATGATGAAGTACCTGGGACTCGTCCTCGACAGCCGGTGGAACTTCGTGGAGCATTTCCGACGTTTGGCTCCCAAACTGGAGCGGGCGGGCGCTGCATTGAAGCGGCTCCTGCCCAATTTAGGGGGTCCAAACGCCTCCTGCCGGAGGATCTACGTGGGGGTCATGCGGTCCATGGCCCTCTACGGGGCTCCTGTATGGGCGCGCTCTCTGGCGCTGCGGCCAGCTCGCCGGTTGAGCGCGGCCCAAAGGGTCATGGCCATCCGGATGGTCCGGGGATACCGCACGGTCTCCTGTGAGGCAGCGAGCCTCCTTGCCGGATTGCCGCCATGGGATCTGGAGGCAAAAGTCCTCGCGCACCTATGGGAGTGGCGCGAGGAGGCGAAACGCCGGGGCGTTAGTCCGCTGCCGCGAGAAATCGCGGCACAGCGGACGGAGCTCCGGCGGGATCTCATGGCGTCATGGAAAGTATGGTTGTCGCAACCCAGTGCTGGGCACGCCACGATTGCGGCGATAAGTCCCCTCTTTGAGGAGTGGCTGGAGAGGCGCCACGGCGTCCTCACCTTCTGCCTGACGCAGGTCCTCACCGGACACGGCAGATTCGGGAGGTTCCTGTGTCGGATAAGGCGGGAGGAAACGTCCGGGTGTCACCACTGTGTGGATCGCCCGGAGGACACGGTGGAGCATACGGTGGAGGTCTGCCCGGCTTGGGCAGAGCACCGCCGTGTCCTCGTGGAGGCGATCGGCGGCAGAGACCTCTTGCGTCCGGCCCTGGTTCAGGCCATGGTACGGAGCGAGAGGGCATGGGCAGCCGTCACCTCCTTCTGCGAAGCAGTAATGCTCGCGAAGGAGGAGGCGGGACGGTTGAGGGAAAGGCAAGTTTCGCGCCCTCTCGCCCCTAGCCGCCGCAGGAGACGCCCAGGGCGTCGGGAATCCCGGGCGGATTTCCGGCCACCGTAGGCGCGGGCTTGCGGACGGTGAGCAATGGGCAGCTCACCGTCCGGTAAGGACCAGGCCCGGGTCGACGGCGCGTCGTATTCCACGCGCGCCTCAAAGAGATGTCGTCAGCACAAAGTAGGGGTCCACTAGGGCCGATGCCTGCCGGGGTCGCGGGAAGGTACTTATGGGTCACCGAGGCCCCCGCAACACAGGCAACAGGAAGGAATACGGGTGGGTTTTAGTCAGTAAGAGTCTGACACACCCTCCCGCTCCGCCCAGAGCGGGAGAAGTTATTTGATGATTTCCCACCCTCAAAAAAAAAAAAAAAAGATAAAAAAAAAAAAAAAAGTCTGCAATTCTTCTACGTTCAGAAAGAGGAAGTAGATGGAATCTTTGACAGCGTAAGAGCTAAGTGGGAGAATAAGTTTTAGACCGTAATTGAATATACCACTCTCAAAATGAACCCTCGTGATTATGATGCCTTGTTAATGATTTTATGTACGCGTAAATAAAAAAATAAAAAAAAATATATAATCAAATATAATATAATTAAATATATATATATATATATATATACATATATATTTATTGCGTAAATTGTTATTTGATCAATCAAATAACAATTTGAATCAAATAAAACTCCCAAATCTTTGACTCTGTTAACCCTAGCTATGGATCTGTCTAAAAGTTTATAGTCAAACGTGATAGGTACGGGCTTCCTAGTGAAGGAGCACACGTAACACTTGGAGACGTTTAAATGGAGCTTATTAGTCATGCAGTAGTACTGGAACCTATCTAGATCCTCCTGTAATGATAGAGTATCTGATATGTAGGATATCTTTGACACAATGTTCATATCACCCGCATATAGAAGTATTTTAGAGCGAAGGAAACAGGAATCAATATCATTAACGGATAAGTTGCATAAGAGCGGCCTAATAAAGATCCTTGAGGAACTCCAGATGGGATGCGCATTGAACTTGATGAATACCCACTCAGCACAACAGTCTGACACCTGTCCCTCACATACGACATAAACCAACGGAACAGATTACCCCTAATGCCCATCGACAGAAGTTTACGCATGAGGATGACGTGATCATTCTGTTGAAACATTTGGCATAGTCAGTATAAATGACATCGATTTGGGACCGGTTACACATAGCCTCTGACTAGAAGTCACTACAGAGAACGAAGTTTGTAGTTGTTGACCGACCACCCAAGAATCCATGCTGGAGTTCGTTGAAACTGAGCCTGAGAGCAGAGTAAACTTGTCTGTATACTATTTTTTCTAATATTTTAGCAAACACGCATAATTTGGATATTGGTCTGTAGTTTTCAGCGCAGTTTCTCGGCCCCTTTTTATGAATAGGATTTATATAAGCTGACTTCCATATAACAGGCATAACACTGGTATTATGAGACCGACTGAATAATATTGTAAGAGGAACCGAGAGGCTTGTAGCACAGTACAAAAAAAATCAAAAGATTTTTATTTCACATAAACCTACATGGGCACTTATGAGACGTCAGAAGCTAGGTGCACGGTTCTAATTGGACGTTTCCTATGGAGAAGAGCTGGCAAGAAACAGCGGTTAATCTTTTAAAAATAATTGGCTTTTACAATGTTTTCAAATTACAGTGTTAATACTCGTAGTTATGGGAGGACAGTGTAGGCCTGTAAGTAATTAACAAAAAAAATAAATAAAAGAAAAAGGTGTACAAAAGATCTAGTCTATTAAGCCTACAACGTTCTCACATTCACAACGTACACAAGAATCCATGTAAAATAATATTGAAATAATAAAAATAAAAACCTATTTAAACCAAATGACATGTTTGTCATTACAACAAGTTTGAAATCCTCGTTTAATGTCAAATAATGAAAATATAATGTCGAAAAAGTATATCTAAATATAATAATAATAAACATCGTAAATTGGGAGCAGTTAATAGACATTTACATAGTTATGCCGTTTCTGATGTACCAGGGAAGCCACATGTGCAGAAGGAATTATTGCCAAACTTCCTTGTCTTCAACGTAGTCTTTAATCTTGTAATATGCGTTTTTGATAAGGACACGTTTGATGTGGGTTTTGAACTTTCCATCGCTAAGTTCTGTAACTGACTTTGGCAACTTGTTATAAAAGCGGATACTGTTGATAACAAATGATTTGCTTGTTTTTGTTAATCTAAATTTAGGTATAACAATTTCATGTTTACTACGTGTATTTATATTATGGATATCACTTCTTGTTTTGAAAAGACATGAGTTTTTGCGAACATACAAAATACTTTTTTAGATATAAAGAGAAGGCTGAGTTAGTACATTAATTTCTTTGAATTTGTTTCTAAGGGACTCAAGAGGACCCATTCTATAGACTGCGCGGATTGCCCTCTTTCGTAAAATAAATATTGAATCTACATCAGCTGCCGATCCCCACAGCAGAACGCCATAAGACATAATACTGTGGAAATAAGCAAAGTATAATAACCTAGCTGTGGCTATATCAGTCAACTGTCTAATTTTTCTTACTGCATATGCAGCTGAACTTAATTTACCTGAAAGAGCTATAAAGTGGGCCCCATTGCAATTTCGAATCTAGAGTAGTTCCTAGAAATATAGTTTCCGTAATAGCATCTAGTCCCTTGTCATCAAGTTTTAAATTTAGAGCCACTTGGGGTACATTTGGTAGTGAGAACTTGTTTTGATTGTAAGAGATTATTTGCGAACCATTTCGAAAGAACCTCCAGACTATCGTTGACGTGTAAGACATCTGGATCTTTTCTATCTATTTTAAAAATAAAAGAAGTGTCGTCAGTTAATAGAATTACATCCAATATGTTAGCCATCATGTAAGGAAGATAATTAATATAAACTAAAAATAGGAGAGGACCAAGAATTGAACATTGGGGCACGCCCATCTTTACTAGACACCCCAAAGACGTCGTCCCGTTAACGTTTACTTTTTGCTGCCTGTTTGATAGATAGGACAGAACAAGATCAGCAGCTTGTCCACGAATTCCGTACTGGTGTAATTTACAGTTCAGTGTATTGTGGTCAACGCAGTCAAACGCTTTTGAGAGGTCACAGAAAATGCCAATGGCATCCTGAGATTTCTCCCAGGATTGCAAAATATGACTGATGAGTTTTACTCCTGCGTCATTCGTCGACCTACCTTTCGTGAAACCAAACTGGCGACTATGTAAAATCCCATTAGAATTGAAATGTGACAGCATCTGGTCTGGCATGATTTTTGCACAGGCATAGGTCTATAATTAGAGGGATCACTCTTACTACCCGATTTGATAATTGGTACTACTTTACTATGTTTCATTAAATCAGGAAACGTACCGCTATCTAAACATTGATTAAATATGCGTGTTAGAATAGGGCTATTGTGTCAATGATATCTCCAAGAACCTTAACGGAAATCCACCATAAGTCTTCAGTTTTTTTTTATGTTAAGACTTTTGAATGCATTTTTAATTGTGACAATAGAAATGGGCTTGAATTCAAAACTTGGAATGTCCTTAGAGAAGTGTTTTTTGAGCAGAGATTCAGCTAATATAGGTGATGAGGGGAGAGATTTCGTAACCGCTATTGGGATATTGGTAAATCAATTTTCTAGTGTCTCAGCAACTTTTAACTTATCTGTAATGGTTTCATTATTAATTTTTAAAGAAAATTCATTTTAATCTCGCTGTTTTGTGTTTCCAGTTTCTTTGTTAATTTTCTGCCACATAGCTTTTATATTATTGTTAGATATATTAATTTTGTTACTTAATAATTTAGATTTAGCTTGAGCGCAGACTCTTTTGAATATCTTAGAATAATTTCTGATATAATTATGAAAGGCTTGATCAGAAGTCAATGATTTCTCGTAGTACAAATTATATAAAATATCTCTGCTTTTTCTAATGCCAGCAGTGGCCCATTCATTAAATTTTGGTTTAGTATTGATTGCAACTTTTTTCACAGGACATGCTTTATTGAATTTTTGGCAAACTGTAGAAAATAGTGTATCTTAGTTTATATTGGGGTCTTGTGAATCAAAACTAGCTGTTGAAAGATTGCTAAGAACATTATTATTAAGCATTTTCAATTTATTTTTAGTGAGAGGTCTTAATTGAATGGTTTTATCTATGTGTAACTTTTTATTGCTGTCCCGTATGGTCAGACCTGACGCCACTAATTAAGGAAGAGTCTTTTATTTTACAATTAGTATATACATTGTCTATGCACGAAGCTGAGGTTGCTGTTATTCTAGTTGCTTCTTTAAATATACACTTTAAATTGAATGATTGAAACAATGATATAAGCTTACTTTTATCCAGTGAATTAACTCATAGATCAATATTTAGGTCACCACAAACGAAAACGAACTTATTATCTTTAAAAAGTTTGCCTAGTATTTCTTGCATAATTATTAAAAATGATGACAAGTTTGATGCCAGTGGTCTATAAACACAAAAGAAAGTATGGCCTTCAACCTCTGCACATGCTACCTCACATAAGCGATCAACAGAGCAAGCAGTGATATCCTTCCTTTCAGACATAAGAAAATACTTTTACATAATATCAAGGTACCTGTTGTACGCACAAGCAACTGAAAAATTATTTACATTAAACAACATCCTATCCGGTCATAACCAGGTTTCACAAAAACATAAGTTATCCATATGATATTTATCTATTAACAATGCCACGTCTAGGATTTTGCCAAAGAAACGATTTATATTTTGGTGATACCGTAAAATATTCTTATTATGCTTCTCTTTTGTCGAGTCTAAAAGTTTAAATAATCTATCACAGTATCATTAGAAGTACTAGATAATACTGTTTAGTCACTTAATTATGAATAACTGCGGCGTGTATACTGTAAGCTAACAAAGTAGCCAATACATGTTGACTTTTCTTGGGAAGAAACATATGTTCCCGAATTAAAACAAAATCTCTAACAAAATTGTTAGTATCAAAATACAAGTAACGGTCACTATGATGACATGTAAAAATATGCATTAGGTTGTTTTAACTATAAATGTTTTCTTCATCATGCAAATTATCTGAATACGGCAATGCACATAATATTAATTTACCTAATTTTAATTTAAGTAGGGTTTCGACATCATTAACTATGTACCTTTTATTTAAACTCAGACTATTACGAATTAGAAGAACTACAGTAGTCTGCTCATTCATTCATTTGTGTGTGTTTTATTTTATGAACAAGCTCATTAAAATGCAGGTTATGGTAGTAATGCAGGTATGGCAGTTTACTATGAAAACCGGTGGTAGCTTGTCTGGACCAGCAGATTTATTTAAGTCCGAATGCCTTAGCAGTTTCATAACCTCGTCTTCACAAACTTCGATAGCAGCAATATCGTATGGACTGTAATCAGTCCGCCCACCGGTACAATGGAATTGTGCATTATTCTCAGAGCGAAAGGGATTCACAAAAGTTTGACAGAAAATACTCGCCAAAGAAGCAGCAAATTTCATCGCCATTGCTAGAGGACAGGTCCCCAAACCGCAGCGCAGAAGGGTAGGAGTTGTTTTGCTTTTTTGATTTTATGTAGCTCTAGAAGGCACGAGGGTTGTTACGAATAGCGGATTCTACGAGTACGTTTGCCATGTAATCATCGAACATGCACTTCTTTAGAGAAGTGCATGTTCGATGCACGTTGCCGTAATATTACAAAAGATTGGTGGTCCGAATCGTTCCCATACTTTTTACATTTTGTGGGGTATTTAGACTGGGAAATGACTGTTTTCTATGGGATATATGTTTTGTGTACTTTATATAAAACATCATAAAATAATGCCATGGCATCGTCTAGTGGCCCAGCTCATATTGCCAGTCAACGATGTTAAGTTCATATTTTATTTCTGTATAGTCAGCAGACCAATACAAGTATTAAACATAGGGACGAGCTGGCAGACTATGCAGCTGAACAAAGTCCGCCGTAATAAATAGTGCGTTGTGGTGCGGATCTTCAGGAACTGGGGGATCAACGCTGCAGAAGACAGAAACTTCAGTATTGGAAAATACCAAGTCCAGAACCTTATTGTTTTTATTACGGTGACAATTGTACTGTAACAGGTTACATGCGTTAATACGCATGTAACCTGTTGCAGTACAATGGTCACCGTCACGGACCAAACGATTCAGGTTTGAAGGGTGCAGAGAATAACTATCATTTCCAGGGGTCTACGTTATGTTGGGTTGGTTAAAGGTTGGTTAAATACCTCCGCATCCGCCGGTAATTTTGCCTTATGTCCTGCAAAGTTCAGTCCACTGCTTCAACAGCCTAGTGATTTACCATCGTGCACTCGTCCCAAATTATTATGACACAATCGCGTAAAACTCTAGTTTTGTCACTATTGCGGGACACATTGCAAACCGGGCTTTCTGTTCCTTTCAAGTCAATGGGGATTTTGTACAGTCAAAAATTTAAATCATGACCCGCTTTGACGATAAATCGTTTGAAACCGTCAAAATAACTAAGATTTCCCTCCTCTACAGTGCACTTAGGACGTTTTAAATACTAAGCAAGCTATGTCAATACGGATCGGAGATCTATGCAATTTTAACCTTTGTCATGACTGCAATAGATAATATTTTAGATAAAGCATTAAATAGTCATATTTTGAAATCCACCAATAATTTGCTAATTGCTAACCAAGTCACCGACGTTCTAACAGCGTCACCGATATGCTAATCAACTCACCGATATGCTAACAGCGTCCCCGACCTGCTAGCCGCGTCACCGACATGCAACAGCATCATCGTCATGCTAAACGCGTCACCGACATGTTAACCTCGTCACCGTCATGCTTAGCGCATCACCGACATGCTAACCACGTCACCAACATGCCAACTACGCCGCCGACGTGCTAATGTGAAGTGTTGCATCAGACTGGCGGGCGTCGCGCAGCGGCCTGTGTACATGTATACGCATTTATATACATATATGTGTATGTTATTCCAAAGTTTTAAGTTTTCACTTCTGTCGCCAGTCCACATGAATGTCATTTTTTTTTTGTATTATAATTTTGTCTACTCTTATCGTCGTCAAAATCGAGGATGACTAAATACGAGTAAATACGATTAAATGACAGAAGAATCGATTATCTCGTGTTGAATTGTCAAAATTCGAGATAACTTAGGTGCCATCTTAGGGTTTGTCGAGGAAACATCAAGTTTGACAGAACGAGTCGAGTATTTTGTATGGCAGCGCTGTCAGAAATCGTGAAAATGGACAGAAATAGACAAGAATTACTCACGCGAGAGTGAGTAATTGTCGTGTGTGTCATGTTAGTCCTGCTGGAAGATAGACGACGATATAATCATGATGTTCTTCAAACCACTAATCAACAAAAAACCGACATGCATCATCATTACGAAGAACATCCGTTTACTCCCACTCGGTTTTGTGTTGCGGCACGTTACGACGTTTATTTACAAACGATAAGAAATCATTGACTGGACTAACGTTATCTTTTCAGACGAGAAATCTTTTAGATCTTCTCAGTACGGTCACATAACCTTGTGGCGTTACAATAATACATGATACGCTGAGGATCACGTAGTGCCGAATCAATTATCTGGCCGAATCTCAGCTAACATGTGGGGCTGGATAGGAACCGGAAGTGTAGGCGAGGTGGTTCAGATTTCTTCTCATGCGAATGCAATGGGTTATGTGGATTTATTAGAAGAATCTAAGTTACCAACAGTGCGAAAGGTTTACCCGCGAGAAGAAATTCCAAGCTTTTATTATGTTCACGATAACTGTAGAGTGCATACGGCCAGGGTTGTGTCTAACTGGTTTAGCCAGCATCCAGAAGTTACGCTAATTCTCTGGACGTCTAAATCCCCGGACTTAAATCCAATTGAAAATTTATGGGGTCTGATGGTCCAAAACTGGGATAACAGGAACGAGAGGAAAAAGAAGCAAGAAGCAAAAAAAAAGCAAGCAATTGAGCAAAATTGTGGGATCATATGTGAGGAAGTGATATTTGCAGTCGCCTTATTGGATCAATTCGTCCGAGACTATTGGCTGTTATTGTAAGCAATGGTGGTTACACTCGATATTAACTATTGTAATAATGAGTTCAACATTATATTTTTTTATATTTGTTAAACGTTTCCCTTCCCCATTTCTTATTGTTGCCTTAACGCACTTTGCAAACAAAATTCAGTGAAGATGTATGCAATGATGGCGGAATCGCGTTTGTAGCACATTTAAGCTGAATGCATATTAAAATAAATAATAAATCAGGTATATTAGATTAAAAACACATTGATTTTAGTACGACAATGCATACGCGTCGTTTTTATTTTGGGTGTGCATTCAGCTTTTTACCGCACTCGTGTGTAAAAGCTCTTAACAATGATGGAGATTGCAACTGATAATTCTCTGTGTAATTTAATGGCAGATAACAAGGTCGTTACCATGGAAATGAAAGTTTACGCGAATGTCGACCTAATTGTATTTGAATGTCTGTAAGAAAATAAACACATGGTGGGTCATAATTCAAATTTGTCGATTTTACCATAAGGTTATGTATTTGTGTGTTGTGTGTTTTTTACTTTGGGCAACAATGTGGCTGCTATTCCTGAGGAGGCGACAGCAAGAGCAATATTATTTTGGCTTCTTATTCGAGCCAAAATAAAGATTATATATATTTTGCCTGTTCCACCAGGCGCATCTTAAAACAGGATTTCTCCCAATGTATTACTCGTATCTACACTGCAGCATACTTAATCAAATATTTGACGCTGTTCCGTTGTCAAAATTGAGCTGACGCATGCCTCGGCTAAAGCATCATCACAATGCTGAACTTCATCTAATAAATTACATGCGCGGCAAATAATTTGTATGTGGGATATTCAATATCATCCATTTTACGGAGCTCAGTAAAATAAGTAGGTCCTCACACTACGTGCAGAAGAAGACGTAAATAGTAACACTCTGAATTATTCGGGTGCACAGTGTACACTCGTCCAATCACATCATGTTCCTTGAAAACTCTAGGGTGGCCTTCCACCTGGCAGAGGTTTCACGTCTTCTACGGTTAAAAACACCTTTCTGCTTGTTGTACGTGTAATAAAATGGAACCCCGTTATATAGAAAGGAGTTTGCGTAAATATCTATTTGGCAGAGGCGAAAGAATGCCATCAAGGTGGTTTACCCCGGATTGTCTAACCTTTCTGTGACATTTCCAGACT
Source organism: Atethmia centrago (assembly GCA_905333075.3). Taxonomy (NCBI): domain Eukaryota; kingdom Metazoa; phylum Arthropoda; class Insecta; order Lepidoptera; family Noctuidae; genus Atethmia; species Atethmia centrago. Next base: position 1,653,656 of record HG995370.1, read on the forward strand.
GAAAATACACTCGTTGCCCGCCCTCAAGGTGTACATCGAGGTTGAGAGGAACTTAAAATACGCCAAACTGCCTCCGAGGAGCTTATGTTTCGGCCAGATTAATATTTCGTGACTTTATATTTTAGCGCGATCATAGCTTGGTCACTACTTTGTTAACATATTTGCAAATATATTTGATCGACTGTATGCTATTGCATATTTCAACATTTATATGAGCTTGAAACCCAAAACTCAAACTCAAACTCAAAGCATTTATTTCAATTAAACCATTTACAGGCACTTTTGAATTGTCAAGGAGTCGGTCAGTTAGAAATATGAAGCTACTTGCCCATTCCAAAGCGTAGTAGGTACCTATGGAGAAGAATGGGCAAGAAACTCCATGGACACTCTTTTAAATTATATTGATACATAAAGATTAGTACAAAAATAATGTTGAAAATAACTAAATGTGAGGACGATAAAAAAACGCGTCCATAGTAGCAAAAGAAACAAAAACAATTTCTAAATAAAATAATTACAAATAAGCCGAGGAAGCTAAGAGGTGACCAGTCCCAACTGACGGCGCCCGTTCACAAAAATGACGCATGGATCAGCACTGTTCAGCTCAACCATTTTGAAGGGAGCTAAATGATCCAGCGCACGCGCCTCCATCAGCGAGACATCTGAGAGAGCATGACCTACTCTCAGCCGCCAGGGCCCATTCAAGTCAATTACATATTAATCGGTAAATGGTAGCTCTATTATACATAGTACTCACACCTGTGCGATTTAATTATACAATACAAAGTAGATTGAATTTATACAATGCAAAGATAGTCCTACAATGTTCAGCTGCTCCAACAGTATTTTCAAATGTTAATTATTCAATTGGCTGTGGTTGTGGAGCAGGACCAGCATTGAGCCAAGCATTTTTATCAGCGATGTAATCACCCAACTTATAATATGCCTGCCTGCATAGTGTGCGTTTGATAAAAGATTTGAATTCCATCTCATTCGGTTGAAGTATGTGGGGTGGAATATTATTGTAACATTTTAAACAGTACCCCATGAAAGATGAGTCTACTTTAGCCAGTCTGAAACCTGGCTGAGATAATAGGTCTCTATTTCTAGTACTATAATTATGTCTTTCACCTCTTTTACTAAAAAGATGTATTTTTTTTCTTACGTTGATGATGTATTCGTAGATATATTGACAAGGTACCGTCATGATGTTAATGTCCTTAAACCAGTCCTTTAGAGAATCGCGCCTGCGGAGATTATAAATGGCTGTGATAGCTATTTTCTGCAGAATAAAATACACTCGATGTCTGCAGCCCTTCCCCAAAGTAAAATACCATAACACATGATACTATGAAAGTAACTAAAATAGACTAGCCTCGCGGTATCTACATCAGTAAATTGACCGGTTTTTCTGACAACATATGCCGCTGAACTTAGCCGTCCTGCAAGAGATGTTAAATGAGGACCCCATTGTAGCTTTGAGTCGAGCGTGATCCCCCGAAAAACAGTTTTATCGTTGAATTCTGGTTTCTCTTGATTCAATACTATCTCATAATCACTACTTTTGACATTTGGTAAAGAAAATCTAATGCACTTAGTTTTTTTCCCATTTAATACTAAATTATTGGCAGTGAACCAATTCTGAACCTGCAATAGGGCGTTATTTACGTCGTCAACATTAGTAGCACGTCTATCTACCTTAAAAATTAAAGAAGTAGCATCAGCAAATAACACCATTTGTGGTTGATTATTTAATAAATGGAGTAGATCGTTAATATACACTAAAAAGAGGAAACGACCCAATATTGAGCCTTTTTGAACAACCATTTTTACTTTTAAACCGAGTGAATTGATACCATTAATTTGTACTTGCTGTTGTCTATAATTTAAATAAGATTTTACTAAGCTGAGCGCATGTTTTCCAAGTCCGTAATGCTCAAGTTTCAAGAGTAAGGTTTCGTGGTCGACGCAATCAAATGCCTTGGAGAGGTCACAAAAGATTGCTATTTCGTCTTGCGCTTCTTCCCATCCGTTAAAAATGTGTCTTAGTAAGGTTATACCGGCATCGGTCGTACACCGTCCTTTAGTGAAACCATACTGTTGATCGTGAAGGATTTTATTCGAGTTAAAATGATTGAGCATTTGATTAAGCATTACTTTTTCAAACACCTAAACCCGGCAACACGGATACGGGTCTATAATTATTGGTGTCTTTACTGTCCCCGGATTTGAAAAGTGGTATTACCTTACTGTATTTCATTAAATCAGGGAAGACTCCTTGATCCACACACAAATTAAATATTAAGGCTAAGTAGGGCGCTATAGTCTCAATTATATAGGTACAGACTTTAATGGACATTCCCCAAAGATCTTCAGACAATTTGATCTTGACTTGCTTAAAAGCTTTTATTACTATTATGGGATTAATATGCTTAAAGTTAAATTCAATCGTGCAAGCTGAAACATTTTCCCTTACTAAATCGAAAGCGAGGGCGAGGAATTAAAGGTTTCAATGGTTTTAAGCGGGACACTGGAAAAAAAAATACAAATTCTTGAGCAACTTCTTTGCTATCGCAAATGAGACCACATGACGTCTCCAGTGTGTAATCAGAGTCATGCTTTTTGTTCCTATTCGTTGCATTATTGATAATTTTCCAAACTGTCTTTATTTTATTGTCTGCTGATTTAACCTTGTTTGCTAATGTACAAGGCTTTAGCTGCCTTACAAGTGTTCTTAAAAATTCTAGGGTAACAGCAACATACCTATTAAAAGTTTAATTGTTTATGTAAGGCCATACAGCTCGAAAAGTCTTTCCCTACTTTTCCTGAGTCCTTTAGTTGCCCAGTCACTAAATAAAAACCTAGGGCTGATAGTTTTGCCTCAAAGAGATGTCGTCAGCACATATAGTAGAGGTCCACTAGGGCCGATGCCTGCCGGGGTCGCGGGAAGGTACTTATGGGTCACCGAGGCCCCCGCAACATAAGCAACAGGAAGGAATACGGGTGGGTTTTAGTCAGTAAGAGTCTGACACACCCTCCCGCTCAGCCCAGAGCGGGAGAAGTTATTTGATGATTTTCCACCCTCAAAAAAAAAAGGGCTGATAGTTTTAGTGTTCTTCAAATAATTATTGAACTCGATCTGGACTGCCGAAAAAAAAATCACAAGATATTTACATTGTACATTGTAAGATCCTGATCGCTTAACTTACAAATTAAAGTGCTATTAAATTTATTTAAATTAACAGATGTTATTGGTCTGAATTGTATCTGCACTTTTTCTAATGTTAGGTTGGACTCAAAAGTTACGGTTTGACCACTGTGGTCAGACGGGAGATAATTAACGATGGCTTTATCTAAATAGTCGAAGCAAAAAAACGTTATCAATACACGTAGCAGAAGTCGTAGTTGTTCGGGTTGGTTCTACAAACACATTTGACAAATTAAATGATTTAAACAAATATAATAATCTACTGGTATTTGAATTATTTTCTAAAATATTAATATTAAAGTCACCACAGATAATTATTGATTTATTTCCATTTGCTAGTTTAGCCATAACATCTTTCATAACTGACTCAAATATCGACTAGTTTTGATAATTAGGGGTCTGTAAACGAACACTATAACATGCTTATCTAGCTCAACACAAGACAGTTCAATGTTCAACCGAAAGTTCCACTATGTCTTATAAAGTTTTTGATTTGATACAACTTTTAATTAGGATTAGTGAACCACCACGCAGCATCGATTTTTGGTTAAAACAACTGGCCACACTGTAATTCTCATAGTTAATTAACATTTCATAATCTTTTAACCAATGCTCAGTTATACAGATAATGTCAAACATTGTTTTTTCTAAAAATAATTCGATTTCCAATTGTTTAGAAGAAAAACCTTGAATATTTTGATGAAATAACTTCAAGGATTTCTGCTTAGCCCCTTTTCTACAGTTAACTATGTTAGTGCCAGAAAATATCTTTTTGTTATTAAGTGTAACTATACTGTTAGTGGTACCTTCTGTTGTCTTACAAACTAGTTTAAACTCTTTGAGCTAACCATCTTAACATTAGTACTATTACTAATTGTGGTGCTAATTAAATATGATTTCGACATATTGTTTATGTCTGGGTTAATATTAAAAGGTAATAGCCTAGCTATTTGACGTCTAAAACTAATGGGCAGACACAGTATCCCTAGTCGACCTTAGATTATCAACAAAAATGTTGGTGTCAAAAAATATAAACTTGTCACTATGGTGACTAACTAAGAAATGCATGTAATTATTTAACATGTGAATGTAGTTAATTTTGCCTGTTTGACATGTGCTCAAAGTATGGGAAAAAATAATCTAAAAATTATTTTCCTACAATTTATCTTCATTAGATTGGTGACACTATCAGTGCTATCATCTTTTTTATCATTAAAACTATTACCTATAAACACAGTAATAATTGCATTAGAATCATATTCATTCCTAGTTATTGAGTACATTATTTGTTTGTAGGATGTCTGAGCCATACAGTAGTTTTGAAAAGAATGACTCAGGTGGTTGCTAAGTAATTTTCCTAACCCTTTTCCAAAACTATCAGAAAACATAACGGAGCAGTTACAAACCTTACTACTACAAGTGAGAGAACTAGCTTCTGTCTGAACTACTTGCAATGTACCTTGTTCAATATCTGGTGTATCTTGATTGGCAATAGAGACCTGAGCACTTCCTGAAATGTTTTAGATAAAACTGGCGAATACAACACCATCCATCTATTGTCCAAAACAAATGCCTGCCCATCCAACCTGGTACAAGTTCTGAAACCACCTTGCGAGGGTGACCTGCGCCGATACAACGGGTAAAAATGGGTGCTCTAGGGTATTCTTTTGAACATTGACCATCTTGCATGCATGGTGATTCCCTATTTATAACACCACATGGCTCGTGAACGATGTGTGTCTTAATGATGTCAAGCAAAATAGGATCTTTATTTTGGTCTGGAAATTCAGCACGTATGAAACTGTCAACAGCGTCGGGATGAATTTTATCTTCAAGCCACAGGACAATAACTTTCGAGCTTCAAATGAAAAACCCTTGCAATTATGTCATGCCTATCGTATGACGCCTGTCCTATGACAAGTTCCTGACAAATTTCGGTCCACTTTGGATTAATTGTGAACATTATGAAAAGATGCCGGCCGGCCGTACTTACGGACGTAGCAAAAAGTATATTGCGTTCTTTCGTGCATGATATATCGCGGACCGCCTGTAAAACTGGATGGCAAGATCCAGATCGCCTCAAGCTATCGTCGTTATTATCCATTTGCATCGCGTCCCGTAAATGCGTGAATGTGTGTGTGTGATTCTTCAGCGCGTAAACGACATTGGTTAGTGCGAACGTAAATTAAACAATCCGTTTCTAATTTTGCATACATGTCCACAATAAATTGGCTGAACAAACCACGAAATTGTTGCAAATAGACGAAACGAGTGCGCCTTATTTGTAAAAGGTAATTATATTGCTGAGCCGATATGTTTTTATTAAAATTGGCTACCCTGATAGTAGGGTTAATTTGGTAGAGCCCGAAATTGTACCCATCCTCACCGTGACAATATATTAATGAATATAGCAGGGCGTCGTATGCTCAGTCGTGACAGTGCGTGGCGGTCTCGGTTAGTCAATAACCATGCTTCGCCAACCTCGATGCGCTCTTGAAAACGAAAAGTCGCTGTCCGAATACTCTGTGTACTCAGTCGTGACTCCCTTTCCGTAAAAGTCTCGGATTCGCGTGACAGTGCTGACGCTCTCTGTCAACCGATAACCGGGCTTTGCGATCCTCACTGCTCTCTCGAGAGCGTAAAGTCGCTGTCCGAATACTTTTGTGTACTCAGGCGTAACTGCCTTTCCGTAGATCTCGGACTCGCGCGACAGTACGTGGCGCTCTTGGTCAGCCGATAACCGCGCTTAGAGATCCTCAATGCTCCCTTGAGAGCGTAAAGTCACTGTCCGAATACTTTGTGTACTCAGGCGTGTCTCCCTTTCTGTAAAAGTCTCAGACTCGCGTGACAGTACGTGGCCCTCTCGGTCAGCTGATAACCGCGCTTCGCGATCCGTAATGCTCTCTTGAGAGCGTAAAGTCACTGTTCGAAAACTTTGTGTACTCAGGCGTGTCTCCCTTTTCTTAAAAGTCTCAGACTCGCGTGACAGTACACGGCGCTCACGTTGAGCCAAAAACCAGGCTTCGCGTTTTTCTGTGCTCTCCTGCAAACGAGAAGCCGCCGTACACTCTATTCCGAGTCTACACTCACGCTGCACAGACCGGTAAAACGACCAAAAACTTGGCCAAAAATATTTTGTTTCTTTTTCTTTATCAGATAGGCGGCCCATGACGAGAAATTATATTTTTCATAAAAAAATATAATTCTGAAGATATTTGGAGAAGGAGAAAAATAAAAAATATAATTAAATAGGGAATATTTTTACTGTAGTAACAAAGAACAAAATATACGTTGAAATACAGTGAAACTATGACTTCTTCAATTTTAGATTTACAAACATAAACAAAAAAAAACTTTAAAAATTAAATAAAACTAAAATTGTAGGTACAAAAAAACATCATTCATCATCACTTATTGTCTCATCTTCAGGTATAAAGAAAGCTGCTGCTTCTTTAGTGAAAGCCTGTTTATTTTTTTATATCCTGACGATATGACATCTAAGGGATCCTGCCGTTTTGCCGAAAAGATTTAGCCAAAATTTCACTACCCAAACAAATTTAAGGTGGATCCGCAGTGGTATAGGTCTACCGGAATCTCATGCCAAATGGAGAAATAAAATTTTGTTGCGTGCAATACTGGGGAAATTGGATAAAACGATCTTGATACTGTTTAATTTTTATTTATGTCTTTAGTATTAATGAAAATGAAGTAAATATATAAGGTATGTGTATAAAGAATGTTGTTATACATAGGAAAATATGTCATGAAAAATAAATCAATCGTACATTACTTTATGTACTAATTTATTATATATAATTTAAATCATAGTATATATTTTTAATTATATATCATTTAAGACTTATAGTGACCTCATTAATTGGTTAAGGACAGCTAATGAGACACAATTGATTTTCTATTGTTTGACTCCGAATCGGTATCGCGCGGGGCTTAACAGGCTAAGCAACCTTTTTTTATATCAATGCAATATTTGGAATGATTTTAGTACGCACATTGTCATTTGGTAAATTTTTTACTTGGCAGAATATTATCAAGGGTAATGTCATTTAGGCATTTGGTCTTTAATCAAATGATTTATTACAGCAAACAATCTTTAGACAATAAACGATAGAATGTGATGTGTAAATGAGATGTGCTTGAATTTGTCTGAAACAAGTCAAATTTATGGTTACTTATGGACTAACTAGTTAGAGTAGGTTAATTATTTTAAATGTTGGTTAGGTTAGGTTAGGTTAAAACTGTGACCTCCTACGCACGAGCCGAGCGAGAGAGTACAACTTTGTGCCCTTTGGCGTCGAGACCCTCGGTCCGTGGGGTCCCAGTGCGCATAAGTTATTTGCGGAAATCGCGAAACGTCTAGTTGATGTAACTGGTGACCGAAAAGCTGGCGGCTTTCTCGCGCAACGCATCAGCATTGCAATTCAGCGAGGAAATGCCGCCAGCATCTTCGGTACAATGCCCCGAGGGCCTTTTTTAAGCCTAACTTAGTTTTAATTTAATTTAGTTAATGTTAATAATCATCTTGTAATTTGGTTATGTAAATAAATGAAAAGTTATTGTTTAAACGTTCACTTGCCAAACATTAGTTATGCGGTACAATTATTTATAAAGAGATTATTTGCTAAGTAATAATTTGGCAAATTAAATTATGCGGAAAATTGTTTGGGAAATGATAATTTGGCTATTTCTTTTCGATGAAACAAGGGAGACCCGACATCTAAAATTGTTCAAAAATTTTTAATAAGGTCTTCGTCAATACCCGTGATGGATGCTGCTGTTTCTGGGTCAGAAAAGAATTTGCGAGAGGTATTTCCGTCATTCGTGTTTCCGTAGCCAGCCTTGAGAATGTCTACTAGTAAACCCGTTTTTTCCCGGAATTCTTCTTGTATCGCTGACTTGACGGTTTGGATTTTATCTTTATCTTCTTTTCCAGATATCCGTCCCTTATTTACACCCGCTCTTATTTTATAAGACAAATGTAATAAAAATTCGAAAAAACGGATTCGCGCGTGTAAAATAGACAATCCGAATTTAAAAGTCTCTGGATTTTCCGGTTGTTGGGATGATGTTCCCAAATCGTTGAAACCTTTAGACGTTTTACCACATACACAGCAGCGCAATGTTGAACTCGTGTTAGTGGCCGCGTTATACACTTTTCCGTCGATCATTGTTGGGAGTAACACATGCTTTATTCGAATATTTTCATTAACTGAATAGATTTTATTTGGTTCTCAATATGATCGATTTCTTCGTTAGTGAAGTCCTTGTCTTCTTTTACATACCGAAACCTCACGGGCCGGCAGAATCTTGGTGAAGATGGTTGGGGATTCTGCCATATGATTTTAGCACCGTATGTAAGCCGAAGTGGTACCATAGAACTCATAAATATGTTTGCGTCACTATTACCATCTTCCTTGAATTTTTGCTTGTATTGATTTTGGGTAGACCCATCTCATCCCCATTTATGAATCAGTACAAACTCAGCGTTTGGCTCCAGTCGTTCGAGAACTGGTTCTAAATATTTGCATAGCCGCGAAGCTGTGTGATCAAGCAGATCTTGTAGTATCACCTCTGCAATCATCTCATTCACGTTTTTTGGTGGATAACAATCCTGTTTTGCCCTCTGGACATAAGTATAACAATGGTATACGTCTTTATTTGCCTGATGTATCACCTCGTATTGACTTAAGGTCATGTCGGCTTCCACGAAAATCATTAGGGCATCTTCTGGCGTATGCTTCTTGGTAGTAGTAGTTTTACTACCAATAGCAGCTGCCTTGCGAAACTTTGTTGCTCGGGTAGGGCTTTTTGTCACTTCTTGAATCACAGAGGCAACATCGGTGTTACCTGCAGCTCTTTGGCTCATTTGTGCCGCGTAAGTGAGTTGCTCCACTGACTCGTTTTGTCTAAGTGCCATTGTTTTACGGCGGTTTGACCGATCACTTAATTCTCCGAATTCTTTAGATGGACGACCCTTGGAACTTCCTGGAATCGGACCGGCAGGTAACGGGTCTCCGTACTGTTGCACGCTAACCACTTTCCTTTATATACCGTTTTCAATGACTTGACTGTTTTGAAAAGTTCGTCATTTTTTTTCAGCAGGGCACTTTGTCACTTCCACTAACTTCTTGTCCAAATCTTGGAGCTTTCCGTCTAGCAATCGGTGCGGACTAGCTCTAACTAATTCATGAAGCTCTTTCCTAGTCATAGATATGACACAATGTAGAGAGTCTGAAACAATCAAAATAATTGTTGGAAAAACGCGGGTAAAGAGACAGTTTTCAGAGTTGAAATTATCTTTTATGTGAATATATGTGAATGTTTTTGCTACCTAGTATAATTGCACATATCCTCTAATTTATTGAAATATTACTATGATGCGGTTGCGATGAGTTGCACATATTTAAAAACACAAATTAATCAAAAATTTAAGGAAAAATTCAATATTTTTAGGCATGTTGATATACTGCATAGTAGGTCATGAATAAGCTCTCATAATAAATAAAACGGATCATAGAATGTAGTACATACCTTGATTGATAGAATACTTTTACACTACACTTTTTATATCTTCAATCACTTTGCACATAAACTATGGCACGGAGAAATAATGGTTTTTAGAATTGCCGCGAACAGAGACGGGTGTTGTCAACAAGCGCTAAGTTCCGACTGCCCGTATAGCGGACGGGGACTCGGAAGTAGGTAGAAATTTTACCTAGTGACGCATGGATTATCTACCTTTTATGGAATTAAGTTTGAAGTCTAGTAGACCATTTAGAGAAATTTGATTAATGGCCAGTTTTTGAGTCGTTTTACCAGTCTGTGCGCTGGGAAGGCGTTTCTGAAGCGCAAGTTCTGACGTCGGGGCTTGGACTGCATTTTATCTAGCTTCTCTATCGTCTTCAGATTCTTCAGATCTAATTAGTGTCACCTTTTTAGCGCTTCGAATCATACCAAGAGACCAAACCAATCAAAACAATATTTTCAACGAACAACGAATGAACAACCAAACCACAACCATTTTTTATCACCACCACAACTCTACATTATTTCTCATAATTCCGCACCAAACGTTGAAAGAAAATCTTACTTGATTGTTAGTTTCATAAACACGAACAGGATTCACTCGAGACCAATAATGGTTATTGCGGCGATTGTACATGCCATTATTGCTGAAGTTGGTTTCGTCAGACCATACAATGTTACTCAAAAAATTAGGGTTTCAGTCAATTTCTCCAAGCATGTTTTCACAAAATTGTAATCGTCTGTCACGATCACCAATATGCAATTTTTGCACCAACCGACCTTCACGATAGCATTTATACTTATACTTTTTCAGCACTTAAAGTACGCGAGTGTGGGTTGTTCCTAATTCATCGGCAGCATCTCTACTTGAAGCCTTTGGAAATGATTCAAAGTATGTTAAAACATCTAGTTCAAAATCGAAATAGCTTTGCTGAATAGTTTGCCGTCTCTTCTTGAAACCACCGACACCACTTGAACCGAGTGGGTGCCTGTCGGTCTTGATATCTCTCTCCATACCACCGCATAGCTAGATTCACGTTTTTGTTATTTAAAAAATAAGCTTCCATTAAATCAAACTGTTCTTGATAAGCCATTTTCACCGTGAGACAAAATGTGAAATGAGTTGTAAAAACAATCAAATGTGAATAACAACTATGACAATCTAATTTTCAAATCTTAATTTAACATTCCATATTTAAATTACCTCATACACGCAGCTACGAGTATGTCGCAAAGGAGTCTGCATTACAAAAGATGGATGTTAGTTAAAGAGCTTTAACTTGACTCATTGAATTTGTAACTTCAGATTTCCTGTTTTCCTTTCATTTAATTTATCATGATGTTTGTTAGAGAGATTTCATCCTTATAATTGACCCTAACGATCGATGCAATAAAAGTACAGGGTATAATTTTTTCAGATTTTAGCCGGTTCGATTCCCGGGTGTGGGAGAAGAGAATTTTCGAAAATCTTTGAATGCAGTTTGCTTTCTATTCAAAAATAAAGGAATGTTTCCTTTGAGTAAAATTTTCTATCTGCAGTATTAAGAGTACTTTCCCTCCAGGTGGCATTACAAAATTCCATCCTGTATATCTGAGTTACACACAATATTTAAATATAAAATTTATCCAAATTATTTTTGTAATTTTTACGTGATGCTGTAACAACTAAATCACTCAATTTCAAACAGATACATAGACAAACAGACAAAATTCCAAAAATGTTAGTAATGGGATCTGTTGGTTATTCTTTAACACCCCAACAATTATTTTTATTTTTATTTTCAATGTACTGAAACGCCTCGTCTACAGATTTATGATGTAAGTATTGATGATTTTTGTTTAACATGGAGAAATATTGTGCATTTCACCTATCACTTTATTTTAAACAACTCGGATGTTTACATAATTAGTATATAACATGTTTATAATTAGTTATGCACCATTTAAAATACCATCACATGACTACCACATTAACTTCAGTCATTTTATTGTAAAGTTCCTAAACGGATTGAAAAACTACCCAATTCTTTTCAATAAATCAGTGCGAGTAACTAATCAGAATCAGAATACAGAGGAATTTGTAAATAAACAAAGTTTTGAGTATTGTGGAGAAGAACAACCTCGTTTAACCACGTAGGACCCCTAAATTCTCTTTGTCTGACTGGTTTCGGTGGAGTAATTAGAAATACACCATTCTTTCTTGAAGAGGCTACAGGACAGGTGCTGATGTTACTGCGACTGGAAGTCGCAACTGTTATTTTTTTATTATTGTTTCAGCACAACAATCAGTTAGACCTAGACGTGGTTCCAATAGGATGGAGCAAGAAACCATGCAGCACGAAACATAATGTAAGTTTTTACTTTGTGGAGTTTAATATATTATTATTTAAATTATTGTGAACGTGAGGACTACATATGTGGGTCATATTTTGTTTTGTGTCTTTCTCAGCTAGCTTTAATGATAGTCTGGCAGTTTGAGTACTTTACTTTACATGGTTATACTCTACATGGTTATCTATACACATCGGCATTGACGGATTTTATGTATAAAATAACATGAATATTTACTTGTAAAGTATTATTATTGTTTTCAAATATTGTAAATGTGAAGACTATGTGGGTCATTGTTGTTTTTGTTTTTTCTCATTTATGTCTGGCAGTTTGAGTAATTTATGCGGCCTACCCAAATGTTCTTTCTTTTGTATTGTTTGTCACATCGTTGAGCTTCTTAAGTTCTGAGTTGAGCTGCACGATTACTGACAAATGTGTGCACTGAATGGACAGGTCCACTCAATCTGTGTGGTTCTTTCCTCAAAAGGACCATTTCAGACACCAATCTACATAGTCTTCACATGATTTGACCAACATTATGTCCGGACTTTAAAAGAGACTGTGACCTCTTTATTTTTTTTTTTGAGGGTGGGAAATCATCAAATAACTTCTCCCGCTCTGGGCGGAGCGCGAGGGTGTGTCAGTCTCTTACTGACTAAAACCCACCCGTATTCCTTCCTGTTGCCTGTGTTGCGGGGGCCTCGGTGACCCATAAGTACCTTCCCGTGACCCCAGCAGGCATCGGCCCTAGTGGAGCCCTACTATATGTGCTGACGACATCTCTTTAAGGCGCGCGTGGAATACGACGCGCCGTCGACCCGGGCCTGGTCCTTACCGGACAGTGAGCTACCCATTGCTCACCGTCCGCAAGCCCGCGCCTACGGTGGCCGGAAATCCGCCCGGGATTCTCGACGCCCTGGGCGTCTCCTGCGGCGGCTAGGGGCGAGAGGGCGCGAAACTTGCCTTTCCCTCAACCGTCCCGCCTCCTCCTTCGCGAGCATTACTGCTTCGCAGAAGGAGGTGACGGCTGCCCATGCCCTCTCGCTCCATACCATGGCCTGAACCAGGGCCAGACGCGAGAGGTCTCTGCCGCCAATCGCCTCCACGAGGACACGGCGGTGCTCTGCCCAAGCCGGGCAGACCTCCACCGTATGCTCCACCGTGTCCTCCGGGCGATCCACACAGTGGTGACACCCGGACGTTTCCTCCCGCCTTATCCGACACAGGAACCTCCCGAATCTGCCGTGTCCGGTGAGGACCTGCGTCAGGCAGAAGGTGAGGACGCCGTGGCGCCTCTCCAGCCACTCCTCAAAGAGGGGACTTATCGCCGCAATCGTAACGTGCCCAGCACTGGGTTGCGACAACCATACTTTCCATGACGCCATGAGATCCCGCCGGAGCTCCGTCCGCTGTGCCGCGATTTCTCGCGGCAGCGGACTAACGCCCCGGCGTTTCGCCTCCTCGCGCCACTCCCATAGGTGCGCGAGGACTTTTGCCTCCAGATCCCATGGCGGCAATCCGGCAAGGAGGCTCGCTGCCTCACAGGAGACCGTGCGGTATCCCCGGACCATCCGGATGGCCATGACCCTTTGGGCCGCGCTCAACCGGCGAGCTGGCCGCAGCGCCAGAGAGCGCGCCCATACAGGAGCCCCGTAGAGGGCCATGGACCGCATGACCCCCACGTAGATCCTCCGGCAGGAGGCGTTTGGACCCCCTAAATTGGGCAGGAGCCGCTTCAATGCAGCGCCCGCCCGCTCCAGTTTGGGAGCCAAACGTCGGAAATGCTCCACGAAGTTCCACCGGCTGTCGAGGACGAGTCCCAGGTACTTCATCGTCGACTCGACGCCGATAGAAACCCCTCCTACCGTTATTTGGGACCCCAACGGTGGCGCGTTCCGAGGACCATGAAAACACATGGCCTCGGATTTGTGCAGGGCCACCTCGAGTCCCAATTGCCGGATCCTTTCGACGATTGTCGCAACCCCGCGTGCCGCTAATTCGGCCGCCGCCTGGTGCGACCTCCCCTGCGCCAGGACCAACGTGCCGTCAGCGTAGCACACTACGCTGACGCCGCTAGGGAGGTCGGCGCGCAGCACCCAGTCGTATCCGATGTCCCACAGATGCGGCCCCAGGACCGATCCCTGTGGGACACCGCACAACATCTCTTGCCGGTTCCACATTCCCTGGTGACTGGGGTAGATGACGGCCCTGTCCTTCAAATAGGCCTCGATCACACGACAGAGGTAGGTTGGCATCCGGTGATACCGGAGTGCCTCCCTGATGCAACTCCAGGGTAGGGTATTGAAGGTATTGGCGATGTCTAGAGACACCGCCAAGATGACCCCACCCTGGGCAACAGCATTCTCCGTCGTCAGGGCTCGCACACGCATGATGGCGTCCGTAGAGCGCCCTCTGCGGAAACCAAACTGGCTCTCCGCCAAATCCGGCCCCACCTGCACCAGCTGGCCGACGAGGCGGTCTGAAATGACTCTTTCAAAGAGCTTGCCCACCTCGTCGAGCAGCACGATGGGCCGACAAGCGGACGGAGAGTCCGCAGGGCGCCCTGCCTTCTTTATGAGGACCAGTTTCCCCGTCTTCCAGCGAAGCGGGAACTGGCCCCTCTCCATGCATGCGCTTAGGAGCCCCCTAAGTCGAGGCCCTAGGGCCTCCAAGGCCAGGACCCAGGCCTTCCCAGGTAAGCCGTCGGGTCCTGGGGCGGTGTTTTTGGCATTAAGCCTGCGTACCGCCGCTCTCATTTCTACCTCGGTCACCTCCGGAGCATCGTCGTCGTCGTCGTCGTTGGCGGTGTGGTCCGCATCGGGCACCGCAGTAGGCGGAGCCATAGGCGGGGAGGTGTGTTCCCCTCGGGAAGGGAACAGAGCGCTCACCACGTCCTCCACAAGCTGGGGCCGGAGACTCTGCGTCAGCGGGGGAGCCCATGAGTGGAGTTTATCCCGCACCACTTTGTACGGGCGTCCCCACGGGTCCCTGTCCAGAGTCCCCAGCGACTCCTCGCGGGCCAACCCCCTGGCCCGCAGGATCTCCACTTGGAGGGTGATCTTCGCCGCTCTGTACCCCTCGTACAGCTCCGCCTGAATGGCTTCCGTATGTTTGATACGGAGCCTGCGGTGCCTGGTGTACCGGCGTCGCGCAGCCACGCACGCAGTGAGCAGAGCCGTCAGCTCCTGCGACCACCAGTACACCTGGCGCGAGGCACGTCCAGGCTGGACCCGGGGCATTGCCACGTCACATATGTCGGACATGGCCTCCCGGAACCGGCCTGTCCGGTGGTGACACCCAGGCCTGCACGATCGAGGCTTCCAGGAGGAGCTCCCGGTCCAGCTGCTTCAGCGCCCACCATGGACCACTCGGGGCCCGTCGGACCGGCGCGTCCGAGGTCTGGGCGGAGACGTCGAACCGGATATACCGGTGATCGGAATAGGTCTCCACCCCCTCCATGACACGCCAGTCAACTACACGTGGCGACAGAGCGGGGCTGGCGAACGAGATGTCCACCACTGATTCACCCCGCATCCGCACACACGTGGGGACAGAACCCCGGTTTAGGACGACCAGGCCTGTCTCCAGAGCCCAGTCCTCCACCATCCTGCCCCGTGTGTCCGTTAACCGGGAACCCCAAGCCAAATTCTTGGGACTGTGACCTCTGAGTTTGTTTCGGCCTTTCTTCTCCGAGTAGTCAGATAGGAAACGCCGAGCTTATCTAGCTTTATTTTAAAAATATGTTTGACGTGTTAAAGTGTTTGTACAAATACCTTCTTACAGAAATAAAAATCATTTATCATTATCATTTGAGATAAATGTTCCTGAAACAATAAATTACAAGAAATGTTGACATTAATATTGACAGATTAGACAGGTCCTGACTTTTTTATATAGGCTTATCTAAAGAGACGTGTCGTGGTCAATAGTGAACACTGAAAGCAGAATATAATACCTAATAAAGTATGCCAAATATTTGGTGAAAAACACGATGAAAAGCGACCGCAATTTAAACAGCAAAAAGTTGTATATTTGGCGGATATTAGTTTTCATACAAAATTGCCAAGCCTGTATTATACATATAATTATGGTAAAATATCAGCAGTTTTCGTTTGTAATAAAAATAGATTCATTTAAAGTTATATACTTCCGAATTGGCCACCCCATAAATTCCTTTAAGAAAAGTTTATATCGAAAGTTATAACTACACCGCAGTTAGATTTTGTTACATGAATACTAACTCTCTCTAAAATGAAATCACCTGAAAATGAACTTTATTCCCACACATAATATCTTGCAGTGTTAGCAAGGTGAAAACCATAGTAGGCTGGTCAATTGGTCATATCTATCGGAACAGACGAGTCCTGGAGTGAAGTCCGCTAATCTTCAAGCAAAGCGTGGGAAGCCTCACAGCTAGATGGCCCAACATCGCTAAAAAGGCGACTGGGACTGACTGGATAGTCGAACACTGGACAACTATATCTTAGATCCTTTCACCATGCTAAGTTTTTTTTTTGCGGTAAACATGACGCAAAGAAGGAACACAAATACAAAAAAGAAACAATTTGGGGGAGAATATGCGTTACATCCACGCAAAACGGCCAACGCTCAGCATAATGCTGCGACCCTATGCGAGACAAAGCCCCAGCGCTGGTTTTCAGCGATAGCCGGCGTTGACGTGATGACGTCGACTGGTGCAGCACACAGTGAGATTGTAATATGAATAACATAAATACAAATATTTAAAAGAAAGAATAACATAAATACAAATATGTAAAATGGCAACATTCCGTACCGACGAGAACGACGTACGCGCCGCCGGTCTAAATTAATCTGTGCCCGCAGCTGTCAGAAAACTATTTTTTTGACGTTTTTTCATACAGGTGTTACAAAATTGCTACATAATTCTAATTATCTAACATTGATGGCGCATTATGTAAAACTGATATGATGGAAAAACAAAAGATGTATCAGGGTGATTGTGTAGGTATAGTTTTTGTAGACCGTGTAAAATGGTTTAGATGACAAACTTTGTGACTTATAGAAGCTCAACTAACAGATCAATGAACAAACTGGTAAGTGTGAAACAATTATATTAGATACAAGCATCGTCATTTTAGTGACATTATATTACTATTAAATAAATTGATTGGTTAATTATATAAATTAGGATATTTTTTTTATAAATGAAACTATACTTAACAAGCAGTGTGCCAGTTCAGAATGCAAACTCACCAAATACAGCCCCACCAACATAAGAGCGAAATTCCAAGCAGCCCACGCCCTAGGAGATCCCAAGCCAAAGCCTGCAGGCCATGACCACAGAGGTACAGTAAAACCACTACTAGAGTACAATTAGGTTAAAGGGAGATTTATTCTTGTATAAGTAACTTTTTGTGTTGGAATTTGAAGGATTGTACTGTTGCGTACGGAGTCGCATTGGTGGTGGGAGATCATTCCAACAGCGTTTGGCTGCGAATTTGAAACAGCCCCTGAATGCTGTAGTTCTGTGCATTGGCACCGACAGTGGGCTGGGCAACCATGGAGCGAAGACTATACTTTAGAGATAGTGTGGTTTTTGGGTTGTAACAATACCAAACAACAGGTTGGCTAAACGAAGCTTCCTCCTCGCAGCCCTCTTTAATAATTTAAGTTCATTAATGTAAGGAGTAACATGACTTCTTCGCGGGATATTAACACAAAAACGAACACAGGCATTCTGGATACATTGGATTACACGCTCCGTTCTTGAAAGTAGGCATGGTCCATAGACTGTATTGTATAGTGGCGATATATTTCTGTACATTTTGAACAAGTAAGCAAATACATATGTTGAAATGGAGAATAAAATAACATCAATACATTGTTTAATACCATGTGCATTGGATTATCATATTTCGCATTGGGTATTATATTTTCCGAACGCCAATACACCTCACTTATTAGTAATTGCGTCGCAGTACCGATTATACGTATAATAAAATACAATATATACGACGTATGTACTCAAATATGCACAATACAAAACAAATTCCCAGATTTATCGAATGGTTCTGTAGCACTCACAGATTTTGGGAATATTAAATATTTACCCGTCCCCTGCATCAACAAAGTTCTAAGAATGTTCGTTGAGAGAATGGATTTGTCAATCTTTCCGATCGAAAGTCTCTTGTTTGATTTGTCAATCGCAAGAGTGGGAAGGGACGGGGGAGCCGTCCCTATACCATTATTTTGAAAACGGCTCTCCACAGAGTAACACTTGATTCAATAAATTAGTAGTAGCCCATTCTTTTCTTAGTCGGCTTTAACGACCCACGCAGTAATAATCTCTTAAGTTATTTTTGTTTCAAGATCAAAGGAATAAAACTGTCCTGTGGATTTGGGAATTATGTGGATTGCCACTCCCGGTTATGGATTTGGGGTGGATATCGACGGTTAAAAGGTAATAAGGCATAAGCGACATTTTGGTCGAAAACGAGTTATGAATGCCATCCTACTTAATCTCTATTTTGAAGTAGGATGGCATTCATAACTCATTTTCGACCAAAATGTCGCTTATGCCTTATTACCTTTTAACCGTCGATATGCTGATAGAGAAAAGGTTCTACCGATTTTTTCAGATAAAGTCAATGACCAAGAGGCATCCGGTACAGAATATCTACCTTGGAATACATACTACCATACTCGTGGTTGAAAGACGATAGAAGTGCATCACCATCATCATTTCTCTAATCTAGGAACTAGACGAAGCTATCACCAATCAGCCAACTGTAGCGATTAGGTATGGATCACAAACAAATCATCTTATTGGACTTAAACCTTCAACTAAGATTAAGCAGCGGACTATAATATAAGTGTACCAATATAATCAATAATTCTATTTAACCGCGTAACATTTCGAACAAACGATAATATAGTATTCATACGTAGCCATCCATTACTATTTACAATATGAATTGTGATGTTCTTTTCCTAGCGGATGAGAATCCCCGAGGCGTTGGTTGAGCTGCGCTACACCGCGAGATACGTATCAATACATAGCTTCTATTGGCCATATCATAGGATTATGTTATCGGCTCACTCGAGCCGTTGGTCTGGCTATTTTGTTGACTATAGAATACAATATTTTATATCATTACTTGCGACCCGCCCTTGCTTCGCACAGTTTGTATGACCTGACTAAACATCGAGATTTCTTTATTAGGTTTGTGTAAGTTTATTATTTATTTACATATTCATATTCACATTATACACAACCTTTCCGGAAAAAACAACTTAAAGATGGTGAAAGCAGAATCAAAATCCGTTGCAAAGATTATAAGAACAACAGGGTTACACACACACGAAAAACGAGTTTTATTTATGATATGTGTAGAAGATATAACTACAACAACTTATATCTACAAAACGTTGTTATTTTCATCGCCTGTCTATGATTGTCCATTGGTGAGTAAAGGCCTCTCCAATTGCACACCACTGATCTAGGTCCTCGGTCCGCCTCACGCATCAATTGCACGCCACTGATCTAGGTCCTCGGTCCGTCTCACGCATCAATTGCACGCCACTGATCTAGGTCCTCGGTCCCTCTCACGCATCAATTGCACGCCACTGATCTAGGACCTCGGACCCTCTCACGCATCAATTGCACGCCACTGATCTAGGTCCTCGGTCCCTCTCATGCATCAATTGTACGCCACTGATCTAGATCCTCGGACCCTCTCACGCATCAATTGCACGCCACTGATCTAGGTCCTCGGTCCCTCTCATGCATCAATTGTACGCCACTGATCTAGATCCTCGGTCCCTCTCACGCATCAATTACTTGCTAAATTGCGAAGTTAACCGCATCGCTTAACTTGATGACGTCGTACTAGTACTGGTATCCAGTCTCTACAGAGCTCATTTCCATTTATGTTTAAGAAAGGCGATGCCAACGATATAGTAACAAGGATAGTAACAATAGATAATCAAGAATATTTAAAACTGCGTAAATACATCACGTACAGGTATGCTCAACATTCTTATCAAAAGAACAACACTCAACAATCTTATTTACATGTGTAATTAAAGGTGCATCCACACCGAAGTTACTTTTTGTACAGCAACATTTTGCAACATGATAATCATTGATAACATTAAGTTACTTTCTATAAATTTAAGTAAGTTTGCTGAATTACTTTATATTATCTGTTTTTGCGCACTAACACGTCTTGCAAAC
This sequence comes from Atethmia centrago, assembly GCA_905333075.3. Classification (NCBI taxonomy): domain Eukaryota; kingdom Metazoa; phylum Arthropoda; class Insecta; order Lepidoptera; family Noctuidae; genus Atethmia; species Atethmia centrago. The sequence goes on from HG995370.1 coordinate 1,673,956, forward strand.
GTTCAACCATAAAAAATACTTTGGTGTGGAAGCATCTTATAGCTTCATAGTTTAATTAAAACGTTTTAAATCCAATTAATAATGTCTATAATTCCAATAACAAATGAAATTGATAAATTCTAGAGAATTCAAACTAATTGCGACAGTCAAAACAAATAGTTTGATAAGTACCCCAATCAATCAATTAAGTCAGCCTATTGCAATCTGTCTGCCAAATTATTGTTTATGGATCGACGTGAAAAGTTCTTACAATATTGACCTAGCTTGTACCAGGCACCTTGCTGCTGCGACCTTGAGTTAGCTTCGAGATAAAATAAATATAGCTGGTGCTAATTCTGTTCTGGAAAAGCAGTCACTAGACCAATCATGGTAATAACATCCGTGCAGTAATTGGGGTCATATTACGTAGTCACTGCGATTTCAAAGACATTAATGAGGCTCGGTATCGACTACTATCGAAAGATTGGGCTAATGCGCCAGCCCCTCAATTGAGAAAATAGGGTACCAAACGTTTTATCTGTTGAGGCCTTTTTAAAATACAGGTTCTGAACAATAAAGCTGTAATTTCAAGCAACTTATTTTGGACTACAGGAAAAAAGTTATGACAGCTATGTTTTTAGAATTCCTTCAATAGTTATAAGGCATATCCCGTGTATGCATCAGTAGCTCACTTCACACAATAGTTGAGCGGCAGTGCTCCGCGAGTGCCCCGAGCGCGACGTACAACTTCTAACTGACGTCTTGTTGGCTTTCGTTCGAGCACAAAACTAGCACTTCGACGGCACCGGGTGAATATTCAACAACTAAAACGAAGAGTCAGTTGTTCAGAGTTTGGCCAGAACGGTGTTTAGAATTTTTGAAAAAAACCTAAAGATCTTTGAACGATTTTCAACAATGTACCGTATACAAAAAAAAAAACGTTGAGAAAGTATTTTTTTTTTGGTTTTTTGTTCCTACTCACTTTCATCTAAAATACTCTATATTTTCTGTTTAGATCACAAGTACCGAAGTACTTAAAAAAAAGAATACATGATAATAACTTCCATAAACGGTGGGAGGAGAAATAATGTATGAAAATAAGCAAAAACGCTTTGAGCTCGCTCCGTTTGATGTTTGAGTGTACTGGAACGTGGCAAAAAAGCAAATTTTTCATCTACCCTCAAGTTGGAAATAGAATCTACATAAGCGTATATATCTAAAAATAAATAAACAACCGTGCACACGGTCATCACAAATTATTGCAAAGGAGTCATTAGAGGCCGATAGAAGTAAGATAACTAATAACTGAACGAGAAGCACTTAAGTCCTGAGGGTGAGAGAACGACCATTGAAGCTCACTGACAGAGAAAGGTTTCTTTCTGATGTGATTTTTTTGTGTGCCGAATTGCAGCAGGGTGTGTAAGAGGGTGTGGGCGCGCGCAGGGAGGGGGGTGGCCGGGCTCAGGCGTGCGCACCCGGCAGTGTCTAGCCGGTCGGCGAAGCGCTCGCACGTCCACGCTGTGCCTCTTTCGGCTCGGTCCCACGTTGGGCGCCATCAATCTATAGCGCGATGTTGGCGTGTTATCGCCACGTGTCAAATTAAACCTTATTACGTGTGCGTGTGAGGCCTGTGCTCAGTGACGGATCTACTGTAGTTGAAAGTTTAAGTGAATTGTGTTTACATAACAAGCATTTAACATAATAAGTTAAAAAGAAAAATTTTGAAGACCGTTATTTGATTAAAACAAACAAAATAGTGAAAACAAAAATAACAGTGGTATCGTTATAAAACTAAGTAACAATACAAGTGAAGTGGCACGTGATATTTTCCCTCTCGAACAGAACTTCAGAATAGGTAAGTACTTTCTCAGTAAGTAAGTTTACGATACATTGCGGATGATTGATAGAGCAAACTTACTGGGCCAGTGGGCCGAACAAATGTTTATTATCAATAAACAAACTTCTGGCTATTTCTGAAAAAGGATCGCGCGGCGGCTGAAAGGAAATAAATACAAACATGTCGTCAGTAACAGATGACAGACGTTTTATGTGATCAACGTTTTATGAACCGTTGCGCGACTGGCATCTGTGTCAGTTAAATAAATATTTCACCTATGTATTTAATTGACACTGTCTTATGTCCAAATTCTCCCTCTTGTATTTGGAGAAACTCGGTGAGTATATTCAAATTGTTTTTATATCATTGTGTTCAATTGAAAACGCGCCAGCCACTGAAGAAGTTATATGAACAGAAAACTTGGGAACAAATTATAAGTAGAGTCGACTGTCCCCCGAGCACAGCCAGCATTATTTGCTTCCGAACTTAACAAACTTTTTTTTTCATATTCCCCAAGGAATTAATTAAGTAAGGATCACTTTGCGAACAAAGAGATTCGTATTTCTTCGGTTCATTATCTCCATTTTGGAAAATAGCTTGTAATTTAATATTCTTTTTTGGGACAATACTTAAGGGACCTTCGTTAAATTGACATTGCTTAAAAAAGATTTTCAGATTGAGTTTAATGGTACCAACTGGTTCTTTTATTTTCAATTTGCACGACATCAGGGCCCGAAGTTTTCACAAAGCACACTTGTTACTAATTATACCTACCTACCTCAGCTTTGTCTGCAACGTCTTCTTCCAAGTCAATTTTAAACAATCATTGTCTAGTTCCCCTCTCAGAACGTTGCACAATCAGCGTCAATTCATCAAAATCTCTAGAAATAATACTTGTCATGAGTATTATTAAAGAAACAAAAAACAATTTTTGGCGTTACGCAAAGCAATCTGTCACCGCGCCCGAAGAGGAATAAGTCAACAAATCAAAAAGATGTCACTCCGGGATCCGAGAGCAATGAGCACCGATACAATGTTCTCTATTAATATTAAAAACCGCTTGCGCGCGGGTTTGAGGCTTCGAGAGTGCTTTGATTATACGCGCACCATGATTGGTAGATGGGTCATTTCAGTTCGTATTATTGCGAGGAAAAATATTATATGAAAGGGTACGGAAAACATTGACATAGTCATTCGGGAGGACCGCGATGAGATTGACGAAGCGATAAGGGTTTGTTATGCGTTTGAGGGTTTATGATGCTCGTTTAATAGGTCAAAAGTGGACGCTATGAACGATTGAAGAATATGGTTATCGAATTGGATTCATACGGCGGTTGTATCGATTCGGAAAGTCTTAATTCGGATATTGTAAGCACTTGGTGTATCTGAATGGCATTATTATGTAGAGCTTACCTCAAGGTGCTCATTCGCCGCCAATAACTGTTCATTACTGAGTATCAGCTCCACGCCGTGTGGTAACAGCGAACGGTTCACGAGGGATTTGCCAAAGCGGATTGGGAGTTAAAGTAATTCTGCATTATGCGTTAACGTTATTAAGGTATTATGATCTGAGGCGAGACTTAACTGATAAGTAGTGCAACACCGACATTAATTAATGCACTTATTTTGCTCCTGTCAATTGAAGTCAACGAGTTAAGGTTTTCGACAATGACACAAATTTAATAGTAAGTCAAGTACTACAAAGTTTATCTGCACTGAATATTAAAATTTCTTCTAATGGGTAGGTTCTGAGGGTTACTTACCAATTAGGTTAACTTTTTTGAACTTTTGGTTGTCAAATAGCATTATTTCTGAGTTAACTGAAGCTTGATATGCATTTAATGATGGATTTGATCATGTAGATACGTTTTAAAGAGTATAACCAGATGCCTGAAACGAAAAATAATTTAAAACAAGACACGATCAAAGGAAGATGAAAAATAAAGTTCAAATACTACTGCATATCCTGCAGACGTACCCACTCAATCGTTGTTACATTTTCAACGGAAAGCGATGAGAATACATCATAAGAAGACACACACATCAATATTTCCCGAATAATGTTAAATAAATACCGCTCACAGCACTGACACAAAATAAATTGTTTCTCGAGAGTCGAGAGTGAATGTGATCAACAAAAACAAGATCTTGACAGCACCGGTAACAATTAACAATTGAATCTTTTATCTTATCTTAAAAGGAAAAAAAAAACACCTTCGATCCAGTTGTTGGGATATAAGGAAACTCATACATCAATATTTGAGCGACGCTCAAAGACAAAGGTTCAATAAACAAAAGAAATAAAGAGAAACATGTTTTCTGCTCGAAGCTGATTTCTATGGATTCTCGGGAAAGTGAGTACAATAAAGGTTGCCGTAATTCTATCTTTCATCTCAACTAGAAACTGAAGAATATATTGAAATAAAGAAAAGGATAAAACCGAACTCCTTTGAAGTGGCGAACAGAACGACGGCCGCCCAATGATTCGGGATCCAAAACTTTGCGCTGAGAATTTCAACAACTAATTTCAAGACGAACCCTTATAAGGATGAGTCTGCTTTGTAACCATCTTCGTACACTCTTATTTCTTTTTGTGCCTAATGCAAAATCGAAGAGTATGTGCACGTTTATGGTCCGGTAAGCTATATCGAAGCCGATCGAGGTCTACGTCGGGACCTCCACTCATAAACAAGCGTATCTCAGGCAGCTCGGAAAGGACTCTTTTCAATACCAGTAGGCTTTCTGTAACTGCGAGAGACTATTTGACGTTTTATATAAATGAGCCTATGCTCAAGATTAAGTATCTATTGTGAAATCTAACCGGGATCGGAGCGGAGCTGATTTGGAAAAAAATAATTTATCTCAGCCCAGGTTTTACAATGCGCTACGTAGAGGTCAATATCTGGAGAGAATAGAATTTAAACAATGGCCACGCCGAATATTGTGATGCAAAACTGTGTTTTATTTGTTGAGCTCGATGCGATTGTACGCGAACTGTTGTACTAGTAAATATTTATTTCAGTATACAAAATAAAAGAATAAATCTAAAACGTGGAATGGTTCGTTACTACGTTTATTTTGCACTGGATGAGGAGACATGTATGTTTATTAAAACAAAAAAATAATCACATTTGTGACAAAAAACGGAGGGTAAAGTAGTAAATAATGTGAAACAGTGAGCAAAGTCAGTATGTAATAAATATGAACCGCTATGGAGCCGAGGAATGTGCAGGAAATGATTAGGCAATGGAGCGCCAATATATTAAGAGACAACGCATTACGTGCGTGTGATTATTGTGAATAAAAGAGTAATTTAAAATTGTGAATTATATAATATACTAGGCACGCAGTACACAAGATATGTTTTGCTAGCAATATTGCTATCTAAGAAATTTCAAGGATTATTCCTAGAAGATGATACAAACAAAGTGAATGGTTCCAGTGCCATTGGTACCCTATGTGATAAGGCGCAACTCTAGCATAATTTATCGGACACAGACACACAGTTCTTTTTCTAGGCCGCAACGAGTGTTTTCAGGAACATTAACCTAAATCTGGATTATCCAGACCTAGAATTATCTAGCCTATCGAAGTGATTATTGTTACCACTGGACTGATAAAATAAAACTAAATCACTGAAAATATGGTGCTGTTCAGTCAATACACAATAAATGCTTCGAACTCATTGATATTCTTCGGTTTACTCATAAAACACATGACAGATATGACCAGATGGCAGATGATGATATGATAGAAGATGTTAAAGATGATATAATAATAAGATTTAAATAATATTCCTGGTTTGACATATGAATTATATAAATCTTACGTTTTAGATATTAATCATATAATTCTACATCAAATTAAACTAAATGGAAGATAACGTAGTCATCTGGCGGCGGTAAGGGGCGTGTCTCGGTGGCTCAGCGTGGCTCAGTGGCTCGATGGCTCGGTGGCTCGGTGGCTCGGTGTTCATGACGGCTTAGATTCAGGCGAGCAGCAGTCATGTCACCCGCATTGGCCACCACAATTTATTGGATCGCTTGAGAACTGACCAGTTATGAAATGTGGTAGCCGTGTGCGCACTGATTTATTGCTACCGACAATGTGAAAAATGCCACGCTCCCATTGAAAACGTTGAAACTATCGCGACCAGCTCCGACCTCTTTTGAGACGCTTTTAATTATCTCCGCAGCGAATTTTATAAGAACATCTTCATTTCTGCTTAGCGATGCTTTTTCGTTAGTTAGTAGTGCTTTTGTCGTTTCTTTAAGAAATGGGACTGGGATTGTTATCGTAGTTTCTTTTGTAATTACTTAAAACTTAACCTGGAAAATACGACTTGAGTTTATTTTGGCATTATATTCTGGAGCTTATTAGTGAAATCTTATGGTGTGTTAGTAAGATTATTTTTAGATCTTTGCAAATAGACTCATCATCAATCTTTCTTTACTATTCTCGTTAGTACTTAACCGAAGCTTTTCAGCCATTTCAACAACTTATAGATTTTATCACCATAGATTTTCCTCCACAATGAATGAAACAGCCGCTGTTCAGCTCGATACAGATCTACTCGGCAGTAAGGCATACTGTAGTGTGGTCACGTGGCCCTGTCGATATTCTATCGAGCGGCCTTCGGGTAATTTATTGAGCCGAGCATGCCTTTATGAGTTATGGCCTCCGACGGCCTCGCCCACGCGCCCTCCAGTTATGTTTATAGAGAGGAAAAAATTAAAAAGTCTCAATTGAGCGGTCAAGTAGCCACCCTTATTGAATACCTTTACGAACCGTCAGCCAAACGAGGTCAAGCCAGATCCGTGAAGTAGACCAGCAGATATTAATAATTAGGTTTATAAGTAACTCCGCCATAATATCGTTTCATCTTTTAATTACGCCATGAACAAGTCACTTAATTGTTGTTTTGGGCTGAAGATTTCGTCGAATAATATTACGGTTTAGCAGCTAATTGGATAAGATCTTTATAATCCTTATTAACAACGAAATAATCGTCTTAACGTTCTGTAGTAAACAACTAACTTTCCGAACATAATTAAAAGGTTTGAAGTGTTTTTGTTATGAAAATGAAAATAAAATTTTGCTTTACGCTTCAAACTACTCACTCATAAAATACAAACAGTTATGGCACCTGAAACTTTGTAATAGATATTTAGGTAACTACAACTATTCATTTTCGATGCGAGAAATCCACTCTATAATCAAATTCTTATTTCAAATTGATGTTATTTCCACTTATTATTTGTGTAAATTTAGTTGATTTCAGAATAAAACCACTATTGAAAACTTCATAAAAATCTTTACGTTATTTTTGAAAATGCGAACGCGAAATAGAACCAGCCACCTTTAGCATAGAAGGCGAAGTACTACGTCTACGCTAGTTAGGTTTACAGAATGATTAGCGAAACCAACAAACTACTGCACCATCAGAATACCTCCACACTCACTCTAACCGTTAATGACTACACTGTTCTGCAGTAACGTTATCCACAATATAACTAACGAGACTGTTAAACATCAAAGAGCAGCGAGTTGACCTCTAGACATTAATTAGGGACCCACAGGCCCGCTGCGGCCTCCATCCGGCCCACTCCGGCCCTGTCCAGCCCGAATCGAATTAGTGGCCAGCCCAGTTATAATATCGAAAATCAGTTAGCAAGAAAGTATTGCTGGTTAAAGCTGTTTACACAATATCAGAAGAGAGATACGAGTTCATCTTACTTATTTCGTGGTGTGAGGCTGTAATTGCAAATGAAGTAACATAATTATCATATTGTTGGTGCTATCAGTAATGTGATGTTTAGTCCATTAGGACGAGTGTTTCTGCGAATCGGTAAATAACAGACGTGTGTTTGAACCTACATAATGTATCGTAGGCAGTCTATATAGGTAAGTGTGCTTATTAATAATATTTAAGGAAAAACATTTACATCCAGTCACATCGTTGATAATTGTCTACTAACTGTAACAGAGTTAGTTGACACATACGTAATTCCTACCTTGTAGGTATGTGGATTTCCTATTTTCTGAAATCATGACCAATTATTTCCGTCTTTATCTTTGGGCTATGGCATTTCTAATCCATAGCCTACATACCAGCACAATATAAATGTATTTTTTTACGAGTCGAGAATGATAAGAAGCAGTTGAAGCATTCGTGTTATTCCTGAATTCATCATGAAAAATCGATATGGAGTGTTTGCGTAATCGTAACAGAATCGAATGGGACCACACAAATCAAGTCGTTGAATCGATCATCGAATCGTTTGCTTTGCTCTTCGGATTTAAATTCAACACTCCATGTACAAACGGACATAGAATTGCGTTCGGCTATGAATACCTAAACGTATTAATTTTGTTTCGCTTTACGTGTTTTATTGTTGTGTTAATTATTTACTTTGAATTGAAAAAATGCGTCCAATTTAAAATTCTTAAAGATTCAGGCCTTTCATAGCTTAAACATTGTGAAAATTAACACATAACAGTGTTTTCTCAGCAATTACATCAGACATAAAAATACACTCCTACGTTCTCAACACAACTCAAAGAAATGTATTTAAATTAAACCAATTACTAGCACTTTGCAACTGTCAAGGTGTCGGTTAGTCAGAAAGACGAAGCTAGTTGCCCATTCCAAAGCGTAGTAAGTTCCTATGGAGAGTCCTTCTCCATAGGAACCTACTACGATTTGGAAGAAATTCCACGGAAACTCGTCATAAACGGAAACAATTGAAGTTAAATCTTAAAATCCAGTTTGTTTATATATTTAAAAATAATTTGTGCATAAATACGCATTCTCTCAAGCAGAGCAATATTTCAAGCGTTACATTAAACATTTAAATTGCAACTATGTACCCAGCTTTACAGTATATATCGTGATCCGAATAAATCCCGCAACAGCAAACTAAAGCTCGGAAATACTTCTTGAGGAACATTCATTAAATAAATTCATACATTACAGTAAGTTGGCGCAAGTAGTGGGTTAGTGGTTAGTTCCACTTCGATCCGGTTATTTGTAACCTGTGATTTGCTTTCATACTGCATTAGACGATAAAAGCTATGTTTCAGTAGCACATATTGGAGTAAACTGGCGTTCGGCTAATCTGAGCTGGTTTATGTCTAGTTTGTTATCGATGAGAGTACTTCTTTTTAGAGGTTCCGTAGTAAACAAGGAACCCTTATAGTTTCGCCATGTCCGTCTGTCTGTCCCCGCTGTAGCTCAGAGACACTTAGTACTAGAAAGCTGTAATTTGGCATAAGTATACGTATTAATCACGCCGGCAAAGTGCTAAAATAAAACCTTAAAAAAAATTGGGTGTTTCTCTTGAACGTAATGTGTGGATGATATTTTTTTAACAAGTTAACGAGTAATGGTCGACCAACTTAAATTTAGAGTTGGAGAATTGATTGTGGCATATATCGATGTATGGGAGAACATGTTTTTCAACTACAATGTATGTTTGTTTTTGGGATAAGTTCATCCCAACTTCCCAACTACGGAACCCTTCATTGCGCGTGGTCCGACTTGCACTTGGCCGGTTTGTCTATTTATTCTTGGGTGTTGATTGTATGTTTACATAATCAGCCTATAATGCTCCACTGCTTGGACACAGGCCTCCTCTCAGTCAAATCAAATCAAAATATTCTATTTCACATAAACCTACATGGGCACTTATGAAACGTAAGAAGCAAGGTGCACGGTGCCAATTGGTCTTTTCCTATGGAGAAGAGCCGGCAAGAAACTCCACGGTTACTCTTTTAAAAATAATTGGCTTTTCAAATGTCAAATTACAGAGAGAGTGCTTCTATGTTTGATATAGGTACTTTCGATAAATTTTAGTGGCACTGAATGGAATGGAATTAATGCCAAAACTTCATTCAATACACACTTCGTGCGTAAACCAGTCAAAGTTAAAACATAGTCTACAAAAGATTAGTGCTGTTTATGAGGAAAATTAAAGCTCATTGCCAAAACTGTTTATTCCACGACAGTTCCATTAAACTTATCTACTATGTGTCGCATAAATCAAACACAGAACTCCACTCAGTGACCAAGACACAATCCAAAAGGTGGCAACATAGCCCACCATGAAATCAAATCCCACAGTAGTCCCGACACAGAACAATAGCTGGGAATAAAATGGAAGCGCCAACCGACAGGTAGTACCCAAACTCCATAAATTCCTTCTCTTAAAATTGGATTTAAAAGTGCTGAAAAGTTGAAATTCGACGGCTAGCGGGTATTGGGAGGCAGTGGGCAGTGGGAAGTGGGCACTGGCCCGTTTATTGGAAATTTGTTAGCACTTCCATCACGAAGTTCTGGGATTGTTTTTTTTTATGATGTTCGAGTAACAATCATGAAGTCGGTTGAATGGGTTCTGGTACAAATGAATTACGTAGATTTTATTTCTTGTCCTTGATTGGAAACGCCACTGTGTGCTAGAATGTATTATCTTAAATTTTAGGCTAGTTAGACTTAACTAACTAAAAGCGAGTCTTTTCTCATGAAAAATGTGTTCATATTTATGTTAACACCTACCCAAGCCTCTTTTTAGGGTTCCGTAGTAAACAAGGAACCCTTATAGTTTCGCCATGTCCGTCCGTCTTGTCTGTCTGACCCCGCTGTAGCTCAGAGACGCTTAGTATTAGAAAGCTGTAATTTAACAATATGCTAAGTTTGTTTTTGGGATAAATTCATCCCAACTTCCCAACTAGGTACGGAACCCTTCATTGTGCGTGGTCCGACACGCACTTGGCAGGTTTTTTTAATTTCACTCTCACAGTATTATCTACACTATCTGTATAAAATTATTTTAAGCCATTATTGGAAAGTGTCTTCTCCGAAAATTCGGATTTAATTCATTTTAAATTAGCAGGCGTAAATTAATTTACGTTGGACGTTTCATCAGAGCTGTTAAAACTAATTTATCGGTGATAACAAGCACACGTGTGAAATAAAATACATGTGACAATGTAAAGGTGTCAATAAACTCTTATCGTAATGTTATGTAATGCTACTTCTCCAACTATGTCGTTAAAGAATTATTTGTGTCTGTGTATTTATAAAACGAATGAATCGTTTTATAAATACACAGACACAAATAATTCTAGTCTTGAAAATAAGGTAAATTCAAGTTAAAACACAAGTCACAGGACTCAAATATGTAAAGCCAACTTTGGGAACAAACATTAAATAAATATATACGCAATGCGACAGGTGAGTTATTTATGAAAACTTAAACAAAACGAACATACTCGTAACACAACACAAGATCCAAAGAGTTTGGTAGACGGAGTAGATTACGGTTGTCGCAACCCAGTGCTGGGCACGCCACGATTGCGGCGATAAGTCCCCTCTTTGAGGAGCGGCTGGAGAGGCGCCACGGCGTCCTCACCTTCCGCCTGACGCAGGTTCCTGTGTCGGATAAGGCGGGAGGAAACGTCCGGGTGTCATCACTGTGTGGATCGCCCGGAGGACACGGTGGAGCATACGATGGTCTGCCCGGCTTGGGCACTGGGACTGTCGTGGGTTTTAGTCAGTAAGAGTCTGACACACCCTCCCGCTCCGCCCAGAGCGGGAGAAGTTATTTGATGATTTCCAACCCTCAAAAAAAAAAAAAAAAGACGGAGTAGATCGCGCCGAGCGAGCTCGAAAGCTCTCGAGTATCAAACACTCTTACATTAACATTATGATTAGCAAGGATACCCGTACACACGGCTACATATCAAGTTATACATTTCCAGTATAAGCTGATCTCGCATTGTATAGGATTTCCGTACTATGAGAGATCAGCTGGAAATGGAAATTTATAGCTTGATATTGTAGCGTAGGTGGAAGGATTAAATAAAAATACTTGCGACATTTTACACGTATAATTTAGTTTAAAATTTAAAAACACAAGAATCCTAAAAAAATAACAAAATTATGAATCATATATTAATATCGGTAAAATTAAAAAAAAACACTCGTTAATAAATCCTCATGGCTGAGATGATTATAAAAAGGATCAATATCGGAAAATTAAATTGTAGAATTAATAATTCTACAATATGTAGCAGTGTGTACAAAATATCTTTTAATCAGAAACAATAACAACTTTCCACAGACAAAATATTTGGAAAATTGGCAAGAATAAATAATTAAAAAAGCAATATTCCATCAAAATCCTATTTATTTAGCAGCATGTAGGCAGCCTTGGTGTGATGGAAACCATAAATAAGAAATGTATGCGTGGTCATACAAGGTGAACCATTTACACTTTACTGAAAGTGCGAACCCAAGTCTGCTAAAAACCGATGAGGAGCTTACTGAAACAGTAGCAACATAGAAGTCGAAAGTGGTAACCACACCTAGCGATGTACCTTTATGTCCACGTATAATGTAGGGTGAAACCAGAGTAGGCTTCCATAAAAAATTGAAAGAAAAATCGCAAAAGATCATTCATCATCATATTTATAAGCCGGAAGACATCCATTATTGAGAGTTAGCTTTTGCTATACAATGTCAAGACTAATGAGGAAAAACGGTTTTTACGGTGTGTGTGCCAAATATTAAAGTATTGGAGTTGGCACGGCACGCGTGACCGCCGGCATTCGATAAAATCTAAATAGGCTGTAATATTAATGGATATTCAAACTGTTCTTCAAATTATTTATGTAAATATCCCAGCGAATCGTATACAAGCTTAAAGTAGTACGATTTAATTTTATTTCTCCTCTTAAGTTTATCGAAGAATCTAAACAGATTCAAAGTAAAACGTTAACAAATCTATGAGCGCCGTTAGGTCATTGTTTTGTTTAAAATGTTTTGAGTGACAACACGACAAGTACGTATGTTCGTTCAATCAACGCCCAGCTTAAAACGATCGACACACGATAGCTATGAAAATAGTTACAAAAACGTGTTCAACTCAACGATAACAAACTCGCTCGTTAACCGTTTGCTTTCCAAATGTTAATAAACTTGTGTATTCTTGCAAAACCCATGCATGCGATAATAAAGTATATGATAATTCTGTTTATAAAGCGCTGAAAAAATATTCTCCGGAGCCAACAGTTACGGGTGAATTCGGCAATGGCGGCCGTTGGCGCACTCTAGCTTTTATTTCCTTTTTATTATATTTTTACTCAAGTGTGGTTTATTATGTTATTATGTAATATGCTAGCTTCTGTTTGCAGCAGTGAATCAATTTCAGAAGTATTTGGCGCTCATCTGTCACGCACAGTGTTCGGCCTGCGTTATAATGTTTCCGTTGTTACATTACAGTTCGTACCTATATTTATACTAAGGATTACATCATTTCATAGGATTTTAAATAACGCAGGATTTTTAACTATGGCATCTTTACTTTCCGAAAGCATCTTTACCCATGAGTACTGTAAGAGCAGTGGTGGCCCAAACAGCAGTGGTGGCCCAAGAGCAGTGGTGGCCCAAACAGCAGTGGTGGCCCAAGAGCAGTGGTGGCCCAAACAGCAGTGGTGGCCCAAACAGCAGTGGTGGCCCAAACTGCAGTGGTGGCCCAAGAGCAGTGGTGGCCCAGTGGTAACGGCCCTACAACGGCAATGATATCGACATAATTAGCCGGTTTTGAGTGTCAGAATGGTTACTAATTATGTACTGTGTATGAAAGTACCTATGAATATGGTGTGTAGGGAAAGGATGTCACGAAGAAAAGCACAGAAAGTCAAGACTAGGTATTTATTTCAATTAGGCTTGTCAGTTAAATACGTTAAAGAAAAAAACTAGTTATCCGTTCCAAAAGTAGGTCATCATGGAGAAGAAGGACAAAGAAACTTCTTTAAAGTATTTTATCAAGACGTTTTTACACAAGCATTAATTAGTTTTATCACATTAAGCTCTTGGACCATTTCTCAAAGTCATAGCCACTTATCAACGGAAAGAAACAGAACATGAATATTCCTTAATTCAATTTAAACCAAGACAATTTATAACACATACAGAAAAACATAGTTATCTGTAATAATCAAGAAATATATCAATTAACTTATTTGAGCATTTATAGGTAGTCCATTTTTCATAACAGTTGTATCAAAAAGTTCAAGAACTTTTCTTCCAATATTACTCAAGTACAAAGATGTAATATGCGACTTTATCTAAAATGGCAGCAATGTAAGAACATTGCTGCCATTTTAGACAAAGTCGCAGATGGTCCTACATGATTCTTTAATATATGTGTAATAATTAAGAAATCATAAGTAGTGGAACCTTTTTAAAACTCAATAAGATAAGTTAGTAAGTTAGTATATACTTATTTGTAATCGAAAAGTAAAATCTGACAACATTAACTTAAAGTTCTGGAAATAGTTTGAAACTACTTTTTACTTGAGAATTGCAATATTACATCGTAATAAACATTAAATATAATTTTAATTATACCTTAATCATCTATTGTAACTCTAAAATAATAAACTTTTGTTTTGATTATTCAAAAACCACCAATCATAACTCATGTTTAGATGTACCTACTTTTCGTCTAGAATTTATTACAATATTAGTATTATTCTTTAATAAATTAATGAATTGATGTTTTAAGAGAATGTTGTAATTAATAATATTTCTTGACATTTGTACGTCACATCATGTGGCAAACATATCTGTACCCAATAATGTTATTACCATCCTGCATGCATGTCTTTCTTTCTTGTAATCGTTGTTTGTGATGGTAGTTTTTAAGCCACAATAAAAATCATTGGTATAGAACATCTTATTCATCGAAATACTCGTAGCATATAAAATGAAGGAAATATATGATAAACAATTTATAATTCTGTTATACTTAAATTTTAGGTGAAAATAAGATAAGTTTTTGTATTTATTTGGACCGACTCTCAGATCACAGATTTGGTTTGGAATTGATTGTTCATCTAGAAATACTGCGACAGTTTAGAATAAGAATTAAATTGAAGATAAATTTTATATGCTGTGCACATTCCTACACATTATACTGTACTTAAATACCTCTCGATAACTAAAAATCTGTTTCCGACATTGAATATCGCAATAGATGTAAGTATGTAATGATAGAAGTAAGTTGAAAAATAAAATATCAAAGCGACACAAAAGTAGAACAATCGACTATTTGGAACAGATTTTTAGTAATCGAGAGATATTTAAGTACGGTACTCATGGGTAAAGTTGCTCATGGGAAGTAACGATGCCACTGTTCTGATTAACTGTTATTCAGGTTCATGTACTTACTTATTGTATTTCTCCAATACCTACACAATATTAAATATAATTCACAGTTAACACCAGGTATCTTTTAAAAAAACAGCTCGAGCTTTAGTACTCGTATCTCGATGGCACGATAACCAAAACGTTTTCCCGTCACTAAACCTCCATTCCAAGCAATGCGCCGTATTTAGTTAGTGGTGCCATCTACGAACTCAGTCGGTAATAGAATAGTCAAAACAATACTTTTAAAATAAACAGCTTTTTAGGCTCAAAAAAGATGCATACGGGCGATGTTTAAGCTTAAAGGCTCGTGCAGACTAGAGCGATATCGCGAGTACGACAGGCAGCAACATGCCTGTCGCGCCCGCGATATCACCCCAGTCTACACGAGCCTTAAAACTACCGATAGTGGCATGCCATAATTACAACCGTATAAAATACTGACACTAACATGTTTATAGATACTAGAAGTAGCTGTGTTAATTAAGTTGAACCCAAATCGTTTCAATTGTCTTGGCGATGTAGTTACACGTAATAACCGCGACAATAATAATAAAACAATAAAGGGTTATCGCATGGCTCTGGTCATGTATGATGAAATACTCGTACCTAAAAGTTGGAAAAATTGCTGCTATCGTTATTAAAAAAAAAAAACGCTTGGAAGCATTTAGTCAGTCAAGCATCAGCGTAACAGAATTCTTGAGGGATTTTTTAACCGACTTCAAAAAAAGTGGTCTCAATTCGACCGTATATATATTTTTTTATGTGTGTTCGCCGATTTCTCCGTCAATGGTGTACCGATTTTAAAAATTCATTATTTGTTTGGTTAACTCCCGAGGTGGTCCCATTGTCACCAAGTCATAATCTGATGAGGGGATCCCATGGAAATCGAGGGAAATCCTCAAATTTTAAAGGCACACTTATCCACCTAGTAACTTGTGCATTTGCTCTCGGAAAGCACCATTTGGTGGAGTGGAATTGATGATGAAGACCACAGATGGCCACCGGAACTCCTTAATAAGATGTATTTAACGAGTTGCGATTCGATTAGGTACTTTAATATGGTTCCTAAGCCACTTATGCTCTTCACAATGCATATGATAAGTAGCAGTTCTCCTAGTTCTTACCAGGAGAACTCCTCAACAATTAACGTCCCTGCATCAAGAAAAGCAATATTTTGTAAAAGGTGACGAGCAGTTGACATTAAGCTTAGATAAAACTGACCAGCTAAAAAGTGAAAAATAAAAATCTATTTTCAAAAACAAACCAACCAAGTCGGTGGCAAAAAAACTAAAATACAGATCCAAAGACACCGACTTCCGAAATTAAAGTTATTTCACTTTGTAGTGTTTTTTGGAAGTCGGTTGTTTTTTTTTTTTTTTGTTAAAAGTATTTGTGTTGTTTGTTAAAGTTTAGTAGATTAGTTTAGTGGATTAGTTTATAATTTTGTAACTTTTGCATACCTACCAGTAAAATATGGCTCAACCTACGCTGGCTGATTTACAAACTGATATAGGATCAACATGTACTGTATCCATAATTGCAAAATAAAATATCTTTAATATTTTAATCATAATCACACATTTAATATAGCTTACTGAATAAAATGTGATATAATTTTCTAGTGATAACAGTCCATTCAATACATTATACGTCCTCGTGTAAAGAAAACACAAACAAAAACAACTTCAATATAGCTAACTACCTACTATTGCCTTTTGCGTTTAAAGCGTTAAAAGCTAAAGTAAAATCCAACCTTTATTCAAAGGCATACTATTCTATAAACGACTACTTAAACGATAAGAATACTCGTAGTTGGTAGTTGTGATTAACTCAAGACAATGTTTATGTTCTATCTCCAAAATTAGTTTACCTACTGACTGATATGAGTTCATATAATTGTTTATTTTATTTAACTGTATAAGTCAGTTAATTTTAATTTAATCTTAATTTGTTACCGAGATAATCTACTCATTACAATGTTTTTTTTTATGAGTTGTTTTGCAATAAGGGATTAGCTAGCGACGAGCTAGTGCTGCTTGTCTGTTCGACTTGCTGACCATGGTTTTGTTATTGTTATTAGTAATTAACTATTTATTTACTTCGATGGTGCTAGTTTATCATTTACAGCTATTATAGCTTTATGTAAGCGGGCTCGCCCTTTATGCCTGGAGGCTTTTATTTGGGTATTAAATTCTGTTTACGATTTATTTTTGCTTGAGTATAGTTTTCGATGTTTGTTCGTTTTTATTTTTGGTAAAGCGGCGTGTGCTAGTTGACATATAGCAAATAATGTTGTTTTTGTGTTATGTAATGTAAATTATTTTGTATACTATTGTATAGAATCAAGTTTCTCTTAATGAATAGACAGCTGTGCTGCTGGAGAGTTTGTTGCGCCACTTCTTCTTCCCAGCTAAAGTAGTAGGAAGTGGCGTTTTTGGGGGACTGTCTGTGATTTTGACGATCAAAAAGCTGATTCTCAGCCTAGTTTGAATTAATGACTTTTGATTTTAACCCAAAAGCTATCAAGGACAGTAACTATTGAAAAATTGAACATATTAAAATGGGTTAACAGTAGCATACGAGTATTATCATGAGTACCTGTTATATTAAGTGTAAAGAAAATGAAGTGATTGAATTATTACACATCCGTTACTTTATAAACATTTGACAATTATTTTATTCATAAAGCACATTTTTGGACATTATTTCATGGCCCACTATAATTAATAACGAGCATTATTTTACGGTTCCACGTACTACACGTACGTATTACACGGACATTATTTTATGGCTCGATGTGTACCTATGGAGAAGAACGGGCAAGAAACTCCATGGACACTTTTAAATTATATTGTTACATAAATATTAGTAATGTTGAATTTATAACTAAATATGAGGACGATGAAAAAACAAAAACGCGTCCATAGTAGCAGAGTAAACAAAAAAAAACAATTTCAAAATAATATAATTAAAAATAAGCCGAGGCAGCTAAGAGCTGACTAGTGTCTGTCTGTCTGTATGTCTGTCCGTCTGTGGCAGCAGATTTGCTCCGAATCTACTGGACCGATTAAATTGAAAGGTACACGTATGAATTTCGGTTCACCCTTGTTTGATAGAACAACGTTTGATATAATATTACTAAATCGAATTTTAGTTGCAATAAAGTCATTTCGAAGAATTATTCATTTGACTGAATAATTCATTGGTAAATTTTTATTTAGCGTAATTATTTATTTGAACTAATTTCATTTGAACTAATTTCATTTCGCCGAATTTTCAAATGCACTGTTTTTATTTAAACTAATGTTTCACTAGACTAATAATGATTTAGTCGAAGATCGTATCGAATATTCAGTTCTTAATGAACTGAATATTCGATACGATCGTTCTCAATAGCCTGCTAAAAATAATCTCTATTTTTATATATTTTTTTCTATATAATCTATTCGTTTCTGGCACTCGCCGGCCGCTGCCGCGGCACCGCCCGCTTCGCTCGCTCGGCTCGTGCGTAGGAGGTCACAGTTTTAACCTAACCTAACCTAACCATTATTTTGAAACTTACACAGAAATAGATTTACTTAAAGCGATCGCATTTAATTTAAGATTAGTCCTAAGTGTTTTCTTTTTCAAAATTAAAAAAATGCAAATATTTACAATGTTTTATTTTCTGCATTACATTACACCAATTGAATATTCGATAAAATACATGGTTATACCATCTGAACATTACATTAAATGAACATTATACCTTTTGATCATTAGCGCAAATGTTGTTATAGCAAATAAATATTCGATGAACTGAAAATTCTGTCAAACGATATTATACAAAGTGATGATTTTCTTAAACGTAGTTCGATTTAGTAATATTATATCAAACGTTGTTCTATCAAACAAGGGTGAACCATGAATTTCGGTAATACCTCTGTTGGCATAAAATTTTAAGGCATAACGTTTTTGCATAACTTTTATTAGCGTAATAATTCTGCTGCATAATAATACTTTGGCATAATGTAAGTTGGAGTTGCATAAATTTTAAAGGCATAATATTTATTCGTCTAATAATCATGAGCCATAAATATAAAAAGTCATAATTGGGGGAATGTAGCCAATAATTTAAAATTGATATTTAGGTACTTGGTAATTTAATACAGTTGTGGTCAATGATATTTTTATCCGACTATGGCGATGCCAATAGGAAGGGTAAGAAGCGAGCTCGGGACTTGGGGCACCCTGACTCGGACAGGCTAGGTTCCCTAGGACCCCTTTGAGGTTATTTTTTTTAACCATTGAGGCCCACGCAGCGGGCCTCATACTACGCCTTTTAAGCGACTTTAAGTGTTTTGAGGTTAAGTTACAATAAATTGTTTTTCTCAAGAACGGTGCATTACTTTTTCATGGGAGTGGTGCCAGGGGGCAGAGGGCACCACCCTCCAACCTCCCATCCCCCTTCTCCTGCCAAACGATACTAGATTTCTACCCATTGATGCTGAGAGTTGGAGCAATAATAATCAATAAGGTGAAATAGTGTCTACAACTTACCATTTGGAGTTATTTATTAGGGTTTATTAGTTTTATTCCAAAGAACATTATGTGTTTATATCATTATGCGTTACATTATGCTTTACAAAATTATGCTTCATTATTATTATGCTAGTAGTATTTATTTATTTATTTAAGGACTTTGGAAGACTTACAGCTAAATACAATGGTGATAAATAACAGTATGATAATCTGACAGCCAGTTACAGGTCTTCACGTCTTGTCTGCTAGCTAGCTAGCCTAGCTAGCAGACAAGACGTGACGACAAGACGTTCGTCTAGCTTGTCTGGTATAAAAGTACTGTGGAACAAAATATACACACTGCCAAATATTAATATATATAAAAAAAGAAAACAAAATAAAAATATAAAAAATAAACATTTGCAGGTAGATCATCACCTAATACATGTAAAATCTAATATACATACATACATACGTAATCAGCCTATAATGTTCCCACTGCTGGGACACAGGCCTCCTCTCTGTGAGAGGGAGTAGGCCGTAATCCACCACGCGGGCCCAGTGCGGCTTGGTAGATGTCACATGTCTTCGAGTTTTTGGTTCTAGGACATGCCGGTTTCCTCACGATGTTTTCCTTCACCGTTTTGAGAGCAGTGGTGATGAAATAATTTACACAAAGTAAAGCGCCTGTCTGGGTTCGAACCTACGACACACAACTCGTTAGTCGCGGCCGTTACCACTGGGCCATCACTGCTCTCTAATCCAATTTCTAAAATCAAAATCTAATATAATTGCGACTATTTCCCATAAGGACCAAGATGTTAAAAGTTTAATTTAATCAAATAAAAATTAAAAGAACACAAAGTCTTTAAGCTTTAAAGAAATCCTTTGCTAAACACTTTTTGCCGAGGTTTCACTTGTTTTAAAAAGATCAAAGTCGAACTGTCTGCACACCTTATTAAAATACCTACTTACACGCACAACGTACGAATTTTGTCTGTAGTTAGTAGTTGCAAATGGCACACGTAATGGTGGATTGAACCGTTTGGATTTGCTTGGAACATTGAAGTAGAAAGTTGATAAAATATCAGAACAATTTATGTCACTTTGAACCGTCTTCAATAAAAATATACAGTCAGAGATCTCCGACGATTAATCAATGGTAAGAGATGGTACTTTTTACAGAGACTGAGATAGTTATCGGACTGATATTTGATATTATACCCTTTGATGAAAGCATAAAAATTTTATAATTCTTTTTTGTACGTGTTCGATACGGTCAATATACTTGTGACAGCATGGACTCCATATTTTAGATGCATATTCCAAGTGGCTTCTAACAAAAGTGCAGTATAGAATTTTTAACGTTTTTGCTTGCGCGAAGCACCTGGATAATCGCATTATGAAACCAAGGGATTTTGAGGCTTTAGCGACGATGGCATCGACATGCTTATCAAAAATAAGTTTGGAATCGTGATGAACCCCCAGATCGCGAATAGTACTAGATCTAGGTTATATTTGGCCATCAAGAGTATATGTTGTGGCTAGGACTGACTGTCCACGGGAATACGTTACAACTGAGCATTTTTTGGGATTGAGATCGAGTTTACTTTTTGGGTAGTATACTTCAAGACACTGTAAGTCAGTTTTAAATGCTGTCATGTCCGCAGTCGATGATATGGTAGCATAAATTTTCATATCGTCAGCGAAGCACAATAATTTGGAAGAGCTCAAACAAGAGTCGATGTCGTTTACATAGATGCTATATCATAACGTACCGAGCAAAGAACCTTGGGGGACTCCGCTGGGGACAAAAACCCAGCTAGATATATAATTATTAAGTACCACAGCTTGCGACCTGTTTTTTATGTAAGAGGAAAACGATCTGAGTAAGTTCCCGCGTATACCGATGCCCTCTAACTTCCGTAATAGGATGACGTGGTCGATTCGGTCGAAACATTTACTATAGTCTGTGAAGACAACGTCGACCTGTTTACCATGGTCCATTGCAAAATAAGGTTGCTGACAGTGGATCTGCCTTTTAGAAAGCCGTGTTGGCGACGGCTAAACGATTGTCCTAGAACAGACCTGGTTATAAATAATCCTTTCGAAAACCTTGGCAATGATACACAATTTAGATATCGGTCTGTAATTAGCAATGTCTGTTTTGACTCATTTCTTATGTACAGGCGTTATGAATGCCGATTTCCAAAGTTTGGGGACAACACAAGCATCTAAAGATTTTATAAATAGAATTGAAATAGGAATTGCAATAGAAGCAGCGCAACGTACGAGAAGCTTGGATGAGATATTATCCGGGCTTGGCGCTTTCGATGTATCTAATTTACGAAGCAAGTTGGCTATGTCTTCAATGTTCACCGTGATACGACTGATATCGGACGACAGGTTTGAGGATTCAGCAAAAGAAGAGGAATTTGATCTATCTCCATGAAAAAGGTTGGGATCTAAAAATATGGAGTGAAAATTAGTTGAAAATGCCTCACATATTGATTCTCCGGTACGCAGTGTTTCGTTGCTAAAATTGAACGTGCTTGGAATTGCATTTATATTATGACGTTTTTTTAACATAGGTCCAAAATAGTTTCGGGTTAATTTTAATAGACGCTTCGGAAAGTTTCAAATAATTTGCGTAACACTGACTTTCTAATATTTTTACCCTATCACGAAGACGTTTAAATGTTAGTTCATCAGCTTTATTGCCGTAGGTTTTATGTTTTTAACGTATTTATATTTCTATTTTATTGCTTTTATCAATGAAGAACTGTACCAGGTCGGATATAATTTATTACGCCAATGTTTCTGAGAATTAAAATCGATTGAAGATTATAAATAACGTTATTGAAAAAAAAACTTACGGAATCGTCAGCTGACCTTACTGAGAACTCACTTTCCCAGTCCGTCTTACAAATGTCACAGTTAATGGATTCGTAATCACCCTTATCATATAAAAATCGTATACGTGACGCACACTCAAGGGGAGGTGGTGGTTATGGCAACAAGCATTATGGCAAAACATTTAAGCCTAATTATATTATGCGTAATGATCATTATGCTGAATTTTGTTATGCCAATGTAAATTATGACAATATATTTTATGCTTATCATTAGTAAACCATGAATTTCTGTGACCCAAACACAAACGTGTAACGTAATTAAATGAATTTTGAATATGGGGTTCACTTTTGGGGCAAAAACTAGAAATTTGGCAAATTGTGACATATAATGAAAGGGCTTTGCTATAAGAATTTTTATTATTTTAAAATAATTAGTTTTAAAGTTATTACAGAAAATAAATGAAAATGTACATCCCCTTATTGTGCTTACAAACTTAGGGAAACAAGTTTTTCAATTAAAATGTTAAGTTTGTCCCATCTACGGAAACCTTCATTGTGCGTGGTTCTACACGTAATTGGCCGGTTTTTTGTCTCAACTGAGAATTCCGACGGCAACAGCGGAAATAAGCCGAAGATGGTGTGTTAGAATACAGTATTAATCGTAGTTCTGACCACACTAGTTCGGGCACACATCGGTGGCAATCGGGGGTTCCAGAGCGCTCGCTACGAGGTGAGCCTTTCTCGAGCAAGTTGTTACAGGGATAGAAGGAAAAAATGCGGAGGCTTTAGGCTAAACTCTTTAGTTTTGGTAATGCAAAATTAATTACCTACTTGCTTCTCCGACCACGAATAAATGGTTGCACACTCATTGAATTTATGATGCTACATAGGCATTATCTGTTCCCCTTTTCTCGGGTCGAACTCCGGAATCGTGATGTTCCGGGAACCTAATTTGTCTGTACTATTATTATAATAATAATAATAATAAATAATAAAGTATTTATTTCCCAAAAAGCATAACACTGCACTGTATACATTGTTTGAAAATAATATTTACATTATGATGCAATAGTAGACTCTATCTTATAAACTAGGACAAGCCTGTATCTTAAAAGATAGGGTTCAGCCAAGTGGATTGTGTTCATGTTCACAACCAGAAACAAGTGAAGACAGTGTCAATGATTTGTACTAACAGCTGTACAGAAATAAAACTAAAATAATAACAAAAACTAATGCTAAGTAACACAAGGAGTTTGAATGAGCAGACATTCAGTGAGCATGTGTATGTATGTATATATATATAGGGGTGTGTGGGTGCGTGTTGTATGTATGGGTTTGTGTGGTATGTGACTGCGTGGGTGTATGTGTGTGGGGATGAGTGTGGGAGTGGAAAGTGATTCCGTGAATGTAATGAATATATAATAATTCGATGTAAGGTGTGAGATGTGATCTATGAGTACATATATGATATTATATTATATTATGAGATGTAAGTTAGCAGATTCTCTGTTGCCACATAGTCCTGTTGCAATAGCCATTTACTTAATTCTTTCCTTAACATATATCTATTTAGATCCAGTATGTTTAGCTTTTTGTGCAGATTTTTGTATAAATACTTACTTAAAACGTGCAAATTGGTGTTGGGCAAAAGAAGTTTTATGTTTAACGCCTGAAGGGACATTTGTGCGCTTTTTAGGATTTGATTTGGGCATGGATCTGTGAGTCCTGAGGGCTGACTGCAGAATGAACAGTTGTCTAACAGTTAAGACCTCGCAGTCCTCGTAGAGTTGTTTAGTTGGATATCTGTATGGTTTTTTACACATAACCTTTAGTACAGCTCTTTGAGCTCTCTCAGCTCTCAGCAAGTTGGTTTTTGATGCACCACCCCACGCAGTAATACAATATCCAATTATAGACTGGCACAGTGCAAAATAAACCATTCTCAGTGTGCCCATATCAGCGGGATCTTTTAGCGATTTGAAAACGTAGACGAGCCGCATTATTCTGGAAGTTATCATATCAAGCTGTTTGTCCCATCGAAGGAATTCATCAATTTGCAAGCCCAGATATTTAACACTATCGCATCTGTCCAGTGTAGGGCAAGCACAAGTGTCAGATGAGCTCTGGCATGAGTGGGCAATTATTGTGAAGTCCTTGGAGGGCATAGTATTACGTCGGATTGCGAAAGGCATGTAACAGGTTTTGTCTAAGTTGAGGGTTAGTAGGCTATCGTGAAACCAGTTCATGATCTGACTTAGTGCGTACTCTGCCATTGTTTTAACCACATCTCAAGTCGGCCCATAAATGACGATTGCAGTGTCGTCTGCATACGCATAGATCTTGCAGTTAGGGAGAATCATTCTGCAGAGGTCATTCATGTAAATTAGGAACATAGTGGGCCTTAATATGCTTCCCTGGGGCACGCCGTAGGTCACTGTTTCCTCATCACTAAGATGATCACCTATTTTAACCAACTGAGAGCGATTTTTAAGATAGTTTTTAAAAATATCTAGTGCTGTGCCTCGTACACCCAGACGCTCCATCCTTTCTAAGAGTTTGGGAACAGAGACTGTGTTGAAGGCCTTCGAGAGGTCTAAAAATATGCCCAAACATTTAGACCCACCATCAAGTTCCTTAGCCACAAATTGTGTAAGATCCAAAACAGCATCCTCTGTCGATACCCCAGCTTTGAAACCATACTGGTTATCCGCGATGATGCGATGTTTGTTCAAGAAGCCTTTGAGTTGCTTATTGAGGATCTTTTCAATTATTTTTGAAATTGATGGCAGGATTGAGATTGGCCGATAGTTATTTACACGGTCTCTGTTCCCGGACTTGTATATTGGAAGAATGATAGCCTTCTTTAGTGCGTCAGGAAAAGTTCCAGTCTGAATACAGCGATTTCAGATATAGGTTAAATGAGCCACTAGTTCCTGACGACATTTTCTTAACAGAGATGATGATATTCCGTCCCAACCCACTGCACAGTCATTACGTAATTGTGAAATGATTGAATCAACTTCAGTTTCACTGACTTCAAGTAAGACAAGAGGTCAATTGGGGTTAGACTTTCGCATCGATCGTTGTTCGGAGGTGTCGTAGCTTGCCTATTTGTTTTAATTATATCATCCGCTAAATTTTTACCAATGTTACTAAAAAATGAACATACCTGATTTACCGAGGACTGGGGACTATCGCATATTTTCAACAACTTGTCAGGACTGGTGCGAACCTTACGTGTATTTGTTATTTCTTGAATGGTTTTCCACAGTTCTTTTGGATTGCATTGGGCTTTTTGAAGTTCACATTTTTAATAGGTTAATTTAAGCTTTCGAAGCAAGTCATTGCAGAAATTTCTATAGCGTGTGTAAGTTATCTTTAGGGTTGTATTGTTAGGTGATTTATTTAATCTCATATGCATTCGATCCCTATTTTGAATACATTTCAACAAGCCAGGGGTAATCCATGGTTTCAAGATTCTTTGTTACCTTGGAATTATAATGTTAGATGTATTATTTATGATTACGATATTTATTAGTGATATAAATGTGTTAAGCAATTCGTTTGTGTCTTGAATGTTATAAATATCCGTGAAGTTAATATTTTCTAGTTCTGACTTAATCGCGTCTAAGTTAGGACGAGATTTAGAGAATTTTGGATTTTGGGTTCTTTTAGCATTTGCCAGCATCAATATAATACATTGATTTTAAAACATTGACAAGTTCTGAAATAGTAGATAATCCTAATGAAGAAGTCGACATAGCAGTGGGCTTATTTTCAACCACGGCTTGCACGTCTCTCACCGCGCTGGCTCGCGGCTGTTTAACTGAGTTACGCGAACGGCAGCTCTGACGGCTTCTTGGCCAGTTGCAGCTCGCACGGCCCGCACGGCGGTCTGCAGGGCTCGATGCCCAACGGTCCGGGCTGCGGCTTCTCTGCTCGCTTCGCTGTCTGGCCTACGAATTGCGTGGTCGTTGAATCACTCTTGAGTGACGGCTCAGCCGGTTGACATGACCGACTTGAGTCCTGGCTGCAGGCTTGACGCCTTGCAGGGCTGCGTGGCCGTCGGTTAGCATTAGGTGACCCTGTCGAATCTGTCGTGGTGTAGACAACACATTCTCGTTTGTCCTCCTCCATGGGATAACCTTAGAATTTGAATGATATCCCAAAGAATTCGTTCTTTAAAACAAATTCTAAAATAAAGAGAATTAAAACAACATAAAACAATATAAGCTCGTTTTATTCATTGGATATACGTAAAATTCATTGGATTTTATAAAGTTACTAAGTATGGTTAAGCCATCTATCAATCTTTACATAACCAACCGTGGCACGATAAAAGCATAGTAACATATTAATCTTAATGACTAAGTATATTGCAAATATAAGGTCTAACCAAATACCGCCAATACTAAAACATCCACATGTTAGTAAAACTCGTGGTTATATAAAATAAAAGTAATAGAAGTTAAAAAATAAAATAAACCATTTCGTATTAAAATAAATCACATTTTTGTATACGTCTATGCGTATTAATCGGTTGAAGGGCACTGAACGAGACATAATAGAAATGTTATTGTTATTACGTCTGGGGGCGTTTAGTGTCTCGCAGAGTTACGTAAGCTTCTTATAGCATAGCTAGGAGACCCGTTTCAATAAAACACAATAAAAAAGAATATAAATTGTTTTTACTTTATATAAGAATTTCAATGTCATTTAACAGCCAAGAACCAAAACAATTGTTAACCTAACTGTTATTTTTTCTTTTAAAAGAAATATATTAACAAATATAGAGGACAAATAAAATATCACAATGCTTTAATACATCCGCAGGTAAATAATAAAGGGTAGATAAAATATTTTTACAGGCCAAAACAAGAATCACTATCCCACTTCTGAGATGTAGAGTTAAATGTTAAACATGAAAATTAACTGTTATTCAAGTTCACGGCTTTTGAAAATAAGGTTTAAAAATTATAGACACATAAACATCTACTTACTTATTGTTTTTCTCCAAAACACAATATTAAATATATGTAATTCACAGGCAACACTAGATATCTTTTTAAAAATACAGCTCGAGCTGTATAGGTACTAAAGTACCTACTCGTATTTCGATGATTTATGCACGACTGAGCTCGCATGACTGGCACGACAACCAAGACGTTTCCCCATGATTATTTCTCCATTCCAAGCAATGCGCCATGATTGGTCAGTCGTGCCATTAACGAACTCCACGCCACAATTGCGGCGATAAGTCGTCTTTGAGGAGTGGCTAGAAAGGCGCCATGGCGTCCTCACCTTCCGCCTGACGCAGGTCCTCACGGGTCACGGCAGCTTCGGGAGGTTCCTGTGTCGGATAAGGCAGGAAGAAACACCCGGGTTTCACCACTGTATGGATCGCCCGGAGGACACGGTGGAGCATACGATGGTCTGCCCGGCTTGGGCACTGCAGTGTCCTCATGGAGGCGATAGGCGGCAGAGATCTCTCGCGTCCGGCCCTGGTTCAGGCCATGGTACGGAGCGAGAGGGCATGGGTAGCCGTCACCTCCTTCTGCGAAGCAGGAATGCTCGCAAAGGAGGCGGAACGGTTGAGGGAAAGGCAAATTTCGCGCCCTCTCGCCCCTAGCCGCCGCAGGAGACGCCCAGGGCGTCGGGAATCCCGGGCAGATTTCCGGCCACCGTAGGCGCGGGCTTGCGGACGGTGAGCAATGGGTAGCTCACCATCCGTAAGGACCAGGCCCGGGTCGACGGCGCGTTGTGTTCCACGCACGCCTCAAAAAGATATCGTCAGCACAAGTAGGTCAACTAGGGCCGATGCCTGCCGGGGTTGCGGGAAGGTACAAAAGGATTACAGAGGCCCCTGGCAACACAGGCAACGGAAGGGACACGGGTGGATTATAGTCAGTAAGAGTCTGATACACCCTCCCGCTCCGAGGGAAAAGTTATTTGATAAATTACCAACCAAAAAAAAATAATCGGTACTACATTAGTCAAAACAATACTTTTTATAATAAAACAGCTTACTGAATAAAATGCGATGTAACTATTTATAACATAAGCTTGGGATGTAAAATGTTCACAATTCACAATTCTTTATTGCATTCCATAATGTTGGTAAAACAGTTGGTAGGCATAAAGTTAATGAAACAATAATGGACCGACAGAGTCCATTAGTGTTTCATGAGAGGAGCAGGAGCGCTTATATATTTGAGATTATATTATTTACTAGCTTCAGCCCGCGACTTCGTCCGTGTGAAATTTCGGCTCCCGACCCACTGCTTCGCAACCTATCACCCGCCCGCGCTATAACTTCTTCTTCGCTTAGCGTTCATCTGACTTTTTTCTTTTTGCTAGGCTCCCAAAGGTCGTAGCGTAATGTTAAATAGCCTTTTACCTTTCTCAAGAATTGGGCTATAAAATGCAAAAAGAATCTTTTTTATCCGACTGGCAGTTCCAGAGATCATCGCGCATCATCTTTCGATTTTACCCCTGTTTTGATTAACTAATTTGAACAAAAATATGACCATTTTTGTTCAAATTAGTTGAATTAGGTGACTTAAGTATAATAGTTAGACGTATTCCTCGTGGATTGTTTTGTTGGTAATGATGACTACTATAAACACGTAGTACATTATTTTTACATATTATTAATAGTTTTCGCAGCGCACGCTAAATAGTGACTTTTGTAGGGAAAGTTTTGATGCCTTGGGTTACATTATTGAAATTTTCGTAGGGATCTCTAATGTTTTTGAAAATAAAATATAGCTTATGTTACTTCCTGATAATTTAGCTTTTTATTATTGAAAAATTTGCTAAAATCGGTCGAGAAGTTTCGGAGATTATTCTGTACAAACAAACAAACAAAAAATTCATTCCTCTTTATAATATTCGTATAGATTAGTATTCTGGTAATTATATTTTATTTTTTATTTTATTACTACATTTATTCATAATTATTCTAATATTTAATTTATTTATAAATTTTGATAATATTTTGAGTAAATATTATTAAAATTTATTTACCCTCAAGCAAAATATTATTAAAATTTATAAATAAATTAAATATAAGAAAGTAGGTTTTTATGTTATACCTTTATAGTTTAAGTAAATTATTCCTATTGTTTAGCATTTGTTTAAACTATGATAATATTTGTTTATTATACTTAATTTATTGCACGATTCTTTATTTATATTATTCTTTATGACCCTCTCGGATTAAAATGTTTTACCATAGCCCATATTATATGGCAATAAAAAATTTCACAGATTACCGGAACACATAAAAGAAGAAACAAAATTCAATAAATTTAACAGGAAATTAAAAAAATATCTAACGCAAAAATGCCTTTACTCGGTCGTAGAATACCTAAAACAAAATATTTAGTAAATATGTTACTTAGATAAATAATTAGGTACATATTTTATTATAGTCCGTACTCTTATCATTATTATGTTATAATTATTATTATTATTATATTGCTGTGCCCTAACCGGGTTTCATGTTGGAACTTACTTATATTATAACAACTAAATATACACATGAATGCAATAAAGAATTTGAATTTGAATTTTATTAATGACTAGTATTTACTATTAATTGAAAATAAGTTATAAGTTATTGCACTGTTAATTTAATATATTATTATGAATTGCAATTTAGATATTAAAGTATTTATATTAATTGTTTTATTTTTTAGTTATGTATTTAATGTGTAGTATTAAAAGCATTTTTTTAAATTATAATTTATCGTCTACATAGCGTTTCACACTTTAAATGTAAAAAAGACTGCAGATCTGTGGGGTAATTCTGTAGAAGTTGCTAAGTCAATTATTGACATTGTAGCACCTACTTTATCTCTTATCTTTAATAATTGCATTGACTGTGGGGAGTAAAATAATACCTTTGTTTAAATCAGGTAGTACATAAGACCCCACCAATTATAGACCTATTTCAGTACTACCTACCTATAGTAAAATTTTTGAAAAAAAAATTTTAGACCAATTACAAAGATTTTTTAATGAACATAAATTATTGACTGATGCCGACATATTTATAATGCATGAGATGATAAACGCGATGCCTTGGGCATCTTTTGTAATTTGTCCAAGGCATTCAATTGCGTTCTCCATGAAACGTTAATCAGGAAACTCCGCCACTACGGGATACGGAACACTGCTCTGGATCTTCTTACTTCATACTTGAGTAATAGGATTCAGAGCGTTGTTGTAGTGGAAAAAGATCTCCCGGATCTATAGTAACAATGGGAGTCCCACAGGGCTCAATTCTTGGTCTTTTCTTGTTTCTTATTTATATTAATGATTTGCCGTACCTTATAAAGGATAATCATGATAAAGTGTTGTTTGCGGATGACACATCACTTTTGTTTAAACTTAAACGTCAGCAGCTGGTTACTGACGATGTAAATAGTGCGATCTCAAAAGTAGTTCACTGGTTCAATGATAATAATTTACTTCTTAATGAAAAATAAAACCAAATGCATTAAGTTTAAATTCTTCGCCCTTTATCAACACATTAGTTTTCACCTGCCTAACGTGAGGAAGCGCACGTTAGGCAGGTGAAAACTAATGTGTTGATAAAGGGCGAAGAATTGAATCCTGAAGATAGCACAGTATTTTTGGGCTTAACTTTTGTAATTAAAATATAAATAATAATTCGTAATTTAAGTGATATAGAGACAGCCCGTTTAGTGTACTTTAGCTATTTTCATAGTGTAATGTCATACGGTATTCAGTTGTGGGGAAATGCCGCGGACATTCAGACTATATTTGTTTTGCAGAAAAGAGCTGTTCGATCAATTTATAAATTAAGTCCGAGACACTTTCTCAGAGAGAAATTTAAGGAGATTAATGTAATGACTGTGCCCTCTCAGTATATTTTTGAAAATCTTTTATATGCCCATAAAAATATAAAATTGTTTAAAAAATACAGTGATATCCATAATATAAATACTAGGAACAAACACAAATTCGTTTTCAAGAAAATAGGTGGCTCATTCAGATGTCAATGTACGTTTTTATAATAAACTTCCGAGCCACGTTCAAGATCTAAGCCTTAATAAATTCAAATCATTTATTAAAAGAAAGTTGTGCCAGAAAGCCTTTTATACCGTTAAAGATAATATTGAGGACAAAAAGGCTTGGGATTGAGCTGCTCCAATTATTGCATACTGAAACTTTTATTTTATTTATATACACTTTTGACATTTAATGATTATTCAAAACACAATGACATATTTACTTTGTGGAGCTTAATAAATTGTGTGGAATGTAATATTTACTTGTAAAGTATTTATATTGTTTTCAATTATTGTGAATGTGAAGACTATGTAGGTTATTGTTTTTTTTTCTCATTTAGTTTTAATCTTGGTCTGGCGGTTTGAGTTATTTAAGCGGCCTACCCAAATATCCTTTTTTTGGTATTGTTCGTCGAATCGTTGAGCTCCTTAAGTTCTGAGTTGAGCTGCACGATTACTGACAAATGCGTGCACTGACTCGATAGGTCCACTCATTCTGTGTGGTTCTTTCCTCAAAAGACCATTTCAGACACCAATCTACATGGTCTTCTCATGATCTGACCAAGATTATGTCTGGACTTTAAAAGAGACTGTGACCTCTGAGTTTGTTTCGGCCTTTCTTCTCAGAGTACTCAGACGCCGAGCTCATCTAGTTTTTTTTTTTTCTAAATATGATTGACGTGTAATAGTGTTTGTACAAACGTACTTACAGAAAATAAAATCATTTCATTTCATCATTTCATTTCATTTCATCATTTCATTTCATTTCATCATTTCATTTCATTTCATCATTTCATTTCATTAAGGTTTAAGAAAAGGCTTCACTGTGATTTGAATGAATAACGATTACTTGGCTATTTATTCCGTTCTTTTATTATGACGTGTGAAAAGGTATATATCTTTATTTTATAAAAGCAGATTTAATACTTTTATTGCTGTTTCTAAAGTAAATAAGACCCACCGAATTAATTCATTGTTTGAACCAATTCCCCTGTATATTGAATGCGGGTGTGAAATGTTAAATTATTGTATTTCCTCTTTTCCGAGTCGATTTCCTCTGGATTTTCATAAGAGGGAGTCGAACAGGAAAATCGAGTTATTGCCGTTTTTGATACCCATATTTTTGAGCAGGAAGATATCTCATGATTATTTTTTTGTACGTTGAAAATGAAGCAGCTGAAAAGATTAGAAATTATAAAAATAAACAGTCTTTTTTTAAGAAAGTTGCAGAAAGTTTATTTTAGATTTAAATCAGGAATGGGACGTGGGTAAAAACAAATGACGCGCCCCCCGACCCCAAAAATTATTGCGTTCTCAAAGAAAACAATTTTCAATTATTAGTGTAAAGGTGCACATACATTTTGAATGAAAATAAATGTAATGGCGGTCCCTCACCATATTCGCCTGTAATAACTGTAACAATCCAACGTGACCGGGTGACTTACGTCTGGACATCTTCATTAACCTGTTAAGCCCCGCGCGACACCGATTCGGAGTCAAACAATAGAAAATCAATTGTGTTTCATTAGCTGTCCTTGACCAATTAATATACCCGACATTTGGCTGTAACATTAAATAAGTCACCGGTCACGACTGATCCAGCATCAGGCATCACCTTAGAAATGATGATGAAATGAAATGATTTTTATTTCTGTAAGTAGGTTTGTACAAACTTTTACACGTCAACCATATATTTTTTTTTTTGGGCACGCCACGATTGCGGCGATAAGTCCCCTCTTTGAGGAGTGGCTAGAGATGCGCCACGGCGTCCTCACCTTTTGCCTGACGCAGGTCCTCACCGGACACGGCAGCTTCGGGAGG
Organism: Atethmia centrago; assembly: GCA_905333075.3. Classification (NCBI taxonomy): domain Eukaryota; kingdom Metazoa; phylum Arthropoda; class Insecta; order Lepidoptera; family Noctuidae; genus Atethmia; species Atethmia centrago. The sequence continues at coordinate 1,707,199 of HG995370.1, forward strand.
TTCCTGTGTCGGATAAGGCGGGAGGAAACGCCCGGGTGTCACCACTGTGTGGATCGCCCGGACGACACGGTGGAGCATACGGTGGAGGGTGGAGGCGGTGCTCTGCCCGGCATGGGCAGAGCACCGCCATGTTCTCGTGGAGGCAATCGGCGGCAGAGATCTCTCGCGTCCGGCCCTGGTTCAGGCCATGGTATGGAGCGAGAGGGCTTGGGCAACCGTCATCTCCTTCTGCGAAGCAGTAATGCTCGCGGAGGAGGCGGGACGGTTGAGGGAAAGGCAAGTTTTGCGGCCTCTCGCCCCTAGCCGCCGCAGGAGACGCCCTGGGCGTCGGGAATCCCGGGCGGATTTCCAGCCACCGTAGACGTGGGCTTACGGACGGTGAGCAATGGGTAGCTCACCGTTCGGTAAGGACCAGGCCCGGGTCGACGGCGCGTCGTATTCCACGCGCGCCTGAATTAGATGTCGTCAGCACAATGTAGGGGTCCACTAGGGCCGATGCCTGCCGGGGTCGCGGGAAGGTACTAATGGATCACCGAGGCCCCCGCAACACAGGCAAGGGAAGGAATACGGGTGGGTTTTAGTCAGTAAGAGTCTGACACACCCTCCCGCTAAACCCAGAGATCAAGAAGTTATTTGATGATTTCCCATCCAAAAAAAAAGACATATTTTTTTAACAAAATGAGGTCGGCGTTTCCTATCTGACTAATCCTGGAAGAATGGCTGAAACAAACTCAGAGGTCACAGTCTCTTTTACAGTCCAGACATAATCTTGGTTAAATCATGTGAAGACCATGAAGAAGAACCAGACAGATTGAGTGGACCTGTTCTGTCAGTGCATGAATTTGTCAGTAGTGCAGCTCAACTCAGAACTTAAAGAGCTCAAATATTCAATGAACAATACCATAGAAAGGACATTTGGGAAAGCCGCAAACGTTACTCAAACTGCCAGACCATGTCAAAAACTATCTAAAAAAAAGCATACCTAAATAAACAATGACCCGCATAGTCTTCATATTTACAATAATTAAAATAATATAATATCTCACAGACGAGTCCTAGAGTGGAGACCGCGTATTGGCAAGCGTAGTGTGGGACGCCCCCCAGCTAGATGGACCGACGACCTTAAAAAGGTGGCTGGGACAGACTGGATGCGGAAAGCGGAGGACAGGGTGTTGTGGCGCAGCCTGGGAGAGGCCTATGTTCAGCAGTGGACTGTTATAGGCTGAGTTGATTGATTGATTGATTGAATATCTCACAGAGTAAATATTTATGTCATTGCATAAAATTTATCAAATTTCGAGGACCATAGGTTGGTGTCTGAAATGGTTTTTTGAGGAAAAAATCACAGAGATTTGAGTGGACCTGTCCAGTCAGTGAACGCATTTGTCAGTTATCGTGCAGCTCGAATTAAAACTTAAGGAGCTCAAAGATTCGACAAACAATACCAAAGAAAGGACATTTGGGTAGATAATATATTTAATTATGTTATAATGTACATGTATGTACGTTGAAGACAAGGAAGTTTGGCAATAATTCCTTCTGCACATGTGGCTTCCCTGGTACACCAGAAACGGCATAACTATGGAAATATCTATTAACTGCTCCCAAATTACGATGTTTATTATTATTATTTTTTAGACATACATTTATGACATTATATTTTCACTATTTGACATTATATACCTACAATTTATATTTCAGACTTAATATTATTTTACATGGATTCTTGTGTACGTTGTGAATGTGAGAACGTTGTAGGCTTAATAGACTAGATCTTTTTTTATTTAGACCGTTTCCTTTTCTCTTTTTTTTTTGTTAAGTACTTTTCGATAGGCCTACACTGTTCTCCCATAGGTACTTAATTTGTGTGATTTGAAAACATTGTAAAAGCCAATTATTTTTAAAAGAGTAACCGTGGAGTTTCTTGCCGGCTCTTCTCCATAGGAAACAACCAATTGGAACCGTGCACCTAGCTTCTGACGTTTCATAAGTGCCCATGTAGGTTTATGTGAAATAAAAATATTTTGATTTTGATTTTGATAAATATAAATGTTGAATTTGGTTTGTAATTTGTAATTTGGTTATGTAAATAAATACATAATAAAAAAAAAAATGTTGAATATAAAATAAAACTATACTTCGTGGGTTTTTATTTACACGAGAGCATCCACAAATATTCCACCCTAGGTTCAATTTGGCATTTAATTTTTATTTAGTACTTCTTTTGTAATGCTGTAGGTACTGTTTGGTTATTTTAGTATTCAGGTGAGCGTGGATCTTTTTCCAATTTTTACGTCACCATGGAAAATTTCGGCCTGGCCTGTAGTTACAAAACTACACATCTATTTATTTTATTTTTTTCCTTTAAAGTTATTCACATTACAATCTAGCCTATTAGCTAATAAGTAATTTAAATATAACTGAAACTGCTAAATAGCTATAAAATTTAAAAAATCGTCCAGTACGGTATTTCTTATTCAGTTGAAGAATAGAATAGAATACTTTTTTTATGTACACCATCAAAATTACAGATATAAATGTAGAAATTAATAAGTAAGTAGTCGTACTCGTAATAGTAGTAGTAGTTATAAGTTGAGGCTTTTATAAAGACACGTCAATCAAGCGTCCACTTGATTGACGTTTTCTTTATAAAGACACGTCAATCAAGCGTCCACTTGATTGACGTTTTCTTTATAAAGACACGTCAATCAAGCGTCCACTTGATTGACGTTTTCTTTATAAAGACACGTCAATCAAGCGTCCACTTGATTGACGTTTTCTTTATAAAGACACGTCAATCAAGCGTCCACTTGATTGACGTTTTCTTTATAAAAGTCAGCACAGTTAAAGTTCACTTACACTGCACTAAACTAACTCAAAAGTTGTTACGCTATTAAGTCTTTGCACTAAATCAGTGTTGTCAAGGAGTTGGATTACCGCGATTGGATTACCGCGTTTATACGTATAACAACAGTTTGATTTGGTATTGACAATGACGACTGTCTACCAAGTAGCCAATACATTTTATTGTACTGAATATTTAATTCGGCTCTTTTCTTTTTGACATGTTCTTTCCAGCGCTGTTTTGCATCCAGGGTCATGTCGAGATACTTAGCAGTATTCGCGTATGGTATTTGTTGGTTATTGACGAATGCCGGGCAGTATTCTAGCTTTTTTTGGTGAACTAAATATGGATAGACTTGCTTTAATTCAGTTTGATACGCCCATGTTGTAGTCTACTCATAGATACGATTTATGGACTCTTGAACCTTCTCAGCTTCTTTGTGACTATTTCCAACAGCCATGATGGCTGTGTCATCAGCAAAGGTTCCAATGATTTTTTTTTCTAGCTCAGGAATACCGCAATTGTATAGTAGGTACAGAACCGGACAAGTACACTCCCTTATGGGACTCCAGCTTTTATCTGCCTAAGGTCTGAATAGGCGTTTCTTTGTCTTATCTATGTATGAATGTAGGTCAATTCTTACGTAATTGTGTGTGATATCGCGGTGAACGCGGTCCGGCCCGGGCCGGCGCGGTTAGTTTGCTGCGTTTGCACTTTACACTTATGTAGAGCACGTGATTGGTGGGACTAATCTCGACGAATATTAACTTCCACTAAATAAGAATGGTACTTATATAACGAACTAATTTGATTGCAGTTGTCAAAGTTGCGACAGCAATCTATTTCATTCAATCAAAAGATAGAGCAATAAAAGAAAAAGATGCCAAATTTTGTCAATTTCTAACAAAATTACGTAACTTGCTTCTTTTTGACATAATCCCGAGTTTAAATACATTGAAAGGTAGTTATTTACTTTTCAATATCTCTGCACAAGTACTAAGTCCTTCTTAGGCCGATGTGACACAAAAAAAATAAACATTTTATACCTATAGGCAGTGCCGGTCAACGCGCCTAGAGCGTTTGCTGCGATTTGTATGGCGGTATCGCATAGGACATCTTGAAAATATTGGAAAGGCAGTGAAAGTGTTAATAAATAACTTTTATAGATCTGACAGAGCATAGCCATGTATCGGAGAGCGGAAAATATTAAAGTGGATAGAATAGATATAAATAATTGTTTGACATTTCTTATTCCAAGTTAGTATATTTGTGTGGAAAATTGATACTAATTTAATATAGCCATACTAATAATACATTTTCCGAACCAAACAGAAGAATTCATTAAGAGATCATGCTGGCTGTACCCGTTAAAAAGTCATCTCAGAAACAAGTGTGCATAGTACGCGCCTAGTGTGAGTGTCATAAATCTATACATCATTATATAAATACGAACAGGACTACAATACGCTTCGTGCATGCTTGATAAAAACGCATGCATCGGGTGATTGATTCGTGAGCTGTGGTATGCGATTATCGCCTTAAAAGTGTTTGCGCCATTTTGCCAGTTAGGTACCTAGATATTTTCTTTTTAAAATCTATTTATTACAGAAAATATTCTAAACTTTTTCAACTCTGATAAAGTAAAAATCAAAGAAAATTTCAGGCAGTTGCGAATTTTGCGATAAGTTGCAAGAGTCAACTAAAGAAATAGGTCAGTGTGGAGCGATTCGATTGGCTGCAACCGCACGTAATATTGATGGCGGCGAATCTTTACAAAAGCTGTCTATTAGTACATACCCACCACCCGCAGTTGGCAACGCTTACCAATTGCGCAAGAAATCTGCTAATATTTTTACTATACCTTATTACTTCCCTTCAGTTAAAAAAAAACTACACTTTTTTTTTGTGGCTAAAAACACGATACCTATATCACACAATTTAAGGATACTCCACCAAAATATTGCGAGTGTACTATCAAAGCAAGTACTTTTAGAATTAACACTACAGGAGATGATTTACAGAATGAACCGCATATAAATTACTTCTCCGAAAAGTGTATCAAAAAAGGATATGAGAACTATCTCAACTTGGATGACGGAACCCTGGGAGGCGATGTGGGCACTGCGTTATCTGTCTTATCAGATAGTAAAACAAATTTCGAAAATATTGGTTTAGAATTAAATTTTAGCAAATTTTAACTCTTTATTCAAAAAACTTCTTACGATTTGGATAATTTAAAATCAATTATTTTTATTTTAAATTTTCTGGCACCCAATATAAAAATAGTAGACAGAAAGTCACTTTGCCTCCTGGGTTCTCCCATCTTTGAAGAATCTTTTCCTGATTATATTAATAACACTATTTCCAAATTCACGCGATTGTTTACTCGAAATCAGTCCTCATTATGCTCTTGTAATTCTACAGTTTTGCCTTTTTGTCCCTAAATTTACAACTTATGTGCTTCGCTGTAGCCCTTTTTGGAAACATCCAAATTTGCTTTCACCAATAGACGATTTAGTCAAAATTAGTTTAGAAATGATTTTAAATATTCAGCTCAATGTTACAAGCATCCCTCCCTATTCGGTTTGGCGGCTTAGGAATCCGCAAAATTTCGAGTGTTGCTTCCCCAGCCTTTTTGTCGTCCACCCATAGCACGTCACGTCTCATAGGTAATGTCCTAAGGGCTTTGCCCACAAACTATGAGACTGTGGGCTGGGAGGATGCCAACAATGCTTTTCAAATTGCTTGCCCGGGTAAAGAATTTCCAGACAACCCAAAATCTCAAAGGAGCTGATTTCGATGATTCTGAGCCGCAGTTCAGGTCCGGATCGCGCAAGACTTTTGGCGGTCGGTGCCAGAGAGGCCGGTCATTGGCTACTTGCCCATTCTTTTTCATATACCGGTACCATCCTGGATCCGACCTCGCTTCGTCTGGCGACTGGTCTGTGGCTTGGGGTCTCGGTATGCACTCCACATACATGCCCATGTGGCACGGACGTTGACCGACTGGGTCACCACGGACTTTGTTGTAAAAAAAGTGCAGGTTGCTTTTCAAGACATGCGACACTTATTTACATAATCCGCCGGTCTCTTGCCAGCATCAATGTGCCTGCTCTTCTTAAGCTGACTGGCATTGTCAGAGATGATGGCAAAAGACCTAATGATATGTCTCTGGTCCCGTGGAGTTTGAGACGGATGCTTGTGTGGGACGCTACCTGTGTACACTGGCACCGTCCCATCTCCAACGGACTACTTCTAAATTGGGTGCAGCGGCAGAAAATGCCGAAAATCTGATAGTTATTATATATGGAGGCCTTGGCAGAGAGTACAACTTTGTGGGGCGTCAAGACCCTCGGTCCGTGGGGTCCCAGTGTGCATAAGTTATTTGCGGAAATCGCGAAACGTCTAGTTGATGTAACTGGTGACCGAAAAGCTAGCGACTTTCTTGCGCAACGCATCAGCATTGCAATTCAGCGAGGAAATGCCGCCAGCATCCTCGGTACAATGCCCTGAGGGCCGTTTTTAGGCTTAACTTAGTTTTAATTTAATGTAGTTAATGCAATCATCTTGTAATTTGGATATGTAAATAAATATATTCTCAAGTTATCGGATTACGAAATGCAACAATTTTTTGCAGGGAAAAAAATTGAGGTGGCACTTTCATACTGATTAAAAAGGGTATAAGTTTTATAAAACTAGCATGTAAAAGTTATGCATCAGTAAATACTTTCGAGGCATGCGTAATAGAGTTAGCATCTGAGAATTGAGTAATTATTTGTTTATATAGAACACCTCAGTCTGACCCTAACCAATTTTTAACTAAATCAGACAGTATCCTACAACATTTACTAAAGAAATACAAATTGAAAACGCGGATAGTTTTAACAGGTGACTTTAATATAAATACTTTGAAAAAGAGCAAAATCACCCAAAAATTTCAAGACCTAGCACACACACACAATTTGAAAATTCATATTATTATTTTTTTTTGTATAGATCATATATTAAGTAGGTAATATATGATCTATATAAAAAAAATAATAATACGCAATCGCAAACGTCCTATCACTTCATCTTTCTGATCACGACACAGCGCAAATGCTTTCCTTTACGATTTCAGTGAAGAGCCGCAAGATATCACATCTAAAAAAGAGATTACAGTATAAATAATACGCTTTCAGGAATGTTTACAAAACCTATTTTGGACAGATATATACATGGAAAACGATGCAAAGGCGGCATTCAATAGCTTTCACGAATGAATGTGTCTGTTTTACAATCTCTGTTTTCCAAAAGTAAGAGTTAAAGTAAATGCAAACAATAAAACACAAACATTATTACATTACATAAAATCAAATCAAATTTATTCGTAAATGTTGGTTTTAATACAATAGGTTGTTATAATAAGATGGTCAGTTCGCTGCATTTTACTCGAAAGCATACAAATAATAATAAAATTTGTGGTGCCAAAATAACAGACACACAATTAAAATGAAATAACTCAATTACTTACATACTAACATACAATTCCTTACGTACGAACACACAATTACCAATGTCAAAATAATAATAATATAAAAATGTCAGATTGTAATAAGCTAAATGTCATTGGGGTCCTCCATAAACTCAGTAACATTTATGAATTAAAAATTGTTTCTTAAAAACAATACTGAACAGTTTAAACAACAACCAGTTGGTAACAGGACTATTCATTGACTTATCGAAGGCGTTCGATCTAGTTACACACGCCAACGTATTACAAAAATTAGAAGCTCTCGAATTCAGAGAACTGCCACATCTATTGATATCGTCACATCTACACACCACATCTATTGACAGACAACAGAGTGTATCTGTTACCAAACTGGATGGAAATAGGGACATGATACTGCATACGTCTGAATAGAATATGTAAAACGCGGTGTGCCTCAAGGTAGAATATTGAGCCCCATCTTATTTCTAATCATTACTATGTAGTGTAGTGTAGCTATGTGTGTACGTATCCTGCTAATATTATAAATGCGAAAGTTTGTAAACATGGATGGATGGATGTTTGTTACTCTTTCACGCAAAAAGTACTGAACGGATTTGGATGAAATTTGGCACACAGATAGTTTATAACCAGATGAAACCGCGGGGCGCATCTAGTATTTAATAATTTACCAAAGACATTGAAAGTATTGAATTATAGACTATATAAAATTAAATTGTATAACTGGTTTAATGAAAATAATTTATATAGTATTAAGGAATTTTTAGAACACTAACGTTGATAACACAATTTTGCATGCTTTAATTATTAGCAAAACATATATGATCTCATTTTGTATTGTAACACCTTTTTACAACCGTGTTTTAAGCAAAAAAAACCTCGGGCCTCTTAGGGTCCCGGACGTTTGGAAGGCGTACGAGGGGCCGAAGCCAACTCGCAGAGGCCTCTTGGACAATTTCGAGTGTTGAGGCACCATTAATAGGAAAAAACACTACAATTTACACAATGCCCTGAGTAATTAAATTGCTTAGTATTTTTGTGTTTTTTCATTGTATTATAGTCTTAGTTTATGTATTTTATTTTTTTAAAGCTACGCATTGATACAGATATATATTTTTATTTTTAAGTATCCAATCGGCACAATGACAACCGAGTTCACATTCCTGCTGGGGAGTTTGTTCCGCCACTTCTTCTTCCCAGCTAAAGCACTAGGAAGTGGTGAAGGGCGGGAATTTTTGGGAGACTGTCTGTATGTAACTTTGACGTTCGAAAAGTGCTAATTTTCAGCATAGTTTTAATAAATGACTTTTGATTGTTGATTTTGATTTTTACATGTCAACAACCTCGTGTGCTAAGTCGAGGTATTTTATTTGTTTCTCTTTCTCAGCTTTAACGAGGTTCTCGACATGTGGAATGGTAACATCGACTATCATTGCGCGGCGCACTAATCGATCTATCACTATTATATCCGGCTTATTGACGACAATAGTCCTGTCAGTAATGGTAGACCGATCCCAGTACAACGAGACATGGTGATTTTTGAGAACTGGGTCGGGCACATACTTGTAATACGGTATCTCAGAATTGACAAGTTTATATTTTATAGCAAGTTGCTGGTGAATAATCCTAGCTACTTGGTTATGTCCGTGCAAGTACTCGCCGTTAGCCAGACGAGAACAACCAGAGATAATATGTCTGAAAGACAGACTCGGACGGTGGCATGCCCGACACACGTCAACCATCCCGTCCTTCATAATATGTATCCGGTAGTTATTCGTCAAGATAACTTCATCCATAATTGCGCAGACAGAACCTTCAGTTTCCCCGAAAAGGTCCCCGAAACGTAACCAGGATACGAATGCTAAAATATTAGCCATATGTCAGCTAGCACACCACTATACCAACAAAAAAAAAAGAAAAGAAAAAGACCGACAACTATTCTCAAGCAGAGATAAAAACGTAAACAGAACTTAAAACCTAAATAAAAGCCTCCAAGTATAAAGGGCGTGCCCGCTTATATATATCTACAGCCGTAACAGTCACAAATGATGAACTAGGACCATCAAAGTATAATAAATAAACAGTTAATTACTAATAACAAAACAAAACAATGGTCAGCAAGACGACCAGTCACCACAAGCAGCACCCGTTCACGAGTTTAACGCAAAAATCAGCCATTACCCCCCTAGCCATATTTGAGGAAAGGAGACAACCCGACCCCCGACGCTGCCGCAAGCAGTGACATCTAAGGGAGCATGACGAACTTGCTGCCGGTTGTAAGAATAATATAATCAGTTATCTAGGTCACTAGCTAACCACATATTGCAATACAACTCAACAAAAACATTGTAATGAGAAGATTATGTCAATAATAAACGAAGATAAAATTTAAAATAAATTGACATATACAGTCAAATAAAATAAACAATTATATGAATTCATATAACCTGTCTAACTAGGTAAGCTAATTCTGGAGAAAGAACATAAACATTGTCTTGAGTTAATCACAGCGACTAACAATTCTTATCGTTTAAGTAGTCGTGGATAGAATAGTATGCCCTTTTACAAAGTTTGAATTTTACTTTAGTTTTAAACGCATTTAAAGGCAAATCTAGCAATGAAGAGGGTAGCTTGTTATAAAAAGCAATACCAAGCCCAACAAACGAGTTATGAACCTTGTGCAGCCGGTGGAATGGAGCACGTAATTTGTCCTTATTTCTTGTGTTAATATTGTGAATTATCTTTAAACAAATCCCTCAGAGAAACTTTGGCACCTAGCCGGTAAATTGCTCGAACAGCTCGTTTTTAAAGAACAAATATATTTTGAATGACAGCGGCTTTGCGCCACAGCAGAATACCGTAGGACATAACGCTATGAAAATAACTAAAATATACTAACCGAGCTGTATCAACGTCAGTGTATTGTCTTACTTTCCTGACGGCGTAAGCGGCCGAACTGAGCCTTCCCGCTAGGCTTGATATATGAGGGCCCCACTGAAGTTTAGCATCTACTGTTATGCCCAGAAAAACTGCCGAGTCTACAGTATCAAGAACCTCTTTATCCAAGATGATGTTGGGTCCTAGATTTCTAACATTCGGTAAAGCGAACTTTATACATTTTGTTTTCTTAGCATTGAGAACTAAGTTATTTGTCGTAAACCAATCCGTAACAATTGAGAGTGCACTGTTTACGTCGTCAGAATCTTGTCTATTCCTTTCTACTTTAAAAATAAGAGAGGTATCATCTGAAAACAGTACAACGTCACAGATACCCTTTAAATAGAATGGTAAGTCAAAGCCGTTATGTCGTAGATATCACTACCCAGAGTGGTATACGAAATAAATAATTTTTGATATACAATTAAAGGCGATACTTCATTAGCGATACGAAGCGACGGGATCACGTGCAGTTACAGGTGTTGTGCACTTAGTAAGATAATTCTAGGAATAGTATAAATTTAAATAAATTGTAAATATATAATTGTCCTAATAACTACACTACCGCTTTGGGAAACTGTAATGGTAGATTTAAGGTTGTTGTTGTAAATAAATAAATAAATAAATAAATAATAAAGTAAATAAATGAAGAGCCCGATAGAAGCGCCCGTGTAGCTCCTTGCGGTCATCGGTAGTAAGTACTACAGGTTTGCGCCAGTTCTCTTTAGCCATCGAAAGTGGGGTGAGCCCCTTGTCCACTGCGACTACATCACGGTGCATACCCACTTCGGATTTCTAAAAACATTCCCTAAGACACACCTCGCGGTTGTGGTGGGTCTTCGCATTTAAAAAGCCTCGACCCCTGCACTTTCGCGGGATGTACAGTCTCATCACCGATGATCGATAGACCAGATATATCAATTCGGTTTGCGTTCAACTGCGTACGGACCCTCCTACCCAGGGCGTCGAGTTTGGTCTGAGTCCATTTGATTATGCCGAAAGAGTACATCAAAACCAGCACGACCCAACCGTTGAAGACGCGCAACTTGTTTCCACCTAAAAGAAGACTAATTAATGCCTTCTTCAGGCAACCAAAGAAGCGCTCCTTCAACGACTGCTTCATGTCAGTAACGTTTATGCCTAATGCTTCCGACTAATGCTTCCGATGAGGAGATGGATCTAAGGTGTATGGAATCCGAAAGATGAATTCCCTCGAATTCCATAATCTCCCCTCGCTTCACATGTATTACTGCACATTTGTCCACACCAAACTCCTTTCTGATGGCGCCACTGAAAGTTTCAGTTACCTTCAGTAGCTCCATCAGTCGCAATTTGTTGGGGGCAAAGATTTTCAAATCATCCATGTAGAGGAGGTGGATATGACCTGACCACCTCTCCTCAACCGTTAGCCTTGACCTGAATTCTCCAGCAGCATGCTTAGAGGATTCAGGGGTGAGCAGAACCAAAGTGGACTCAAACTGTCGCCCTGAAATATTCCCCGTTTAATCCATACAGGCTCATCATTCCCCTGGGTCTGTCGACACCCCGGATAGCGAAGGATTGTCCTCCATTACTCCATACATGACTCAAGGAAGATGCGTAAAGTTGCATCTATCTTGTACAACTCCAGCACCCTCATGAGCCATGTATGTGGTACCGAGTCGTAGGCCTTCTCATATTCTATCCAGTAAGTCGACAGATCCTTGCGGGATCGACGAACCTATTGGCTAATGGCCATTTCGATGAGAAGTAGCTCCTAAGTACCGCGGGACCCGTTTCTACATCCATTTTGAGAAGCAGGCATAATCGAATTTCTATCTGAGAGGCAGACATAATGGATATAAGAAGTTTATAGATCGTCGACAAACACGTGATCGCTCTATAGTTCTTGGGTTCCGCGGGACTACCTGACTTATAGAGCAGGTGGGTAACGCCTGTTGTTAGAAACTGCGGTGGTGACCCAGGTTCTAAGGATACTGGAACTGAGATGCCAGGCAAGTGTGTGAACTAGTTAGCCATTTCAACCAAAAGTTGTGCAGTCCATCCGGTCCCGTTGTTTTCAAATTCGGTAACGGACGGACCGCTTTGGCTGTATCTAATGTCGTGATTATGACTACTTCCATTTCTGGTATAGTTCCACATACTCGCTTGACATCCTAATAGGTAATACGGGCTGGTGTCCGCAACTCCACGTCAATGCGCGTATTTTGTGTACGGGTGGGAAATCAATTATTCGATACACCCCAGCTCCTCAAGGAAGGCCAGCAACGCCTTGGTGTTACTGACCATCTCACGGAGGGTACCTGGGTTAACGAAGTACTTTGCCCTGTATGTGGCGACCACCGGGCAGTTTAGTAGCACATGTGCTGCTGTCTCGTAGTCCTTCATGCAGGCCCTGCACAGCGGACTGTCTGTAACTCCTATGACAGTTTCGTGACCCGTTTCGTGAGGCGACCATCAACCATCAATTATAGGGAGTGCTTCCTTGGCCTGCCTGCACTCACCTTGGTCCGACCATAGTTTGAGATGCTTATCTCTGGTGCGTTTCCTTACCAAAGTGCGTAAGTACCCGAAGGGGAGTGGCACGATGGGTTCAGGTCCCACTGGTGCCATGCTTGACCTCCTTCTGGTAATTTCATCGACTACATCGTTGCCTAGCGAACCGCTGTGTCCTTTAATCCATTGAATGGTTATGTTGTTGATGCTACCCACCTGGTTGAGGCGCTGGTGGTACTCGTATATTAGCCCGGAGTCAACTGTGTGACTGCTTAGCGCTTGCAGGACAGTCATGCTGTCTGAGAGTATGCGGATCGAGTGGTCCTTAACTTCCCTGGCCATGATGGCTGAGGCGGCCAGAGAAATATCTGAGCACTCGGCCTGGACCTCTGTGTTATGGACCCCCAATGGTGTGGCTATGCGTATGTTGAAGTCCTCCGACAAGATTCCAGCACCTGTGCCACTAGCTGTTTTGGATTCATCTGTGAAGATGCGCAGCTCTGCGGGGCGCAACCCCTTGCATTGGCGATCCTCGTGAAGTTAGATTTTGTATTTTTTATCAAAGATAAATTGTTTGGGTACCTGGTCATTTATTGCTTTTGTAATCGGGATCTCTTTATTGAGTCCCTCAAGCAACGCGGTGTGTAGTGTATCTCTCTTGCCCCAGAGATTCAGTGCATTTAGGCGTACTGCCGCCATCGTCGCTTCCTGCTGTATGAACAGATGCAGCGGTGGCAGTCCCAGCATGGTTTCGACTGCTGCAGTTGGAGTTGTCCTCATGCAGCCCGTGGTCGCCATGCAGGCAAGTCTTTGCATGCGTTGTAGTTTATTGGAGGCTGTGAGTAGCTTGGTGCGGGGCCACCAGATCACGGCCGCGTAGGTTATCATGGGGCGGATTACCACAGTGTATATTATATATATGTAGAGTATAATTTTGGGGGATAGGCCCCACTTCTTATCTATCGTTTTCTTGCACAGCCAAAAGGTGATGCAAGCCCTGTTTAGTTTGTTGTCTAAGTGACTACTCCAGTTTAGCTTACTGTCTAGAATAACCCCGAGGTACTTGACTTCGTTGGCTAAAATTCAAAAATTTGTTATAAGGTAAATAAAAAAAGGGGGGTCTATTTTTTATTGATTTACAATCTATACATTAACATTATATCATTGCTTATTATTTGCTCAGTGTTACATACATATATAAACTCACGCCTTCTTACCAAATGAACAGCTTTCGTCCGTAGTCATCCTCTTTGATATTGATCTTGTGGAAATCTAAAAGAAAATATAGTGAATTAAATATGCAAAAAATACGTGTGCGGTCTGGGGACCACCGTAAGAAACGAAGTTCCTTCTTACGTATTATTTAAAATAAAAATATAATATCCTCGAAAACCATGAAAACGACACCTATCCTCGTAAGGCCCAACCCAAATTTAGGTCGATATATATTTTTTATGATTAGATATATAATTTAAATGATTTTAAATAGTGTCTCGGGCCGGAGTGTCAAAATTTTTTTGTCATTAAATTAGGTCGTTGGGCCTTACGAGGTTATGACGAAAAATTTGAAAACTTTCGCAGCCGCCATCTTAGACTTTCATTTAGACCAAAAACTTAAACGCGGTAAAGAACTTCGTACCAAATTTTATTTTTTTAATACTTCTACGATAACCATTTTCTCCATGCAATAGCAAAATATATATATATATATAATAAGCTATTGTAGGTAAAGTACACAAAATTTTTTTTAATAAAAGGAACTTTTATGTACCTACAATAGCTTAGTATATTTTGCATAATGCCGTCCCCATAGAAAAAAAGGTTATGTCTAATAAAATTTGTCATTATTGTTAGGTCTTTTTTTACCTATTTTGGTGTAGTAATTTTATTCTAGGTGCATCGTCTTCACATAGCGTTTTACATTAAAACAGGAGTTAGGGCGCGTGTACGGCCACACTCAGAGCAGTCTGATGTGGAACAGATGTGGTTGAACCTAACTATAAATGGTAGAAAGTTGTTGATTGGCACTGCATACAGGCTACCCTGGTTTGAATTGTCAACATTTCTGGATGGAATAACTGACAGTATTAGCGCATTGGCACCTTACGATCATTTGGTATTACTGGGGGATTTCAATGTTAATCTATTGGATTCTAATAATGCAAAAACTAAAGATATGATGGAATTCCTAAATTATACCAATCTAAATCAGGTAGTACAGTCACCAACTCATTTTGTAGGGGATAGTAGTACTCTCATAGACGTGATCTGTACCGATGTAGGGGTTCGTAATGTATTAGTCAATCATGTCAGTGAACTTGGTCATCATTCGTTTATTGTATGTGATACTGTCATAAAAAAAGTAAGTAACAAACCTAGGCTAGTTGTATATCGGCCTCTAAGGGATATATTGATGGATTACTTTGCAGTGGATCTGAAATTAATGCCTTGGTCTGAAATTGGTTCACTGCCAGATGTTAATAGCATGGTTGAATATTTTAATGTCTTTATCACCCAATTATATGACTTACATGCCCCCATAAAGAGTAAGATATTTAGAGACAGACCCACGCCGTGGATAACAGATAATATTAAATTAATGATTAAGCTGCGAGATGAGGCAAAAAATAATTATCGTATCGACAAGTTAGATACTACGAAGAAATATTATTTGGATTTAAAAAGACAAGCTATTACAGCACTTATGCAGGAAAGGAAGGTATACTTTGACAGGCACATTAATAGTCAGATAAAAAACCCCAAAAAGCTGTGGAAAAATCTTAAGACAGATGTGTTCGCAGAGCATAGTGAAGGTTTGCTTCCTGGACAATTCAATGACCCAGATGAAATAAACAAGGCATTTCTAAATGTACCAGGGCAGTGCATACTGCCCACATCGCAGCTATCATATTTTGATTTGAATAGGTTTGGTGGAACTCACTTTGAGCTACGAAATGTTAATGAGGAAGAAATTTCTAAAATTATTAAGAGCTTGGGGTCAAATGCTAAAGGGATTGACGGAGTGAGTCTGGATATGATAATGTTAACATTACCAACCACCCTTCAGGCTATTACCACAATAGTAAACAAGTCGATAGGCACCCACAGTTTTCCTGACTTATGGAAGTGTGCTATTGTGCGTCCTTTACCCAAAATTGGCAACCCAACCACGTTTAAAGATCTACGTCCTGTTAGCATTTTGCCTTGTTTATCAAAAGTCTTAGAGAGGGTGGTTTATAACCAAATGTTAGAATATTTAGAAGCAAACAATATGCTCCCCGACCTTCAGTCTGGTTTTAGGAAAGGCCGTGGGACAGCCACAGCCCTTTCTGACGTAGTAGGGAATATCCTAGAGGCACGGGACAGGGGAGAGGGAACAATCCTAGCACTTCTTGATTTTTCACGGGCTTTCGATGCAATAAATACCACTGTGTTACTTTCCAAGTTGGCCTATTATGGTTTTACAACAGAAACAATACAGTGGTTTGCTAGCTACTTGCAAAATAGGTCACAGCTCGTTGAAATCCAGAAGGAGGATGGCTCAAAGATGTCATCCCCCCCTCATCGGGTGCCACGTGGTGTGCCTCAGGGATCAATTTTAGGGCCCCTTCTCTATATCCTTTACAGCGCAGACATTATTAACTCATTTCAGCATTGCAGATATCACATGTATGCAGATGATATACAATTATATATAACTTTTAAACCAGCTGATACATTAGAGGCAGTGGAAAAAATCAATGACGATCTCGAAAGAGTGATAGTATGGTCAGATAATAACTCACTGGTATTAAACCCACTGAAATCTAAATTTATGGTTTTAGGAAGTAGGAAAATGATCAGCGCTATTCTGTCAGCCAAGCCAGAAGTTGTCATCAGGGGGGAAAAAATAGATAGAGTGGAAATAGCATGCAACCTTGGGTTAACCATGGATCCACTACTACGATTTGAGAAGCACATCAGTGACTCCATGAGGAATTGTTTTTATAGATTGAAACTCCTATATTCAATTAGAGACTACCTGAGTGTTGATCTGCGTAAACAGTTAGTGGATAGCCTAATTTTATCAAGACTTAACTACTGTGATACTGTATATGGCCCATGCCTGTTAGCAAGAACAGAGAAGCGGATACAACGCATACAAAATGCATGTATACGGTTCTGTGTAAAGGTACCTCCTAGAAGTCATATCACTCCTTTCATCAATGAAAACAACATTTTGAAAATGGCTGCTAGGAGAAAGCTACATATGGCTAGTTTACTTTTTGGAGTAATCACTACACAAAAACCACTCTATTTGTTCGAGAAGTTAAGTTGGAGACAGAGCAAGTACGCACCACGTTTTTCTACCAAACCGCTTTGTACATTAACACATAGGACCGCAGCATTCAGGGGGAGCTTCAGATACGCCGCCACGCACTGTTGGAATAACCTTCCTCCACCAGTAAGAGTCCTGAGGACAAAAAAGCATTTTTTGAGTATCATAAAGAAATATTTCATGCAGATCCAGCAATCTACATGATTTTAAAACTAAAACTTGAAACAATAGCTGCTCTTTTTGTACTTACCTCGAGGGTTATGGCCTATGGGCAATGGATATGGTTTTCCAACAGTGTGAATGGCTACTGATTCCTCCAGTCTGTGTCATTGTTGCAGGAGCAATGGTAGTCTACAGTTATCTGGGGGTGGTTGCTGTGTCTTACTGAGGCTGCATTATCTAGGGGGGAAAATGGGTACTTATAATTTAATTTTACTAATGTAAGCCTGGGTTTTTGTGTCAATTTGTTGAATAATGCAATACAATTACCTATAATAATGCTTACCATTAAGATCAGGAGGCTTGGCATTGTACAAAGGAGCAAACTTATCGCTTTGACCGAAAACGCGTGGTTAATGTTTGACAACGCCATGGTTCGATGCACGCCGTTGGCAAATGGCCGCCATCGCAATTCTCACGGTGTATCTATGAAATTACAATGTATTGATGAAAACTTCATTATTTCGCAATGGAATATTGTTAGTGTAACGAAATAATAATATATTGTTACTATAATTATAAAATAGCATAAATACGCACCACACTTAACTCAACGCCTTGAGTAATTAAATTACTTACTTAGTACTTATTCTTATTATTTTTCATTGTATTATAGTCTTAGTTTATGATGTATCTTTTTATTTTTTAAAGTTACGCATTGTTACAGATATATATTTATTATTTATATATATAAACACATACTTTATTCAGCTTGAATCACAAATATTTCTGTGGAAAATTTTCACTTACCTGATTTATTACTTCACACAGGGGACGTCATTACGTCATTCGACAAGTAGGTAATTGCTGAAAATCAGCGCTGTTGACGATAGGCTTGTCCGAAGTCACAGCATTTCGCTGAGCAACGACCTTTTCTTGCACAGATGCGACGCGCGGTTTAATTGTTCTAGCTATAGTTGTTTATTTGTTATAATAGTAGTTATTTCCTCTCTCTGTAATCGTCATTCTGTTTTTGTTATGATTGTATGTTATGTCATTGGTTGTCATCTGCCAGTGTCGCAACACAGAGTAAATATTACATAATCGACAGGATTGTCAAACTAAAATGGATTGATTACGAGGCTTTTAGCTACTTTGTATATGTGTTTAGTTTACGTAAATTTTTGTAATGTGCGTTTTGTTTGTGCAGAATAAACAATTTTTCTTTCTTTCTTTCTTCTTACATATAATTTAAAAATATACATAATATACAAAATTTTGTAAAACATTTTAAAAGAGTAACGGTGGAGTTTCTTGCCCATTCTTCTCCATATGAAACTACCTTTTGGAAGGGGCAACTAGTATCAATTCTATTTTTTTTGTAAATGTTGACGTTCATAAGTGCCTTTTATGTGCCTATTTGAAATAAATTATTTGACTTTGACTTTAGAAAAATAAACAACATCATCCCCATAGACTTTGTGTTCAAACCGACTTCATTTTTAATAGAAGTATAATAAACAGCAATGTACTGAAACGTGAAAACTAATTCCAGCATTCTTTTTATGCAAATGTGATTTATTTATACCCCACTTCACTGCACAAGAAGGAATTTTTAAATATTTAACACGCAAAAACCGGTAAATAATAGTCGACCACCGCTGTTGCCTACTGCGGACGACCTAAAAGCGTGAGCGGCGCAATCGGTAAGCCCCGCCCACCGCGGCGCAATCTGCTTTGGGTCATTTTTTAAAGCTAGGAATGATTCAATGTTTTTTTCGTTCACAGTCCATTATGCCATTTTTTTATTCATGTCATGATTAATTTGGTTCAAAGCTTGTGGTAGGGTTTCACATAAAATAAAATAAAAACTGCTTCTAAAATTACTGAACTTTAAATAATATGTGATGAATTTCGTGACGTGTTGACGTTGGTGTTATTATTATTATTATTAAATAAAGACCTTTGATTTAATTAATTATTGAGCTTTTAAGTGGCTTCGGGACAAACAAAATAACAGAAAGGTCGACTTATTCTAAACTGTTTATACGTTAATAAATTTCGACATCCGACCATCGATTTGTAGGTAATCGTGAGGGATCACAAAGATCAAAAATATCGAAGATCAAAAAAGTCACAACAGATCACAGAAATCAAAAAGACAGAATACCTAATTAATGATTATTTCGTAACACCATATAACAGTATATCATCGAGAACTCCATCCCGTACAAGTATCCCATTACTCGATACTCCTTACTGGAGCGGGCCAGTGTAACTCCACTCATAATCGGAATGCGTGTCAATCGACTTATCTCGGATGTCAAACGGGACAGGAGTGACATGAGTGCGGATTGATACGTAATATAGTAGAGGTTACAGTGTCGAGTTACTGAACCAAAGTAATTTAAAGTAAAGGTCGCAGTTGCTAGGTACTCACGAATAAAGTATAGTGAAATTGCACGTGCAATAAATCGCATTCAACTCTAGAGGTAAGATAAAATTTAACAAGTTTTAGAAAATCTGGAGAAGTCGATACAATTTTATGAAATATTTGGCAGCGCAATTATGGACAATACTTGAATCAATTGTATAAGAACGTGCAACTATGTGTCGCCTTGCAATAAAATTGACTTAGTGTAAGTCGCATGTGTCAGATAAGTGGATAAATACTATATGTATAGGTACACTAAGGCGATTAACACACTGCTACGCACCACGCAGCGTAGCGCATGAATGCGTGCTCTAACGTTGCTTATAACTTTATAAGTATCTCCGTTTGTATAGAAAACATACACAGTCCAACTCACAGAAAATGCATCCACGCGCGTTCATGCAGATCACGCGCCTACAAGCAGAGAAACATGCGCACCAGTATCTTCTACAGGCACGATTTCTATTCATTTGACTGTACAAAAACCAAACAGTTAGTATAACTGAAGCATCTTGAATGAGTTCCACACTAATAATCATTTTTAACATCAAAACAGACGCGACGCTCTGCACTGCACTATCACCATAGCGAACGGCTTTGAATGAAAGGAGTCAGAGCCGCCGTGAATCCACGAAACGCAACTACGCGCGTGAGTGCGTAAAAAAACCCGCACGATGATGCAGATCTGCACTTCCGCAAGTACGCGCGTAGGTGCATTGACACGCAACATGCAGCGTGATCCGTGGCAGTGTGATAATAGCCTTAATTAGCAAGTTTTGACTGTCAGAATTGAATTTAATTAAATTTTTATTTATTTTGTTATTTCTCCAAAAATAATACAACGGATTACACATACGTATAGGCTAGTAATAGGGAGTATATAATATGGGAGCATCTGTAGCCAACTAGGACAACTCCTGTATCTCGGCATACAGCGCCAGACCCCTCAAAACTGACAATAATACATATTAGCCCCATAGACATTCAAAAAGAAGCATCAATGAATGTTCATGTACAGAAAAATGAAAGAAAACAAAAATGAGTGTGTCTGTATGTGTGTGTATATGCGCGTGATTTTGTGTAAGTGTTGAGTAGTGAAAGGTGTTGGGGTGTTGGGTAGTGTAAATACGTGGTATCGAAAAAAAAAAATGTTTATTTGACAAAAGCAATAATATCTCTGTTTAATGAATAGGTTCTCTGTTTCCTCATAGGAAAGGGCAATTAGGTAGTTGTGCACGTTCTTCTTACATAAAGATTTATTGAGCGGATAAATATTAAGTTCTTTATTTATTTTATTGCAAAGATAAGGAGCAATAACAGTGTAAAACCTTCTTAGGAAAAATGTTTTTGGCTCATAGGATCGTGTACATACCTCGTGCTTTCGGCGCTTGTTCGTCAGTATTGGGTCATAAACGAGTTCGCTGTGTTTCTTCAAAATAATTTCTTCTATGAACAATTGCCTAACAGTAGAGACTTGGCAGTACTGCTAAAGTGTTTTTGTCGGGAACAATATCGGTTTGAAATTGTTCACTTTCAGTATCGCTCATGGAGCAATTTCTAAGCTCTTGATGGTGGTTTTAGGAGCTCACCCCAGGATAATATGCAGTATGAAAATTTCATTATTGCTTAGTGCCAGTCCATCATTTAATGATGGACTGGCACTAAGCAAGGTAAATATTTTTTAATAGAGTCGCATCTGTAACGTGCCTAAGATTTAGGAAGACTTAGATAAGTTTGCGTACCCTAGAAGACAACAGCTTAATATGCTCTTTAAAGTTAAAATTGCAGTCAACTGTAATACCCAGGTATTTCATTTTATCAACGCACTCTAGCGGTTTGCAACTGCAGTTTGCTTTGGGAGACACATTCCAGTCTTTTGGCGGATATAAAATGCTAGATATTTCTTGAACCATATCGAAACCGATCTGGGCAGCATCGAAGACCTCATTCCAATTATCGGTAGAGAAGAGAAGAGCAGTATCATCCGCATATGAGATTATTTCGCATCTTGGTATACTTAGGTTTGTAAGATCGTTGGTATATACGAGAAATAAAGTGGGTCTCAGAATGGTTAGTAATTATTTACTGTGTACGTATATGTTACCTATGAATATGGTGTGTAGGGAAGGAATTTCATGAAAAAAAAGCACAAAGACAAAACTAGGTTTTTATTTCAATGAGGCTTGTCAGTTAAATATGTTAAAGAGAAAACTAGTAGTCCGTTCCAAAACTAGGTCATCATGGAGAAGAAGGACAAAAAACTCCATGGCAGCTTGTTTTAAAATATTTTATCAACATATTAAAAATATGTTGATAAAATATTTTATCAACATATTCGCATAAATTATTTTTATCACATTATTTTTATTTATAACATAACATGAATATTCTTAATTCGATTTAACACATAAGACAGATTATAATATAACACACACAGAAAAACCTAGTTATCAGCAATATATGAATATGATTAATTAACTTACGTGAACATTATAGGTAGTTCATCTTCCACAACAGTTGTAAAAAAAAAGAACTGGCGGGTACATCGGTAGGTATATCTATTATTTTCAACGATAGGAGTCATTTCATACTCAGTTTTAATTGATTATGTACATCCTTTTTCAACTTACAAAGAGTATAAACAACAAATGAATCTTCTTCATTTTTTCCACATTTAAGTAACATGGTACTCCACTTCTCGCACATTATAGTACAAGGCATTTCACTTTACTGTATCGAATGATACTTACTGTTCTCTTTGGAGAGTCGTCGCGAATCTACGGAAATTAGGTCGGGGGCACACGAGCGGGTGGCCCGCCCCCATCTGCTGCGAGATTATGAGGGATGACCGCGGCTTAGTGTGGACGCACCCTTATGTATGGAGATTTAGAGAATTGTCTTTGTACGGAATACCTTAATAATTTACGTTACAATAACTATGAACTGTTGCACTGTTCCGCAATAATTTACGTTACAATAACTATGAACTATTGCACTGTTCCGCAATAATTTACGTTACAATAACTATGAACTGTTGCACTGTTCCGCAATAATTTACGTTACAATAACTATGAACTATTGCACTGTTCCGCAATAATTTACGTTACAATAACTATGAACTGTTGCACTGTTCCGCAATAATTTACGTTACAATAACTATGAACTATTGCACTGTTCCGCAATAATTTACGTTACAATAACTATGAACTGTTGCACTGTTCCGCAATAATTTACGTTACAATAACTATGAACTATTGCACTGTTCCGCAATAATTTACGTTACAATAACTATGAACTGTTGCACTGTTCCGCAATAATTTACGTTACAATAACTATGAACTATTGCACTGTTCCGCAATAATTTACGTTATAATAACTATGAACTATTGCACTGTTCCGCAATAATTTACGTTACAATAACTATGAACTGTTGCACTGTTCCGCAATAATTTACGTTACAATAACTATGAACTATTGCACTGTTCCGCAATAATTTACGTTATAATAACTATGAACTATTGCACTGTTCCGCAATAATTTACGTTACAATAACTATGAACTATTGCACTGTTCCGCAATTATTTACGTTACAATAACTATGAACTATTGCACTGTTCCGCAATAATTTACGTTACAATAACTATGAACTATTGCACTGTTCCGCAATTATTTACGTTACAATAACTATGAACTATTGCACTGTTCCGCAATAATTTACGTTACAATAACTATGAACTATTGCACTGTTCCGCAATTATTTACGTTACAATAACTATGAACTGTTGCACTGTTCCGCAATAATTTACGTTACAATAACTATGAACTATTGCACTGTTCCGCAATTATTTACGTTACAATAACTATGAACTGTTGCACTGTTCCGCAATAATTTACGTTACAATAACTATGAACTATTGCACTGTTCCGCAATTATTTACGTTACAATAACTATGAACTATTGCACTGTTCCGCAATAATTTACGTTATAATAACTATGAACTATTGCACTGTTCCGCAATAATTTACGTTACAATAACTATGAACTATTGCACTGTTCCGCAATAATTTACGTTACAATAACTATGAACTATTGCACTGTTCCGCAATTATTTACGTTACAATAACTATGAACTATTGCACTGTTCCGCAATTATTTACGTTACAATAACTATGAACTATTGCACTGTTCCGCAATAATTTACGTTATAATAACTATGAACTATTGCACTGTTCCGCAATAATTTACGTTATAATAACTATGAACTATTGCACTGTTCCGCAATAATTTACGTTATAATAACTATGAACTATTGCACTTTTCCGCAATAACACATAACATAACATCTCGCCTGTATTTCCTGAAGGGTTAGGCAGAGGTGTAATAAGGTAGATTTTCTTGTTGAAAAATAGCTTACATTTTTGCATTGTATTTTATGAAGGCCCCGTTTTACTGTACGAAACGACGAAGAATAAAGGAAAATTGCTTTACCCAAACAAAATTAATTTCACTCTGCAGTCCTTACGGGAATATCAATAAAAAACCATTTTCGCCACGTTTTCATTCCAATTTCATCAAAAATTTTAAATCATAAGCTCTCGAAAACACATGCTTTCATCAGCTATCTCATCTCTAGGTATTTTCGGGGAAAATGTACAGATAACGAACAAAAAGTCCTACATGCTTTCAGAGGAAAAACTAATAGGACAGAATACGAGCCGCTGAAAACTTTGTATACACGAATACCCGCTCAAAGTTAAAAATGTAGGTATTCTCAATTAAAGTCTTAACTATCTTTTTTTGGGTATCGAGTTGAATAGGTCTCATTTTGTTATAATTCCAAGCAATTTGGAAAGTAATAGACTTGTGCTATTTTTTTTTAGGTCTTGTGCGCACAGCATTTTATCACTCGTAACAAAACAGCGATGATTCTGGCAACATTAGTAATATTCTAGCACACATTGGGTAGCCTCTGATCCGCACCACACATTCGTTATTAAACAGATTCATTTATAGCGAGCTGATGTACCATCCTTAGTGTTCCAACTTTTTTTTTTATTTGTGTCACAAAACCTAAAATGATAGGGACCTACTCATTTTAAGGTACGTTGTCTGGTCACGATAATTTTGGTATCGAAGAAGTCTTCATTTGTCCAAAATAACCATATCCGTCTTTAAACACCTACCTTAAATTCACTTCTATACCTGTCTGGCAATGCCTCCAAACATAAGTGCCCATTACTTGCGCTATTAGGACCTCTATTTGCCATTTCACTAAATTCGGAAGACATAAGAGATACCTCCGCATTTACTTAATACCATACTTATTGTTATCATCGAGGCTTACGTCTTGAAGGTAAACAGTATCACCACAAAGATACTTGTATAAATGTCCCAAATAGTTCAGTAATCCGGAAAGAGTTAACTTGCTGAACTAACTGTCTACCTTATTAAACTGCAACAGAGTTTACATTACAACACAAATCTTAAAGCATGCACGATAAGACTACTGTCCTCCATTAAAACTAAACTACCTACTAATAAAGTTATCCGTAACAAAGTCCATTTCCGAGTAAACAAGACACATCTACTCCGGCGGCCATATATAGCTAGCAATGTATAATGCTCGGATCAGAGTAGCCGTTTGGAGTGCCAGTTGTTGTAGTTTCAGGATAGGGGGCACGAGTTAGATTATCTTTGAAAACGTCCCACTAGTACTGACGCTTTGTTTAATTAATACCATTTAAGGTTAATTTGATCTGATCTATGTTGATTGTTTATTTTTAATAATATATTAGTGTTTATATTTAGAGAATGGGTCGCTGACGTCGTTAATATTCAAATATTTCTCTCGAATATTAGATTTGGCAACAGTAAAGTACGCCATTGTGATAAAATAGGTCGTTTGGTAAAGTATATCGAGTCCAGGGATACAAGGTTAAACATACTAAGTTACTTAGATAAATATACCGAAGAAACGGTCTCGGAAAAATCTCCGTGATTGCTTACATAACCAAAATATTATTTTTTTGTACATAAAATTGGGGCATTTTTACAAAATGAAATTGGGAATAGGTACACTATTCAAATATAAATAAGAAAAAACTCCAATTTACTAACATTATACCTTGGAGTGGGCGAAAAAATAAAATGTCATAAGTCTTCCACGTTAATGTTTAAGTATACAGGATGTTAGATTTGACGTGATGTTCTTAAACAACATTACCTACCGTTCGTTGGACACGTTTTAATACACCACGCAGGTGTTTAGGGTAATAATAATTAAATAATAACATAATTACATACCGGCAAATAAGCCAATTAAAATATATAAGGGTGGGCCACAACTTTCTTGAAATTCGAGCTTAAGATGATTCAATCAATCTTATTTTCCTGTCTTTGATAGTTTCAGTCCATCCGACCTCAAAATCACACCCTGTATAATGTCAAATCCACGCGTGATACCTTGGGTTAAGGGTTCAGTTCCGCCTAAGCCAGTTGATTGATACTTATGATTGAAAGCTCTCGAATTACGCCATTGTGATCCATGACGATGCTATGTTTTTATATACAAGCGTGTTATATTATGTAAGTTATACTCATGGTAGATACAGAAAGTTATGAGGTAACAGGAAAAATAACTGATAATCTCATTATACATAAAGAATTATGTTGATAGCTTTAAGCTTCAATCCTGTTATGGTAGAAATTGTCACTAATACTCGTATTGCGTGCTTACTCACATCAATGCCAAGGTGGACGTTGCTCTTTATGTACCCAACTGAAAAGGGAAAAATAAAAAGGTCGTAACTTTATAGTAAAAACCGTTATTTCTAAAACCCTTAAAAAGATTGAGATAGAAGCAGGGCAGAGCATAGAACTACTAAGAGCACAGACGGAACACGTGATAAAACCGTCTATACGCTGCCCGCTGTCTTATTGTGCTAACTTAAACCTTGACACTGTTTGACTTAGGTGCACTCTATATCCTGGACCACATGTTATAAGTATGAGAAACAAAACCACTCTGTATACACATTTCGAGAGAGTAGTTCTGAGAATTGATAAACCACTATTGGCCATAAATAACGTTATTTTCCTCAAGCATTAAATTATTGAAAAACACACACATCACGTTGTTTTTCATGAGACAATTGAACATGATCAGTGTATTTAATACACTGATCACCTTTAACATTATAAGCATAGTAAGCACGCTTTGTCGAGTCAGTCGTTAAAGCTAGCTTGAAAATAAACACAGTATCAATTTTGATTTTTTTGAGACCGACGATAATATCAATATGGATTATAATTACAATCATATTATTATTGTTTAAGTCAATACTCATTATGGTGAAACTAAATACTACGTTTGGAATACTATTTGACCAATGTAAATTGTGACAGAGTCTTAGATCAATAAATTCGTCAATATAATTAACAACATCATGTCATATTCTATACTTACAAAGAATTTTTCCGTCGCGGTGTTCTTTTACTTAACTAATACTAACAGAAACTACATATTTCTGCAACTGTACTTACTGCTGCAGTGTTGGAGAGCTACAAGGATCTGTTAGCGCGTTAATAACATTGTCACGGGGGCGTTGATGTAAACATTTGTGAAATGGTTTTGTGAAATTGTATGATAAAACAAGATAGCGGTGTCAGTACCAATTTTAGCCGTGCGCCAAAATAACCTTGTAGTGTTCTAATAGCTTTAACGTTACGATAAGCTGGAGGGCCAGTCGTAAGTCACATTTAAAAATTAAAATGATTAACAATGATTATAAAAAAAAGAAGTATGGATAAGAGTTCCAAGCTTCAGAGTGTCGTAGCTCGGGATGCTTGGATGACAGGGAACAGGATCAGCAGGCAATAGTGGAACAGGATCGGCAGGCAGTAGTGGGACTGGATCGGCAGGCAGTAGTGGAACAGAGCTGGCAGGCAGTAGTGGAACAGGATGAAGTGGATGAGGTGGAGCACGAAGGCGAGGCTGGTATTTTCCACGTCGTAGTGGATCAAGCAGCCGCAGTCGGCATCTCTCGTCGTCCCAGGAAGTAATTACGTCCTTTTTTAAGCAAGAGGTTAATCATTGTATGGTGGTTTGGTGGTGTATTAGCAGGAAAGTTGCGCTAGTGTCAAACGCCACGTTAGAATTTTATTAGGTTAGAATGCCCTAGCATCTGAAGGACTCTCCGTTCAGGAGTGGACATGGAAGAGGGTGGCGTTGTCTAGATCCCACCGATATGGCAGACAGTGGAGGTGCCCTACAGCACCTCACGCTCCACGGGAGGATTGTCTTGACCACCCATGGCACGCAGTAGTCGGCTATGGCGTCCAAAGCCATGCGACTATAACGCCTCCGTCATTAGAGACCTCCCAAAGGTGTGGGTGAGAGGATTGGAGATAATGGATGGCGAGTCACAAATCACGCACTTTTTAAGTACATTTAAATGGTTATATTTGAGAACTTTACATTAACAAATCACTAATATATGAATAAGTTTCTTAAATTAAGGACTGACTGAACTGGCCTAGAATAAAGACGGACTGAATTGGCTTGAGAAGCAAGACTGACTGAAATGCCTTGAGAACCGAGACTGACTGAATCCTTGTCAGGTCTAATGGCTGCTTTTATAGATTCTGGCAAAAGTTCTAGAAGTTTCTGATAAGCAATCCAAATAATATTCAAATTAGTTATTATGTGCCAGGATCAATAAAAACGGCTTACAATGAGTACCTAGCCTAACTAAACGTAATCTGAACTATCCTTATCATGATGGCTTTATAGCACAGAGAAATAAATCTGACAGATGACAGTGTATGATGAAAGATGTAAATGGATAAAAATATTCTAAGATTTATACAACAAGAGAAAACTAATAATATAAAATACAGTTATGAGTGCAGAAATAGTTAAATGTGCCTAAAGTTTTGCTTTTCAGCGGTAGTGTTCAAAAATATGTAAGAAAGTGAGAGGCATAACAATATGATTACATATTTGAAACAAGAAAACAAAGTATTAAGATATAATAAGAATTGTTGGACGTAGCAGCCCTTTAACTGGTAAATATATAAATATAATAAAAGATGTGGCTTTGTGTAGCAAAATACCACATAGCATCATTTCCTTTTTATACATATATGCATAGAGTTTTACTTTCGCATTGCCTCTTTCGCTTCAGCAATACCAAATAAACTACATAATATTTCTGCAACTGTCTACCGCTGCAACACTAAGTCTTCTTCGCTTCCTTACATAGTGTCACCTTCCACCTCTTTCCCCCGTTCACCTCCTCTCTCTGACGATAGCATATGTCGCTCCCCGGTCCTCTAGGTAATCGGATGTCCAGTGAACTGATGGCATGCCAATGATGCAAGATCTTAAGTAAGAAGCAGTTTTTGTGGGGTTAGCGGTAAACCGATATTGGTGAGGTTCATTAAAGAGCTTGTTTAGTATTTATGAAGGATTGTTTTGTAATGTTAATACTTTGACATGACGGCAAAAAATATGTTGAAATAAATGACATGGAACCAAAGGACGGTACTGATAGCATTGAGCTCGTCGCTTAGTTCTGGGCTGATGAATTTTAGAGTGCCATCGAACAATATAAAAATAATCTTGCCTTAATATTTCGACATCTTCTTCTTGAAGAATATACCGAAATATTAAATACTGACGACTATTGACTCTTGTGGTAGGTCAAGTCTCAGCCGAACCCTTAAACCCTTAGGTTTAATCTCCAAAAGGAAATATTATTTGTATAGCCTCATGTAGTGTGGTTTTAAAATGAAACGCGCTGTACGAGGCAAATAAAAAGGAATATATTTTCAATATTAAAAAAGATAACGACAATTAGTTAAAATACAAAAAAGATAAAATCTGAGTCAGGTGTGCGCGACCTATGGGTTGGGCGTGAAGTAACGATCGAGTCGGAAGATTGCAATCCACATAGACATCAACGCACCTAGGGAGGTGGTCCCAACTATTGGAAAAAAAATAATATGGAAAAATGTTACTAGATTATCCAGGGATTTTGACAGGGAACACCATGCGCCAGCCGAACGGCTGACCGGCGAGTTGGGTCACGTCACCGAGACGCAGACCACGATGCGACGCTCCGCGGCGAAGCGGAGATGATGGCCGCCGCGTAGAGGCGAGCAACGCCTAGATGGACAGCTGCGTAACGGAGAGTGACACGACGCTGCACCGGCGCCGATAGATGAGATATAATGTCGGTGCTGCGTGGTGGCGAGTATTGAAGTAGTGTTCAACCTGGGCGCGCTTTGGGATTCGGCCAAAACTGAACCCTGGGTGATTTTCCCTATATAAAAAGGTTGTGATTAAAAAGGTGTGGAAATATAAAGCCGGGACTTTAAAAAAATAAAAGGTATTACATAATACAGTTACGTGGGACTCAAATGCATCATAAAGAGTGTGTGACGGCAGACAGGATGAAAAACTATAAATAACAATAGAATTGGTAAATATCCAATGTTATAATAACCGAAATAAAGAAAAAAATACATACCAAATAAAATTGAATTTGAAACGGCAGAATATAAAAAAATCCAATCACAAAATTTTGGTGTTATTAAATTCCAAAAGGCATATGATTAAAGAAAATCTTTGAGGAAGCACTAGGTACCTGATCTCTAAAAGAAAATATTTTAAAAATGACACCCAAACATCTTGTCAAATAAATCCAGAATTTTTCATAGTAAAATTCGAGTGTTTCACACATGGGTTCCAGCAGGGTTCCGCAAATGAGGTGGAATATGTAGTGTAAAGAATGCAGGTCAAATACAAAAAAAAAAATTGTAGAATTATTCAGACTAAATCGGGTCCACGTGTCTGTCCCTATCCAATTCGTAGAATAATATCACTAAAGGCGTCCACGATACAGGAGAAATTCCTCAACATAATCTGCTTTATGAAAGGTAAAACTGTGTCAAAGTTGAGTGTGTTTGTAACCCGAATGTTTTTATCAAAGGAAACGGAGGACAATTTAATTTCCTGAGAATGCAACAAATAGAGGATGCTACGGAATTGTCACGCTGTTGAATGAAAACGGGTGAAGCGGGTTAGATATGTGTGTCAGTTGGCCATGTACCTGAAATATAACGATGACAGTATTTACATAATGCCATTTTAAGAGATAGCAAATCCGTAGCACCATTTACTAAAAAGGCCGGTATTAATATAACGACATTAGAAGAGTAAAACTAGGATTTCTGTGTCTAGAGACATGGTTCCGGAACTTACCAGTATACCTTTTTCGTGTCATGTCATCTCTAGGCAGGACCAGAAGAATATTGATTCTCGGGAAGCTACTGGTTAGGCTGGTCCAAAGTTTTATCTTCTTTTTCTCCACAATCGCTACCTCATGATTGAGGGGTGTAATTCCGATGGGCAATTCTCTTCACATGCTCTGTTTGCGCTAGATGACAATCATGATTTCCTCATAGGAAAATTAATCATAAATCATTAATTATACAAAACGAACTTGCTGATATTATGTAAATTACTGATAATGTGCATGACACTAACATTAATCTCCAATACCACATCCAGTCTTCGCTACTCCACGGCACGTCAGCTTCGCTCACAAAGTCCCGTTACTT
Organism: Atethmia centrago; assembly: GCA_905333075.3. Classification (NCBI taxonomy): domain Eukaryota; kingdom Metazoa; phylum Arthropoda; class Insecta; order Lepidoptera; family Noctuidae; genus Atethmia; species Atethmia centrago. Next base: position 1,738,506 of record HG995370.1, read on the forward strand.
TAATTTCCGTTCTCTCGTACTCAATTTGCTGGATCTTTGAAGCACGCGTATGCTAAGGCAATATACCCTCCGATATTAAGCAGCCTTTTTATTCAACTTTGTTTTTCCAAAGTTTGTTCAGCAATAACTTGACGGGAACAACTCCTAGGTTTTGTTATTAGGAATCCGAAGGTGACACGGGATAAGTTTTGAAGGAAGAGAAAATTTGGTTTAATCAATTCCTGAATTATGTTTGACATTTTATTAAATCATTCGGTTTGATATTGGATACCCGTTAATGTATTGTCATCAAATGGTCTATCTCATGTACGTTCGACGGAACCTTTGGATACTGCTGTAGTACTGTATGAACTTTATACGAATTTTGTTACAAAGAGCTCTTCTGCAAAATCACCGTCATTTACGTTGCACTCTGTCACGAAGAACACATAAATAATTACAGCTATAAAAACTCACGTGTACGTACACAACAAAAACCAAACAAAACTATCAGCCATACAGATCTAGCTCATAATTGAAAAGATAATTCAGCGCAGATCAGTGGCAGCTACACTCGACTCAAGTAAGATGGGTTCCCCGTCACTGAACAATGGTTGTCGGGCGCAGCCGCTAAGGGGCGCGTCTCTAACGTGTCGCGACAGACTTGGCACTCGCCTCATAATTGTGCCGTTTGAAGTATTGTACGTGGATTGATTGATGGGAACTATGACGGATTCATCTAAGATGTTTGGGAATGTGCGATAAAAGTTTTGTGATTTTTGATATTTTCCCAAATTGGGTTAAAATGATTAAATAACTCCAATTGAGTGCACTAAAATATTTAATGAAATTGCAATTAGCTCTTTTAAGTTGTGAAGTCTCATTCGTGATTTTAGAACCGATGAAAAACTGAACCCACATATTCTCGTTTCATAATAAATATTTAATCACTTGTTAAAGCAGTTATAAAAAAATTTAAAAAAATGTAAAATTGATTATTACGTTGCCAGTTGGCATTTTTAATGTTGTCAAGTTATTATTATTAGTTACAATTTCACCAGTCTCTCTCTCACTCTCTTGAGTGAAAGTAGGAGAAACGAGACCACAGAGTACTGCAGTTGGTGGCGGCGATGGAGGCGGCGGCGGCGGTGGCGACGATGGTGGAATGTACGCGTGTGTGCTCGTAGATGGTCGAGAGTCAACACTTGGCTCCAAATTTATATTCCTTGTAATGCGGGAGCTAATTTCTTCTTTATTTCTCATCGAGTCATCTATGCAACCCTCGGTTACACTGTTCGACCGCCACCCTCTCCGTGGCGTTTTAGTGTCGATAAGTTAGCACCTGAATCGGTTAGCAATGTAGCCGAGGACCTTCTGAAACTGTGCCCTGTGTATTCATGTAGATCATCTAAATTTAAGAAAGTGGCAATTTATAATAATAATAACTGACCGCCGGTAGCTTGGACCCTGTTCCCGATACCGGTGGGCCACCATTTTTTTATATTTTTAAATGTTTTTATATATTTTTGTATATTCTAATATTTAAAAATATAATTATATTGTGTAAATAATGAAATAAAAGAAAATAATAATAATACATTTAATAAAAACGTTTACAAAAACTGTATATTTGGACAACAGTAGTAAATATTCTATACAATAATAGTGCCTAATAATAAACTAAAACTAAACTATTTTTAATTACAGGTGCAAGTAACGATGATTTGGAATTAGAATGTTAGGTAGCGACCCGCCAAATCTAGATTTATTCAAACCTGTGTTTCAGGCCATCAATTTACATTTCACTTATATTGGGACATTAAGAGTTTATGTAAAACTGATATAAAAATAATCTTTTAACAACTACGAGAAAAAGCATATTGTTACATTAATACCTAAATCTAGCCTATATAAATATACAAAAGTATATACTTACGAGGGAATAAATTATCATCATGACAAAATTTCTAGAAGTTTTATTGTGTCTGTGTAATTGAGTATCGCTAAATATTCTGATAACATCGTATTACATTTTTTATAGCTTACGCTATAGAGGCTTAGTACCTTGTTGAGTCTATTATATAGAAAAGGTCCTAAAAATACATAAAATCGATTTGCAAACGCATGTTTAGTTTGAGGCTTTATACAAACCAAGTCTTTCCTTCTCTTGTCGAAAGGTACTGGGTTGAAAGGAAGTGCTGTGTGCTGGTGTAGTACTATGCTCAGAATAAATAATTGCCGCACTGTTAGCACATTACATGCTATGTAAAGCTGGTGCGTAGTTAATCTAAAGGAGCGAAAGGTAGCAACCTTTAGAATTGCTCTTTGAGCGCGCTCTAGCGGGAGTAAAATTGTTTTAGCAGCACCTCCCCAAGATCTTATGCAATAGGTAAGAATGGATTGACACAAAGCTAAATAAACCTGTTTAATTAACTTATAGTCGGCTATGTTCCGTAAATTCTTAAAAACAAAAACAAATTCCGAAAACAAATTTCCGAAAACATATCGATTTAGATTGGGGTCAATAGCGACACCTAAATATTTCAAATGGTCAGCTTTAGCTAAAGTGGGGCAAGAACATGCAGTGTTAGCGCACGTGCTGCAATTATATGCGTAAATGTTTAGATTAGTAAGCGGTATGTTAGTATTTCTCATTGTAAATTATATGTGTTTTGTTTTATCTGGATTTAATGTTAGGAGATTCAGCAGGAGAGGAGCCAATCAGATACAATGTTAAAGACGTTCTGAGCAGGTTCGTAGACCTCATCTCTTCATTTAGCTGAGAACAATAAAGCGGTGTCATCCGCATAAGATATTATGATACCATTTTGGAGTGGCAGGCTGCACAGTTCATTTATATAGATTAATAATAACGTGGGACCCAAAATGCTGCCTTGTGGAATTCCAAAACAATTATTTTTAAGTTCAGAACTTGTATACTGACCTATTTTTACACATTCATGACGATCGCTGAGATAATCCAAAAATAGTAGAAGTTGTGCTCCTCTTATCCCAAGTGTTTCAAGCTTGTGCAAAAGTAAAGTACAAGAAATAGTGTCAAAGGCCTTGGCAAGGTCTAGAAAAATCCATTCTAATAACAAGTAGCTAGATATTTCTAGGGCTGTTATTCATGTCCTAGCATTAATGCACATCGTATCTGCAAATATCTTCAAAATTTGCCCTTAAGAAAGGAAATATCGTTGCAACATCCAAACTCCAACCCAAGAAAAATAAACAACATTCTTCAAGCAAAACTAGCAAACTGGACCATATTTTCGTCCACTAAATTATGTTCAGCATCGCATGAATCATACCGGCCCTTGCAGTACCCCTACCACGCTAAACGATTGGCTTTCCGTGAGTTATCGCCTCGCCGCGTTAATCGCTTGCATGATTGATGATCGCAGGCACCGGCGAATTGTTAAATAGCCATTTTAGCTAAATACGGGAAGATGGTGGAGCGGCTGTGCGATTTCAATTAGATACGACACTGACTGGGGATTGTTTTACTTGATTTGAGGATAAGTAGTGAACTAATTTGAACATGGTTGTAAATCTTTTGACGTCTTCAGGATACGTCGGAAGCGAATTATTTTAGGTGACTGGACTGGAACACCCGAGTGGTTCTAGAGTGCTGAGTGTTAGAATATTTAGTTAGTACTCAGATTACTCAAGTGTTTCAATAACCGGACCATTGGTGTTTTTGTGATGATGATTCTTTAATAAAAAAAGTCGATATAGCGATCTCGTAGATTTCTGTAAGCAAACCGTCGGTCTTAGTTACAGAGAGTGTTTATGGCATAGGAATTTAAAATTTCTTAAGGTATTACATAATTCCAAAATTCTCAAGTAAGTGAGTGAGTAATGTTCTTAGTGGCTCATCCTTTAAAGCCAACACCACGTTGGCTGGGACAAGCTAGACTAGAGTAATAATAATAATAGGCCTCATAACGCACGTACTACAATGATTATAAGATTATGATTTTTCCACTTTCAGTAATGGAAATATTGTTTATTATTCGTTCAAATATAAAAAGTAGATATTCCATGCAGACAACAGAAAACACATTCTATCTACAAATGCTTGGTATACACGAAAGCTTATTCAGATTTACCTACGCGTCTCTTATTCAAAGCAGTTTACTCAAATTTTTATATTCTCTACAAGTGAACGGTTTACGATACAGCTTAACTTACTACACATTTGAATCAAGCTTTTCAGACAAAGTTATTTTAACGATGCTAATAAAACAAAACTATCCGCGCGTCTCCCTTACTACTCAATACAAGTGATTGGTTGTGGATTAACTGCATCTACCAACGAATAAAGGCGCACTATTACACTCCACAGCTATATCCGAGAGGCGATAATTTCCAGTAACTTATCGTTATCTTGCAATATTTTCAACATTTTGGCAAGATTCCTGAATATTCTCAAGCAAAATCTGGGCCAAATTTCCAAGAAGACTTTAAGTTATTGAAACATTTACAAAAGCCACAATCAGGAACAGAAATGGTTCCTTTGAATTCCTCAATAAAAATACTTGCAGTAATAGCGATTAAGGAGTTAGAAACTTGTATAGTATCAGACAGTTCTATGTAGTACAGGAGCTGGGCAGCCGATTCTTCTATACAGAACGAAACTTCGCAGATAGGACAATGGATCTCAAACTTCGGTCAGCGAGGAATTTTCAGAGCATAATCAAGTTAAACTGGGCGTTGTTAAAAAAAAATCATTTAGTTCGTTAATTAACAAGTATGCGGAAACTGAGAAGTTGTATAAAGTTCAAGAATTATGGGATGACGGCGACTACAAAAGTTTAACAGAACCGCCTCAGGAGTTCATTCAATTTGAAGGTAATGGGATTGATAATGTGGCTCCTTAGTAAATAGAGGTCGGCTTACTCAAGTATTGTACTGCCGGCCGAATGGCTCGTTTACGTTGATCGATACAAAACGATTGTGGGTTGGCTCAACACTACGCGATTAGTACCACTTGCGGTGCCCGTCTACGGTCTCTACGAATGTACTTTATGTCAACTGGAAGATTTGTTCCATTTTAGACGACTTTATAAAGCACATTATTATACATTAGTTTACGTATGTGTGACGTAGTGGTAATATTCTAAATTTATTATCTAAACTTTCTATTTTGAGCTTAAATAATACGATAATTCTCAAAGCTCTTTCGTATATTTAAAGGATAAAATTAGAGCCCTGAAATCAATAAATATTTCAATTTATCGAACGAGTATTCATATGAGTTTTTTTAGTGTGTCCCTTAAGGTTGGACAGATGACCGTAAAATCATTGATGTGGAACAATTGGCTCATTTTCATGACTCTCCCCAAACTTATGAGTATGTTACTGTATGCTCCTGTGCGCAAACAACTACTTCACGCTTGGCCTGATTTTGTTCCGTAAACGTCTGAAACTTATAAACTAGTTGGCCTAAATGCTACCTAAAAAACATCCAACATGTTTACGCCAAACCGGGACCCTCATGCGCCAATAAGTCAAAAACTTTTTTGTTATTTCGGCGATGAGGAGAACGAGGCGCGGGGCGCGGGCCGGGGTGTCGAAATCGGCACATTTGCTAAAGTGTTCTACTAACTTTCTCCATATGAACTCGAGTGTCGTTGAGTTAACTTTTTATAACCCGCGCTTTTGTATTTCCAGATTTGACAACTTTCCCTGCGACCCTCCGCTATATTTTAGGGCCACATTTTCTGTCCTCTCAATATGCAATCTTTTCTGATTCGTTTCAATCATCCTTCGTTATATGGCGGTATTTTCTGTGTTTGCATGTTGTCCTTTTCTTTCGATTGGGTTTCCTTTTCATTCACACAAGAAGGATTAAAATAAGGAACACGTGATAAGAGGCACGAAGGTCTAAAGCGGGTATAAATCTGTCAATCAGCGCTGACTTCCTGTTCTAAAGGGTACAGAAGCCAGCTCAGCGTAAAGGAAATTTGTAAATAATCCAACAGCGATGTCCGTGATTACACGAATACTTTACATATTACATTACATCACGCTTATAATCCCTGAAATATTAGGCAGAGGTGTACCTATGGCACACCCACATTTGGCCAGGTATACAACTTTCTATATTTAAATTAAGGTGTATGAAACAGCGGGCGTCATTTTCCTCATTACAATTTACGCTTTAACTTTGGAAGGAAAATTAGTTGAGTTATTCACCGAAATTCCTTCCGATTTATCGCTTAACAATCAAAGCAGTTACCGAAGAAGGCGAACTCGACGTCGGCAAGAGTTTCACAAATGTTCGACTTCTTACTAAACTCAATGAACTTTACAAAAGACAGACGTTAATGAACCTTGTACTCGTACTTCTTAATTTTTCGTTTAACTTTTTACGTGGCTTCTAATCGATGAGTTGATGGAAATTGAATGTAGCACCCACTGACAGTTGAGAGAAGTTGTTATTGAATTTAAATAAAATGAAAGCGGAGAACACTTAGCGAACAAACAAGGGTTGTATTTAGAACAATGTGAACAGTGAGTGACGTCATGACGAGTCGGACGTGAGTCGTGTACCGGAGGGCTTCCTCGAGAACTTGCTCTTGTTCTAAATACGACACTACACTTGTAAGCGGGTAATGAACATTACACAAGGAGCATACATACCTACAACGAAATTAAGTTTAAATTAATTCTCAAACAATTTTGTCACTGAGAAATATTATTTTATAACCCTTTTCTGGCTTTAATCCCTAAAGGCTAAACTTATGCCTCTTCGTAATATGAAGAGGCATAAGTTTTCAAAGACATGCCTAACGTATTATTATTATGTAACAAAAATACACATTTCCAAAACTTGGGCACCACTAGTCCAGTGACGGAAAAATACTTTTAAAACATTTTCTGCACTCAACAGTTTTTATTCACGAAAAAGGTTACATTCAATCGCAGCCAATAGGTCAAAAGTTTCCAATATTTGAGAAAGACTGAACTTCAGCTGCGACGTTGATAGATTCCCAATACTACCTACTTAAATTTTACGTTTACACTTTTTAAAGCCTGAAGTCTTTTTAGATATTTAAGGCTTTTACAGAAAGCATTATAATAATATAATAATAATATCCTTTATTTCAGTTGCCTGAAATAAGACCCATAAAAACACAATACATATATAAGTATAAAAACAATAACTATAAACTAATACATATTTTCTACAACAAACTTAAGAACTACTGCACACGAAGTGATGGCATCGTGTTACGCTGCGAGGTGTTGCGTAGCCGACCGCGGAAACGCCGATACAGCACATCTTTCGGCCAAACTATTCCTTGAGGAAGTTCACCAAATGATGAGTCGAAACACGCACCACGAACGACTTCAAATTGGTGTTATGGCGCGCCATCAACTTCTCCACCCTCAAGGTCCAGTTGGGCTTCACCCGTATGTACTCTACGATGTTCTCAGTCGTCGTAGAGTGATGCAAACGGGACACGTACAGCTGCGTCGTCGATACTGCAGGACGTAGCAGCATGTTAGTACCTGCAGGCGCTGTCCCACACTGGTTGCGATAAGTAGGCTTCCTCTTCTTTCTCTCCGCTATGATGATGTCGTCCTTATCGCATGTGATCTTTCATGGACCCTGCTGCTTGTGGTCCATCACAGCGTCTTCAGTCGCATTCGATGCTGAGTGACTCTGCTTTCCCCCTTTAGGTTGCTCTACTTGTCATTTTGCGACACAGCAGGATTCGTCTTGGCGAAAATTGCAAAATAGGCCCGTTTGGGTGTCGATGTACCTATTACACGCGTTGCTTCCCCGGCAGGTACGACGCGATCAGCGGAACATGATACAACGCTTGCATTCTTGGCAGCCGATGACGTAGATTCACTCGCCGACTGAAAACTGCAGACTGAAGCATTTTGTGCCCCGCGACGAGTGTTTACATTGTACCCTTCCGGTGACCCACTTGTTGGAATAGCGTTACGCAACAACACTACTTCGGCTCGCAGTTAACCAATGGTGACATCCGATGACTCCAACTTAGACTTCATATCAGCCAGGCTCACCTTCAGAGACGTGATGTCCTTCAGCAGCCTGGTAACGTCGACGTGGTCGAAAGTGACGGGAAGCAGTTTGTGCAGCTCCTTCGCCACAAACTCTGGCACGTCATCCGAATCTGTCCTCTTCAGCAGGTCGATGATGTCCTGCAGACTCTTCTCGCCACCATCCCTGCGGTGAGATGGAGCCCACGATGCTAAATTTTGATTTACTCGATCGTAGTGGTGACCTATTGGATTTTGAAGATTCGATGGTAGAAAGAAAACAGTCATATGGAAATACTCAAGCGCATCAAATATTGATGGAGTTTAAGCTCTACATGTCTCTGATGACGGAGGTATGTTAATCTATCAGTTTGCATTGTGAGGGTGGCCTTACGGAAGGGTAAAAATTGGGAAAAATAGTTATTATCGGGCGCGTCTGACTTTCAGGGGTGTTAAGTCCTGCCGGGGTCGCGGGAAGGTACTTATGGGTTATCGAGGCCCCCGCAACACAGGCAACAGGAAGGAATACGGGTGGGTTTTAGTCAGTAAGAGTCTGACACACCCTCCTGCTCCGCCCAGAGCGGGGAAAGTTATTTGATGATTTCCCAGCATCCAAAAAAAAAAAAAAGGGGTGTTAAGTGAACCCGAAAGAAGCTCCCATTCAAAAGACTGACGATTTGGACGTGACGCAAGCTCGTGGCGTGAAAATGCAAAAATCGCTATTTTTAAATACTCGAGCGCGTCAGATTAATAATCAGATGGTTAATCTAACGATTATTTGGAAGTATTTTCTTAATAACGCGGTTAGAAAAACAATGGATTTTTATCACTGGATGTGACAAAAAAAAAAAAGGAAAAATGCATGCAAATAAAAAAAAATCTATGTAATTGTAATTTAAAAAAAAAGTCAGATAAAGTAAAAACGCTTTTTTTTAAACTTCGACTATAGCAGTGGAATTATAGTCATACAGCAAGTCTGGTTCAATTTTGTCATCATTTCATCTACAGTTTACACATTTCGCCTATCCAAACATTGTCGATGTATTTTTGTCATTTTCTTTTTATTTCATTAATCACTCTTAAAAAGTCCCTTTTTTACCCGACTGCCCCAGAAGGAGGATAATGTTTTTCGAGAGTATGTATGTATGTATGTCTATTTCTTTGGCACGCTCTGTAGCCTAAACGGCTTGATGGATTTAAACATAAAAGGTGTCGTTAGATTTGTCTGAATTGTAGGAGTGACATAGGCTATATAATATTTATATATTGTACCTGCAAATACAAAAAAAAAGGGAAGCGAAGGTTTTTTTTAAAATAAATTACAACAATATTGATATCAAATAACAGCTGGTAATGAGTCAATTCCATATACATATAAGACTAAAAAGCTGGAAATAAAACAAATTATTTAAAAAACAAAAAACCCGACTGCAAAAGCACATAACTGAAAAGAGAAAAACAAGCATTATAATCTATAGAATTTTAGTATCGCAGGCGGGGACAAACCAATAACCTGAAATGAGGTGTAACTTTTGTTTGTCCCCCGCGGCGATACCAAAATTCTATAGATTATAATGCTTGTTTTTCTCTTTTCAGTTATGTGTTTTTGCAGTCGGGTTTTTTGTTTTTTTAAATAGTTTGTTTTTTAGTAGACTCATAAGCATTTATTATAATTCTGTTGATTTTTGTTAACCTAGTTTCTATATGAAAAAATTGCAATTCAAACTTTGACACGCTCTCTTGTAATATTGCTGATTTTCACATCCGATAATGTTAATAGGGATAGGCGATCTGTTACAATAAATCATTAAAATACTTAAAAATATTTTATTGTTTCATTAAACGAGTGATAATAAAGTATTGAAAAGTTAATATACCTAAATGTGGAGTATCCCCTAGAATATCTGGTGTTATGACGACATCTTCATACGCTTCTGAGTGGGAAATACCTGCTTCACTGCAGCTGCACGCTTTAAACTTTATTCACTATTTTTGTTACTTCGGCTTATGGAAATCGGCAAATTATATTTTAGCCGTTATTCTTGGATTTATTACCTTCAAAATAATAAAAAAAAATTAACACATGAACAAAGTGTATAAATTATTATAATATGAGACTCGAAGAATGTGAAACGAGCTTGTGTAAAGTACAAACAACACTATTTAAAGTTTTAAAATAATTATCACGTAAAAAAATTAGTTAGATTAAAATTACTTATTAGTCTGATAGGCTAGATTGTAATTAATTATTAAGAACCTGGATATTTTTAATAAAAGACAAAAAAAAAAAAATCGACCGCGCTCCAGAATGTCAAAGTGAGGTCTTTTTGCAAGTTTGTGCGTCACGTTTTTTTTTTTTCAAGTTTATAAATATGTCAAGATTCGCCAACATTTTGTGCAAAACTTTTATAACGTCAATTTCCTTAAGTCAACAATTATTTCTGTTCCCCTGTCTTTCCTCATTTTTACGCGGCTTTCTAGTCCTCGGAATTTGAATTTGTTTAGATAGATAGATATTTTTTATTTTTTTATTTAACAGTTTATGTACACACATATAAACAGACAAGAAGAAAGGAACAGAAAAATACGTACAAAGGTGATGCTTATTTCTAAAGAAATCTCTTAAAAATTATACAATAAGAGAATATTATTACATAAATACATACTTCTAAAATACATATCACTAAAATACTTATATACTTATAATTAATAGTATCATAGAAAGTAGGTAATTTTTACAATTAGGTATTACAATATTTTTGAATCCTTATACAATCCGCCTCATGGCATGCAATTTTTTTAATTATAATTAATTTAATAATTAAAGCTATTTAATTACTTAATATACGAACATCGTAAATTAAATAGTAATATCATTTAAAAAATCTGATACAGAGTAATAGCATGTTTGTGTCTTGTTTGTTACTTAAAGTTGGGAAGGCGACAGATATTCGACCTCGAATACTTTAGTTATATATTTTTACTTCTATATTGGAGTCACGCTCACTAAGAAGATTAATTATTAGCAGAGGCAGGCAAAATCGAGACAAAAGGAATAAGTTATAATACAATATAATTTGTGTTGACAACTTAAACAGTCGGTACCTACGGTGAAATGTAATAAAGTGGGTGGTCTAGCAGCGACAGGGTTTTTTCGATCACTGTTATAAAAAAAACTTTTTACAATAGAAATCAATTTATACAACAATATTTCACTTTTTTGGTATGGTATGTACCTACCTACCACACACTAATTCGTATACCACTTGCTATGTAAACAACAGTGACAGGAATATCAATAACAAGATACACTCAAGTGGATTAAATACGTACTATCGAAGCTAACGCAAAAACGGACAGTTTTTGAGTTAGCTTAGCAAAACAAAGTTATTAAAATTGATATGGGACCACCGCGCAAGCTTCCTGTACCAAACAAAAAAAGAATTTTCAAATCAGTCCACAATAGTTGACGAAAATTTCGATGTACATACGTACAAAATAAAACGTACAGACAAACATATACATATAACCTCCTCCTTTTTGAAGTCGGTTTAAAAATAGTAGCTGCTTAACTTTCTCATTTTACTTTCTTTATTTATTAGGTATATATTGGCTTGGCGTTATTAAAAAACTTTGAGATATTTTCATTTTTTTCATAAAATCATGTTATAGCCAGCGAAACAAGTCGTCATATTGTGATTAAAACTGTATTAGTCTACTGAATGCTATTTATATTTAACGTTAAGTTTTTACATATTCCGTCAGTCATCATCATCGGCCTATTCTTTTCCCAACTAAGTTGGGGGTAGTGAGGTGTAAGGCTCCCCCAGCGACGTCCAATCTGGGCGCGCGTGGAACTCTACGCGCCACCGCCTTGGGTCCTGCTGGATGACGGGGCGGTGGATGTCCCCGAGTCCACCATCCCTCCAGACCTGTTTACGGGAGCTGGAAGAGGGCGTTTTCCACCCTCTGCTGACGCCCGGCTCACCTTCTGAGGATCAGGAGAGTGGTCTCGATATCCCTCTCTTTTCCGCAGCCTCCTTCTGTGAAATAACGGTTTCACAGAAGGAGGCCACCGCATCCCACGACTCGGCGCTCGCGGTCATGGAACGAGCGATGGCTGGCAGCGACGGGTTGGCCCCGATTTCTGAAACGATGGCACGGCGTGGCACCTCCCATGCGGCACACTCTGCCAGTGTATGCCGCGCCGTATCCTCCCGGCAGTGGACGCAGTGGTGAACGAATGACAGCCTGGACCAACGCCTTGACGTGCTTTGTGAGGACCGGAGGGGTCTTGGTATGTAAAGATAACCTGACTTACGGAATATGTGGTGTACCACATATTCCGTCACTAAATACAGCAAGCAGAACCGTGATATAATCACGGGTACCATCTCTATTTTATAAGAGGCTCTTTGTTCGCCAGATTTCGAGGAACGTATCGCATCTTAAATTCGCTTAATAAATGTAAATCCTGTACAAAGTGAACTGTATTTCCACTGCGGCTCACCAAAGATTTGTAACCGACTGTTGATATAAATCCACCGAATCGCGTAGTCAGGCCCAACCCCACCACGCCCTCGGAACACCGACTATTTAACTCAGCAACATTATTTTACACAGCTTTGCAGTTACTCAGACCTTAAAAAGTTTAAAGTTATTTTGCCACGAAGTAGGACGCAAGTGTAATAGAGTATCAGCTTATCTCGACTTGTGAGGGAACGAAAGATAGAAAGGAATGGAAAAGGAATACTTCTTGTAGGTACCTAATAATAACGTTCTCTCTAGTTGTCTCTAAGTTATCTTGACCTAAAATAATAATCATAATAACGCACCTTTAATAAATATCATCAAATAATGGTTTTTACAACGTGCTGAACACACACATCAGCTTCAAAATAACACATCGATTGATCGGATTTTGGAATACTGTCGGTAACGTAAATTTTAGTAATATTAAATGGCTGTTTAAATAACAACCACAAAGGTATTTACTCCTCTATAGAAATGTCTCTATATCTCTATACCTCGTCAACAAAGTTGTTGGCGTGATTAATTTGTATACCCATGCTAAATTACAGCTTTATAGTATTAAAAGTCTGTGAGTTAAGCAAAACCAGCTCGCCATTTTCCACAAATACTTGTTAACGTTTTCATTGAGGTAATTACTATCAAAAATGTTGACTTCAAGTGGCAGAGATCTCTCGCGTTCGGCCCTGGGTCAGGCCATGGTACGGAGCAAGAGGGCATGGGCAGCCGTCACCTCCTTCTGCGAAGCAGTAATGCTCGCGAAGGAGGAGGCGGGACGGTTAAGGAAAAAACAAATTTCACGCCCTAATGAAATGAAATGATTTTATTTTCTGTAAGTAGGTTTATACAAACACTTTTACACGTCAATCATATTTAGAAAAAAACTAGATGAGCTCGGCGTTTCCTATCTGACTACTCTGAGATGAAAGGCCGAAACAAACTCAGAGGTCACAGTCTCTTTTAAAGTCCAGACATAATCTTGGTCAGATCATGTGAAGACCATGTAGATTTTTGTCTGAAATGGTCTTTTGAGGAAAAAACCACACAGATTGAGTGGACCTATCCAGTCAGTGCACGCATTTGTCAGTAATCGTGCAGCTCAACTCAGAACTTAAGGAGCTCAACGATTCGACGAACAATACCAAAGAAAGGACATTTGAGTAGGCCGCTTAAATGACTCAAACTGCCAGACTAAGATGAAAACTAACTGAGAGAAATAATAAAAACAATAATCCAATTAGTCTTCACATTCACAATAATTTAAAAAGAATATAATACTTCAAAAAAGTAAATATTAATGTCATAGTGTATATAACAAAATCATCAATGTCACACTTAGTATAAAAATAGATTTAGTATAAAATTAGTTTGTTGCCTGGGGGTACATTGGAGTAGCTTAATTAATTAATCCCAAGCCTTTTTGTCGTCCAAGTAATCTTTAACTTTATAGAAACCTTTTTGACAGAGTTTCTGTTTAATAAATGATTTAAATTTATTGAGGATCAGTTCTTTGACATGGCTTGGGAGTTTGTTGTAAAAACGTATACTTCGGCACTTAAATGAATTACTAATTTTTTGGAGCCTAGTCTTGGGCACAATAAGTAAGTCTTTGTTTCTAGTATTTATCTCGTATGAATGTCGCTGTGTCTAGAATATAGGTTAATATTCTTTTTGACATAAATCAGGTTCTCATATACATATTGCGACTGTCATTATGTTTATATCCTTAAATGTATCCCTCAGTGAATGCCTACAACTTAGGTTATAAATTGCTCGAATGGCTCGTTTCTGCAGCACAAATATAGCCTGAATGTCGGCTGCATTTCCCCACAGCAAAATGCCGTACGACATTACACTATGGAAATAACTAAAATATACTAATCGAGCTGTTTCTACATCAGTCAAATGACGGATTTTATACACCGCGTAGGCTGCAGAGCTTAGCCGCTTCGACAATTTGGTTATATGTGGGTCCCACTGTAGCTTTGAGTCCAAAGTAATACCTAAGAACACAGTGGTGTCCACAAGATCCAACTCCGCCCCATTTACTAGTACATTGGTTTTTACGTGCTTAACGTTAGGTGTCAGAAATCTAATACATTTTGTCTTTTTCTCGTTTAAAAGTAAATTATTAACACTGAACCAATGTACTATTTTAGAGAGAGCATTATTTACATCGTCAGTAACTGCCTGTTATCGTTTAAGCTTAAATAAAAGTGATGTGTCATCTGCAAATAACACTATTTCATGACTGTTCTTTATAAGGCAAGGTAGGTCATTAATATATACGAGAAATAAAAAAGGGCCAAGAATTGAGCCCTGCGGAAATCCCATAGTGACAATAGAACCCGGCGATCGCTTACCGTTAACGTCCACTCTTTGGATCCTATTATCCAAATAAGAAATAAGAAGATCCAAGGCAGTGTTCCTAACCCCATAGTGATGCAATTTTCTGACCAATGTATCATGAGAAACACAATCGAAAGCCTTAGATAAGTCACAAAAAATACCTTGGGCATCATGTGACTTCTCCCAAGCCTCAAAAATATGTGCAAGAAGTTCCACACCAGCGTCGGTAGTCGATCGACCCTTTGTGAAACCGAATTGTTTACTGTTTAATAATTTATGTTTATTAAAATGTCTTTGCAATTGATCTAGCATCAATTTTTCAAATATTTTACTAAAGGTGGGAAGCACAGAAATTGGTCTAAAGTTTGTGGGGTCTGATGTGCTGCCCGATTTAAACAAAGGTATTATTTTACTACTCTTTGTTAAGTCAGGAATTACACCACAGTCAATACATTTATTAAAAATAATTGCCAATTCTGGCGCTAGTGTTAATTATGCATTTTGCAACCTCCACAGAATTTCCCCATAGATCAGCTGTTTTTTTAACATTGTGTATTGAAAGTTTTAATAATATCCCGAGCACTAACATAGTCGAAATTAAATTCATGGTTACAAATATCAACATTTTCTTTCAATATGGACTCAGCAACAGTGGGTGATGAATTTAAAGATTTAGTGGTTGAGACTGGAATGTCTGCAAAGAAATTTTCAAAAACTGTGGCAACCTCTAAATCCGTTTTAATAACTGTATTGTTAATATTAAGGCTGTATTCACAATTACGCTTCCTATCCCTTCCAGTCTCATTGTTTATAATTTCCCAAGTCGTTTTTATTTTATTTTGACTATTTTTAATTTTTAAACTTAAATATCGACTCTTAGCTTCGCTACAAACTTGTTTAAATAATTTGGAATAGTTCTTAACATATTGATTAAATTCTTTACTTTTATTATAATTTCTTTCCTCATAAAGTTCAAAAAGTTTGATTCTACTATTAAATATCCCTTTAGTTGCCCATTCACTGAAGGTTGCAGAACCATTAACTGAGATCTGCTTGGGTACAAATGTTGAGTTAAATTCTTTACAATACATGGAAAAAAAGGAATTGTATAGTGCATTAGGATCATGACTATAAGGCAAGTAGGCTAACTGACTTTTAAGTTTGTTTTTAAAGCTTTCCAAGCGACTGGCAGTTTTTGGCACTACAGTGATATCTCGCTTAGCCACTTTTCTATCTTGCTTACTAAATGTAATCAGCTGACCACAGTGGTCAGAATCCAGTTGGCTTATAATTTGCCTAGTAATAGGTAATATGTTAGTAAATATATTATCTAAACATGTAGCTGAGGTGGCGGTTATTCTAGTAGGCTCTAAAAATAAATGATCAAGGTTATATGACTGAAATAAATTTTTAATTTTTTAGGCACATCGATGAGTCCTCTAACAAATTGACATTAAAATCACCACATACAATTATATTTTTTCCTAATTTACCAAGTTTTTGTAACACATCATCCATAATACTCTCAAAGCAATCATAAATCGATGACGGAGGCCGGTACACGCTCCATACAACAAGCCGCTCCAACTCCACACAAGCTATTTCAATAGTCCGCTCAACAGAGAGGCTCACTATATCCTTACGATCTTTGAATTTAAGTTGTTTAGTTAACAGTATCAATGAGCCGCCATGTATTTCATTTTCTCTGCTGAAAGAACTACCAACCTGGTGATTACTGAAATTAAACATGAACTGATGGCTTTTTAACCAATGTTCTGTAATACACAAAATATCAATGTTGTTACAGTTCATGAATAATTCAATTTCAAGGTCTTTTCTCAACATACCTTGAATATTTTGGTGCACCAGGTTTACTGTGTTAGAACTTATTCTGACATTTCGATGATTTATTCTAATATTTAAGTTTAAATTATCTCCATTAATTATGCAAGAGGTTTTCTCTGTTGTCTCAATTTCTAATTTAAATTAATTTCAGCTTGTGTAGCCAAGTTATTGGCTGAATCAATGAAAATGTCAGATAATTGCTCAATAGAAGCAACAGTTTTACTAACCAATTTATTGGCTGATATATCAATAAACAAAAGGTATAGCGATAAGGCTATTTGTCTTTTTAAACATATTGGTAAATACAATTTGTATTTTGTCACATATAAATATTTACTAACATACTTGTTAGTGTCAATGACATGACAATTGTTATTGTTGAATGTCATATTATTTAACATTATGTTTAATTTGTGCCTAAACTTATTTTCCTTTTTTGGCAAACTGTTACTATAGGGAAATGTAAACATAACAATCTGTCTGTCTAGCTAACAATGAAGTAGACTGGTCTGATTCACATTTCCTCTCTCACTGATCAATAATATCAAAGTTGTATCCTGGTGGAAATTAAAACTAATAATCTTTGTCACTATCTCAACATAACTTATGCCAGGCATACAATAATTGGTAACTGACTTTCCCTTGCAAATATTTGATAATAACCGGCCCGTGTCTTTCCCAATTTCATCACTAAATATCACAACCTATCGCCCCGAGCCGCCGCAGGAGACGCCCTGGGCGTCGGGAATCCCGGGCGTATTTCCGGCCACCGTAGGCGCGGGCTTGCGGACGGTGAGCAATGGGTAGCTCACAGTCCGGTAAGGACTAGGCTCGGGTCGACGGCGCGTTGTGTTCCATGCGCGCCTCAAAGAGATGTCCTCAGCACAAGTGTAGGGGTCCACTAGGGCCGATTCCTGCCGGGGTCGCGGGAAAGTTCGAAAGGGTTACCGAGGCCCCAGGCAACACAGGCAATGGAAGGAACACGGGTGGGTTTTAGTGAGTAAGAGTCTGACACACCCTGAGCAACACGTATATTTGACCCCCGGAAATAATCATCAAGGCACGAAACGCGAGTGACAGCCTGTTGCCACCAAAATCTAGAGAGAAATACCTAGCGGCGTACGAAACTAATAACAATACAAGTCTGTTTTTTTTCCTCTCAAGTTGAAAAACGTCGTATGAAACGCGTGTGTATTGATTTACATTCATTACACACTCGGCTCCCGAATAATACCGGCTCGAGTGTAGTGAGTGACCAACATAGCACACTTGTATCATAATCTACTATTAGTCTGTTGTTATTTTTTGTTACACGTTCTATACTCACACAAATGCATACTGTCTCTAATTGGACGAAACCAGGAAAGGGTGTGGTCTGTCACCAGCTGCGGTTGCCGCAGAAATATTTTCATAAGTGAACATGCTTAAGTATTGCCGATAGTACCTCAAGTGGGTCTAAATTTAAAACTTGATGGCAAGAAACTAGATGCTGTTGAAACTGTATTTCTAGGAATTACTCTAGATTCGAAACTGCAATGGGGTACCCACATTAGAGCTCTTTCAGGTAGATTAAGTTCAGCTGCATATGCAGTAAGAAAAAATATCTGTATTAAATATCAACATAAGTTACGTATTTAATTAATAACAAGTACGTCTTATTTTAATGCAGAACTTGGTTGTTTTTTATTTTCGATTACTCAACCCAATTTTAAGTAAATTGATAATTGCTTCATATTTTGCAATAAATTACAAGTGTTTTGTCATCGCGCTTCTCTTTCTTTTCTATGCAATCTGACAGTGACCGCGGTTTAGGTGTTGTCAGCGTCTTAAGGTTGTGTGAGAAAACGCCAGCTCCAGTTCCGGAGTTGGTCTTTGATCCATCGGTGTTTGATCTCTTACCTCATACGGGCCTGAATACGAGTAGTCACACGGTTCCTCTGTGAGTATTATGTTGTAGTGCTTTTGGAAACAGTGTAGTTTTGGGGCTCTGCCGCAGGGTGCCATCTTTGGTCGTCGTTTGATCGCATCCTCCCTTATGCGTATATGCGTGATTCTAGAGAGACTCTAAAGTCTACTAGAGTCTTTCTAGAATCTAGGGCGGTGGTAGGCGTAGTTCTCATACAGCCCGTGACTGCTACACAAGCAAACCGTTACAGTTTTTCGAGATCTTTTTGGGCTGTGCTCAGGTATGTCCTGGGCCACCAGACTAGTGAGCCGTATGTGATAATTTGCCGGATGACCATGGTGAATAGCGAGTAGGTAATTTTGGGGTTAATTCCCCAGTTCCTGCCGAGTAGTATTTTACACTGCCACAGAGATACGAGTATGCTGGCTTTTGTTTTGTTTGCTTTTGTTTGTCCAAGAAGATTTCCAGGTACTTGGTTTCAGTTGACAGGCTTAGGGTGGTCCTAAAGAATCGTGGTAGGTGTAATATTGGCAATTTCCACTTCTTTGTGAATAGAACAAATTCAGTTTGTAGAGTCTACTTTGTAGGGTGCCATTTATTATTATGGTTATGTCATCCGCGTAGTCTACGGTGAAGTAACCTTTATCGTTGAGTGTTTTGATGAGGTTGTCGACGACCAGGTTCCATAAAAGCGGCGAGAGGACGCCTCCTTGTGGGCAGTTCTTTGCCACTATGACCCTGGTAGTGTCGTTCACTGTGACTTGTACAGCTCTCAGTTGAAGCATGTTTGAGATCCAGCCACTTATGGTCGGGTCGGCTGTGTCTGTCAAGGGCCGTGTTGATGCTATTGAACATTGTTTTGTCAAAGGCACTCTCGATGTCAACATGAAATTGTGATACCCAAATTTAGATTAACAAAAACAAGCAAATCATTTGTTATCAACAGTATCCGCTTTTATATGAAGTTGCCAAAGTCGGTTACAGAACTTAGCGATGGAAAGTTCAAAACCCACACCAAACGTGTCCTTCTCAAAAATGCGTAATAAGACTACGTTGAAGACAGGGAAGTTTGGCAATAATTCCTTCTGCACATGTGGCTTCCCTGGTACCTCACAAACGGCATAACTATGTAAATGTCTATTAACTGCTCCCAAATTACGATGTTTATTTTATTTTGTTTTATACATACTTCTGTGACATAATATTTTCATTATTTGACATTATATACCCACAATTTTGATATGAAACTATTTATTAGTGGCTTTTGTGGACTTTATACTAATTAATTTGTCAAGGACGGCTAATGAGACAAAATTAAAAAAAATAAAAAAAAAACTTTTGTAAATCGTACACTATGCAGCCAAGCATATTATATGTTGGAGGATTACATCGGTGATAAAAATGCTTGGTTCAACGTCCTGCTCCACAAGGGCGCAAAACCTAATTGATTAGCCTTTGAAAACCGACCCCATGACAATTCAAAAGTGCCTGTAAATGGTTTATTTGAAATAAATGCTTTGAGTTTGAGTTTGACTTAATAGTTCAGGTTCCAAATTCGAGTTTGCTCAATGAACATTTATTTCAAGCTAAAGTATACGTAGTTTGAAAGAAATGTATATTTTCGTACTACTTATATTCAAAAACATCCTTGTTCTAAATGTATTTCTCAACAAGAACTTGTATGAACTATGTAGGTACTCGTACATATGTTCTTTTTGAGAATTAAATTGATTTAAAGTGTAGAAGATTATTTCTGGCTTATCTGTGATCACTGATCACTTATAATTGCATACCATTAGCTATTAACACAACTTAATTCCAACATCCTTCCAAATAAAAACGACAATAACTAGCCCTCGTTACCTAAAACCCATGTTCCGAATGTTCCGACATAGTATTTAGCTAATTGCAGCAACACTCACTAATTCGGTCAGTGTAGGCGCTCCACGTGATGTCCATACATCAGTTCGGGAGGGGGACAGGAGTGCGGTGCGGTGCGGTGCGGTGCGGCTGGAAGTGAGGAGAGCCCGCTTGCAACACGTGCCCGACTCAAATTAATCATTCCTATGTCGTATTAGCTACCTACCGCCAACGATACCTCTGTCATTTTAATTATATCAAGAACTCTCTCTTTTTTTTTTGCGAAATTAATTTTCGGCATAATAAGGAAAATGTAACAATTCGTGATTAGGTTAATTGCGATGTGATTACGTTAATTACAAAGGGCAATATGACAAAGGGAAGATATTTCTTGATTTTATCTCGTTTATCTCTTTACAAAAAGTATGTTATACGGTGATTTTTCATAGGAATCTGTGGAAATCTCAACGTTAGTTTGTGAAAACTGAAATGAGTCTCTCTAATAAAGTTTTGAAATGCAGCAATACACCATAAATAGAATGTAACTAAACGTAACTAAATCATATCTAGAAACAAAATATCGCACCTTCGAAACAAAAATGACGTAAGCTCAGATTATAAAATAGAAGCAGATAGACCGCGCGGAACACGGAGAGTGCGGCCAACAAATAGAAGCAGATAGACCGCGTGGAACACGGAGAGTGCGGCCAACAAATAGAAGCAGATAGACCGCGCGGAACACGGAGAGTGCGGCCAACAAATAGAAGCAGATAGACCGCGCGGAACACGGAGAGTGCGGCCAACAAATAGAAGCAGATAGACCGCGCGGAACACGGAGAGTGCGGCCAACAAATAGAAGCAGATAGACCGCGCGGAACACGGAGAGTGCGGCCAACAAATAGAAGCAGATAGACCGCGCGGAACACGGAGAGTGCGGCCAACAAATAGAAGCAGATAGACCGCGCGGAACACGGAGAGTGCGGCCAACAAATAGAAGCAGATAGACCGCGCGGAATACGGAGAGTGCGGCCAACAAATAGAAGCAGATAGACCGCGCGGAACACGGAGAGTGCGGCCAACAAATAGAAGCAGATAGACCGCGCGGAACACGGAGAGTGCGGCCAACAAATAGAAGCAGATAGACCGCGCGGAACACGGAGAGTGCGGCCAACAAATCAAATACAAATTCAAAAGCTAATACAATCTTGAGTCATTAAGGCACGAAGCGCCGCATCGTCATGGGCTGCCAAATCAAATTAAATCAAAACATTTTATTTCACATAAATCTACATGGGCACTTATAAAACGTCAGAAACTAGGTAAGAGCTGGCAAGAAATGTCAAAGTCAAATTATTTGTTTCAATTAATAGGCACATAAAAGGCACTTGTGAACGTCAAAATATACAAACATTTTTTTTTTTTTTTTAATTAATAATTCTAGTTGCCCCTTCCAAAAGGTAGTTTCGTATGGAGAAGAATGGGCAAGAAACTCCACCGTTACTCTTTTAAAATGTTTTACAAAATGTAATTTATGTACATTTTAAAATTATATGTGAAGACGATGCACCTAGACTAAAATTACTATACCAAAATAGGTAAAAAAAGAATGAAAAATAAAACAATGACAGATGAATTAATTATGTGATAGGTACATGATGCTCACATATTTACAAACATTGTAAACATATACGTTTTCCTAAAAATAATAAATAAAATAATAGGTCAGTGTGTGAGTTAAAGTAATCACAGAATTTAAATTCTACCTTGATTTATTATTTGTATCAAATAATAAATTGTACAATTAAAATAGCAACCAGTTTGATTTTGTCTAGACTCTAGATTGTCCTATGGGGCTGGACCAGCATGTTTCCAAGCATTTTTATCTTGGATCTAATCTTTTAATTTGTATTATGCTTGTTTACAAAGTGTACTTTTAACATGAGTTTTAAATTTTCTTTCATTTAATTGCAATATATCACAAGGTATTTTGTTGTAACATTTGACACAGGACCCCATAAAAGATCTGAAAAATACAATCTGAAAAATGACATAGACAATCTGAAAAATGGTTGATCTATTTTATCTTTATTTCTAGTATTAAAATGATGTCTATCACTTATTTTATTAAAAAATGTAGATTTTTTCTTACATACATAATATTTTCATAAATGAATTGGCAAGGTACCGTCATAATATTAATCTTCTTAAATTGTTCCCTAAGAGCTTCACGGCGACCTAGTTATAAATGGCTCTGACAGCTCGCTTTTGCAAAATAAAGATGGAATCAATGTCAGCAGCCCGACCCCACAGTAAAATGCCGTACGACATAATGCTGTGGAAGTAGCTAAAATAGACCAAACGCGCGGTTTCTACATCTGTCAACTGTCTTATCATTCTAACAGCATAAGCAGCCGAGCTTAGACGCCCCGCAAGAAATGTTATATGTGGTCCCCATTTTAGTTTCTCGTCTAGAGTGATTCCTAGGAAAACCATTTGATTAATAAATTCCAGTTTCTCTCCATTCAATATGAGATCACATTCGCTACTTCTAACATTATGTAATTTAAATCTGATGCATTTGGTTTTTTTTTTAATTTAGTACCAAATTATTGACCGTAAACCAATCTTGGACCTGAAGATAGAGAGAATTCACATCGTCATGATTTTGTGATCGTCGGTCTATTTTAAAGATTAATGATGTGTCATCTGCAAATAACACCATCTTCGGTTGATATTAAAGTATTTGGGGTAAATCATTAATGTAAACTAAAAAGAGGAATGGACCCAATATCGAACCTTGAGGAACGCCCATTGCCATTTCAGACCCCAATGAGTTTACGTCGTTTACTAGAACTTTAACCTTTCTATGTTTTAGGTACCTATGATCTTAGTAAATCAAGAGCTGTATTTCTAAGTCCATAGTGCTCTAGTTTCAGCAGAAGTGTCTCATGGTTTACGCAATCGATACCAATGGCATTCTGTGCTTCTTTCCAGGAGTTAAAAATGTTCTTTATTAGGGTGACACTGGCGTCAGTCGTACAACGGCCTTTCGTGAAACCGTACTGTTGTTCATAAAAGATGGAATTTTCATTAAAGTGACGTAGCATTTGATTGAGCACCAACTTTTCAAACTTGACTTGACACTGAGAACTGGCAGAACTGATACAGGCCTATAATTGTTGGGTTCTTTACTATCACCGGATTTGAACAAAGGAACTACTTTACTGTGTTTCATGAGATCTGGAAAGACTCCTTGGTCAACACTGGTGTTAAATATGAAAGCTAAATAGGGCAATGGTTTCGATGATAGATCTACAGACTATTACAGACATTCCCCAGAGATCTTCTGTTGATTTAATTTTAAGATCTTTAAAAACTTTTCTAACAGCCTGGGGATTTGTATGCTGAAACCTTGACTCTAAAGGGCATGCCTTTACATTTTTTTTAAGTAAGGCAGCAGAAAGCGCGGGTGAAGAATGTAAATTTTCAGTAGTTTTAAGGGGAATATTAGCAAAAAAGTTTTCAAATTCCTGAGCTATCTCTACATCTGAAGTGATGGGCCCATGTGCAGTCTCTAAATTAAATTCAGTATTACGCTGTTTTTTCCTACCTGTTTCATTATTTATTATTTGCCAAGTAGTTTTAATTTTATCATAAGAAGATTTTATTTTATTGCTAATATAAAGAGCTTTAGCAATTTTGCACACACTTTTAAAAAGTTTTAGAATATTTTGCAACATACTCATGAAAACTTATATTTTTCATATGTTGCTTTAGGCCATAAAGTTCAAAAAGCTTTTCCCTGATTTTACGAATACTTGGAGTCGTCCAATCACTAAATAAGAACTTTGTGTAAATACCTTTAGTCTTTAGTGGAGAGAGAGAGAGACTCCACGGTTACTCTTACAGATAATTTCAATATTTTTGAGAATAATGACGTCTTGTGTTTTTAAACATTGTAAAAACTGTTTCCAAAAACAAAAGACAGAAGATGGAGTATCTTGTCATGGGTAAATATTGATTCTTTGTCTATTTGTATGTTATTTTACTTATTTATTGTTAGTGACATCTTGAAACACACAACAAGTCGGCATGGTACATTCATATTAATTTAAATATCTACAATACATTAGGAATAAATTTAAATAAATTGAAGCAATGTCTTAATAAGGTTTGTCAAAATTAAATAACATTAAATTATTTAGTACGTAAGTCAGTGTCATTTAGAAAGTCATTCACAGAAAAATTGCATTTTACAATAAAAAATGCTGTCAGTTTTTTTTTTTAAGTTTTGAATTGTGTTATTTTTATTATCTTAGGCATTTTATTAGATATTATTGGAGCCATACCAATAACACTCTTTTTGTAAAGTAGTATTAAAACTCCCAACACGACTAGATATTTTTACTGAATTCATATAGGTCTCATTCTATCTTTAGACACTGCAGTGAAAATGTTAATGTTACGTTTAACGAAGATTGCGACTGCTAAAATGGACATCGCCGGGAAACTTAATAGTTTGAGGGACTTAAACTATTAAGTTGGACACAGGAAAGTAACTATTCGTCACTTCCATATTGCCCTTAAGCAACGTTGTTGGGCCTTGAACACATATTCTCTTAGAGTACAGTTTCCGCAAAAGTTTATTCCATATCTTAAAATGGTCGCCACTAGACTATGGTATGCAACTACTGTTGTGGTGATGTTGACCTTTTTCGCTGGATTGTATAGGACATGCGCACACTAAATTGATTACAAATCTCTTCTGCTTGAGGTTTCCAAGTCAATTGACTGTCTATCAGTATACCTAAAAAATGTAAAACTTGTATTACAGTTATTACATTCTGTTATAAAGTATTGATAGATATCTTTACTGATTGCGTTGCGTTATTTCACGTGAATATCGTTTTTGTATTTTGCCTAAGTGTAAGATATTTATGCTCGTTACTGTACATTAGGGAGGCTCCTGCGTAGTCAGTACTCGCAACGTACGTGTATGACCAGCACAGTTATTCTCAACAATGTAAGGATCATAGTAGGTGACGTTCTGTAGTTTCTGCCTACCCCCATGGGAAAAAGGCGTGAGTTTATCAGCTCAAAATATTGATTACACAGCCATAAAAAAATATCACGCTGGTATTATGCCGAAACGGAGACTTTACTTACCTTCATCGCCTAATAAGCACATACCCATATCCATGCTCGCTCGAACATTTCTATCTTCACATCCATGCAGACTCGCACACACAATTTCCCCACACACTTACACACTAACACTACTCCACCTACTTATCCACACTCACACACAAACACCTACACACCTACAATCACATTCATTCACTCTCACTCTCGCACTCTCACATAATCATACATAATTTAAAACTAGACTAAAACTTATTATTATTTTGATTTTATTTTTTTTTTCTTTCTTTATCTTTCCCTTCAGAAGGTAAATCGACACAGTCCACTTATACATATGTCAATTGGAACCTTATAGCGAAACACTGTCTCTTAAGATACAGGCTACCCTAGTTTAAGAGACAGAGTTTAATCTATTGTGTACAGATTTCTGCAGCATGCAAATGTTTAATGTTAATGCCCTGTACCTACCTTTAATCCTAAAATTGTAAACTTTAAATACAATTATCTGTATTTTTTTTGGAAATAAAGATATTATTATTATTATTATTATTTCTCGATGGGTCAGGCAGAGATGTACAGTACCCACGCTTATAATTATGTCAGGAGTTATATTAAAGCCCCATGCAACAAAAAACTCTGTTGTCTGTCTGTAACCTTTTTCATATTTGTATGGATGCAAAACCCATTAGTCATGTTGGTAACAAAACTGCACATTGTTACCAATAAACCGTAAAATTTTATAAATAAATCGATCACAATCGTGTACCTGTGGGAGTGTTAAAACGTGATTACAGTACGGAAAGTCTCACAACTGTGCGTAATTATTGGAATATGGCGACGGACAGCGGACACTGATGCGCGTGCTCCTGACGCCTCACTTAGCCAACAACGCGGAAAATGGACTGACATCAGTGCCATCAACGCCATTGTCGGCCTGAGCGGCGCATAAGTGCTGTCATTAAACTTATTACTATGAAATTAGGGGGGTGTGCAAGAAGTGGGAGTTTGAGAATAAATAACGTAACAATAAATGGCTTTGCTAGTGACATTGGTCTAGTTTAAAGACTGATTAAGGTTTTTGGGAATGGTCAATAATTGGTCAAGGATAGATAATGAGACACAATAGAATTTTTTATTGTTTGACTCCGAATCAGTGTAGCGCGGGGCTTAACAGGTTAAGAAGCTTTTTGTATTTTCAAACAATATCAATAAAATCTGCGAGTCCATACATAACTAATAGACTTTGTGCTATATTCCACATTGGACCTAGCAGGTACCTACAATAATTGTATAACTATAGCGTTTAATAGTCGACAGTTCACCTCTGCTTATATTTTTAAGACGTGTTAAGATGTTTTAGTTATGTAACGGCCCAAAAAATATCGCTCTATGTAGGAACGAGTTTTTCCGTAATCCTTACTAATAAAGCCGCAATTTATTCAAAAAATCCTTCCACCTTTTCTATTCACACGTTCTAAGAAATTCCGCCTAACGAGAGGTCTGGATATAAATAGGTTAGTCAATCAATACCGAGCTCCCCCTCCCCGCGGACTTGAAACTACGCCATTAATGAAACATTAGTTTTTGTCCAAAGCTAGCAGTTAATGATTTTTTGTCCCTACATAATGATTTTCGCGACGAGCCCCCGACGCGGCCGAGGCTAATGATTTTTCGTCCGACACCCTCGGTCAGCTCAGATAACTCAGCAGCTTCATTAATCATTGCTGACGCCGACACTAGTTCCCACTTGTTCTCTGAAACTCCCAAAAAAATATACCGATTGGGAATTTCCGGTGTTCGGCCAGCATCCTACCTTTCATAATAAAGAATCTCGGTTGAGGATATTTTAAATCCTCTTTTGATGTTACCAAAGTTACGATCCACTCTTTGACTTACGAAAGTACGCCCAAGAAACTAGGTTAATCCTTCGTAATCCCCTGTTTTAGTACACCTCTTTATTTCATGCCTCGTTTAGTGTGGTGTAGTTTAAAAATTTAACATGAAACCAGCGGAGCGGTGTTTCGGTGGAGTCCTAACATAAACTGCGATGTCAGCACGTAAAGTGATGTATTATTAAAGGCAACAAACTACTTTAACCTATCCGATTCATCAAAAATTAACAAAGCGGCTCTCACCGCGCGATATCGCTGATTGTACATGACTATACTGAACGGACAGAGGTGGTCGGAGACAGAAGATGAGGCGATTTATGTCTATCAGATAGTTGATCAATCTGGTTTTAAGTGCTTGCGTCTATTCCGTCTATCTGTCTATCTGTCCCCGGCTTAGCTCAGAGGCTCTTAGTACTAGAAAACTGTAATTGCATAGGTATACATATTAATCACGCCGACAAAGTGGTGAAATAAAATCTTGTAAAATCATTTTTATTAGGGTACCTCCCTTTTTTTTTAATTGGAAATTCTCTAATAACTTCTCCCGCTCTGGGCGGAGCATGAGAGTGTGTCAGACTATTACTGACTAAAACCCACCCGTGTTCCTTCCATTGCCAGTGTTGCCAGGAGCCTCGGTAAACCTTTCGTACCTTCCCGTGACCCCGGCAGGCATCGGCCCTAGTGGACTCTACACTTGTGCTGACGACATCACTTTGCGCGCGCGTGGAACACAACGCGCCGTCGACCCGGGCCTGGTCCTTATCGGACGGCGAGCTACCCATTGCTCACCGTCCGCAAGCCCGCGCCTTTGGTGGCTGGAAATCCACCCGGGATTCCCAAGGCTCAGGGCGTCTTTCCCTCAACCGTCCCGCCTCCTCTCTCACGAGCATTACTGCTTCGCAGAAGGAGGTGACGGCTGCCCATGCCCTCTCGCTCCGTACCATGGCCTGGACCAGAGCCGGATGCGAAAGACCTCCACCGTGTCCTCCAGGAAATCCAGTCTGTGGTGACACCCGGGCGTTTCCTCCCGCCTTATCCGACACAGGAACCTCCCGAATCTGAAGTGTCCGGTGAGGACCTGCGTCAGGCGGAAGGTGAGGACGCCGTGCCGCCTCTCTAGCCACTTCTCAAAGAGGGGACTTATCGCCGCAATTGTGGCGTGCCCAGTACCTTCCTCACACGTAAAATAGGGATGATTTTTATTTTGTCTACCCTATGTTGTGGGGTATCGTTGGATAGGCTGTTCAAAAATATTGTTGGTCTATGAAAACCATTTTTAGGGATCCGTTTGCGTAATATTATAATATGCTTTAAAGTGCTATTTTTGTTATACTCAAGTGTGTTGTCGTCGTCCCCCCTGCCAGCTAACCGGTTGTTTTTGGATATGTGAAAGAAATCATGACAGCTGTAGTATTATATTTATAACAAAATTAAAAGGAAAACTATCACAGCTAAGCAGGCTTTACAAGTTAACGAGTAATAGCCGACCAACTTACTAATACTAATTAAATTAAAAGGAAAACTATCACAGCTAAGCAGGCTTTACAAGTTAACGAGTAATAGCCGACCAACTTACTAATACTAATTAAATTAAAAGGAAAACTATCACAGCTAAGCAGGCTTTACAAGTTAACGAGTAATAGCCGACCAACTTACTAATACTAATTAAATTAAAAGGAAAACTATCACAGCTAAGCAGGCTTTACAAGTTAACGAGTAATAGCCGACCAACTTACTAATACTAATTAAATTAAAAGGAAAACTATCACAGCTAAGCAGGCTTTACAAGTTAACGAGTAATAGCCGACCAACTTACTAATACTAATTAAATTAAAAGGAAAACTATCACAGCTAAGCAGGCTTTACAAGTTAACGAGTAATAGCCGACCAACTTACTAATACTAATTAAATTAAAAGGAAAACTATCACAGCTAAGCAGGCTTTACAAGTTAACGAGTAATAGCCGACCAACTTACTAATACTAATTAAATTAAAAGGAAAACTATCACAGCTAAGCAGGCTTTACAAGTTAACGAGTAATAGCCGACCAACTTACTAATACTAATTAAATTAAAAGGAAAACTATCACAGCTAAGCAGGCTTTACAAGTTAACGAGTAATAGCCGACCAACTTACTAATACTAATTAAATTAAAAGGAAAACTATCACAGCTAAGCAGGCTTTACAAGTTAACGAGTAATAGCCGACCAACTTACTAATACTAATTAAATTAAAAGGAAAACTATCACAGCTAAGCAGGCTTTACAAGTTAACGAGTAATAGCCGACCAACTTACTAATACTAATTAAATTAAAAGGAAAACTATCACAGCTAAGCAGGCTTTACAAGTTAACGAGTAATAGCCGACCAACTTACTAATACTAATTAAATTAAAAGGAAAACTATCACAGCTAAGCAGGCTTTACAAGTTAACGAGTAATAGCCGACCAACTTACTAATACTAATTAAATTAAAAGGAAAACTATCACAGCTAAGCAGGCTTTACAAGTTAACGAGTAATAGCCGACCAACTTACTAATACTAATTAAATTAAAAGGAAAACTATCACAGCTAAGCAGGCTTTACAAGTTAACGAGTAATAGCCGACCAACTTACTAATACTAATTAAATTAAAAGGAAAACTATCACAGCTAAGCAGGCTTTACAAGTTAACGAGTAATAGCCGACCAACTTACTAATACTAATTAAATTAAAAGGAAAACTATCACAGCTAAGCAGGCTTTACAAGTTAACGAGTAATAGCCGACCAACTTACTAATACTAATTAAATTAAAAGGAAAACTATCACAGCTAAGCAGGCTTTACAAGTTAACGAGTAATAGCCGACCAACTTACTAATACTAATTAAATTAAAAGGAAAACTATCACAGCTAAGCAGGCTTTACAAGTTAACGAGTAATAGCCGACCAACTTACTAATACTAATTAAATTAAAAGGAAAACTATCACAGCTAAGCAGGCTTTACAA
Organism: Atethmia centrago; assembly: GCA_905333075.3. Taxonomy (NCBI): domain Eukaryota; kingdom Metazoa; phylum Arthropoda; class Insecta; order Lepidoptera; family Noctuidae; genus Atethmia; species Atethmia centrago. Next base: position 1,769,022 of record HG995370.1, read on the forward strand.
GTTAACGAGTAATAGCCGACCAACTTACTAATACTAATTAAATTAAAAGGAAAACTATCACAGCTAAGCAGGCTTTACAAGTTAACGAGTAATAGCCGACCAACTTACTAATACTAATTAAATTAAAAGGAAAACTATCACAGCTAAGCAGGCTTTACAAGTTAACGAGTAATAGCCGACCAACTTACTAATACTAATTAAATTAAAAGGAAAACTATCACAGCTAAGCAGGCTTTACAAGTTAACGAGTAATAGCCGACCAACTTACTAATACTAATTAAATTAAAAGGAAAACTATCACAGCTAAGCAGGCTTTACAAGTTAACGAGTAATAGCCGACCAACTTACTAATACTAATTAAATTAAAAGGAAAACTATCACAGCTAAGCAGGCTTTACAAGTTAACGAGTAATAGCCGACCAACTTACTAATACTAATTAAACTTACAAATTTGCAGTGGGAGAATTGACCGTGACCTATACTCGTATCGATGTCTGGGTGAACATGTTTTTTAACTAAAATGTTAAGTTTGTTTTTGAGACGCGTGGTCCGACACGCACTTGGCCGGTTTTTATTTTTAAACCGAAGGAAAAAGTCCGTTTTTTTCATGAAATAATACCTTGAAAAGGCAGTCTCGGTGTCATTATGTAAAGGACTTTAATATACGTTCATCGTACATCTCAATCAGATATTCCCTACAAACTACCTCTATAATTCCTACTCCCGCTACATCACCCCACTTGGGTTATCACCACATCCGTTGAGGGTTTAATTGACCTGAAGACGAGTTGCGTATGACCTCAATTTTCCGACCGCTGCGCGCGTGACGTACCTACCTACAATGTACCGGTTTTTAACGTTACACGGAGCGAGATCTCGAACACAAGGAATCACGTAATTGGAGGGAAGCTCGCACGATGAAGGACTCATTGTAATGAGGAGCAGTTCACTGATCTGAGGATACGTGGAAAAGATGAAGTTGATGAGAGACTTTATTTGATAATTATTGAAGGTAATTGTGGGGCTAATTGCTGGCTGTAAATTTTTAATTTTCATTGGTTTTAGCAAGACAAAGTGTATGAATAGTCTTTCCTTATGGAAGTCTTAGTCACTTTCCTCTTTTTTCTAGTAGCTTAGACCACCTATCTCAATCTGCTGACTAATCTAAGTTTTTTCCTCATCCCGATTTATGAAGTAATTGACCACGTGGTCGAATGTCACGTCACGGTGGCGGGTGAGAGTCAACTAGTAGGTAATAAGAAAAGCCCTCATTTTGACACTTCTGTGTGCTAAATAATCTTGCAATCACCAAACTAAGTAGACACTTCGTACGTGGGTTGTACTTTGGTTGTGCTTTAATAAACTAGCCTTAGCACTTATTAAAATAACCATGCTACAAAAGGGAGAAGGCTATCATCACTGATGGCTGGAACCGATGGCGTGGCGATGATGATGATGAATTAACAAAATCAGTCGCATACCCGTCAGTGAATTACGAATCTGGCAAATCTTGGGAGTACATAGGCACAGTTAAACTTGGAGTTGAACTTAGTTTTATAACTTAGTTCTATATAGGTCCAGTTGAAAACCAGCGTCAGGCACAATTTCCTGCAAATTTCTTTAATTATTAAACTTTTTACTTGTTTTATTTTTATTTTTTTACTTGTAGTATAAAGGCTCCTTCAAACAGGCGCGACACGCGACGCGACACAAAGGCACCGCGTGTAGCACTACAAGCGGTGCCTTTGTGTCGCGTCGCGTGTCGCGCCTGTTTGTAAGAGTCTTTATACGTTGTGTTATGTGCCTTTTAGTCTGCGCTAAATAAATGTATTTTCTTTGTTTCTTTTCTTTAAAAGTGGCAATAACAATATTCTTATTCCCTCTTCCTCTCTCCTAATGTTGCTGTGCCAGACAGGGTCCATATTGGTATTTTACTTTTATACCTACCATCTATGTAATACATACGGAATGCAATAAAGAATTGAGAATTGAATTGAGAATATTTCATCCAACCAAGTCCCGGGTAGCTACTCTAAAAATGTTACTAATACGTAAACTTAATTAAAACAACACCAAAGTTCTAAAAGTCAAAGTTTTGCAAACAAAATCAGTTCCATCAGTTGTGGAAAGTAACTCGAGAGTGTAAATATATGCTGTATAAAGTTTGTAGGTAATGACGGGTGGCCCCGGGCCCCAGCGCGCTCCGGTATCGGCACATAGTTAAAACTCACAGATCATTTGGCAATGGAGCGGTCGCAAACTATCCTAATTGCCAGCCTCGGTTTTAGATATCGCTGGGAAAATACGAACGGATTTAGAGAAGTGTTAAAAGCGGAGCGATGAGCGGAGGATTAGGAGCTGAGTTAAATAATAAATTTTAAACTTTAAAAAATATTTATCTATACGTAAATATAATAGCAGATTAAAGTACAGGTGGCTGGGAAACTATTGAGACTGAAAGAAAGTATTCAATAGATCGAGAGAGTCGATAAAAATGTTTGAAAATTCCATTCTCTCAATGACCAGCAAAAATAACCTACAAGAAGTTTTTCTTTCACTGGACCACACAACATTCAACTTCTTATCGCCTCTTTAAAACTTCCCCATTCGACACAACAAAACTTGCGCGGCCGCTCTGCTTGTCGCTATGTGCGCCACCTTAGCTTATCGGGCCACATTTTCAGCACGGGGCGCACCTATATCACTAACGACTGAGCCGCCCACTGTGCGATAACCACCTACTTTATATACTTGTTAACTACAGTTATATAGTTCCTATCTGCCGAATAACTTATTCCGTAATGTACGCCTATTGGTTGGAACTTTGTTTCATTTGTTATGTATTCATCTGTTTGCAAGCTTACGATTGTTTGTGATTTGACGTGTTTATTAATAAAGGGTTTTCTTTGTTTTTAGGGTAAGCAGTGAACAGTTGAATCACCTCAGTCCACCTAAGGCGAGTGCAACTAGGCCCAAATTGCAAGTATTTGTTTGGACCGTTTTGATTTTGATTGACCTTATGAGTTTTACACAAAAAATGAATAAAAAGGTTCAAGTTTGACGATACTTAAAAGCTCTGTACATCGCATAAGTTGAAGCTAGTACAAAGATCTGAAAGTAGGTTAAATATTGCATTCTCAAAAAGTCAGAGAGAAAAGCAATGTAAATCGGAATGCATTTCACTCAATACTTCTCGTTCCTGACTTTGAGAGCTCGTAATCTTATTCCGTGAGTGTCTTTGAATATCTGTAGAAACAATCTGGAACAAGTTACATTTGTAAATCTTTATATTATGGATCTATTAATTATTAATCTTATTTTAGAAGCTTGGGATTGCTCAAAAGATTATGATTTCGGTAAATAATAGGTAATTAATGTTTACCTTCTTTATTAGGATCCGGCTGCTTGCTCGTTTTTGTATAAAATGGCGGACGTTATCCTTAATGTAATCTGGGGTATTATCAAATAGCCGTACGATGTCGTGTTTGCTAATCTTATAGGTAATACTGCGCCTACATGTACAACTTTAGTAGATTCTTAACAATTTTGGCTCAAAATTTTGTTGAGTTTTTTTAAATCAGATAAATAGAATTGCGTTGATGATAAAAAAAAAAAACTCAACAAAAGAGTTTTTTTATCATCAACTCAATTCTGTGTTATTGAACTTAGCTCCACATGACAATAAACCCCAATTCAAGACCTTTCACAAGTCTATACGACTTTGATACTAACTGTATACTGTGTGTATTTGTATCCATATCCGCCAACGATTATAATAGGGTTTGTTTTATTTATGGCACAAGTCGTGGGTAATGCGCGCGTATAGGACGTGACTGGGACCAACCGCGCGCAGACAGAGTGCTGCGATTTAATCGTCTCATTTGAGTTATTATAATAATTTGAGGGTTGTTTTTAGAAGTTTAATTATGTGCTTTGGAGAGTTTGGTGAGAGAAAAAAGTTTATTAAAGTAGGTTTAATGTCGTTCGTGTGATAAAAAGTCAAGATAGTAAGGAATCTATATGAAAGGATGTAAGGTACAGTAAAATTGGCTAGCTGAAATAAAGTAAGAGCAGTCCGAGCTATTCTCATAACAGACAAAATTATTATCCCTATAAACTTTTTATAATACAAACTGTAGGCAGACTAAAAATCTTCTCCAACATATCGATACTTCATTCGCGTGAAAAAGTAAAAAAAATAAATTGGAAATTATACTGGAATGGTTTGTTCCACAATTTGCTGTTTGTTTTACTTTTAATAGTTTCGGAATAGTTAGTATGTGTGTGCCAAACAACTGAATATTTACGAACAAATATGCAAAAAAAATATTTCCATAGATGTGTCGTTTGAATATTAATAGAAATAGAAAAAAGTCAATATAGGGGAGACTGGGTACGGTTGAAGCAGGGTACGGTTGAAGCAACGCTAATAACTCGTAAACTATTAGCGGTGTGGTGAGGGGTACAAGGGGATAAAGACGCGGCCGGCTAGTTCGGACATGAATCACAGTGACGCGTTGCACTTCGCGCGCTGTGTAAGTTTCCAGGGGACCCTATTATATTTTTTCAACAAAAAGTAAGTATTTTCTATTGTTTTCTTTTTTAAATTACTTTGTTGATATTAGCATTTGTATTTTGAGTGATTTTCTGCTTTATTGTTAGATTTTGAAGGTTCGAAAACCGTGATTCGTTTTTGTTTATGTTGTTTAGTCTCGACGCTATGAATGTGTTATTAGCGGTTGACGGGTATGGGGACGGATGAAGCATTTTTTGTGGGTACTATTGAAACAATGATATTCGCTGCTTTTTTTGTTGTAGATGCCCAGACAACGTATACAAAGAACTTCAAGAGGCGAGTGTGATATAGCTCACTACGAAAATGCGTATGAAGAAGTCAAAAAAGGGACTTCTTTACGAAAAGCTGCAGAGATATACGGAGTTAACCACTCTTCTCTTCTGCGATACAAAAAAAAAGAGATGCATAAAAATTTAAATCTTATAATATCATTTAATTTAATTACTAAGACTTGGTTTAATTTTTTTATTATTTTTGTTTATTAGTGTTAAGTTGTTAGTTTAAACCGGAGCGAAGAGCTCTTTTTATGTTCATTCAGGCAGGAAACAATTATTAAGAATGATAGAAATGGTGCCTTAACAGAATTTAAATATTTCTTGTTGATTATGAATAAAGAAACTGATTTTATATTACTTATTTGTTTATGTTTCAACTGACCCCCATCACTGTTTCAACCGCCCCTGATATGGGTACGGTTGAAACAGTGGCACATTATTTTATTAAACTCTTCCTATCTAGTAAATATGGCAGTTAAGCCTCTAATTCTGAGATTTTCTTGAAGACAAAAGTCTATTCTCCCATTTTAAGTGTTTTGTTGTTTGTTATGTTTAAAAATGGCTGTGCTACGGGCGTTCAAAGCAAAATTGTTTCAACCGTACCCAGTCTCCCCTACACAGAGTAAAAAATCACTGAAGGTACGAGTCTCTTGAAAAGGTGGAATTTGACTCTTTACAATGAACGTAGTCAGTAATATTCTAGTTAAGTAATAAATAGGTTTACACATTGAAGTGTTGCTCCCATGTTTGTAACAAGTTATTGTAATGCTTGTTAGTTTAGTCGTAGTAGTTACAGTACATAATCGTTTACTGAACAGATTTCTGTCATGTTTAATATCGGTAGTTATCCATCCCAAAAATAATTAAACCTACGTAAATTACAGTCACACTTCCGCTGTACAATCAAAACAAACCAAAATGGATGAAGTACCTACTACGCTAGACACTAATATGTGTGCGAGTGTATATGCGCGTACATTTGTAATGGAACCACAATTTTCTCCCACATTAATTATAACTATTTTAATAAATAAACAATAATTATTTAATACATATTAGTAAATATTCAATGTATGTATTGTGATTAGAACATAATATTCTAATTTTGGGTGTTTGGTGGTGTGCGTTAATTTCGGATCACGCATATCAAGACGAAACAATGACCACTAACGAATTTGCACGCACTTTACCTACTGTAATAGAACTTTAAATTGTCAGTCAAACCTAGAACTGCCGCCACCTATGGATTCTCAAATGATACGTTATTTGTTGCCACCGTGTGTCTTTTATTGTATTATAGACATATGGGCGATATTAATACATTACCTGAGTATTGATTGATGACTATTATAAGTATGAGCGATTGACCTGTTGAGGATAATTCCAGTAATGTATAAATCATATATTATTTATGTGTTTTGATGAATAGGTGTGGGTATTATTTTGAGATCGGTATCTTTTGTAAGATGCTTTTATTGAGTAATTTTTTAATCATGTTTATCATACAAAAAAGAAATGATTTTCTTGACGTAGAAGCTAAGTAACAAACTTAGCACCAGGGGTGATAATTTCGATCGTACTCGTAGTAGGTATTTGTCTAACCTCCATAAACTTAAGTCTGAGTGTTTATTAAACAGTCCCCTTGACAAGACCCACAGGCTAAATTAATCAGCAGGGACAATTTGCTAAACAAAAAGTGTAATTGACAAAAAACTTGAGCAATCAAAATATTATGACCTTTTCATTTAAAAAGTTAGTCAAGTTACAATAAATCTCTTGTTTCTAAAATCTTTGCTGAACAAAGTAAAACAAAAGAGCAATGTTGGCAAGTTAAAACAGATGCAACATTAAGGCCAGTCGGGCCATAAGCTAAGCGATTAGCGACGCTCGCTTACGAAACGAAACGCTTTTCATTTCCTCTTATATTCCATGTTTATTTTTATTGTATACTTTTGAGCTCACAATGTATGTTTAATTTTGCCGAGTGTTCGCTTTAACGTGGAGTGCGGGAGTTATTGTGGGCCACGATTTATGTAATATGCACCTTGTTAGTAGTAGGACGTGTTCCTATTTGTATTTGTTGCAATATTTGTAGGTAACTGTGCGTGCTTGACAAGCATATTATATTATGCGTATATAGACCTCCAAGTTACCAGAATCTATCCATGTTTGATTCTGTAATGGAAGATGTCATCACAACGGTCAAAAGTTTGTATATCTATCATCGAAAAAATTGCACCCTATTTAGCTTTCATATTTAACACCAGTGTTTCCAGAGAGAGTATTTCCAGAACTCATGAAACACAGTTATGTAGTTACATTGTTCAAATCCGGTGATAGTAAAGAAACCAACAATTAAAGGCATGTGTCAAGTATGCCAGATCTAAGTAAGATGTTTAAAATGGTGATGCTCAACCAAATATTACGTCACTTTAATAAATAATTCATCTTTTATGAACAACAGTACGGTTTCAGCAAAGGACGTTGTACGACTGACGCCGGTGTCACTTTAATAAAGAACATGTTTAACGCCTGGAAAGAAGCACATTGCCATTGGAATCTTTTGCGACCTCTCTAAGGCGTTCGATTGCGTAAACCATGAGACACTTCTGCTGAAACTAGAGCACTATGGGATTAGGAATACAGCTTTTGATTTACTAGGATCATACTTGAAAGCTATAAAGGTTACAGATCAAGTAAACGGCATATTCTCATTAGGGTTTAAAACGGCAATGGACGTTCCTCAAGGTTCGATATTGAGTCCATTCCTCTTTTAGTTTAAATTAATGATTTACCCCAATTACATCAAAATCAATCGAAGATGGTGTTATTGTCAGATGACACACCATTGGTCATCATATTAGACAGACGGTCACAAAATCTCGATGTACTGAATAACCCTATTCTTAGGTCCAAGATTGGTTTACGGTAAATAATTTGGTACCAAGTGGAAAAGAACCAAATGCATTAGATTTAAATTACCTAATGTTAGAAGTAGCGAATGTGATATTATATTAATTGCTGAAAATCAGCAATGTATTAATCAAACGGTTTTCCTAGGAATCACACTTGACGATACATTACAATGGGGACCTCATTTAACGTCTCTTACGGGGTGGCTAAGCTCGGCCGCTTATGCTGTTAGAAAGATAATACTGCTAGCAGATGTAGAATGGCGCGTTTGGTCCACAGCATTATGTCGTATGGCATTTTACTGTGCGGTCGGGCTGCTGACATTGAATCTTTATTTTGCAAAAGAGAGCTGTCAGAGCCATTTATAATATACGTCGCCGAGGATCTCTTAGGGAACTATTTAAAAAGATTAATATTATGACGGTACCTTGCCAATTAATTTATGAGAATATTATGTATGTAAGAAAAAATCTAAATCCTTTTAATAAAATAAGTGATAGACATAATTTTAATACTAGAAATAAAGATAAAATAGATCAATCATTTTTCAGATTATCTAAAGTACATACAGTTTTTATTGGGTACCTACTGTGTTAAATGTTACAACAAAATACCTTGTGATATATTGCAATTAAATAAAAGAAAATGTAACACTCATATTAAAAGTACACTTTCTAAACAAGCAAATTAAAAATTAGAGGATTATAATCAAGATAAAAATGCTTCGAAACATGCTGGTCCAGCTCTATAGGACAAACTAGAGTCTAGACAAAATGTAACAGGTTGTTATTTTAATTGTTAAAATTTTTTTTTTTAACTGCAATGATTTTACTCTTTTCTTTTTATTTTATTTTTATTTATGTTTTCTTTGTTTTTGTGGCTACTTTACCTCACACACTTATTACTTGTTAAAATTTCACTTACGTCTACTTTTAAAATATTTGTAAATATGTGAGTGCCATGTATCTATCACATAATTAATTTATCTTCATTTTTAATTATTTTTACCTATTGTGACGTAGTAATTTTACTGTAGGTGTATGGTATTCACATATAATTATATAATTAATGTATAAAAAGTATTATAAAACATTTCAACATTCTTCCCCATACGAAACAACCCCTTGGAAGGAGCTCTCAACTAGAATCACTTCTATTTGTCTGTAAATTTTGACGTTCAAAAGTGAAATAAATCATTTGACTTTGACTTTGGTACTATGAGTAATGATATTGGTAACGTATGGAATGAATTGTAGGGACTGAGCAAGTAATTATTGCCCAGGGAATACCTCCGGCAGCCGTGCATGCTGTTGAAAACAGTTATCGATCAAATTTCCTTCACTGTTTTGAGAGCAGCGGTGATGAAATAATTTACACAAAGTAAAGTGCTTGCCTGTGTTCAAACTTACGAACTACAAACTCGTCCTAAGTCGTGGCCGTTTCTACTGGGCCACCACTGCTCCCCTTTATATCTCACCGCTTTTTGACCGACTTCAAAAAAGGAAGATGTTCTGTTCGTCTGCAGGTTTTTTTTATATGTATGTTCATCGATGTTTTCGTTGTGGACCAATTTTGGAAATTCTCTTTTCACGTTTGATTTTTTTTTTTTTTGGAAACTTGCGCAGTTAGGTAGTTTTTGAGTAAGCGACAATAATAGGTATGTTTCCCACTTACTTTAAGTGGATGACGTTATAATAACTTCCTGTCACTGTTATTTACAGTAGCAGGTGGTGATATTTGAATTTGTGTTTGGTAGGTACCACAACTAAAAAGTGAAAGTTTAAAACTTTATACAAAAAAAAAAACAAAATAACCGACTTCTAATAAAAATACTACAAAATGAATAAAAACCTTTTTATTAAAAATAAAAAATTAACAACCGACTTGCAAAAAACACTACGAAGTGAAAAATAACATTAATCTCGGAAGTTGGTGGCAAAATACTAAAACACACATCGAAAGACACCGAATTCCGAAATTAAAGTTATTTTTCACTATTGCAGTGTTTTTTTGGAAGTTGGTTATTTTTTTTCGTACAATGTTTTTTTCCAACCATTGTTTAAATATTTTTTTTTAATTGTAATTGAAAACTCACCGATGACAATTGGGGTTATAGAATTGACCTCAATATTGTCAAACGAAAGGCTGGATTTTCTGATCCATTTATTTACATTTTAATCAGATACTTTTGAAACTGACCATAGGTAGTTCATGCCACAATAAGATTCCCAAAGTAGGAGCGTTGTATTTGCTATCATTTTTCGTTTTTATAATAACAATCTCGTAATTATTTTATAACAATGAGTGTTCACTAACTAGTAATACAGGATTAGCTAGTTATGATAGCCGTGTATTGTATGCTGTGAAATTGTTTATTTAGTTACAATAAATGTTGACCAATGATCATTTATGTACATAATAAAATTAGTAATCGATATCCGGAGGTATAGAAGTGTAGCTACGTTACATTGTATATTCTAGTTTATGTACATGTGTTATTAACCAAAACGGTGGAATTTTGCACAAAATCTTTGATTGAAATGATAATTATCATCATTCATAACAAGGCGATAGCAGCACACATGAAGCACTAATTAGCCCTTATGACCACACCAGACGAAGTTATTTTAGGAATCTACTTTAGTATACAACAAAAATAATTTTAAAAATACCTTCTGCTCTTGGATTTGCTATTTAATGAAAAACATTAAAAAATTATACAAACACATTTTCAAAATGATCTTTCAGTTCAGATATCCAGTGACCGTGTTCTGAGCGTTGGGTTCCGCAGCGCTACACGTAAAACCGTGCCGTTGGGATGATCGCGGATTATTTCGTCCGACGGCGGTCGCGCGTGCACTCTTATAGCACGCCCGGGTTCTGTACTACATTATTTAATTACTTCCGTTCTGCTTTAAGAAGGGATTTTTGGCGAATATATTTTAAGGTCACTTCCTACTTACCTACTGAGTCATTAATGTCTTACGTGGGTGACCCTTTGAAATACGAGTATAAATGTGTAAGCAGGGCGTTGATTGCATTATTTACAACCAATTAGCATAACTAAAGGTTGAATAAACAACAATTTATATTGTATTTTTAATCTGTATAGGTAATTAGTACATTACACAAAAATTTCTATCACCTTTTTCATTTATTCTTTCTTCATAATTTCTCTCAACATCATCAATCAGTAGAAATCACGAAAAATTACAGAATTTCGTTTACACGTGTAAGTGAGCAATGTAGCGCGTAGCCTGACCACTATGCCCAGTTGCCCATCGTGCCCAACGCGGCCTCTATTACACGCCGCATTAGGCGACCGTGCAGTCGCTTGCGTCATGTGACTGTGTAGACCCTCCTTAGGTCTATCAGTGTGAGTACATACATAACATACATAATCCACCTATAATGTTCCCACTGCTGGGACACTGGCCTCCTCTCTATGAGAGGGAGTGGGCCGGAATCCACCACGCGGGCCCAGTGCCGTTTGGTGGATGTCACATGTCTTAGAATTTTTGGATGTAGGACATGCCGGTTTCCTCACGATGTTTTCCTTCGTCGTTTTGCGAGCAGCGGTGATGAAATAATTTACACAAAGTTAAACGCCTGTCCGGTTTCGAACCTACGACTTACAACTCTTAAATCATGGCTGTGACCACTGGGCCACAGACTGCTCTCACTGCTCTCTCTTTACTCACTGATTTAAAAAATAAGCAGATAAGCAGAATCAATAATCCACTATCAATATGAATGTAATAGTGTATTATTGATTTTGCGTAACTGCTTATTTTTTTTAAACTTCCGGTAGATCTGCCATCATAAAGCCTTAAGAACCGGGGTGCCCTCGACTACGTCTTACTTCAATTTACCTAGAAAATGTGTGTCCTGTGAACTGGTGGGTACACACACAACACACGCACTACTGAATATTATTAAATATAATTTTATATGAGAGAGGGAGATGTTCAACAAGATGAAAAAAAATTAAGTAGTAATTTCAAGCTCATTTCTTAATTGTTTTTTAACACTTAACTAAAATAGATCATCGTTAATTTTTTTTTTTGTTTTTGGTAAAGGTTTTTTAAGGATCCGCTTTCATTTCATTTCATTCTTGACTTTCAAAACCTTGAACACCCATACTCTGCTGAGTTCTGAGGTCACTAGCTGTCATAAAAATAACCGTCTGAGTACAAACATAAATAGCCGAAAAGTACGTTGGATATATCTATATTCACATAGCCCATTAGGTTTCGCAGTATTCGTCTTTGTGCCAAAATACCTACTGAACTAAAACCTTTGTAACAAATATATTCGGAGTACATAAATGGACAGGAAACACAAAAATCTAGGAACACAAATTATTATGTTATCGGCAATGGAAATAAATTGAGGGTTATCAACTTATCACATTTCTTTATAAATAGACGTGACAACATTTCGCACTATTTTCATCTGGTCTGGTTTCCATAGCTCATAGGCCCGTTATGTATCGTATAGATGACAGTTATTTCTACAGGGCTTCAGTGTCTAATGTCAGTTTCTCAAGAACAAAAGGTAGGTTATATAGTTGGATATCTTTAGCAACACTTTACTGTTCCTTTAAATGTCTTTGATTTACAAGTATGTAACGCAGCTGCAGTTATTAGCTATGATATCTCCACAAAATATGCGTTTTTTGGCGATAATTTTTTCCAGAAACGGACGAAACTATTCGTTACAGAATAAAATATTACAGCTGTTGTAGATATAACGCGTATTCCCCGTGATTTAACGTTTTGTTCCATAATGTACGGTGACAGCCGCCCCAAGAAACGGAGCCGGAAACTTGTACTAAACCTTACTATGATACCGTGCCAAGTCTCGCTTTTAAGATATTATGCTCTGAAAAAGTAAAAATAATCTTACTTTTCAAAGAAAATATAATATGCCTACCTATTCTTAATTTTATGGTGCATGAATTAATTCACCAATTCATGTCTATACATTGTATACAGTAAACTGGCAGGTGCTAGCTGTCACTTTGTAAAGTGGTTATAATCATATTTATTCTATTATATAACCCTACAGCCTACTTACTCGCAAAGCACGTTTAGCCGCTGGTATCGACTTTTATTTGTAGTTTGTTTATTGACAGTCGGTACGAGAGGTACCGTGTTATCCAGTGACTGGGTTGCGGAGGTCAGATGGACAGTCGCTCTATGCAAAGTTCAGATATCCAGCTACATCCGGTCAGACTGGAAGCCGACCCCAACATAGTTAGGAAAAGGATATGCAAATGATGATGATATTTTGAAGATACACTATCGATCAAAAATATACATCTTTAGATGGATAATATAAGGTCAACCGAACATCAGTAATAAATACCCAAAGAGACTCCAAGTATAATAAAAATCCAAGCGGAGATCCTGCGGGCCAGGGGGTTGGCCCGCGAGGAGTCGCTGGGGACTGTAGACAGGGACCCGTGGGGACGCCCGTACAAGGTGGTGCGGGATAAACTCCGCCCATGGGCTCCCCCGCTAACGCAGAGTCTCCGGCCCCAGCTTATGGAGGACGTGGTGAGCGCTCTGTTCCCTTCGCGAGGGGAACACTCCTCCCCGCCTATGGCTCCGCCTACTGCGGTGCCTGATGCGGACCACACCGCCGACGACGACGACGATGCTCCGGAGGTGACCGAGGGAGAAATGAGAGCGGCGGTACGCAGGCTTAATGCCAAAAATACCGCCCCAGGACCTGACGGCTTACCTGGGAAGGCCTGGGTCCTGGCCTTGGAGGCTCTCGGGCCTCGACTTAGGGGGCTCCTAAGCGCATGCATGGAGAGGGGCCAGTTCCCGCTTCGCTGGAAGACTGGAAAACTGGTCCTCATAAAGAAGGCAGGGCGCCCTGCGGACTCTCCGTCCGCTTATCGGCCCATCGTGCTGCTCGACGAGGTGGGCAAGCTCTTTGAAAGAGTAATTGCAGACCGCCTCGTCGGCCAGCTGGTGCGGGTGGGGCCGGATTTGGCGGAGAGCCAGTTTGGTTTCCGCAGAGGGCGCTCTACGGTGGACGCCATCATGCGTGTGCGAGCCCTGACGACGGGGAATGCTGTTGCCCAGGGTGTGGTCGTCTTGGCGGTGTCCCTAGACATCGCCAATGCCTTCAATACCCTGCCCTGGAGTTGCATCAGGGAGGCACTCCGGTATCACCGGATGCCGACCTACCTCTGTCGTGTGGTCGAGGCCTATTTGACGGACAGGGCCGTCATCTACCCCGGTCACCAGGGAGTGTGGAACCGGCAAGAGATGTCGTGCGGTGTCCCACAGGGATCGGTCCTGGGGCCGCATCTGTGGGACATCGGATACGACTGGGTGCTGCGCGCCGACCTCCCTAGCGGCGTCAGCGTAGTGTGCTACGCTGACGACACGTTGGTCCTGGCGCAGGGGAGGTCGCACCAGGCGGCGGCCGAATTAGCGGCACGCGGGGTTGCGACAATCGTCGAAAGGATCCGGCAATTGGGACTCGAGGTGGCCCTGCACAAGTCCGAGGCCATGTGTTTTCATGGTCCTCGGAACGCGCCACCGTTGGGGTCCCAAATAACGGTAGGAGGGGTTTCTATCGGCGTCGAGTCGACGATGAAGTACCTGGGACTCGTCCTCGACAGCCGGTGGAACTTCGTGGAGCATTTCCGACGTTTGGCTCCCAAACTGGAGCGGGCGGGCGCTGCATTGAAGCGGCTCCTGCCCAATCTAGGGGGTCCAAACGCCTCCTGCCGGAGGCTCTACGCGGGGGTCGTGCGGTCCATGGCCCTCTACGGGGCACCTGTATGGGCGCGCTCTCTGGCGCTGCGGCCAGCCCGCCGGTTGAGCGCGGCCCAAAGGGTCATGGCCATCCGGATGGTCCGAGGATACCGCACGGTCTCCTGTGAGGCAGCGAGCCTCCTTGCCGGATTGCCGCCATGGGATCTGGAGGCAAAAGTCCTCGCGCACGTATGGGAGTGGCGCGAGGAGGCGAAACGCCGGGGCGTAAGCCCACTGCCGCGAGAAATCGCGGCACAGCGGACGGAGCTCCGGCGGGATCTCATGGCATCATGGAAAGTACGGTTGTTGCAACCCAGTGCTGGGCACGCCACGATTGCGGCGATAAGTCCCCTCTTTGAGGAGTGGCTGGAGAGGCGCCACGGCGTCCTCACCTTCCGCGTGACGCAGGTCCTCACCGGACACGGCAGCTTCGGGAGGTTCCTGTGTCGGATAAGGCGGGAGGAAACGTCCGGGTGTCACCACTGTGTGGATCGCCTGGAGGACACGGTGGAGCATACGGTGGAGGTCTGCCCGGCTTGGGCAGAGCACCGCCGTGTCCTCGTGGAGGCGATCGGCGGCAGAGACCTCTCGCGTCCAGCTCTGGTTCAGGCCATGGTACAGAGCGAGAGGGCATGGGCAGCCGTCACCTCCTTCTGCGAAGCAGTAATGCTCGCAAAGGAGGAGGCGGGACGGTTGAGGGAAAGGCAAGTTTCGCGCCCTCTCGCCCCTAGCCGCCGCAGGAGACGCCCAGGGCGTCGGGAATCCCGGGCGGATTTCCGGCCACCGTAGGCGCGGGCTTGCGGACGGTGAGCAATGGGTAGCTCACCGTCCGGTAAGGACCAGGCCCGGGTCGACGGCGCGTTGTATTCCACGCGCGCCTCAAAGAGATGTCGTCAGCACATAGTAGGGGTCCGCTAGGGCCGATGCCTGCCGGGGTCGCGGGAAGGTACTTATGGGTCACCGAGGCCCCCGCAACACAGGCAACAAGAAGGAATACGGGTGGGTTTTAGTCAGTAAGAGTCTGACACACCCTCCCGCTCCGCCCAGAGCGGGAGAAGTTATTTGATGATTTCCCACCCAAAAAAAAAAAAAAAAAAATATAATAAAAACATCTCCGATACTTCTTAACATTTGACATATGAAAATCACCCTTCCTGCTACGGAATAAAGACGCTGTCACGGTCTAATTAAATAAATGAGCAAATAAAGACGTGCGCTTGAATTTGTTACGAGTACAAGTCAGATTTTAATTTCAAACACTTTTTCACTGCCTCGACAAGAAATTATAAAGAAACAAAAGCCTAAAAGCCGTAATAAACATCCGTCAATAGTAATATCTTAACTCTTCCCATGACGTCACAACTCACACGCACACGAACAGTGTTGGAGCTGCTGAAGATTTCAAAAACTATCTTTGCATTGTATATATTCAATCACTTAGCATTGTATAGTTGCACAGCACATTGTTATGTGAGTACTATATATACAGGGTGACATTGAAAACATGCGACAAATCGAAATGGGAGATTGTACTCATCATTATGAACAACTTTTACTAAGGGACCAAAGCTACAATCCCAAAAAAAAAACTGCTGTCCCCTACATTTATGTTCGCAATACCTCATCAAAATGTAGGAAAAGCAGATTTTTTTTGGGATTACAGCTTTGGTCCCTTAGTAAAAGTTGTTAATAATGATGTATACAATGTCCCATTTCAGTTTGTCGCAAGTTTTCAATTTCAACCTGTATAAAGCTGCCATTTACTGGATACGTCTTTCATTGACTTGAATGTGCCCTGGCGGCTGGGAGTATGTCGTGCTCACTCTGATGTCTCGCTGATGGTGGCGCGTGTGTTGGATCATTTAGCTCCCTTCAAAATGGTTGAGCTGAATGGTGCTAATTCATGCGTCATGTTCGTGAACGGGCGCCGTCAGTAGAGACTGGTCATCTCTTAGCTGCCACGGCTTATTTTTTCTGTTTTTTTTTTTTTTTTGTTTATCTTTTATTACGGACGATTTTACGTTTTGCATCGTTCTCGCATGTATAATTTCAAAATGAATGACGTAAACAATATTTTGTAACCGGAACGGACACTCTTTTTAATCAACGTATTATACGTTGATTTAAAAGAGTGTCCGTGGAGTTTCTTGCCCGTTCTTCTCCATAGGTACCTACTACGCTTTGGAATGGGCAACTAGCTTCATCTTTCTTAGTGACCGACCGGCCCCTTGACCATTCAAACGTGCCTGTAATTGGTTTATTTGAAATAAATGCTTTGAGTTTGAGTTAATTGAAACTATAGTTAATTTTATTAAAGATTCATGAGATAGATCATTTAAAAACTAACAAACTTAAAATAATAATAATAATTTGTACAATTATATAAAAAGGGAGGGCAAAATATCACAGGGCGTCAAAAAATTCGTCCGCATCGTTGTCAACAGGAAAAGTGCCCAAAAGGCTGGCAGCATTACCACGTTGTATGGCAATGCTGATTCTTTGGCCAAAAAATAGAACAGCCCTCTAGTCACGTGAGGGGTCGACCAACAGCTTTGCGATGTCTCTAAAAACTAAGAGGGCACTCGGACCCCATGGCCCTAGTGCTTCAACCCCAAACGGTTTGAACATATAAGTCCCAATAAGATTTGAGTACTTGCGCCGTTTGAGGTTTTCCGCACCTGCCGCAGCCGCCACAGCACAGCCCGCCGTGCTAGGAAGATGGGATGGCGCAAGGGTGTCGACACACCTTGCATCCCACACCAAAGGCCTACCTACCTTCCAAGGCATTATGGTCATTCCGTCTGGTATCTTCCCATCGTCGCGTGCCAAGCCATTAGGTTCTAAAACAGCGGGCACCCCGACGGTGCCAAGAGCGCGACGGATGATGTCGTTGATGCTGGCGTGCCGTGCTATCCGACCTGCGCTTTTACTGCAGGATAGGCCATGATGTCCGAGACAGTCGACACCTTCACCGCATTGGCAGCGATGCGGAGACACGCAAGGAGCGCCCAGACGCAGACAAGTAGCGAGCCGGAAGGTGGTGTCACCCAGCATAGTGCCTATGTTGGGTGACGGTAGCGCCTGAAGCCAGAGGCCCGACTCCCACTCATCCACAGCCAGCAGGCGGGCACGCTCAGCAGTATTGGTGGACGTATTAATAAGATTTTTCCGGACCAACCTGCAGAGCGGCTCATCCCACTGCCTCTGGGAAGATGGGTTCACGGGCCGATCTGTACCCGGGCAAGCCATTTTCCAGGCGTTCACCGCGTCGGTCAAGCACGGCACTTCACAGTCAACCAAGGAGGCGGCTAAAATTTCCCTGGTTAGCTTTTCACGCTGTGGACAGAGGACAGGAACGCCGCGGCGTAAGAGTTTGAGTTTGAACCGCACATAAATTCATACACCGCGAACACACGGTACATTAGTTTACCCAGTATTATCCGGCTTAATGAAGAATACCGAAAAATAATTATTTTGATGCTGTTTAATTTGGTCGGGTCACCCCGTTGGGAATTTGAGCAAGTAGTAGAGTTTTAGATGTTATTTTGGTCGGGAGTGAAGTTGTATATATAAATATTGTGAGTTGGATGAATAATAAGTTTATTGTACAAAGAAAAACATATAAGATAGTCATACACTAAACATGATTGTACTCGTACAAGCAGTGGTAAAAAGCAGGTTAAACAGCTGCCTGAATGTGAGACATTTTGCCGAATTGTGTGGTAGGTTATGAATGTGAAACAACTTGCTGGATTGTGTGGTAGGTTATGAATGTGAGACAACTTGCTGGATTGTGTGGTAGGTTATGAATGTGAGACAACTTGCTGGATTGTGTGGTAGATTATGAATGTGAGACAACTTGCTGGATTGTGTGTTAGGTTATGAATGTGAGACAACTTGCTGGATTGTGTGGTAGGTTATGAATGTGAGACAACTTGCTGGATTGTGTGGTAGGTTATGACTGTGAGACAACTTGTTGGATTGTGTGGTAGGTTATGAATGTGAGATAACTTGCTGGATTGTGTGGTAGGTTATGAATGTGAGAGAACTTGCTGGATTGTGTGGTAGGTTATGAATGTGAGACAACTTGCTGGGTTGTGTGGTAGGTTATGACTGTGAGACAACTTGCTGGATTGTGTGGTAGGTTATGAATGTGAGATAACTTGCTGGATTGTGTGGTAGGTTATGAATGTGAGAGAACTTGCTGGATTGTGTGGTAGGTTATGAATGTGAGACAACTTGCTGGATTGTGGGGTAGGTTATGAATGTGAGACAATTTGCTGGATTGTGTGATAGGTAATGACCATGTGCTCTGGGTTTCTTAACGGAGTAACATTAAAGCTCCAAGACTTTGATCATCGTGAAATTACCAACCAACCAATTATAATCTTTAAAATATTTCTTTCTTATGATTCTGCATAAAATCAAATTATCACCAACAAAATGATTACAATCCTGAAGTGATTAGTCATAGTAAGAAATAGCACGACGTCGACTACTATTATGAACCTTTTCTGCTATCAATAATTGTGCTTCTTTTGGGTTAGGTTCACTGTAGCGGATCATTTCAGTGCTTAACAATGACGAGTAGGTTTGAAATGTTTAATAACGTCTTAAACAAGGTTTATATAGTGCTCTTGCTGACTATTAATATTCTTATTGATGGATCTAAATATAAAGTATAAAACTGAAAAGAGTTACAAAATTTAACAATACTTTTCTTGAAAATGTAATTAAAATGAATACGCTCCGATTTTCAAGTACCAAAGTAATTAGAACATTCTACAAGTACTTAAAAGTTTCGCCATTTACAGGCTTCTGGCTAGCCTACTTTCAGATTCTAAATTGCTTTACTTTGTTTTATCCATCCATGAACTACAATAAAAGGTATTGTAGTTCATGGATGGTACTTTGGAATTCAATAAAGGTACTGAGCTTTATCAGATAGAAAATACAGGTTCGGATTAAATGTGATCCCACGCCAATATTTACAATTATTTGTATAGCGTATACATTTTCTACTTCTTGGCAAAACCCCATCGGGTGGACCCTTAAAGTATTCCTTTTGTTGGGATTATTGAGTGAAAGCGAAAAGGGAAAATCCTACAGAACCTTACGTAGTCTATGCATGACCACTGTCATGATATCTGCCGCCCCCCTCGGTGATGTGTGTGAGCGTGGGGTGTGCAGGAGGTCTGACAATGTTAGTGAAGGGGTCTAGTTCGACTGGTCGTGTTGTAATGTGGGTAGGTATAAATCGGGTGTGTAGCAGTGAGTCAAGTGCGGTCAGCGGCCGGTCTTATGACATGGAGATGATTGTCTGTTCTTTGTTGTATTACTTGTAATTTGACGCCGAACGAGCAGGATGCTGTCAACGTAATTGGCTCGTATATAATCCGTGTTATTATTTTGTTGTTAGGTTGTTGAACTAACTGGCCGCAAGGTCGTAATGCTGAGAATTTCAGTCCGAGAGGGAAGAGATTTTGAACCAACGCATTCTTAAAACAATATCACACTGTGTGAGCAAAGCGTTGTCTACGTAGTACATGCATACTTGGTGCTGTTTTATAATCTATGCATATTTTGATTACGTGCGTATCCTCGAATCCCCACCATCAAAAATATAATTGCTTGTACTCGTACTGTAGGCTATAAGTCAGTAGTAACAAAACCAGTGTAAGCTGGCGTCTTATTTATACCTACATAAAACAATATACTTACATATATATTGACATACAAGGCATGGGATCGAAAAGTAATTCGTAAAAGAATGCGGGTCACCGATTATGGGAACCCATGGTGTTCGGATCGAGCCGATGGCATTTGTTTACTATCTACGTATATTGTATATATATTTTTGTATATAACAGAGATAAATAATCTAATTCTATTACATAGGATATTTAATTATATTACTTTGGGTGCACATGTGACCACACGCGGCAGTCGTGAGTTTCATCATCTTTTTACTGGAAGACCATAAACAACAATATGTTGCAAAATCTGTCATATATCAACCCATTTGTCTGTTTTAAATATCTGTAGGCATTTCTTTCACCACTTATTTTCGGTAAAATAATTATTGCAAGGAAACCTTTACACATCGTCGGTCTAAATCACCAACACGCAGAGAGCAACCCCAAATAAGGTATAAATAGTCGCTTTATAGCGGAGGCGACGACTATTTATACCGTATTATGTATTTATATACACTGCCGCAGATTTAATCGATATAATAGACTATTTTACGACATTACCTACTTTGTTAACTACAGAAGGCACGACATTAAGCCCAGGTACGACGGTTCTAATATTTTTATAATATCATAAAACGCGATTATCTTTCAGCAATTTTGCTAAGAGCTCCCCGCCCGTGTGTTAGTTACCGCGGAGTTAGAGTATACTTAGAATAGCTAGCGCTAAGTTAACGTAGCGTGTGTGCGACAATTTCAGCTCATACTTTAAACCTGATTAGTTATTGCAAAACACGAGTTGAAGCGGTCTTACTTAGACTTACTTTGGCTTAAGCTGTAGCTACTTTGTAAGCTTTATTGAGTTAGTGGGGGAGCTAGGCTCCCCTTTAAAGCTTCTAAAGTTTCGGGCTTGATCTTAAGTAAAAAAACTTATTGAAGAATCGCTCGCCACTTCCTGTGTTTATACTAAGATAGGTATTTGTTTCTGAAATAAGATAGAATCAATGTATTTTTTATCTGTCCTGTTTCCCGAGTATATGTGTTATTTTGTGTAATGCACTTTATTCTAATTTCATGGATCTGCCTAGTTAAAAAATAAAGGTTGAAAGAAATCTGCAGTCCCGCTTGTGATGTGTTATGTGGTGGGCTACGCCGTAGCTCGCACTCAAAGTAAAAGTCAAATTCATATCATTTATTTCAAAAAGACACATAAAAGGTACTTTTGAACGTCAAAATTTACGGAAAAATAGTGATTCTAGTTGACCCGTCCAAAAAAGGTAGTTTCTTATGGAGAAAAATGGGCAATAAACTCCACCGTTACTCCTTTAAAATGTTTTACAATATTTTTTATACATTAATTATATAATTATCCGTGAAGACGCCTAAACCTAAACCTAGACGCGTGAACCTACAATAAAATTACTATATCACAATAGGTACAAAGAATAAAAAACCGGACAAGTTCGAGTTGAACTCTTGTGGTGAGGGTTCCGTACAATGAATATGTGCGGAACCCTCACCGCCCATGTCATAAGCCATGTTTTTTTATTTCAAGATAATTCATCCCAAGAATAAACTCAGCATTGTAGTTGAAAACATGTTTTCCCATACATTCCAACTGACAAACAACACAATATTGAGAGATTTACCATGTATGCATAGACTTCTTACAGGTTTTCCTGTAATCTATAAGTAAATAACTATTTTCTTTACTTTTTCAAAATTTTAAATTCAGTTGTTTCGGAGATAAGGTACGAACGGTAAATTTCCATCTTTTTTCTTAATGAACTTTAAAACTATTTATTTTAAAAATACATTTGAAACCGTCACAACAAGCCCTTTCATTTGATATATCACCTGGTACAGTTTGCAAAACTATTTTTTTTTTATTTTATAATTTGTCCCCAAAAGTGATCCTTATATTCAAAATTCATTTATTTACGTTCACGTCCGTGTATGGGTCACAGAAATACATATACATGTGTACCAAATTTCAACTTAATCGGTCCGGTAGATTCGGAGCAAATTGACTGTGACAGACGGACGGACAGACAGACAGACAGCTAGACAGATAGACACACGAGTGCTCCTATAAGGTTTCCGTTTTTTTCCTTTTGAGGTACGGAACACTAAAAATGAAGCAATGACAGATAATTATGTGATAGATACATGGGGCATTCCAAAAGTAGACGAATTTAATACAATTTTAGCAAGTAATAAATCAGTGTGTGAGGTAAAGTTGTCACAGAATGTAAAATCAATGTCATAAAAATAATAAATTATACAATTAAATTAACAACCAGTTTGATTTTATCCAGACTCTAGATTGTCCTATGGAGCACCAGCATGTCTACATTCCCAAGACAGATAAAGTTCTCGAGTTAACTTAAACCCAATAACAAACTTGTTAATGTTAAAATAAAATAATTTGTCACTATGACAACATTTCAGCCTGTGAATAGTTATTATTCAAGTTATAAATATAATTATTATCATCATCAAATAAAGTAGTTATTTAAGACTTTAAGCACACAAATGTACAGAGGCGGACTTAATGCCGTAGGCATTTTCTACCAGTCAACCTTTGGGTGATGCAGAGACAAACAGTGGTCGGTGCAATAGCGAAAACTGTGGAATACATATTTATTTAAATATAAGGATATACATACATACATACATACATAAACCTATTAAAAACTTTAAATATATATACCTCATTATACATAAATATAAGACCTAATAAATACACGAATATACTAAAACAGATAAGACAAGCAATGGGTAAACATTACCGTTGTGATGATACTACCAGCTTCTTCCGAATATGCTCACGAACTTTGACTTTAAAGGATAATCGGTTGGTTGCCATCCTGATTTCCTGGGGGAGCGCATTCCACAGATAGATAGACTGAACGAAGAAGGAAGAGTGAATGAAATCAGTGCGGTGAGTGGAACATTGAAGAAGACGATTTTGTGACGAAAGTAGGCTTCTACTGTGGTTCGCGCAAATGTACTGAAAGTAGGCTTCTACTGTGGTTCGCGCAAATGTACTGAAAGTGGGGGCGAGATAACTAGGGGAAGAGGGCGAGTCAAGAAATGAAAACAAGGTGGTCAGCGCCCTTTGCTCTCTGCGCTGGCGTATGGGCAACCACTTTAGAAGCAACCGATGTGCAGAGACATGATCATATTTACGGAGATTGAAAATGAATCGAATGCAGTTATTGAGAATACGGTCAAGTTTGTCGAGGAGATCCGCATTCAGGTCGTAGTAGCACACATCACCATAATCGATAATAGGGAAAATTAAGGACTGCACAAGCATTGTCTTGGTACTTGATGGTAATAAATGTTTCAGTCGGAATAGAGCCCGTAGCGTTCCAGTAACCCTCTGGCTCACCCTAGTGACTTGCGTACGCCAGTTCAGGGTACAATCGATGGGCAAGCCTAGGTCTTTCACGTCAGCGCTAAATGGAACAATCATACCATTGAACCATCCACCCTACTAATACTACGATGACTCCCAACGATGATCGCCTGACACTTATTAGGGTTTACTGCAACACCAAATTTATCAGACCAGGTTTTAATGGCTGTCATGTCCCTATTTAACTTGTCAATAGCGTCAGGTATTTCATCAACCCTCCCTTGACAGGACAACTGCAAGTCATCTGCATACAGATGATATGCACACTGATGCTCAGAAGTTATAAGATAAATGTCAGAGTGAGGAAAAGCACACAACATCAGCTTTCCAACATTTAACTTTAATTAGGTGTCCACACCATCCACTATGTATGACGTTGTTAAAAGATGCCCGCCCTCCCCACTATTCCATTCCATTCCATTCCAAGGATGCATATCCGGTAGGCTCTAATAATCCTTCCTATCCTAAGGGCACGTCTTCCTGACCATTACCGCGTCCCCCGGTCTACTCTTTGTTATGCAATGGTCTCTGTAGTCCCATGAAACATGAGGCTCCAGGGACTAGTGCGAATCCTTAGGTTCATTCGAGCAATCGAGTCTGGTTTAACCACGCTGGGGTTGGTGCATTTCATTCATTCATTCATAGGTAGTAAGTGTCAATTGTAAGTGTTAAACTATGCATGATAGATTCACATCTAGTAGATGCCAATCAGACATACTGTGTTGTAGCTGTGTTATTGGATTTGTGATTGTACATCAGTTTTGCGAATTAAATAAAAAAAAAATAAAATAAAATAAATAAAATATTACCAAATAGAAAAACCATTTTAGAATAATTATTTAGGCTTTTGCTTGCAATTATTTTACTTAAAACTTATATTATGATCACTATGATTGGTAAAACTGTGGCTTAGGTAATTGAGTAACATTTTTCAATAGCCTGAACCTAATTCGTCACAAAAAATATTGATTTATGTTGCTGTGAACTAACACAGGTCTGTGCTGGAAGAGCCAATACCAGAGGGGGCTATACATATAAGCTGAAGCTGAGGAAGGAGGTAGTGGTTGGTTGACTCATACCTCTCAGCATAGCACTTCATCAGATCCAGTAGTTCCACAGCCTCCAACAAGCGGTCACTTAGTTGTCGTTGTAAAGTCTCATATTTTTCAAAAATATCCTTAAGCAGGTGCTCCTTGTGTAATTTATTATTAAAGAGGAGTTGGATATCAGTGTCATATTTTTCCGTACATTTATCTAACTCAATTAGACAACACGTTCCTTTCCTGTGACCGTTTTTTAATTACTTGTATTTGTATTTTAATGTATTTCTTTAATTTATTGTGACTCATAACAATAAATAGGATATAATAGTATGGTGTCATTCATTACCAGTCAAATCTATCGTTACAGCTGGCTCACACTGATTTTGACTCACTGCCTACCAATTCATTAAATAGATTACTGGTACTAGCAACCTGTTTGCTGACCTTGATGCACTCTGATAGGGATACCGCCTTTTGGGCTTCACACAATTTTTGTTCAAGTTCTGTAATTCGATTCAAAGCCAATTCGTGGGTGTCACTGCACTCTTTAAACGTTGACACTCGATGTTGTAGTTCACTGTGTTGATCAGAAGTCCATGCGTTGTGTGTATAGCAGAGACAGTTCATTCTTAAGGGAGGTCTTCTTTAAATTAGTGTTTTTCACTTCCATTTCCTGATTACCTGGAACAGCTGTTTGGACGTAGCTTTAGAAGCTTTGAGCTCCTTCAAGGTAGCTCTTAGTTTTTCTTCCGTATCCCTAGTTGTAGCACTGCTGGTCATAATTTTCTTTGAAATTGAACCAAATTACAAAACTGGCTGCATAATCAGAGCTATTCCCGTCCAGAAGATCTTATATTTAAAATAATGTAGGCACGTAATCATTATTATTTTACAAAATCGAATATAGAAACTCATGCAACATCACACGGACACACCTTACACGAATACACACACCCCACATAACAATTTTGATTTATTTTATGTATGTCAGTCACCAGGAATGTATGAAGTTATGCAGCTAAATAACGTCAGAAAGATGTCTCAGAAAAGATGTTCAAATATTTAGTTTAGCTACGAGGTAGAAGAGAAAAAATAAAATAAAATAAAAAATAGCTATCAAATAGATATTACAATTACATGTAGTTAATAAGGAATAAGATGGAAATGTTAAACAAAATTGAAGTTACAAGGAATAAAATTTTATAGTAAGACACAAAGAAACTTGATTGACAACAAAGAAATATGAATAAAATTAAATAATAAATCAATAAGGCCTTATGAGCCTTTTTTGTGAAGTAAAATACGTAGTGTTTATTGTCTGAGCGAATGTTTTCATCGTCAATTTTGCTTCCACTAGTTTTACGCAAACCATGTCAAACTGCGTTAGACATAAACCGTGTCAGTGTGGGATGGTCGTAGCTCAAAGACAAGAGCAGTATTTGGTGATGTTCTGTGGCCTGTAAATATTATGTAGATTAACATAAATAAAACAAACTATTTTACTCCCCGGGATTGATGTTATTTTGAAATCCGTCACTGTTGGGTTGATTGAGTTGACAGCCGGTCCTTTTTGAGCGAAGTTCTTGCGGCAAAAAAAACTGTATAATCACTGAATATACCACTTAATAACTTGGTAAGACTATATTATCCTAATATGAAATAAATAAAACACTTTTTATGAATATTCTACGAGTAAATATTTAACATAGAGGTCGTTTTTTTGACGACAGGCTACCAGTGCTGCCCGCCTAAAAAAAAATTAAGCTACGGCGTAGCCTGCAGTGCTACGAACGCACGGTCTTCACGTTACTGAACATTTTAAGCATCGCGTCTACCGACCTCATAAAGATGATGATAAGATTGTATCTTTAAAGTACAACTTATTACAAACCCAAAGTCCTTAAATAACTTTAAACTACTTTTGGCGATCTTGTTTTTATTAGTAAGTTACTCTGTATGGTTGTGTATGTACTCTCATATTCGTGAATAAAAAGATTATTATTATTTATTTATTTACTACCAGCTTTTGCCCGCGGCTTCGCCCGCGTGATTGTCGGATATCAACCCACAGGACGTGCTAACGAGATAAAAGTATACTATGTCCTAACCCAAATCATGGCCTGTCCATAGCCGTGGCGTGTGGCCTTTTATCCAAATCCGTTCAGCCGATAAGGTGTGAAAATGTTACAGATAGACAGATAATAAATTGTAATAACTTTTGACCCAGTGGACCGATGTTAATGAAATAAAGACTAAATGTTATCTTACGGACTATGACTATATTTCCAATGCCTTAAACCTTTTCAAAAGAGGTATTATATTATACACAAAAAATATATAGGTATAAACATATGAATTTTAAAATCACCCCTATTTTACGTCCTTCCTTAGGGATGATTTTACAAAAAAAAATGTAACTCGCAATTCTTTATTTCTTACCAAAAGCATTTTGAATGTTCATATTCCTTACCTAACGTAACAAATGCTGGGTTTCCCATACCAACTTTCATCCCCTATATCACTCCTACAGGATTATTTTTAAAACAAAACGTAGCCTATGTCCTTCCCCAGGATGCAATCTATCTCCTTGGCAAAGTTTTTCGAAATCCATTTAGTGCTTTAGGCGTGAGTAGTGAGACGGTAACATACAGACAGACAGAGTTACTTTCGAACTTATAATATTAGTATAGATAAATTTATGTACACACAACAGACAACCTTATAAGAAGCTACATTATATTTTTGTTCAAACAGGAGTAAATGTACTGAAACTGCCTTTCTATTAATGTTAAATGAATAAAGTTGTTAGTTTTAACGATTATAGGCGATGAGTAGCAATTCAGTGAGCAAGTTTGAGAGACCGTGATCCTCAAATCTAACTGTTATTACTTTATGTGATGTTCTCAACTCTCAATGCTAGGTATAAGCGTTTAAAATAATTAAAATTAGTATACTCTTAAAGCAATTCAAGTTCTAAAGGGTATGTCCTAAGTATTTTACTAAACCTACAAAATGAGAGAATCAAACCTTCCAATGAAAGGCTTAGAAGAACTACCTCAAAAACATTATGTAATTTTACCATAATAATATAATAATAATAATTCTTACAATAATAATAATAATAATCTCAGTTTACTATTTAAAGTTACTCCACTGAACACGTTGTCTCTACAGTTCAGTTCGCATCCTCAACGGCTGATTGCCTAAAAATAATAGGCTTCCGATCCAAACACTCATAAACACAGTGGAGAATATTTACTGGTTACCGAAGGTTGCACATACTCGTATCTTTCCATTTTGCGTGAAGTAGCAACCGCCCGCACCTCGCCGCGATTGATTCGCCCAGCCCGCACCAAATACGCACATTTATAACACACCACCCACACACTCTACCCTAGACACTGTACAGATAACTACAGAAGACTTCTAGTAACAAAGGATACTAAGTTAAACCCATCTCTAAATATCTCTTTTAAATATGTTTTCATAATTATCCTTTTCTTTAGATGATAGTAACAATCATCACAAGTTCAATTTGCAATGATTGGTCACGCCAGTTGGCGTAAAGTATGGGTGATTGAGCTATATTATGAATGATGATATATGATGAACATCCGATGTGTCCGGGGTAGTCACTCCTTCTACTGACGTCGTCGCGGTTATTCTTTCACCATAAGCGTGAGATATTCTTAGACAGCTCGTCCAGACACCAGTCGATACAAAACACACTTAAGTATATCGATTGTATTTTGTGCATCCTTTGGACATTTATCTCGTCTGCTATTACATTACCCAGTCATAGAGCGCATCCTCTATTCATTTTTGTTTGGTCCGGTTTCACAATTACATATGTACTGATTAGATATGAGCCTTCTGTAGTTCCCTATATGGTACCCTACGCACCTGTAGCTCAACCCCTTTGTTTTAATCCCCCCAGTTAATATCCTTGGGTGAAGCACGAGGATATATAATCAAATAATTCGGCTGGAACAATTGTTTGTCCGCATAAAAGTGAAATATTAATATGGGAGGTTTTTATCATCTGTTTATGTTGAACCTAAAGAAAAGTTTTATTTTCATTCATGAAAGGTAATTACCATCGTGTCTCTTTTGAGATCGTGTACACTGCTATACTCTATATTATGTATATGTTATACCTATGTATGTAACGGAAACCGAATTCTGTTTCAGGAAAATTATACTGAATAGGCAAGGCAAGACATTTCCCACAAAATATGGGTTAGTGTGAAATCATTGCATGTAAATCATGTACTTGAAGAAGATTGGTGCTTTTGCTGGTAGTCATTGTAACTCTCATTAAACTTGTTTAGTTGATTCTTGGCCAGAGACAAACCACAACAAGTATGACCAGTTACCTGAACTACTGTCTCTCAAAATATAACATAACATCCCGCCTGTTTCCCCGAAGGCTAAGGCTAAGGTTTACACCCATGTAACATAAAGTCTCTCGTAACATAAGGCTATATTAAATATTAAGGAGGTATCAATATGGAAGTTATGTGAATGGTATGGAAGTTATAACCGTTATTCTGATACGAACGAACTCCAACTACATCCTGTTAAACTACACACAGTTTAACAACTCCACGTTTGTCAAATTAAACCGGCGACACTTGCATACACCGGTTGACATAACGCGCCAACTTTCGACTCAACCCGAAATAAATCATCCCGCCCCCCTCTCGTCACCCTCTCGTCACCCGGGGATGACGGGGATGGCGTTATCTTACCAAATTAATTCTACTTACAAATCTTTGTGCCTACGCCCTTTCACGATGAATGGAACTTCGAGAGGGTGAACTTTATGTGACTTGCTATCAGTCGGAGTTATGCCTTTGGTTTGTGTGATTAATTGCCTACGATGTGTGTCAGCGGGCTCTTGGGTGCATTACTGAAAAGCTCCATTAAATGGACTAACTTTGTTTCAGTAAAATGTAAGAATTTGTGCAGAAGGATTGAACATCGTATTCAAAAATGTTTTTTTTTTCAAATTAGACAGTCATCCGTCGCATTGTCTTGTTGTAAGTACACACATAACATCACGCCTCATTTCCTCAAAGGGTTGGGCAGAGGTGTACCTGTAGTGCATTTCGCCAGTTATGTTTAAGTTCCATGAGATAGGGCGCGAACCTATTGCCATCAACCGGGCACAAATCCAGACTCCGGGCTGCTACTGAGAAATTCCAGATAGAAAAACCCAAACCCAATAACACTTTGCCCGACCCGGGAACCCAACCTAGGACCTCATACTCAGCAGCGCTTGCGACCACTAGACCAAAGAGGCAGTAAGAAAGGAGGTTTGCTGTAAGAAATGTTAATGAAATCTTTAATTCTCCATAGCCTTCATTGTAGTGGCACTTAAAGCTCATAACCAACAAAGTACATGTTTAGAAACAATATTACGTATACATGTATATTCCCAGCTCAGCACTGAAATCGTTTTACATCGTGTCTTCCAATTTAGCATTTTATCGCTCGGTTTTAGCTCTCTCATTGCAAGTAATATAATTTGATGTCGGCCTGTAATGTGTTCCTTTTCTTTATATACTGTTTCCGTTCGTATTCGTTACGCAAATCAATCCCCAAATACCACCGAGGTTGAAGTCAACAAAAAGATTCAAAAAAACGGATCGGAGAGATTCACGTAATTTATAAAAGCGGGTTCTGACTGACGTTGATCTATTGAATAGATGCCCGAAGATCACATCAGATGTGGTACAATGTGGGCTAGTACGTGGCACTCGCTCAAGCGACACGCGTCTTGTGACAGTGACTGTGGAGAAAACAAATGAAAGAAGTTGTTTAAGCACACGGAGCGACGGGCGGACACCAGGGGACGTGCGCGCGTCGCTTGTAGCGAGTCGCATCGCTTGAGGCCGGGGGCTGAACGGGGCCCAAAGTTGTCGGGCCTACCATACAGGACCGACACAAAAAGACCTACACAGTACACACGCAAAGCTCGTCTTAATCCCTTTCAAGAATTGTTGTTCAAATATCAGAGAATGGACCCTTTCAATTACAATCAGGCGCTTAATTAGAAGGGAGCGGCGAGTGTTTATGAAGGTCTGCCGGGGTCCGAATCGATGGGCCACTATTTAGGACTCTGTAGGGCTTTGTCGCCGGAGCATAATCTGCCAGCTTTGGTTATTGGTGCGATTTTGTTTACTTGTTATTGCATCGACTTGGTGCTGCTGTGTCGTACTTTATAGCTAGCGTCTGATATTAAAACAACTAAAAAACTTTTTGAAATTTGGGATCAAGGCCGACTTTGGATGGACAACATATTAATAAAAATTTTATTTAGGAAAAAAAAATTGCATAGTTAAGGCAAAAACAATAATTAAAACAAAAACACTTTCCAAAATTACATAAAACAACATGCTTCTGCCAAAACGCTAAATTGCCTCAATACATCTCGTACATCGAACAATCAAAACTAATTATTTGCGATCTACTCCTTCTTTATTCGTTCTTTACTCTGTCAATGTTAACATACCTGAATTTATTATCAGTAATTAGTTCGGATATGATCGTATTTGATGTTTGCAGAGAAAACGTAAAACTGTCATAATGATTATATACGAGTATCTAAACTTAATAAGATCAATGACCTCCCAAAAGTGAGATTACATTTCATGAATCACCTGAGCGTGGCGTGGTGCAGAACGCTTGACCTAGTCTCACAGAGTACCGGTAGCTTACCGTCGTGACAGGTGCACACTTAACGTCGCTCTCAGGCCGCTCATACGATAAGCACTCGAGTGGGATTCCTTACGATGGCCTTTAAATCAACACTAGAATATCTGCTTTAAAAGTGGAGAACAAGAGTTTAAGGAATTAACGTGGATTTTCTATTTGATCGCGTTAATTTTCATTACGTATCATGTTCGATGCTGCTGTGAAAATCTGTAGGTAAATGATAATTTGTATTGTTTACTTCAAACTAAAAACTACATATCGCCGTATGGTATCACCTGCGAATTGCGTGAAAGACAGACAGGCTTTTCATTATAACCATGGTTTGCAAATTGCAGAAAATTAGACAGACAAAGTGACAGACTGTAACACAAAATATAGAAATACGACTTATTAATATTTTTTTTTAAAGTAAGATTTATTAACATAACCAAAATATTACAATATGGTATTAACATTAACTAAATTAAATTAAAACTAAATGAAACCTAAAAAAGGCCCTCGAGGCATTGTACCGAGGATGTTGGCGGCATTTCCTCGCTGTATTGCAATGCAGATGTGTTGCGCGAGAAAGCCGCATTTTTTTTTAATTCACAATTTGATGTATAATCACAAATCCAATAAAACAGCTACAACACAGTATGTCTGATTAACATCTACTAGATGCGAATCCAACATGCATACTTTAAGTAACACTTACAAATGACACTTACTAATAAAAAAACAAAAAAAGTTATACAAATCTTACAAATTGAAAAACTTTTCTATAGATAATGTAAAAACTTCGGGAAAGAAAAAAAATTATATAAAAATAATTATGAAATTACATCTCTAAGTTTAGTCCTCACTGAGGCTACGGAACCAGCTAATACATCTATTTCGCCACGAATGGAGTTGGCATGAGAAAGCATGCGGTAAATGGGTGAAGAATTACCTATATTAGTTCGACTATGAGGCAGGACGAAAATTCTTCGGTTAATTAGGCGGCTTCTACTACGTTGGATACAAATGTTCAGTTTTTCTCAAGCTCTGGAGAATCTATTAGGTAAACCATTAATAATTTAAACAAAAACAGGAAATCTAAAGATTTCCTACGTGTACCTAAAGATTCCATTTTAAAATGACTCAGCCTAGAGTTAAATGAGTTCAGACTACGATATCTGTTATTCGAGTAACACAAGTCATATAAAAACCTTTCTTGAACGCGCTCTATCCGATCAGAGTGCACTTGATAAAACGGGTTCCACACCGTACTACAATTCTCCAGAATACTTCGAATAACGTTATTGTAAATGGAAATAGTCATGTGAGCATGATAACGTAACTAAACAACAATTTACATAAGTACAGGAGTCGTCAAAAAAGAATAAAACATAATTTATAGCAGGTACTAGCTTGAGAACTTTTTTGTTTGAAAAAGATCCTTTTAACAACATCGTACTCGTATGTAGTAACTAAGCGACTCACGACCGCTTATTGTGCCAACTTACTGAACTTATAATGAGATGATGAAGCCGTTCCACAACTCGCGAAGTGTGAGTTACGAAATTAACAGCTTCTAATGAGCCAGTGTAACACAATACGTGGAGTATTCAAGAAGGCATAAGTCATTGTGTACACATTAGCTGTGACCCGCGAATTTGCTCGCATACCTAATAATTTCTACACTCGATAGAGGTACCAAGATTCCTTTCTCTGTACCTTTCTCAGTGTTTGAATTGTTTTCATAACACGAAAAAAAAATCTTGACGAGTTATGGTATATAAAGGTTTTTCCACAAATTTAAACAATCATAACGTTATAGCCATTGATAAAGTGAAAATATGTCGCTGAAGCGAAGCGGATCACTTCGTCCACAGTAATACATCATTCCAGTTTTTGTAGAACTCATACAAATAACTGGTATTACCTCCATACCAGTTATTTGTATACAGCTAATCCTATCCTATGGCCGTACACCACGCGTGTCCTCAAACCTACGAAATGTCCGCTATTTCCACAATATACAGGGTGGAATTTTGTAATGCCACCTGGAGGGAAAGTACTCTTAATACTGCAGATAGAAAATTTTACTCAAAGGAAACATTCCTTTATTTTGAATAGAAAGCAAACTGCATTCAAAGATTTTCGAAAATTCTCTTCCCCCACACCAGGGAATCGAACCGGCTAAAATCTGAAAAAAATATACCCTGTACTTTTATTGCATCGATCGTTTGGGTCAATTATAAGGATGAAATCTCTCTAACAAACATGATAAATTAAATGAAAGGAAAACCAGGAAATCTGAAGTTACAAATTCAATGAGTCAAGTTAAAGCTCTTTAACTAACATCCATCTTTTGTAATGCAGACTCCTTTGCGACATACTCGTAGCTGCGTGTATGAGGTAATTTAAATATGGAATGTTAGATTAAAATTTGAAAATTAGATTGTCATAGTTGTTATTCACATTTGATTGTTTTTACAACTCATTTCACATTTTGTCTCACGGTGAAAATGGCTTATCAAGAACAGTTTCATTTAATGGAAGCTTATTTTTTAAATAACAAAAACGTGAATCTAGCTCTGCGGTGGTATGGAGAGAGATATCAAGACCGACAGGCACCAACTCGGTTCGTATTGAAAAGAATTGTAGAACATTTAAAGAATACGGGTAGTTTCAAGAAGAGACGGCAAACTATTCAGCAAAACTATTTCGATTTTGAACTAGATGTTTTAACATACTTTGAATCATTTCCAAAGGCTTCAAGTAGAGATGCTGCCGATGAATTAGGAACAACCCACACTCGCGTACTTAAAGTGCTGAAAAAGTATAAGTATAAATGCTATCGTGATGGTCGGTTGGTGCAAAAATTGCATATTGGGGATCGTGACAGACGATTACAATTTTGTGAAAACATGCTTGGAGAAATTGACCGAAACCCTAATTTTTTGAGTAACATTGTATGGTCTGACGAAACCAACTTCAGCAATAATGGCATGTACAATCGCCGCAATAAACATTATTGGTCTCGAGTGAATCCTGTTCGTGTTCATGAAACTAACAATCAAGTAAGATTTTCTTTCACCGTTTGGTGCGGAATTATGAGAAATAATGTAGTGTTAGTCCACGTGTACGAAGGTCATTTAAACACTGTCAAGTATATTGAAATACTGGATCTCTTAAGAAACGAGTTAAATGGTTTCCCCGAGGAAGAGCGAAACCAAATAATTCTAAAAATGGATTGGTACAAACGGCACAATCAGATGGCCTGCGAGATCGCCAGATCTCCCCCCATTAGATTTTTTTTTGTGGGGATATGTAAAAAATCAAATTTACATGAAATCTTATGCGAATGACAACGAGTTGAGAGTTGAAGTTCAGAATACGATTTATAATATTCAGCACAACACTTTATTAAAGGTTACTAGAAATGAATTCGTTAAAATAATAAATTTGTGTATCCAAGAGAATGGAGCCCATTTCGAGCAACTAATTAGTTAGTTTACCATTTTTTGTAAATAATTAAATTAATTTAAGATTTCCTGGTTTTCCTTTCATTTAATTTATGTTTGTTAGAGAGATTTCATCCTTATAATTGACCCTAACGATCGATGCAATAAAAGTACAGGGTATTTTTTTTTTAGATTTTAGCCGGTTCGATTCCCGGGTGTGGGAGAAGAGAATTTTCGAAAATCTTTGAATGCAGTTTGCTATTCAAAAATAAAGGAATGTTTCCTTTGAGTTAAACTTTCTATCTGCAGTAAATGATAAATGATAAATGATTTTATTTCTGTAAGTAGGTTTTTACAAACACTTTTACACGTCAAAACATATTTTTTTAAACTAGATGAGGCCGGCGTTTCCTATCTGACTACTCTGAGAAGAAAGGCCGAAACAAACTCAGAGGTCACAGTCTCTTTTAAAGTCCAGACATAATCTTGGTCAGATCATGTGAAGACCATGTCGATTGGTGTCTGAAATGGTCTTTTGATGAAAGAACCACACAGATTGAGTGGACCTGTCCAGTCAGTGCACGCATTTGTCAGTCGTTGTGCAGCTCAACTCATAACTAAAGGAGCTCAACGATTCAACGAACAATACCAAAGAAAGGACATTTGGCTAGGCCGCAAAAAATACTCAAAACTGCCAGACCATATTAAAAACTAACTGCGAATAAAACAAAATTAAACAATGATCCACATAGTCTTCACATTTACAATAATTAAAACAATATAATACTACACAGAGTAAATATTCATGTCATTGCATAAATAAAATTCATCAATGTCAATGTGTATATTCGGACATAATCTTGGTCAGATCATTTGAGGACCATGTAGGTTTGTGTCCGAAATGGTCTTTTGAGGAAAGACCACACAGATTTGAGTGGACCTGTCCAGTCAGTGCACGCATTTGTCAGTTGTCATGCAGCTCAACTCAAAACTTAAGGAGCTCAATGATTTGACGAACAATACCAAAGAAAAGACATTTAGGTAGGCCGCATAAAGTACTCAAACTGCCAGACCATTCAAAGAAAGATCATTAAAAGAAAGAGACAAAAAAAAAAAAAACAAACAATGACCCACATAGTCCTCACATTCCTAATAATTAAAATAATATAATATAATACTATACAAAGTAAATATTCATGTCATTGTTTATATAGAATGTTATATAGAATAAGAAAATATAAATAGCTAGCAAAATAAAAAGAGTAAAAAAAACAACATTCACTGTAAGTTTATTGGAGCAGCTCAATCCCAAGCCTTTTTGTCCTCAATATAATCTTTAACAGTATAAAAGGCTTTTAGGCACAGTTTCTGTTTTATAAAACATTTGAATTTATTAAGGCTTAGTTCTTGAATGTGGCTAGGAAGTTTATTATAAAAACGTATACATTGGCATCTAAACGAGCTGCCTATTTTTTTGAGCCTGGTTGTAGGAACAACAAATTTGTGTTTGTTCCTAGTATTTACATTATGGATATCACTGTACTTTTTAAACAAATTGATATTTTTATGTGCGTACAAAAGATTTTCATAAATATACTGAGAAGCTACAGTCATTATATTAATCTCTTTAAATTTTTCTCTGAGGGAGTATCTGGGACTTAATTTATAAATTGAACGGATTGCCCTTTTTTGTAAAACAAAAATTGTCTGAATATCGGCGGCATTTCCCCATAACAGAATACCGTACGACATTACGCTATGAAAATAACTAAAGTATACTAAACGGGCTGTGTCTAAATCCGTTAAATCACGAATTTTTCTAACGGCGTATGCTGCAGAGCTAAGCTTTTTTGACAATTTATCTATATGGGGGCCCCATTGAAGCTTGGCATCCAAAGTTATGCCTAAGAACACAGTGGTATCTTCGGGGTTCAACTCTTCACCCTTTATGAGAACACTAGTTTTTACTTGTCTAACATTAGGTATTGTAAACTTAATACATTTGGTTTTTTTCTCGTTAAGAAGTAGGTTGTTAACATTAAACCAGTTAACTACTTTTTCGAGGGCACTATTTACATTGTCAGTAACCAACTGCTGACGTTTGAGTTTAAATAAAAGTGAAGTGTCGTCTGCAAACAGCACTATATCATGATTATCCTTTATGAGGCAAGGCAAGTCATTTATATAAATAAGAAACAAAAATGGGCCGAGAATTGAGCCCTGGGGGACCCCCATTCTTACTACAGATCCGGGTGATCTTTTCCCGTTAACATCAACTCTCTGAATCCTATCACTCAAATATGAAGTAAGAAGATCCAGAGAAGAGTTTCGGATTCCGTAGTGGTGCAGTTTTCTGACCAAAGTTTCATGAAGAACGCAATCGAATGCCTTGGACAAATCGCAAAAAATTCCCAAAGCATCGCATTTATCCTCCCATGCATTATAAACATGTCCTAAAAGTTCAATACAGTAGTCGAACGACCCCTTGTAAAACCGAACTGTTGGTTATGCAATAATTTATGTTTATTGAAAAATATTTGGATTTGATCTAAAATAAGTTTCTCGAAAATTTTACTAAATGTAGGTAGTACTGAAATAGGTCTATAATTAGTAGGGTCTGATGTACTACCCGATTTAAACAACGGTATTATTTTACTGTTTTTCATAAGATCAGGAAACTCACCACAGTCAATACAATTATTAAAAATAACAGCTAAAGTAGGTGCGACAATGTTTATAATCGACTTAGCAACGTCCACAGAATTACCCCATAGATCTGCGGTCTTTTTAACATTTAACGTGTGAAAGGTTTTAATTACATCTTTACAGGTGACATATTGGAAACTAAATTCTGAATCACAAGTATTAAGAGTACTTTACCTCCAGGTGGCATTACAAAATTCCACCCTGTATATCATACAATTTTATACCCATTTTTCTATGCCTAGTATTTCAGCAAATAACATCACGTTTATATATATGAGTAAACTTCCAACAGTATGGAACAGGTCCACATTCATATCTAATGTTTTCTGTCCTGAATGCTACACTTAAATAAAATTCATGTACCGGATAAATTATTCCGCAAACTTTATCTTGCTTTTGTAATATCTTAAGCAACGGGCAACCACTTCGGGCGTTTGCCTAAAATATTGCGCATTGTGACTTTCCCGAGATATTTTTATACGGACATCACAAAAAGGCTGTTCTTGTTTTATATTTTTAATAACTTCTACCTGGAAGTATTTCCGAGCAAGTAAAACGTTTATAGCAATCAATAAACAGGAAACATTCCATTAGAATATCGATGCGAGAGTAAAAACGGATAAACATAAAAGGGTGTCGGTATAAACAGGCGAACGCACGTAAATTCGGCGATACGATGAAGCGTGGTCCAATATCGTATAGAATGAATCCCGAAGACAAATTGTGTGGGATCGCGCGATAAAACGCGCTTGTCGGAGCAATATCGCGCGCCTGCAAATAAACTCGCGCTGCGACTGTTTGTACGACGGAATTAAACGCCGCCAAGTGATCGCCTTGTATGTACACGCTGCTATATGTATCGGGTTAACATACGACACAAGTATTTGGCTGTTAAAAGAAATTCGTATCGAGAATTGAAAATTGTATAGATAAATATTATTCGCGTAAGTGGCTTAATATCCATTACAAACCTGTCTGTGATAGAAACGAACTCTCAAATCATGAAGCACATTATTCCCCAAACATTACTTTAACTCTTCCATTCTGCGCTAATAGGGCAAACTACAAATCACACAGCTAATAAGAGTGCGTGATTACATGTACCATAAAGCGCCATGGCCGCCGGTTTGGCAGCGGCCGGCGCATCAATCATCCGTAATTTGACGCGGCTAAAACGCGTCTTAACGCGGCTCAGTGTGGTGCAAGTGTAAGGTTGTGGCGTCTGGTATTTTTCCTCAAACAAACTTATGCGTGGTCCAAAGTTAGTAATACTTTATCTATTAAACTTTCAAGGTAGTATTAGTCCCATAGTTACAAAAAAGTAAAGACAATAATTATGCTCAAAAGTGAATTTCTATACTAAATAAGGGTGCTTATAATTTTACGTAAAACTTATTTCATTTGACGAATACAAAAAGCTATGAATTAGAACAGGAAAATCAAGAAAATCTCTTCAGTTCATGACTCACGTAATTCAAAAGAAAATGAAGGTTGTTCATATTATTATAAATGTTGTTTTAACTGTGCAAAATAAAGCAATTATTGTTGCGCGAAGAGCGGAACAATTTGTTGCCTATACAATAGCTGTGCACGCGTTTAAAGAGATTGCCAATCAATCCCGTTAACCCGGGATTATGAACCGTGACGATTTAATGAGAAATGTTCGCCCGCACGGGACGCGGGACGCGGGACTGCGCATTGTTTTTATTTTATTTAATTGTAGGTGAGCCTTTGCTGATCGTTACGATTTGTTCCGTACCGCACGCTTCGCGGCACCTCAAAGTAATATCGACAAATTACAATTGAATAAGAATTCTTCTTTGTCACGTCTTCAATTTGTTTTGTAAAAAAGAGTACAACTTCCGAATTTACAATAAAATTGTAATAAAGTATTACGACCATGGACCAGAAATATTACGTTATCCCGTCCTCTAGGCGTCGTTAACTAAGTCGCCAGAGAATAATTCTGTTTGACCTATGTGGCTATTTCTGCCACAGATTTATTACAGGGGAATTCTTGCAAAAGTATAGCGATTATTACTTATTTTCGTTATAGTACAGACAATAAAGTCCGGTCATCCCAGAGGCGACATATAACAAAACCCATTAGAATTCCGTAAAGTTACGACCCTATAAAGACTTCTCCGTCATTAAAACAAAAAGTTAATAATCATATGATAATTTATACGGAACAGTGTAGCATGCATTTTAATTAGGACAGTAACTCAAGTCTGAAGTTGGACCGCTCCGAGTTGCCGGGTATCCGGCGCTGGAGTTGAGGTGATAAATAGTGCTGCCGGCCACTAAATCACACCTTTATATGAAGGCATCCGAATTAAGGCGCTTCCACAAACGCTATTCTTATCCGGGATT
Organism: Atethmia centrago; assembly: GCA_905333075.3. NCBI lineage: Eukaryota > Metazoa > Arthropoda > Insecta > Lepidoptera > Noctuidae > Atethmia > Atethmia centrago. Next base: position 1,808,955 of record HG995370.1, read on the forward strand.
GTAGTGTCACCTTTGTGTTGAATTAGAAAAATATACGAGGGCTCGTAATAAATATTAGGAGCGACGCCTTTACAGAGCTACGTGATGAGTTACTGACGTAATATTTATGCGTTCACATAAAAAGTGAGGAAAGAAATTGTAGACGGTGTAAATTAAGATTTTAATCTTGGGATTTTAGGCCCATGTTTTAAATCTTAATACACTTTGTACAACTGTTAATCCTTGTTTACGTTAGTAATAATTTATCTCTAGTTTCATCGTTGCAAGTTCCAGATAGTTTATTAGTGCTATTTGAAATATACAATTGCCCACAGCAGACTTAGCATGACGCTTTTAATTTCTACTCGACTGTAGAATAGAAATCGCTTGTGTACATTTCTCGGTAGAAAACTGTCAACTGTCTTCACAGAAACGTCATTTTCGTCTACTCTTCCGTGGACAAAACGCTTCTCCACGGTTCCCGTGCTACGCATGTTGCAACCACCGCAAAGTTCTAAGTAGGTACACGAAAACAATCCACAATCAGAAAACATTGAATATTACTCGTAGTTCAGCATGTATTAGTAACACAATCCTTTCAACAATTCCTCGCTGATGTGCGGCTGCACCGCTGTTCCGGCCACGTGGCTGTGGTTGAGTTATGACGCGCCCGTGAGCCCTAGGTATTGTTTATGCGGTGCGAACAGACACCTGAATGGATATTGTGTGACGAGTAAAATAACGAGTTATCCGGTGAAGGTGTGGGAAGTAGCGAGTTTCTAAAATAACATATTATTATTCTACTTTAGTACAACAATATCGTCAAATAAACTGGCTTATTTCAAGATATTCAGTCAGCAACCTTATTATTTTTAGAATTACATGTGTTTTTCCAATGACACGTGAATTATGTTCGCAGTTTAGACTCTACCGGCTGAACCGAACAAGTTGAAATACTATTCGAAAATCCCGATTAAAAAAACGCGACTAAAGCCACATATATAATTACTACTCTAAACATAAAATTAATATTTAGTCCTCCATTAACTAGAAAAGAAAGATATTATTATAGTCAACACAGACCTACCTATTCCACTGTGTGGATCGCCCGGAGGACACGGTGGAGCATACGGTGGAGGTCTGCCCGGCTTGGGCAGAGCACCGCCGTGTCCTCGTGGAGGCGATCGGCGGCAGAGACCTCTCGCGTCCGGCCCTGGTTCAGGCCATGGTACGGAGCGAGAGGGCATGGGCAGCCGTCACCTCCTTCTGCGAAGCAGTAATGCTCGCGAAGGAGGAGGCGGGACGGTTGAGGGAAAGGCAAGTTTTGCGCCCTCTCGCCCCTAGCCGCCGCAGGAGACGCCCAGGGCGTCGGGAATCCCGGGCGGATTTCCGGCCACCGTAGGCGCGGGCTTGCGGACGGTGAGCAATGGGTAGCTCACCGTCCGGTAAGGACCAGGCCCGGGTCGACGGCGCGTCGTATTCCACGCGCGCCTCAAAGAGATGTCGTCAGCACAAAGTAGGGGTCCACTAGGGCCGATGCCTGCCGGGGTCGCGGGAAGGTACTTATGTGTCACCGATGCCCCCGCAACACAGGCAACAGGATCCTTCCTAGGTGTATTCCTATACGGGTGGGTTTTAGTCAGTAAGAGTCTGACACACCCTCCCGCTCCGCCCAGAGCGGGAGAAGTTATTCGATGATTTCACACCCTCAAAAAAAAAAAAAAAGACCTACCTATTAATCCCGAAACATTTCCCTATTTCAAGGAAATTATGTAAACCAGTTAGCTACGAATACACACCCAATGTTTTGTTGATAATTAAAGTTTCGTGTCCACACCATCCACACGCTCACTGGGTATGGCAAGAAAATGTCTCAGGGCAACCCTAGCCGTAAGGTTGGGCGCATCACAGACCGAGTTGGTGCGTGCGGCGCACTGTATGGACTCTCACCGCAACACCGCGAGTTGCGTCTAGATCGCATTGAGAATAATCGGCTTCACGTAACTAGCATAACTTCAGTCGTAAGATATTTTATCTTTGTAGGCCATATGGTGTAGGTAAGGTAACAGGTAGGTAACAGTCGTCACGTGTGGAGTAGGTTACGTGGTGCTCTAGATCTTGATAGGGCTTTAGTAACAACACGTCGCTAACTATCGCTTGTCTGGGAGATTGCGAACTGCGTGACTTGTTATACGGGCTTTGTAAAGTTAATTGATCTTTTAAAATAAAACGTATTATGAAGACGGATATACATTGGTATTATGTAACACTGCATGGTTTGAAATAGGAACAAGTTGTGGAATTTAATAGACGAGATACAAATAGACATGTATGATTTTCAAAGAAAGTAAGCCTTCTTGCTTCACATTTAAGTAACTACATAATTGAAAAATTGTACGAACTCTTCTTCTAGGGTAAACAAATTCCAACTCATATTTAATCTGCAGCCTACAATGCCACTAAACACTATCATCCAGCGCTCGGTGCAATGTAAACTCGGTAACGTTTACATACTCGTAAGTACAGTCGGAGCGGCCGCGCGACCGCAGCGCACCGCGCCGCCGCGCGCCGTGCGGTGCGCTCTGGCACTAAACCTGCGTCGTACTGCCAGGGCTGCCACAAGGAATTACTGAAGTACGAAGTTATATTGTACCTAGTTATAGTTTTGTGCCAATGTGATCTTTAGGTGTGGGTAGTTAAGTAATTATATATTTGAAGTTCCTAGAAATATCGACGATAATATTATTTGTGTGGATAATACTTTCATATTCTCAGAATAGGGAGTATTCTTCTATCAATCCAATTCTAAGATTTGTTGACTTTGCAACATTAAAGTTAAGAAGTCATTAAAGTGCATTCAGTTTTATAACTGTTACAACTGCAATACGTATGAAAGGTGCAATTTTCTTAAATGATAATTGAGTAACATTCGAGCAGGCGGCCCTTGATGATACTTACTTGCAAGTGATCACCGTCACCTATCTGTGACATGAGGCATCGCAGTGCATTGTTCACCCGAGAGATAAAGGTCATGTGCCTGCAATACCCTTCAATCTGGAACACAGAAATGCGGCAGAAATAGGTACTTATGGTGTTAGTACCGCCCCGTTTTGTCACAAAGAGTGTACCACCACAGTAGTCCAGGTAAACAGTTGTCTTCTTAACGTCTTCTTAGTCAAATAAACCAAATTATATTGATTTAAACAATTTTTAACACTGAATTGAAAATTCGTTAAAGTATACACGGCTGTTGTCTTTTGTAAATTCAAAAATTTGTCTCACAATAGATTTCAGTAAATTGTGGCAAAAGCTCGTACTACAAAATGAGGCATTACTTCTCTTTTGATGGGTAGCGTTAAGCCGAAAAATTTAATTCAAATTCACCGCCCATACGTTGAAAAGACACTAAAGTTTATTTAACAGGGGCTTTAAGAAATACCAGGACTCACTGACTTGTTTATCCGAGATGATAGATTTGATGGCGCAAGTGTTAAGCGATGGGATCCAAGATAATCGCCTCTAAATATTGCTGGGCGATACCTAAGCCGCAGTTTGAAAGAATAGGTACTCGTATGAGCGAGACCGGATTTTTTATTGGGATTTTCCATCAGCACCTTTTAAAAAATATTACATAATTAAAATTCACTCTCGTTATAGAAAATAATCACTAGAGATTGCTTTCTCCAGTTCTGTTTTAATAGTGTTTCGAATAAATATTATTTCGAGTAGCTTAAATAAATATTATTTCGAGTAGCGAACCTTATAAAGAAAAACCTTCTTACGCGAAATATCTACCTCCAACATCAAATCAAACAAATTGCTGGCATGCTTACCATTTTATTAGCAAGAAAAACATTTTACGAGTGTTCGCTCTCCACGGGGCGACACAGTTTTCATGATTCATTAGCTACAACAGCCTCCCGCTGGGCTGGTCCATGTTCGCTGTTCGTCTCACACTTCTACCGCGGCGGGCACAAAGCACCGTTGTATTAAGTCGTAAATTAATTTCACCTTCATCCCGCGGAGGCAAGGGTCTCCCAGTAATGAGGTTCACCCTATACTCCTATTTACACATATTTCTTTACAAAACTCGACCGTATAAAAGCGTAAAGGAAAATGATTTCAGCGAAATTTTGCTGAAGCTCTTTAATCCTATTTTACAACGAGCCTTACTTCATTACTAACGGAGCAGATAAGGCCGAGTTCACATTCCAAATATACGTTTTGTTAATCTTTTATTTGATAAAGCATGCCCTGATATCTGTGCAGTTCAGTTGAATCTCCTCTCCCGCTATAAAAATGCGGTGAATTATCTGCTTCAGAAAATGTTGTGCGATCCAAATCACGTTTTATTTTTCTATTCTGTTTTCGTTTAGATTGCCTTGCGATATTTTTTCTCCTAACTTCGTCAAACAAATTCCATTTTGTGCAAAATTAACCTAAGAGCGTTCATAACAGCATCGATGAAAATTCAATTTAGAAAAATCACAAACTTTACGACTAGTGAATGAGAGTCGAGATAAAATTATTATGTAATTTAAGTGAATAGACACATAAAATCATCGTTATTATAAAAGGCATTCATTTCGTTTTAAGCCCAAAAGCGATAACAATTTGTTCAATAATTTTATCATTTCAAAAGGAATACCATTTAACGAATAACATTGAACGAAACGAGTAGGAATGTAATTGTTCGTACACCATACAACAATTGATACAAGCTAATGACTTGCGAAATTAAATCAAACGAACGAGTTAAAAGGACTGAAATCGCATTAAAATCCAAAACGACACCAACAAAAAAGGTTTTAACTCCAATTATTACCCATTCCGTATCTGTCTTACACGGGACCGTGAGCAAAAAAGGGACGAGGGGACAAAAAGAGCCCGCGATAATGGTCCCACGCACTACCGACAGCCTCAGGCCATTTTAGGGTTTAGTACAATGGGAACGCTTGAACGGTAATCGACGTTTTATAAGAAGCACTACAGAGCGGTTACGTCACCGCGACCTTTTCACTGTACTACTTGATAGCCTTTGTGTTGCTCTCATTAGAGCCACTTTGGATTCTCTTTCAGTGGCTGAGCTTCTATCGGATAATGCAGTTACGACAGATATAGGCCTTTTGAGTGGCTTGTACAAATTTCTCACTTATAAACCGTTTCTTTAACCTTTTTACAGTATGTAATACAGCTTTATTTAAAACGGGCTTTGAACGCGGCCCAAGAAGTCAATCGTAACACGATTTCTCGCTGATTCATACAAATGCGTCGCACCGTTTTGTCTGTCGCAAGGGTTTTTTTACTCGTTAAAGATGTTTGCCAATATGGCTTCAAAATATGAAAAAACGGTGACAAAATTGCTACACGCATCATCATTGCTCACGCGACAAAAGAAAGACTTCTAGACTTGAGCGAAAATTTTATATCCGATCAAACATACATTTATCTTCGCATTTGCGGGCAGACATAAAAATTTGATAAGCGCCACTCGCGAAACGCCCGATTTACTTAATGCAAGATAAAATTTAGAGATCCTCACGGTAACCGTGAGGTTGTTCTAGAAAATTCCCTTTAGGAGCGGAATATTCGAGCAGGAGTGGGGAGCACTCAACGGAACGCTAATGGCATCGTTTTAAAAGGAAACGAAAATAATAAATTATTGACATCATCTTTTCTATCGTGCCTTGGAAATTATTTATTTTATCTATACAGTGTTAATGCCGGCGTCGGTTGGAAATAATGCTCTTTGCACCGGTCAATGAAATGGAAACAGATGTTAAATATATGAAATGTTGATGGAATTTCCGATAGCGGTGAGATTTATTCCGTGTTTTCTGCTTATATTGTGATCGGATTAATACTGCGCGGCTCTGGATGGCGGAATCAAATGAATATTGAAACAACTTTTTTGAATAAAACTTAAATCGTTGTTTATGAATTATTCCTAAACGCAAATACAGGTTTATGAATACTCAGTAAATGTTTGTCGAATTCGCGATCAATTAATTTAACGATGCCATTTTAAAATTAGAGTAAAACATTTCCATATTTATGTGTCTATTCGAATTTGCAGTTCATAGTAATGTGGTATTACAAACACACTTTTGAAATGCAAATATTGAACACAATCAGCAAACAACAATATGACCAAAACAAAATCTGTAACTGAAACAGACGAAGTACCACTGAACTTACAAACTCAACCTAGTTCTGTTAAACTAATTGTACAATACAAACAATGCGGTAACCATGTGGCCCTAACGATCGCTGCAGGTGGAGCTATGGAGCTCGGAACTAACAGGACAGATACAAGTAACAGAGTACATATACAATACGGTCGCACAAAGGAGGCATCGTATGAGATAACAAGGGGGAGAAGTAGCGGCCCCATTACGCTGCCTTGAGGTACTCCACCCTTTAATGAACGCTAGGACACCGCTAAAGTGAAGTGTTCTTGTTGCTTTAATGGTTTTATTCTCACGTTTGGTGTAGCTTTTAATTACTTTATAATAATAAATTGTGACATTAATGTTTTTGTGTTTATACTGATAGTTTTACGAGTCTAATGCTTAAAAAAACCATCAGAATAAACACAAAAACATTAATCTCGGCATACCGCATGATCTCCGGTGAGGCGGCGGGCCTCCTTGCTGGTTTGCCGCCTTGGGATCTGGAGGCAAAAGTCCTCGCGCACGTATGGGAGTGGTGCGAAACACCGAGGCGTAAGTCCGCTGCCGCGAGAAATCACGGCACAGCGGACAGAGCTCCGGTGGGATGTCATGGCGACATGGAGAGTGCGATTGTCGCAACCCAGTGCTGGGCACGCCACAATTGCGGCGATAAGTCCTCTCTTTGAGGAGTGGCTAGAGAGGCGCCACGGCGTCCTCACCTTCCGCCTGACGCTGGTCCTCACCGGATAAGGCAGCTTTGGGGAGTTCCTGTATCGGATAAGGCAGGAGGAAACACCCGGGTGTCACCACTGTGTGGATCACCTGGAGGACACGGTGGAGCATGCGGTGGAGGTCTGCCCGGCTTGGGCAGAGCACCGCCGTGTCCTCGTGGAGGTGATCGACTGTAGAGATCTCTCGCATCCGGCCCTGGTCCAGGCAATGGTACGGAGCGAGAGGGCAAAGGTAGCCGTCACCTCCTTCTGCGAAGCAGTATTGCTCTCGAAGGAGGAGGCGAATTTCGCGCCCTCTCGCCCCTAGCCACCGCAGGTGACGCCCTGGGCATCGGGAATCCCGGGCGGATTTCCGGCCACCGTAGGTGCGGGTTTCCGGACGGTGACTAATGGGTAGCTCGCCGTCCGATAAGGATCAGGCCTGGGTCGATGGCGCGTTGTGTTCCACGCGCGCCTCAAAGAGATTTCAGCAGAAGTGCGGGGGTCCACTAGGGCCGATGCCTGCTGGGGTCTCGTGAAAGTCCAAAACAGTTACCGAGGCCCCTGGCAACACAGGCAACGGAAGGAATACGGGTTTTAGTCAGTAAGAGTCTGACACACCCTCCCACTCCGCCCAGAGCGGGAGAAGTTATTTGATAATTTCACACCCAAAAAAAAGGCTTATTTAGCGAAGAAATTACAACTTTGAATACAATATATTTATTATAGTACAAACATAAATATTCGTTTGTTTGGCGACAAACATTGACAAAATATGGTTTCATTATTACGAGTATAGTTACAAATTTTATAAATTGGTGTTGACAGATGAAAATAAAGAACAGTGATAGCACGGGGTTAGTGCCAAGTGGCGATTGCACCAAAGACCCACTGGCGACTAACAATAATCTGGCTTTGGCACGCGTCCGACTCAGCGCAATCGTGTCGGGATATTAAGCGTCGCAATGTGATATGACACGCCACATTGGTCTCGTGGCATAGCACAGCTGCAAAACATGTGACTTGTGTTTAATCCTTATGTCAGCAAAAAGTACCGTAAACTGGGGTGTATTGCAACTACTGGGGTGAAAGACAACAGTTTTAAGAAAAAAGTTTGTCATCATAACGGCAACATTTACCATTCTTTATAGTAAATTTGTATATTAAACCAATTATTTCCAATGTTGCCGTTATGATGACAAACTTTTTTCTTAAAACTGTTGTCTTTCACCCCAGTAGTTGCAATACACCCCAATTTACGGTATTAATAATTTAGCAGAGAAATATGGAAGGAAAAAACATGTTGCGCCGTAGCACTTGATCACTGAAAGTGGCATAGTCATATTAGTCATAAATGATACTGGAATTGAATAGTAACTGAAAGTATAACGACCAATCATTCCCTCTGATGAAAGCAAAACAATTGGTATCATTAGGGTCATTTTTTTATAACCATGAAAATAGTTGTTATTTATGTAGTGTTCAAATTCACAGCGTGCTTTTATCACAATATGAAAATGAATTCAAGTAAACTGTATCCAGTCACAATACTTGAACAATTTATACGTGTTAGCAACAAGTTTGTGAACAAAATAAATTTATCGTGAGATTAGTGCCAAACTCACTCACGGATCGATTTAATCACGAGCCTCTTCAAACTAATGGGTGAGGCCCACTTAATGTACAAATAGGCCGGTCGGATTGTAATCTGGATAGAGATTAGGCAGGGATTGAGGAGGTCATCGCACAATCCTCCCCGCCGGTCAACAATGGTAGCGCACTATACAATTATGGTATTAGTTTCGACCGGGATGCTGTATTCACTTCAATGTCAGCTGATTGCTGGATTGTTTCTATTGCCATTCCAGCAGGCTACCGTTTTGTCTCAGGAAGAATAGACAAAATGACATTCCGTGTAGAAAGTACGACGGCAGCAAAGTAGAAAGAGTCCACTGCACTTTTTACGAAATTCACTCTTTTACATAATTCGACTCAGAATTATTTGTTTTGTCATAGGATTTTTTTTTCTGTTTGATTCTCAATTTTTACTGATAATAAGTCACGTATATAAAGACAACTACAACAATTTTTCTCAGAAGTGTCGAAGTACCGTATTTTGGAACAAAAACATATTATAGTAATATTGGCCTTAACCATTTCCTTGGTAATGTCCTATTAACTAAATGATGTAAAATAGAAGAAGATAGCCGTGTTCTTCTATTAATTATCACAGTATTGCGTTCAAAACGCTCTACTGTAAAATCATGATTTTGTAGATAACCGTATACCTTGTGGCCGTCGAGTAGAAAAATGCAAATCGTCACTACCTTAGACAAATGTTAGTTGTCAGTATGATTGTGACAGTTTGGGACAGAAAACTTTCTTTTGAAATAGTCTACATAAAAAAGGACCTAGACAAAGATCGTTAGAAACTAAAGATAAAATGACAGATTGCAGAAGGATTTCTACGGTGCGATGTCAAAAATGGAGAAACGAAATGTCACTTTGTATAAAAAGAGCTGTGTCTATTCTTCGTAGAAATAGAAAGCGTCATGCTAAGTCTGCAGATATTCGAAAATCTTCAATTAAAACTGATTAACTATGAACACTATACATTTTATAATTACAATTCTTATTATAGCATTATAATGTACTAGCATTCAACTACTTAGAATGTTCACTAAATAATTTAATCTAATTTTAAAGCACAGTTACGTAACTTTTTGAGGGTAGACATCATAAATATCATCCAAAATTTAAGGTCACATTACGAAAAGGTAGATTTCATTAAAAACTTTCTTGTATAAATCTTTTCATAAAATATTTAAGGCAAGTTTTAATAAAGTACAAGTAATATTCATAAGCGACGCGTCGCCTCGCGCGTCGTTGCGAAATAGTTTTCTATAATATACAAAAAATGTTTTGACAAAGTTAATTTTCAGTTATCTTATAGAGAATCTTCGTCGTAAACAAACACTGTGTTTTGTTGGAAAACATTGCGGTGTGTGTGCGTTATAGATGAATTCCAAATTGATCGTAAACTATGTTAATTATTCCACTGCGACAAAGGAGTGCGGCGCTCCGGCTTTGAAGTTTGACATATTAATGCCCTCTACTAAGTCAACGGAACCTCCACTGTACTCATAAAAGCTTTTAAGACGTGTATCCTCTCGATAATCGACTTAGTCGGGCGGATATTGATATAGAATTACGTCGAGAGAAAAAGAAAAATGGAATACTGTTAATGAACTTCCATTTAGTACTAAAAGTTGCTTTAAACTTATGATTGAAATAGGTTTTAATAATTTCAGCACTTAATAAAAAGTATTTCAATCATTAGGTACATATTTTGTGGCTCTAGATTGTTTTACTAAGTATTTTTTTGTAATCTGTAGATACATTAGAAAATTTAATGATGTTCTTCAAAAAGGTCAGGTGCATAGTACTCGCAACCGGCGTGCCTGTATGACCAGATGTATGAACGTAAACGAAGCAAAAGGAGTATGTCAGGAGCGTAGCAGGTGGCGTTCTATAGTTTCTGCCTACCCCCATGGGAAGAAGGCGTGAGTTTATGTAATTAGAAAATGATTAACTTAAGACGCTGACAACACCTAACCCCGCGGTCACTGTCAGATTGCATAGAAAAGACAGAGAAGCGCGACGACAAAACGCTTGTAATTTATTGCAAAATATGAAGTAATTATCTATTTACTCAGAATTGAGTTGAGTAATCGAAAATAAAAAACAACCAAGTTCTGCATTAGAATGAGACGTACCTACTTGTTATTAATTAAATACGTAATGTATGTTGATATTTAATACAGATATTTTGGATTAGAACTCAAGGTAAGAGGTTAGTTTGTATCGAGATTTTTTTTTCAAAACGTGTTTTGGTAACAACCAAGTTCTGGGAAATATGTTCATAATTAACATATATTTTTTCGGCTACCACAAACTATACAGATTTGGCAATTTTCTTTCTTAAGAGAAGCCTATTTTGGTCAATTGGGTCTTGTCAGCGCCTTAATTTGCTGTACTGTTTACTAGTTCCTTCGAGTGGGGCACAATATTTGGGCAATTTTGAAAATTACACGTCCACCAATTCGAGTGTTCATTGAATTTCAAAGTAATATAACCCTAAGAAGTTACAAGTAGTAACTACTCGAGTCTGATGAGCAAGGCCTACTTCAAATTATAAGCTACCAATGAAAGTTAACGTAAGAAGACTTTGGTTCAAACTCTTTCCACTAAAACATTCATTTACTAATTAGGGGAGCGAGTGGAGACAAAAAACGTTCGCTCTCTGCCGGAAACAAATTGTGTTACAGATGAAACTGTGTATTTTGCTCTTACTGAACTTTCTACAAGTAACGTCAGTGTTTTTATATTCCGCGAGGGAGCACTATTACTTCTAAGTTTTGCTGGAAAATAATATTTTACAAAACGCTGCTTGTATTTTGACGTTGAAATTATAATTCTTGGTCAAATTGAAGAACCAATAAGAAACCTACAAAATGTTATAGAAGTATTATTATATACTACGTAAAAGTATTCTTATCTTTCTTTTCCTTCATCGATACCATGAATAAAATAGATCGTATGCATTGTAAATGAAATGGATTGGGGAACGTGGAAGTATTTTTCCTTAAACCATACCAAATAATAAAAGATAAATTAAAAAAAACGCCAGCTAAATATAAAAGTGGAAAACTGAAAACCAATAAATGTTCAGCTAAGTCGGAGGACCTGTAAAAACTTGCACAGTCAGCAGGCGTGTTTTTTAATTTATTAATTATTTATTTTTTATTTCATACCTTTTAGTGATAAAACGATATTTTTGCAAACGCACAAGTGCCATAATAACGCGATACTATTTTTATTTTGGTTTTTTAATTGTGATTAAGATTTCCGAGGCGATTTAGTGCTTGCCTGTTATATATTTTTGTTAATATATAACCGATATCAATGTAACCAATTTTTTATGAAAAAAAAAACTTTTATTTTACTGAACCATGGCTATATTATATATATATATATATATATAATATAGCCATGGTTCAGTAAAATAAAAGTTTTTTTTACTAGAAAATAAAAAACACACATATATATATATATATATGTGTGTTTTTTATTTTCACCATCTTATTTTACCCGGGATAACGCAACGCTTCGAACGATATCACATACATTGATATCGGTTAAGCCGTTTAGAAGTTATAGTGGAATAAAGAAACTCACAAACATACGTGAACCCTGAAAACATAACACTCCTTTTTTGGGCAGTCGTGTAAAAACGAGTAAAATGTTGATACGACACAGTTTAGATGATGCGTTTATAATCAAAGTCAGCTAAATCCACTTTTGGTAATTTTTCACACGAGAAAAATGACCTTTAGTTTTATTTTAAGCTGGCCATATTGTATAAAGATAATATAGAATACGAAGGGTAGGAATCAAGAGCTTTAGGTTTAGCATACCGAGAGACCATAGTTGGGGTTGATTTTTTATTGCATTTAGCTGTATTTGTTACCAACTCTTGGATTTAGCTGTGTTTGATTATGGCTGAAATGGAACTAACTGTATCTGATTCTAACAAGAAATCGATCACGTGACAAAGTTAGTGATGCACCTACTACGCGTAGCATATAAAGTTCGAGACGAGTGTAAGAGACAATAATAAATAATGATAAAAAGGGTTTTACATTATATTTTGCGAAATAAAATAATAATAAGATTGAAAGAAGGACAACGGAGCTCTCTGGTTGGTTAGCTGCATTTTAGCTGTTTTTGATTCTCTTTGTTACTAACCTGGCTTTTTGAACGGGATTTGTAAAGGATTGAACTGCCTTTAATGCCAAATATTTTCCAAAACTGGTAGCAAGTGAACCCATAAATGACCAATAGTGGATTTAGCTGCCTTTAATTTTATATGCCTCAGATAGAAGTATCTGAAGGAGTGCTAAAATCCAACTTAAAACCGATTCAGAAAATGAAGCGGACAATATACTGAAATTACACGTAACATCGCCAAAATTTATGGTAACGTCACACCATCGCGCAGTTCTCGTTTACATGGCGCGATGGCGACACTCATCTGAGCTCGTGACACAACGCGCCCCCCCGGGCACAACGCGCCCCTCGGGACATGTTTGACAAATAGAGATCTCGTGCACCGAATTTGGCTTGAAAAAAAATTGTCGCGAAACGAGCTCACAAAACCTATATCTACAACCAAATTATATTGACCTTCCCTGCCTCCTTAAAGCCGGATTACGTTGAGAAGAAACGGGTAAAGCTACCCGTGCTGACAGGTCACGGAGCGTTGGCCGTGATACGTAGACTGCAATAAAGTAAATTGCTCGCATTTGCTATACGTATTTGGTACAACGAGGATCTTTATGGCGCCGATAATGTTATGGGCAGGTAATGTTCTGTTTCGACTGTACGAATGGACGTTTCATTGTTTTACGATCGTCTTTGTGTTCTTGATATTCCTGCGTGACGTAAAGTCGCTGTAAGGTTTATCAGTTTACGAGCACATTAAAGATTTGCCTTTCAAAGTACTCTAATTATTCTGATATTAGGTATTTTATGGGTTCCTATATTACTAGTATCAAGATAAGGCTTTAGTTATAGCCTGACGATATTTTAGTGTTCCATCATTTACTTTCATTATTCTTTTAAATAATATTACTAATCAAGAAGTTTGAAGGTAGCTTTTAAAGATACTTAGATACCTAAATAAATATAACAGCGTAACATCAATTTGGCAGAAACTGTGTGCGGTCCCGGGTGCGTATATCGAACCACTGTGAAACCAAAATCCAGCCCCTGATTGCGTCGACCAATAAACAAAATATATTATTATGTTGTTTAAACAATTATCTCAGGCTCTTTTACAATGATCACAGATGTCTGACCACCCTTTACCCGGTTTTTACGGTTTTTTTTTTCATTTACAAAAACAAGGGGTGCAGCAAAAACCTGATGCGGCGATGCTATTGGTTGATGAGCGTAGGTAAGCGTTACTATAGCGGCCGAGCGCTGCAAGAATACTACGGTTGTTCGATATACGCACCCATGACTGTACGTTTAAAACTCAACTTTCCTCCAGTACAAAGGTTCCGAAGCTATCGATCTTGAAGCCAGAACCACTATCTATCTATTAGAACCATTAATTAATTGATATCTTTACTTTGTTTCTCTAAATTGAAGGTACGCGGCAGGTCGTAGTTCCCACCATTGTTCTGAGTCCCTATTATACTAGTTTAGTAATTGGTAACTCCTGGAACGATATCGAGCCGTGCGTGAGATTCCATATTAGTTCTGTTATAATTATGTGCAATTTATACCTCACAGTAGTTAACCGCACACACCTCTTGTGTTACCTAACGTTATTTTATGTTTCATCTTTGATCATAATGTAGCTAAGGATTTTGTTACTATTGAGTTGAATTCAGTATCTAAGATATCTAAGAATGAGTTCAGTAACTAAGTCAAATAAATAAATACGTAATTAATTATTAGGAAAATTAACATAACATAACATCACGCCTTGTTTCCCTGAAGTGTAGGGCAGAGGTATACCTATAGTGCATCTATATTTCGACAGTTATATTTCAGTTATAAGTAGTAGGGGGCGAGCCTATTGCCACCAACCGGGCACAATTCCAGGCTCCGGGCTACTACTAAGAAATTCATTCAATTAGAAAAAATATGGTCCTGATAAAGGTAATCGCTATGCGTATATAATGTTCAAGATTAATCTTAGATGCCCACGACAATAATAATATCATCCATAGTTACACACATGATATCTCCTAGAAGATGGCTAGTAACGTTATATTTATGTAGTTCAGTCGTTGAACCAGCAGGAGTCTCGCTAGCCAACTACGAACCACTCGTGTTTCTGAACTTATCTTCTATAAACTTTTGGCATGGGTTTATCCCGTGCCAAATCAGTGCTCATTTAATTATATAACTCCGCACGCTCTCTGCAGCATTTATTTTTCACACTACATGTCCTAGTTCTAGATAACGTAGTTTTTCCGGTCTTTCCAAGTCTAGGCTGATATAAAATGTTATCTCCTATTGATAGGTACTAGCAGTGCAATGTCGCAAGCCGAACAAAAAGGAAGGTAGGAAAGTTAGGAGTTTGTATAGACCGAGTGAGGCCAATCGAGGTTTATTTTAGTTTGCTCTTGGGGGATAAGCTCTCTGTGCAGGAGGCAGGCGGTAGTCGAGATAACATTCGGAAATGTTCACATTCCCGGAGGAACTGAATAGAGATGAATTTAATAAAACTTGTCTAGCCTTTCCATGTAAATAAGTAATTACTTTACCTAATGGCGAATATTATATAGGTACTATACTATACTATTATATAAATATGTGCGAGCCATTTTTTTAACTGTTTACGATATTATGTGATGATAAGATGACCTAATTTAGAGCAGTGCCTCATCTTTTAACTTTTCGTATAAGTATCATATAAATATCTTATGAATTTAACATTTGCGCCTAAAGATTTTTCCATGACAAGGAAAGCCTCCCTTGTCATGGAAAAATCTTTGGCGAGCGTTCTAGGTGAGCGTTTAATAAAAACAAAGTCGAAGGCTAAATTGTGAAGTTTAAGACTACCTGCACTCATTAGACACCAATAATATGTTATATCACTAACATATCACTTAGAAGCCATTAAGTTATAAATTGTTGTCAAACCAAACATTGTTCAAGACTAAGATCTATAATCCCCTATCGGTTGGACAAACACAAGCCACGCACCAGTAAGTACCTACCACGTGTAACATCAAAGGAATGCTGCGTATGTGTCATCAATTATCTCTGGTTAGCATCGAGTTTGTCGAGACGATTGGTCTGCGGTCAGCGGCGAGTTAGCGCGCTTAGGGCCCAATGCACACATAGTATAACACGTATGTTCTATTTAATTATAATAAGCACACCGACGCACAGTCACTTACCATTCAAGTGAAATAACATCTAAAAATGGCATTTCAGCAACCATACAAATAACAGGTATGCATTACATTAACAGAATGTTAGAGACAAATGAGAACAATAAAAAGTGTGTCTAGTGGACCTACATCTAGAACACTACAAAACAAACCAACTTGAGCTACATAAACGTGCACTCTTCGCGATGTTTAAATAGGGAAATTCGTGGAGAAAATATTAGGGTAATCTGTCAAGTTGGACCTTCCATTATATTGCCTTGCCACACATGTCAGCACACACCCACAAAGGTGAATGTAGGCAATTCACGAAAACGATGATGACGCTTACTACGTTGGCTATACCTAAAGTTAAATTAAAATACATAGTTTACCAATTGTGCGTCTAGGAAAATGTTTATAATTTTATGGAGTATTACTAAGTCAGAAAGGTTACGCTAATCATTTTAAAGTACATAATCAGCCTAAAATGTTTCCACTGCTGGGACACGAGCCTCCTCTCTGAGAGGTGGAAAAGGGGAATGGAGGGAATGGAGGGAAAAGGTTTCGACATACGGATTATAAAGCCACGCATTCTTTTAGCTTTAAGAACGCGGAAAAATACGGATGTATCGGAGAGTACCCCTGGGTCACGGATGACCAACACTCTGCTGCACTGATCCATCAATATGATAATCAAATTAATTCGTGAAAGTAATAGTCTGGCATTTTTTAACATTGAGCGTCATTCTATTGCTCAAACATCATTGTTGACGGACATCAAGAATTTTGAAGCTTCGTAGAATCACTCAGGTCCGATATTCCTTGAGCCCTAGTTGCCTGAAATAAATGAATAATAAGCACTGCATGGGGTCAACACCGCCTCAAGTCGAATCGTTTAATAATTTTTTCTACGAAACTCCATACTGCAACGCACACTGTCTTATAAGCGAGGTGTCGTCTTGCCTAGTTGACGACGAGCCCATGAGACGAGGTGATGCCTATCCGGTGCAGTGCTTGTATGTGTGCGATGACCTTTAAGTATACGATAGCAAGTAACTAAATGACGTAATGAGTTGACTATTGCATTGTTGTTGCAGCCCAGCAACGAATACTCATTGCTTAATAGAATTAGTGGGAGATGTAACAGAGCAGTCTCGGGATTGTTATTGTTACAAGGTTTAACATTGTTTTGTGTGTTGATTTATATATATTTTGTCTTGTGCTACCGTTGTAGCTACATTGCCTTATTAAAAAACATATGCGCTAAATAAATCAATATGATTCCACAAAATCACTAAATTTAGAATGGACCCTTAGTTGTTTTCCTTAATCCAAACCTAATTTATAAATGTGAAAGTAAGTCTGTCTGTCTGTTAGCTATTCACGCCTCAACGGCTTCAAGGGTTTCGATTATATTTGGCACACGGATAGACCATAATCTGGGTTAGGACATAGAACACTTTTAATTCGTCTTATATTCCGTTTAATTACCGACCTCCACGCGGGCGACACCGAAGGGCAAAAGCTAGTTTTACATCATTATAATTTCTTCTTATTATACCTACTATTTTTTTCTGAAATCTAATATAAAATTGTATCCCTTGTTGCAGACCTAATTTCACCCCAGTGATGTAACTGCCGCCGTTCACAATGAAGGTGAAAGTGAAGTGAGCGGCCAGCCTGGGGTCCGAAGTCAGTGACGATGACGCGAACATGAGCACGATCTGCGTTACCATGACAACCAAGATGCTGCTCTCGTTGCTACTGCACTGCTTCTGTGTCGCCACCACAGCTTCAATACCTAGTGGAGGTAAGTGCTGTGAGATAAGAACAAAGAATTCAAGCTCATCTTATAGTTTTGTTACTTGTGTTGGTGAAAATTGTTGTTTGAGAATTAATCATGATACGCCGTTTTAGCAAATCAAGATAGTTAATGAGAAGTAATGATTATAATTTTTTTTTATTTATTTATAAGAAATTATGTATTTCGTTAGAGTTTATAGGAATTTATTTACTCTTATATTATTACGAGCTTAGCACAGTTAGAGTTAGATGGATCGAAGGAATAACAAATAAGTATATGTCATAAATGGGCTGGGAATGGGTGGACCGGAGAAGCTGTGGCATAATTAATTACTTAAAAACTAATTTATATTTCAAGATAAGAAAACTGAAATGATAACTTTGAGTTCGTGTATAATAAATATTTCAACTCTTGGAAGTTTTTAACAAAAATAGCTACAACAGATAAAGAAACTTGCGAACGAGAGAATCTCGCTAAAATATTCTCTTAAACCCCGGCCATAACTTATTCTATTGGGGAAATAAAATAAAGACCCCACTATCAAGAATGGAAATACCTCAAAAAACACGTTCTATTGCGCGTTATGAATGAGATGGAAAAAAAAAAGATTCGTACTGGAGCAGAGGTTTAACATAAAATTTTAGTAAACGGGAGCATATAACTTGGTTTGTAGTGAAGGATGCGAAATTCGCGAGTTTTAATATAATGTTACTACATGGAGGTGATACTATGAGACATAGTTACTTATGAAGTGTGACATAATGTACCGGTGAAAGCCAGCGTGAATATTTAAATATTACATGTGTTCCAGTACATTTTGAAGTCTTTAAATTGTGAAAACATGTTATTAATATAAGATGTTTATCTTTTCGGATGTAGTAGATAAGATTGAAGTTTGTTGTTCAAACTCAAACTCAAAGTATTTATTTCCAATAAACCAATTACAGGCACTTTTGAATTGTCAAGGGTTCATTTATACATGTAAGATTTTGGTCTTAATAACATTGCGGCCATAACCTATTAGAAACATTTCATGATTTAACAAAAAGACAGGAACTAGACATGCGTTTTAAAAACATGTATTGGTTGATTGGACGGGGTTCCTGCCTATCGATACATAACACAATTTTATTATATAAACATATCCTAATGCCAATATGGTCATATGGCATCCAACTATGGGGCTGTACTAGACCGACCAACATCAAAATTATTCAAACATTCCAGAATAAGGTACGCAGGAATATTTTTAATGCGCCCTGGTATATAAGAAATGACGACCTCCATCGTGACCTAAAAATGGAACCCGTCACCAGCATAATCCAAAAATTTACTGAGACCCATGAACACCGACATGTGAACATCGAGGCAATCCAGCTGTTAGACCAAACACATGTAGTGCGAAGACTAAAACGAACAAAACCTTTTGAGTTAGTGTAGTGTAAAAAGTTTAGACATAATTGTGACAATGACACACATATAATATATATGAACAAAGTGTTTATATTACTATACCAGACCCTAAAAAAGTGGAACGAATTTGTGTAAAGTACAATCAATACTATTCTAAGTTTTAAAATAATTAGCACGTAAAAAAATAAGTTATATTAAAATTACTTATTACTCTTATAGGCTAGATGAAAAAGAACCGGGATCTTATTAATTAATTAGTAATTATTAAGAACCTGGTTCTTTTTAATAAAGGATTTAAAAAAATGAATTAACTTATTTCACAGTCAGTCACATATTGCGCAAACCGGAAACCAAAATATTTCTAGCATACGAATTTCCAGTAGGTAGGTGAGATCTAAATCAAAACAACCGTCATTCGGTGAATCTTTGATTCCCGTTACGCAACAAATCATGTGCGATACATATCAATCATAAACGATGAACAGGACGAGCAAAAATATTCCTTGACACAGAGCAATATCAATCGGAGCGGATCAATCCGACAGTGGAGTGTCCCGCTGAATTCGCACGAGTGAATGATGCTAGATACCGTTCGTTCTTCATTCAGCGCCAATCGAATGGAATGAATCGTGTAAAACCTGTTCAGAGTGATTTTTTATTGAGAATATGGTAAGTATGCGACGTACAGCGATTTCGGGTTGCAGGAAACATTTTTTATTCGGAACTGCGGAATTGGAAACAAAGGAAATAAAAGCGAGGACGCAGCGATACAAAAAAGAAAGCTTTTTATTGTCATACAATGGCTCGTACACTACATTTATGGTCCTGCGCCGTTCAGTCAGCACCTCTTGCGATGCGGATAAGTCCTCCTACTTTGGAGATAATATTGGTCTCTAAGCAAAGGTTTATTTTATTTGTATTATAACTCTATCTAATAATCTTCTGTTTCTAAGTTCTCACTTTTATTGTTTTTAATCACTTCTGTAAAATAACACTTTAATTAATGTTTTATTCTTTAACAAAAATGCTACAAAAATACGAAACAAAATATCTGCGTCACTAATTAAGAACGATGAAAACAAAATGGTTTCCGTCCCAGTAACGCGATATTTTGTACGAGGCTTAGATCGAGCGAAATAGAATCTTTAGCGGAATTAGAATAATAAGGAAAAAGACGGTATGAGATTTCTCGGGAACCAACATTCGTCTGTTTATAAACAGTTTAAGGCTTTAACGTTAAAACGTTTAACCAAAATTAATTTTGTGTATTGAGTTTAACGAATATCAATAATTATACTTACTAGCTTAAAAAAACTGCAAATGAATACCGTTTTTTAAACAATAAACATATATTTTTAATATTTCTACCTACTGCAGTTTCCCAAGACTTCTGTACGTTCCCAGAGGAATAAAATAACCGCATTCTTGAATATTTTTATGAAAACAATTGTACGACTGTTTTAAGTTTATTTTCGAAATGTTCCCAACTTAGGTATTCCGCTAAAGCAAATGTTATTTCGACTTAACGACTTTGAGAGATTCTCGGCAGATAATCATGTTACTACTATCTAAATAACTGTCTGTGTCTAGCTACGTTGTTGGGTAGAATCTGTCTATTTGTCTATATCAAGAAATATTCTGAATTGTTTATTCTAAGCTAGAACAATTCGTAATAAATATAAATAGTAGGTACTGTTGAAATAATATATAAATTTCAAAAATACTATTCCTATTTATACAATAGACATAGATTTATCAGTAGTATCACAAGCTTTGTAAGACTCGCATTTTGTATAGATAATATAAAGTCGCTATTCGTGTCTGTGTGAGCACTCTGATCTTCTAAACTACGCTACGGATTTTGATGCTGTTTTCACAATCATTTAGTGCATTCATTCTTAAAGATTTGTTAAACAGGCTAATTCGAAGGTATACAACTTTTAAATACACAACAACTACAAAACTTACTTTTAATACATTCATATTTAAGTTAGATACAGCAAAGAAATCTCTATAGATAGATATAAAAAGTATGAATAAAATAAAATTATATTCTGGAATACAAACAAGTGACAAAACTAGGTGCATTGTTAAAATAAACTGGAAATCCTTCAAGAGCCTAATCATAAAAACCTTCTAACACAATCAAATTCAAACAACACTATATAGAGAACGGATAGGGGAAAAACCCAAAAGCATTTTCTAAATTCGGGCCGCACCGAATGAAATGGACGACTGCACGAACAGTCGTTGTACTTCACAGTACATGACGCAGGTAAACAACCTATGAATATCGGTAAAACAAAAGGTAAGGGAAAATGCGAGCAAGATTAGCTTTTTTGCTTAGAAAATTATTTGGCGAAGCAATGTCGGAGAACGTTTCGCAAGTCGGGAGAACCGCAGAGAGATCAATATGAATACGATTTGAATTGATGTTGAAGTTATTTATCTGGAGATGAGCACTGGGAAGTGTTCGTTAGTGAACTATTTGTTATGGAATATATATTTTTAGATCGTTTGAGTAGCTAATATTATGGGAATTTTCAAATCGGATTTAAATATAATGGGCATTTCAGAGCCGCGGATTTAACGCCTGCGGGATGTGTGGAAACTACATCGCACCTCAATCACGCTAATAAAAATAACAGCTAAGATTTCATAAACCTGATTGACAATTGAATCAATTCATTCTGATCATAAACACAACATCACGCCTTGTTTCCCCGAAGGGTTGGGCAGAGGTGTACCTGTAGTACACCCACATGACATTCTGAGCAAAGAGACCAAAATCAATTCATGTAACGTATCGAATGCTAAATTAAAAAAAAACTCAAAATAATCGAGGAACACGATAATAAAGAAGCCAATATCTTTGTTCTTTAGCGACACATTAACTGGAAATAGTTTCCAAAATTGTGTACAAGAAGAGCGTTTTGCCAGAATTTTTAGTATTAATTTGCGTCGTAAATCGTCGTCGGGATAAAAAACAAGATAATCTTTGAAGTGAGCTGCTGAGAGGCGGGTCAGCGAGATCAAAAAGGACTTGCCGCACATGGCGGTCGGTACCTTTGAGTTCATCTCAGCGTCCGTGAGTGCAGTTATCAGTCTTTTTATAAAACTCCACTTTAGAAGGGTTCCGAGGAAATTGTTCTGTCGTAATCATAGGATCCTTTTCAGGAAAATGAACGTATAGGGAAAATATTTTAGACGGAATTAATTCGGGAAAATCGTCCAACAGTTAAGTGTTGGCAAATGTTTTGAATAAGGAACATTGCTGTAAAACGGAATAATTTGAAACAGTAGGTACTTTCTACATCAAAAAGTATAAAATACTTTGGAAACCATAGCTGAAGATAAAAAATCTTCAGCTATGGTTTCCAAAGTATAAAAAAAAAATTCTACACTTTCATTTAAATGCAAGAAAGCATTTAAATTAAAGTAGAATTGCTTTTTATTCAATTAACACATAAGTGCTTCAATTAATTAAACGAATAAACGCGAAACGAAAAATTAACACTCGAATGAAAAGGATAGGTAGGTATGTTTCTATAACACTTCTATTGGTTGAATACAGTTAATATTAAACATTTTAGTTATTGAAGGGTTGTTCTTCGAAAGTCAAGCTTCTGGAAAATTTAATAAGTAACCGAAAGAACCTGTGGAAGAACCGAAAGAAACGACCTGTTTGGTGACAATAATTACAACACCAGCAGACTGATTTTATCTTTTTACAGCTTTTGAGTAACTTATAACTCTTCATAAACGCAGCAAATAAATATCTTAATAAAAAAGTACTACCTGTAATATTCAAGATCATTTCATCAGATTTAGGAAAAAAAAAGAGTTTAAATCCTGCTTTGGTGTATGTACATTGTTTTTTATCGATTTTGTGGTTTCTATATGAATTAAATAACAAATCCTAAAAATCAAATGGCAATTATTATGGTCTGTTTTTTAATCTCGGAGACTAATTTGACCGGTGTAAATGTCAAACTCCATATTGAAAAACCAAACAACAATCATTTGAAATGTCAAATTAGTCTCTGGGATTAAAAAACGAACTTTAGTATAGACGTGGTTAGGTAAGTACGCATATTGGAAATAGATTCCATTATAAGATATTTTGTAAAATAGACGTAAAATCATGTCATTCTTCGCATCCCATAAATACCCATAAAAGGATGTATTAGTTCAAGTATGGCAACATTAAACCATGGCACGCTATTTTATAGCCCGCGTTCCGCGCCATTAGTTTCCAACAGTGTGGTGAGTCAGCCAGCGCTGGGCTACTTGTGCACCGTGTCGTACCATGTGTGTGTTCGTACTGTTTATCTGAAGTCATGTAACTTGAATGTCATGGGCATACGGAAGACCAAATAAAAAGGAATAATTTGTAACTCTCACAGAAAGGTACTTGAAATTGGTTTGCTCTACAAGGTCCTAATCGACTACGTTACTTCGTTCATTTTAAAATAGTTATAGGCAATGGAAACGTTGATATTACTTTAATAGTGCTAATTTTGAAGCACTAAGTATGATATAAATACATTTAATGATATAAAATCTTAGTCATTACAATAAAATATGTATTTACTCCGTTGGCTCAGCGATCCAATATCATATGAGAAATAATTTTACTGATAATCATCCTAAATGGGTAGACAAATACTAGCATGTTCAGTAACTGGGTTGTCGAGGTCAGATAGGCAGCCGCCACATGTGAAATACTGGTATATAGTTGCATTCGGTTAGACTGGAAGCTGACCACAACATAGTTAGGAAGGGGCTAGGCAGACGATGATGCAATACTAGCAAGTTCAAGTTAGTGACACATCTTACACCGCAACGTGCCTACGCCCCAACAGTTGCCTTCACATTAGGGCGCTCAGCCATCGATCGGAACACCTGCTTGTTTGTTTGGGACATTCGGAGCTGACTCACGTTTTTAATCCTGCTTAGCGACCGGTGAGAGCCTAACCCCTATCTTGGTTCATATGAAAGGTAGGCACTTGCAATGGATATGACTAGATTGTTTAAGGGATGTTCTATTGTACTTGAGAACCAATTGCATAAATTACTTTGTAGTTAGCTCAGTTTATCTCAAAACGCAATAAAAACATACCTCTTTTGGCTTATCGATACAAATAGCTTTTCAACGTCTACTGTTCTACTTAGTTTTTTCTTTGCTGTTTATTTTCTGATGTCATGTCAGACGGGGCGGGCGAATAGTAATTTCTTCTGAAAATAATAATGGTGTCGTAGCTGAGTAAGCATATATTACAAATACACAGACATTTTCTTCTGTCTACATCACGAATAATTAACGATGTGCCTACTCAATTCACTGTTACTACTCGAACCACCAGTGCAGTGCTCACGTGTAGGATTTAATCCCACATAACCTTTTTAGATAAAACCACAGAGAACGATCGTGAAACCAACATTCCAACTATTAGCTCGATCTAAAAATATAGGCTTAAACATTAAAGATGGGTGAATTCAATTGAAGGTGAACGAGTCTAGGCCGCCACAGTGTAAAAAGATACAAAAGGTTAGCGGACTAACGGGCTATTGCATTACAAAGAGTAAAAGGAGAAATTCTCGGAAATACTCCTCTAGAATATTTAATCTACACAGTCTAACTAAACTAACAAACACAAGCAACAGTTAATTAAAATGAAAGTAAGTTAGTTTACCTGGAATTTTTAAACACATCTTTTTATAGGTATAGCACACACAAGTATATAGAGTTTTATAAACAAAGTCGTGGTATACCTACTCAGAGATTACTGGACTCACTTTACTTACAAGCTTTATCCTGTCATGTACGAATGTAAAACTTTCTTACTTAATATTATACAACAGTTTAAAAGTTTATCTAAGGCTCCACTGAGTTATATAAAATTGCTTGGAAAATTATATTGTGCCATCATGTGGTAAGTGGTGCGGGATAAACTCCGCCCATGGGCTCCCCCGCTGACGCAGAGTCTCCGGCCCCAGCTTGTGGAGGACGTGGTGAGCGCTATGTTCCCTTCGCGAGGGGAACACACCGCCCCACCCATGGCTCCGCCTACTGAGGTGCCCGATGCGGACCACACCGCCGACGACGATGACGATGACGATGCTCCAGAGGTGATTGAGGTAGAAATGAGAGCGGCGGTACGCAGGCTTAATGCCAAAAATACCGCCCCAGGACCCGACGGCTTACCTGGGAAGGCCTGTGTCCTGGCCTTGGAGACTCTCGGGCCTCGACTAAGGGGGCTCCTGAACGCATGCTTGGAGAGGAGCCAGTTCCCGCTTCGCTGGAAAACGGGGAAACTGGTCCTCATAAAGAAGGCAGGGAGCCCTGCGGACTCTCAGTCCGCTTATCGGCCCATCGTGCTGCTCGAAAAGGTGGGCAAGCTCTTTGAAAGAGTCATTGCAGACCGCCTCGTCGGCCAGCTGGTGCGGGTGGGGCCGGATTTGGCGGAGAGCTAGTTTGGTTTCCACAGGGGGCGCTCTACTGTGGACGCCATCATGCGCGTGCGAGCCCTGACGACGGGGAATGCTGTTGCCCAGGGTGGGGTCGTCTTGGCGGTGTCTCTAGACATCGCCAATGCCTTTAATACCCTGCCCTGGAGTTGCATCAAGGAGGCACTCCGGTACCACCGGATGCCGACCTACCTCTGGGAGTGGTAACTGAGTAGTGGTGTAGTAGTGGTGTGGTGGTAGTAGTGGTAGTGGTAGGGAGTGTGGAACCGGCAAGAGATGTCGTGCGGTGTCCCACAGGGATCTGTCGTGGGGCCGCATCTGTGGGACATCGGATACGACTGGGTGCTGCGCGCCGACCTCCCTAGCGGCGTCAGCGTAGTGTGCTACGCTGACGACACGTTGGTCCTGGCGCAGGAAAGGTTGCACCAGGCGGCGGCCGAAGTAGCGGCACGCGGGGTTGCGACAATCGTTGAAAGGATCCGGCAATTGGGACTCGAGGTGGCCCTGCACAAGTCCGGGGCCATGTGTTTTCATGGTCCTCGGAACGCGCCACCGTTGGGGTCCCAAATAACGGTAGGAGGGGAAGTACCTGGGACTCGTCCTCGACAGCCGGTTGAACTTCGTGGAGCATTTCCGACGTTTGGCTCCCAAACTGGAGCGGGTGGGCGCCGCTTTAAGCGGCTCCGGCCCAATCTAGGGGGTCCAAACGCCTCCTGCCGGAGGCTCTATGCGGGGGTCGTGCGGTCCATGGCCCTCTACGGGGCTCCTGTATGGGCGCGCTCTCTGGCGCTGCGGCTAGCCCGCCGGTTGAGCGCGGCCCAAAGGGTCATGGCCATCCGGATGGTTCGGGGATACCGCACGGTCTCCTGTGAGGCAGCGAGCCTCCTTGCCGGATTGCCGCCATGGGATCTGGAGGCAAAAGTCCTCGCGCACGTATGGGAGTGGCGCGAGGACTCTTCCCATAACCAACCTTATGGGAAGAGTGCAAATTTTTAGTATCTTATCTTTTTGCACATACTCGTAGCACTATTTCATAGGCCTTTAAAAGGATTGTGAGCCCTGAAACATTCACAGTTGTTGGTCAAACATTCAGTTGCCCTAAAAAGCAGTTACTCGTAATACCATATTTTCAACTATTTGCAAAGTTGACTAATTTAAATAATGGGTGAATTTGTTTGTAGTAAACGAGTGTTGTGCAATTTGTTGATAAATGGGCATAATATAGAAGACTACTTACAAGAAAATTTAAATTTGTCACCAGAGGATATGGCTACTGTGGTCTCCTCCATTCAAAGAAACTTGGTATCTAAATGTAACGAACGCTGGAGAAATGCATCTCGGATGAAAGATCGCTTTGAAAGTAAGAACGTCAGCTGGTTAGATGGTCAATTTCGTGTTCCACTAGAGTGTCGGGTCACGGTTAATGACCCTAATATGCCTGGAAGTAGTGGCGGCAGACCCTCAAAACCACACGAAGAATCTTCAGAAAAAAACAAAAAAACATGGAATTAATACAAGAGTACGGATTGGACTGTGTTCTCAATGCATATGCTCAGGAGTTACGGTCTATGGGTGAGACGGAGGAGGCCGCAATCGTTAATATTATACGAACTGCTTCAAAAAACGATAAGAAAAAATTTGTTATATACATAACTGAGAACCCTGAAGATGTTACACCTTTTTCAAAGGAAGAAGCACTACGGACATTTATTGACTTAGACCTTAACAAAGAACAGTATGGGAAACTTCGACTTTGTTTGGCGGACAAAAACTGCTCAGTGTTTCCTTCTTATCCAACTTTAGTCGAAGCGAAGAAGATGTGTTACCCACCAGGTTCGAGCATAACCATTACTAACATAAGTGCAAAAGTCAATCTGCAGGACTTGTTGGATCATACTGTGGCACGTATATTACTAATTGGTTCAGTTTACAAAAACGGTTTAAGAAAGTTGAAACTATTCTGTAAATGGGGTTGTGACGGGACATCAGGGCAGAGTGAGTACAAGCAAGTTTTGCCCGAAGTAAGCGATTTTATATCAGATGCAAACCTTTTTATTGCTTCACTTGTACCCATTAGACTCCTAGATTAGACAACTAATACTGTTGTTTGGAAGAATGAAACTTGCTCATCTGTAAGATATTGCAGACCTATATTGTTAGAATTTGCCAAAGAAACTCCTGAAAAAACCGCGTCTGTTGTGGCTGATATCAACAATCAAATACAAAATCTGTCTCCTTCCCTGATA
The DNA here is from genome assembly GCA_905333075.3 of Atethmia centrago. Lineage (NCBI taxonomy): Eukaryota > Metazoa > Arthropoda > Insecta > Lepidoptera > Noctuidae > Atethmia > Atethmia centrago. The sequence continues at coordinate 1,836,705 of HG995370.1, forward strand.
AATAAGAATAGCGAGGTAATCGAAATTACTCATGACCTATTTTTAACCATGATTGATGGTAAAGTGGCACAAGTTTTAACTGAAACTCGTTCGAGCGCTTCTTGTACAGTTTGGGGTGCTACTCCTCGGCAAATGAATAACTTAGAAGCAGTTAGGACACGAGATGTGAACGAAAGTTCATTTCAATACGGGCTGTCAACACTACATGCTTGGATTAGGAGTATGGAGATGATCTTACATATTTCTTATAACTTGTCTTTTGAAAAGTGGTCAGCTACTACACCGGAAAATAAAAAAAACAAAAACGAAAAGTATAAATTGGTACAAAAGCAGTTTAGGGAGGAAATGGGACTGCATGTCGATAAACCACAACAAGGCACTGGAAATAGTAATGACGGAAACACAGCTCGGACATTTTTTCAGAATTACTCTTGCTCTGCAGATATTACAGGTGTAGACGTAGAACTTATAAAAGGTACATAATACTACAAACTATGTCATCTGGAATGTCTATTAATTCAAAAAAAATTGGTGAATACGCATATAGTACAACGCCCAACTGTACGTAAATATTTATAATTGGTATTATATGCCTTCCTCCGTGCATAAAAAGAAGAAAAAATCATTGAGTACTATGCTATTTTACCTATCGGACAATTGTCCGAAGACGCGCAGGAATCCCGAAATAAGGATTACAAAAAGTTTAGACTTCATCATTCTAGAAAGTGTTCAAGAGCGGCTACCAATGAAGACGTATTCCATACCTTATTCTACACTTCTGATCCATATATATCAAGTTTGAGAAATACTTCAGAAACAATATCGAAAGAACTTTTAAATGAAGCCAAGGCCCTGCTTGCTATCAACGAAAATCTGTAGGAACTTCCGGAATTTTGTATTTTATTTTTCTTGTTTGTTTTAATTATTCCATTTTAAAAACTAAGTAAATTTACACAGCTATTTTAAGTAAATTTAAAATTAAGACCATTTTTGATTTTTTTTTCTTATAAAATGCATGTATTTTTTAAGTTTTATTTTTTTTTTATTAATTAATAAACAGAGTTTTCAAAATTAAAAGTATTTACACTAAACTTTATACATCCAAAAATATGTGTGCAAAATTACAGCTCAATTAGTTTTGAAACAACTGAGATACGGAGTTATGAGACGAAACATACGCGATTTTCCCATAGTGCGGCGTCCTCACCTTCCGCCTGACGCAGGTCCTCACCGGACACGGCAGCTTCGGGAGGTTCCTGTGTCGGATAAGGCGGCAGGAAACGCCCGGGTGTCACCACTGCGTGGATCGCCCGGAGGACACGGTGGAGCATACGGTGGAGGTCTGCCCGGCTTGGGCAGAGCACCGCCGTGTCCTCGTGGAGGCGATCGGTGGCAGAGATATCTCGCGTCCAGCCCTGGTTCAGCATGGGCAGCCATCACCTGCGAAGCAGTAATGCTCGCGAAGGAGGAGGCGGGACGGTTGAGGGAAAGGCAAGTTTCGCGCCCTCTCGCCCCTAGCCGCCACAGGAGACGCCCTGGGCGTCGGGAATCCCGGGCGGATTTCCGGCCACCGTAGGTGCGGGCTTGCGGACGGTGAGCAATGGGTCCGGTAAGGATCAGACCCGGGTCGACGGCGCGTCGTATTCCACGCGCACCTCAAAGAGATGTCGTCAGCACAATGTAGGGGTCCACTAGGGCCGATGCCTGCCGGGGTCGCGGGAAGGTACTTATGGGTCACCGAGGCCCCTTAACACAGGCAACGGAAGGAATACGGGTGGGTTTTAGTTAGTGAGAGTCTGACACACCCTCCCGCTCCGCCCAGAGCGGGAGAAGTTATTTGATGATTTCCCATCCACAAAAAAAAAAAAAATGTGGTAGCTAATGCGTCATCCTGCTGATCAATGCTCGTCAAATTTTGTGGTCATCACATAAAATTACTTAGGTCCAAATAAACCAAACTCTACTTACTACTTTTACATATATTTCTGAAAATTTTAAACTACAAAAAGCCTTATCCTCGTATCAACCTTCTTTACTTCTCTGCGTCTTAACAAGCCTATCTGGCGTGCCTACCGCCTTAATTAAGTAGATCGAGCTAACTACGTGTTCTCTCACATTTACTGAATATTGGATACATTAGCCCCCGACAGTCAGATATGGTTTTATGAGGTAAGTGCTCTTACAAGACGATCGTGTGAGTTACTCCGTGTTATATTAATTTCCTGCTAGTTCATGAATAAAAGGAAATGGTTCGAATGTTTATTGGTACTCTGTGGAGTTTATTTGCAGAATTAACGTCAATTGAAAGAACTGGATGGGTACTTTTGCGAATTGGAGCTGGACGAATTTTCTGTATCATTCAAATATTATAAGAGACTTCATGTAAAATAATATTAGGTTTTCTGGAACCGGGAACAGACTTCTTTCTATCCCTGTTTACTCTCTACGGTTAACAGTGGCATCTTTACTTTCCGAGAGCAACTTTACCCATGAGTACCGTACTTAAATATCTGTCGTTTAGTAAAAATCTGTTACAAATAGTCGATTCTTCTACTTTTGTATCGCTTTAATATTAAATAGCGGCAACAGGTTTTGTTGCAATCGAGAGATATTTAAGCCACAGCTGTTCTTACTTACGATTATTCTTCTTATACTTCTCATTATGATTTCTAAATATAATAAATGTGTGTATCAAAATGTCAGCGATGACGTAAGCGATCCTAATGTGGAGCTTAGCACAAATCCTATTACCTACATAATGTATCGTAGCGCAGCTTACTGTGACAATATTGCCGGCCGGTTGACAACCCCTGACGGCTCTCTAATAACGTGACTATTATGAAACATGATTGTGCTTACAAAAATAGTATTCTATTTACACTTTGCAGAATAGGCCGAAATAATAAAATGTCAGGCCTTGTCAAAGTTATTAAATTACTTATACAACTTTTACTATAACTATTTTTATTACTTTTAGATATTATTCTTCCAAATTATTTACTTCCAACGTCAAGTCTTTAACTTAAGTGTACTTCTTAGAAACATACTTTAATTTTTAGATACTAGTAACATTTTAATAAACGAAAGCTAAATGTAAGAGCGAATATCAAAAAGAGAAAGATTCCATTATTACTCAGTAAATATTATAAGCACAGACATTTGGAGAGCACTCGGTGTATATGTGATTTGAACCTAAAGCCTCCATGTTTTTGCCTCGCCTGCCATTTGTTGCATGACGCAAAAACTACCAAACGGATTTTGATGGGGCTTTCATTGCTCTGAAGCGGAAACCGCAACTCAAAAATTGGAGTAGTGCATTAAAATGGTGTGTCTGAGCGAAATAATAAAAATTCAAGACCAACAAAATAAAGTACGACCAAATAAAATACTCTTTTACTTAGTAGAGCATTCTGTAAAATTTTAGCGCACTTTAGAATCTTTGCATATTTTATCGCAAATAAGTTTTTCCGTGCCATCTCGCTACTACTCGTAACAAAAAACATATTCTTATTTTTGTCTATAGAAATAAATACGGTGTTATAACAAAAAAACAATGTTTAAATTATTTGTGCGTCTGTCTGTTTGTTCCGGCTAATCTACGAAATAGCTAGACCGATTTTGACGGGATTTTCACTGGCCAATAGCAGATGTTATAAAAAAATCACTTAGGCTACTTTTACTTTAGGAAATTTATTTATTTTTTATTTTATAAAAAGCCACGCGGGCGAGGCCACGGTCAGCAACTAGTTTAAAAATATATCTCCAAGACGCTTGGAATATTGAAACTGTAAAGTTGTCGCTACCCACCGTGTAAAATTGACAAAGCAAAAAAATATATTTGTTTACTCAGTCATTTATACAAAGTAAAAGTAATTTAATAAATAGAATACGGAGCGCGCCGTAGTAGGATGGACGTACCAACATAATGTAATAATATACGGAGTTTTTGAACAACAGACACAGATGCGCACAGTGTTCCACTTCGTGTTTTTATAGAGCTCGATTTAATCAAAATTACAAATTATGTTTTCATACAATACGTACGAATGAAAGGAAAATATAGAGTGGACGCCAGATGTGTGTGTTCTCACTAAAGGTTTCTTGTTGGAAAAGGATACTTTGATGCTTACGATTGCCCCTTATTTCCGAACTATTAACCCTGAGCTACGCCTACTGGAGGTAAAAGCTTGTTGAAATCACGTACTAGAATAAGGTCGTGGTAGGCAGTAGTGGTTGAGTAATGACATGTTCTTAGGCCATCACTCGCGAACAACTTAATAGGCCGTAACCTTCAGTTCTCTTCGAAAGTGTGCAGAATGTTAAGTAAGCTCTGAACAGATTATACAGCGGATCGAGTACAAGGGATGTTCTCATTTTGATGACTGAACGAAATAGGAAATTATATTGACACGTGAGTTTTTTTTTATAACAACTATTTAGTTTTTGTCGGCATTTCAAGTGCTGCGATGGACAAGAAAACGAAAAAAATATATAAAAGTAATTTATAAAATTGAAATGAATACTTCAAGTCAAATAAACATACATCGAAATTCTTCACATCGTCAGTATCTCTTCTTTTGACAACTGTTTCAACTGGGTCCTCTAAAATATTGATTAATTCAACTAAGACATCACTAGTGGCAGGCAAATAGAGATGTCACTTTGCGGTTCTATACCAACATTATTACATGGTTGTCGACAAAAACACGTAAAATTATGCGCATACACGTTGCCTCAAAATATTTGGCACAACACTATAGTCCCGGAGATGGAGTGCGATATTTGCCAAAACGTTATTTAATATGTAAACACGCCGAACGTTTACACACATAAACAGATTTCTATTGTTTACTTTGCTTACAGTGTGCTTACATAGATGGGGGTTTAAACTATTTTGTTAGGTTGTTAGAACGCGTGTTTTAATTTGAAACGTTTGTGATCCGCTGGTATTCACGATCTAATGATGATTTCAGATTGATTGAGAGCAAATACTGTGTCTAATCTATTGGAAATAATGATCATGACTAAATGAATGGTTTGTTCAACGCTATGTGGACTAAACTTAGTGCCGAATCGTTGATTGTTATTTAGCATAACATAAAAGAACAAAGTAACATAAAATTAAAACTAGAAAAATGATTTATAACAATAATATATGTAAGGGGATTATAGAAATAATTATTGCAAGAAACATTTTTTTTTTTTTTTCAAAAGAAGAAAACTATAGCTAATATCATATCTCAAGACCTGAGACTCCAGTTTAATGACATTTTATCTCAATATAAACTAAAGTACGAACCTTAAGTTATAAAACATTCTAAGAAACGTGTCGGCAAGGACGAAAATTCTTCGAAATATTATTTTTTTAAGAATCTTTAATAAAAAGCACTTTCCACTTTGTAGAGTCAACAATAAATATATTTACGTGTAATATATATTATCCAATTTATAACAATGCTTGATTCGTAATAAAAAAATGTCAGTCTCCAAGCCTAGGCTGTCAAAACAAAAGGGTTTTTTTCATTTGTTTTTGTCTGAGAACATTCGTCCAGAGGTCGTCGGGCCAGCATCCATTAGGAGACTCTTTAAACAAATAAAAATGTTCAGTAAATAAAATTGAGCGATTAAGACAGAAACCTTTCTAAATGGAGACGACGTAGTTATTTGTGTAGGTAATAGTTTCTTTAATTAGTTGATCAGATTATCTGTATTATTCACGTAGGATAGTAGGATATATATAAAGAAGGGTTTGTGAAGGAGACCATGGAATTTCAAGCTTGTTAAGAACATATTTGACGTTTTTATTGAGTTGCCTAAGGGCAATAAGTGAGTTATTTGTTATGATTTCAGAACAAACTACAACAAAAACATTTAGGGACCCAGTTTCTGACCGGCTCAAGTTGATTCCGTGTCGATAAATGTGGTCATTCCCATAGCGTCATCATAGGAGCAATTAGAGCTCGGGCTCAATTTTTTGCCCAAAGCTTGTATTGAAAAGGACGAAGAAATCCATAACTTTGATGTGAAAATAGTACTTAAGATTTATGAATAAAATTAATAACAGAAACACAATTTCTCCGTTTCTTTTGCATACAATTCTCATACATATTCGTGTTCCTAGTTGTCTCCGCCCCGTGCGGTCTGTTGGATTTCTGGAGCACGACGTGTAGTTCCGCGAACATTGGGGCAGGCAGACCGCTGACCTCGTTCTGACTATCTGCTGAATGTATTTCAACGTATCGAGTCTTCGTTGGCGATTCGGTTAGGAATGTTCTTTTTTATTTTTATCTGGCTTATGCCTGTGACTTCCGTTCGCGATGAAGTCAACTACCATAAAACATACGAGTACCTATCATAAGGCACTCAGCAATAGAGTAGCTTTATGACAATTTTTTTTTAAATCAGATCAGTATTTTTAGAGATTACCTCTTACAAACAAACCACTTTAACTCTTTATAATATTATCTCTTCTTCTTCAATCTTAACAATGTTGTTAAATGTACTGCTAGGAAAAAAAAAAATCGTTTTAACAAGTGGTTAATTTTTCTGTCGCCATGTGCAGGTATTGCTTTATTTACTCATTATTTAAATGTGCATGAGGGTCATTTTTTGGTCAATTATTTTAGTGAACCGCACCTCATTATCATCAAACCTCCTTTATATGTACGACGTTCATAATGTCCTGTCCCCGTAATATAAAACACATTATTATTCGCCATTAAACGTCCTTAATCATCGCTTCAATAATTTATTTTTCATTACCGCGGGTGCTAAGCAGCAAGTGCTTCGTCCGTAATATTCAGCGTAACATTTGTGTGAAAAATTCAACGCTTTTAAAAACTCGTTTCCTGTAGGTGTTAGCACGTAAGAGGATGTTATGTGGGTTGTACTTGTTACTGAAAGTTAGGATGCAGTAGATCCATACCGCGTCATCCAGATACACACGAAAATCATGGCTTTTATTAAAAGTACGGAAACATAGGGTGAGACAAGAATTCCATTAAATAGCGATAAATGTTTGCTTGACATTATTTATAGATAAACAACACAGGCTTAAGTAAATTTATGTTAACATTATTTCAGATTAACTTCAATACTAACTACTGCAGTGGTCCAATAGCGTTTTATTTAATCATTTCAACGGTTTTGACTATATAACCTAATAATTTTGTTAAAGTTACCATTGTTAGTTTAACAAAACTATTAGGATGTTCAGCTTCATATTACACGTTTGTTACAAATGGCTTGTCTGCTTACACGTTGTTGGTTACACTATTACACGACGTAAAATCTGGCTTAAAGGATGACGCCGTGTTCTCATAACGTAAGTCGACAAATTCCAGTTTATTTGATGCAACAAGCGTGCAGTATAAGATTTTGTGAAAATAAATTCGTGGAGTAAACTAAATAATACATAAACTTATGCATTTTCCCATGCATAATAAATAATTTATTGTATAATAGCAAAACTATTTTTAGTTTTGCTATTATACAATTAATTATATATTCTAGGAATGACTTGTTGATTTTTGTTTTTATTGGTTTAATGAAAATACAACATTCCACGAATGTTTTTCTTCGCTTATTGCTGTGCACACGCGTTTTACATAACATATTATAATGGTAAATTGTTAGTAGTAGTTAACCAATTTACAAGTTTGGCGAGTTACATTTGCATCAAACTCATGATAAGCTATAATTTGATGTATTTTGGTTGCGCTGATCCGATTAGAATTATAGTACTTATTGTAATTTCCTTTTTTTATGTTGGCAAACGAATTCATAGATATAGTTGGTATTGCAACTTCCTATCTCCTATCCCATCCTGCACATTGTCTTTCGTTTGCGTATGAGCAAGATGGCTACATCAAGTGGCGCCACCCCTGACGCCCAGGGCGTCGGGAATCCCGGGCGGATTTTCGGCCACCGTAGGCGCGGGCTTGCGGACGGTGAGCAATGGGTAGCTCACCGTCCGGTAAGGACCAGGCCCGGGTCGACGGCGCATTGTATTCCACGCGCGCCTCAAAGAGATGTCGTCAGCACATAGGTAGGGGTCCGCTAGGGCCGGTGCCTGCCGTTTTTTTTCGGTAACACCAACTGCAAAATCTATCAAAATCGCTTATTCGCGCATCCATATTTATTTGCATAAACATGTGTAGGTACAAATAGAAGTCTAATAAAAAATATTTAAAACTAGCTGTTGCCCGCGGCTTCAACCACGTGGCTTTTTCTAAAAATAGCCGGCGTTAGTCCTTATAACATCAGCTATCTGCCAGTAAAAGTCCCGTCAAAATCGGTCTACGTTTCGGAGATTTGCCGGAACATACAGACAGACAGACAGACCGACAGACAAAAATTTTCTAAATAGTTTTTTTTTTGTTAGAAGTACCGAGACTTTCATATGCATCTAATAAAAAGTTGTTATTTTGGCATTACCACCAGACACATCAATTTTATTTTTTTGTATGTATGTATGTAGAAGATAGATGTATAATTTTAGATTTTAAATTTAGATAATATTCATTTTTAATATTAGATAATATTAAATATGTTTATATAATACACAATCTGTTAAACAATCTGAGACACTATAATAAAAAGATGACATAGCATTTTTAATTTTTGCTTAAAAAAAATTACATGAAATATTTTTTTAGCTTCTTTGGCAAATTATTATAAACGATTGTTGCCATATGAAAAATACTCTTCTACATTAAGGCAGTATTTTTGCAAACACAGAAATGACTTTCATCTTTTTGAGAACGATTGAAAGCGTCAGATGCAAGCATAAAAAGTTCAGGATTTTGTTTCACGAAGACAGCTACTTCAAATATTTATACAGTGATGGCAATGGTGGACTTTCACTGTACCGTTGTTACTAGACTTTCATAACAAAACGTGCAATAAGACCATTCCACATGCGGACTTTCAGCTGAACACAACGTTCTAACATACACACCGAGTTACAAAGAACGCCACATTACTGTTTTATCAAACTCCCCGTTGAACTTTGAAAGGTATTTTATAAAAAATTCAATAACACAAGTCGCCAAGTTGCTGAGAAACACGCGTGTTTGTGTGGTGGGATCACTGTGTGGGAGTGGGCAGAAGTTAAAGAGGTTTATCAATTCAAAACGATGTCAATTGAAGAAACTCTTACATCAGTAGTCGATAGCTTATCGCGTGACGTAAACGTTACGTAAATTCGATGGATTTTTAAATCGATTTTTTTAAAATTATTCTTTAGCATTTGGTTCAAATTTTTCCAAGACGCACTAAATATCACCCATAGATACGAATGAAGTCTTAAAACTAAATAAATAATTATTATTACGTGCGAATCGAGTTTTTTTAATTTTAATACCCGTTTGAATTTACATTGGGTACGTTAAATCCGCGCGTTCGTGCTAGGCCTCCGGAGGTATTTGATTTGATAATCTATGTAAGCACTACAAGTTCTCAGTATCATGTTTGCTATCCATGCACCACCATCTTACCCCATCCTCTTCACTTGAAAATACTAGAGAAACTTATACTTGGTTCGGCATAGTTCGCGGGTGCATGCTTACTATCTATCACATAATTGGCAGACTGCACCTTCTGACCCGTTATATTATAGTAGGAAGGCTGGATTCACAAGGACCGAGTACGCTAAAGCAATTTAATAAAACGCCCGGGCGAGACCTGGCCGTATCTCGTCAGTTACCGCCTTTACGCCGTTACAACCTATTACGTTGAAATAATGCAAAGTTCCGCCATATGGAAATTGTTTACTAAGTGCCAACAATTGTGTTAAACATTTTTATTAAAAATTCTTATTTCATATAAAGTATGTACCTACAATTTAGATATAATGTATTGTGTTACACGAATTATTTTTATAAATTTCGTTTTGGTTGGGAGTTTGGAATTTTTACTTACGGTTTGGTGATGAAAATGAAGTTGATGTATCAGCATTGCAATACAGCGAGGAAATGCCGCCAGCATCCTCGGTACAATGCCCTGAGGGCCTTGTTTAGGCTTAACTTAGTTTTAATTTAATTTAGTTAATGTTAATAATCATCTTGTAATTTAGTTGATGTTGTTTTTGATATAGTCATGCTTAAACAAGTTACATGTAGAAAGCTATACGAATAATCTAAATAAAAGAATAATAAAGGATTTAGGGGCTTGAGGATAGAACATTGACTTCATATACGATAAACTGCGAGCAATGGTCGCCAAATTTACAATAATTAAATACAAAGTACCTTTTAAAATATTACTCAACCTTTATAACTCGCACTTCCGGAGTCAATAACTTCATATGGAATTACTAGCTATGGCAGAACCTTTAAAACTTACCTAGACAAAATATACAACTTACAAATTCGTTTATTAAAAATATAATACGAAATAAAATTAAAAAAAAAACCTTTATGATATGATGAGTGTGATGACGTAACAGGTTTCTTTTAAATCTTGCCAATATACATTAAAAAACGAAAGTATAGCAATAAGAATGGCAGCCCAATCAAAACTGGTAGTACCGAGATACACAAACTATTACGAGAAACGAATGAACGAACGTTTATTTAATGTCCACGCTACTGTTAATGATGTTCCAACAAAAAATCAGTCTGAAATAACAAATAATAATTATAAAGTAGAAGAAAGAAAGAAAAATTGTTTATTCAACACTAACAAAACGTACAGTGTGAATGAATTAATGAATGGAATGCACCGACACTAGACTCGATTGCTGGAATGAACCCAAGGATTCACACTAGTCCCTGGAGCCTCATGTTTCATGGGACTATAGAGACCATTGCATATCATAGAGTAGACCGGGGGGTGCGGTAATGCGGTAAAGGAAGACGTGCTCTTAGGATAGGAAGGATTATTAGAGCCTACCGGATATGCATCCTAGAGTAAGCAATGGAATAGTGGAGAGACGGGTGATTTATCTATGGAATATCTTTAAACAACATTGCCGCCGGGTTGGCTTAGGTCCAGCTGCTTTCTCGACTCTTTTCTGTGTCACTGCTATGCTGTGTTACACGTTGCTGTTTCCAATGTCTTCATCTGAGGTCTCGCTACTATCCGTTTCTGATTTCTTGTAAATCTCGCTAGCCTTCCTAATGTTGTCTCGATCTTCAGCCGGGTCCATCCAAAAGTTGATTTCTTTGTCGAAGTAAGTCATGTCCTGCTTTAGGTTGTCATTCCAAGTGTAAATAGGTCGGCCGACTTTCTTGGATTTGGCCTTGTACTGCAATGCTGCATGTAACAGATGTGGTTCGTGGCGCCTGTGTACATGTACAGAATCAAAATCAAAAGTCATTTATTCAAACTAGGCTCAGAATCAGCACTTTTTGAATGTCAAAATAGTATCATCCTGTGGTTTTTGATGCGTTTCGTTACAGTTTTTCTGTTCATGATTTCATGCATTTTCTTTTGTTTGGTTTATTCCTAGCGTGGTTAATCAAGTCTCATGATAACTCTCTCATATCTTCTCGATCTTGGCCTGTTAGCATTAGTGAGTGCCGATACTTTTAAACCGTGTATCATACAGGGCACAATCACCATTCGATACATGAGTCTGGCTGATTTCCTGTTCATCTTTGAGTTTATTATGAATGGCAATAGTGATTTTGCGTTTCTAGTGGCCTGTTCAGAGCGTTTTTTAATTGTGCTTTGCCTGCTTAATGCAGATTTTATGTGTGCCTGGGTATTTAATTTCATCGACTGTAGGTAGATTTATTCCATTAATGGTATGTGACCATTAATGGAATAAATCTTCCTGGTCCTTTTCTGTGTAGCTATGGAGTCCTTAATTAGTATTTTTGTTTTGTTTCATTTATTTAGAGGCCGACCCTAGCTAGTAGAGGTTTAATATTTTATAAGATCCCTTCTAGCCATTCTAGGTTATCTGTAATGAGTCCCTTTCCTTTGATAATCCCGCTGCTTTGCTGGCCATACCAAATGATGTATGTTCGTTAATTCATACAAACTTTGATTATCCTGCTAATTAGTGTTTTGTTAGTTCGTTGTATTAAAATATCTCATAGTGCGTTGAGGTCCACATTGTCAAAAGCTTTTTCTATGTCGAGGGCGAGTATTAGTATTGAGTACCTATATTGATTCCTTTTGGTTATGCAATCTTGGAATTTTGTTTGGTGTATTTGCTATTGAGAGCATCATAATAACATTGTTTATGGTTGAGATCCTTGCCCTCGGTTGTTGTCTCTTTTGTGGCTTGCAATTTCTTTTGTTCCTTGAGTTTGATGCTTTTTTTTGTTTAAAATTCTACTTGTTCTTAGCTGCCCCCAAATATATATATATATATCCCCTATTAGCCCCTATTAGCCCATTCACCTTTAATGAGGTGGAAGAGTTTTCCTGTAGCATGTGGCGTAATAATGTGGTCCAATTGGGATTCCTGAGCGCCATTTGATCATGATGATCTCACTTTTGTCGTGTAATGGCTATATCCATTAACAGTTCCCCGTTGTAGTTGAAATAGCCATGGTCTTCACATGGTGTGAATAGTCACTCCTGTGAAAGATCTGGTTTCTTTAGAAGTACAACTGTAGAAGTGAGAATTGATTATATAAAGATAAGCTTGACATTTCCCGCACCACCTTTAAGAATTGATGTAATTTCTATTTGGGTTTTTTTCTAATTAGAATTGCAGAATTATGTGCTTTCCCTGTGGATGTCAATCGTAGTGCGTAGAGTTGTATGTTCCTAAGTTCATCCCTGTTTCTTTGTAAGCAGACTACATGAATCTCCCTTTGTGAACGTTCAGCGTTTATTTTATCATTTTGGCCGGTTTCGAGGCCCCTCGGACGTTCCAAGTTGCAATACGCAAGTCTGGGCAAGTGTACTTAATTGCGATAGAAGGCGGATTTCTAAGTATTGTGTATGAAGTCGCAGATGAGACTAGTCTCATCTTCATCTGACCTCGGTGTGTGTAATTTTGATGCTATTTTATTCGCGCGGTGCTAGTGGGCTAGCTAAATGGGGGCCGAACACAAACAAAACGCACATTAGAAAAAAAAATAACATAAAATACACACATACAAAGCCTCGTAATCAAGCTATAACAGTGTGATAATCCTGTCCATTGCGTAATATTTATTCTGTGTTGCGACACTGGCAGATGACAACATACAAACAATCATAACAAAAACAGAATGCCGATTGCAGAGTGGGGAAATAACTACTTTTGTAACAAACAAACAACTTCAACAAGAACAATTAAACAGTGCGTCGCATCTGTGCATGAAAAGGTTGTTGCTCAGCGAAATGCTGTTACTTCGGACAAACCTATCGTCAACAGCGCTGATTTTCAGTAATTACCCACCGAATGACGTAATGACATAATAAATCGGGTAATTGAATATTTTCCACAGAACTATTTGTGATTCTAGCTGATTAAAGTATGTACTTATTAATAAAAAAATATATACTTATGTATGTAATAATGCGTAACTTTAAAAAATAAAAAACTCATAAACTAAGACTAAAAATATGTACAATGTTAACTCGTATGTCTGTATCTGTGTCTGTCTGTGTTAGTATTAAGATTGCTTAAAAGTTTTTCAACATTTGGACACACCTATTGAGGTTTTTGTGACGTTTCTTTTGATTAATAAACAATAAAATAATAATAAAAAATAAAGCTGTATCCCCAGACATGGCATGCATTATGAAAACATTCCAAATTCAAATGCAAACTCCCGGTACAAATATTATCAAGGCAACGTTCAAGCTTCTTTAACCAACAACAAGCCAACAACATAAGTTAATTCCGTCTGGAGCGGAACATGTCCTCACAAATACCACTTATACTGAATTTATTTAGTGCACAACACATAAATACAAGTTGCTGGCAATTGAAAGTAAGTGTAGGCCACGCCCCCTGTCGTGTAACTTTAACATAAGATCCTTTGTCGTTATTTCCGACGACTGAATGATGGCAATGGGGGAAATGGGGATAAACTAATGAGGATAATCTTTGAAAGGGAAATCGGGGAATAACCGATTTTGAATGGTATTAGGGTTGTAATTTATGAGTTTGGTTTGAAGGTCGTGGTGGTATTTGTAAAGGTTGTTTGGTAAGAAGTGCAACACATTGATAACCGTTAAGGTAGTAAAAACTTTCACGAAACCTCAAATGACTCCGAGAAATCCATTTTATAAACTTTATCTCGTTTCTTAACACTTTAAACCATTTATGAATGAATTTAATTCGTAGATTTAAATTTTAACAAGTTAGCGGAAAGGGAACAATTCTGTGTTAGTTTTTCCAAATTAGATATTAATATGTTTCACTAACCTCGATCATTAAAGCGTCGCTCCATGGTCACGGATGCCCGCTCTGATGCACAGACTGCAAAACACAATGGAAATAATTAACAAACAAACGAATACAATTCTAACATCGAATTAACAACAAAACAGACTCTATTACACTAAGCTCACGTTATTAATTAAACTCACATAACTCATTTTAATTAATAATGTAACTGCATTAGTTAGTTAGTAAAACTAATTTTAGCACTTAGTAAATTTGCTTTTCAGTTTACGGTTGAAGTATGGGTCCCATAATTGGTCGCACGAAAATTAAGGGGTGGTCTGATGCCACGTTATTTGATTAAAGTGCGAGTTGTGCCAAGTCCTATAAAGGAGTTAAATGGTGCAATTATGCGCTCTTGAGCTGTGGCGTAACGCGGTAATATATGTATGTTGCTGCTCGCTGTGTCCACGCGGTTTTATTACGGTCGCATGTGCATGTTGTGTTACAAAATGATTTTATCAATATGGTTTTGTACACTCTGCTAGTTAAGTTAAATTATGTTCGTCACAGCTCATTCAATTTTCTAATAATACGTGTCTGAGTTTGGTTATATCAAATCAAGTAAAAAAACTTATCTTACGGACCGACTGCAAAATTAAGAAACGACAAAATAAATAAAGTTTGAACCAAAAACTCGACCATAAAACATTTCACAAAGATATCGGATGTCATTTTTCGTCAAAGAAAAATATTAAAGTGCATCCAAGTTGCGGTAAAGCAAGCAAAGCAAAGGTAAAGCAAAGCTGACTTCACCCGACCTCGGTCAACTTTGGCAAACTTCGGGTGTAGTGAAAACACACCCTTTTTAACTACCCAACAAGTTAGAAGAGGTAATTCTTCACTTAGTGTCGGGGTACGTTGCGAAGGAAGTTTTCTGCGTGATTGAGTTGGTTTGTAAGTTTCATGTCGTTTATAAAATATTTATACAACGAGGAGTGTTGATGTGGGATGACTTAGTGACGTAGCTAAGGGTGAAATGAGAGCGAATGGAAATGAAACTGCTGTGTTATCGGTTTTTAAAGTGAAACTTTTATTACATCGCCTCATTTTTTCGTCCATCTATGGCATGTGGCATTACAGCCGGCCGCGGAGTAGGGGTAAAGTGAAAGGCGCTCGGCAGAGCAGCCAAGGTCAATATGGCGGCGCCCATGGCTCGCATCAGCTTCACTAAAGTTTCAATTGCATCGTGGTTTCATAAAACCACACAATTTTTATTTAATTCTCGTGTAATTTAGGACACGAAATGAGATGAAAATAATTCTGATGGAAAGTGGTATGTTTAAACTACATTTTTGATTGATTGAAACCCTATCCATTCACAAATGTTATGTTAAAACAAGGGCTTTTGGAATCTCTTCCAGTTTAGTTTTAGTTGACACTCACCATGTCATAATTATACACTTCCTGCCAGACAATATTAATTCAAACTGTACCTTTAACAACTAAAAACTACAATACATACTTCACGTGCTAATTTCTTATTCTATTTGTGCCAAACCACTGGGTGTTGTCGTAATTAATCCTATGTCGTTTTGTGTTTATTTTGTCAAAATTAACGCGAGGAATTTCCTGTGGGAGCTCTCGACTATATTTTAGAGTTCATAGTGAAGGTAAAAAGAGTTACTCTACTGCATTTACAGAATACTATTTACTTATTTGATGTATTTTTTGTTCGGAGTAAATGTAAGGAGGTTTTATGCATTCTGTTGATTACTTTTCATGTATCCAGCGTGTTTCTATAGTTTTACCCAAAAGTGTAGATGTTAAATTCATCAATGGCTAGGTGGTATATTCATAACTATAACGATTTTGAAAATATTCAAAAACTCAAATGTGTATCACGAAAGTAATCACACCTGCACTTACAACGATCACCAACAATCTGATCACTGAACACGTTTCAAAACCCGTCGTAAGCCCCCATCGGTGTCGAGCAACACATCATCATTACTACGACCGCATTAACAGATACCCGCTAAACACTACACACACAGGGTGCCCAATAGACCATGTATTTCATACCTCCCCTTCCCCCGACCCCCTTTGGACGATAAATCCCCAGTTATGGACGTCGAAATAATTAGTGGGTTCATTAGGGAGCATACTGAGTCATTATCTCATGTGATATGTGGGACATGGGCTGATAGGTGGCGCCTCCTGGCTTCTGAGCTCTTGAAGGGAAGAAGTGAAAATATGGGGCAAGGAGTTCTTATTATTATAAAACCGGCCAAGTGCGTCGGACCACGCATAATTAAGGGTTCCGTAGTTAGGATGAATTTATCCCAAGATTAAACTTAGCATTGTAGTTGGAAAACATATTCTCCCATGCATTCCACCTGCAAATGTAAGTTGGTCGACTATTACCCGTTAACTTGTAAAGCCTACTTAGCTGTGGTAGTTTCCCTGTTAACTTCGTTATAAATATACTACTGCCGTGATTTTTTTCACATATCCAAAAACAACCATTTAGCTGGCATTTGGCACACTTGACTCTAACAATAATGATTACTTTAAAGCTTAATCGATCGATGTAAAGCTTTGTCAATCGCTCGCTCGCGCACGGTCACCACAACTCTGTGTATTTAATTAATTTTAAAATATTTAAAGCTCATATTATCCGACAAAAGTGTAGGTAATAATAATAGTTATAAGGCTATAATAGAGCATCCAAATTGTTGTTTACCACAATAAAATAATAGTGATAAAACGGCAAAAATAACCCGTAAAAAGAAGTGACATGTAAAACAGTTTTGTAATAAACAAAATCAACACAATAACCAAAAAATGCAGTGAAATTTACCTAAAATACGAATGAATAAGTGGCATAAAAGTGAAATCTGGTATCTACGCTAAACAAAAACCGTTAGTGAATATTTTTCATTTAAATCAAAAATCAAAATCAAAATATTTTTATTTCACATAAACCTACATGGGCACTTATGAAACGTCAGAAGCTAGGTGCACGGTTCCAATTGGTCGTTTCCTATGGAGAAGAGCCGGCAAGAAACTCCACGGTTACTCTTTTAAAAATAATTGGCTTTTACAATGTTTTCAAATTACACAAATTAGGTATGGGAGAACAGTGTAGGCCTGTCGAAAAGTACTTAACAAAAAAAAAGAGAAAAGGAAACGGACTAAAGAAAAAAAGATCTAGTCTATTAAGCCTACAACGTTCTCACATTCACAACGTACACAAGAATCCATGTAAAATAATATTAATAATATTAAGTCTGAAATATAAATTGTAGGTATATAATGTCAAAAATGTATGTCTAAAAAATAATAATAATAAACATCGTAATTTGGGAGCAGTTAATAGATATTTCCATAGTTATGCCGTTTCTGGTGTACCAGGGAAGCCACATGTGCAGAAGGAATTATTGCCAAACTTCCTTGTCTTCAACGTAGTCTTTAATCTTGTAATATGCGTTTTTGATAAGGACACGTTTGATGTGGGTTTTGAACTTTCCATCGCTAAGTTCTGTAACTGACTTTGGCAACTTGTTATAAAAGCGGATACTGTTGATAACAAATGATTTGCTTGTTTTTGTTAATCTAAATTTGGGTATCACAATTTCATGTTTACTACGTGTATTTATATTATGGAAATCACTTCTTGTTTTGAAAAGACATAAGTTCTTGCGAACATACAAAATACTTTCTAAGATATAAAGAGAAGGCAGAGTAAGTACATTAATTTCTTTGAATTTGTTTCTAAGGGACTCACGAGGACACATTCTATATACTGCGCGGATTGCCCTCTTTTGTAAGATAAAAATTGAATCTACATCAGCTGCCGATCCCCACAGCAGAACGCCATAAGACATAATACTGTGGAAATAAGCAAAGTATACTAACCTAGCTGTGGCTATATCAGTCAACTGTCTAATTTTTCTTACTGCATATGCAGCTGAACTTAATCTACCTGAAAGAGCTCTAATGTGGGCTCCCCATTGTAATTTTGAATCTAGAGTAATTCCTATAAATATAGTTTATGTAATAGCATCTAGTCTCTTGCCATCAATTGTGTCAATGATATCTCCAAGAACCTTAACGGAAATCCCCCATAGGTCTTCAGTTTTCTTTATGTTAAGACTTTTAAATGGCCTCTTAATAGTGACAATAGAAATGGGCCTGAATTCAAAACTTGGAATGTCCTTGGAGAAGTGTTGTTTGAGAAAAGATTCAGCTAAAATAGGTGATGAGGGAAGAGATTTCGTAACCTCTATTGGGATTTCGGTAAAGAAATTTTCTAGTGTCTCAGCAACTTTTAACTTATCTGTAATGGTTTCATTATTAATTTTTAAAGACAATTCATTTTGATCCCGCTGTTTTGTGTTTCCAGTTTCTTTGTTGATTACCTGCCACACAGCTTTTATTTTATTGTTAGACATACTAATTTTGTTACTTATTAATTTAGATTTAGCTTGAGCGCAGACTCTTTTGAATATCTTAGAATAATTTCTGACATAATTATGAAGGGCTTGATCAGAAGTCAATGATTTCTCGTAGTACAAATTATATAAAATATCTCTGCTTTTTCTAATGCCAGCAGTGGCCCATTCATTAAATTTTGGTTTAGTATTGATTGCGACTTTTTTCACAGGACAGGCTTTATTGAATTCTTGGCAAACTGAAGAAAATAATGTACGATAGTTTATATTGGGGTCTTGTGAATCAAAACTAGCTGTTGAAAGATTACTAAGAACATTATTATTAATTAAAATTAACATTATCATTTAAACTAAAGCTACCCACTGGCAATAATAGTTACAGATACGAAATAGTAAGCGATACACAAATTCGATCTATAAATTATACGATCATGTGGCGTGGAGGCGTAAGGCGCTACATGACTTGTTGTGGTTTACCAAGTTTTAAAATAAAAGAACAAAACTATTTATTCTGCAGTAATAAAGGTAATTAATATCAATTATGGAGACTATGGATAATATTACAATCCGGAAACGAAAACATTCAACTTCATTGAGCAACAGTCAGTCATACTACTCTATTAACCTTTGACCACCACACTCATGTATAGATGACAGACCAAAATATGCCCAGCACGCCACGGTCACGACGGAAGGAAAAATTCGTAGCTTGGCGCCGAGGGCACGCTTTTGCTTTTTTGACGTGGCGGTTAATAGGTTAAATTCAATGTTTGAGACTACTATTCGCAGTCTACCCGATTCTTCAATTGAAAATCAAAGTACAAATAAAAAGGAATTTAAAATAAACCAGTTAAAAGAGGAGCTACAAACTGCTAATCAATAAATAGAAAACTTAAACTATGAAAACATTGGTTTAAAAAATTAATTAGAAAAATACAAGAAGTTAATAGATGTCTATAAAAACGTGGGAATATCAGAAAGTTTAATATTACGAACTCCAGACTCAGGAAATACCTAATCCAAAAAAACGTTATACTTTTAATATGAGCACCCCTAAAATACCGTTTAACAATACTACTGATATACAATCACACAATCAACAATCAAATACAGTGGTTTGTGGGAAAGAAACTGACATTCACAAAAAATTGTCAAATTAAATTAACAATATTGAATCTCCCAGAAATATTATATTGAACGCTAAAGAAGCGACACTGAAAGGACGAAAGAACATTATAATTATGGCAGATCACCAGGGAAAAATGGTACAGAGTTTATTACAACGTTTGGTTGGAGATGATTATTATGTAACGTGTATGTGGAAACAGGGAGCAAGACTACGCGATGTGTTGGGCAGCTTTAAAAGTGAAATACTAACGCTATCTAAGGATGATTACATAGTTAAAGCCGGCGGAACAAACGATGTAAACACGCGTGAATTTCAATTTAGCACTATGAAATGGCTTGAATCTGTAACAAACACAAACGTGATTTTCACGGAAATTCCTTATAGATATAGAGGTTCCTAAATATTAAGAAACTTAACAATGAACTTGAAGTTTATGTGTAGCAAATTTAACAATGCACAGTACCTAGATTTAAATTTTGAAAAGTATTTACCGAGAGGCATACACTTCAGTCTCAATTTATGCAGATCTTGGCTAAGAGAGATAATTATTGCGTAAAGATTATAAATTAAAATTAAAAATGTCCGCCACTCAAAAACATATGGTGAATAGCTCCACACAAACAGACTTCATTGATTGTAACATTAACCATAAAACCTCAAATAGCAAACACGAACAAAATGAAGACCAAACTACGGAGACAAAGAACACAGTTTCTGAATGTTGTACTCCATCGAAGTCACCAAAAGATAATATTTTGTTTTGTGTATTATCAATTATATATATTATTATTACATCAGAACATCAATGGTCTAATAAGTAAATCAGATGAACTTTCGTTAGACTTAGACGAGTTGAACCGTAACAATAAACGTATTGATGTCCTTTGTATCACGGAATATAATATGATAAATGAGAATACTTATTCACTGAAAATTACCAATTACTCATTAATTTCATCTTACTCCAGGCACAAAGGAAATGGAGGTGCGTGCATATTGGTACATGATAATCAAAAGGCTTACTATCTATGACGTTAAGGAACATACTGTGACAAATATTCTAGAGTTTTAGTATTTCAATGGCACTAGCCATTGAACTCCTGGAGCATAATATTATTATAATCAACATTTACAGACCCTCTAACAACAACCTAGAAAAGATAAACATATTTTTTTCTAAATTTAACGAAATACTCAACGAAAGTTGTTTAAAAAATAAGAAAATTATTATCAGAATTATATATGAATTGGAGACAACTGCTGGAGAAAACTACTGGCTAGCTATAACCTTAAACTAATGATTAATTAACCCACGCGATTATGTAGGTATTGACCACTTTATTTGTAATAAAAGGGGCTCCAGGTATGAAATATTAGAACTAGCGCTGTTGGATCATACCGCTCAACTGCTGCAATATCCAGTTAAAGAAAGTTTTAATATAACACATTGGTACACATATAAACGAGACTACAGCGTCTCCAACACGGATAAGTTCGTTGAATGTATACAAAATCTCGCCTTTGATGAAGTTTACAATGCAGAAACAGCAGATGATGCTTTTAGCAAATTCCACGATTTGTTAAGAATATTCTATGATCTCTGTTTTCCTTTAATAAAAGTTTAAGTATAATAAGTTTCCGCCGCTCAGGATCTGTTGCTCCAGAGCATGGCGCAGTGGTCGATTAACATCGCCGTGGTCGCTGAGCCGTACTTTGTCCCGCCCAGGGATGACTGGGTGGAGGACCTGAGCGGCTCATTGACCCTAATTTCGTCGGCCGCCGCCGGTACCCCGTCCCTCGAGGCCGTCAAGAGAGGACGGGGCTGCGTAGCAGCACGGTTCGGGGAGATTGTCGTGGTAGGGGTCTACCTCTCTCCGAACCGAACTCTTGCCGAGTTCCACAACTCCCTTGCGGAGTTGAGAGACGTCGTCGTTGGGTTTGGTTCCCTCCCCGTGTTCGTCCTCGGGGACTTCAATGCCAAGAATTTGGCTTGGGGTTCCCGGTTAACGGACACACGGGGCAGGATGGTGGAGGACTGGGCTCTGGAGACAGGCCTGGTCGTCCTAAACCGGGGTTCTGTCCCCACGTGTGTGCGGATGCGGGGTGAATCAGTGGTGGACATCTCGTTCGCCAGCCCCGCTCTGTCGCCGCGTGTAGTTGACTGGCGTGTCATGGAGAGGGTGGAGACCTATTCCGATCACCGGTATATCCGGTTCGACGTCTCCGCCCAGACCTCGGATGCGCCGGTCCGACGGGCCCCGAGTGGTCCGCGGTGGGCGCTGAAGCAGCTGGACCGGGAGCTCCTCCTGGAAGCCTCGATCGTGCAGGCCTGGGTGTCACCACCGGACAGGCCTGCCGACATCAACGACGAGGCGGAGTGGTTCCGGGAGGCCATGTCCGACATATGTGACGTGGCAGTGCCCCGGGTCCAGCCTGGACGTGCCTCGCGCCAGCTGTACTGGTGGTCGCAGGAGTTGACGGCTCTGTGCACTGCGTGCGTGGCTGCGCGACGCCGGTACACCAGGCACCGCAGGCTCCGTATCAAACCTCCGGATACGGAAGCCATTCAGGCGGAGCTGTACGAGGGGTACAGAGCGGCGAAGACCGCCCTCCATTCGGAGATCCTGCGGGCCAGGGGGTTGGCCCGCGAGGAGTCGCTGGGGACTCTGGATAGGGACCCGTGGGGACGCCCGTACAAAGTGGTGCGGGATAAACTCCGCCCATGGGCTCCCCCGCTGACGCAGAGTCTCCGGCCCCAGCTTGTGGAGGACGTGGTGAGCGCTCTGTTCCCTTCCCGAGGGAATCACACCTCCCCGACTATGGCTCCGCCTACTGCGGTGCCCGATGCGGACCACACCGTCAACGACGACGATGACGACGATGCTCCGGAGGTGACCGAGGTAGAAATGAGAGCGGCGGTACGCAGGTTTAATGCCAAAAATACCGCCCCGGGACCCGACGGCTTACCTGGGAAGGCCTGGGTCCTGGCCTTGGAGGCTCTCGGACCTCGACTTAGGGGGCTCCAAGCGCATATTTGGAGAGGGGCCAGTTCCCGCTTCGTTGGAAGACGGGAAAACTGGTCCTCATAAAGAAGACAGGGCGCCCTGCGGACTCTCCGTCCGCTTATCGGCCCATCGTGCTGCTCGACGAGGTGGGCAAGCTCCTTGAAAGAGTCATTGCAGACCGCCTCGTCTACCAGCTGGTGCGGGTGGAGCCGGATTTGGCGGAGAGCCAGTTTGGTTTCCGCAGAGGGCGCTCTACGGTGGACGCCATCATGCGCGTGCGAGCCCTGACGACGGGGAATACTGTTGCCCAGGGTGGGGTCGTCTTGGCGGTGTCCCTAGATATCGCCAATGACTTCAACACCCTGCCCTGGAGTTGGATCAGTGAGGCACTCCGGTATCACCGGATGCCGACCTACCTCTGTCGTGTGGTCGAGGCCTATTTGACGGACAGGGCCGTCATCTACCCCGGTCACCAGGGAGTGTGGAACCGGCAAGAGATGTCGTGCGGTGTCCCACAGGGATCGGTCCTGGGGCCGCATCTGTGGGACATCGGATACGACTGGGTGCTGCGCGCCGACCTCCCTAGCGGCATCAGCGTAGTGTCCTCGTGGAGGCGATCGGCGGCAGAGACCTCTCGCGTCCAGCCCTGGTTCAGGCCATGGTACGGAGCGAGAGGGCTGGGCAGCCGTCACCTCCTTCTGCGAAGCAGTAATGCTCGCGAAGGAGGAGGCGGGACGGTTGAGGGAAAGGCAAGTTTCGCGCCCTCTCGCCCCTAGCCGCCGCAGGAGACGCCCAGGGCGTCGGGAATCCCGGGCGGATTTCCGGCCACCGTAGGCGCGGGCTTGCAGACGGTGAGCAATGGGTAGCTCACCGTCCGGTAAGGACCAGGCCCGGGTCGACGGCGCATTGTATTCCACGCGCGCCTCAAAGAGATGTCGTCAGCACATAGTAGGGGTCCACTAGGGCTGATGCCTGCCGGGGTCGCGGGGAGGTACTTATGGGTCACTGAGGCCCCCGCAACACAGGCAACAAGAAGGAATACGGGTGGGTTTTAGTCAGTAAGAGTCTGACACACCCTCCCGCTCCGCCCAGAGCGGGAGAAGTTATTTGATGATTTCCCACCCTCAAAAAAAAAAAAGTATAATAAGTTTAATACACAACGACCACAATGGATATCAAAAGGGATTATAGTTTGCTCCAAGCGAAAACGTCAATTACTTTGGAAATACAGGAAACCACCAAGGCAACAGTTTAAAGATTCATACAAAACGTACAATATAATAATTAAATTAACACAATAATGTCAAAACAATTACTATATTTAAACCTCAGTTAATAAAGCCAAAGCTACGTGGAAGGTTATAAATAACTATAATACAAATATCCACCAGCAGTTTAGAAAAATTAGAAAAATAAATGGTTTACATTTATTTTTCCTATTTTTTAAACTGCTAATAATATACCAATCACAGATCCAATTGCTATAGCTGATGAATTTTACATTTTTTTTACAACTAATGTACCAAATAAACACTTTACTAACCAAAGCCCCCACTGTAAAATTACATGTAATCATTCAAACTCACTTGTTATAAGCCCATGGGGTACATGGGCTCATAAAAAGTGAGTTTGAGTAGAGAACATCGTGCAAGTAATAAAATCATTAAAAAATACAAATAGTGCGGGGTATGACGGAATATGTACTAAAATGATTAAGGTAGTGGCTTAAATAATAGCGCCAGTATTGTCATACAATTAATAAATGCATTGAAGATGGGATCTTTCCATCAAAATTAACATTATCTGTTGTTATTCCTATATTTAAAAAACAGTATAGACAAAATATGAATTGCTATAGACCAATATCACCAATACCTATCCTATCCAAAGTTTTTGAAAAAATTATCTATAACTATTTATATAACTATATGGAAAAATATAATATCCTTGCGAAAGCACAAATGGGTTTCAGGAAAAGAAAATCTATTAAAAACGCATTTTAAACTTTCCTCAAAATGGTACTAAAAGGCATGGATGGTAAAAAACATGTCTCAGCACTTTACATGGATATGACGAAGGCCTAAGACTGCGTCAATCATGAGGCATTATTAAATAAATTAGAAGTGTATGGAATACGGGGAAACGCCAGAGATCTCATAAAATCATATTTAAGTAACAGAGAACAACAAACTGAAATATCTAGCATTTCACATATCACTAAAGTCGAAAAGAAGCACTTTTCAACACCAATATAAGTCTGCAAAGGTGTACCACGAGGAAGTATTGTAGGTCCTCTACTCTTTATTATTTTCATTAACGACCTCCCCAAATCCATCAAATCCTCCATGGTTCTGTATGCTGACGATAGTACTGCGATAGTTGTATCTGAAGACCCTACGAAACATGAACATGAAATGAACTATTCGTTATCATCTATAGTTGACTGGCTAAATTTAAATGACCCTATTAAAATAAACCTACCTAAAACATTTATAATGACTTTAAAAATTCAAAATTAGGCACATTCAATATAAATTATGAACAAATAAACAGAAAATATAAACACCATTCCTTAGACTACACATAGACTCAGACATGTCATGGAGGACACATATTGAACAAGTATGTACAAAACTTAGTCGGTATTCATATGCAACCTATATGCTTCGTAAAGTGGTAAATCAAAGTGCACTCCTATCTGCTTGCCACGCTTACGTAGGATCGACACTAAGATATAGTATAATGTATTGGGGGAATGCCACTGTGAGAGAAACTGTCTTCAAAGCCAAAAATAAATGTATCCGGGCATAATGTCTATTACAACCTACAGATACTTGTAAACCACATTTCATAAATTTAAAAATATTGACATTCCCATCACTATATATATATATATGAACTAGCATTAGACATTAGAAATAATATAAACAAATATGAAACGTTAAAAAGTACCAGAGTTGCACTACCACTATCCTTCGTGCAATACCCCATAGAACTGCTATGTTTGACAAAAGTGCATTTTGTATGGGCCCTAGAATATATAATAAATTACCTAATAATATAAAGCAAGCAAAAAAATTGACATCATTTAAAGATAAATTAAGGACTTACCTGATCAATAAAGCCATGATAAGTTAATGATTATTTAAATGATAAATAATTTTTTTTAAGTTTTGTAATGATAATAGAATTATATAATTAATTAATTTTATAAATATCAAATTTTAATATTTGATGAAAGTTAAATGAATGATGTTAGATATGTTTTTATTATAATAGATATTTGCACACCTGTTTAGGTAGGATATGGAACATATATAAAGAACTTTTGTTGTGTGTATCACCTCATGTACCCATATTCAAGCAAATAAATGAATTGATTTAATATTTTTCAAACGGATCGCTGAATCGAAAAATAGTTTGACACCCGTAATATTTGAAAATCGAACCCAGAAAGTCATGCTCAGCAGTAGTGCTTGCGACCACTAGAACAACGAGGTAGGATATCTTATAGATAAACAAAAGCGACCAAACTACTACATAGTAAACGTTACATACGTAAATCGAGTTACACGTTGCCAATAATGGAAATAGACTTATTCATGTTTGATATTTCGTTTGGTTTGTTCGCCGTGTATTACAGTAGATCAGAAAGTACCTTTTTTAGTAAATACGAACACACAAAACATTACTAAGCCTAGTTTGTTGATTATTGACCGTATCTTGCGACAACCCTTTGTTCGATACAATAAAACTCCTGTAGGTATTTCATAAAGACTGTCGGTTGTGAATGAAACTTTCATTCAAGGAAGTAAGTACTATTTAGGAAGAAATCGTTTTGAATAATGGTTAAACATTCTTAACGGCAGGAAACACTAAAACCCGACTACGGCAGTAACGCCTTTTAAAAAGGTGTAAACGAGACATCGATGTCGTTTTGACAATGCAAATTAATTAAAAATAAAATCGGATATCGTATCACCAATATCTGAAATCTGTCTATTTTATTATAACCAATATATGTATATTTTTAGAAAGTACTCCTTAAGACCTTCATTATTTTGATACCAAATACGGTATATTAATCTTTATTTTTTTTTATAGTTACGCTTTACCTCCGATACTTCTCCGCTTTACTTCTCTAACGGAACAGACAGCTGTGCTGCTGGGGAGTTTGTTGGCCACTTCTTCTTCCCAGCTAAAGCACTAGGAAGTGGTGAAGGGTGGGCGTTTTGGGGGACTGTCTTATGTAATTTTGACGTTCGAAAAGTGCTGATTCTCAGCCTAGTTTGAATAAATGACTTTTGATTTTGACTTTTTATTTTGATTTTAATTTTGATAAACGCCGCCATGTTGGATTATTTGTGACGTCGTTGATACCTCGTTTGTCAAAATACGACAAGCAGTTTAGTGATGGAACAGATGAACATACATACGAGTACATACACAGCCTGTTAAAATAATAACCCTCCTATTGCATAATTATGATCAAACAAACAACGTAAAGGCTTAGTTGATTGATTGAAACAACAAATTTGTGATAATAATACCTATTTACTACCAATTTATCATAATAAACGGTTGTATAAACACTGAATAACGACACAGGATAAGGTTTTTGTTATTAAATAATTTAATTAACATAAAACAAATAATTATGCTATTTAGTCATCCATTAATGAAACGTTTAATTAAATAATCACCAAAAAAGGAACGAAACTGAGACAAAGTTACCAGAAATAAAATAATATAGATGATCTGATGAGATAGCGAAGTGTTAATTTCAATAAAAATAACACTTAAACTCGTTACGATTCACATTAACGGTTATTGTAGCAGTTACAGTAACTATACCGTAATAACCGCGTTATTTGGACCGCCGGGCAATTAAAAGTGGTATAAATTGTATCTAGCGCGGTCCGACGTCAATTATTATCAAAAACAGAACGATAATTATAACGTTTCGATGTTTTCAATGATTGAATTAATGGATAACAGAAAATATAATAAATAAAAAATGACCAGCCATTTTTCCTGGAAGAATCGTATGATAGAATATACGAAATGGTAGAGAAAATATTATGAAAGTGTAAAATGAAACAGTTCCCCTCAAGTCTGCCAGCCAATGCCAACGAATTGCGTGAAGCACTTCAATGCCAATTACTTTGATGGACCTCTTCTATGCAATCGGAACGATAAATGCAGTCTTGTTGGGTCCTTTTGTTTGCAACTAAAAACTCGTTTAGCGGTCCTTACATTTAGATACAGTAATGTTTGACTTACTAAACATGTTTATTTAAAACATTGTGTAATCGACAAATTTGAATTATGACCCACCATAAGCTTATTTTCTTACAGACATTCAAATACAATTAGGTCGACACTCGCGTAAACATACATTTCTATGGTAACGACCTTGTTATCTGCCATTTAGTTACACAGAGAAGTATCTGTTGCAGTTTCTATCTTTGTTAAGAGCCTTTAAACACGAGTGCGGTATATAGCTGGGTGCACACCCAAAATAAATAAGACGCGTACGCATTGTCGTACTAAAATCAATGTGTTTTTAATCTAATATACCTGATTTATTATTTATTTTAATATGCGTTCAGCTTAAATGTACTACAAACGAGATTCCGCCATCTTTGCATACATCTTCACTGAATTTTGTTTGCATAACATAACGCCACGCCTTGTTTCCCCGAAGGGTTGGGCAGAGGTGTACCTGTAGTACACCCACATTTCGCCAGTTATGTTTTAAGTCCCATGTAATAGGGGGCGAGCCTATTGCCATCACCCGGGCACAAATCCAGACTCCGGGCTGCTACTGAGAAATTCCAGATAGAAAAACCCAATAACACTTTGCCCGACCCGGAAATCGAACTCAGGACCTCATGCTCAGCCAACCATGCAGTCGAGGCAGTCAAGTCATTTTGTTTGCAAAGTGCGTTAAGGCAACAATAAGAAATGGGGATATAAAACGCTTAAAAATATAAAAAATTATAATGTTGAACTCATTATTACAATAGTTAATATCGAGTGTAACCACTATTGCTTGCAATAACAGCCAATAATCACAGTTATCGTGAACATAATAGCTAATAGCTTGGAACTACTTCTCACGGGTAAACCGCACTGTCGGTAACATAGATTTTTCGAATAAATCCAAATAAACCATTGCGTTCGCATGAGAATTGGATTAGATGGGAACCGGAGGTGTAGGCGAGCTGGTTCAGATTTCGAACCAGCTCGCCTACACCTCCGGTTCCCATCAAGCCCCACATGTTAGCTGAAATTCGGCCAGATAATTGATTCGGCACTACGTGATCCTCGGCGTATCGTGTATTATTGTAATGCCACAAGGTTATGCGACCGTGCTGAGTAGATCTAAAAGATTTCTTGTCTGAAAAGGTAACGTTAGTCCAATCGAAGTTTAAATATTCACGTGCAAAATTTAATCTTGCAAGGTTGTGTGTATCTGTTAAGTCGATTTACTTAGCGTGATGTCTGTAGTGCAGTCCAGTAGAGTGCAAATGATTTCTTATCGTTTGTAGAAAAACGTCGTAACGTGCCGCAAAATACCAAGTGGGAGTAAACGGATGTTCTTTGTAATGATGACGCATGTCAGTTCTCTGTCGATTCGTACCCGTCGGTATCCCAACCTGATACACCGGCTCCGGTGGTCCAGTGGAGCGTGGAGAGTGACTCCGACCCTACTATCGCGGACCTCAGCGAGGGCTCCCTGCTGGGGTTTAACAAAGTGGAGGCAAATGCCGCAAGGCGGGCCTAGCGGAAGGCTGTGGCGGCTGACGAGGTCAGTGATTTGGCCCGTTAGGCGCGGAAGTGGCGCATAGCCCGGATGGCTGCTGGGGAGAGCCTATTGGTAGTGGCACTCAGTCGCCAAGGTTTGGACGGCGTGGGTGTCATCCTGAGGGTTGCCACCAAATCGGGCAAACTGAAGGGCACTTTCACGCGCGTTCTGCGAGAGCCAGCTGATAACATCAGGGAAGCAGCTGAGGACCACCTTACTCGGACGAGCACGGTGAAGACGGCTAAGCTATGGGGGGAGAACAGCCGTCTCCAATTCGAGTTGGAATTCCTAAAGCGGCAGATTTTTCGCCGAGAGGGCAGCTCCAGCGGCCACCGAGTCAACACCGGTCCCGTCGCCGGGTCCATGAGGTCAAGAAGATCGCGCGCATCTGTATGATCCAGTGTGAGCAGATGGTGGGGTTGGATGTCATAGATTCGAGGCTCCTCCCGGCCGAAACTGTCCACCCACCGCTACGGACAAGCGAAGGAAGGAGGGATCCGCCAAACCGGGGACAATGGCTGCGGCGGCTGAGCCGAACCAGTCTGGGAAGGGGCCAAAAAGTCTGCGGAGGGGGCCAGAATGCCTGCGGAGACTATGTCCGCGCCCACTTCCCGGACGGCCGCTCCACCGGCAACCACGCCCATGCCCACCACAGAGGCCTGGACGACGGTCGTCAAGAGGAGCCATCACAAAAAACACCGGCAAGAAGAAGGACGCAAGGGCCGCCTAGGGCAAGAGCCCCACGTTCCGTGGCTATGGTGATCACACTGTGTCTCTTACAAGGCGGTGACGAAACCTGATGGAGGCGAAATCCAAAGTCCCGTTCCGCGATCTTGGCACATCATCTGGCTTCAGAGTGAGGCCGGCGATTACGAGGGCGCGGCTGATCGAGGTGTCGGGTGCCTCTAGTGGCAAGAGGGTAGACATCCTGGCCGCTAAGCTGAGGTAGGTCACCTGTGTCGCATAAACAGGGAGCCGGACGCCCGGTGTCACCTCTGCATCAACTGCCCGGAGGACACGGTGCGGCATTCGCTGCCACAGTGTACCGCTTGGGAGGAGCCGCAGCATGCTCTCGTCTTAGGAGTAGGCAGCGACCTGTCGCGGCCAGCCGTGGTCGACACCATGATTGGTAGCGAGGAGTCCTGGGACGCGTCGGCAGAGGGCGCACAACGCCCTCTTCCAGCCCCCCTAAATGGGTCCAGGGGCAAGGGACTCGGTGATATCCATCGCCCCCCACATAGTAGGTCCTAAGGTGGCAGCGCGTAGTGTTCCACGCGCGCCCCTATTGGACGTCGCGGAGGGAGTTTTAAAATTCATTTCCCCCCGCAAGCCTGAGGTAGCCCGCAACGGCGGGTCGGCATCAGCCGGGGATCGCGGAAGTCGCACAAGATCCTATGATCCCTGGTGCAAATGTGGGAGGGAAATACCGGGGTGGTTTTTAGTCAGTAAGAGTCTGACAGATTCCTCCGTCCACCTCAGGGCAGAAGACATCCATGAGGATATACACCCCGTTACGATGACAGTTTGTTCGAAATATACTGCCTGTTGCTAATAAACTTAGTATCTTTTCCTACCTAGAATGCACTTCTCAATTACGACAGTGAACAAAATAAGTAACTTTATGGCTTGTCAAATTTCGAGTATGTAACTACGTATGTAGGTACAGTCAACGAATTTGAATCATGACCCACTCGATAAATCGTTTGAAACCGTCTAAATAACAAAGATTTCCCTCCTTTACAGTGCATCACATAGGACGTCTTAAATATTAAGCAAGCTATGTCAATACGGGTTTTAACCAAAGGTTAAAATTGCTGCAATAGATTACATTTTAGATAAAGTATTAATAAGTGTTATTTGAATCCAAACTCTTTGGAATTAACTATAACTCAGATCAATTTTTTTTTTTTCAAAACCATGTTCCGAACTCTTTCGATCATAAAATGATAAAGAGACAAAAAGTCACTCAGAAATTAGTGTCAAATAAAAATTTATATTAGAAAAAAAATAATTCGTTTATATTTATATCGTATAATGGCAGAACGAAGAGCTCGGATTATAGTTCTTAGTGAGTAAGGCTACGGTATACGAGAAATATCTCGAGAGTTGTGAAATATCTACTATGTGGGGGGCGATGGATGTCCCCGAGTCCGTTGCCCCTGGACCCATTTAGGGGGGCTGGAAGAGGGCGTTGTACCAATCATGGTGTCGACCACGGCTGGCCGCGACAGGTCGCTGCCTACTCCTAAGACGAGAGCATGCTGCGGCTCCTCCCAAGCGGTACACTCTGGCAGCGAATGCCGCACCGTGTCCTCCGGGCAGTTGATGCAGAGGTGACACCGGGCGTCCGGCTCCCTGTTTATGCGACACAGGTGACCTACCTCAGCTTAGTGGCCAGGATGTCTACCCTCTTGCCACTAGAGGCACCCGACACCTCGATCAGCCGCGCCCCCGTAATCGCCGTAATCACTACCAATAGGCTCTCTGTAATTAATTATCTATAATTATTTTTTTTTAAACAATTATCCAAGATATTTTATTATTTTTTGCTACACATATCTATCTATTTTTATTTAAATATTTACACTATAAAACTGATTTACATCCGTAAGACGTCCTCGTAACATAAGGTCCAGTTGAAAACCAGCGTCAGGCACCAGTTGTCTGGCATTTATGCTGAACTGGGCCTATTTGGCGCAGCCGTGAGGCACACAATACTGTGTTCTAACTACTTTCTGTTTTTTGTTTTTGTATGAAAATTG
The DNA here is from genome assembly GCA_905333075.3 of Atethmia centrago. NCBI lineage: Eukaryota > Metazoa > Arthropoda > Insecta > Lepidoptera > Noctuidae > Atethmia > Atethmia centrago. The sequence goes on from HG995370.1 coordinate 1,869,147, forward strand.
TGTGCCTTAACCTGGGTCAAATAAATTTATTTTCTTTCTTTCTTTCTTTCTTTCTCCCCAGCAGCCATCCGGGCTATGCGTCACTTCCGCGCCTAACGGGCCAAGTCACCGACCTCGTCAGCCGCCACAGCCTTACGCTACGCCCGTCTTGCGGCATTTGCCTCCACTTTGTTGAACCCCAGCAGGGAGCCCTCGCTGAGGTCCGCGATAGTAGGGTCGGAGTCACTCTCCACCCTCCACTGGACCACCGGAGCCGGCGTATCAGGCCGGTATACTGGCACGAACCGACCCCACTCGTACTCCGGCAAACGAGCGGGGTCTCCACTCACCACCACGCGACCTCGCCCTCTCACGCCCGTGGGCACCTTAGCGGCCGGCGGTCTTTCCTTGATTGAGAAGGATGTCCAGCCAGCTCCTCTTCAGTTCGCAAGCACTTTGAGCCTACGCTCGCCACACTTATCCTGTCAGATGTGGTGTCAGAATCTGACACCGCACCCACACCCACCTTTTTTTTTTTTGGATGTGAAGTCATCAAATATCGTCTCCCGCTCTTGGTGGAGCGGAAGGGTGTCAGACTCTTACTGACTACAACCCACCCGTATTCCTTCCTGTTGTCTGTGTTGCGGGGGCCTCGGTGACCCATTATTACCTTCCCGCGACCCCAGCTGGTATCGGCCCTAGTGGACCCCTACATTGTGCTGACGACATCTCTTTGAGGCGCGCGTGGCATACGACGCGCCGACGACCCGGGCCTGGTCCTTACCGGACGGTGAGCTACCCATTGCTTACCGTCCGCAAGCCCGCGCCTACGGTGGCCGGAAATCCGCCCGGGATTCCCGACGCCCAGGGCGTCTCCTGCGGCGGCTAGGGGCGAGAGTGCGCGAAACTTGCCTTTCCCTTAACCATCCCGCCTCCTCCTTCGCGAGCATTACTGCTTCGCAGAAGGAGGTGGTGGCTGCCCATGCCCGCTCGCTCCGTACCATGGCCTGAACCAGGGACCCACACCCACCTGCTCGACCAACACGATCGGCAATTTCTTAAAATTATTTTCTTGGTTCTCCATATTAGTGTGAGACTAATATGAAGATCCAAGAAAATAATTTTAAGTATGGGGGATCTAAACTGTACACCTAGGTTCACCACCTGTCCCTAGGCAAGTGTACATTTATAACACAACCAGGTCCACTGATACCCAGGCTGGGGGTGCGCTCACGACTGATGCGCCACCTACAACTGCAAAGCTACAGAGGACACTACCCATCAGCTATTCATACCCTCACCGCGCACCAAAACTTGGTATTAGAGGATCGACCAAGCCAAGATCCTCGTCCTGTTCCAAGTCATAAAACATGACCGTGATCGCTTTACGGATTACGATTTCGACTTTCAGTTGCAGTCAGGAGAATCAGTTCTCCCGCTGCTAGCTCGCTAGCAGGGTGAGTGCACAACGAGCGCCGCCCATGCTTCTGCCCCATGTCCTCTGTTTGGATCAGAGACACGTGGAAAAATGTCTTTCAGCCCATATTGGGCCCCTCCTCCTCGGATCATTCCTTCCGCCTTCCCTCTGTGCGCCCACTTGACCTGCCCTATGTAAGCAGAGGGAAGACAATCGATCGGCCTAAAGAAAAAATCAAAATCAAAATCAAAAGTCATTTATTCAAACTAGGCTGAAAATTAGCACTTTTCGAACGTCAAAGTTACATAAGACAGTCCCCCAAAAATGCCCGCCCTTCACCACTTCCTAGTGCTTTAGCTGGGAAGAAGAAGTGGTGGAACAAACTCCCCAACAGCACATCTGTCTGTTTAGTTATATAAACTTGATTCTATACAAATCGTATGCAAAGTAATTAACATTACGAAACACAAAACATTGGATTAAATTACACACTTCCATATGTTAGCTAGCACACGACAGTATACCAACAAAACAATGAACAAACTGTACTCAAGCAGATAAAAAATACAACATAAAAAAACGTAAATAGAACTTAATACCTAAATAAAAGCCTCCAGGCATAAATGGCGTGCCCACTTACATAAGGCTATTGCTGTAGCTCGAAGTGAGAAATGATAAACTAGACCCATCGAAGTAAAATAAGTAAACAATTACTAATAACAATTAAAACCATAATCAGCAAGACGACCAGTCACCACAAGCGGCACCCGTTCACGAGCATAACGCGAAGATCAGCCATCACCGCCCTCGCCATATTGGAGGGAAGGAGGCAACCCGACCCCCGACGCTACCGCAGGCAGTGACATCTAAGGGAGCATGACGAGCTTGCTGCCGGTTGCTCAGGCAAGAATAGTATAATCAATAGTCGAGGACGCTAGCTAACCACTTATTGCAATACAACTCATAAAACACACATTGTAATGAGTAGATTATGTCACTAATAAATTAAAATTTAACTAAATTAAATTACATTGACTTATACAGTCAAATAAAAAAATAAACAATTATATGAACTCATATAACCTGTCAGTAGGTAAGCTAATTCTGGAGAAAGAACATAAACATTGTCTTGAGTTAATCACAGCGACCAACTATTCTTATCGTTTAAGTAGTCATTGATACAATAGTATGCCTTTGAACAAATGGTGGATTTTACTTTAGTTTCAAACGCATTAAAAGGAAAGTCTAGCAAAGAAGAGGGCAGCATGTTATAAAAAGTTATACCAAGCCCAACAAATGAGTTATGTACCTTATGAAGCCGGTGAAATGGAGCTCGTAATTTGTCCTTATTTCTGGTATTAATATTGTGAATATCACTATTTTTAGTATATAAGATGTTGGCGAAGATGAATTGTGATGCCACCGTGAGAATACCAACATCTTTAAAAAATCTCTCAGAGAAACTCTGGCACCAAGCTGGTAAATAGCTTGAACAGCTCGTTTTTGAAGAACGAATATATATTGAATGTCAGCGGCTTTGCCCCACAGCAGAATACCGACCCAGGAGCATGAAGCCTCCCCTCCCCCCCCCCCCCCCCAAAGAAATTAGAAAAGAAAGAAATTCGCCATAGTCAATACCCTCTCCGCCGCCGGTCGGGCCGGTGCACACTGGGGTGCACCGGCTCGACGACTGCTCTTTCCCCCGAACGTATTCGCAGGGAACCAGCAGCAATCAGGCACACGAGGAGGTTTTCTGCACGCACCCCAACAAACAGTCACCTATTTTAACTAAATACAATGTACTCACTAAGTATTGTCTATAATAATGTTTTTGATGGTATTTTTGCCTGTAGGGGGGAATCCCTGGTGTCCTGAAATACAAGTCACGGCTTAGTTTAGGCACCAGTCTCCCACAAATGTACATTGTCTTACAGCATAATAATATTTTTTTTTCCATTTGTAAGTTTTAAGTTAATAGGTGTTATTTGTGGAAGAAAAATAAACATTTTTATTATTATTATTATTATTATTAATCCAACTATAAAAATATCAACCAACAAATACCGACACTCATCAAAAATAGCGATAACTTTACCGTACAAAATACAGAGTAACTATAGTTACTATAACATCTAGATGGGGTTTGTACACCTGGCAACATCCACTAATTATTATAATTGAATCTTTCTTATCCCTTTTCTTTTACAACCTTTTTTCCGCTGAGATGCTTACGCTGAAAATTGTATAAGATTTATTCGTTATGTTCCGGATTAAGTTGGAGCGGCGAGTTCGGGGTTATTTTTATGTTTTTAAGCAAGGAGTAGTGGAAATTGCTTTATAAATGTAGAGTTTGCTTTGTTTATTTTAAACTGGTAATGTGGGCTAAGAATAGTAAATGCCTATGAGTGTCATGGGAGGTCCATACTTAGCGATAGGGAATTTGCCATAGAAAATTAACCAGCATAGGTAGTGATCTAAGATCGAACCAACAAAGAACAGATTTTGAATCAGTTTTGATTTTACATGTCGAGAAATTGATTAGAATATCACTGGAACCAAACATCCCAATGGACTGAAACTTGACTTGGATGGAATTCGACTGCACGTGTAAACAAAATGCCTGTAATAGTTACAATACAGGGTACCTAATCCAATCTTTAGTAACATTCCATTTACCTGTTTTATGCAAAAAAAAATATTTGAATTTGATAGACTTTCTAAATATACCTACAAGTAAGATTGTATTTACCTAACTATAAGTCCATCACTCAAAATCACAATATTAACAGACAATCAATATAAGTTTACCCAAAACAAATTGTCAATACAAGTACAAGCCCTCAAGGAATACAGACAGAAGTGTGAGATTGATAATACTAGACCCAAAACTTCGCAACTACCTACATGTTGGGACTACGATAGAGCAAATAATTTGGACGATCAAACCGGTTCATAAACTGCTGTAACTTGTGTCAAAGGGTCAGTTTCTCAAATACTGTTTTAGTACTGTACATGTACCGATCAAACTTGGATTTAGTTAAGAATAGTTATTATTTTGTTAGCCAAGATACCCTTCATTTATACTTCGTTTTTATCACCCTGTATTCAAAAACTATATGAAAAATTAATAACCATAAGTTTTGTAACATTGTAGCAGCAACTTTGTTTGAGCCTGTAGACTGCGCAGGGCGTTGACTATTAGGTAGTTCTAGAGAGATAAAGAAAACTAACAGGTTAGGTGAATATATATAATTCCATTTGTATACAGAAGAACGCGACTAGGTCACTGGCCGTTCTGAGCACTCGCACATACTAGAATAGGATTAGAGAGGTACCGTACTTGGTAGCACGTGGCGGACGTGGTGGCTTGTCAGCACAGGCTCCGCAGACTAGGTCTTGTAGATGAGGCCGTAGGTAGCGTTCGGCTCAGTACATCATGCGGTTCAGCACAGCGCTTGATTCAGCATGCCGTACGGTACAGAGTCGCGTGCAGACGTCCAGGCCTCAGGTACACTAAATAGCTTAGAGCACATTGTACGTACCATCATAGCTAATATAATGAAGAACTCACCCTAGATTCAGAGCACTAAATACTGTTGTAACATGTTTTATTTGCAAACTGCACTTATTGTTTTGAAACGATGTTGAGCAGATTGTGTTTCCCATAAATACGGGCCTTTATTCATAACACATTTACCGAGGTATAAAAACATATCCATTGCCAAAGTATAATACATAGCAACATAATATAATACCAAGTAACTCTTTCAGTATATCTTACGACATCTCCGTATTTTCGTAAAATTTCATACATAAATGTACGAAAAAGGCAAAAGTTACAGTATGTAGTCATACATATTTATACGGAAAGACAGATAATGTATCATTTTATATTAATATTCATGCGAAACGGATTGTAGCTGTCCAACAGTTTAATGTATTGGAGTCGCGATAAAAATGTTCTGCTTCATTAAACAGTATCATTAAAATATTTTATATGAGAAATTCAATTTAACTTTGACATCGACAGGTTTTAACGTTACAAATTGTGCTCTAAAGATCAGAAGGATTTTAAATGAAACGTTGTATTAAGGCTTGTGCAGACTGGGGCGATATCGTGGGCGCGACAGGCATATCGCGCTAGACTGCACGAGCCTTTTATTTTCCTGGAATATTTAAAAATAAATGACTTTACCCGATGGTCTCAAAACATTTGTTTCACATTTTATAAGAACAGTAAAGTTGAGGCTGTAGCCAAATTTAAATTGAATCTAATCCAAACTAAGAAATTGTACCTACTGCACTAACTAACCATTTAAACTTAATAATCACCAAAAAGCTCCTTAATAAAGAAGGAAATTAACAACAAAAGTAATTTAAATCGACAAAAGCCCCATACAAACGAAAAGCAATTATTAAAAGGTATTTCGACAAGGCACGAAAAATCAACATACATTTGCAACTATTTCCAGTGACTGCCACTTATAACTATCCTCCTCGGGGACTCTTCCACTGAGGGTCATTGAGTGTTGATTTCCTCTCTGTTTGTCACAACACAATTTATTTATTGTATCGACTCTGTCGGCACAATCCAATTGTATTTGTTACAAATAAAGGGCTAACCAAATTGAGGCAGGTTTACAGGATTTTATAAACAAACGCGTTCAAATAATGTAATTTTTTTTTTCTTGTTACTTATGGTTGACCATTCGATTCAAAATGCAGTCTCAAATCCGCTCTGTTTTAATAGTAGCTATTTTATTGAATACTCGGAAATATCCCACTGGAACTTACTGTTGGGATTAAAAGTACCCCATGTGTTAATCCAGTTTATAATTATATCTGTGTGCCAAATTTCATCGGCAAACAAAACCGTTTTTGCGCCAATCTGGAACATACATCAGTGCGAGAAGGTGGGCCATTCTTGCACTGTTTATATAGTATCCGAGAAGTGGCGTGTGGATTGGTATATGATTGCTGGAGAATAAAAATCCTAGAACCTAATAATAGTAACGGAAGATATAACGGAAAGGTAGTTACCTACTTGCGTGCCAAATTTGAACGCAACTTTGAAGTGTAAATATAAATCCTCTTTATTCCCTATCCCGTGGGCATTTCGAAAAAATTGTAACCTAAATAATTACAGGTACGGAAATAAGGAAAATTTAAATATTATTACTTATTTGATCCGTTAGTAAAGTTATTGTTCTTTGAATTATTAAAGTGTCTTTGGCGATGTTGAAAGTCGGGCTGCGCGATTACGGGTTTCCCATATAGACTACTGCGCTTTGGAATGGGCAACTAGCTTCATATTTCCAATTGACCGACTCCTTGACAGTTCAAAAGTGCCTGTAAATGGTTTAATTGAAATAAATAAATGCTTTGAGTTTGAGACTTCATCCACTATTTTACCACCACGGATTATTTGCAAAAAACTCTGAAATTGTTAGTTTGAAATTTTGATCCAGAATGCTAAATACCAATGTTCATTGTTTAAACTACAAAAATGACGATTTTCCATACAAATTTTCATCCCCTATTTTACTTCCTTAGGGGGTTGAATTTTGAAAAATCCTTCCTTATTCCTGTCTACATTATAATAATAATTATCCAGTTCTGATCCACCTTGCTGTCCTCTCCCCAGCGACGCCCTAAGCCGAGGTTCGTACCCCACAGGGGGTGCCCTTAGCGTGCAGTCGCTTAGTAATGTAATAAATTCACCCCTGGCTGTAAGCTTTGAGTTAGCTTAAGGTAGCTACAGGATAGTCCGGTTAAATAGTCACAACCTCTCAAGGTCAACGAGATGCCATACAAAAAAAAATACAGAGTACTTTCAACTATTGTTATTGTGCTGTTTTGCTAATGTAACAATGTAATACGTAACTTCTATGTGACCACAAAATCGATCTCCACTTCTATCAAATACAAAACAAGTCTCTATCTTCCAAACATTTACAGTATGATTCGAATCAATCAACTATAATCCCACTTTACTTTATATTTGGCCTGGCGTAGCACAGCTGCTACTCGCTACGGCCTACGTCCGCTACGAGCTACGAGGCTACGAGTGCTACGGCGTAGAGGACATGCAAACATTCGGACAGTGATGTTAAACAAACTCAATTACTGCTACGGACTAGTATCTGGCCTCAATTTTACTACTGTGGGAATTTCGTGGTGAATTTGAAGGTGAAGGTAAATCTAACTTATGTAGTAATTTCAACTACAGTACTATGTATGTAAATGGGCTTCATTTGTTTTGATACAAAAATGATGCAGTTTCTCGGATAAATTATATTTTGACGTCTTTTACATTTTATAGTGATGGTTTTTACTCTTAGTAATTTCAAGTTTTACGTAAAAGTGATAAAATAACAAACCACCAGTGAATTTCATTTAATTAAAAGTGCACTCATTAATTATTCGAGTCTCTCTTTTTGACAGAGCGTTCAATTATGTTAACCTCAATAGAAGCAGTATAAAGTTAAAGCTATTTTTATTGCATTCAAAAGGCAAACAAGTTTCACCATCTAAAATAGAACTGCCTTCCGGAGCTCAAAGTATAATCTTTACAAATTGCCCAGGCAATCAGAGTCTAGGCCAATTAGTGCCAACTTTTGTTGCTCTTATGCTACAAAACCAATTCCACTTTTAACGAGAAATCTCTTCAGCAAACAGCATCAGAGAAGTTCAGCTCAACATCTGTCAACTTACGTATGACATACCTACAAGGCCTCAAGAACATAAGTTTGGGCTCTACACCAAAAAAGATTTTATGCTTTAATGTTTAGTTAATACGGGCTCTTTTCCCGTGGTGTTTAAGTGTGAATGTGAGTAATTTGTATGCAGATCGGTACATGTCAACAGTGAGTTGGGACCGGATTCCAAAGGAGCCTTTTAGTGACGTTTAGTACTTGTGTAAATTTTGTACCCTTCCGTTGATTGTCGCTGAATTAATGTACGTGGGTTCGTACTTACAGACTCGACGAGTGCCAACAGTACTGATGGCTGTTCAGATAGGAACAAGCTGGTGTTTTATTGTTATGTCGGAAGATGGAATCGGTTTGTGGACTGACAGTGATTGACAACTGGTCACAAATATAAACATTACGTACCTGGTAATATTTATCCTATCAAAAACATAAATGTGAAATGGGAGCCAAGTTCATTATTATGATATATGCCTTGGTTATTGACTTCAACGACAAAAGAAGTGAGATCTAAATGGGTGCCAAGTTCAATGGTCAGTTCTGAAATTTATTTATAACAACATAAAATATAATTTATTCTTATAACTTAGGAAAATATATTGTAGCCTAAGGTCTGACTTGGCTAGATATCATATACGAATTATTATGTTCGATGGCTAGTTTCTACCGGCAAGCCAAATTTTCGGAATAATAAAATAAGAACCGACAAGTGACAGGTTTAGAACATGCGAAGGCTATAATATAATTATGCTGTAATATAATATAACCAAGGCATATATTGTTCCGTGTGAACATATACATTACTTAATTTCTGAAACTTGGTCTTGACTCGTTCTAGTTCGTAAATTAAATTATCTATTGATGTGCGCTAAATATTGAAACAATTAATAATACTAAATCCCAGTTAATAATGTAATAAATACGAAAGTCGACTATACTCTTAGTTATAAGTACTAAAGCAGAAATATTTGGATTAAAAAAAAATTAACGGTGGTATTCAACTCATTATATATTCACTTAAAGACCTTAAAATCCACATAAAGACCGGTTGTCATAAGTTTTGATTGCCGATTGCTGATTCTTACATTATCACAGTTACAGGCACTAAGTATAAGTTAAGTGTTCTTAATAGAATCAATTAAGTGAAAAATTATAATAAAATGATAATAATTTACCAGTTTCTGATTTATTCCTTTGTATTCACCTAATTACCTATCTGCATGCCAAATTTGAACTTTCTAGGTCATCTGAAACTGGGTTAGAGTTTTGTTCTATAGGTCAGTCAGTGATAAAAATGACGATTTTTGGACGTTAATATCTCAATTACCGTTTGAGATGTGTTTATGAAATTTGGAGCACAAATGTACCTTGCAAGTTTCAATATATAAACGATTTGATACGTTTATGTGAAATAGTTTTTGAGTTATGAGAGGGTCGAAAGTGGCTCCAAATGGTTCGTGTACTATTTATTACACACGGTGCTGCTCGCCAGTTCTGTTACTTGAACTTGGCTTGTCATGCTACCGCGCGTCTAGATGTGGTATTGATTGCCTCGCTGGTCTAATGGTCGTAACTGTTACTGCTGAGCATGAGGTCCGGGGGTCGATTCCTGGGTTGTGCAAAGTATGTGTTTTTCCATCTGGGTTGATAGCAATATTTTCGCCCATATTACATTGGACTTAAACGTAGCTAGTGAAATGTGTGTAATATGTGTACAATATGTGAAAATGTGTGTAATATGTGCACCTCTGCCTTACCCTTCGGAAAATACAGGCGCGATGTTATGTTAAGTAATGTTAAATATAAACGTAAGCGTAAAATGCCACACATGTCGATCTGTAAGAATTGAACATTCACTATGTTTTCTGGTCATACCAATTGGTGTAATAATTAATCAATTAATCAATCAATCTATTAAATATTTCAGCCTGAATGTTTCTGTACATTTCAGCACGAATGTAAGTATGTAAAGAGTCACGGCAGTAAATAATCTGTCACAATACTGCAAACATCCATCCATTGCTATTTATTTGACTAACAAAAATGTAGAAACGCTCATAAAATAGTATGTTCACACATACACAAAGCCAGTGGCAGAACCTTCCTCTCTCTGCTATACTCGATGATTGTAAAGGAACTTAACTACTCGTTAAGCAATATTAAGCAATGAAGAATTTGAATTTGACAAATAATAACAATTATGTTATTTAAGGTAAATTGGTTTATTTAATATTAACGGTTTATGTAATAGGAATCTGGAGAACAATAAAAGTCCTGGTTAAGATCTCATCACAGGTGAAATACTCAAACATCTGCCCAGAAAAATTATCGTCTTTTTAACAATGCTGTTCAATGCTGTCTTTCGACTACAATACGAGTAGTATTGTAGTCGAAAGACAACAAAAGAACAGCAAAAGACGTGGAAGATATCACAAATATGTATGATAGCGAAGCCGGGAAAACCACCAACAGAACCAAGTTCATACAGACCCATAAGCCTCCTTCAAATCATATCGAAGGATTTTGAGAAAATATTTTTACGTAGATTAAAACCAGTTCTTGATGAGAACTTAATGATACCAGACCATCAATTTGGATTTCGTGAAATGCACGCAACTGTAGAACAAGTACATACAGTGGTCCACAAAATCAGACAGTCATTTGAAAATAAAGAATACTGTTCTGCCGTGTTCCTGGATATCCAACAGGCACTTGGGGCACAAGGGACTTTTGTTTAAAATCAAATCTCTACTACCTAACTCTTTTTACATGATATTAAGATCTCACTTAGACCAAAGAAAATTTCAAGTTAAGTACGAGGAAGAACTGTCTAATCGGTAAAACTGGTTAGCTGTTATTAATTAATTAATTAAAAACTTAATAAATAATAAAGTGCAGGCCGTTTTTCAAGACATGCGACACTTATTGACATAATCTGCCGGTCTCTTGCCAGCATCAATGTGCCTGCTCTTCTTGAGCCGACTGGCATTGTCAGAGATGATGACAAAAGACCTGATGGTGTGTCTTTGGTCCCGTGGAGTTTGGGACGGATACTTGTGTGGGACGCTACCTGTGTGGGACGCTACCTGTGTAGATACACTGGCACCGTCCCACCTCCAACGGACTACTTCTAAAGTAGGTGCAGCGGCAGAAAATGCCGAAAATCTGAAAGTTATTAAATATGGAGGCCTTGGCAGAGAGTACAACTTTGTGCCCTTTGGCGTCGAGACCCTCGGTCCGTGGGGTCCCAGTGCGCATAAGTTATTTGCGGAAATCGTGAAACGTCTAGTTGATGTAACTGGTGACCGAAAAGCTGGCGGCTTTTTCGCGCAACGCATCAGCATTGCAATTCAGCGAGGAAATGCCGCCAGCATCCTCGGTACAATGCCCCGAGGGCCTTTTTTAGGCTTAACTTAGTTTTAATTTAATTTAGTTAATGTTAATAATCATCTTGTAATTTGGTTATGTAAATAAATATATTAGCTGTTATTAGGTAGTCCTAATAACAGCTAATCAGTTTGCAATATAATCCAGGGCACTGATATTATTCAGTATTCCCAGAGGTTTTGGTCTTGATCCCCTCAAAATTAATACTATTATCAATGCGAAAATGTGTTTTTGTTACGCTTTCTCGCTAACACGCCTGAACGTATTTGGATGAAAGAAGTCTGGCAGTTTTGGTGTCGCTTAATTTCAGAAGCTTTCATGAATCAAAGTATGTACATTATATGAAGCAATTACAGGGCTTCACTTTGTATGCATTAACGTTTTTTATTAAGCTGCACAAATAAAAAAACTAATATTTTATTAAATCTGAGTAATAAATCGAAATCAATTTCTAAACGCAGGATCTACAACTGACACATCTTATTTTTATTTTATTTTTACAATTTTGAAGAAAGCTGACAGACTAATACATGTTAATGGTAACAGAATAGTAACAGCTGACAATTGCTAATAACAAGCTTCCACATTTTTAGTGTAGGAAAATAGATTCGTACTGGACTCGTGCAAAATAAATCGACTTCTAAATAAGATGGCAGGTTATTAAATAATATTGCACTGCGTATCCAAAAAGCGTTACGCCTGTAATTTGTTTTTGTAAACGGTACCTATAATAATGGTCGTAATCTTAGGTTGTTTTGATTGGTGCGAGGATAAATTTTACTAAGTAAACCAGGACAATCGATTGATCCATTTGCAATGCTGATAAGAAAACAGATGTCATTAATATTACGCCTTAATTCTAATGGTAGAAAGTGATAACGCTTACACCGGTGTGCATAGCCGTCTGAAAACTGCTGTCTTGAAATCTAGGTATCTCATAAATGTCCTCTGAACTAATTCAATACGAGATTTATACAACTCATATTGGGGGGTCCATACTTGGGAAGCATACTCAAGGGTACTGCGCACGTAAGAACAGTAAAGTATCTTTACTGGTTTTAGAGAATGAAAGTTAGAACAAGTTCGCATTATGAATCACGTGGCTTTGGAGGCTTTCTTTATGATGGATTTCTTTCTTTATATGTTTACTGTCACGTATCACACCAAGATCTCTAACAGAATGCAGTTTATTCATGTAGTTACCATCCAATTTATACGCAGAATAAATTAAACGCCTTTGCCGTGTATACGGTAATAATGAAACATTTAGATACATTAAGCTGCAGTTTATTGTACCTGCAATATTCCACAAACCTGTCCAGATCGGACTGGATGCTCCGCATCAGATAACGTACGCACCAATTTAAGGATCTTCAAATCATCTGCGTATAAAAGTATATGTGCGTTTCTAAAACAGGTTTAATGTCAGAATTAAATATAATATACAGGTGTCCCACGGATATGCCACATGGAGGGAAAGTACCTTGAATATTGTAGATGAAACATTTTACTGAAAGAAGACATTATTTGAATTTTAAAAAACAATTTAAACTGCATTCATAGATATTTAAATAATTACATGGTTGAACCGGAAATCGAACCCGTTACACGAGAAAAATAATCACCCTGTAGCTCTATCGTACCGATCGAAAGGCTTCATCATAAGGATTATTTTTTGCTAAATAACATAGTGTCACCAATGGAAGACCATGAATTTTAACATTTTTAATACAAAATTAATCAATTTATCAAATGTTCAAAATGAGTCCCTGTTGAATACAAAGTCGCACTCTTTTGATTATTTCGCTCCCTGTCGATTTATTTTTAGAATAATACGTCTAAGTTATGTTTGTTTCACACTTTCATACTGGTTCTTGTAAACTATTTCTTTTTACATAACCCCATAAAAAAAAACTAACGGGGTTATATCTGGGGATCTCGGCGGCCATCTTATTTGTCCATTTGTCCCGATCTAGGGATGAAAGTGTTCATTGAGATAGTCCCTTGTTCAGTGACTGTTATGAGCCGGAGCCCCATCTTGCTGAAAAGTAAGGTTTCGTCGTTCTGCAACCGAAAGATTATTTATCTCATTTCTCAAAATCTCAAGTATTTCTAAATACCTTTCCGTATTGAAATGCCCTTCGTAAAAATGTAATAAGAGGACCCGGTTTCTTACAATCCCACACCAACAGTTGAACAAAAAACGCACAAAGCAGAGGTCAGTGGAAACGACGAGACGCGTTAGAAGGACATTATAGTGACCTAATTGGTAAGGCTCTGCAGAAAGGTCAGGTGCGTACCGAAGTATTCGCAACCGGCGTGCTTGTATGACCAGAAGTCATACAAGCACAGTCGTGCTCGTACGTAGCGAGGCAAGGGTAATATGTAAGGAGTGGAGCAGGTGGCGTTCTATAGTTTGTGCCTACCCCCATGGGAAGAACGCGTGAGTTCATGTATGTATGTATGTTAGTTTTATTTCATTTTATGGCAAATTGTATAGCACGAGTCTTGTAACTAATCCCAGTGGACGATGACTCATAGGTACTGCCGTAATGCATTCTCGATCAGCGCACAGTAGGTGGTCGCTCGCATATGATAAGCATCGTATGGCGGTGCGTCATGAAGCCGGCAGCTCAGTTATTCGAAGAAGTTCTTCTAAGAATCAAAAATAGTAATATCGCTACACATCTGAGTCAGGAGGCAAATACTGTGGGTGGTCGTTTTGGACATGGCACGGATTGAATTTGTGAGGAGGTTCTTCACTCTGGACCCCTAAACACTGCATTTGTAAAATAAATTTTTTCATGCATTTAGTTATACTATTTGACGTAAGATATCGTACATTCTTTTAAAGCCACTTATAATTAAAAGAGTAGAGTGTGGTCATAGTCCAGCAAACTTATCTATCCCGGTGGCATTAATTGGAATGATCACTATGAAAAGTGGCAATGTCCTACAATTTTTTTCACTAGCCGATCTGGCCCGAAGACGGCGGCGCTGTCTTTTGCCGGCCAGATCGGCTAATTGTAGCTACAACCATTCTCGAGGTGTCTGAGACACTTGCGGATGACGTAAAGACTGATAGTAATTATCTAAAGATATATACACCTTATCCATACGTGCCTATCTGCCTGGCACGATACTGGATGCAAGACATTAATCAAAGTGGGTAGATTTTCACTGTGAGCAAAGCAAGTGTCGTGCCTTGCAAATGTTGAACATACGGCGGATTTTTTGGTTTTCATCAACCAAAATCGTTTCCTTTTCTTCCAAAATAAGTAGCTATAACACGAGGAATTAGTATATCATCAATAGACACATTTGTCCGTCTTATCAAAGAACACATCATTTTGGCTGTTTTGCATAGAAGTGCGTAGAGCACGATCGGACCTGACGTCCTTCTAGATGACCAATAATAATAATAATTATTATTATTATTTATTCGAAGACCTTGATGTCCATAGTGTTAGTAGTGTCACTAAATATACTTATTTAACTATTATTAGTAATACATATAATCAAACAATGAAAAATAACATAATAAAATAAACAAGATGTCCGTATAGTCGGCTCTAAGTAGCTTAGAGCCGACTTGTGTGTGCAGTCTCACCCACCGGCCAAGCATCGGGCAGTCCCACCGGTCACTAAATGCCCTCAACATGCTGTGGGAGCTAAAATATGTTCTTTGCCGGAGAGAAGCGCATCGCTTCCGAATAATGGCGTAAAAATCATCTACCCTTGCATTGGTAAACATACCCGAAGCGCTACAAAACCGCGGCAGCCCCACAAGCATTCTTATATTGTACACGTAGAGCGCTGTATGCCTTCTGCGTATACTTGACACAGAGGCTACAGGTGTAGAAAGTCTGACAATAGGCTCGAAAAAGCGTCATTTAACCTCACAAGTACACCGTGCAAACCTGAGGGCCAGCATATTACTTCGAACAGACAGCGCCCTACGCTCCCTCTCTATGTCTAAATCATCACATAGGTCCTCGGTGACCCAGTAGCCCAGGTACTTAAATTTTGAGATTCAACCAACCAATGTGTCGAACTGATTCGGTTACTAGTGCCGCTTTTCCCTTAGGTAGTCATTATTGGAACTATTCAATTCCGCCATCTTTAAATGTCGTATACTGTTGAGTCCTACTTATAATACTGTTTGGTTTACTGTCATGGGGTCAGTATAACGGAGCCACCAGTGCTCTTTAAACATCGTCTTTCTAGTGAAACCCAATATAAAAAAATACACTATACCTTTTATCTTAATTAGACCGAGATCTATTTTTTGAGAGTATTTATACGAATATACGCAAGGTCTAAATGTGACAACCAAATTACAAAATTAATTACATGGAATCCTGCAATTCTTCTTAGGCACATGGGTAGCCATGTGCCAAAGATAAATGGCAGGATTCCATTGGATGACCATGACTTGGATTAGGACATACAATACTTTTTATCCCGATATTCTCACGGGATCGAGACTTATGCGGGTGAAACCGCGAGGCGCAGCTAATATAATATAAAATAAAAAGTTAATGAGGAAACGAACCCGGTAAACTTAAAAAAAATGTAAAAAACAAAAATGGAGTGCTTATTTGTCCTATGGAACACAAAACGTGATATTTACTATAATTTGGACATTGCATTTCACTAAAAGGTTAAAAATATTCAACAAAAATAATATATATAACAACTAGTAATAGTAGTAGTATTTTCTTTCTTTCTAACATTATTTAAATGAAGAAAAACCATTAGCTAAGTATCTAAGCCACCCCCACCACCCAGTTAGAATAACTAACCGATTGACTCCAGTTTAAAAGCAATCGTTTATACATTAACCATAGAACAGAGATCGCTAGAACAACTTCTAGTAAAATTAGGAGTGGCATTATTTTACTCGTTAGTTATTTCGTTACGTGTAAAATTTACTAGTGGACTCATTAAAACTTGGCCTGGATCCAGGGCCCCGATATTGTGTGGCCTGGCCTAAGCACATTTCGATTCGTTACGTGTGTCCGAATCAATTTCGTGAATAATTTCGCTCTGGGTTCATTTAAACTTGTTTCATCTTGTGCGCCGTTTTGTGTTGAATATTTTGTGTAGGCAAAGAGGTTGAAAATAACAAATTCCATAAATAATGTGTTTTTAAAGATGAGTAATATAAAATAGGCACTTAGTTGCTCTTTAAATGTTATGGTGTCAACATATCTAGTAGCTAAAACATCCAGCATTCACGGACAAGCTGTTCATTACAAACAATAGTTGTATAAAAATCATAGTTTTACGTCATATGAAGAACCCTCATAATATAATATCCTTTCTGAGTAAGTACCAAACTTTGGCACCTACTCACTATATTGGTTTTGTAGTTTTGCCTCGAAAACATACCATACGAACAGACAGCAATTATAACATTATGGAACGGTTGTTTTAGGATAGCTACAGTTGATAAAAAAAAAAACATTTCTAACCAGACTGTTCGCCACAATATAATATTCTATACATAGGTAAGTACCAAAAATAAATTACACACATTAAATATTCGTCGTACATATTCGTAACATATTCCGACTCTCTCGTCAGCAGTAAAAGTATAAGAATTTTTAACATACATTAACATAATGCATATTCAGAGTAGAGCCTTACCTGGCATAATTACTAATACATATGTATGCATATTAGAAGGATATTTGCAAAATGAGCGGAAGGTATTAAGGTGCCTGTAATCCGCCGTCTTATGTTAGCTATGCGGGTGTTCTTATGTTTGACTAATTAGTTATTGGATCGATATAGTGGGTTGATAGAGGTTAATTTCACCATGGTACAAATAATAATCAAGTAAAGCATAACTCGTTACGCATAAAATAGTAGTAGTGGCAGATGTGTGTTTTATATGATAACTTTCGAGTGTTATTAATATTTTGTCAATATATGCGTACTATCACGCATTATTAACCTAAAATGGTTATTATATTGACTGCGGGGGTGTATAATAAACGATCTCATTTAATGAAGAGTGTACATCTACTCGTACCTATATTGGCTTATCTTAGTTTACCAGCATGTTCATATAGAAAACTATAGGTACTACACTATAGGTACCACACTATAGGTACCACACTATAGGTACCACACTATAGGTACCACACTATTGGTACCACACTATAGGTACCACATTTCTATTTACCAACTATTTCCTTAAATAAAATCATAACCTCATTCCACCGGCCCCCTTCTATTATCGGTCATCTAGGCGCACTTCAGGTTACCATCCCTTCCTGGTGGCTATCCCACCAACTCGCACTAAGCGTTTCCAAACTTCTTTTATAATGCGCACAGCAAAGGAATGGAACTCTCTGCCTGCGTCTGTGTTTCCGAACGCATATAACCCTAATCTCTTCAAAGTGAGAGTGAACAGGCTTCTTCTGGGTAAGCTCGCTCCATCGTCGACTTTGTTTCTGTCGCCTCTGGCATAGACTAAGGTCAAGAGCAAAACCATCACAAATAAAAAAAAAAAAAATAACCTTTCTTTGTGGCGTGACGTCTGTAATCCCAGTGTAATGTATCCAGTCATTTCACCGACAGATAATTAACAGGAGAAAGGTAAGACTCCATAGTTTCCTGAATTAGTTAACACCTGGGGGTGTTAACTAAATCAAACTAGCCTTATTTGTAATAGGATAAAATAACAAGGCCTCACTGAAAATTTGGTGAAATTATGCTGTCCAGGAATCAAGTTATATGATGTATAGTAAAAGTGAGGTTACATTAATAACATTGTAGTTTTTTGTTGGTATTTGCGAAATATTTTTGAAAGGCTTCGGTTGTGTAATGGTTTTATGCATGGAGTGCAAGTACAGAGCCTCCATGTGTGACGTGTAGAAGATCTGACACGTTTGGCACGTCTTGCACAGTCGCTACAGTCGAAGACAAGTCTCTACATCCTATATCCTGCACTTAGAAGCAATATGTTTGTAGGTAGGCTTTTAAAAAAGGGAGAAGAGGAAGGAAAATAAAACACCAATACATGTATAAAAAATTTATTATTTCATTATTTCATCATCAATAATTATGAGAATATCATCGAAGAATTGTGCAGGAGAAAATATCGTAATATTTTCTCGGTATTTTGCCCAACTGAGATACTATATTATGCACATTACATGGGCACAGCAGCCTTCTACCTACAATACAATTACAATAATTAAATGAATCACGAGCAGAATCATTGCGAAGGTGTTTGTACCGGCAGTGCTAACAGTGAACGACCGCAGGGGACACAAACACTGGAATGGCCAACTTGGGTTGGTGCTTCAATCGGACGTCTCCGAAGAACCACATCTTGGGCCAAGTTCCAACATGCTTGACATACATAGTTTTCACTGGTTACCTGAAATATGTTAACTATTTAAATCATGTCCTACCATAAACAAGCTTCATTACATGTACCTAATCCTAATGCATGTTCAACCAAATCGCTATCGAGACCAAAATGGTCCCAATAACTGTCAATAACTCAAAGCACCAAAGCTAGGGACCGAATCGGTCCCATCGGGACTTAACGGTTACCTACACCTTTTTTATGAGTGAACGGGTCAAACGGCACATCCCATAGATTCGTATGCTAATTAATCAACTAATTAGCTATTAAATAAGTACTGTTTTAATATATCCAACAAAAAGACAGCCGACAGACATGACGCCGGAGACCGTAAACAGTAGGTACATAAGTCTGGTTTTGTTGGCTTGATAGGTTAAAAGCTCGATTTGAATAGGTACTTACAGGCTGAGATGCACGTCACTGACGAATAACTGATAAAATCGCCTCATCGTCCAATACTCTTCTGCCAATAGTTACTGCGACCAGTCGCACTGGTACAATTCACATAGCGATCCATGTCATCAATATCCGATCGATAGGCGGTAGGTAATCAGTTGTACAAAATAGAGAGCCAAGTAATTCATAGCAAGATCCGTCGAATAGTCCTTTACAATATGCAAAGCCGAAGTCGTGGGGGTTATACAATAAAACATGGAAAGTAGGTGCGCACTCAGAACGAAAGAAAACGAACGAGTTTGTGGTGGTTGGTTTTTTCTGCATGTCATCTGTCAGTAGATGACCAGTGTTGCCAATTGAAGAAAAATTAAAAAAAAAACTCGATTCGCTATGAATCAATTCTACGAAACGATTGATAAGCACTTGTCACTCGGTTTTTATACATATTCTGAGATTTTACCGATTTATTCATTATCGATTACAATACTAAGAAGTCAGGCATGTATTCAATCGATTATTTAGTTTCATAACTTAATTCAATTTTTCTTGCTTCCTAGATAGAAAAATGGTACTGTACTTTGTGATTTACTTTAGAAATATATAACGGTTTTTTTAATACACATTTCAACTAGTTAACTGCTGGGCCCAGAATTTCCCATCTCCTTTTCACATGACAAGTAACGATTGGCAGAAACATGATTTGTCATTACAGCATTATACAACAACAAGTTTGCGAAATAATTCACTTAGGAAAATAATTACTTACCCGAAAAATTTATTTTTAAAACGTATGATTTGACAAAGAATTCATTTTTTATTCATGTTATCTCATAAAACAACGTTTGGAATAAAAACGTTTCACATATTACGTTATTATTCCTAAAAATGAAACTCATTAAATAGGAAAAAGGACTCGTCTTTTATATACGGTACTTGTAGTAAACCCTTCAATATTTCTTTTGGACAATGTACTTATTATCTCGAATAATCTCACGAAGTTTCAGGCCTAGCAATCCCGGGAATCCCGGGCGGATTTCCGGCTACCGTAGGCGCGGGCTTGCGGACGGTGAGCAATGGGTAGCTCACCGTCCGGTAAGGACCAGGCCCGGGTCCACGGCGCGTTGTATTCCACGCGCGCCTTAAAGAGATGTCGTCAGCACATAGGTAGGGGTCCACTAGTGCAGATGCCTGCCGGGGTCGCGGGAAGGTACTTATGGGTCACCGAGGCCCCCGCAACACAGGCAACAGGAACGAATACGGGTGGGTTTTAGTCAGTAAGAGTCTGACACACCCTCCCGCTCCACCCAGAGCGGGAGAAGTAATTTGATGATTTCCCACCCCCAAAAAAATGAAAAACAAAACAAAAAAAAAAGGCCTAGCAAATAAATACTTCTGAAATAAACAATTTCTAACTTTGATAAGATAACCACAAGTTTTATACTATCTTATTGCTTTTGATGTAATTTTGACATGTGTTGCTGTTTTATTGATTTTTAATAATGCGTTTTGATTTTGCAAATAATAAGTTGACGCGCAATTTTTTTTGTTGAAAATTCATATTATTTTTCATTATTTTATTTGGGTATCGATTTCAGTGATTTAAGCTTTTTTGGGTGAATTATTACGAAAGTTTTGATTTGTGACAATCTAAAGTTATTATTTTTATCCTAATGGTCTCTGCAAAGGTCAAACGAAACGCAAATACATTGGCAGCCATTTTGTGAATTTTTGTGTCATGTCTTTCAATGTGAATAAATGTCAATAAAAAATCTAGGGATCTAGTGAGCGAGTGAACAAAGACCCCACATCCCCTTCGAACTAAACCTGTCTGAGTCGGGGTGAAATGAAATGATTTGAAATGAAATGATTTTATTTTCTGTAAGTAGGTTTATACAAACACGTCAATCATATTTAGAAAAAAAACTAGATGAGCTCGGCGTTTCCTATCTGACTACTCTGAGAAGAAAGGCCGAAACAAACTCAGAGGTCACAGTCTCTTTTAAAGTCCAGACATAATCTTGGTCAGATCATGTGAAGACCATGTAGATTGGTGTCTGAAATGGTCTTTTGAGGAAAAAACCACACAGATTGAGTGGACCTATCCAGTCAGTGCACGCATTTGTCAGTAATCGTGCAGCTCAACTCAGAACTTAAGGAGCTCAACGATTCGACGAACAATACCAAAGAAAGGACATTTGAGTAGGCCACTTAAATGACTCAAACTGCCAGACTAAGATGAAAACTAACTGAGAGAAATAATAAAAACAATAATCCACATAGTCTTCACATTCACAATAATTTAAAAAAGAATATAATACTTCAAAAGTAAATATTAATGTCATAGTGTATTTACCAAAATCATCAATGTCACAATTAGTATAAAAATAGATTTAGTATAAAATTAGTTTGTTGCCTGGGGGTACATTGGAGTAGCTTAATTAATCCCAAGCCTTTTTGTCATTCAAGTAATCTTTAACTTAATAGAAACCTTTTTGACAGAGTTTCTGTTTAATAAATGATTTAAATTTATTGAGGCTCAGTTCTTTAACATGGCTTGGGAGTTTGTTGTAAAAACGTATACTTTGGCACTTAAATGAATTACTAATTTTTTGAAGCCTAGTCTTGGGCACAATAAGTAAGTCTTTGTTTCTAGTATTTATGCTATGAATGTCACTGTGTCTAGAATATAGGTTAATATTATTTTTGACATAAATCAGGTTCTCATATACATATTGAGATGCGACTGTCATTATGTTTATATCCTTAAATGTATCCCTCAGTGAATGCCTACAACTTAGGTTATAAATTGCTCGAATGGCTCGTTTCTGCAGCACAAATATAGCCTGAATGTCGGCTGCATTTCCCCACAGCAAAATGCCGTACGACATTACACTATGGGAATAACTAAAATATACTAATCGAGCTGTTTCTACATCAGTTAAATGACGGATTTTATACACCGCGTAGGCTGCAGAGCTTAGCCGGTTCGACAATTTGGTTATATGTGGGCACCACTGTAGCTTTGAGTCCAAAGTAATACCTAAGAACACAGTGGTGTCCACAAGATCCAACTCCACCCCATTTACTAGTACATTGGTTTTTACCTGCTTAACGTTAGGTGTCAGAAATCTAATACATTTGGTCTTTTTCTCGTTTAAACGTAAATTATTAACACTAAACCAATGTACTATTTTAGAGAGAGCATTATTTACATCGTCAGTAACTGTCTGTTGTCGTTTAAGCTTAAATAAAAGTGATGTGTCATCTGCAAGTAACACTATTTCATGACTGTTCTTTATAAGGCAAGGTAGGTCATTAATATATACGATAAATAAAAAAGGGCCAAGAATTGAGCCCTGCGGAACTCCCATAGTAACAATAGAACCCGGTGATCGCTTACCGTTAACGTCCACTCTTTGGATCCTATTATCCAAATAAGAAATAAGAAGATCCAAGGCAGTGTTTCTAACACCATAGTGATGCAATTTCCTGACCAATGTATCATGAGAAACACAATTGAAAGCCTTAGATAAGTCACAAAAAATACCTAGGGCATCATGTGACTTCTCTTAAGCCTCAAAAATATGTGCAACAAGTTCCACACCAGCGTCGGTAGTCGATCGACCCTTTGTGAAACCGAATTGTTTACTGTTTAATAATTTATGTTTATTAAAATGTCTTTGCAATTGATCTAGCATCATTTTTTCAAATATTTTACTAATGGTGGGACGCACAGAAATTGGTCTAAAGTTTGTGGGGTCTGATGTGCTGCCCGATTTAAACAAAGGTATTATTTTACTACTCTTCATTAAGTCAGGAATTACACCACAGTCAATACTTTTTTTAAAAATAATTGCCAATTCAGACGCTACAGTGTTAATTATGCATTTTGCAACCTCCACAGAATTTTCCCATAGATCAGCTGTTTTTTTAACATTGAGTGTATTGAAAGTTTTAATAATATCCCGAGCACTAACATAGTCGAAATTAAATTCATGGTTACAAATATCAACATTTTCTTTCAATATGGACTCAGCAACAGTGGGTGATGAATTTAAAGATTTAGTGGTTGAGACTGGAATATCTCCAAAAAAAATTTCAAAAACTGTGGCAACCTCTAAATCCGTTTTAATAACTGTATTGTTAATATTAAGGCTGTATTCACAATTACACTTCCTATCCCTTCCAGTCTCATTGTTTATAATTTCCCAAGTCGTTTTTATTTTATTTTGACTACTATTAATTTTTTAACTTAAATATTGACTCTTAGCTTCGCTACAAACTTGTTTAAATAATTTGGAATAGTTCTTAACATATTGATAAAATTAGTTACTTTTATTATAATTTCTTTCCTCATAAAGTTCAAAAAGTTTGATTCTACTATTAAATATCCCTTTAGTTGCCCATTCACTGAAGGTTGCTGAACCTTTAACTGAGATCTGCTTGGGTATAAATGTTGAGTTAAATTCTTTACAATACATGGAAAAAAAGGAATTGTATAGTTCATTAGGATCATGACTATAAGGCAAGTAGGCTAACTGACTATTAAGTTTGTTTTTAAAGCTTTCCAAGTGACCGGCAGTTTTTGGCACTACAGTGATATCTCTCTTAGCCACTTTTCTATCTTGCTTACTAAATGTAATCAGCTGACCACAGTGGTCAGAATCCAGTTGGCTTATAATTTGCCTAGTAATAGGTAATATGTTAGTAAATATATTATCTAAACATGTAGCTGAGGTGGCGGTTATTCTAGTAGGCTCTAAAAATAAATGATCAAGGTTATATGACTGAAATAAATTTTTAATTTTTAGGCACATCGATCAGTCCTCTAATAAATTGACATTAAAATCACCACATACAATTATATTTTTTCTTAATTTACCAAGTTTTTGTAACACATCATCCATGATACTCGCAAAGCAATCATAAATCGATGACGGAGGCCGGTACACGCTCAATACAACAAGCCGCTCCAACTCCACACAAGCTATTTCAATAGTCCGCTCAACAGAGAGGCTCACTATATCCTTACGATCTTTGAATTTAAGTTGTTTAGTTAACAGTATCAATGAGCCACCATGTATTGCATTTTCTCTGCTGAAAGAACTACCAACCTGATGATTACTGAAATTAAACATGAACTGATGGCTTTTTAACCAATGTTCTGTAATACACAAAATATCAATGTTGTTACAGTTCATGAATAATTCAATTTCAAGGTCTTTTCTCAACATACCTTGAATATTTTGGTGCACCAGGTTTACTGTGTTAGAACTTATTCTGACATTTCGATGATTTATTCTAATATTTAAATTTAAATTATCTCCATTAATTATGCAAGAGGTTTTCTCTGTTGTCTCAATTTCTAATTTAAATTAATGTCAGCTTGTGTAGCCAAGTTATTGGCTGAATCAATGAAAATGTCAGATAATTGCTCAATAGAAGCAACAGGTTTACTAGCCAATTTCTTGGCTGATATATCAATAAACAAAAGGTATAGCGATAAGGCTATTTGTCTTTTTAAACATATTGGTAAATACAATTTGTATTTTGTCACATATAAATATTTACTAACATACTTGTTAGTGTCAATGACATGACAATTGTTATTTTTGAATGTCATATTATTTAACATTATGTTTAATTTGTGCCTAAAATTATTTTCCTTTTTTGGCAAACTGTTACTATAGGGAAATGTAAACATAACAATCTGTCTGTCTAGCTCACAAAGTTTGTTATAGTAATGAAGTAGACTGGTCTGATTCACATTTCCTCTGTCACTGATCAATAATATCAAAGTTGTATCCTGGTGGAAATTTAAACTAATAATCTTTGTCACTATCTCAACATAACTTAAGCCAGGCATACAATAATTGGTAACTGACTTTCCCTTGCAAATATTTGATAATAACCGGCCCATGTCTTTTCCAATTTCATCACTAAATATCACAATATCATTATTTATTTGGGTTTGTACATAGTTGTGAGTTTTACACTAACTTTAGTTTTATTTGGGGAACCATCAGAGGTATAACCTTGTTGCAAAGAAGTATCACATGCCGGTGTCAAACAAGCCGGTGAGGGCTGACTATTGGACAAGCCGTTGTTGGTCAATGATTGTGATCGCTCACAGGCACATGAACTAGCACTCACTATTAACTCATTCATCGCCAGCGTGTATTCCCTCATTTTCTTTTCAGAGATATTGTATTTGTTTGTCATTGATATTAATTTATGATTAAGATTTTCAATTACAAAATTTAAGTTTTGTGTGTCATTTTCATATTTTAAAGTAGTGTTTTTACATTTTTTCTGAATAATAATCTAATTTGTCTAATAATGATAGGCGTTCCCTATTTAATTTAACATTTTTTATGAAAAATGTTTGCCTGTGAACCAATTTTTAGGTTTTTCTAATAAATTTGTTTATCCTTACATATTTTTTCAATTTCAGCCTTGTTGAGTTAGTAGGCTTAATGTTGTCTTCACATGTCAGATCTATAGTGACTGTGGGTTGATTGTCAATTGCAGCAGAAACCATACTTGGGGCAATGACCACCAGCTCATCGAACAGACTTTGGTTCAACGAGGCAGTGATGTTATGTTGAGTGCATTCTAATAGTGAAACTTTATTGTTTGCCTCATGAAGCTGTTTTTCTAATGACTGTGTGCGGTTAAGAGCAAGCTCATACTCAGAACTGCACTGGTCGAACCCGTCTACAATGAGCTGGAGCCTGCCCTGGGCATCCATGGCTTCAGTGTATTGAATATGTAACTGAGCCATTTCTGATTTCATGTTTTGATTCCTTTTTAACAAGTCTATTACTTCCCTTTCATTGTCATCAGCTTCCCCTTTCAATCGGTCACACAACTCCTTAGAAGTCTTGAGTTCGCTCAAAGCCTGGCTGAGTTTTACCTCTTCCTGGCGAGCATAGGCTTTACGGGTCATAATCATGATTAGAAGAGGAGATGAAACAGAGATCGTAAGAGAAAAATTATAGCTAGATATAGGATGAACGATTAACAGCGATAAAGTTAAAAAATAGTGAAATAAAATTAAACAAAGAAGAAGTTGTGTCACCTTTGATTAAGGTTATGTCTACGTTTTTTTTTTAATTTAATTTAATTAAGACTTGTACTTGTTCAAATATTTAAACCAGTATCAAATGGGATTATTGTAGGAAAACGTTCTTTGATAAGTAATAGTTTTGTACCTGTTTACGAGATGACAATGCAAGTTTCACATAAACGCCGGTAGCTGTCACCGAACCACAATAGTTATTACACTTTAATACCACATAAAACGTTGTTATTATAAGTACTACACTTTAGTTACACGTTCTATTTAGTGATGAATTGAAATTAAGACTTAATTATACTAATAATCTAATTAATCAGAATAAAAATTACGGGACCAAATTTAAATCAGCTGTTCGCTTCAGTGTCGCCAAAAAAAACACAATCTACCAGGTGGCCCAGGTCCCGACAAATCTCGACTTAGTAAAAAGGCAATGAGAACTTAGGATGCAAGACCGAGCGAAGTGAGCTCGGTACTTGAGGCACCCCGACTCTGACAGGTTAGGTTAGGCTTTGGCGAACAGCCCCCGTCATCTCCTTCTGTAAGGTTTCTTCAAACCTTACAGACAGAAATAAGAGCCGCGCAAGGCGGGGCTCTTATTTCATCAAATGCTTTTGTGTATTATTGTTATTAGAAGATAATTATCATCCAATGATATTGAACTAGCATGACTCTATCCTAAATGTTCAATTACTTAAATTAATTGATTGGCCAATATTATTATTTTTTTGGTTTTGTAAGTAATCACGTGCTAATTATTAAATAATCTGTTGAAGATTTTGACCTTGTTCAACCAATTTAATTAACGCAAACGCAAACGAATACAAAATCAACCTAAAATTAAAAAATCTCCACCGCTTCTCGGAAATTTAGGAAATAACGTGAATTGATTGCATGCCTCTATCGCTAACATGTTGCCCTGTGCAAACTAGCGCACGAACACTCGTGCACAAATTAACTGCGCAGCGTGGCAGAGCACAGAGCATAGTGCACAAACGAGGCTTGATGCGGGCGGTGACAATCACTGCGATATTACGTGGTGGCAGGTAACCATGGATATTTTTACGAATATTGCTAGGTGGGTAAAGTGTAACCTAGATTTGGCTTCCACGAATTTCTCTGTGAAGGTTGCTCAAAACGGTGAATGATTTGTTGCGTTTTCATTGTATTTTTATTCTAAACTATTTAGTTAAGTTAGGTATTCATACAAGGACGCTTAAGAAATCAATTTTGAGTTGGAAAAGGGTAGGTAGTGGTATTGGTTCGTGTAAATAGTATACCAAGACCAATGTGCTACGATTTTTGTTCGACTCACTATGGAAAGGGCTGGATTAAAAAGTACATTCAGAATAGTACTAGCTGTTGCCTGCGACTCGTTATGCGATCCAGAATAAAAAGTAGCCTACGCCCTTTTCCAGGTCATGGTCTACCCGTGTGCCAAATTTCATCCAAATCCGTTCAGTCGTTTTAACGCGAAAGCGTAACAAACAAGCAAACAAACAAACTCACTTTCGCATTTATTAGATTAGTTATGATAGTTAGGATTACAATAATGACCTAAGTTAGCAAATACTCTAAAGTAAACTTCACTCGAGAAATAAAATTCAAAATCCTCGTGAGATATTTATAGAGACGGGACTTGATAGACAGGTGAACGTCTCAGTGTTAAACTGATAATCTATGGAGCTGTCAGTTACGTGATCAAAGCTATCGGTCTGATGCTGTCAGCAGTGACGTACCGAGCTTATGTCAGTCAACGGCAGTCGAGTGACGTCACACGCGGGCTGCGTCTTGTGAGAGATGGCCCTTCTATATTTTAGGGATACATGACTTCTTAATGCCATCGTGAAGTGTCGCGCGGTATTTGGGAAACGTGTGTTCTGGTAACGCAGTTGATGTACATTCACGAAAATTAATTATTTATCAAATTGACTCACTACACTACTTGCCTAGCTATAGCCATCTCATATTGTCAAACTGTCAAAGACTGACCGTTGTGATTTGAATATACGGTCAATTTAAGTTGTTAGTCAATAAGGTAAACAATTCGTTTCTCTGACTTTACATATTTTGTGTGAATTGTTGGTTCTGTTATCAATTTTCACGTTAGCTACAAAGTATCGTTTGGGGACACGCAAAGAAAAGGAATGGTTTAGTGACTGCAAGCAATTATAGAAAAACTTGTAGACTGTGTCGGGAAAACTTGAATATTGTCACTTGGTAGTCAAGTTTTATCTGGAATGTGCAAGGTCCTTTAAATCATCAAAACTTTGAAAAGGCATTGTCATGAAATTCCTGAACCACATCTTTGCAAAGATGTGGTTCAGGACCCTACCCTAAACCTACGTTAACAGGATTAGTATCAGAATCCAAATCAAAACGGAACAAAGTGTTTTCCATATGAAGACAACTTTTTGAGAGAAACTTTTCAAGTGCCATCCTGACAATGCGAACTACACCGGCCTTTATTTGATGACGTTTACGACAATCTGACAGCTGAACCACTATATTCATTCATACAAAGAATTTTGAACTGTGTCGTAACGGATTAAGGCTGATAATTTAGTGGGGAAGTGAGGACTGATTCACACAATAGTGCAAGTCAGGGATATGATGGCGTGTATTGGAAGTGACGGGATCTCGTGCACGACGTCACGGGAGTGACGACTGATTGTTTTGTTATTTGGCTGGGACATTAATTATTTTCTCGTTTCTGTTGTATATTATTGCGTGCTCCATATTTTACTGCATTTTCTATTAAACAATACTTTCTTGTTGTAGTTACATAAATGTAGTCTTTCATAGACGTAAGGGGATATTGACGTACTGATTTCACCCGGAAGACGAATTGTTCCTTGAAGAAACAAACATAATATCACGCCTGTATTTCCCCGAAACATTGGGCAGAGGTGTACATACATACAGTGCACCTACAATTAAGCCCATTGACCCTTAAAGAATATCAGAAAAAAGGTTTATTTTCATGTTTTTGTCCGGATTTGATGTAACGATTCACATGTATTGTTTTAGTTACTGTTTCTGAACCTGAGAGCACTTATCTATAAACTGCAAGTGTTGCTAATGGCTTGAAAATAAATAAAACCAAGTGGACAACTTAGAAGAACTCTGTCCTTTATTTTAGTTTAAATAGCACTAAGACTGAAACACAAAGCGATTATAGGTAAATTATTTTATAATACCTACTTGCAAATCTATACATAATATAAAACGAAGCCGCTTGTCATGTCTTTGTGACCGCTAGTTGTTTTGAACAATATAATGAATTTTGATGCGGCTGTCGTCGACATTTAGAAAATTTATTCCGGAAGGTTAAAGTGTCTATATTACATTAATATTCATTTATATTAGATACATCCCAGACATCTCGATGTTACCATGTCGCCACAACAGTAGATTGCACGCTTGCGAAGCAGCGACGGATCGCTAGTAAGCTATAGTTAGGTTTGTTTCCAATACAAACATAGTGAAACGCAGAAGGTTTTAAGTTGTCAGTTGTCAAATTGTACGAGTAACTCACAAATGTAACATCACGAGTACATCACTGCCACACAGACAGACAATCAATTCGAAACTCCTCCATCCATTGACATCCATCAGAAACTATCGCGGACATTTCTATAGCGAACTAGTGGAAAAGCAACGCTCGCAAGTGGGGCGGGCACAAAGCGATGACGTCACGCCACAAAGCGCCAATGACTCCACAAAGGTGGCTCGATGACGCACAGCACAGACGCGGCATGACGCGGCACAGATGCGGCACGGCACAGACGCGGCATGACGCGGCACAGATGTGGCACGGTACAGACGCGGCATGACGCAAACAGACGCGGCACGATGCGGCACAGATGCCGCATTGATACCGCGATGTGATTAGTGGGCGCTGCTTTCAGTAATGGGGAGCGGTGATAACTTGTTTTCTGATTTTCAGTCGTGTAGGCTGTAGGCTCTGTTACACGGAACTGGGGAGTGATGTTACGTAATTGTCCAATGTGGTTTTGATTATGATGCTATCTCTTTCTACGCATATCGTTAAAGTCATAATAACCATTAACATTTCAGTATTACGAGAAGTAGTCTAAATTAATTTGAGCCAGGATATTAGCGAAGCGGCGTCTGATTGAAAATCAACCCGTTGAATTTCACCAGCTAGTAAAAGGTAAGGCATTCAATCAAAAATAATCACAACAGACACATAGCTGCACAGGTATATGTTTCAGGTGACGACATAAGCTTGTGTACCTGTATACATCCTGATATTTCATAAGACTCGAGACAAATCGCTTCGCAAGCTAGAACACTAGTCTAGCAATATTTCCGACTATTCGTATGCAGTTTGTATCCCCAGTTTTTTCCTGCGATCCATTCCACGATACCGTCGTCTCTAGAATGGCAAGGATAGAGTTATGTTGACTTTATTCAATACGTTGGCAGATTGGGCAGATAGCGTAGAGTCATCTCAATTACCTCTTTACCATGAATTTGTGTATGTTGTTTATATTAAAGGTATGTGTATTATAAGTTTATAACTTATTTATGTATTTGTATACCTATTTTATTTATAATTCATTATGATATCTTTAAAAAAATGTTTTTTTTTATTATTATGTTCCTCTCAATCAGAGCACCTGCTATCTTATCTCTTCAGCACCCTTGGTTAACTGATAAAATCAAAAATCAAAAGTCATTTATTCAAACTAGGCTGAAAATCAGCACTTTTCGAACGTCAAAGTTACATAAGACAGTCCCCCAAAAATGCCCGCCCGTCACCACTTCCTAGTGGAAGAAGAAGTGGTGGAACAAACTCCCCAGCAGCACATCTGTCTGTTTAGTTATACAAACTTGTAGAGATGGTAGAGAATGCCTAAGGCATTAAGTCCGCCTTTGTACCTAATTGTGTGCGAGAAGTTTAAATAAATAAATAAATTAGCCGAGGTTAAAATAACTAGAAAATTTGATAAAAGTGTGAATATGACTGAGAATAACCGAAAAGATATTTTTTATTATTATAACTTTAAATAGAACATTAAATTGTTTCAAGTTGTACAAAAACAGAGCGACTGTTTCGTTTGGATTGAAGAGCTAAAAATAAAAATAAAATTAAGCGAGTTTTGTTTTTGTTTAGGTTCTGCCTTTCGTTAAATTGAGTTTTAACTTAGTGATTTTGTACTGTAAAACTGATTGGATTACCCCTTTTATTTGAAATGTCTTTTTAAATTATGTGAACTTTATAATAATGTTTACCAAAACCGCGCTTATTATTGTGTAGAAAATGGCCCTACGCCATGGAATTAATACATTTCATCATCGAAAAACTGCCGCACAACTTTTCGTCATCTACGGAAAACAGGCTATGACATAATTAAAATGATGTTAACGAAAACAAAATCCAGCTAATTCCACGTTCATACAGTGAATAGAAGTGACCTGATTGCGGGGCGCACAGCGTCTTATTGTGCCAAGCGCAGTCGACGCGGCTTTGTTCGGCGCCAACTGAGAAGCAGTTGCGACGCATTCAGTACTCACGTACAGCTTTGAATTTACAGCTGTGTATTATACCTGCTTGAAGTTACGTGTTATGCATGTGTGTTAAATTTTGGATTTGTATGTAAAGTTTTACTTGGGATTAAGCAGAGTATATTACCTTGACTAATATGACATTAATCGTTTCCTTACGTTTATTTCAAATCAAATGAAAATGGGATTATGTCTGTCGAAGCTTTACATGTGTGATTTCTCACATAGATTTCCCTATGGTGCCAGCTATATTTCCCTGTGGTGCCAGCTATACATATATCTCTATGCTGC
This sequence comes from Atethmia centrago, assembly GCA_905333075.3. Lineage (NCBI taxonomy): Eukaryota > Metazoa > Arthropoda > Insecta > Lepidoptera > Noctuidae > Atethmia > Atethmia centrago. The sequence goes on from HG995370.1 coordinate 1,901,327, forward strand.
CAGCTATATTTCCCTATGGTGCCAGCTGTATATTGCCAATAATAAAAATAAGTGTAAAGCCACATGGGCGGTGATTAATGAAAATATTGATGATTTAAACGCTAAAACCCAAATTGACGTAATAACTAAAGATGACCGGAAAATTCTAGACCCTAAGGAAATAAGTTACACATTTAATCAATTCTACATACAATCGACCAATAATTCTAATTTTAAATACAATTTGACGAGATAAACAAGACTATCGATGGTAATAATGACCACACAATATTTCTTAAACCTACTGATGCTACGGAGGTATTTAGAATATTACAAAATCTTAAAAATACAAGTGCAGTAGGACTGGATGACATAACAACAAAGGTAATTAAATTAGGCGCTTCATGCATTTGCCAACCATTAAGTTATTTAATAAACTTTTCTTTTGAAGAAGGTGCATTCCCAGAGATTCAATTTGATGAAGAATGTCACCCAGGCGATAAATGACGGCTTACCAGTAGCGGCAATCCTCTTGGATATGAGCAAGGCGTTCGATTTTGTAGATCACGAACTGCTCTTACACAAATTAGAAAAATACGGAATAAGAGGAAAAGCGAACGACTGGTTAAGAAACTACCTAAAAAACCGACAACAATGTGTAGAAATCTCCAGAATACATAATGGAAAAAAAGTGTCATATAGAAGCGACTATCAAAAAAATAATTTCGGAGTGCCGCAGGGCAGTGTATTGGGGCCTTTTTTATTCCTTCTCTGTATCAATGACCTCCCAAATATCACTCGCCATACAGTCATTTTATTTGCTGATGACACGACCCTTGTCATGAATTGTGGTAGAGTCGACACCTACGAGTATGAGATTAATGAAGCCATCAAAAATATAATACACTGGTTGAACTCCAATAACCTACAAATTAATATGGAGAAAACGAAAATGATGCAATTTCAAACATACAGGAGAAACCCATTCACGCTGACTGTTAAATTTTGGATTTGTATGTAAAGTTTTACTTGGGATTAAGCAGAGTATTACCTTGACTAATATGACATTAATCGTTTCCTTATGTTTATTTCAAGGGTCAAATGAAAATGGGATTATGTCTGTCGAAGCTTTACATGTGTGATTTCTCACATAGATTTCCCTATGGTGCCAGCTATATTTCTCTACGGTGCCAGCTATATTTCCCTATGGTGCCAGCTATATGTCTCTACGGTGCCAGATATATTTCCCTACAGTGCCAGCTATTTTTCTCTATGGTGCCAGATATATTTCCCTACGGTGCCGGCTATTTTTCTCTATGGTGCCAGATATATTTTCCTACGGTGCCAGCTATTTTTCTCTATGGCGCCAGATATATTTCCCTACGGTGCCAGAAATATTTCCCTACAGTGCCAGCTATTTTTCTCTATGGTGCCGGATATATATCCCTACGGTGCCGGCTATTTTTCTCTATGGTGCCAGATATATTTTCCTACGGTGCCAGCTATTTTTCTCTATGGCGCCAGATATATTTCCCTACGTTGCCAGCAATATTTCCTTACGGTGCCAGCTATATTTCTCTACGGTGCCAGCTATATTTCTCTACGGTGCCAGCTATATTTCTCTACGGTGCCAGCTATATTTCCCTATGGTGCCAGCTATAATTCTCTATGGTGCCAGCTATATTTCCTTACGGTGCCAGCTATATTTTTCTATGGTGCCAGCTATATTTCCTTACGGTGCCAGCTATATTTCCCTACGGTGCCAGCTATATTTCTCTACGGTTCCAGCTATACTTCTCTATGGTACCAAATATATTTCCCTACTGTGCCAGCTATACAAGGTATTGTTTTGGACCTGCAAAACATTTTAGGAGGTAATTATGTTAGTGATTCTCGACCCAAATCAACAATAAAATGGGCAGGTATTTTTTTTTCATTTTATTTTTATTTACGGAAATCGGTAAGTGTGAACTCCCCTTTTTAAAACGCGGCCAGTCTGTACGTGTCCTTAAACAGCGCTTTCGCACACACACAAACAAACGCAACCGACATTTCTTTCATAGATCCAAAGCACCAACCACCGCACGCTCCCACTACCACTAGCCATGCCCCCGCGGCCATCGCATGCACATAAATCGGGTCAATTTATTAGTGTGATTGATGGCGCCGGCGCGTGCATACGCTTGCAAATTCCGCCCCTCAAGTGCGCCTTCGATTAACGGTCGCGATAGGTACCAATTACCTAGTTGTAAATATGACGGACCAATACTCCAATGTACTTGGCGGAGATGGTACGCTTGTATGCCATCAGCGGAGACAATGTATCTCGATCCATCGAAATGTTCGCGGAGTTATTCCCCAATCGGCATCGTCCCTCACACAGGGTAATGCTGGCTGCTACGCAGAGACTCGATCATCGGCAGTTCGACGTTCTCCAGCATGCTGAAGGTCGCGGCAACGAAGGCCTGCCTGTCGCCTTGCAGGAAGATATTTTGGAATTCTTCCGGTGAAAGTCACGGGCAAGCGGGAGGCTAGTCGACGGTTTGGAGTGCACCACTTTACAGTGTGGCGGCTACTGCACAAAGAAATGCAGCAACCTTTTCATTACGCAAGGTACAGGATCTCCACCAACTTGATAATGCCGCGCGAGTTACATTTTGTCAGTGGTTGCCGGAACACCAAGACGCCAACATCCCGTGGACGGACGAATGTTTATTTACTCGACACAATTGGCGTCTACAATGTTCATAACGAACAAAAAGTGATCAGTGCTTTCGAGACAATAAAAACGAATGTGTTTGTGTTGCGTAAGGTGAAAGAAAATCAGCAACGTCGTACTAGACTGTGCTTGGAGTGTGACGGTGAAAACTTTGAACAATACCTTCAGGTACATAAGTAGGCAATTTTTTATTTGCACATAGACAATAATTTGTAAATACGATGTTAGCTAAATCAACTTGATAAGTTTAAATAATTTGATTTAAAATTTTTAACTACGCTAAAAATATCAGACAAAATAAATCACCTAAAATACATAACACATGGGTACCTACCTACTTAACTAGCACAAATTATCTTGAGGTATTTTTGTCGGTCCTCACCCCGTTAAAAAGCAGAAAGGAAAATCTTAAATCAACCAATTTAATCTACAAATAAAAACTAAAACCGTCCTTGGGGCTGAATTTAGCTACAGAGCGCGCCGACTGCGCCCAGTACCTACATAGCCTTATTAATATTAGATGCCTACCTAAAGCCCGCGCACGCGCTCGCGATCATAATTTCACAGTACTGCAACAGGAACTGCTTACGTGCTATGTAAGGTTTATTTATCTCCGCCTATTATTTTATTCATCAGCTAATAGGTAACTAACGATGCCAACGTGAACTTTTTTTTGACGCAGTTATATCTACTTCCTACTATTATTATTTATCGTAATAGCCCAGTGGTTAAGGCATCCTCCTCTCATGCATGAGGTTGCGGGTTCGCAACTGAGGAAGTACCACTGTGTTATTTTTTTAATTCATAATGATGTAAGTACTTTCTAAATGTACATATCTAGGACATCATTGAAATCCCGTGTTTCGTAAGCTCATAGTTAAAGCCTTTGGTTCCGATAGATAGGGTTAACGACCTTACAGCCCTGCCGTAGGGTCATTGGTACGGGTAGTCAAAAGCTAGAAAGTCTGACAATTAGTCTAACAAATGGGTATCGTGTTATCAAGTAACTGCTGCATACAGTTAGACTCAAAGCCGACACTAACATAGTTGGGAACAGGCTCTGCAGATGATGAACATTTTCGCATTGTAATGATGCTTAAAAATGAGTTATTATTTAGCGAAATTTTAAAAACAATTTAGGTACATTGTGATTTTCAAATTCAAACTACATCTAAAATTAAATTATTTGCTACAACAATTTGTACAGATCGCGGCACGTTGGTTGAACCTTGCGCAGTAACAGATTTTCGAGTCTCAATCGAAGTGCGGTAAGCGTGCAACGCGGGGGCTGCGCGTAACCATAGCAATTTAGTTTAACTTATACGTGCCGCGTTCGTTTCGCAGAAATGTGGGCGGAGGCTCGTACAGGCTGTCGTCACTGGTCATCGCATTCACGCACACAGTGACATGACACGCGATAAATCGCAATGGGTGATTCTGTTTCTTTTGAAGAGGGTTATTAAGAGAGTTATTCTGAAAAACAATAAAAATTAAAAATCTAAAATAAAAAGTATTTTTGATTATTGACTTGGTATCGTATTGTTATATGATTATTTACGAGTTTCATAACAACCTCCTGAAATGTTTTGCAGGTTCAAAACTGCATCTTGTATTTATTAATGCTGCCAGCTATATTTCCCTAAGGTGCCAGCTATATATCTCTATGGTGCCAGCTGTATTTTTCTATGGTGCCAGATATATTTTCCTACAGTGCCACCTATATTTCTCTATGGTACCCGATATATTTCCCTATGGTGCCAGCTATATTTTTCTATGGTGCCAGATATCATTATCTATGGTGCCAGCTATATTTCCCTATGTTTCCAGTTATATGTCTCTATGGTGCCAGATATATTTCCATACGGTGCCAGCTATATTTCTCTATGGTGCCAGATATATTTCCCTACGGTGCCAGCTATATTTCTCTATGGTGCCAGCTATATTTCCTTACGGTGCCAGTTATATTTCCCTACGGTGCCAGCTATATTTCTCTATAGTGCCAAATATATTTCCCTACGGTGCCATCTATATTTCTCTATGGTGACAGATATATTTCCCTACGGTGCCAGCTACATTTCTCTATGGTGATAGATATATTTCCCTACGGTGCCAGCTATATTTCCTTACGGTGCCAGCTATATTTCTCTATGGTGCCAGCTATATTCCCTTACGGTGCCAGCTATATTTCCCTACGGTGCCAGTTATATTTCTCTATGGTGCCAGATATATTTCCCTACGGTGCCAGCTATATTTCTCTATGGTGACAGATATATTTCCCTACGGTGCCAGCTATATTTCTCTATGGTGACAGATATATTTCCCTACGGTGCCAGCTATATTTCCTTACGGTGCCAGCTATATTTCTCTACGGTGCCAGCTATACAGGGTGATTGGAAGATGGGTGCAAAGCTTTAAGGCGAAGATAGTACAGACAATTTAGAACCATTTAAGCCATGGTTGTCTTAGACGAAGTCTTACCAAATATTTTTAACTAAATTTTTAAGTTTTTTTTCGGAAATTCTCAAAATTTAATGTAAACTGCATAATTATGGCCAAATTGAATGATAAATGAATTCATTTTTTATTTATTTAATTAAAGTAATGTGTAAGCAATCAAGCAAAATATGTTTTAGGCTTCTGTGTCATTAGACATTTTTTTTACAGACATTTAAAACTCAGAAAAAATAAAAAATTTGTACAATACGTCTTTTAAACCTTATTAAAAAAAAAAACGGAGGGTGCTTTTTTTGTTCAAACCTTTTTGAAGACATGCTTGATAATCGCTCTTTCTTTTGAGGTATCATTTATGCGGATATCTTACAAATTATTGAAATTAGGGCCTACAAACCAATTTGAGGGAGAATTTTTTTATTTTAGGCAGACTAATTAAAACAACATTTGAATTAAAATTATTTATTTTTCATGTTCAAAATGACGGCCGTGATTCCTAATACAAGCACGGCCCCGTCTTCTAACTTCTGTAGTCGTTATTTTCAACATCATCTCCTGCTTCATTGTCTCAAACGCTGAATTTATTCTTTGTATCAATTCTTCTCTAGTGTTTATTTCTATGTTGTTATACACCAGTTCCTTGGCCCGGCCCCACACGAAAAAGTCCAACGGGGTCAGATCTGGGGACTGAGCGGGCCAAAGGAGAAGGATCCAGCTATCAGGAAAGCAATTGTTGAGGTGTTCCCTTACATTTAAAGTCCAATGCGCTGGACAGCCGTCTTGCTGAAAGATGACTGTTCGGTCTCTTTCGAAGATCGGGACACCTGATTCCTCTACCAGCAGTGGTAAATCAATTTGCAGAAATTGCAAATAATTTTCGCCGTTCGATGGATCAGGCAAAAAGTGGGGCCCAATCAATGTTCTGCCAATTATTCCAGCCCATACATTCACAGAGAATTTCATCTGAAATGACACCTGCTTCTTAAAATGTGGATTGTTGTCTGCGTCGGCCCATTCATGGATGTTGTGAAAGTTTGTAATACCTTCCCTTGAAAATTTACTTTCATCCGTCCACAAGATTGATTTCAGAAACCACGCATCTTCGATGTCTCTGTTGAGGAGGAAACGGCAGAACTGAATTCTTCTTTGAGGATCTTGCTCTACTAGACCTTGCACACTCCTGCCATGGAACGGATACTTATCATTTTGGTGCATTGTATGCCACACCTTCCATTGAGAAATGTTTAAATTTCGAGCTACTGCTCTAGTGCTGGTAGTAGGATCCGCTTGAAATGCTGCTAAAATGTCTTCGTCGACGGCAGTTTCGTGTCTGCCCGGGTTGACTCCAGGTTCCACGCGGTGAAACCCATCTTGGGCAAGACGACGAAACTTGTTGTAAAACACTCGGACATTCGGTATCCTGCGATTCGGATAGCGCTCTTGATACATCCGTCGCGCCAAAGATCCATTGCCGTCTGCTCTACCGTACATATATACGATATCCGCATATTCTTGATTGGAAAAAGTAGCCATAGTCACTTAACAATTAAGAAAAACGGCGTAGGAGCGCACTAAATGTCAACTCAACACAATTAAGTCAAAAATCAACACGTGCAGGAGCGCGAGGCTACGACTGGACACGGTGAAACAAAAAAGTTCAAAACTAACGCAAACAACACGTGCAGGAACGCAAAGGGCTACAACTGAACACGGTAAATTGTGAATCAACACGACAACGTCCACTCACAAGGGCAGTAGTTTGACTAATAAGTAAAAGATGTAACGGCTTCATCACAGACCGACTGACCCTGACTAAAGAAAAACGACTTTGTTGCCTCAGTAACTAAGACCATTTTGCTGTAAAAACCAACTCTTATCGCTTTTTGCTATTCATTGGGCGTTCTACCTGGAAATGCCGTCGCACCGCGCTCGGTGGCCATTGTTTAGAGAATCCCCTCAATGGGTTCCCCTCAATTGGTTCCTGCATGTGCCAAAAATTCTTAGAATTGAACAATGTTATCATTTCGAGCACAAAGTATTCTTTTAAGCAAAAATTTTGTGTTTTGTTAGACTGCCTAAAATTTAAAATTTCTCCCTTGAATTGGTTTGTAGGTCCTAATTTCAATAATTTGTAAGATATCCGCATAAATGATACCTCAAAAGAAAGAGCGATTATCAAGCATGTCTTCAAAAAGGTTTGAACAAAAAAAGCACCCTCCGTTTTTTTTTTTAAATAAGGTTTAAAAGACGTATTGTACAAATTTTTTATTTTTTCTGAGCTTTAAATATCTGTAAAAAAAATGTCTAATGACACAGAAGCCTAAAACATGTTTTGCTTGGTTGCTTACACATTACTTTAATTAAATAAATAAAAAAATAATTCATTTATCATTCAATTTGGCCATAATTATGCAGTTTACATTAAATTTTGAGAATTTCCGAAAAAAAACTTAAAAATTTGGTTAAAAAAATTTGGTAAGACTACGTCTAAGACAACCATGGCTTAAATGGTTCTAAATTGTCTATACTATCTTCACCTTAAAGCTTTGCACCCATCTTCCAGTCACCCTGTATGTCTCTATGGTGCCAGCTATATTTCTCTACGGTGCCAGCTATATTTTTCTATGGTGCCAGGTGAAGGGTGGGCGTTTTGGGGGACTGCCTTATGTAATTTTAACGTTCGAAAAGTGCTGATTCTCAGCCTAGTTTGAATAAATGACTTTTGATTTTGATTTTTTGATTTAGAGCTATATTTGTCTATGATGCCAGATATATTTCCCTACGGTGCCAGCTATATTTTTCTATGGTGCCAGCTATATTTCTCTACGGTGCCAGCTATATTTCCTTACGGTGCCAGCTACATTTCCCTATGGTGCCAGCTATATTTCTCTATGGCGTCAGATATATTTCCCTGTGATGCCAGCTATATTTCTTTATGGTGCCAGATATTATTCTCTATGGTGCCACATATATTTCTTTATGGTGCCAGCTATATTTCTCTATGGTGCCAGCTATATTTCCCTATGGTGCCAGCTATATTTCCCTATGGTGCCAGCTATATGTCTCTATGGTGCCAGATATATTTCCCTACGGTGCCAGCTATTTTTCTCTATGGTGCCAGATATATTTCCCTATGGTGCCAGCAATATTTCCTTACGGTGCCAGCTATATTTTTCTACGGTGCCAGCTATATTGCTCTACGGTGCCAGCTATATTTCTCTACAGTGCCAGCTATATTTCTCTACGGTGCCAGCTATATTTCTCTATGGGGCCAGCTATATTTCTCTATGGTGCCAGATATATTTCCCTACGGTGCCAGCTATATTTCCTTACGGTGCCAGTAAGGAAATATAGCTGGCACCGTAGGGAAATATATCTGGCATTTATTGGCATATATCTGGCGTTTTGGGGGTATGTCTTATGTAATTTTGACGTTCGAAAAGTGCATATTCTCAGCCTTACTGAATAAAAGACTTGTGATTTTGATTTTTTGATTTTGAGCTATATTTCTCTATGTTGCCGGATATATTTCCCAACGGTGCCAGCTATATTTCTCTATGGTGTCAGATGTACATTCTTACGGTGCCATATATATTTCTCTACGGTGCCAGCTATATTTCTCTATGGTGCCAGGTGAAGGGTGGGCGTTTTGGGGGAATGTCTCATGTAATTTTGACGATCGAAAAGTGCTTCTTCTCAGCCTTACTGAATAAAAGACTTTTGATTTTGATTTTTTTTTATTTTGAGCTATATTTCTCTATGTTGCCGGATATATATCCCAACGGTGCCAGCTATATTCCCAACGGTGCCAGCTATATTTCTCTATGGTGTCAGATATATTTCCTTACGGTGCCAGCTATATTTCTCTACGGTGCCAGCTATATTTCCTTACGGTGCCAGCTATATTTCTCTATGGTGTCAGATATATTTCCATACGGTACCAGCTATATTTGTCTACGGTGCCAGCTATATTTCTCTACGGTGCCAGCTATATTTCCTTACGGTGCCAGCTATATTTGTCTACGGTGCCAGCTATATTTCTCTATGGTGTCAGATATATTTCCTTACGGTGGCAGCTATATTTGTCCACGGTGCCAGCTATATTTCTCTACGGTGCCAGCTATATTTCTCTATGGTGTCAGATATATTTCCTTACGGTGCCAGATATATTTCCCTATGGTGCCAGCAGTATTTTTCTATGGTGCCAGATATATTTCCTTACGGTGCCAGCTATATTTCTCTACGGTGCCAGATATATTCCTAAATAAAAGTAAAGAGTCATATTGTGTCTCGAAATATGGGTTCAGTTTAACCATTACTACTTTAATTAATGATGAATTTCCAGATTTAATTGAGCAGAATCTAACAATGCAGATATATCAGAATCAGTATAATTTAATCTGCATTTATATGACAGTAAATGTGAGGTTTGTAGGTCTCACACTAGTGCACTGGATTGGAGGATGCTACTGCTTGTCCGCTTATTAAAACTCTTTAAAACTTGAAGACTATTTATTGTTCTTGTTGATCGTAATATCTGGATTCACAAAGCACAGTGATTCGAAGGCTCAAACTGCCCCATACTTATATGAATTTACATAGGTACAAGTAGCGGCGGTAGCGCTGTCTTGATGATTTTAATTTACCAACAAATTTTCATTATGTAAATTACGTTTACGATCGACTCTAGGTCCACCAATCAGAGGCTGGCAGTGGTGGCTCAAGTTTCGGACAGGTTTTGACAAGTTCAGACCTGCTCTGAACCTGACCTAGAGTCGCCCGCGATCATGACAAAGTTCCTAATAATCAATAGAATGCTTATACTAAAATGAACTTAAGGCTACGTACTTATTACAAACATTTATACATTAAATATAGGTTTCTTATTGTTCTACGAGCGGGCGTCCTGCACATTCCTCCCGCCGTGCGTCGTCCACTGCTGACGTCGCAATTGTAGAAGCTGGTGCAGGGTCGCCGTCGTCGATTGATAGCACCACTATCTTTTTCACTGGACGTCGCAGGATACCTCCTTTTGTAGACACGTCCACTGTACGCACCACTCCATCTGGGCCGGGAAATGTAGCGCAAACGCGTCCTCTGATCCACATGTTTCTCGGAAGATTTCCATCTACGATGAACACTAGGTCGTCGACCTTGGGAATCGTGCATTTAGTGTGTGGTTCTCTGCGGTTCTGTAGTTCTGGGAGATATTCTTTCAGCCATCTGGCCCAGAATATATCGGCAAGCCTCTGAGCTGCACGCCAATTGGCTCGTAGACGTAAGTCGCTGTCGTCGAATTCTCCTGGTGCCGCGTTGCGACCTGGCCCACCCAAAATGAAATGATTGGGTGTTAATGCCTTAGGGTCTTCGTGGTTCACGGATAAATGCGTAAGTGGTCGGCTGTTTACAGTGTGTTCGGCTTCGATGAGTAGTGTGTGAAGTACTTCTTCGCTTGGGAATCGTTCCTTCAGGGTGGTGGCTAGTGCTGTCTTTACGGATCTCACCATGCGTTCCCAGGCGCCTCCCATGAATGGCGCCCCAGGTGGAATGAATCGCCAGTCGATCATTTTCTTTGAGGCTTCTTCTGTGGTGGTTGCGAAGATGGCTGCTCGTAGTTCCTTTTCAGCGCCGTGAAAGTTCGTTCCATTCTGACCGGTCGGACCATAGCTGTGCTGGACACCCTCGGCGTGCTATCATACGCCGTAATGCCATGATCGCCGAATCTGTGTTGAGCGATCCTGCAAGTTCGAGGAGTATAGCTCGTGTCGTTAGGCACGTGAATAAAGCGACGTATCTCTTTTGATGACTCCGTCCCGCTGTAATGGTCAATGGCCCGAAGTAGTCCAAACCGACGTAGGTGAATGGTCTCTGATGGTGTGCTAGGCGACAGGAAGGGAGATTCCCTGTCATCGGCTGGGGTGGCGAGGCTGCCCTTACATCGCAGGCATTTGCTTATGATGTTTTTGACAGTCGGTCTTAGACGGAGCACCCAATGTTGCTGGCGACACTCGTTGACTAGGGTCTCGGTGCCCGCGTGATGTAATTTGCGATGGACGTGTTCGATCCATAATCGTGTCGTAGTATGGTTTCCATCTAGTATCATTGGTTTCCTCAGGCGTTCTGTGATGTCTGTCATGGCGGTTATTCTACTCTTAAGACGAATCCCTCCCTCTGTTAGTTCTATGCACAGTGCGTGTAGGCGACTGTTTCGTTGTATGGGCTTCTTGTTTTTTAGAGCTTCTATTTCTTCTTGGAAGGATTGTTCTTGTGAGGCTCGCAGGATGAGACTTTCGGCTTGGCGTATGAGTTCAGCGGTGAGAGGCAGGTGACTGCTTGTGATCTCTCGCCTTTCCCTAGGTTTGATTGGTACTGTCTGCTTACTCTTTCTCCAATCAGGGTCGATGCTGCTGTTCTTTTTGGTTCTTTTATAGTTAATGTTCTGTCTTAACTGGCGGCAGAGATGCAGGAACTGTAGAACTCGTGCTGTGGCTCGTAGGTACGAGTATCTTTCCCAACGTGAGAATCTATTCACGTTTGGTATAGCTTCGCTGATCTGTTTGTTCGTGTCTCTGATGCTACAGGTTCTCTCTTTTCCTGTGACTATGACAGGGTGCTTCTCATCAGCTGGCCACGTTTCCGTGGGTCCATGAAGGAATTCCGGACCGTTGAACCAGCGATGATCTTGATCATAGTGTTCTGGTACGTCTCTAGTAGCGTCGTCTGCTGGGTTCAATTTCGTCGGGATCCAGCGCCATTCATTGGTGGAGCTATGTTCTTCGATTGCTGCGATGCGGTGAGTGACATATGGTTTATACGATCTGGACCCAGTTCTGATCCATGACAGTGTAGTTCTGCTGTCGGTCCAAAACGTAGTTGACTCTGGTGTTCTTTCGTGTTCTCCTTTAACCGCTGTCGCCATACGTGCGCCGAGTACTGCTGCTTGCAGCTCCAATCGTGGAATTGACATCAGTTTCAACGGTGCCACTTTGGCTTTGGCTGTAATTAGGCAGACGTAGGCTGTTCCGTCCCTGGCGACTGTTCGCCAGTATAATGTTGCTGAGTATGCGGATTCGCTTGCGTCAGTAAATACGTGCAACTGTAAGGATTCCGTAGTACTAAAGCCTGGGTAGGTTCGTGGAATGGAGATGTGTTCTAATGCTTTGAGATGAACAAGCCATTTCCTCCAGCTTGCAGCTAGGTCACTATCTAGGGATTCGTCCCATGCTGTTCCACGACGCCAAACTTCCTGTAATATTTGCTTGGCTCTGATGGTTACAGGCGATACAAGTCCCAATGGGTCGAATAGGGACATGACTATTCGGAGAGCTTCTCTTTTGGTAGGCGTGTCGTTCTGTAGGACGTTCTGAGGTATACGTGTCAGATTCAGATTGAAGGCAAGCGAGTCTTCTGTTGGCCTCCATATCAGACCGAGTACTCGTTCTGTCTGGATGTTGTCCTCCAGCTTGATCGGATCTTCGGTCTTGGTTACTTCCCCTAGTGCTTCAAGTAGGGCGGTAGAGTTTGATGACCATTTCTTGAGTTCGAAATGCGCCTCGCTATGAATACCACGCACTGCTTGTGAGACTCTTACTGCTTCTTCTAAAGTGTTAAAGCTGTTCAAATAGTCATCCATGTAATGCTTTCTTTTTATGGCTTCGACTGCCTCTGGGTGTTCATGTTGGAATCTCTCGGCGTTCGTGTTCTTTATATATATCGCTGTAGCTGGTGAACAAGAAGCCCCGAAGATTAATGACTTCATACGGTATTGTTCAGGCGGTTGGTTGTCTCTTCGGTCTCCTCGCCACAAGTAACGCAAAGCGTCCCGGTCTTCGGGTCGAAGTTCTATTTGTAAGAACATTTCAGTAATGTCGGCGGTCACTGCGATTGAGTGTTGACGGAAGCGCATGATCACTCCTGGTAACGACTGCAGAAGATCTGGACCAGTGAGTAATTGGTCGTTCAAAGAGACTCCTCTAGTCTTGGCTGCGGCGTCACATACGATCCTCAATTTGTCCGGTTTCATTGGGTTGAAAACCGCAAAGTGAGGTAGGTACCAGGTTCGATGTTCTGGAGTGATCGGTGGAGCTGGTTCGGCGTATCCTTTTGATACTAGTGCTTCCATTTGTTCAGAGTACTTCTTCTTTAGTTCTGGATCTTTATCAATTTTCTTTTCCACACTGATGAGTCTGTTCAAGACGCTGTCGTAGTTGTCTGGCATTTTAATGTTATCATCTCGCCATAATAGAGTGGTTTGATATCGTCCATCTTTAGTTCTCTTCGTATGCTGCTGCAGGATACGAAGTGCCTTTTCATCCGGATCATTGATGGGTTTCTTTGCATTGACTTGTATGTTGTCCATTGTGATATATTCCTTCACCAGTTCATGAAGGTCGTCGTCTGTGTTAGCATGTCTGATGAAGTTCACTCTGTGACCGAGGGCTCGTGTATGGCTGCCGTGCAGGACCCAACCGAGTGGTGTTAATGAGGCCACTGGTTGGTTCTTCTTTCCTGTTTTAATTTCTTTTGTAATGAGGAGATCCCAGTTGTCTTGACCGATCAGGAGTCTGGGTCTTGCATCTTCAGTTACTATATCTTTGACTATGTCTCGAAGATGTTCACAGTCCTTGACTGCTTCTCGAGGTATTTTCTGTGCAGCCAACTCTAATTGTTTGACTGTTCTTGCATGCAACTTGCGTTCAGATGTGTGAAGTCCTTTGATGATGAAGTTTACTCGTCGTGATGTTACGTCGATCGTAGGCTCGCCGTCGAAGGATGATATGTGTAGTGGATCACAAGATCCTTCTGCTCCTATTTGATTGGCTAGGCTCTCGTCGATTAGTGTTACTGTAGGATCGTCGTCTAAGAGTGCGTAGGTATCTACAGCTCCCGCCGGTCCAGAAAGGTGAACTGGTATTATTTTCAGGAATGCTACCTTAGGAGTCCATGCTGAATGAACCTTCTCTTGTTCTTCTTTGGAGAACTCGCTTGTTTCTTCTTTCTTCTTGTTCGCTTTACTGTAAGCGTGTAACATTTTGTGATGTAAATGTACACAGTCGTTTATTTCGCATTTCTTTGGTTTACAGCTGTGTTGCTTTGTTCTGTATTTGAGGCAACGGAAACACAAGCGATGTGTCTTAGCTATATCCCATCTAGCATCGGTAGTTGCTTTTTTGAATTGTTCACACTCCATGATGCTGTGTCTATGACGTTCACATAAACCACACTTTGGTTTAGTTGTTTTATGCGTAGCGTGTACTCGTTGCTGGCGTCGCTGCGTGTTCTGAGAGGTTTGTGTTGTTGCAGCGATATTTTCAGGTAGTGCATATGGGCTGCATATTTCTGCTTCAATCTTGATGAATCGGGTAAATTTCAGAAGATCTGGTTCTGTCCTGGGATGCATTGCTGAAAACTGATACCACTGTCTCTTCAAAGTTGGCGTGAGTTTCTCAACAATAGCTTTTGTTACTTCTGGATTGAAGAGATAATGTCCCTGTGGGTATCTCTGTGGACTCAACTGTGTTGAGTGCTTGCAAAGTCCCAACTATGCTTTCCACTTTGGTGGCGAATGTACAAACTTCACGCGGAGATTCAGTGAGGCGCGGCAGAGTTCGTAGACGTTCTATCTCGGCCATTGCGATTGAGTCCGGACGTCCGAAGCGTAGCTCGAGTGATCTGACAACTTCACTTGGGTCTGCGTTTACTATTAGAAGACCTTGTACAGCTTCCTTGGCTATACCTCGAAGGCTTCGTCTAAGTCTAGACATGTTTTCCACTGCTGTTAGTCGATGTGCCGTCTCACTATAGGCGGCGCGAAACGTGAGCCTATCTTTATGAGCTCCGTTGAAGCAGGGTAGTTCAGTGTGTCTCATTGGCTGCTGATACTGTGTGGATTGCACAGCGTGTGTGATCGCAGCAGCAAGTTCCTTCATGTCCGTCCTTGGTTCTTGGACGGCCAGCGTTGTAGGCTGGTAGACGTGTGCTGGTGGCGTAGGCTGCGGCACCCTGGTCTCGGTAGCATAACCCGGAGTGTAGTTATAATGCGGTGCCGTAGTGTAGATCGGTTACCATGACGTGTTCGTTGTTGCATACGTCGAGTTCTGTGGCCAGGATGCGACGGGTTCTGTCGGTACTGGCGTTGGTCGCGACTGCGCAGGCACGTAGTTCGGTTGCCAAGACGTGTTCGTTGTCGTTGGCTGTAGGTTCGGGTGTGGCTGCGTGGTCGCGGAGTTCTGTAGCCAGAATGCGACGGGTTCTGTCGGTACTGGCGTTGGTCGCGACTGCGCAGGCACGTAGTTCGGTTGCCAAGACGTGTTCATTGTCGTTGGCTGTAGGTTCGGGTGTGGCTGCGTGGTCGCGGAGTTCTGTAGCCAGCTGGTTATTACTGGCGGCGGGTTCAGGTGCGGCTGTTCAGTCGCAGAGTTCGGCTGCCAGCTTGTCATTACTGGCGTAGGGTTCAGGTGCGGCTGTTCAGTCGCGGAGTTCGGCTGCCAGGAGGCGGCGGTGCTCACCGGCAGCGTGTTCTCAGGTTCGGTGTTCGGGTTTTCAGGCGGTGGGTTCACTGTGCTAAACCCTGCCGGTAAGGTCGCTGGGATGCACCAGGACACGGCGGTGGTCACTGGGGGTACGGGTTCGTTGGTAGACTTTATTCCGTATTGATGTGGTCTGTCAGTGATGGCGAGTAGCTGACTTGATTGTAACCAAGTAGTTACTCGTTGATTATTTCCAGCTTCCGACGGGACTGAGGATGCGTCTTCATCAGTAGATTCAGCTTCGACCTCGGCGAGGTGTGCGGTTGCTAACTTTACTAACCTTTGTGCTAGCTCCGCCTTGGCCTTGGCTATGCGACGCGCTTTTGATACTTTTTCACCCTTCTGTGATGTAGGTTTGCTGTGGCGACTTCTTTCTTTGTTTTCAGGTTCTTTTTCGTCTTGTTGCGTGGCGGCGCGTCTGACTGTAGATGCGGTCGCGGCGGGTGTTTCAGATGCATCAGCTGTCGTTCTGGTGGTCTCTGTAGTGACTGTCTCAGCCGTAGTTTCAGTAGTGGTTTCAGTAGCGGTTTCAGTAGCGGTTTCAGTAGCGGTTTCAGTCCACTCTGTAGCCGTAGTCGACGTTTGTCTGCCTTTCTTACCCGTAGACCTCGTAACCGGCATTGTTCTTGATAAGTTCTTCTAAATATTCTTCAAGAAGTTCAGTGGAGTCTTTTCAATAGCGTTTTCCTCGGATCCGGCTCTCGAAGGACCAGAAAATGTGAGGTTTGTAGGTCTCACACTAGTGCACTGGATTGGAGGATGCTACTGCTTGTTCACTTATTAAAACTCTTTAAAACTTGAAGACTATTGTTCTTGTTGATCGTAATATCTGGATTCACAAAGCACAGTGATTCGAAGGCTCAAACTGCCCCATACTTATATGAATTTACATAGGTACAAGTAGCGGCGGTAGCGCTGTCTTGATGATTTTAATTTACCAACAAATTTTCATTATGTAAATTACGTTTACGATCGACTCTAGGTCCACCAATCAGAGGCTGGCAGTGGTGGCTCAAGTTTCGGACAGGTTTTGACAAGTTCAGACCTGCTCTGAACCTGACCTAGAGTCGCTCGCGATCATGACAAAGTTCCTAATAATCAATAGAATGCTTATACTAAAATGAACATAAGGCTACGTACTTATTACAAACATTTATACATTAAATATAGGTTTCTTATTGTTCTACGAGCGGGCGTCCTGCACAGTAAACTCTCCTTCTGCATACGATACTACACAGAAATGAAGTACAAGTAGAACTAAAGCTCTTTATATCCAATATGGCGACATAGTCCGTACCGCTATTACTATTCGGTATGTATTTATCAACGGAATCGGTCCTTAATAACAACAAACAGGCATAATTCCGCACCGGGTAAAACCGGATGGTATGTAGTAGGTACTAAATAAGGCCGCCTACAAACAAAGATCGCATAGATTGCAGCTAATCGCTCTCCAGCGTACTGTTCGCGCGGCTAACACTGCACTACAAAATAAAGTGAGAAGCTCAAGTATTAAAAAGCGGAGAAAAACACCCGCATGACTTATTGATGAAGTTTATACAATAACACATTTTGCTGGTTTCACAACTTTCTAACAATGGTAAAGTAAACTAATAATAGCTTGAAAAGGAACGCTGCATCAAATTCCGAATCATTGATGTTCCTACCTATTATTTTTGAATTCCAATCAAATACAATAGACCTTATTATTGAATATATTATATAGATAAGTTTTATATGGTTTATGTATGTATTTGACCGCCCATTAAATGTTGACATTTTACTTAGGGTGACACCACCCTAAGTAAAATGTCAACATTTATATATATTTTTTTTCGATTCTAGGATCCGTTTGCGTAATATTAAGCTTTAAAGTGCTAATTTTTGTTAGAGTCAAGTGTCGCAATGCCAGTTACCACGTTAACGAGTAATAAACGACCAACTTAAATTTGTAGTTGGAGAATTGAACGTGACGTTTATCGATATGTGAGAACATGTTTTTCAAATACAATGTTAAGTTTGTTTTTGGGATAAATTCATCCCAAATCCCAACTACGGAACCCTTCATTGTGCGTGGTCCGACACGCACTTGGCCGGTTTTATGGTGAACAAATAAAGAGTATTCGATTCTATTCTCACCTCGAATTGAATTGAAAGCTCTAAATAAAGGGCGAATTTTCATCTTAAACTATAAAATAGTTCGAGCTCTTGGTTTGCTATAAGCAGCTCAAAGGAATCAGCGGTATTTTCCCGGGTTTCGCATGATAAAGGGTGATTTAAGAAAACATTTAATTAAGTTAGTAGCTAATTATTACTACAATTCGGACCATTGAATAGATAAAAGAACTTCTTTCATCTATTCTGTACTTAAGACGGTATCAAAAAATCATTGTTCTTAGGTTTGAAATCACCTACTGAAAAGTTACGAGACACTTTCATTTGTTTTCTTTTGCTTTATAGAGTATTGTTTGTTAGTAGTGGTATTTCTGTGCTATTGTAACCTACCGGTGCTAGAGAGGCGCCGTGAGCCAGATCGTCGGACAATAGTGCACAAGGGGACAATGCGGAACTTGCCACCTTTTGTGCAATCGATGCTTTTCGCTTAGAAAAACAACACTTTTTGTGGTTGTATCATCACGGTGTCTTTCTTTATCGCTGCCGTTTTTCACAGAGCAGAGCAATTTGTCTCTTTACTTTTTTTATTCGATTTTAATTTAATTAATTGAAGATGGTTACGGTGTAATTTATTCTTTTTTTTTTCCTTTACGATTACTGATTCAGTTTCGTTTGTATTTATTTTTAGACTCGAGAACTTTTTATTTTATTTTTAAAACCTCCAAGAAATACTAATGCATTGTTTTTAACATTGTTCTTAACTGTCGTATTGAAACCACTTTCCGTTATAATTTCTAAATGGAGTTCGAAATTACTTCAGAAAGTGTTATAAAGAGATTACTTTATAACAATTAATCTTATTACCGAATTTCAACTTCATGAACCATTATGAAGCTCTTTCATTTAGTAATTCCTAACGACCTCCCTGAAGGTCATGTTTCATCAACTCATTAAAAACTAAACAACATCGTTATAGCGTCAAAATTAATCATGAATCAAATCGCGTGACACGGCGACAGCGACACTGACGCCACGGCGCGCGCGACAAAACGCCTTGACGTCGCAACAATAACCCGTCAGCTCCGATACTACGAATACAATTAATATTCTGCCACCACCCAACCAAACGCCCCTTACTCCCTAATTACCAATACATTTTCAACCTTATTCTAATCACAATAAAGCCGTAATTCCCCTCATAAATTGTATTTAGATAAGGTTAAGTTAAGCGTGTAACGATGAATGGACATATTAAAGATTAATTACGATAGCTTGTTGTCGTATTACTCAATAGATGTTTGTTTCAGTCGTTTAATTAGGCGGAGAATTCTGTTTCCTTGTTTTGTACATTTTGAATGATGATTTGACTTTAGCTGCCATCTCTGCATATTTTATTGTTTTACTAAAAGTAGATTTTAAAGTTATTCAGTCATTTTTAACCATTTCATAAATAATTAGTTGAAATTCAGAAGCATAAGTACCACAAATCTATGTAATTCATACATTATCAATTCAGTTTCATTCACTGCTATTTAAAGGGATCGACGTTACTGATAAAATAATGCCATTTACAAAAATTAAAAAACTTCACTAATAAAATCAATGAATCCCAAATCAAACAAGTGTCAAACTCGTTTCTCAATTAAACCGTTATTTTACGATAACCCTACAACCGCTACGTTAATTGTCAGCCAAGTAGTCGCTATGACCGCCTGACAGGCACAATTTGGTCGCATCAGACCCCTGCGGCCGCCGTGTCGCGATGACAGCTGACGGCTGATGACACGAGGCGGCCGGATCAGTTGACAAGCAGTTTTGTTTAGCTAAAAGTTTGGAACGCGATGATTTGAGGGTTCGGCGTGATTCGATTAATGTTGGTATGAAGTTTTATGGACTTATTTAATCGGGTTTTATTTAGTAAGGATTTATTCTTAGACTCGCATATTGTCTTTTGTTTCTTAGTTTTCAAAGCATAGAACAATCATATATTTGCAGTTGGACGCTCATAATAACATTCGAAGAATCACAAAGTTCATTAATTAAGGAACATTTGTTCGGATACTCGAAGCGAGACGGATATTAATTTACGCCTACAACGAAATCTGAAATACGAAAAGTCAAAAATGGGACAATAATGTTATCACTTGTCACAACCCTTCTCTCCATTATCAACCTTGACGTCCAATCAAACGTTACAGTTATTACGCGTCGAATGATTTCCAACAAAATGATTTCATGTCGGACACAAAACATATTCAACCCTTTGAATAGACAGAAAATGTAGACTGACAGTACAATTCGCGAACGGGGTCGCGCGAACCGTCGGGCGCGCGTCGGGTGTCGGCAGCGGGGGCTATATATGAGTGACGTGAAATACATCGAGTAACGCGCCATCGAGTGTCTATCGATTCCATGTCGATCATGTACAAACTGGTTATTACTACGTCTTGTGAACCGCGATCATTTGCAAATCGGTTTTCATTTGCTTAAAGTGTTTGAGGGTTAGGGATGTCCTATTGTGATGGATTGAACACAAAACGTATTAGTTAAGGCAAACATAAATGATATAAATTTTTATTACAACTTTTGTTTTTTTTTTGGATGGGAAATCATCAAATAACTTCTCCCGCTCTGGGCGGAGCGGGACGGGGTGTGTCACACTCTTACTGACTAAAACCCACCCGTATTCCTTCCATTGCCTGTGTTGCCGGGGCTTCGGTGACCCATTAGTACCTTCTCGCGACCCCGGCAGGCATCGGCCCTAGTGGACCCCTACATATGTGCTGACGATCTCTTTGAGGCGCACTTGGAATACAATGCACCGTCGACCCGGGCCTGGTCCATACCGGACGGTGAGCTGCCCATTGTTCTCCTGTCTCCTGCGGCGGCTAGGGGCGAGAGGGCGCGAAATTTGCCTTTCCCTCAACCGTCCCGCCTCCTCCTTCGCGAGCATTACGGCTTCGCAGAAGGAGGTGA
This sequence comes from Atethmia centrago, assembly GCA_905333075.3. Lineage (NCBI taxonomy): Eukaryota > Metazoa > Arthropoda > Insecta > Lepidoptera > Noctuidae > Atethmia > Atethmia centrago. The sequence continues at coordinate 1,922,096 of HG995370.1, forward strand.
CGGCTGCCCATGCCCTCTCGCTCCGTACCATGGCCTGTACCAGGGCCGGACGCGAGAGGTCTCTGCCGCCGATCGCGTCCACGAGGACACGGCGGTGCTCTGCCCAAGCCGGGCAGACCTCCCCCGTGTGCTCCACCGCGTCCTCCGGGTTTATTACAACCTTACGGTTGGAATCATAATATCATAAGAGAAAAATTATTTCAGAAAATATCCCTGCAGTTGCGAGCAAAGTAGCTTTTCCTCTCTTTATTTTGCAAAAAATAAATAAACAGCTAATGATATTCCTTCTGTTTTCATTTTAATCGAAGAATTACCTTTATTAATAAAAATAAAATTTTAACTAACTCAAAAAAAACTTACTTTATACTTCAATCGAGGCATTATGAAACTTTTAATCCAATATTCAAATGAGCTCCGAGGGTCACATTTATCTAGACTAGAAAATAGATTTAATCTCTCGGGCAATCCTCTTCAAATTCAATATTGTACTAAACCAAGTTTAATAACGTAAAAATACTCTGAATCGAAGCTGCCCATTAAATTCGTCACTCGTTTGTATTGCCAGCGGAAATTAAACTATACGTCTTCTGCATAAAATTGAATTTAGTGTAAAAGGATTGGGTTATAACTCTCGGCATTTTCGATATTTTTATTTGCAACGGAGGCCAGTCGCATCGTCGTCGGTCCGCATGGAAATGCTAATAATGGGTTCTGCAACCTTTTCCTAAGAACGAAAAATAAAGAAAAAGTCTCTTAAGAGTTTTTAGAAAAATATTCTGTGATGATTATTTTTGACCCCTTTTGGGGAGATAACAGATTTTCTGAAAATGGCTAAAACGCTGAAAATGGTAAAAAAATCTTTAAACACAAAACAGTGTTTTTTGGTTCTACAAGCAAACCAAAACCCTGCAATTTTATAATTATGCCAGGCATGCACCGTAAAAACTAACTGCCATAACTTTTTATACGAAAAACCAGCTAAAGCACAACAGCGTTCTTCCTTCCGTATACGAAGGAGAAACTTCTCAAATTGCCGAAGATATAACTCAACTTAATGCAATCCCATAACGCTGGCTTAAAACAATCAGTTTCTAGCAGGCAAGAACATTTTTTAGCGGAACAAGCGCCCATTCCATAGCTGCGGCAGTAACTATAATCGTTAGTGTAGCCTGTTCTAAAGTAAAACGCGCCGACCGTGTTTTAAATGTTAAGGATCCCTTACACGATAGCTTATAATGGCATTAGTAAAGCGTTCACTGACGCATAACGAACACTTCTAATGGGCTTCTCGTAGCAGGTATATAGTAGTTGACAAGTAGAGCGTTTTGTGAAGGAGCGCGTCTGAGAGCAAGCAATGTTTCTTTGTTCCGGTTTTAAGAATAGCTCGTGTAATTACAGGCACTGCTTTATCTCTTGAATGGCCACGCACGCGCAGACTCTGGTGTTGCAGATGTACATAAGCAGCAGTGGCCACTTACCATCGGGTAGTCCACTTACTGGTTTGCTACCCAATAACAGAGATAAAACTGTCTGTTCCTCTCTGCCTCCGTGGTAGCAAAGGGCCAGGCCCGGTGCAGCGCTTATTTGCGAGCGGAACATAGCCGCCTGGTGTTGTGCCGGCGTGCTTATGTTCGCTTGCTGCAATGTGGTAGATATAAAAGGTTCTGATTATTAATTACTAGTAGCTCTGCGAACAGTAGACCTTAAGAGCACAAACTTTCTTGCAACAATTAATATACCACTAAAGTTATTTGATTTGGATAGGAGACAATAGATTGTTCGAACAAAGCTGCACTTCGTTCGGACGCAATCTCTGCATTTACTGCAGGAATATCCTATGATACCTATCGCCAGATAGTAAGCAAAGGTCAACATCGAAATTTTCGAAATTAATTCCGATCGACGTGCCATTGATACACGACAGCAGTCGCAGCCATGCCCAAACATGCTTTGGGTAGTCAAAAGAGTCAGAAAACTGATTGAAGCTACCGCGCTTAGCCAAAAAATTCGTGGCAAGTGACAAGACGATAATTATACAAAAATAAACTAACCTAGAGCAGAGGCGTCCCAGTGGTAACGGCCGCAACTTACGAGTTGTAGATCGTAGGTTCGAGCCCAGATATGCGCTTTACTTTGTGTAAATTATTTCATCATCACTGCTCCCAAAAAGGTGAAAAAAAACATCGTGAGGAAACAAAAAACAAAAAACTCGAACACATGTGACATGTACCAACCCGCACTGTGCCCGCGTGGTGGAATACGGCTCACTCCCTCTCACAGAGAGGAGGCCTGTGTTCCAGCAGTGGGAACATTGATTATGTAAATTAACCCACCATTCACCAACACGAACATGTTAAACACGCGACTTTACTTTTGAAGCTACTTTACACCTAACAAAACTCACACAAAATGTTAAACGGTACCTAATCATTTGGCAAGAGACAACGACAGCGCGATCTAGCAGTGCACAGTAGCACTAACTAGTGACCTTATTGTAAAACTAACATTTTAAAGCCTTGTTTTAGAGAATTCTGAAAATTATTTTCAGAATTCTCTAGTTTTGCGATGAGAAGAGGGTCCCAGGTGCTACATCAATCCCTACCTAGTAGTTAAAGGACCGACTCAACTGGTAGAAACAAAGGTAAGCAACTTACTGCATTTTAAGGAGCTATTCAGTCTGCTCATCACGCCGAAGATTCTCATTAGTTCACCAAATATCTATGATACCAACGTAAAGTGGTACTACTGCTACTAAAAAAAAGAACAACCGAAATCGGATCTCATAAGGGAGAGATATCCAGTAGCTCTTTGGCCCTTTCTGGAGGAATTTCTAGCAAAAATCCCCGACGACAAAAAAAAAACTATAAAGTCGTAAAACCTGTATACCAAGTTTCGTCCAGAGCGGTTGTAAAATACGACCTGCAGAGAATACCAACAAACTGACAGAGGAACGCAAATTTTGCCAGACTTGCCTGCACTTCGCTCGCTCTGCTCGCTCAATCAATAAGTGCGTAATAGTGTGTATTCGTTTAGTTGCCGAAACTAACATAAAAGCATAAACTGACGCCTGTATTTCCGAAGGGTTGGGCAGAGGTGTATCTTTTTTAGTACGCCCACATTTAATTTCGATTTTTTTCGCATGTTGTCTAGAAATATATTTGTATTCATTTACTAGCAATGGTGTTGTATTAGTTGTATAAAGGCTTTTACAGACTGAGGCGATATCGCGGGTGCGACAGGCATATTGCTGCCTGTCGCGCCCGCGATATCGCCTCAGTATGCAGGAGCCTTTATCATTTGTTACATAAAATCGGACTTTTATAGATTAACAAAACGTCTCTAGGCTCGTTCAGACTAGCGCGATATTGCGGGCGCGACAGGCAGCAATATGCCTGTCGCGCCCGCGATATTGCGTCAGTCTGCACGAGCCTTTACAAAAAACATATGTATTCTTGAAAGTAGCGACTTTTAGTGGCCTGAATTCCAGAAACACTAGCAATTATTACTTTCATAGAAATGAAACTGTTCTCAAGGCAATGTGTTGCCTATAACATTATGCTAATATAGCACACAAGTAAAACAATCTCGAATGTAATTCTCACATGTTCAAACCTTGAAAACAAACATGTGATTTGAATTTCAAATTTATCTTTAAACGGTAAAGGCAATGTCTTGAATCTTTACAATTTCCACGCAGGATTTTGGAACAAGTATATATACATGTTTCACGTAAATTTTCCAACATCAAAATAATACAACCTGCAAATATTGTAAATGTGAAAGTTTGTATGGTTGTTTCTAAATCACGCAAAAACGGCTGAACGTATTTGCATGAAATTTGGCACAGGGTACACACGATCTTGATTAGGATATTTTTCATCCCGACAGCACGATTCCATAGAATAATCTTCCACCTTCACGCGGGTGAAGCCGCTGGCAAAAGCTATATTCTTAGATTTTAAACTAACTTTTGAAGGAAAAAGGGACAAGATAACGAGGTTCAATCGTTACCAAACTCTTTAACTTAGTTGCATGCATTATGCACTGATATTAGGTAGAGTCGTTTCCACATTGCCTAGTAAGAGTTGAATAGTTTGTAATGTTGAGTGGTATCAAACACAGCTAGAGATGACTAAATATGTAGTTACTAAGTAAACCTACTTGTGAAAGAGCTACCACTTGCTGTAGTTGTAGTTTAAATAGCTAACAATATTCCTAGTTTATTGCACTCAGCTATAATAAAATGGTTGACATGGATTCAAGTGCCCTACTGTAGCAAAAACAACAATCCAAAGCTTGAAATTGGATAAGTTGATAATTATAAGGAAAAAGCCATTGCTTTTCAATTTCTAATGAACAGAAACATTCGTAATGAACCTTACTTTATAATCCGAAGTTACATCAGAAGTCCTTGGCAAGTTATTTTCATACATTAACGAATTTCACTTTGGGTTTACATTTCGTACCGGAATATATAATATGCGTCAACAAGTATAATTATTTATCTTTCTATGTATACGAAAAACATAATTATATTATATACTGTAAATTAGGACATTTTAATAATTTTATTATTTTCAGGAAATTATTTCTGAAGCACCAGGACTTTTCACAGTATTGTTGCTTTTATAGATTTCCTGTAAAACGTCTCCGAATGAATCGTAATTCTGTTTACAGTCACGGGCTCAAAACTACACTTATTACATGCCAGATTGAATGTGTTACTTATTTTGAGTGTTAAATCAACTAGACAGTGCACCATTGAAACTAAAATATTCTGACCTGAATAAGGTCAGAATATTTTAGTTTTGTATTTTGGTTTTGGTCAGTTGGTTACTTTCGAATATTAAGTTATTTTTCACTTTGTAGTGTTTTCTTGGAAGACGGTTGTTTTTTTTTTTTTGTAAAAGAGTTTTATTTTCACGTTTTGTTTATACCACTACTTGCTTTGTAAATATAAATGACAGGAAGTTAATATAACATCGTCAACATGAATTAAGTGGAAAAATACGTATTATTGAAGCTAACTCCAAAACTCGCCAAGCAAAGTTAATAAAAGTTATAATTATGGGACCACCGTGCAGGCTTCCTCTACCATAAGAAAAAAGAATTTTCAAAATCGGTGAATTTTCAAATTGACAAAGTATCGATGAACATATGAAAAAAGTATATAAATATACAGACGAATTGAGAACCTCCTCTTTTAAGAAGTCGGTAAAAAAGGTCAAAATATTCTTCACATCAATGAAGCAAATAAACCCATCAGCTAATAAATTCTCTAAACCCTAATACTTCGAACAAATAACATCAGTCAAGTACAATCTCAATAACGGTGAAGGAAAACATCGTGAGGAAACCGACATGTCCTAGAAACAAAAAAAAAAAAAATTTCGAAGACATGTCACATCTACCAACCCGCACTGGGCCCGCGTGGTGGATTACGGCCCACTCCCTCTCACAGAGAGGAGGCCTGTGTCCCAGCAGTGGGAACATTATAGGCTAATGATGATGATGATGATGAAGTGCAATCCTAACAAATAGCCGAGTAAACGTCGCATAATAGTGCACATTAGAGATAAAGGAGGGCCACACCGGCGAGAGATTATGTTGCGCGACAAATGGCCGCCGCGCTGCCGTTACGCCGTAATGGCGTGCGTTCTTGTGGTTACTGCCTATGATAGAATATCGGGGCTATTGTGATGTTCTCACGGGAACTGTAAATAGGGTTGGATATATTATTATGATAGTGATACGGTTGAAGTTTTGTTTCCGAGTTCGAATTATTCTATGGCCTTATTAGGCAGGCCGGACACCATACAATTGTATTACGACGATTATGGCGCCACATTTGAAACACGACACATTTAACGCCCCCGTATATTATCAAAGTCAAATCGTTTATTTCAATAAAAAAAACAAAAATAAACGATGACCCACATATCTTCACATTTACAATAATCAATATAATATAATACTTTACTAAGTAAATATTCATATATATATAAAATTCATCAATGTTAATGTGTAGGTATATAAAAATCCGGAGATAATCTTGGTCAGATCATTTGAGGACCATGTAGATTGGTGTCTGAAATGATCTTTTGAGGAAAGAACCACTTCTTTTAATCAGTACTTTTTTTCAGATTTAAGTGGAACCTGTCCAGTCAGTGCATGCATTTGTCAGTTATTGTGCAGCTCCACTGAAACTTAAGGAGCTCAATGATTTGATGAACAATACCAAAGTAAGGACATTTGGGTAGGCCGCATAAAGTACTCAAACTGCCAGACCTTCATTAAAACTAACTAGTTCAACTTTTAGGACATGTTTATAATGCATGGCGGATAAATGTGATGCATTATAAACAAGTGTAAATAAAAGTGAAGTGTCGTCTGCCAACAGTACTATATCATGATTATCCTTTAAAAATCGCAAAAGGTGACCAAAAAATGCTTTGGTCACCTTTTGCGATTTTTCCAAAGCATTCCATTGCGTTCTTCATGAAACACCACTCAGGAAATTGCATCATTACGGATTCCGTTACCCTTACCTCATAAAGGATAATCATGATATAGTGCTGTTGGCAGACGACACTTCACTTTTATTTAAACTCAAACGTCAGCAGTTGGTTACTGACACTAAATAGTGCCCTCAAAAAAGTAGTTAATTGGGTTAATGTTAATAACCTACTTATTAACGAAAAAAAAACTAAATGTATTAAGTTTACAATACCTCATGTTGGACAAGTAAAGGCGAGTGTGCTCGTAAAGGGTGAAGAGTTGAAACCCGAAGATACCACAGTGTTAATAGGATACTTTACTTACTTTGGATACCAAGCTTCAATGGGCCCCCATATAGACAAATTGTCAAAAAAGTAAATTAACTAATTTAGAGACATCCTGTTTACTTTAGTTATTTACGTAGTGTAATGTCGTACGGTATTCTGTTGTGAGGAAATGCCGCCGATATTCAGAAAATTTTTGTGTTACAAAAATGTCCATTCGTTAAATTTATAAATATAGTCCCAGACACTCTTTCATGGCCATGGTACGGAGCGAGAGGGCATGGGCAGCCGTCACCTCCTTCTGCGAGGTAGTAATGCTCGCGAAGGAGGAGGCGGGACGGTTGAGGGAAAGGTAAATTTCGCGTCCTCTCGCCCCTAGCCGCCGCAGGAGACGCCCTGGGCGTCGGGAATCCCGGGCCAGCGGAATAGCTCACCGTCCGGTAAGGACCAGGCCCGGGTCGACGGCGCGTTGATTTCCACGCGCACCTCAAAGAGATGTCGTCAGCACAAATGTAGGGGTCCACTAGGGCCGATGCCTGCCGGGGTCGCGGGAAGGTACTAATGGGTCACCGAGGCCCCCGCAACACAAGCAACGGAAGGGTTTTAGTCAGTACGAGTCTGACACACCCTCTAGCTCCGCCCAGAGCGGGAGAAGTCATTTGATGATTTCCCACCCAAAAAAAAAAGACACTCCTTCACTGCCGGGGTCGCGGGAAGGTACTAAAGGGTCACCGAGGCCCCTGGCAACACAGGCAACGGAAGGAATACGGGTGGGTTTTAGTCATTAAGAGTCTGACACACCCTCCCGCTCCACCCAGAGCGGGAGAAGTTATTTGATGATTTCCCACCCAAAAAAAAAAAAAGTTTTCCTTCAGAGACTTTATAGAGATTTAATATAATGACTGTAGCTTCTCAGTAAATTTATGAAAATCTTTTGTATGCTTATAATCTGTTTTAAAAATACAGTGATATCCATAACATACATACCAGGAACAAACCCAAATGTGTTGTTCCTACAACCAGGCTCAAAAAAATCGGTAACTCGTTTAGATGCCAATGTATACGTTTTTATAATAAACTTCCTAGCCGCGTATATGAATTTCTGTGACCAAAACACGAACGTCTAACTTAAATAAAGGAATTTTGAATAAGGGGATCACATTCGGGAAAAAAAAAAAAAAAAGTTTTGCAAACTGTACCGCATAACATATTAAATGAAAGGACTTGTTATGAGGATTGCATAAGTTTTTTTATTTTTTTATAATTTTAAAGTTGTTAGTTTTAAAGTTATTAAATAAAATATATGACCATTTCAAAATTGACCATACCTTCCCATCACCGAAACTGCAGAGCCTAAAATTTTGAAAATAATACAGAAAAGATTACAGGAAAACCTGTAAGAAATCTATGATTATAAAATAATATCGTAAATCACTCAATATTGTGCGTACAAACTTATATGTGCAGTTGCAACATGTTTTTTAACTACAAAGTTAAGTTTGTTCTTGGGATAAATTCGTACTCAAACCTTTATTGTGCGTGGTCTAACACGCACTTGGCCGGTTTTTTCTCATTAATTGCCACATCAAGAAATCTGTATCATCGGACGATGGTGTCGACATTCTGGAAGCTGTGCCACAACTGTGCATACGATGTGTGTGTACACGATATATTTACTCCGAGTTAAAATGTAGCGCAGTAATTGTGGCAATGTAAATGTGGGGTGCGTGAAGCCTGCGGCGCCGGTGTGCGGTCTCACTTATCATTTACACGCGTCTGTAGGCGTTTTTATTCTTACACACATTATTACTACCTACATGTACAAGGTGAAAAAGCTACGCTTGCTGCAGTTGGTCCGTGGACCATCTTTACATACCAAGACCCATCCGTGTCTCGGTAAGCACGAGAACCCGTTGGTACCGGCTGTCATTTCTACTTAATGATGAAGATCTACATCTTTGACGCGTAGTCAGAAGCCCGAAAGTTTGACACACAGTCTTACCAAGGGGTATCGTGTTACCCAGTAACTGGGTTGTGGAGGTAAGATAGGCAGTCGCTCCATGTAAAATACTGGTATTCAGCTGCATCCGGTTAGACTGGAAGCCGACCCCAACCTAGTTGGGAAAAGGCAGGCAGATGATGATGTATAAGATAAGTCCTTCCTAAGGTATTTCCCAATTATTAACACGCTGATTTTTCAAAGAAATTGACTGTTTTATCGTCTTTTAATTTCTCTATCTTTAGTAAGTATTAACCTACTGTCAGCCTAGTTTTTATTTTCTTATTTTAGTTTTGCTTAGTATAACATAATTTAGACATTTCTCTGTTGTCCACAGTTTTCACAACTAATTTAACTTAGATGTTGAAAACAAATAGCCGTATTTTTTTACATGAACCTATTTTCTTGGCAGTTTGAGATTGGATTGAAAACATTGGTAAAACAACACATTTCATAGCTAAATTATTGCTAAAAGAAAGCATTTGTTGCGCACAATAGCTTTGTATTTTCATTTATTTATTTAAAACGGGATATTATTCAATATTACTTATTACGCGACACTTCTAACTAATAACTATCTGTTCATCTGTAAGTTCAATCCTTGCAATATCGCATCACACACTTCCTGCTAAATATAAGTACTTTAGATAACACCCTTGTTTCCTTCATCGCCACGCATAAAATCACACACATTATTCTTGCCAATGCATACTCATGAAGAAAAATGTCCCCCTACCAAGTTAGCCATACGAATTACGTGCTGGCGCTAGCCGGTTAGATTTCACTTTACATTTCTGCCCGTCTATAAAAGTCCGCAATATAAAACGGTGCAGACGCAGTAATGTATTCAGATCCAATTGTGAACAGTGCACCAATACTATGTAGTGGTCGTTACACGAAGCGACAGAGGATTTACAATTCAAGATTGTATTTAAGTGGGGACTTGCTGCTGTCTAATGGTCCTTATACTTCACAGCGATATTGTAGAATCTTCTTTGTGAAAAATCATATTTTAATAACGATTTAAGTTAAGTGTTAATGTTATAATTTATTTATAAGCCTCTTGAATTTGAAGTGGGTATTCAACGTTTGGGAAGGTGACATTTTATTAAAGTTACAGAAGCTCTCTGTTCTACACAATAAGTACACATAAGACACCATTCTTCATGATAAAATTGAGATAACTACTACTGTAACAATGACTTGAGCTAGTTGTATTTCAATCAAAGGCTGTCTCGTGTTACTAAAAGAAGTTTGGTTCAAATTGGTCTTTCGGTACAATATATTTTGTCGGTATTGCCAGAATTCTGGTTGACCTTTATCCCTAAAGAGTATTCACGTAACAAGAAATAAATTATGTGTAATCGTCCAGGCTGTCCGTGTATCGCGACTAACAAATTTCCTTTATTGAAAAACGTTTTGATGATATTTTTCTGGAAATTCAAGCCACTTTCGTTTCCTTTGACAAAAAAATATAACGAGCTTACGCAAAATTTGTTTATATCTCGGAATTTTATTTCAGATTTGGCTATCAGAGTAATGTTATTTTTTCCTCGATACGTTTGTAGACGTGTTGTTTGTAGACGTTTTGAAACTTTTCTTATTATTGAAACAGGATCCCTTTAAGGCTAACATAGAACACTCCACTTCAGTCACTCTAACTTTGACAGTGATAAAATCTTGTTCACAGCGTTGAAATAGTGTTGAAACAAGAACGATACAAGATAGCTGATCAGTTTCAAAACCCTTTTATTAAACAGATGGAGTTATGAAAACCGTTCCGAATCACAAGATCAGATCAACGTTGATGGAATTTATATCTGTTGCCGCTATCGTTGTTCCAACTTTGATGAAGTCGCCAATGAATCGCGATGTGAACATTGGTTATCTGGATATAACTGGATTGTACTAACTTGGCATACAATGTTTAGCATAGATAACAGATAAAGCGGAGGAATATTCTACTACAAGTTACTTACCTCGGAAATTCGTAGGATTTTTAAAATTGAACGAGCATATATTGCCACGCAAAGGGATGCTGATGACTTAAGTGTATTTACTCGCAAGGTTGAGCACGCAATGTTCCAATCAGCCGAAAGGGAGTACGGAGTATGGGCTAGAGGTTATTATTATCAACCAAACTGTTTGATGTCAATTGAGCTTGACCCGTTTATTACATACAGTGGCTCTGAGTAAGTCTTACGACCTTTGTTTGCGTTTTAAACCAATAATCCTGTAGAAAAAGTAAAAGTTCAACAACTCAATAAGGTGAATTCTAAAGCTCACATTTCACGTTCCATTTTACAATAACGGGCGTTGCACATGAGGTACTAGTTTGTAGTTGACAAACTGTTTATGTTTCTTTTGTAATCTTCAAATTTCACGTCCCATTTTACAATAACTTTACCATTTTTCTTTTTTAATTTCCACATGCATGCCTTTATCGCGTTACCTTCATTATACAGACATTTGGTTTTTATTAAAACACTGAAACGTCTAGCCATTATTCGTATTTTACGAAGAGCGAGAGATGCGCTCGGAGTGCTTACAGCGCTCAATTAATAACGCTAAATATTTTTTTCGAGCTCACAGAGCGATACTCGATAACGCCGGCAGCTTCGGTTTGAATTTCAGCTGTTAATTTATTATAAGATGGCGAAATTTTCGCTAATTTCGTGAGAAGCTTGAGGAGACCGCCAACTTTACCAATTAAACTGAATTCGATTTATTTTAGTAAACGCCTCTGAAAAGGTTCACAGCGTGTTCTTGTGGGATTTACAAAAATGACTTTCAACATCCGATCAAGTTTTCGAATTACATTTTACGGCTTCTGCCGACTTTGGGAACTGTATAATACGTAATATCAAATGGATTTCAAATTCTGCATGCAGAATTTGAAATCCAATATTTACGTATTATACGTTTATTACTGAGGGGCAGTAGATGTAATAGAAAAAACTTGGAATACTTTTATTGACCTTTTTTATTGCTACCGACGTAATTTAAGACCTCGCCGAATTTAGATTTGAAGGACATAAATCAAGTTACCTACTTAATGAACCTGCTTTCGTTTGTGTTTATTTCTTTACGGAAATCGTCTTCTTTCAAGGAAATCGTCTTTGCTGTAAACTGTGGGGCAAGTACGTAACACAGTATCAGTACCAATGGGTTTGATGTTAAGAAGCAATGGATTAGCAATATACTTCAAAATCATTCAGATTGTGATTCAAACTATGGGGGGGGGGGGGGGGGGGGTAGGGTGCGGCTTACCGCAATAAAAAGTTACGACTTTTTGCTAAAATAATCATTTCTTTGATTTCGCATCCAACCATGTAGCACGCCATGGGATCTGAAGGCAAAAAACGCCGGGGCGTAACTCCGCTGCCGCGAGAAATCGCGGTACAGCGGACGGAGCTCCGGCGGGATCTCATGGTGACATGAAGAGTACGGTTGTCGCAACCCAGTGCTGGGCACGCCACGATTGCGGCGATAAGTCCCCTCTTAGAGGAGTGGCTAGAGAGGCGCCACGGCGTCCTCACCTTCCGCCTGACGCAGGTCCTCACCGGACACGGCAGCTTTGGGAGGTTCCTGTGTCGGATAAGGCGGGAGGAAACGCCCGGGTGTCACCACGGATTTCTGGCCACCGTAGGCGCGGGCTTGCGGACGGTGAGCAATGGGTAGCTCACCGTCCGGTAAGGACCAGGCCCGGGTCGACGGCGCGTTGTATTCCACGAGCGCCTCAAAGAAATGTCGTCAGCACAATGTAGGGTCCACTAGGGCCGATGCTTGCCGGGGTCGCGGGAAGGTACTTATGGGTCACCGAGGCCCCCGCAACACAGGCAACGGAAGGAATACGGGTGGGTTTTAGTCAGTAAGAGTCTCCACTCCACCCAGAGCGGGAGAAGTTATTTGATGATTACCCATCCACAAAAAAAAAAAAAAAACCATGTAGCAACTATTATTCAATTCATTAAAACAACAGTTAATATAAAAATATCGGTAAATGGAAAAAGCTTTTAATAATTAGGAATCAAATTTAATACCACAATATTATTATTTTCTTTAATAATCCTATTGGTTACATTTTAACAATAAGATAATTTATATTTTATCTCCCTTTCGATCTACTTTAATAACTCGATACATCTCAAATGTATTCAGTATCTCGGTGCAGCCGCAATCAGTATTGTTATAGCATCGGATATTGTTTATCTGTATAATACCCTGGTATTTACTTTGCTTACCAAGTAGTTCCCTTTATTTAATTGCTTACGTTCAACTGTATCTACCGCTCCTTAATTGTGTTGCCGTTTATTTTATTATTTAAATTCCATACTTTCGGTTCATATTATTTTCTATTCCACATAATCATAATTTGAATCTAATTCCAGATACTTTTGGAAATCATTGCGGTATATGGTGCAACATTTCTTATCATTCACCAAAAACGACAGTTTGCTGGACCACTTTGTTTGGAGTGTTTTTGATTCGTTTTGTTGTGAACTAATCTTGTTACATCCTAGTGCTGCATTTAGTTCACCTTTGTGCAAAAATGGCCTATAACTTTCTTTTTTTGAGTAAGTAAGTAATCATTACCGGTGAACATAATAAATTAATAACCTTTCATAATATAAAAATAAGTATTTCTATTAAAATGACATCAAAACTCTACTTGAAACTTGTCCTGTAAGTTAAAGAGACGTCGAAACTTGTCTGCGTTCATTAAACGAAGGGCACTCGAACAGTAGACGTGGATAAAAAACTCCACACAGAACCAACCGGCAACCACTCTAGAACGAAGACGACTCTTTAAATGTGTACGAATGGGACGCGACAAGGGTGAACGAACAAATGCAACAAAGACAAGTAATTTAATTTTAGTTCTTTAAGTAAAATGAATGTGTACCTATTGAAAGTTTTTTTTTAAATAATCTATGCCTTGATAAACTTAAATTACATAGTTATAGTATTCGCAATATAAGTCCAGACCTATAAAGATAATTTAGTTCAAAATTTAGTTAAAATACAAAAGAGAATTTCTATAAAAAGTAATAAAAACGATAATAGTATTGGGGACATTATAGCACCCTGGGGTACTCCAACTTTATTACTTTTATGTGTCATTAGATAAAGCTATTGGACGTAATAGACAGCATTTATAATTGCGTTTAAGATTGGGTTTTTCAAATAAAATTATATTTCTACGAACACACTCGTGGAGCTATTAGTGAAAGGAATTTATCATTACATACTGATAACGTGGCAGACACTGTCTCGTGCTCTAGGTATAACGAGAATAAATAATGAGTTATACGGAAATAAAATCTTGTACTATAATAGTACAAGCTTTAGCAACAGTAGCAATAAGCACAGCGTAAATGAATATAAAGCAAACTTCACTTGAACTTTACTCATACTTTACTCGTCGTAGTTTTTGCAAAATTGTCGGAACTGAAACATCACTAGAGTTTGACGGTCGCAATTCATGTTGACCTATGACTCTCGAGAGTCCGTCTGTGACGTCACTTTCCTTAGCAACGGTACCGTCCGCACACGGAAATATTCACAGATTTACCCCCGATTTGAAAAAAATACCCTTAGTGACCCTTTTAGCCCTAATTAAGTGAAATAAAAACAATCAGAGTAAAACACTTTTAATGAAATGAACCTTTTTTTGCTCCAAACGATTTCTTTTAAACTTATTTTGTTACAAATTGATTTACAAGGATTAAACAATACACAAAGGTATTAATTTGAATCCTATGAACTACATTGCTTCAGTCGTATGGACATTCGGTTATAATAATAATTTTCCTTATTGTTCTCTCATAATCACGAACACGGTACAAAGTCAAGGTAACACTGAATAGAGACTGGTGTCTGTTGTAGATAAAACCTGTTTTACAGATCACCAGGGTTACCCTCCATCGGACAACTCACTTATGACATATGACCACATTAAATGAGCATACAGGTTGCACATAATAAAACACTATTACAAATTAATAATAACAAAAGTGAAACAAAATGCAAAATTAAAAACTAAAGTAAACAATTCTGGTGGTAAAACTGGCTTAATATTGATTTGGGGGTGTGTGGGCGTGTGTCGGTGAGAGGTAGATTAGCCCTACACTCTCAGTCTCACCCACTAACCGCTAACCGTTAACTGTAAATCGTTCCACGCTAGTAAAAGTTTTAATATACTTTCTGTGGCATTGTAATCAACGCCACGAAAATACATTTTCTTGCACTCAGCCCTAGAAAGAGGTACTTGTTTATATTATTACATAAATATGAACCCAGGAAACCGTATAAATTATGTACCAGACAGAATTTAACTATATTTGTCATACAGACATCGGTGGTTCTTCTCTTACCTGAGATTGTTTTGAGATCGGAAGACAGTTCCGAGTGATTCTTAGTTACTGTCAGTAGAATAAAAAGTTGCCTAACGGCCAGTACCTTACAGCGCCAATATACACTCGCGAGCAAAAGTATGGAATCACTTACTTGAAATTGATTCCGCGCGATCGTGAGTACTTAATAACTACTTAAGAATAATAAAAATGGTACCATGTTAACGGTTAAACTGTTAATAAGGAGCTATCTTGGATTGAGTGAAGGAGTAAGGAAAAAGATATGTTTCAATTGTTAGATACGTCGCGAGCTGCGGCCTATAGACCCCCTATAAAAGCACGTGTTATCGGATTTTCTTTATCAGTCGGCTTTCACACGTTGGTCGGTACACATCTCCGCTACTTTTGACCCTTGAACTTGGACGACAATGGTTACTACACCTACAGAAGCAGCACAAATTGTCACCCTATTGCAAGAAGGGCCAGCCAGCGGGCTGTCGCACGTCAGCTCCACATAAGCCAGTCCTGTGTTTCGAAAGTCTATAAACGATTTCGGGAGACTGATGGCTTTATCCCGAGACCAAGATCTGGACGGCGCCGGTGCACATCGGAGAGGGATGACCGTTTTATCGTGTCAACCTCTCTCCGAAACCGAAATTTGACTGGTGTCAACGTCCAACAGGAGCTCCGAAATGTTCGTGGGGTAGCTGCCAGCGAGTAGATATATAAAAAAGTTTTCAAATTCTAGGAACCAACGCCTCAATGTGGTGTTGGAAATTTAGTCAGCTATTTATTACAACAATCAAATATTTGGACATGAGTTGTTGGATAGTAAGATGCAATTGTGTGAGATAATGTGAAGGTTTGGTAGGTCTTGCTTTCTGCGTGTGTTGGTCATGAACTTAGTTTTGTCTACATTTAAGGTGGGGATATTGTCTATAAGCCACTTAAACACTTGGTGAACCCATTTTGGGCGTGAATAAACTTCTTCCCACGTGTTACCATAAGAATGTAATGCAGTATCATCGGCGAATGTAATTATGTTCCCATTGGTCAAGTCAGGTTGTTTATGTAAACTAAAAACAAGGTCGGGCCAAGGATACTGCTTTGTAGGACGCCATATTCAATCGGTAGTTCATCACAGGCCTAACCATGCACTATATGGGCACGCCAAAATTGCGGCGATAAGTCCCCTCTTTGAGATATTTCCGCCTGACGCAGGTCCTCACCGGACATGTCAGCTTCGGGAGGTTCCTGTGTCGGATAAGACGGGAGGAAATGCCCGGGTGTCACCACTGTGTGGATTGCCCGGAAGACACGGTGGAGCATACGGTGGAGGTCTGCCCGGCTTGGGCAGAGCACCACCGTGTCCTCGTGGAAGCGATCGACGTCGGAGATCTCTCGCGTCCGGCCCTGGTCCAGGCCATGGTACGGAGCGAGAGGGTATAAATAGCCGTCACCTCCTTCTGCGAAGCAGTATTGCTCGCGAAGGAGGAGGCAAATTTCGCGCCCTCTCGCCCCTAGCCGACGCAGGAGACGCTCTGGGCGTCGGGAATCCCGGGTGGATTTCCGGCCACCTTAGGTGCGGGTTTGCGGACGGTGAGCAAGAATCCAAATTGAGATGGAGACAATAGCTGATTTCTTTCCAGAAACATAACTAGTTTGATATTCATTAGACGCTCCAATGTTTTAGACAGTGTTGGAAGGATGAAAATAGGTCTATAATATTGTCGACACAGTATCTATCCCCACTTTTACGAATTGGCACTATTTGAGATTTTTTTAAAGCAGAAGGGAATACACCCGTACTAAATGAGAAATTATATATATATAAAAGTTAGAGGAGGACCAATGACGTCAGTGAATGTCTTAAGAAGCTTCCTGAGATTTTATCTACCCCTACTACACAATCATTCTTGAGGTTAGTTATTAATGATTTAATATTGAATTCGCCTGTAGGTAATAGTACTATTGAATTAACGAAAGCATTCCTTGATTAAGATGAACTAGTGTTGTATAGGGTATTAAATATAGTTATGGTCCTGAACGGGTGTTGCTTGTCTGACTGGTCGTCTTGCTGATAATGATTTTAATTGTTATTAGTAATTGTTTACTTATTTTACTTCGATGGGGCTAGTTTATCATTTCCCACTTCGAGTTACAGCAATAGCCTTATGTAAGCGGGCACGCCATTTATGCCTGGATGCTTTTATTTATGTATTAAGTTCTATTTAGGTTTTTTTATGTTGTAATTTTTATCTGCTTGAGTACGGTTTGTTCATTGTTTTATTGGTATATTTTGCATACGATTTGTATAGAATCAAGTTAATATAACTAAGCAGACAGATTTGCTGCTTGGGAGTTTGTTACACCACTTCTTCTTCCCAGCTAAAGTACTAGGAAGTGGTGAAGGGCGGGCATTTTTGGGGGACTGTCTTATGTAACTTTGACGTTCGAATAGTGCTGATTTTTAGCCTAGTTTGAATAAATGATTTTTTATTTTGATTTTGATTAAGTCATTGTATTTATTTCTGCCAAAGCAACAAAGCAATTTAGTACAAGAAAAAAAAATACCAGAACCTTTGGTGGTCGTCCGTGGTCAATACCCCAGCATACCGCAAAAATATTGAAAAGAATCTGCCACATCAGCACAAGGTAAATGTACGTAGCTGTTAACGTTAATACTTATTGCTGAAAGTCACTTAGTACCACAGTGAAAGGCTTCTAAATCCTAATGCTCGGCTGAACTCGCTCAGTCATCTTTCATGAGAACCGTTATAACTCGTTTTCCATTAACAATTGAGATCCACGATGAAAGCGGTTGCCTTTTCTTAGCCTTGAACTTGAATATATTTTAGTTCGTTGATATCCATCTCTGAATATGGCTACTCGCGTAGAATCGCAGGAAGAAAATAATATAAGATTAGTTCTAACTTATGATGCCTACGGAAGATCTCGTCTGCTTAGTTACAGTGCAAGGCTTTGTTACTATAGCAAAAATCAAATAACAGTATCTGAACGGTAATTGGTGTTATGTTTAAATAGAAAAGCTTGTTTTATAAAGACAAACAAAAAAAAATGTTGAGATGGCCATAACATAATAATATAAAATATTTAAATTAAAATTGTTCTTACAAACTCCTGCCGGGAAGTGATGAGGTTTGGTCTGACGTAGCAGCATTTTATTCTCTCGCAATTATACAATATCTCTATCTAAAATGTTAATATTGCTGACACATGGCAATGTATTTAGGTCGCAGGGTCCACAGGTACGCGCAACGCCGGACAAAGCCACGTTCATTAAAAATATTTAATTTTGACATTATTACGATATCCACGCGTTGCGGATATCTGGCATATTTGATTTCTGCGCGAAAATCATGCAGTATTTACGAGATATGTTACGTTCCGAAAGCTTCGTTCTAAGTTTATTGGATAGTAGTGGATTTTTATTGTGTTTTTCTTACTTTGTCTGTTTTTCTTGTTTGCGTTTGCATTTTCCTTGTAAGTTTTTTTGTTTGTTGTAGTTGCCGATGAACTATTTTACTTTACATCACGAGTAGCTGGTAATTCTTCTATGATTTTTATTATTTATTTAAAAAGAGGTTACAATAGTGTTAAACTTAAAACTATGCCCTACAAAACCGTTTTTACGGTTTGTCTGTAGGAACTCGTGAGTGCTAAAATCTGGCTAAATAAAACATAATGTGACCATGATACATAATGTTTTATTTAGCCAGATTTTATAAATAGTTTATCACATACCTATTGAACCTTATACGTTGCTATTCATTTATCCACACGCCCTTTTATTCCAAAAGGTCATCGGTCAGACATAAAACACTAACTCAGCGTAACCGCAGATCATACAAGAGCTTTAGCTGTCACATAGCGAGCATCTCAAACCACAAAGACTTATAACAATCTCTCATAAGTAAACCTAATCTTCAAACTAAATGCAAATTAAGACAAAAGTACACAAGCTGAAACATTCACAGCACAATACTGACACGTGTCCTGACATAAATCTTAGCTTAGGACACAAAACAGTCCTAAACATTGAGTACTTCATAAAGGACGAATTAGATGGATTCGTACAGCCCCAAGCCTTTGTAAAGCTTTGAGTGATTTAGTTCTCAGAGCTCTCAACTGATGTTTGATAAGACGGCATTGTGTGGGAGATTCTGATGATCCTTGACAACAGAATGAATTGCTTTATGAATATTTGCTGATTTTCGGTCAGTTTCCTTAACAACACAAAAAACGTAGATGTAGGGGCTATATTTCTGACGACGGCAACACATGAAAGATACACTCACTGATAGTGAAGAGTAATTGGTAGGTTATCAGCAATATTGATTTAAGTAAGTGTCTACAATCCTAAATCACTTTCCACTCTGCCATTTAGCTTGAAGGTATCAAAAAACAAATGACTATACACTTAATCCCTCGCCCAAATCCTTCACTACACTAACACGGTTTGCCACATTACGCCCATCAGCTTCAATAAGCGGTCCATCACACCACCATTAAGGATTTGCCCGAGGCAGTATCTCGACGTCAGTGAAGCGTGGCCCCCCTACTCACCGTATCATCTCGCTCAATTTATGTCAATTACGCGCACAAAGTCGCAAAAAAAATGAAAATATCGAATAAAAGTGCCCGCACACGTCCCAGCCCCAGCATTCCCTACGTTTGAACCTTTCAAATATTCATCCTTACCTTTTGACGTCTTTGTATTACCTTTTCTATATTCATATCGATTCGTACGGGATCGCTTTTAAGTCTTTATGTCTGTTTGCGTTTATTTGAGACGTTGAAATGTTGACTTTTTCGCGCTTTACGAGTTTTGATGGGAGGAATCAAAGGTTTTGACGAATTATTTGTTGATAAAATTTTCTTTATTTTGTATTTCGTCACCGTTTCTTTATGTACCTATAGGTATTTATCTTATAATCAGTATAATTGAATTGGTTAGGTACTGGTTTATTTACAGGGTCAAATTGGTTAGGTACTGATTTATTTACAGGGTCAAATTGGTTAGGTACTGATTTATTTACAGGGTCAAATTGGTTAGGTACTAATTTATTTACTGGGTCAAATTAAATTAGCTAGCGAAACTCCACAGACATGATGGCTATCGATATCTAAACACGACATAATAAAAACAAAAAAGTGTTGATGTTATTTGTTTTGGGGTCAACGACCGCTGCAGGTAGTGTTCTTACTTGAAGTATGAGTTGAGATTTTTTTTTGTTGTTTTATCTTGTTTAGACCCATCACTTGTGTGAAGTTTACACAAAAAAAAATATTTCCGTACCTCAAAAGGTAAAACGGAACCCCTGTAGGATCACTCGTGTATCTGTCTATCCGTCTGTCACAGCTGAGTTTCTTCGAATCTACTGGACCGATGAAGTTGAAATTTGGTACACATAATATGAATTTCTTTGACCCAAACACGGACGTGTAACGTAAATAAATATTTTTAAATATGGGGGTCACTTTTGGTGGACAAATTAGTAAAAAAAAACTGTAACTTGTGACACATTAAATGAAAAGGCTTACTGTGAGGGTTTAAATAATATTAAAATAAGCGGTTTTAAAGTTATTTAAGAAAATTGATGAAAATTGACCATTCCCCTACCCTTATCTCCAAAACTGCTGAGCCTAAAATGTAAAAAAAAAATACGTGAAATAGTTCTATACTTATTAATTACAGGAAAACATATAAGAAGTCTATGGTCTTAAAATAACATGGTAAATCTCTCAATATTGTGCGTACGAACTTACATTTGCAGTTTGAATGTATGGTAGAACATGTTTTCCAACTACAATTTTAAGTTTGTTCTTGGAATAAATTCATCCCAATTTCGGAAACCTTAATTGTGCGTGGTCCGACACGCTTTGGCCGGTTTTTGAACTGGTATTTAAACTACACTGTAAATAATTAAATTAATACACTGAATACTACACAGCTAGATGGACCGACGACCTTAAAATGTGGCTGGGACAGACTGGATATGGAAGGCGGAGGACAGTGTGTTGTGGCGCAGCCTGGGAGAGGCCTATGTCCAGCAG
Source organism: Atethmia centrago (assembly GCA_905333075.3). NCBI lineage: Eukaryota > Metazoa > Arthropoda > Insecta > Lepidoptera > Noctuidae > Atethmia > Atethmia centrago. The sequence goes on from HG995370.1 coordinate 1,943,311, forward strand.
TGGACTGCTATAGGCTGAGTTGATTGATTGATTGACTGAATACTTTTTGTGTCTCATACATAAGCCACAAAAAGTATTTTCATGTAAAGTTTAACATTATTAGTTGTGTTAATTATTTTGACACAGTTATACGTGCATTTCATTCAGAGTCGGAACTGTGCACCAACTTTTCAAACACATTTATAACAGAATTCGTCTCTCGTTTAGTATAATATCTGTACGACGTAGTTTCAAATTAAATGTTTTACACAGCCGGGCTCCCAAACGGGCTGGCGTGAAGATAAACTTTAGATTGGTCCACCGTTTTCTCTCGACACTCAGAATTTTCTGTGAAGTTTAAGCTACATGAATAGAGATTAAATATAGCGTCGCATAGCGACGTATGTGTGTATGTGGCTTTGACGGCGACGTCCATGCGAGATGTATCGAGAACCGACAAGATCTATTAACCTTTAATACTGTAGATTGACTACGCTTAGTAAAATACCGGCTATCGACAAAGTTGACACTCACGTCCACTCTCGTAACCGGCAAAGCCAATTTTGGGAGCAGAAATAAGTATGACATAGAGCTCGGAGGTGTCTCGGACACTGCTAGAGGAGAAATTGTCAACAGTATCTACACAAATCAAGATCGTGCCGGTTTACTCGCACTACGTAACAAATGACGTATAGATGACGGCTTTGAAGGCGATCCGTGACGAAGAAGTTTTACGATCAACGCACTTTCAGCGCCACGAAATTTATAAGTACTGCCGTCTCTAGACGCTGCCACGGCTCCGTCCAGCCGGGCGCAGCGATCACGTGCTCTGCAGGCTTTTTTTTTCGGGTGGGAAATTATCAAATAACTTCTCCCGCTCTGGGTGGAGCGGGAGGGTGTGTCAGACTCTTACTGACTAAAACTCACCCGTATTCCTTCCGTTTTCTGTGTTGCCAGGGGCCTCGGTAACCCTATCGAACTTCCACGCGACCCCGGCAGGCATTGGCCCTAGTGGACCCCTACACTTGTGCTGACATCTCTTTGAGGCGTGCGTGGAATACAATGCGCCGTCGACCCGGGCCTGCTCCTTATCGGACAGCGAGCTACCCATTCCTCACCGTCCGCAAGCCCGCGCCTACGGTGGCCGGAAATCCGACGCCCAGGGATTCTCCTGCGCCGGCTAAGGGCGAGAGGGAGCCAAATTTGCCTTTCCCTCAACCGTCCCGCCTCCTCCTTCGCGAGTATTACTGCTTCGCAGAAAGAGGTGTCGGCTGCCTATACCCTCTCACTCCGTACCATGGCCTGAACCAGGGCCGGACGCGAGAGATCTCTGCCCATCAGGCTTGGAACACGAACCGTTTTGTCGGCGGAAGAGTAGACAAAAATGACGTTTCCGTATAGACATTAGAAAGTTTTCTTCTGTCTTTAACATGGCGTTTACAAAATCAAATGTGAAGAGAAGTGTCTTCACTACCCTAGACGTCAAGCATGACGTACAATTCTTCTCAGATTTGGGATAGAAAACTTCCCAAATAGTCTACATAAAAAATGACCTAAACAAAGAGTCGTTAGTTATTTTTAGGGTTCCATACCTCAAAAGGTAATAACGGAACCCTTATAGGATCACTCTTGTGTCAATCTGTCTCCCCGTCTATCACAGCCTTTTTGCTCGAAAACTACTGGACCCATTAAGTTGAAATTTGGTACACATATGACATTCTGTGACCCAAACACGAAGGTGTAACGTAATTAAACGAATTTTGAATATGGAGGTCACTTTTGGGGGACCAATCAGAAAATTAAAAAAAGAGTTATTACACTACATTCACTTTAATAAAATGGAAATTATACTATTATACTATTTTATAAATATCTAAAGTCAAATTATATTATTTTATATAAATGGATACAACAATAATTAACAATGTACCTAGTAAAAACATAAAGGATGTTTACGTTTGCGAGACATCAAAATAGTATAATTATAGCACTTTATAAAAATAATGGCTGTATATACGCAATACACACAAATGAATTTTAACATTTGGTTGTTGGTTTTAACTTTTACGCGCACCAGCCATAAATCAATATTTATGACGTAACAAATAGACCAAAAAAATAAAGATTTGTTCAAAACACTTTGCTTCATATATTTGTTTGACAACGAATCGCAAAAATACGGTAAAATTGGGTAGTAATACACATCACTAACGACTACCCCGTTGCTATGGAAAAGTCACTGTCTACGATGAAACCCGAGTCTAGGTGTGACCTCGTGCTCGGGATGAAGAGATTTCGAGAAGGATGGACAAGCGATTCCTATTCTAAGTAGAGTAGAAATAGAAAGCGCCATGCGAAGCCTGCTGGATACCTCGCACTCTATGGACACTTACTGATGAAACTGTTAGTGTGTGCAATACGTGGAATCCTCCAATTAAAATGTTTTACATATTGTCACACTGATTATAATAATTATTCCATCACTTAATGGAAAACCAATTACAATCGTTATTGTGAATTGACACAAATAATACTAGCCTAATAATGTCATGTGTCATTACACGCAATCTGATTACGATTGTTTGTTTAAACAACAATAAACATGTTTTAATAAGTAATTTATTTGTGAGTTTTTTACAATTTTAGTAAGCCATAACATAGCTATGACTCGGCGGAAGAATGATGTGATGGGAAATGTTGTGGTTTAAAAGAAGATGGAGTGCCTAAAATAGAAAAGAGACTCCTTAGATGGTTTGGTCATGTTGAATTTAAGGCGACTAACAAAAGGCAGATGTAAATGGAAAGGGGAAATGCCCTAGAAGGATAAAGTGACCTTATTGGCAACCGGCGTGTGTATGTGGCCAGGTGTATGAACGTAAACGAAGCAAAAGGAGTAAAGATCGTTGCAGGTGGCGTGCTGTAGTTTCTGCCCAGCTACGTGAAGAAGGCGTTACTTTATGTATGTATGTTTAATAAGCCCACAATTAAGGATCATGTTCGATTAAGTCTGAGTTAGAAAATGATAACAAGGGTTATTAATTGTTAATACCCATAAAATTCAACATGGCAAAAAGGTTTAAAAATATGATTATATTGTCAAGGATCAATCGCAGCTGGTTAGTTTGTTGACTTTGCAGAATTTTAAACGGGCTCTGTGTATTTCCACTTAACTATCACTACAAGAAACCTTCCAATACAAAACCTGCACATAATTCAGCCCAAAAAGGAAAAATATATAGTAAGCTAGTAATATTTTATTGATGGCTCAACTATGTCCCAGTTTTTGTCCCTGCAACCCCGCCTAGACAGCCCCCCGGGGGGTTGTAACACTACAACTATCAACTACTGTCGTTATGACGTCACAAGCCCCTCTTCAGAAACTTGCCACGACTTCTATTTACTTGTTTTGCTGGATTTTCGTGAATATTCATAAGTTGGGCGGATTGTAGTAATATTATGAGAGTGTTTCATTAAATTTTATGTTTGTGCTATGATAGAAGCGTGGTAAAGTTTTACTCATAAGCAACCATTTCATTTCATTTCTGGTTGAATTATATCTGAAGCTGATCATTATACAGCACTCGTGCAATGCCTTATCTTCACGCTATGGAGGGTGGGTTCAAATCCCGTCCGGTACAAAATTGTAGTACATTCTTATTCTAAACGTGAGATTATTATAGGATTATGTAATCACCCACGCATACAGGAAAATTCCGTATGAAAAACGTATTAGGATAACGTAACAGGTTATTATTCACAGTAGATATTGAACAAATATTATTAAAAAAAAAAACTGGCCAAGTGCGTGTCGGAACACGCACATTGAATCCCAAGAATAAACATAACATTGTAGTAGAAAAGAATGTTCCCCCATACCTAAAATCCAATTGAAATGTAAGTTTGTACGCACAATATTGAGAAATTTACCAAGTTACTTTAACAACATAGACTTCTTATAGGTGTTTCTGTAATCTATAAGTAAAGAACTAATTTGCATTTTTTTTTCCAAACTTTAGGGTCACTAGTTTCGGAGATAAGGAGAATGTTCTGTTTTCTTAAATAATTTTAAAATTATTTATTTTACAATGATAAAAGCTAATATTTGAGAACCTCACAACAAGCCCTTTATTTTATGTCACGCGGTACAGTTTGCAAAACGTATTTTTTTATTTTCTACTTTACCGCACGCGACTGTTATTTCGAGCTTTTTAGTTTAATTTGTGTATTTGGAATTGACTCACTACTACCTTTTATTTGATACCAATATAGTTGTAATTTATTTAAAAAAAGCCTTCCCCTCCCTTTTTTTGTATTTGCAGATGCAATATATACGTATAAATATTAAATAACCTATGTTACTCTCACAATATTAAGACAAATCTACCAACATCATTTTTTTTTAAATCTATCAAGCATTTTAGGCCATACATACTACATAATCCAGAAAAACATTGCCCTCCTTTTAGGGGAGTCGAATAAAAATTAAAAAAAATACCTTGAAATTAAATCAAACTGTTCCTATTTTAAACACAATCCACACACAATTCCATTTTTTTTTCCAAAATACCGTGTACTACGATATGCACAGCTATCAGTTCAAACCGCAGCGCACACTGGCGGTAATTCAGCCCGTAATTGAATTCCTATCGCGCTCAGCACGTGATATGTAGGGTCGGCGCTCACTTGCCATCAATTACGCCGGCGGCTTTTTTGGCAGCAATATTAACGTTGTCTCTTGTGTACCCGTGCTGTATTGTATCGGTATGCGTAGGTTGATGTTATGTGTGAATGTGCTCGAGGGAGAAGTTTAACATTTTCTAAAGTCGAAATGAGGATATATGAGTATACGGGATACATTCCAGCCCCATACGGAAGGCCATATGCAATAATGCAAACATAAAAATGCAATTCCATTTATACATTAATTAAATTGTGAAATATGAAGCTGTCATCTCGTAGTTATGTATTTACCTTCCCTTAACTTGTAAAGCCGTTCCGCGTATCCAATTCGGAGCTTAACAATGGAAAATCAATTATGTCTAATTAGCTGTCCTTGACCGATAAAAACAATTACTTCGTACAGTTTTAAATTGATTACCTACTTCGTTTAAAAAACCTTTTAAAGCCATTGCTCTACCTACAAAAGTCATTTACCTATCTCCCTGAACGAACCCATTTTAGAGGTTATATTTAGAAATCCCATTTGTATCCCCACCAAGGTATCGCACAAAAATATTCTATCTATCAATTTATAACGGAACATCGAAACTTTGTAACGATACAACATTTATAAAATGCTAACTATTATGAATATCAATATTATTTACTTATACTGACGGCCTCGTTGGTATTGAGGTCGAAACGATACTGCTGAACAAGAGGCCCTGGGTTCAAATCCCAGGTCGGGCAAAGTGTTATTGAGATTGCCATCAGTAATTTCTCAATAGCAGCCCGGAGTCTGGATTTGTGCCCGGTTGATGACAATAGGCTCGCCCCATTACATGGGAATTAAACTGGCGAAATGTGGGTTTACTCTGTATTAAAAGTAAACCTCTGCCTAACCCTTCGGAAATTACAAGCGTGATGTTATGTTATGTTATATTATGTTACGTTATGTTTTGTTACTTATAACAAACTTTATAATGATAAACATAGGCAACTTACGATCAAAACGAGTTGGGATTCCGGATGATGCTAATTTGACGAGCAATGGCACGATCCATACCTTACTTTTGGAAGGTTATGTAGAAATTACTAATGGTAGGTAACACAAGTATACGTATAGAGTTTCATATATTACCGATCTACGGCGTCAATTGATCCTCAAAAATTAATATTATAATCACTAATCTTTATCGATTCACAATTAAAACGCTTAGGTACATACTAAACAAACTCCTCCCACTTAATCTCAAATCAAATCAAGTAAACCTGTAGCTGACGCCTGGTACGCTACCAGCGAACGTGGTATTTATTCACCAAGTGACCTCCGAAATTTACAGGCTGTGGTGATTACGGGCCTCGTTTGGTGATAACATCGATCGGGCATTTGCAAGCCAATGGGACATTAATAGCCCATTGCTTACTAAAAGCCTATTTATATTGGTACATAAAGATCCCGCTTTCGAGCCCCGGCAGAATAACAAACGGGAGAATATTGTTATTCCCTGTCTTTAAAGGTAGTTAGTTTATAATTTGACTTTTGAGATGAAGAGTAAATGAGTTTATTCATTCGGACTAAGGTATTATTATCAGCGTTGTTATTATGTTTAATATAGCGCATAACATTTTCAAAAAAATAAACTAACATCATTCATTTAATATAACCATATTAATTTAATATTTAGCGTGAAAAATCAGACAAATTTATTTAAGTGCATGGTGATCAAAATTGCACTTAAATAAAGTTTATTTAAATTATATGAGCACAAACAAATTATAAAAAGAAAAAAAAATGAGAAGTTTAACAAAAAGGAAATGGAAACTCGAATGTATTTAAAAATAAAAACCGGCCAAGTGCGTGTCGGATCACGTACAATGAAGGGTTCCGTAGTTGGGATTACTTGGGGTGCATTTATTCCAAAAACAAACTTAACATTGTAGTTGAAAAACCTGTTCTCCCATACATCGATACGGACATATATGCCACGGTCAATTCTCCAACTTGCAAATTTAAGTTGTTCGACTATAACTCGTTAACTTGTAAAGCGTACTTAGCCGTGATAGTGTTCCTTTTAATTTCATTATTACATATATTACTACTGCCATGATTTTTTTTCACATCTCCATAAACAACCATTTAGCTGGCATGGTGGGGACACTTAACAAAAGTTAGCACTTTAATGCTTAATATTACGCAAGTGGATCCTTAAATCGAAAAGTAGTGTTCACAGACCTGCAATATATTTGCAAAAAAAAAAAAACATGTTTTTTTTTAGCACTTTGTCCGTGCCAAATTACAGCTTTATAGTACTAGACGGACATGGTGAAACTGTAAGGGTTCCTTGTTTACTACGGAACCCTAAAAAGATGAATGAGTTTCAAAACAATAGCTATATAATGGACTCCACGAACGTGTGAAAAGGGGGATTTTTATCCTTCATTGGCGTCGTTGAATGGGTTTTTTAAAGGGCAATAAACTTGTCACAGGTCATTTAATATTATAACGTTCCCATGTCGAGTTACGAGCTTAAACTCGTTCGCAATATTGTGTCCCATATTATATTATCTTATTTTCTAATAATACTCTGAGGAGAAAATCAATATGATGCGTTAATTTTATTACTTTTAGTAAATTGGTTAAGAGGTCAGACAGCTATTGTGATTAATTTTAGAAATAACTCAGTTTTCGCTGTTCAGAAATTTACTCAAAAAAAAAGCTGAATATCTAGAAAATGCTATGATTATCTAACACAAGCATTTCTACAGAATTAACTTTAATATAGCAATATTTTCAGTCAGGCTGTAAATATTGTGTTGGTAAAAATACATTCTAGGTACAAAAATAATGTTACCACCAAAAATTGTTGTTATTGTCTTAGATAGTTTTTATTCGTCTAATAAACATGAGAAAAGGTTGTTGTCCTACAAATACTCGTAGATATTAATAACTAGATATTTTGCCAGATTTGATGATATTTTACCAATAAAGACAAACGATTTCACAATCGAGATTTACTTTTATTAAACACAAATAAACTTGTTCAAATTTTACTTCGTTTACTTACCAATATATTTTAAAACAAACATTAAAATCTGGCTGTTTACACGGTTCCCTGAAATTAATTTCAAATTTCAATCAAAACTTTTGTTGAACAAACAGTAAGTTTGTTCGTAAACTGAGTTAAATAAAAAAAGTCGAGGTGTGAATAACAATACAAATGGTATTGAAAGTGGCCATTTTACGTGGAATTGATAGGCGGGCGCCGGACGAGCGTTTATTTCGTCGGCTGTGCGACAAACTGCGCCGACATAAAACGCTCAGTGAGCCTATCCGATGCAGAATGGTCACACAAAATGCGTTAAGTTTCCATCGGTGACGTAAAATGTGTCATTCCAGCGGATTGGTAGTAAAAAGAGTGACAAAATGTTTGCGAGTTGGTCCCGGTGGGTTCCGTACCTACAGTTTTACTTTCTTTTTTGCTGCTTTGTATAATAATAATAATAATAATAATAAACCGTTTATTTTCTCTTCACAAGTTATGAACTTAATCCTAAAATTTTACAGTAGTGCACGAGGAGCTAACTTTGTGAGAGACTGGAGCCTGAGGTAGGTTTATAAAAACCTGTATTACAGGTCACCAGGGCCCTCCCGCGGCTAGAAGCCTGCTGCTTTGTATTGAAGGTCTACGCTGTTTTCCGCGTCGTGTACATGTTCTAGATATCGATCCGAACTAAATGTTAGTATCATTAATAATAACCTATTAAATTACAATTGTTACCTTACATATATGAGCCCTTTATTACACATCGAGCCACAATAACGTACACAATTCGAATCACGTTGGTATTTACAAATTACAGAAGCGAATACTTATGTATTTATAAATGTACAATGTACGTGAGTCCAATGTCGATATTGTATACATAAATAAATAGGAACAGAAGGTTTACCTACTAAATACAGTACAATACAATATAATAAAACCAGAATAGACACTGAGTGTAACAAAATATGGATAGTCCGCGCCCAGTTATGTTATTTTGCTATGGAACTAAGATATTAAATAAATTTAAAAATCTGTTTCATGGCTAAGGTAAAGGTTTTGTCAAATATGCCTGCCTCTTTAACCATTTTCGAATGTTCTCTTATTGCACTCGTTAGCGCGTTTTACAGTTTTGAATTTTGAATTTTAATTTTAATCATAATGTTTTAATTTTCATTTTGATTCTCATAATATGTTTGATTTTGATTTAATGTTTTATTCTAATTTCGATGATGATTTTGTTTTTTACTTAATGTTTGTTCTTTGTTTCTAATTATTTTTTCAATCCTTACTACAAGTAAAAAACCTTGTTAAAACGTATATTTAAGAAACTATTTTTATGTAAGTGCTGTGTGGGCACGTACACAGCACTTACATAAAAAATAGTAAGTGACTAATTCACCATAATTCAATGCTTATGTATCTTTTTTATTACGTTAATGTTTTTAGTGTCGTTGGTGTACCTTTCAAATAAAATAAAATAAAAGGATTGTTTTTAGGGTTCCGTACCTCAAAAGAAAAAAACTGAACCCTTATAGGATTACTTGCTATCACGGCCAATTTGCTCCGAATCCACTGGACCGATTAAGCTGAAATTTGGTACACATGAATTTCTGTGACCTAAACACGGACGTGTAACATAAATTAATTAACTTTGAATATGTGGTAATTTTTTAAAATGGGAAAATTTTAACAACAAAAATTTCGCAACCTGTACCGTGTGACATTAAATGAAAGGACTTGTTGTAAGGATTTCAGATATACTTTATTATAATTTTAAAATAAACACTTTTAAAGTTGAAGAAAATTGACCATTCCCCCCACTATCTCCGAAATTACTGAACCTAAAAATTCAAAAATACAGAAATAGTTTTTTACTTATAAATTACTGGAAAACCTTTAAGAAGTCTATGGTCTTGAAATAACATGGTAAATCACTAAATATTGTGCGTATCAACATAATATTCGCAGGTGGAATGTATGGGGGAAACTGTTTTTCAACTACAATGTTAAAATCAAAAAATCAAAAGTCATTTATTCAAACTAGGCTGAAAATCAGCACTTTTCGGACGTCAAAGTTACTTAAGACAGTCCCCCAAAAATGTCCGCCCTTCACCACTTCCTAGTGCTTTAGCTGGGAGGAAGAAGTGGCGCAACAAACTCCCCAGCAGCACACCTGTCTCTTTAGATATATAAACTTGATTTTATACAAATCGTACGCAAAGTAATTAACATTACAAAACACAAAACATTCAATTAAATTAAACTTTGTTCCTGGGATAAATTCATCCCAATTACCGAACACTTCCTTGCCAAGTGCGTGGTCCGACACGCACTTGGCTAGTTTTTTTTTTAAATGCACGATGTCATCAAGGGTCTAATTTTGGGATAGAAAGTTTTTCTATTGGTGAAACAATTTTCAGTATTTTGGTATGTTTTTGACGAAGAAGTTCTGCGCTCTAAAAGTTTGACATGTGTAAGAATGGAATAAACATATTATGTAGGTCTAACGTTAAAAAAACATGACCACAGAATTACTGTACCAGTATTTTATGTAGGAAAACTAATTAACATACGTTTCCTTTAATGAAAAGGTGTCACAAACCGCAACAAATAATAAATCATATTCAAGTAATTAAGCACAGGAATGACGACTCAGTTAAGTTGGAACACGCCATTACATTCGCGGCTTCCTTCGTTACACCGCTGTTAATTTTAATAAGCGAGACTTTGTAGGGCACCTGTGTTATAATGTGGGCATTTATTGTCACAGAGATGCTCTTATATATTAGCTAAGAAGCCGGTTCTGGAATAAATAAAGGAAAATATTTAATTGATCCTCTAAAAACTTACTGACCTTCGAATAATGTACAATTTTTAAAAATAAATGAGCCTCTAAAAACTTATAGTGCTTCTAATGATGTTACCTTTAAAAAAATCAAGTGTGCCTCTTTTTGACTTTGTGGCTTTTTAGAAAAAGAGGCTTATTATATTAAAGTGTTCATTAATATTTTTAGGACATAAAAATGGAAACCATTTGAGGTTCGATTAAATACACGCTATTATCTGATCCATGACACATAATCAAAGAAACTATTTTATAACAGTCACGGAATAAGAGCCCGGTGACAGAGACACAGAGCAGTGTTAGCGGTAGGTACAGTCCCATCGGTACCCTCGGGTACGAAGCCCCATAAAATAGCTGAGTAACATTTATGAGGGTTTGTAATTTTCTCCGCAGTTTATACGATGAGTAGTGGAACGTGTGACAGAGTTATTTGATTAACTATTCTTCGCAGATGATCATAGAAGGAAGATGATAGGTAACGTCACTCGGGGAGGCTCTTTTAACACTTAAATTTAATACCAGTTAAGTGCTTAAGCAAAGTGTTATTGGATTTTACTATTAAATTCAAAGTCAAAGTATTTATTTCAAATAGGCACATAAAAGGCAATTTTGTACGTCACGTTTACAAAAAATTGAATTGATCTAGTTGTCCCTTGCAAAAGATAGTTTCTCTTTTTAAATGTTTTACAAAATTTTGTATAGGTTCATTTTAAAATTATATGTGAAGACGATGCACCTAGAATAAAATGACTATACCAAAATAGGTAAAAAAAGAATGAAAAATAAAGCAATGACAGATAAATTAATTATGTGATAGGTACATGATGCTCACATATTTACAAACATTATAAAAGTATACGTTTTCCTAAAAATACACGCTATTATCTGACCACCTATTAAGAATTGACAGTCACAGCACCTAGTCTGGATTCGTGCCCAGTCGATGGCAGTAGGCTCGTTGTCTGTTATATGGGACTAAAACATAAATGGCAAAATGTGGGCATACTTTGGCACAACTCTGCCTGACGCTTCGGGGAAAACAGGCAAAAAAACTCAAACTAAAAGCATTTATTTCAATTGAACCATTTACAGGCACTTTTGAATTGTCTAGGATTCGGACAGTAAGAAATATGAAGCTAGTTGCCCATTCCAAAGCGTAGTAGGTACCTATGGAGAAGAACGGGCAGGAAATTCATGGACACACTTTTAAATTATATTATTACATTATTAGTGTAAATAATGTTGAATTTATAACTAAATGTGAGGACGATGTAAAAAAAACTCGTCCATAGTACAGCAAAACAAACAAAAAAAATAAACAAACAATTTACAAATAAAATAATTAAAACAAGCCGTGGCAGCTAAGAGATGGCCAGTCCCTACTGTCGGCGCCCGTTCACGAGTCTGACGCATGGATCAACACCATTCAGCTTAACCATTTTGAAGAGAGCTAAATGATCCAACACACGCGCCACTATAATTCAGTAAAACTAGATTGGATCCCTGAGCGCGAATTAACCGGGTACTCTTTAGACCGAAACTAATTCACACCTAGATGGCGCGTGAAATTGATTTCTCCTCCTATTATCCATCAAATTGAGTAGACTTTTAATGTCATCTGTAATCATTTTTGGACAAGATTTAGTTAGATATTTGTCTGATATTTAACTAGTTCAATCTAATTCAACCATTTTGGAAAAGTAGAAGAGCTAGGTAGGTACAACATCTTTGAAAAAGATTGTCCAAGGAGGTATCATTATTGCTGTGTACCGATTCAAAGGGTATTTGTGAGGAAGGGTATAACTATACAAGGATGTTTTGGCTCATGACCAAAATCGGAACGAACGCTGCCATCTTGTTTACTCAGTAAAATTTCACAAAAAAAAGTCACAAATGTTTACCAACAGCCTCCTGGCAATGTCATTCACGCGCCCAGATCCATGTAGTACTGTAGGTGTCTAAGGTAGGTGAACACATGAGCCTTATTAACTATGTGTTCGAGTTGGTTACAGGCATAATGCAATAACAACTAGTGATGTGATCTCAAAAGTATTGCAGTTGTGTAAAGATCCTTATAAAGCTTTCTGCCAATTCCATAACTCACTCAAGTAAGAAACAAGCCTCAAATAGGTAGTTAAGTCATGATAAAGGGTTATTTCAAAAGTTGGCCGACACACAAGTTTGTAAGTAGCTCAAAGTATGCCAAACTTGAATCAGAACATTTAGGTCCAAACAAAGTAATAGCTTAGAAATAGTTTTAGGTAAAATGTGGATGAAACGTCTACTGTGACAGAAACCAAAGTCTTAGGCACAGAGTGTAGAAGTGTGTTATAAACCAACCTAAACTACCATCAGGTAGGAACTCGGCACATGTGTAAAGAGGTCTTAGTTACCTCTAAAGCGGTATGTAGGCGTTTGACATGTGAAAACCAACTTTTATGACACGAACCTGTCATACAACAGAAGTGTACCTAATAGAGAAAACCGGCCAAGTGCGTGTCGGAGCACGCACAATGAAGGGTTCCGTAGTTGGGAGGCATTTATCTCAAGAACAAACTTAACATTGTTGTACAAACATAACATTGTTGAAACAAAAACATGTTCCCTCAAAGATTCCAACTGCTTTAAGTTTGTACGCACAATATTGAGAGATTTACCATGATATTTTAAGACCATTGACTTCTTACAGATTTTCCTGTAATCTATCTGTACAAGTAAAGAAATATCTTCTGTATACATATTTTTCAAAAGTTTAGGCTGAGTAGTTTCCGAGATTGAGGGGGGATTTGTCAGTTTTCACCTATTTTCTTAAAAAACTTTAAAAGTATTTATTAAAATTATTAAAAAAAAATACCTGAGACCCTCACAGTAAGCCGTTTTATTAGATATATCACACGGTACAGTTTGCAAAACTTGTTTTTTTTTTAATTTTCTAATTTGCCGAGGCCTCATATTCAAAATTCATTCACCCAAACACGTCCGTGTTTGGGTCACAGAAATACATATGCGTACCAAATTTCAACTTAATCGCTCCAGTAGATTCGGAGCAAATTGACTGTGACAGACGGACAGACAGACAGACAAGTGTTTTCCTTCTGAGGTACGGAACCCTAAAAATAAGCAATCCGTTTTCTCACGTGTGAATTTACCTTATTTGCTTGTAAATTGCCCTGTTACTTATTTCTTCAGACTATAAATCTCTCCCTCATAAGTTCTCAAAAGGACAAAGAATCGCTTTTGCCGGAAATATAGTCAATCAGGTCCTGTCTTCCTCTTGATGTTTACCCTCACCGCAAGTCAAAGAATAATTAAGTTAGATAGTACATTATTATTATATAGGTACTGGCTTCTACCAGTGACTTCGTTTGCGTGGAAGTCGTAAGACACCACAATATGTTAAAATAACTGTGAAAGTATGGAAGCGGCTTCTTAGAATATTTTTATGTGTAAAAAAAAATCACGGGATGCCAGGAACACCGGGAATGCATAGCTGGTCGGGTGTATAATAAAGAAGCGACTCCTAAAATATGTATATGTAGGGTGTAAGAGGAGGGGTGGTGTGTGTTAGTTAAAACAAAAAAAAAACACACGAACGCTATGTGCTAACACATACTGTTTTTTTCGCTAAGTATGTGGAGAGGAAAGGAATGTAACAGAATTTTACTAAGCACAATAACTTTTAACTATTTGTTTCAATAGGTAGCTACATCAATTATTCTAAATATATGTAGTCCGTTATCTTATATTAACGTTATTTGCTATGGCAGTTTGGTGTTTACCTACCTACTTTACCATATTAGGTAGGTAGATATGCATCCGCTTACATAGTCAGAAAAAACACAAAATTTGTCGATTCCGGAATCGCAGGTTTTTTTTTTTTTACTATAGTGCATTCCATATAAGCCAACATTTGAAAGTAAGTTATATGTAGTACTGATTATAATACTAATCTGATTCAATAATCAGAAACCTTGTTGATCCCGGAACCGCGGGATTGTTTCGATACAAAAGCGCATTCCACATTCGCCAACATCTCAACTTTAGGTGAATATGCATCCGAATATCCGATCTCTAATTATAATAGAAATAAATATCTACTGTTCGGTGACTGTTAATGGAAATCCCATGTGTTTACAACATGAGACTTACATTAACAGTCACCGAACAGCAGATATTTATTTCTATTATAACCATAGATGACAGAAGAGGCCTTAATTTAATGTTTTACTGCGTACGTTCTACGAACTATCACATATACTATTACGAAATGTCAAACAAAGAAGCACAAAATATATCAACTGTTGGGAATCAAACTTAGGCTTGCAAAGCAGTCGCGACCGATAAGCTATTTGTTTTATTGAAAGTTAACTAAAATAGTCATTCTTATATGTATAAATAATCCATGATTGACTGTTTAGCTTCATAAAGGGCGCGATGAACAAAAGATTAAGGGTTTAGTAAACTTGGTTCGGGTTAAATTAATTGAAGCTTGAGTTTCAGATACATGTTATAATTACTTTCCACAAGATGTTATGAAAAACTTAGGTTAACATAGACGGCTTGTTCGTAGTAGGTTGAAAGAAAGAAGCGTCACCGTAGTGCTGCACTGGCGCTAGTACGGTCCGCTTGCTAGTGACGAACTTCATTGGTTACGATTGGGTCTTATTAGTCGATTAGATGAGCGGGCGCGAACAGGTATGATAATCCTTTATAAGGTTAAATCTGTAACTATCTGCTAAATCCGTTCCCTAGTCAGCCCAGTCCAGCAATTTTTAGGGTTTCGAAAAACAAAAGGAAAAACGAAACCCTTATTGGATCACTTCGTTGCCCGTCTGTCTGTCTGTCAATCTGTCACCCTTTTGCTCAGGAACGCACGGAGGTATCAAGTTGAAATTAATATCAAATACGTATGTTCACGATCCCTTGGAGCTTTAAAAAATCCATGTTCTTAGTCAACGCAACAGAAAAACCGGCCAAGTGCGTGTCAGACCACGCACAATGAAGGGTATTTGGGATGACTTGGGACGAATTTATTCCAAAAACAAACTTAACATTGTAGTTGAAAAACCTGTTCTCCCATACATCGATATATGCCACGGTCAATTCTCCAATTAAAAATTTCAGTTGGTAAACTCGTTAACTTGTAAAGCCTACTTAACGGTGATAGTTTTCCTTTTAATTTCATTATATATATTACTGCCATGGATTTTTTCACATCTCTATAAACAACCATTTAGCTGGCAGGGAGAGGGGACATTCTACTCTAACAAAAATTAGCACTATAATGCTTAATATTAAGCAAGTGTATCCTTGAATCGAAAAGTGGTGTTCACAGACCCGCAATATTTTATATTATCGACCCGCAATATATCATAATTTTATAATATTTTTAAACGGCCTATCCAACGATACCATGGGGTAGACGAGAAATAAAAATATCATCCCCACATTACGTGCTAAAAAAATTGTTTTTCCAAGATTTGATTTTAGCACTTTGTCGGTGTAATTAATATGTATACGAGTACCTATGCCAAATAACAACTTTCTAGTAGATTCAAGATTCAAGATTATTTATTTGTGAAAACATGAGTACACATACAGAGCATGCAAGTTATTAAATTACATTATAGTTTTAAGATCAGTCATGTTTGGCCTTAGTGGCGTACAAATATTTAAATTTCAGTTATAAAAGTTATTGGATAAAATAATAGATTATTAAGAACAAAATAGTAAATGTCAATTTCGAAAACAATTAAATTAAATATATGGTCATAGTAACGTAACAATGATTAAATGTCAATTAAAATTATCATCATAGCAATAATATGTTGCTTTATGTAGATTATGTCAAAGATGTATTGATAATATTGGTTACTACACGGTATTAGATGTTGTCATTAAGAAATTCTAGAATACTGTAGTATGCTTTCCCTTCTAGCAGTATCTTTGATTTATTTTTTAATTGACGGACATTAAGCTTCTTCCAACTATTTGGGAGTTTATTGAAAATTTTAGGGGCCATACAGAAAACACTCTTGTGCATTAATGCCGTTTTCGATCTATGTAGACAGAGAATACTGTCATCGCGTCTACTATGGTTGCGATCGACCCCTTATGACTGTCGTGGAAATAATTGTCGATTTGATTTTACAAACATGACAATGTCTAAAATGTAAAGGCAAGTCAGAGTTAATATTTTATATTTTTTAAAGTAGGGCTTACAACTTTCAGTTGACTGTAATTTAAACATAGTCCTGATGCACCTTTTTTGGGCTTTAAAGGGTCCTTGTCGGTTGAGTTGCCCCAGAAAATGATCCCATATCTTAAATGTGAAGAAACCAAACCGTGATAAGCCGTGAGCAATGATTCAGTGTTAAGCACTGGGACTAGTTTGAACAGCGCGTAACAAGAATTACAATTTTCTTTTAATGAGTTTTTCTATGTGTGCTTTCCAGTTTAGCTTTTTGTCAATCGTCACTCCAAGGAATTTAGTGTTGTCTACTTCTGTAATAATGATATTATTGTACTGGACGTTAAGAGCGGTCATAGTTGATAAACGTTGACTGAAGTGCATTACGTTAGTTTTATTAAGATATTTTTTTTGATTATTATTATTCATCCAATTTATTATTGATGTCAGAGAATTATTAATGTCGTTATTGTAGCTATCTTTAGTATTACATTGAATTGTGATAGTGCTATCATCAGCAAAGAGTGTAACTGGTTGGTCTACATGTTTAGGTAAGTCATTTATATATTCTATGAATAGTGGTGGACCCATCACACTATCCTAGGGGACTCCATACTTGACTACTTATTTATGTTACTAAATGTTTCTTCACATTTAGTTTTAACGTTTATCCTAGATATCTCCGTGACCTGTTTTCTGTTATCAAGATATGTTATTATTAATTTTAAAACCCTGCCTCTTATACCCTATGCTGTCAAATTATTTATTAAAATATCATGCCTGATGTAATCAAACGCCTGCGTCATATCACAGAATATGGAGCAGACGGGATTGGTTCTATCGACATTTACCATAACCTTATGTAGGAAATCGTAAACAGCCATATTTATAGTTCGGTTTCCTCTGAATCCCTTTGGTTCGTTAACTAGTATATTGTGTTTCTCTAAATAAGCACTTAATTTTTTATAAATATACTTTACAAAAATTTTGGAGAAAACACTAAGCGTAGTACTAAGCGTCTCTGAGCTACAGTGGGGTCAGACACACAGACAGACAGACAGACGGACATGGCGAAACTATAAGGGTTCCTTGTTTACTACTGAACCCTAAAAATCCGCCTTTTATGTGACATATTTTGGTACTTACAAATAAATCAAAACCTATAGGGTAGAAATTAATATTGCTTTATATTTGTGTAGAAGAATACAAACATAAAGCAACATTACTCAACCCCACAGCAAATAGCGTGATCATTTATAGCCTATAGACTGACTGGACTTATAGGCAATATCTGCGCAAAATGTGAACAAAATCTATCCGGTATTTGCGTGATGCTGGAACGTCACAGCGTCCGGCGGCGTTAATGGCGGTTCGAACACGACGCGACTTACTAGCACGTTATTAACTAGTTTGTGATTGGTTGCGTTGTGTCCGGATCGCGCAGGTGGACGATAGGCCTAACACTTATATATTTGGCCACATAGCTTCATGCTTATGTAATAAATAGGCATACATAAAGAGATAAGAGGTAGCCCGTCCCGAGTTCCGCAGTCCTTAACATCTGATCATGGCTGAAGTGGTCCTTACTGGCCTACACAATGTCAAGTCGAGATTCCATTATGTAAGCCCCTCTATTTTGTGTAGGAAGCCATTTATCAATCGGCTTCGCTGACTCTTCGCCCAGTTACGGTGGGACGACTGACCTATATTCAAAATAGCTTTTTATTGTGATAGTTGTAGCGTAAATAGGAACGATTGTAACGGTGTTTTGCAGATTTGGGCCTAGCACGAACGCGCGAGTAAACGCAACGTTAATTCAAACGACTTTAATTTGAAAATATTCGTATTGTACCTACTTAATATTTATTTAATTCGAAGACTTCATTCTATTATAATACGAATGTGATACGAATTGTCTTTGTCGCATTTTAAACCAAAATCCTTCAGGTAAATATGTAGTTGTATTTATATTTCAATTCATAAATCGTTTGATTTTTTTCTTACGTTTGCCTCGCGCGTTTAAGTTACTGTTAGTCGTCGGGCTGGGAGCCTTATAAGTTTTCTATCTCCTAATTTATATTTTTGAGCCACTTTCATTCATCAATAATTTGAAGAAGACTTCAAAAATTATTCATTGACCTAGTTTTATTTTTACTCTGAACTTAGTTTAAATCAGTTCTGAGAATATAGTACCATATTAATCTAATAACAGATTTCATCAAAATATTAATAATATAATTGAAAATACACCCCTTTATCTATAAACGTCGCTGAAAGTTAAGAGACGTTTAAATGTTAACAATGTACGGTTAAACATTCGCTAGGCGCTACTTAACTTCAATATAAGCAACGTTCATATAAACCTCCTCATGATTGCTTGCTACTGTTTCCACATTATTTCTCCGTCTATTGAAAACTACGTATAGTCCGTTCGAAAGGGGCACCAATATGCTAATGTTTTATTCAAGAACGGAATTGAATTGATGATTTACAACGACTTAAATTGTAAATTTAAAATCATCAAATCGGTTTTTTGTTTATCCCAAAGCTTTTCAGAAAACTGAATAATACACAATAATCCTCATTCGTAAAAAAGGCGATCACAATGTAATTTTTATCTGGAACCGTTCGAAACAGCTGAGCTACAGAACGGTCTTCGATGTTCGGATCTAGTTTTATTGTTTTAGGATACGAAAAAATTGCAAATGTTTGTGTAATGAAATGTATATCTTTTAGTTTGCGTGTTAAATAAACCCTAAAGAACGCGGAGTGGGTGCTATATTAAGAAGTTTCGTAACTATCAGAATTTTCTTTACTGTTACGAATTAAAAAAAATATCTACCTATTGTATTTTAATCAAAAGCTTCTGACTGTTTATATGCCTAAAGGCTCCTGCATACTGAGGCGATATCGCGAGCACGACAGACAGCAATATGTCTGTCGCGCCCGCGATATCGACCCAGTCTGTAAGAGCCATAACACCCCAAGCACCCCCCATAACTGTCAATTAAATATCTACGATTTTGTAAAGATTGATTCACTGACGAAAAATGAGAAGACCTTGTATTACTGGTAATTGAACTAGTGGTTTGGATATAACAATAAATTGATGTGTCTAAAATTTAAATTCTACAATTAATTATCAAAACTAAAACTTTGTTATCAAATATTTTTGTTTAACAAAATGCAGCAATATCAAACTTTAAATATTAATTGAAATGAAAATATACCGTAGTAATTAGTACTTATCAATGTTCTGTTATTACAAATAGAAAATTTATTTTTTAGGTATATTATGATTCCAGAAAAACTAATAACTTAATGCATGATACTGGCGGGATAACATCTTAAGGAGAGTTCATGACTATCAAAGCATAAAATATCAATATACGTACATTATGATAAAACATGTTTCTACAGATCTAAAAACATTCTTCTTTGACACGCAAGGGGCGCCTCAAACACTCGACTTCACATAATTTGAATGATATAAACTTTCACAGATGGCGAGACACCCTTGAGTATATTTCTTGAATAACTACCGTCAAATTCGGGACTGTCCTATTAAAAGTTGCCAGATTATGGACATTAGCTCCGGGGGAGAAATTCCAAGTTTTGCATAATACCTATTGTACCTGCCCCGTGAGGGATATATTTTTGATGTTCTGCCCTTTGGGGATCTGTTGGACAGAAGGAAATGTTAGTTTATGATCCGTTGTGAAAAAATGTACTTACCTACCCAGATAGAATAAAAGTGTCGATTAAATTCACCAACCTTATTTTAAATAATATTTTTTTATCTTCCTATTGAAGAATATGTAAAGCTCCATTTACACGGTGCAAGTTTCTGGAACGTTCAAGAGCAATAATCGCATGCCATAAAGCACGTTAAATTTTATAGCCATTCAATAATTGCACGCAAGCGTGGGATTTTCATAAAATGGCATACAATAATTGAATGCAAGTTTTGCCTTTCAATAAAATTGTATGTGACTTACACTAAGGCAATTGCAAGGTGATTATTGCATGCAATTTTTGCGTCGTCCTTGTACAATTGATTCAATCAATTATTTAAACTATTGCCCGTATTTGCCAAATATTTCGTAATACGTCTTCTCATTTTTTTTTAAACTTGTTTCATTCGTTCGTATTTGTAGAGTTGAATGCGATTTTATTGTAAGTGCAATTTTATTATACGTGCAATAATATTGTACTTGCTGTTTACACCTATACCAGTTTCGAACGGCAACTAACTTGCCCGTATAGTGCAACAATTAAACAACACGTACTATACGTGTTGTTTAGACGGTGCCAGTTAGTTCATCTTTAATTTTATGATATGCTACAAGTAATAAACTTGCACCGTGTAAATGGAGCTTTATTTTATATGAGGTACTTACATCCTAATTATTTCACTAATAAAAGGTTAAAATTTGTTTTACATTTTTGAATATTTGAAAAATACTTAAATTGATGATTAAAGAGAGATAAAGACCTCGAAATTTTTCCTTTCATCAATTTATTTCATACGGGACCCAGTAAACCTCTTTGAAACAAACTTCACGTAAGTACCTTTCACTCCGGGACTCCCAAGCCAAGTTCCGGCGTTTTAATATTTGTAACGAGGTGTTTTCCTTTGAATATCTACGGACAGCCTGTAACTTTACAATAAATACCTTTTTAAAGGTTATGAGCCTCCCAAGAACATGTCTTTGTGGTACTTGCTCAGAACTGTTATAAAGAATTTTTACTTGAGATAAATCCTTTTTGAGATGGATATTATTCTTATATTTGGTTTAACGTGAGATTGACTTCTTGTGATTTGATTGATATTAGATTTGGCTTCTGCTTTTTCATTTGAAAGGCTTTTTACTGTATTACAAATAATGTGTATGGCTTGAAAATCTTAAATTGATGAATAGTATAGAATTCGTCTTATTCACTCTTGTGACCACACTTGACACTTTCTTTAAGCATGACTTATTTTCTTAAAGTAAATACGTAAAGCACCTCGTATTATTTGCTGTCTATCTCTGTTTACAATCTTAAGTGTGTGTTTAAAGGTTAAGGGTAGGTCAGAGCACAATAGACGTTAGGACGGCAAACATGCTCATAGTATTATTTGAAGTAGATGAAGTCTAAGATTATTTGATCTGTTTTAAACAAAGCTGAGTCCGGTCACTTTATGATCTTATATTCCATAGAAGTTCTAAATTCGGCTCGCATGTGGTTAGAACCGTAAACAAGAATAAACATTGATCACCGACTGTTTTCGTCAACCAATAACTTTAGATCCGAACAATAAATCCAACTACGCGCAGCCCTATAACATTAGCCCCAATTTCCATCGATCGCGAAAGATAGAAATCCAAAAAAGCTATAAACAACAATGTATAAAGCGACACTAACGTCGAGCAAATAAAATAAATCAGCGCGTAAATAACGCTGTTAACTATATATTTCCCAAAACGTGGGGAACGAGCGTCGATGTTAGCAACACTTAAATAATTTTGGGCAAGCGATGCTATAGAGTGCTTAATTTATGGTGGACTACCGGCTTTATTTATGGGTGGGAGCGTAAAAGTGGAGTTAGCTGTTGTAGCTACAACGAGTAATGGCGAAATAATAGTTGTTCGTAAAACTATCGTAATCGCTCTGTAAGAGAGGGGCTCGCTTTCAGCACGCACTCTGGAAAGTAACTGTGTTTTAAATTGCTCACACTTACTGTCGCTGTAGAGGTAATTTTGAAACACAAATTATGTCGTAATTAATGTTTTCGTGAAAATACTCAAAAAGTATTTTGACGAAAATATTCATTTAAATAATTGCTAGTTCAATAATTTCACTGTTTTTTTTTACACGATGTGTTTTTTTTAAATATCGGTGTAAATAATAAAAATTAAGTTATAAACAAACATCAATTGAAATAAAAAAAACTAGTGATGAAGTATTTTCATCTAGTTTAAACTATAAACTTACTGACGGCCAAGCGAATCGATCATCAAAATTATTGCCATGTTTTCCTAATATAACAAACAAATTGTTAAGTACAGCAATACAAAACTACGGTGACAATCATTTACACTAAACACGCCTATAAAACGGGAATAATAAAATTAATATCGAAACTTCGTCAATAATTCTGTGATGGGCGAAGAACAAAGAGCTCAAAGTGGCCATTGTCCCCCGAACGCATCAAATTATAGCCACATTATCCATGATGGCGGTATATTTCCCCTGTTATTGCGACACCCTATTTATTTGCTACTCCGGATTGTTCATTATATAAGTTTTTTATTGCAAGGTCAGGAGGAAGCACTGGTAGTTAGTTTACCATAAAATATTAGATTTATTTAATGGCCAAATATGAGGGGAGCGGATGACCGGAACGTTATTTTCAATGATTTCGGTGAGTGGTTCTCTATCGAGTTAGGTATGGCTATATCAGATATTTTATATATCAGCTTCCGGGATAGTTAAGACGCGACGATATCGGATTTTTATTAGAAATACGTAACCATTTTGGAGCATTTTCAGTAACATTTTGCTGACTTAATATCTCGGAATCAGTTTTATGAAGTACTTAAAACGCAAATACATAGAATTTTGAACAACACGACGACTTTAAACTACTAATATTTTTTTACTAGACATTCACTTCATTATTTTTTTGAAATTCAATAATGAACGCCTAAATTCTCCTAATTAAAAAGTTCCCCACGCTCACTTACCCAAACCTGATGTACTAGGCAAACATGAACGCGTAGATACATACATTGTTAATATGGTATTTTAATGAGTTATGAGCAAACAAGCCAAGAAGCAATCACTGTTCGATTAACTTTTGCCAAACAAAAAGTTGTTGAGTCGATGCTTACTAATGACTGTTTCATTGCGTTAGCACAACAAGTGTATTAGCTGGGGTTGCCAGCTTTTCTAACTCTCTTGATTCTGTTTCTGTTAGGAAAAGGGGAAGAAGAGCTGTTGATTAAAAAATGGGGTTTTTTCGGTGATTGATTGTAGTTTATTTAGATAGTAAAATAATTGTATTTAATAATGGAATTTGGGAAGCATCAAATGGGGTGATGCCAGTTGGGGGTATTAGTTACTTGAATTACATTTTTTTTGTATGTTGGTCTGACATTTAAACGAAATTCTGTAAATATAACTGACATTGGTTTATTTTAGTGAATAGTAATAATAGACATTTAAGTTAAAAACCCTTTTTACCTTAACCGTTTTTCACAAAAAATAAAATATCAAGTTAAACATGTTTAACGTCACTTGTTTTCCATAAATAAAAATAAATGTTACTATTAAAAAAACTGAAACTCAGCTCCAATTAGTGCTACACAAGCGTGACTGTTCTTTTTTTATATTCACTACTAAAATCGGCCATGAAACAATATTTCATCCATTTATAATACTCATTCGGTCCACTCAACAAAATATTGTACCCGTTAGTAGCACTTAAAGTGTGCGTGACAGACGAATATTATACCTTCTGAAATACGTAGTAAATACGGGTAGCTCGTGAAGGCTCTGCGGTGATGAAGTAGTGGTAGATTTTTTCTAAAAGACTGGATAGCAGGAAGTAATGTAGGCTACCCTCGCTGTGAGCTACCATTAGAGCACAAATTGTAAATGTATAGCACTGTTTCCTGATATAGTGACAATCTTTGGCAAAATAAAATTTCTATTACGGTTTAAAGGCATATAGCATTAGCTACAAAGTTCACCTTTTAATAATATTACCTTCAACAACTATTATGGTTATCTGTCCATCTAAAGTCATGGTCACCCTAAAGCTGCGTCATCACTGTAACTGAGGGTGTAACTCGGTGCTAATTACAAGCGAATAAGAACATGCCTAGTGATTGATGGGCACGCTTTCTTAATATTACGCCTAGCCAACTTTGAAGAGAAATTATTTAATTACTACTTCGTGGTCAGTTACAGAAATTGGCAGAACATAAGTATAATAATACCTTGCATAAACTAAAATTATGTTTCCAAAAATAAACTGTCTAGCAAAAATAATATGACATCATGTTTGCAACCAAAGACAGTTTGAGTGAACTACTTTGTAACTTGCCTAGCCATAAAATAGTGGCTCCATCTGTGCCATAAAAGTAGATCGATTGCTAGTTTCTTACAGCAATCGAGGGATCTCTTGTGAGTGCCAGTATAGTGACTACAGTGACAAAAAGTGGCCTATATGAAACCAATCTTATGTGTCGATCGATCGGTTGAATGTTGGAAGGTCTATCTTTGAAAGTTTGTTTCGTTACATGAAGACGAACCTCACAAATATTTAATCTGAACTGTTATATTATTTTTCTTTTTTCAACGGCCATCACTCCAATCTGTGGAGAGATTTGGTGCCCAAAATACTGGACTTTCATGCTGCGTAGTGAACCGTTAGAAGAAGCCAAACCAAAAAGAAAACCGGATGAAGAGATCGTTAACAATACGTGGGTATTGTTAACGATCTCTTCATCCGGTTTTCTTTAGAAAACTTTATTTCTCATTATTTAAATAATTTGTTGCATGTTTTATACTCATGGATGTACATTCATAGGTGGCTACTTTTTTCTTCACTACACTGGTTAATATGGCACTTCAACTTTGATAATTACATAATACAATGCAGTGCACTACATAACAACCTTACCTTTTCCTCTACTACCCAATCACAGCTATTTACACAAAAACTCGCGAGCTTATCGCCCTCAGTAAGTGCCACCCCATTGGCAATAATGGCTCCAAAATTAAGTTACACTCAAATGTTAAGGCTAAAAACAGGAGGGCGATTTATTTTGGTGTTAAGCGCTGTTTCATTGAGCTGATACGATTTGACACTTGAGTAGTTGATGGGAAGTCTCTTGAGTGCCGAGCTGATGGCTGATGGCTTTCAAACAGACTTTTATTATGAATGAGGAAATGAGACTGATATATAGAAAGATTTTCTTGAACGTTTTTTTTTTTATTTGTAAATTTGGAAGATGCTAACAATATAGATATTCTTATTGATTTCTCATGTCCAAAACTAATCAGCCTATAATGTTCCCACTGCTACATAGGATACGGGCCTTCTCTCTGTAAGAGGGAGTGGGCCGTAATCAACCACGCGGGCCCAGTGCGGGTTGGTAGATATCACATGTCTTCGAATTTTTGATTCTAGGAAATGCCAGTTTCCTCACGACGATTTCCTTCACCGTTTTGAGAGCAGTGGTAATGAAATTATTCACACAAAGTAAAGCGCCTGTCCGGGTTCGAACCGACGACCTACAAGTCGTAAGTCGTGGCCGTTACCACTGGGCCGCCACTGCTCTCTCAAGCATATGACTATATATAATGTCACAAATAGACACCATTTATGAAAGATGTCGTGAGATGATCAGGATTGTCGCATTTGACTTAACTACCACAATAAGAGCAAACGTGGTGAAGATTTCTTGCTCCTATAATAATTATTTCACTGAATCAGAAAGTCTTTTCTGATTCAGTGAACTCAAATTCATTCAAAAAACTGGCTGAGCGCGTGTCGGACTACGCACAATGAAGGGTCCCATAGTTGGGATGAATTATTTATCCCAAGAACAAATTTAACATTGTAGTTGAAAAACATGCCCATACACTGCAAATGTAAGTTTGTACGCACAATATTGATAGATTTGCCATGTTATTTTAAGGCCATGGACTTCTTATAGATTTTTCTGTAATCTATATATAAAGAACAATTTTCTGTTTTTTTTTTTCATAGTTTTAGGCTCAGTAATTTCAGAGTTTATTGTAGGTAATGGTCAATTTTCATAAATTTTCTTAAATATCTTTAAAAATATTTTAAAGGCGAAGAACACATTAATCTTTTGTCTATTATAAATGACTTTAATTATTTACGACACAAACGTACAACATCGAGACAGTCGCGGAGGAGGTTCGTAAATACAGTATGACGTCCTTTCTCGTCGGTGATCGGAACTTGACTTTCTTGGCTCGCGAGGCTTTTATACCTTCACGAGAAAACCTTTAGCGGCACATTTTTCCAGTGTTGTGTTGTAGGACGACGTGATGTCCAACATCCCCCACCTTACCCTTAGATACTATCTTGGCTAATCAGCTATCCCCGCAATTGGTTTGGCGCTAGGAGCGAGAGAGTTAAAGAGCTCTTCTAGGCGGTGGTAAGTCATTGTGTACGAGTTTTTTTAATTTATTTAGTTTTTTAGGGTTGAGTTTTCTCGCGTTATACTATATATTTTGACATTTAAAAAAGTGTATTTGAGACCCTCACAGAAAGCCCTTTCACTTTATATGGCACACAGTACAGTTAGCAAAACCTTTTTTTTTGCCTTACTTGCCTCCCAAAAATGACCCTCATATTCAAAATTTATTTATTTACAATATGCGGTTCTGTTTGGGTCACAAAAATTCATATATGTCAAATTTCAACTAAATCTGTTCATTACATTCGGAGCAAATTAACTGTGGCAAACAGACAGACAGACGAGTGATTCTATAAGCGTTCCGTCTTTTAATTCGGACCTACGGAACCCTAAAAGTTATTGTCCAAGCTCTCAATTAAAACGAGCCCTATCCTTATTCCCCCAAAAAATAAAAAAACAAACATTCGGCCATTAATCTGTTGGCAGGCGACGCGACGGGGCACGAGACAAATGACGTCACACAATCGATATAAAACTATTTAGCTGTTTTATTGGCTATAAAGATAGCCGTTGTTTATGCCCGGGATAAGCATCCGAGGTGTTGATTAAAGCTGTGTTTTGTTTACGGGTCGATTCAAATGGGCCGTAAATATGGCGCACTTTTATAGGGTGGAAGTGAAGTTCTCGTGCATTTTAGAGGGTTGTCGTGTTGGAATGTTTGTAGGACCTGGAAATGTAGGAAGTGGTTTTGTCTACACAGTAAGAATGTACTTACTTAGTATCTTTAGGGCATTGCTAAAATAAATCCATGAAATTGAAGAAATCCCCCAAAATTGTACCATGAATATTACCTGAAACGAAAGCCCATAACATATTTTCGTTTACTGTCTTTATGATAAATAATGTAATCAAAACTGTCAAAACTTTCCCATCTATTTATGTATGGACATCATTATCAAATTAATTTATACATAAATGTAGACAAAACCAAAATCACTACAAAGAAGAGAAACGAATATTAAAAAAAGCCGGCCAAATGCGTGTCGGACCACGCACAATGAAGAGTTTCGTAGTTGAGATGAATTTATCCCAAAAACAAAATTAACATTGTATTTGAAATGTTCTCCCATACATTGATATAAGTCACGGTCAATTCTCCAACTGCAAATGTAAGTTGGTTGACTAATACTCTACTCGGCCTCGCGATAACTAGTAAAGCTGACAAGCTGTGATAGTTTTCCTTTTAATTTCGTTGTATATACTACAGCCATGAATTTTTTCACATATCCAAAAACAACTATTTAGCTGGCAGGGG
This sequence comes from Atethmia centrago, assembly GCA_905333075.3. Taxonomy (NCBI): domain Eukaryota; kingdom Metazoa; phylum Arthropoda; class Insecta; order Lepidoptera; family Noctuidae; genus Atethmia; species Atethmia centrago. The sequence goes on from HG995370.1 coordinate 1,971,515, forward strand.
GACACTTTCTACGGTGGACGCCATCATGCGTGTGCGAGCCCTGACGACGGGGAATGCTGTTGCCCAGGGTGGGGTCGTCTTGGCGGTGTCTCTAGACATCGCCAATGCCTTCAATACCCTGCCCTGGAGTTGCATCAGGGAGGCACTCCAGTACCACCGGATGCCGACCTACCTCTGTCGTGTGGTCGAGGCCTATTTGACGGACAGGGCCGTCATCTACCCCGGTCACCAGGGAGTGTGGAACCGGCAAGAGATGTCGTGCGGTGTCCCACAGGGATCGGTCCTGGGGCCGCATCTGTGGGACATCAGATACGACTGGGTGCTGCGCACCGACCTCCCTAGCGGCGTCAGCGTAGTGTGCTACGCTGACGCCACGCTCGAGAAAAAAAAAAATATCATCCCCACTTTACGTGCAGGAGCGGTACCGAAAAAAAAAATATTTAACCACTTTGTCGGCATGATTAATACGTATACCCATGACAAATTACAGCTTTCTAGTACTAAGTCTCTCAGCTAAGCCGGGGGCAGACAGACAAACAGACAGACAGATAGACGGACATTGCGAAACTTTAAGGGTTCCTTTTTAACTACAGAACTCTAAAAAGAAAGTCTACAGGTAAGCTTATAAAATCGACACGTGCCATCCTATTATTCCTACACGTGTAGTATACATAAGGGATAAAGAGCAGAAGGCCACGTAAGAATTACCGTGTGCCCCAAATAGATGGTGTCGGTCCACATTGACAGACTGTCATTAACGGGAAATGTGACGCGGTACAATACTTGAGGACACATTGGAATATCGGAGGAATAGAGACTTATATTATTATAGGAAGATTGTGATGTAAAATGACTATGTAGAAAATAAATGTAGAAGTACATAACTTACATAACATCACGCCTGTTTCCTGCGAAGAAGAGTTAAGCAGAGGTGTACCTATAGTTAGTACACCACATTTCGTCTGTTATGATTACCTCAGCCGATATTGTTATGTTAAAACCATTCTAATGTACCCATACATTAAAATGGTACTTACGTAACAAATTTAATAAAATACTGAGCTCGCTGCTCAGTAAAGGTAAAATAATTATTATTCTTTTAAAAACGGCGCTTGATATTGAATGCAATTTTAAAGTGTACTTACAATATTTATCGCATTTAACAAAACAATACGATATTGCTGCCAACGTTTTAGGCTTTCCCACTGACAGCGTGCAGCGAGGCGGATGAATTTTTTGATACCCAATGAACTCTTCCTCTTTTTAGGGTTCCGTAGTCAACAAGGAACCCTTATAGTTCTATGAGGTAGGGACAGACAGTCATAGCGATGTCTGTCTGTCCCTACCTCAGAGACGCTTGGTACTAGAAAGCTGTAATTTGGCATGAGTATACATATTAATTACGCCGACAAAGCGGTAAAAGAAAATCTTGAAAATATTTTTTTTAGTGGGGATGACATTTCGTTGGTTAGTCCGTTCAAAAATATTCCAGGTCTGCGAACACCATTTTTGGATTCAGGGATCCATTTGCGTATTATTAAGCTTTAGCGTGCAAATTTTTGTTAGAGTCAAATGCCAGCTAAATGGTTGTTTTTGGATATGTGAAAAAGTCATGGCAGTAGTACATATAATTAAATTAAAAGGAAATCTATCACAGCTAAGCAGGCTTTACAAGTTAACGCGTAATACCTAGTCGATCAACTTACATTTGCAGTTGGAGAATTGACCGTATACGTCACGGTCAATTCTCAAACATCGATGTGTAAGAACATGTTTTTCAACTACAATGTTAAGTTTGTTTTTGGGATAAATTCATCCCAACTACGGAACCTTTCATTGTGCGTGGTCCGACACGCACTTGGCCGGTTTTTATGTACTTGTTAAAAGCTTGTTTAAAGTGTTTAGGTATATTTATTTCACCATAAATAAATAAATAGGTAAATAAAGAATTGTCCATACATAATTTACATTCAGTTCGTTCTTTATTTAACAAAATGCTTTGTTATACGCCTAAAACATGTACATCGTCTTTTCCAAAATCTGGAAGAGTTGAGTTGAGTTACATATCCTAAACTGGAAAGCATAAATCACTAGATCACGTGAAAAGTACGTAAACTTCCGTACCGCGTTACATCAGAAAGAGCGGTCCGTGAAAAATGATCGCTCGCCATCGCAGCGCCCCCTGCCGCCACACGTGAATAATTTCACAAGCTTATCCGGGTTTAACACCATCGCTGAATTTTTGAAATTCCGCCTTTATAACCTGGTGGTTTTCTTTTTAGAAGAAAACCCATTATAGGACAAAAAAGGCTAGATGATAGTAAAAAAACCAGAAGCCAGGTTGCGTACGTAATGTAGTGCATTAATATTAATAATATTCATATATAATGATGGCTCAACTCTCCTTTACCGCGGTTACTATAACATACTTTGAAAGACCAGCCCGAAGCCACCAGCTATGCGGTTCACGTAACAAACTTCTGATCAACACGATGATGAAAAAGAAAACTAAAAACTTATTCGTAAATCCCCGAAGAAAACTGACGCTAAGACAAGGAATCCTTCTTCAATATTTAAGTGTTTCAGCATTGTTGCATATAAACAGTATCTGCCATATTCCCGCTAGTTCCAAGTCTCAAGTCGTAACTTAATGCCGTTCGTGGAAGGAGTTTTCATTACTCGTGCACTATTGCAATTTATTAACTCAACTGTTCGAACAATATCTAAGTTTCTACGGGTTTTTTTTAAGTCTCTTTACACAAGAAAAATACATACATATATAAACTCACGCCTTCTTCCCATGAAGGTAGGCAGAAACTACAGAACGCCAATTGCTACGATCCTTACACATTAGAAAAAGGTGTTATAATAATTTTCCGTGATCACATTGCTAAAGAAAATTGTATTAAACCACAAAGATATACATGCATGGAATTTCATTCAAGAAACTAACCAAAGAACGACCCTAAAAAAGACGCAAGTAGATATATATATAAAACATTTATTCAGTGCACACAAAAGACATAGCACAACACACAATAGCACAATTCATGGATACCAAATTACAGGAATATATATAAAAACAAGGTGCTAATATAAAAAAAAAATGAAAAACATGCTTAAAGAAATAGAGTGACATTATGACATACTTCAATTAATTATCTAACAAGGTGCGGTGTGCGTCTCAAGGTTGCACCAAATGGGAGTCCAGCTCAGCATCTGTCAGGCGTCGCGGTAAGGTACTTATGGGTCACCGAGGCCCCCGCAACACAGGCAACAGGAAGGAATACGGGTGGGTTTTAGTCAGTAAGAGTCTGACACACCCTCACGCTCCGCCCAGAGCGGGAGAAGTTATTTGATGATTTACCACTCTCAAAAAAAAAAAAGCATTTGTCAGGCAAATATACCTGACGGTGATATTCTGCTGGATCCCTGCAGTGACATATGGACGTCGAGCAGACGAGATAAATTCGTGTTGTGACAAAGTGTTATGCGTGGAATGAAATTATGTAAGTATACCCGCAACTTAAAATTATGTATTCTACAGTAAAGTTTTGTATTGGGAAACTTTCTTGTTCACGAATGTGTTGATTGTGTTTTGATTACTTGATAATTTAGAAAGTTATATACCTAAATGAATAATCTCAAGTGTACGGTATGTATGTACAAATCATGGAATGCTTTACTTTAAAGAAAACCCAAGTGTTGCCGCGACGGCGGTTGATGTGTGGCACTGTTTACACTTGAGTAATATAACACCCACTGAAGCACACTAATATTACCCAAATATCTGTTTCACATATCGCCCAAAACTGGAAATCAATACCTCACGATCAGATTCAATTTACAATATCGTGATGCACAGGCCCAAGTGGCTGAGAGTGCGGCTATCCTTGCGGCGGCCATTTGTGCAGATTTACGGCCTTCTGCCGCGGCCCGCCATTGTTCGAGATGCCACCGGACGTGGCCCTACGTCGTCAATACTCCGGTATGATTTACGAGATAAAGGAAGGAGGGGAGAGGGAAGGAGTTCTAAGATTTGATGGGTGAAGTCGGTTGAAACTAGTGGTGAGGTTGTGAAATGTTCATATTTCAAAAGTGACACCTCACTTTTTTTATTGTTGGCTGATTTGGAATAATCTGATAGCGCGGGCTGTGTGACCCCGCGTTTACACCGATATACGAGTACAAGTTGTGTAGGGCTTTTCGTAAAAGACTTGTCATAAACATGTCAAGATTAAATTATGTATCATACATGATGTTGCTAATGTATGTATTGTTAAAAGTTTCACCTTTTTGTCATTTTGTTAAGTGTACTACACTTTATGTATACAGCTATTCTTTAAACCTTTTTTTAAGTGTAAAAGATGATCAAAAGTAGTAGATACAACATGTAGAATACATGTGATTATACCTTGGTGTAAACGTCGATTTTAGTACAAAATAAAAAGTAAGTATATATTTAGATAAACTATCCAATACGCCGCCAATATTTAGTGTAATTGTTTAAACTTAAAACTCTTTAAGATAACAATGACAAAAATAATATTACTAAGCAGTCCAGCACAGACAGAATGTATTAAAAGCAGTAGTGAGTTGCATATTTCGATCTATTATAATAATGACTTTAAATTATGCTTTTGTTAACCGCCTTGAGAAAATAGTAAGTACAGAGAGCCTTATAACATTCAGAAGGAATCCTGTAAAGATTCAGAAACGCTAGATTGATCATGTCTCGTATTTTATCTAGGACGATATTACTTAGGCATGTTCGTTGTAAGTATTTTAGAAGTTAGAAGTTAATAGTTTACCAACAAACGTATAGAACTTCAGCAAGTAATTTCTTAGAAATTTCAAAACACAACATTTAAAACAAACGTAATATGTACTTATAAAATAATATCTTTGAGCATCGACGAAGCCGAAAACCAGTTTTAATCTTCTACAATTTCAGCTAAGTACATTCGTATATACAAGTAGGTATCGTAGTTACAAGTTATATTTAACTAAGCTAACTTACTTTGTTTCAGTTTCCAAAGTAAATAATTTCCAAAGTAAATAATCAATGTTAAATAAACAACATTACCCTTTAATAACGACGAACGATCAAATAATACTTGACGTTTACGAGGAAACTCGGTGCGACGCGCTCGTAGTTACGCGCTACGAGGCTACGGCGCTACGGCGTAGCTCGTAGGCACTAAGTTACTATGTTAGCTTGATATCAAAACTTATTACGTTCTCGTCAGTTTATGACCATTACATATAACTATGATATAGCTTTGTGGGGTATGTACTCGAAGCCACTGTGTAGCTGGTGCTTACGAGTAGACCGACTACGAGACGTATACAATTTTAGATTTCAAAATCTGAAATGGATGATCTGGAATGGTATGATAAGTCGTGATTCACTAAAGCAAAAGAGGATTTTATTACTGCTGTTGCAGTATTGTGAAATTTATTTAAAATTTTATTTTATTTACCTATTAAGGGGTTTTGCCTGAATTAAATGATTTTCGTTTTTATTAAAAGTCTATAGATGCTGTTCAAATGAAAACAATTAAGAGTCATTGTCAATACACTGACCTGTAAATTATACCACTACGGAATTCGTAGACAAGCTGCTGACCTTGTTCTGTCCTATCTATCAAACAGGCAGCAAAAAGTAAACGTTAACGCGGTGACGTCCTCGGGGTCTCTAGTAAAGATGGGCGTGCCCCAAGGTTCAATTCTTGGCCCTTTCCTATTTCTAGTTTATATTAATGATCTTCCTTACATGATGGCAAACTTATCGGATATAATTCTATTCGCTGACGACACTTGTCTTATTTTTAAAATAGATAGAAAATATCCGGATGTATTACACGTCAACGATAGTCTGAATGTTCTTTTGAGATGGTTCGTAGCTAATAATCTTTTACTTAATGCGAACAAAACAAAATGTCCTAAGTTCTCACTACCAAATGTACCCCAAGTGGCTCTAAATTTAAAACTTGATGGCAAGAGACTAGATGCTATTACGGAAACTATATTTCTAGCAATTACTCTAGATTCAAAATTGCAATGGGGAGCCCACATTAGAGCTCTTTCAGGTAGATTAAGTTCAGCTGCATATGCAGTAAGAAAAATTAGACAGTTAACAGATATAGCCACGGCTAGGTTAGTATACTTTGCTTATTTCCACAGTATTATGTCTTATGGCGTTCTGCTGTGGGGACCGGCAGCTGATGTAGATTCAATTTTTATTTTACAAAAGAGGGCAATCCGCGCAGTCTATAGAATGGGTTTTCGTGAGTCGTGGGCCCTTAGAAACAAATTCAAAGAAATTAATGTTCTAACTCTGCCTTCTCTTTATTTCTTAGAAAGTATTTTGTATGTTCGCAAAAACTTATGTCTTTTCAAAACAAGAAGTGATTTCCTTAATGTTTATTTTACACGTAGTAAACATCAAATTGTTATACCCAAATTTAGATTAACAAAAACAAGCAAATCATTTGTTATCAACAGTATCCGCTTTAATAACAAGTTGCCAAAGTCAGTTACAGAACTTAGCGATGGAAAGTTCAAAACCCACATCAAACGTGTCCTTATCAAAAACGCATATTATAAGATTAAAGACTACGTTGAAGACAAGGAAGTTTGGCAATAATTCCTTCTGCACATGTGGCTTCCCTGGTACATCAGAAACGGCATAACTATGTAAATGTCTATTAACTGCTCCCAAATTACGATGTTTATTATTATTATTTTTTAGACATACTTTTTTGACATTATATTTTCATTATTTGACATTATATACCTACAATTTTGATGTCAGACTAGTTGTAATGGCAAACATGTCATTTGGTTTAAATAGGTTTTTATTTTTATTATTTTAATATTATTTTACATGGATTCTTGTGTACGTTATGAATGTGAAAACGTTGTAGGCTTAATAGACTAGACCTTTTTCTTTTCTTTTTTATTGTTAAGTACTTCTCGACAAGCCTACAATGTCCTTCCATACATATTTGTTTGCATGGGCCCTAAAATATATAATAAACTACCCTTAATTATACGCAGTTCAAGAAATGTAAATCTATTTAAAAAGAAACTTCAAGCTTTACTTATAGATAAAGCTTATTATTCAGTTAAGGAATACTTAGAAGATAAAATGTAATGTAATCATTGTTAATAATTAATCAATAGTAATCCAAAATTTAATTGTCGCTTGAAATAATTGTAATATACCCAGCATAATTCCCAAATTAATCTAAGTAATTTTACTCTTACTGAATTTGACCTTTTATTTTAATATCATTATGACTATTTGTAATGGATTGACTATCAACGTATAATTTATATTTTTAAGGATATGATCTAATTGTTTACATATTAAGACACTATATTATAATTTGCATGCTAACAAGCTGAATATGGTGAAACCGTACCTGTGTAACATCTTTCTAAACCCATATTATGCAAATAAACTGATTGATTGATTGATTGATACCTAATAACACTGTAATTTGAAAACACTGTAAAAGCCAATTATTTTTAAAAGAGTAACCGTGGAGTTTCTTGCCGACTCTTCTCCATAGGAAACGACCAATTGGAACCGTGCACCTAGCTTCTGATGTTTCATAAGTGCCCATGTACGTTTATGTGAAATAAAAATATTTTGATTTGATTTTGATTGCAATTTCAATTCGGTAATTCCTTGAATAGCAATATTATTTTATATTCATATTCAAGGAATTAGCAATAACAATTCGGTATAATTATTTTCTCAAACGTAATATTAGGGTATTAGGGACTACCAAACTGTTGCTGTTTGTAAAAGAAGAGTGAAAGAACACTATCTTTCCACATTGCCATAAGTACGGAAAATACATCCTGTTTACAGAATAAACAATTTCATTTCATTTCATTGCGTATTATGTATTTATTATTTTATACTATTAATTAAATTATATAAATATTTTAGTGATATTTATTTTAGAAGTATGTATGTATGTAAGTATATTCTCTTATTGTATGTTTGTATTTAAATTAGTTAATAGTTTTTTTTTGTTTGTACGTATTTTGTTTTCTCTTCTACTCTTATACACGGTGTCTATCTTTGTCTACTGTCCTATCGGAGGACAAGAGATTTCTTTAGAAATAAGCATCACTTTTGTACGTAATGTTTTGTTCCCTTCTTCTTGTCTGTTTATATGTGTGTACATAAACTGTTAAATAAATAATTATTTCAAATTCAAATAAATATTTCAATATTTTATTAGTACTGCGTGATAATTTACGTACAATAAGTATCGGAGCTCAGTTGCTGCTCATATTCCGTAAATTTATATAAAACATATTTATATAACAGTTACATTAAAGACTAGTCATGTTTACTGTAATGGGTACCGATAATTTGGTTACAATTGTTATATTGTCTAATTAACAAATGGAACAGAATAAATAGGAAATAGTTGATTAAGCAGCTTTGTGCCTTTGTGTGATAATACAGCGATTAATTGGCTTAAACCAGGTTCATTGGTTACTTAAATAATAGCCGGATACAGCCTGAAAAATTCAGCAAGATGGATAGAAATTTCAAGGGTGGTCTGTCGTGAAGGAACTTTAGTTGATTATATTAAATAAAAGGGGATTAAATTATATAAAAATGTTCTAGTGTAAAGTGCGACTGGCAGAAATGACCTAATAATATTATTGCTCTTTACTGTATCAATGTGGTATTTTCTTAACAAGAAAAGTATTGGACAACATTTTCGTTGTATTTTGGTAAATTTAAATCTGACTTATTCCAAGTATCCTTAAAATTATCTTTACATCCAGCATAAGTATTTGAGATCCTTGATAGAATAAGAATGTGCAGGCATTCAAAAGCCTAATTGTGGTTTTAGCTAGAATTTCAGACCACAACGAGATTTTTTATTACTACAAATAAGTGACCAATTTTATAAAACAAAATTAAAATCAACTTGATAAAACAAAATGATAATTGTAACCAGTAACCACAACTGAATATGATGTCAGCTTGTATAATTACGGACTGATTAATTCATAGCATTGTATTATTTACCCTCGTAAATATTATATATCGTGGCAAACAATTAGTACAAATAAGCCGGCACATATTAGTGTCTGCTATTACTATTGATTAATATAAACAATGTAGAGAAATAATCATAGAGTAAATTCTATAAATTGATAGAACTGGTGATCTATTTATAAAGAATGCATAAGTGACAGAAGTGTTTATTAAAAAGTACGAGTATAAGGGATACATTATAAATTATCAAAAAAATACTGTAAAAGAATCTTTTATAGTTTTAATAATTTTAAAGGAACAAATAAAACATACATACAACACTTTATTGAACGTAATGTTATTAAGGCGCTGACAATACTCAACTGACCAAAATAGGCTTCTCTTAAGAAAAAAAATTGCCATATCTGTATAGTCTGTGGTAGCGGAAAAAATATATGTTAATTTTGAACATATTTCCCAGAACTTGGTTGTTATTGAAACACGTTTAAAAAAAAATCTCGATACAAAACCTCTTACCTTTTTTTTTTGAGGGTGGGAAATCATCAAATAACTTCTCCCGCTCTGGGCAGAGCGGGAGGGTGTGTCAGACGCTTACTGACTAAAACCCACCCATATTCCTTCCTGTTGCCTGTGTTGCGGGGGCCTCGGTGACCCATAAGTACCTTCCCGCGACCCCGGCAGAAACCTCTTACCACTTAGGACTTCTAATCCAAAATATCCGCATTAAATATCAACATACTTTACGTATTTAATTAATAACAAGAACGTCGTAATTGAATGCAGGTCTTGGTTGTTTTTTTATTTTCGATTACTCAACTCAATTTTGAGTAAATAGATAATTGCTTCATATTTTGCAATAAATTACAAGCGTTATGTCATCGCGCTTCTGCAATCTGACAGTAACCGCGATTTAGGTATTGTCAGCGTCTTAACGAAAAAAAAAAACAAATGTATGCTTCATCTATTTTAATTGTATGAACAATCAGATAACTTATGCGTAGGTAGGTATAGCATATTTCTGGCAAATAAATTATTTTGACTTTTCATCGTTTACTGGCTAAAAATCGAATAATCAAAAAAAAAAATTCACATAAAGCTACATGGGCACTTATGAAACGTCAGAAGCTAGATGCATGGTTCCAAATGGTCGTTTCCTATGGAGAAGAGCCAGCAAGAAACTCCACGGTTAGTTTTTTCAAAATAATTTACTTTTAAAATGTTTTTAAATTACAGTGTTAATAGGTATGGGAGGACAGTGGAGGCCTGTCAAGAAGTACCAGGTACTTAACAATAAATAAATGGTCTACAAATCTAGTCTATTAAGCCTACAAAATATAAAAGAATTAATATATTTATATATCTATCTATCTATCAATAAAATAATAAAAACCTACTTAAACCAAATGACATGTTTGCCATTATAACTGTGACAAGTCTTAATTAGTATCCTGTCCACAAAAGCCACTAATAAATAGTTTAATATCAAAATTGTAGGTATATAATGTCAATGGCTAAAGGCACAACCGCATGAGTTGATGCTAGCTTTGACAATGTGTTCCCCTTGTTAAAAACCAGATTTCCCACCGCAACATCCGGCTCAAAATAAATACAATTATCTTTATATAACAGCTTCCATCTTTCTAATGTCGCTCAAAGAACCTCGCAGGAACTAAGACTTTATATGAAGACTTTATAAGTCTCCATATAAAGTAGGTTCTCTTTGACCCGAAGCCAGGCGGATGCAATAATCGTCGCCATGGCAACCTTTGAGAGCCTCCTTAAAATATATGCGCTAAGAAATTGATGCTGATATTTTGAAGTATTTTTCTTATGTTGAGTATTTTTGCGATGTTGTTGAGAATGTGGAGGTATTTGAAGTTTTTATTATAATTGGAACGTGATATAATATCAAAATAGACAATTTCCTTTATTCGTTCAGAATACGAAAGCAGTCAGATTCTCTAATAGAAACACAAGTCACAAGGTATTTTCTTTAAGTTGAATTATTTTTTATTATTTGCAATTTCTTGAAAATCTATGATCACCTTACTGAAAAACCTTCATCAAATTCAAATCTTTATTGCATAATATCTCATGTGTGTACAAGATCTTAACAATAGTTACAAAGTGTATATGGACCCTGTGGGCACAACAATGTAATACACTACGAAAAGTAGCATGCTGTAAAATAAAAAAAAAAAAGTGAATAGAAATGAATGGTACGTACGTCATAAATAAACAATGCATTAAAAAAATATTTATAAACATAATAATGTCACAGATTAAAACAATATTATATTATTATATTCATATCGAATAAAAAAAGCATACAACATAAATTAAACACAAATTAAATTACTTACATACATAATATACAACTTCACGTCTTGTTTCTCCGAAGGGTTGGGCAGAGGTGTACCTGTAGTACACCCACATTTCGACAGTTATGTTTAAGTCCCATGTAATAGGGGGCGAGCCTATTGCCATCACCCGGGCACAAATCCAGACTCCGGGCTGCTACTGAGAAAAAATAAAATAATAAACAATATGTCTAAAATAAATGGTGAAAGTCGTCCAATTTTGATGTCATCATTAAAAAAATAATTAAATGTATAATATAGCCTTCATCGACCAGTAGTTTTCTAAGCCGTTTAATAAATATTTTATCATTCTGTTCCATTTTTATGTCGTTAGGTATTTTATTATATTAAAATATATGAATTGATGTTAAGGCTCGTGCAGACTGGGGCGATATCGCTGGCGCGACGTGCATATTGCTGCCTGTTGCGCACGCGATATCACGCTAGTCTGTACGAACCTTTACATGAGGACTTGTGCTGTGTAATTTTAGCCTAGCCTAGCCTAGTCTAGAGTATTCCGAGCGTGTTTTCAAATCGTGAACGTGGCATATTGTCAAGATCTGTAATTTTAAGGTAGGCATTTAGTTATTGTCTAACAAATTTACAGATTTCGAGAAATTTATATTCTCGAAATCTGTAAATTTGTTGATGTCAAAGTTACAATGTTTAGTTTCTTAAATTGGGTCTATAACTTACGTCATTGTCAATATAAATCACTATCCTAATATATTTTTTTCTGTAGGATAAATAACTCATTGCTATCTACACTATTTCCCCAAAGAATTATGCTATACTTAAGCCATGCGTATGCATATGCATAGGATAAGTGATATATAGTAGATAAGTGGACTGGGCAGTTTTTAAATCTGTAGTTTTGTTGAGCTCACGTAATGCATAAATATAAAACCAGATAACTTTGATTTAATTTTTGTATGTGCGCTTTCCAGGTGATGAGGGTATCTATGTCTAGACCCAACAAAGTAGAAGTATATACACATTCCAATTTGAGCTCGCTAGATTCACATGTAGGTGTTGAGAGTCATTACAGGAAGTAATTGATGAAATATCATCGGCAAACAATACGCACGACCCGGTCATATTTTGAAAGAGGTCGTCGTTGTATATTAAAAATAGCAAACACCCGACACCTTGCGGAATTGAATGTTGAACGCAATGGCTAATCGGTCGTATTAGACTGAATTCCCCGGCGTCATGATCCCAATGTTGAATTTCTAAAATTGTTCTCGGTTTTGTAGGTAGGATGCGAACCACTCGTGAGTTATTCCTCTGAAGCCGATACCGTGTAGTTTATCTAGCAATATATAGTACAGCACCTTATCATATGCCATGGTCATGTCAAGTAAGGTTCTGATAGCGTAGTAAATTTATATTTTGCTAAAATCGTGGATCTTTTTTCTGGAAACTATTTTGACATTAATCGAAAACATTAAACTTTTCACAAAAGTTATAAACGTGGTTGCACATTGATTTTCCGAAAATATTTACGATGTGGGTTTTTTTTTTTTTGGGTGGGAGATCGTCAAATAACTTCTCCCGCCCTGGGCGGAGCGGGAGGGTGTGTCAGACTCTTACTGACTAAAACCCACCCGTATTCCTTCTATTGCCCGTGCTGCCAGGGGCCTCGGTAACCCTTTAGTACCTTCCCGCGACCCCGGCAGGCATCGGCCCTAGTGGACCCTTACACTTGTGCTGACGACATCTCTTTGAGGCGCGCGTGGAATACAACGCGGCGTCGACCTGGGCCTGGTCCTTACCGGACGGTGAGCTACCCATTGCTCACCGTCCACAAGCCTGTGGGTAATAGTGCAATAGGATGGTAATTATTTGGATCCGAGTTCAAGTTTATCTTGTGAATAAGTTTTATTATAGATTTTTTTAACGCGTCTGCGAATATTCCTTGTGTTTTGTTGCCTAATACATATTTCGTCATTCATTTGCTTATTAGCTCAATATTAACAGGTATCTAAGAGTGGTTGTATCTTCCTTACGTGAAAGACCCTCATGCGGTCAGGTCAACATTTAGGATTATATATTTGAATACTTCAACTGTACGATAGTATAATCGATTCTCAGATTCTTGGTCATATTCTATAAGTCCAAATAGTATTATTTTTTTAAATTAGTGTCCTGTTGTTGATTTTCTAATATTGCTATATTTTATTTTATCTCTTTTAATTATTGTTTAAGTTTTCTTCTTTTAGTGTTTCTATTTTCTCATATAATGTATTTATATCGCTTTTTACTATTTCTTGCTAGCGTGTTAGCTTGTGGGTATCTTTTAAAATATCTTCCTTTAACTCTGTGATAGTTTTTGTATTTCATTTTGGATTGTGTTCTTTAGTACCAGGAGTAGGGATTGATTGTTCTTTTCTGGTCTAGAATCTAGAATTTACTGAGACTGTCTAAGGTGATCGAAAGACCTTCTGTTGCGATTTCCTGTGTTGTGGTGGTGGCTTGGTTATTTTGGTTGGCGGTTTTATACTCGACATTGGTAGTAATGTGTGTGTCATCATCTAGTGCGTTGTCAATTGACATTGTAGTGTCGTTTAGTGGTGAAAAGTTTAGTTTTTGGTGAGGGGTTATTATCATTCCTATTAGAACAGTCTGGGCAGTGGCAATTTTTCAAACGTTCGTCATACTGAACAATTATGGAATACCGACTACCATATTAAACAGGATTTACAACAGATAAGACTATTCAACAAATTCACGAGCTAAATCCAGCTACAGCCACATAAGTTTATCTCCCCAATAAAACAAAATATTGGCAACAAAAACATAACGCAACTGTCACCTAAAAAAACGTATCCGTCCAGCAATTAACCGTTTTCTAAACTATCGTATAAAAGTGAGCCGTAACATAACGCGCCATATAAAAGGGTATCGGCGTGCGACGTGACGCGCATGTTTAGGGGCCCGCGTATCGACAATAAAACCCAAATGTCCCGCGGTCCCGTACTTTGTAGCACGTTTTATTACTTTTATTTACTTTAAGGGTTCAAAGATTGAAACTTGATGTTATTTTTTTAAGAGTACAGTGATATATGGTTTGTCGTAAAGGTCATCTGTGAACGGAGAAACCTGTAATTTTCTTTGAAAAGGCTTTGTGGATAATAATGGCCTCACTCAAAATAACGTAATTGTGTTGTGCAGTAGCTGAGGTGATATCCACTGCGTTTAACTTAATTAATTGACTGAAAGTCACAACAGATTTTCAGTTAAGTCGTTTTTCTCTGAATCTAATATAATGAGAGGAACAAAGGTTCTTATTAATTAATTCTACACAAAAAGCATTGTTTAAATGTCAAATAAACATTGCTAAAATACTTATTAACATCAAATTATGATCCTCATAACTCACAAAACAATGTTAAAATTACAAATACAACATAAAATAGTTGCGGAATTACAATATAAATAAACCAAACATAAATGTAGAATACTCGTAACAACAAGCGGCCGACAGCAGCACCATAGGGTGGTTAGTAGCCATTGCACGCCATTGTGTGAAGAGCCATGCTTTATGAAAATGTATATCTGGCTTCAGTGTTCAGCTGCTAGTAATTTTGACTAGTTTTAGATAATTCACAGTGTGCAGTTTTCCACAAGTCATTTAAGTTGGTTTGCGAAAATCACAAGTAATTTTAGTGAAGTGGTTTCGGAAAAACTAAGAGGCTTTTAGTTTTGCTTTTGAAATATAAGTAAAATGATTCTTAAGAAAATATTTCGCGTTTTTACACGAATTGTGTATCATCATAGTCATCATTATTGGTTATGTTTAGTGATAAAGGGGCAAACCGAACTAATAATAAAAGTTAGCAGTCTTCTTGGTACTAAGAATATTATGAATATAAACTGAAGACATCAAGCGTGGTCGCAAAGCGTGATGTCTTGTGTTGACTGATAAGCTAATGAGAATCATAAAATGAAGGAACTAGAAAAATAATCCGGTGAGATGCTTAGCAATCAGTTTATCTACGAGTGATATAACTGAAAGTGCTCAGTAAAGAAATGCACAGTTAACTATTGAAATAAAGCATTATGTAACACAATGTATATGCCTAACTTATATATTTATCCCTCCCTAAACAACACCACGATAAAATTCTATAGAATAATGCCATAACCATTTGGCTAAGCAGTTTAAAATACTTCACAGCGTTACATAAGCATTTGGGTCAACATTTAGCTGAACGAGATCTAGATCTAGCGCTTCCTACGCAAGATTTTGTTTAGAGATTTTCTTTTCTACCGCAAGCAAAATTAATTTAAGAAAGTGCCACTGCAATTTTTATAATGGAAAGGATCACTTTTTATCTTATTTCATTAGATTCAGTACACCACTACAGTATCCTGTTAATATTCATTAGTGTAATTAGTCCCACCGCCCCCCGCCTGCCCCCTGCCCACCCCCCTCTGTCGTGCCCTCCCTGGTTCTTTGTCACCGAAGCTCTGAAATTCAGCCACTTTGCGGATTCAAGTGACATCTTATTTATGAAGTGCCCAATATGAATTTTTCTTAAATAATATTCATGATCTTTTTAAAACAGTGAATTTTGTAAAATTTGTATTTTGTTAGAGCTTGTCAAGTATTTTATTTAGATTTTTTTATGTGGGCTTATTATCTTGCCTTGTTTTAAGACCAAATTAGTTTGTTTAGCTTTTGGGATAGAGTGTAAGCAAAATTATAATTTAATGAGTTAATAAAGTGGCCAAAAGGAGTGGGAGTAGCGAGCACAGAGCTGAGTGGCAGCGTTCTTGGTAAAACATGTTGGATTGTTGAAAGGGTTGACGAGCACATAGTATGAGATACCATTATGATGCACTATTAAGATGGATTTGGATTATTTATTAAAGAAACATGGAAGACTTATAGCTTAAAAACTAAATAAAAAGAAAACCACAGTCGACAGGAAGCCAATTTCAAGTCTTCGCGTGTGGAATTAGACTGGAAATGTGGTGAGCATATACCAGTAACACGTAATACACTATATTATTTAAAAGTAAGTATCATTTATGTTCGACATCTGACTCAACTACTCCATCATTTGCATTAAAGTGAAAAAAAAGTTCCATAGTTTTCGTGATTCTTGGAAAAGTAAAATCCATGATTGGCGTCTCATTTACCTTCGTGTTAATAACATTTCATTCATTTACCATTGTGTAAATAAAGCAGTACTTTACCAAACACTTAAATATTGGTTAAAACATCAATTTAAAAAGTATTTACGTAAATAAGAACTAATCCAGTTCAACAAATGTGCTCGCGTGACGTGCCTTAACAAACTAAGGAAACAAATGCAAGCAACACTTGTAAATGACTTTACTTTTCGACTTTTCAGCATAAATTATGAAGGTATCGTGGTTTAGTAAAATGAGGTTTTAAAGAGATACCTATTGTTATTTGTTTCTTTGTAAAAAGTATGCGAAGAGAATGACAGCGCTCCTAAAAGACACTGGTCGATACAGACACCTGCATTCGACCTTCGGTTGCCAATCATCGAGACAAGGAAATGCCTCATGCATCTGTAATTCCACCAGTAGCAATTTTCATCAAACTGAAGCACAATACCTATATTCTACTTGGAAACAGAAACAGGCACAAGGAACGCCTGTTCCTAATACATTCTTCTATTAGTACTACCTATACTTTTCACGGTATGGTAAATTGGAATTCAAAATCTGCCTAGTCTTTTCCTGCTTAGACTTTTGGACTTCTGATTATCCGTTACGACTGTCAAAAATCTACAAATCTGAGGCACGAAGGGATCTCGATATGTAATGGATGGTCCACCCATCCGCAAACCGACCGCGGCAAGCGTAGCTTAGCCATCGATCGACTAGTGCGGCTGTTATTAGCCACGAGCTCCTCACTATAGAATTATAATTCTGTTTAGCTCATCCCGCGTTATATCCACATTCGTAATGTCGGTCACCAAGGATGATTAGTACTAAGTTAGTAGCACATTACACATGCAGCCGCGTTAGTACAGTAATACAGTAATCTGGAATAATTATGCAGCGACGAGTTGCTGTGTGTTAGCGTAGGCTTGCGATACTATTAGTGATATTAGCTGGTTTGCTGGTTTGACTTACTGGGTTATTAGGCTGAAGGTTTTAGGCATAATGTTGAGTTGGTGCACGTACTATCGGCTGTACCTGAGTCTACCCTGCGGGGATACGGGGGTGCAATTATGACGTAGTGAAGTTTTTTTAAATAAGTCGGTATCGTTTCTCACTCAAACTCACTCAAACTTTTACCAGGATGGTGGTGCAGTTTCGGTGGGTTACTACAAATCAAATTTAGCCTCGTATAAATACAAACCTAACCTAACCTTTATAAATTAAACAATGTAATTTCAATAAAATGATACAAAATAAAAATTTTGTTTTACAGCATAATATACTCGTAAGTAGCTCTTAACTTTGTGGTATTCCCATTTAGCTTTTGTTTTTTACTAAAGTAGAGTTTCCAATGATTGTAATACTCATATTATCTATGGTGGAGGCTGCTGTGGAGCGTACCTCGTGGCTAAAAGGTCCCAGCAACCAGGCCATTAAAATATTAAAAAAAAATGGAGCGCATCGGAATGTTGGATTTCGACGACATATTTACGATATCATTTAGTGTGATTATAATACACCTCTATTTTTTTTTTGGTTTGTTAATCATCTAATAACTTCTCCCGCTCTGGGCGGAGCGGGAGGGTGTGTCAGACTCTTACTGACTAAAACCCACCCGTGTTCCTTCCGTTGCTTGTGTTTCAAGGGGCCTCGGTATCCCTTTCGGACTTTCGCACGACCATGATTCACCCCTGTTGTGTAACTGTTATTTACATAATATGTATATAAATTAACAGACTTAAAATAATAACAATAATATGTATATGTACGATGTGATAATGTCTCTGCGCGTTCATCACACAATCGTCTTCTTCAATGTTCCACTCACCGCACTGACTTCATTCACTTTTCCTTCTTCGTTCAGTATATCTCTCTGTGGAATACGCTCCCCCAGGAAATCAGGATGGCAACCAACCGATTATAATTATCCTTTAAAGTTAAGGTTCGCGAGCACATTCCTAAGAAGCTGGCAGTATCATCACCACGGTAATTTTTCCCCATTGTTTGTTTTATCTGTTTTAGTATATATTCGTGTATTTATGGGTACCTATTTATTTGGTCTCATATTTATGTATAATTAGATATATTTAAAGTTATAATTAAATAAATATTTATTACACAGTTTTCGCTATTGCAACTACCACTGTTTGTCTCTGCATCACCCAAAGGTTGACTGGTAGAAAATGCCTACGGCATTAAGTCCGCCTCTGTACATTTGTGTGCTTAAAGTATCAAATAAATAAATGTACATAAGAAAACAGCGAAAAGAATTATAGGGTATCAAAAAATCCGTCCGCATAGCTGTCAGCAGGAAGTGTGCCCAAAAGGCTGGCAGCATTGCCACGTTGTATGGCGATGCTGATTCTTTGGCAAAAAAATAGGTGGCTGACCTATTTTTTTGGTCTCCTCTGGTCACGTGAAGAGTCGACCAACCACTTGACGATATCTCGAAAAATCAAGTGGGCGAGCGCCCACTTGATGCCATGGCTTGGGCGTAGTGTCTCAACCCCAAATGACTCGAACATAATATAACTCCCAATAAGATTGAAACATTTTCGCCGTTTGAGGTTTTCCCCACTTGCAGCAGCCGCCCCAACACAGTCAGCCGTAGTACATGTGTCTACACACACGTTGCCTCCCACACCAAAGGCCTGCTTAATTTCTAAGGCATTATGATCATTCCGTCTGGTCTCTTCCCATCGTCGCGTACCAAGCCTTTGGGTTCTAAAATCAGCTGGCACCCTAACGGTGACAAGACTACGACCGATGATGTCATTAATGCTAGCGTGCCGTGCTATCCAGCCTGCACTCTTACTGCATGCCATGCCATGGCCATGGTATTGCATGGCGATGGTATCCGAGGCAGTCAACAGCTTCACCGCACTAGCAGCGATGCAGAGCCCCGCAAGGAGCACTCAGACGCAGACAAGTAGCGAGCCGGAAGGTAGTGTCACCCAGCATAGTGCCCATGTTGGTTGATGGTAGTGCCTGAAGCCAGAGGCCTGACTCGCCCTCATCCACAGCCAACAGGCTGGCACGCTCAGTAGTATTGGTGGACGTATTGATAAGATTATTCCTTCGCACTGTCGCTAAGCGGCTATCCAGGCATTCACCGCATCAGTCAAGCACGGCACTTCAGAGTAAACCAGGGAGGGGGCTAAAATTTTCCCGGTCAACTTTTCAATACTGTGGACAGAGGACAAGAACGGCCGGTAAGCTAATACTGGTATTTTTTGTAACAGTTTCTTAAACTACTGCTAAGTTTTCTACGAACATTGAAACAAGTTCCATTCGTGATGTACTTACAAGTATTCTTTGTAAATGGAAATACA
Source organism: Atethmia centrago (assembly GCA_905333075.3). Classification (NCBI taxonomy): domain Eukaryota; kingdom Metazoa; phylum Arthropoda; class Insecta; order Lepidoptera; family Noctuidae; genus Atethmia; species Atethmia centrago. Next base: position 1,991,392 of record HG995370.1, read on the forward strand.
TAAATGTACAATAGAAATATTCAATCCACCCATCGTTCCTAGTTAACAGACACGTCAGCTACATAGATTCTACAACAAATACCGCTGTAAATCGTGCCAAAGCAATACCGAACAAATCTAGCACTGTTGAAATGAGCCAGTTGCATCGCGTGCCGCACTTTTTGCCAAATCGCGTGCAACTGACACGACTAGCGTTCTGCAATCGCCTGCGAACATTCTAAATATGCACTATATGCACTGTATTGCACCAGATATACACAGTATTGCACTGTATTGCACCAGTTCGGATCGTTGCTGGCTGAAATATGTGCTACTAAATGATTGGCGATTGTACGTTTTTGATAGTATTGTTTCTAATATGTTGGAACGTTGCTCGTTTAATTTAAATCGACTGATCAAGCATAATCAGCGGGCATATGGCGATCTGCGCGTCCAATACAATAACGCGTTCCGGGTGCTGGTGGGGCTGCCGCGCTACTGCAGCGCCTCCGCGATGTTCGCGGCGGCTGACACGGACGGTTTTGCGGCCATCATGCGCAAGCGGTGCGCATCTATCATGCGCCGCACGCGCGACAGCCCCAACACCATCCTGCGCGCGCTAGCGGACCGGTGGGATTCTCCGATGCTGGCTCTCTGGATACGGTTGCACGCAGTCATTTAGTGATTTGGCACCATCATCGGGAAGTCCACCCGGACCGATCCCGTGTTTGTTTTTGTTATATTATTACTAACATTAGTTTTGTAAGCTCGCAATTTTACTAACAAATATGGATGCAATCTTATGATGAATCTGAAATAAATGATTATTATTATTATTATTATAATCTAAAGAAAAAAACAATTACGGTGTTTTTTTTTAATCCGGATAAAGAATTGTAACCAAATGATAATCAAATCAAATACTTTTATTGGTGCACGCAGATAGGTACAAGGTAGGTGTTACAAAATGTATAATGTAGGTAGGTATCTCTGTCCGGCCACAGTTAGTTACGTAACGGTTCTTTCAGCACAAACTACTCAAATGTACTTACTAATATACTTCGCCTGTACTATGAAAACCTTGGTGATTACAGTATTTATCTAGAGTAAGCACTCAATAAAAGAAACAATAGTGAATCCTACATAACCATAAAGTTTCACCAAGTATTTCACAACGAACCACATAAAAATAATTTCATCCATTTCGCCAACACCCATTTCAAATCGGAACGCTTAGCAATAACTCTGCCCTGCAATATCAGAAAACGGTTAGTATCACGAAAATTGTTCAGCTTTCACCAATATAAAGTGTTGCTTCTACCTCGGTTTAAACCCATTTAGAATATATCTTTTCAGGTACCGGGGATTTTGAAGCGAAGCGCAGTGAAGCGAAGCGGAGGGTAGCGAAGCATGCTTCGGTAAATGTGCGCAGTGTGGTATATTTCTTTTGGCACCCGAGGACATGCCCTGAACGTCATTGTTACGGACGGACGAGAATTTTGTGTTTTATATTATGTCGTAGTTCTTGTTCGTGATGGTCTGTCTGGTCTTGGGAACGAGTTATATTTTTAGCATTATTTAAATATTTTTGGATGGTCGTTTGCAGAGTGAAAGTTTGTGGGTGGCCTTTCATTGTACGTATATATAGACTGAACAAAGTTGTCAGTGTTGTCAGACAAACCGAGGTTATTTATTTGGGTCGTGTAAATTCTTGCGCGAATCTAATACTGCCTACCTTTGTGTTTCAGAATTGTTCATTCATCTACGTTACCTGCTATGTGAACTGCATCTATAAATAAAATATAACGTGTTTATGTTAATGTGACCACATCTACTTTAGTTTTACAAAATATCGTATCGAAATTAAAAGATTTTTTCTTGAACTACTTCTGATTATAGTTGCTGAAGCCATTCAATCTTTCCTTACATTTCGTTAAAACTAAGTCGGTGTTCCGGGACATATCTGAATCTTCTTATGACAGTTTTCCCAGAACCAATGTTTTCGAGAAAAATAATACGGTCTACATTAATTTACAATATTTTATATTGTGGGTTTCTTTAACTTATGCCAGGAAATTGTAATTACAATGGTATTACAATGGTATTATATTATTAAGCTTTTCAGAATATTAATAATCTCTTCTTTGACCTTAATGATTTTCGCGCAATTCTAGTGAGCCATAAATCTATGAACGTCTCAAAAAAAGTTACTTTGCTAATAAAAATAAAAGTAAAATTCAGTTTTCATTCCGTTATGAAAACAGAATTTATTAAAAAAAATTAAGAAACCTATTTCAAAATAATATAATTTCTATCTTAATGCTAGTGAATTCTTAAACTAATTAAAATAACACTTCGATAATTTTCAACTCACACGAGAAAAAATATAACACACTTCATTTCAAAATTTCTAAAATCTACAAAAAAAGTTAGAAGAAAGCTATCTAGTTATTTATAAAAAAAAACATACATAGACACAGCTTGCCTCACCTGTGTAGCAATACGCGCTACGGAAGAGACACGTTATGAGACAAAAGACTCAACCTTGGTACTCGCGGACTGAAGTCACAAAAGAACTTCATCGCTGTCATTTCCATTTTCTTGCTGCACCACAAACTTATCGTGTGGGGCTAAAAGAACAGCGGGTGAAAAATACTCTTGTAAATGTTTACTTACCTATGAATATACGTAGGCTATAAAATAAGTTGTGACTTTATTGAATCTAAACACCATCTCTATAAGATGATAATATATTATACAACCAGCAACAGCTGGCAAAAATATCCAGAATGAATTCAGTGCTATTTTTCAGGTAACATACTACCTATCTGAAATAACCATCGGTTTAGTGGTGTAGGCGTGCCTTTCCACTACCAACACAACAACGTTAATCTGTAACGAAGTGATGAAATTACTTTCGCTTTTATATTATTAGTATGGATATTGGTGGGTTGAGAAAACGTAAGTTCTAATCATAAAGTTTGCTGAAAGGATCTTCGAGTTAAGTAACTCTGTTTATTTATAAATAGAAGATTATCATAGTAAACAGTCCTCCGACTATTATTTCATCTCAGTTATTTGCTGTCACAAACAAAAGAAATAACAATTTTATAGCAAAACCACTCAGCCCACAATAAATGACCGTCTCTACGTTTATTTCCAAATAAAAAATAGTTTTCCTACCCTTTTTTCCTCATGTAAATGGCGTCTAACAATCCCCACCGCGGTTCTAGTGGCCCGACCGCAACTTTATGTGCTCTGCCGTGTTTCCTTTATAAGAGGGCGGGCAAAGGCTCCGTTCTTATTTCCGGTTCGGTGGTGTGACGGCACGTAGCCGGCACGTAACCGGGAACGAACGCCGCTCACCGACACATTCCAATAATAATATATTGTATTCCTTTTCTTAAGATTTAAATTTGAATGGAAAGTGAAGTTGGTTTTGATAATGCTGGGGTTTTAGTTGTATGTGGTGTAAGAAAGTAGTTTATAAAACTGCACATGATACTATTAAAAACTTCGCGTACGACTCGGTTTTTAAACATATTCTCGTGTTTTAATACCCTTATTATGTAACAGTTTCATAAACTACAACGAGGGGCCTTCTTACAGAATGACCCTTCCTGAAAAAAATAAAATACCCTATTTTTTTTAAGAATTTGGTTGCTTGTATTTTATATAAATTCGTTCTTGAGTAGGTATACAATATATATTGTAAGACTAGTCACTTTTCTCCACTCTATATAAGATACCAACCTACTTTAGAAAGGTACACTCGACTTTTTCTTCCTGGTTTTGAAGGGCAAATCAGTTAGAGCAGGAATTTTAATTAGTAAATCTCCAGATTTTCAATTCAATGTTGGAAAATTGAGTTGCTAAGCAAACTTTTCTTTTACATTCTACTTAATCCTGATCTAAAAAGTACCTACTTCAATATCAATTTGTCATAGAATTATCTCAGCCTATTTGCATACGAAATCTCCGTACCCTCGAACGCAATAAATGTTCGTAACTTAAATAATCAAGTTATGTTTGTGTTGTCAGATATCTCACGACGTCTCAGTTGGTAAACACCGCTGCGGCGCATTACGTTGGGTGACGGCTCCACGCTGGTGCCAGTGTTTGGCCAATATCGCACGTACGATAGACGCTCAACCAATGTTTTGTTAGCAAAATTGAGTTCGCTAGGGATGTAAATTGAAAACTCGTAGGTGAAAATTTTTAGAGATGCTATTTTTGGATAGGTGGGTATGACTTTATCTAGCTATCATAGCATAATTATGGTTTGCATTTTTGACCCTGGTTTCTGGGACCCTCATTAATAAAACTTGTTTTAATAGGCGTAGTACTTAAGGCATTGTTGAAAAGTTGTCATTATGTGTTTATGTGCTATAATAACTTCATGTGACAAAAGACTACCTTTTATCATAAACGTTTTCACATAGCAATAAGGGCAGACAGGCGCGACGCGACACGAGTAGCACAACTTCTATGAAGACTTCATGGAAAGTGTCGCGCTGCCTGTCGAGCCCGCGATATCGCGCCAATCTGCACGAACCTTTGTAAGATATCTATATTGCATTAGTTGGTACCTACACATACAGAAACGCATCTGCCCAGACCCAACATTGGCCTCAACATGTGTAGTTAACACAGACATTAAGTAAATCACGTTGGTCTCAGGTGGCGCCCTTGTTAATTTCATTTAACTTGTCTCAGGGATAATTGCTTGTATCCCAACGAATCATACGAATGGATTAGTGGAGGAATGACATTTGTTTGTGTTGTAGGATTTTGCATTAAAATATAGAAAAATAAATCTTAAGTATTCTTTCATTTCTTTTCGTGTTGATAATGGAAACTAAAGGTCAACTCTGATTACAGAAATCTTATATACTGATTCTAGACATAGATATTCTTTTGTGATAAAAATATTTATTTTAAAATTAGGTTATGGAATTCGCAGTGCTAAAACAACTCGTAATTCTTTTACCCGTTAAATGAAAAAGCCATTAAAACAAACACAGAATCCTGTCATTTAAAGTTTTTAATTATTTATGACGTCTTCTGTCTTCTAAAGCAGTCACCAAAATACTTTAATTGTGTTTGGATTTTATCATGTGTAAGAGTAAGAAATAAACAGTTTATCAATAATTTTGATAATATTTTAATGTAAAGTCAGGGAATTTCATTTTAAAGCAAATTGATTTTCAACTTAAACCGTCCGTTTAAATTACAACTGTCATTCCTTGACAGTTGTATGAAACGACAATACGGAAAACACTCATCTAACACGGAAAATTGACGTAGGGTGTCAAATTGCTTAAAAAATAATTTCCCTGACTGTATTTCAAATAGAAAAAGGGTGGGCTTTCAAAGCCATGAGGGAAAGGAGGCAGGAAGAAGGCAGTACATGTAGCAGTACTATATGTGGCAGTCCAAGTTTGTCACTAATCATACAGTGAGGCTCTCGTTAGGCAGTTGGATCAAGGTTTTCATTCAGAAAGCGGAACTTCTAGACGCGGCTCGTATTGTTAGTAGGTTCCGCTCCGGAGCAGTGACTTGGACTGCTGTATGTCTGATACCGGTGGGCTACAGTTTTTGTTTTTTGTTTAATGTTATTGTTGTAATTTATATGTACGAGTATTTACGATTAATGACTAACGGAGATAATAAGAATAAAGTTGCTACAGACAAAATATTTTCTCGGTTTTCTGAAAATCTCCTCTATAAGATTTTAATAAGCAAAAACTTCTTTTAACCTTTATTCCGTGTCCATTGTCACAGGCATGCTGGCGGGCGTGAGCGGCGGCGAAGGCACGCGCGCAGAGCGGCCGTACTTCGACGACGTGTCGCCGCGGAACGTGTCGGCCGTGGTCGGCCAGGTCGCCGTGCTGCGCTGCCGGGCCAAGCACATAGGGAATAGGACTGTGAGTATATCTATTGTACTATGTATTTTACTTAAAATAATGCTACTTTCCTTCCACCTACGCCTGGAACCTTAACGTATCTTGAAGGCCTATTGGTATCCCTTGTTTTTGCAAGTAAAATATATGGTTTATAAAAGAAAAAAATGCGTTTATTGGCATAAATAAAAAACCCCGTACAAGTAATAAAAAATACTTATGCCATAAGGGCCTCAGCTCAGCATACTGTCAGATGGCAACACAAGGTCCAACGGAGGATTTTCAGCAGCATAATACGAGTGTCATATGCTCGAATATGTTGAACAATTTAACTTATTCGGTCGTGTGTAGCCATGGTCATCAGAGTAGTATGGAGGTTTTATGACAGACATGGTGCAAAGAAACCATACATGTTGTCGTTGAATAAACGTGTGAGAACTACCAACACTCACAGGGCCGGGCGCTAAGCTTATAATACGCAACTAGTTGAATCAATCAAGAAGGAAATTATAATATAGTTTCCACAAAAAGCTGTAAATCTTGATCAACAACACTATCAGCCAAGTGTGATAGTTGTGGATATAAATTCCTTTGGGTAGACCCAAAGGAATTTATTATCCTGTAATAGATTATAGTTATCCTGTGGAGGTATAGAGTGCATCTAACTTACGGTCACGTTCAGCAGAAGACGAAACATGACAAAGACGTGACACTTCACTCTCGTACTATAAATCTGTTTTAAAGTGCAATTCAGAATCAGTTGCAGTAAACTAGTTACCTAGAATAGAATAAATAACAGTTCATTGAGTGACAACAAACCGAGCACTCAACTCCCATCGTCCTTTGATTCCTCCCCTCCCCCCCCCCCCTCGTCCACTTCAAACTTCAAATAACAAACTTATTCTACAGTATCAATTACAAACTGAACCTTAGACCATTTACTCCTATATTAATTACAATTTCCTCCGACTATTTCTACTCCTAAATCAAAACTTGGAATCCCTTAATCAAGATTTACAACTGTCGTTTAAGACATGTTAGTAGACCAGGGTATTCCATCAACGTAATCCGAAACATAAATTACTGTTATTAGAGCAATGATTGCGGCCATATCCCCTTCGGTCAGCCGAGCGAGATATTAACCCAAGCGGTTATTGTCTTAGTCATTAATACCTTGATTACTATGTTCTATACATGCGCTTTGTAACTAAGTCAGAGTGCGCAATGTATACGTGACGTGCGGAGTTGGATGAGTTACGGATCACTAAGATGTTACTGCAATTATTGAGTTGCATACTCTCGGTAGTGGAATTTAAAATCTGCGGAAACTTTCTAGATAGATTTTCTTATTCAAAGTTTATATCTACTGGACCACTGTTCACTTTGACTTTTTTTTATCTATCTCATCTTTATAATTTCATCATCAATTTTTCACCAAACAATGCAACTGGAATGTTATAATGTGCGTCATGATCACCAACTCAGTGGATGTGCCTACTCTACAGATATCAAAAGTCTTTCAAAAATGTATCACCTGACATCCTTATAATAAAGATACTCAAATTCAGCATCCCAACCACAGGCACAGATTGAATCATAAAAATCAAGATCCACATGACCTTTGCCCCATAAGCCCTGCGACCACCTGGCAACCTCTCGAAACATCATTTTTCAATGTCGATGTCCTCATTGGTTCGATATCCCTCCTCAGGTTCGCTCCACTGGCCACCATATTAATGGTAGAGAGTTTCCTAACCCATTCGAGAAAATAAATAGCCATCTGACATGTCCTACGATGCATTATAATATATTGTTCGGTATGGATTATCTGCCGTCATTTTATTGTAAAAAGGCCGCGTGGATTACTAACCCTTTTTTGGGGTTTTTCTGTTTCATTCCGTTTTGATGGGGTTTCTGTGTTGAGTTGAAGTATGTACTGAGTGGTAGAGGGTTAAGTTATTGGTGTTTCTTGAGCTGTTAAGGTATTGGATAATCGCTGAATCTCAAAGAGGAAATATAAATGTCTTTGTTACTACAAAGACATTTAAATTTCCCATCTAATAATACTAAAGTTCGTTTTTTTAATCACAGATAGTAATTTGACATTTCAAATCTTTATTTTTTTAAATTTGGAGTTTTACATTTGCACCTATTCAATTAATATCTGGGATTAAAAAAACGAACTTTAGTATGATTAGGTGAGAAATTAACTCCATAATATCTTATACATCAATAGTGGTTATTCGTGCCCGGTTGATGGCAATAGGATTATTGCCCCTTACTACATGAGACTTAAACGTACCTAGCAAAATGTAGCTGTACTAAATACCTCTGCACTCCCCTTCGCGGTACATAGGCGTGACGATGAAATGGTATCAATTTCATGAGATAGCCACAGGCTATCTCATGAAATTGATACCATTTACCCAAAGCTTCCTCCAAAATAAACATTTTTAAATTACCGAAAATCAGCACTGAAATAGCCCTTGTAATGTACTGATATTGTCATAATGATCATACTCGTTAAAATAGCTTCAACAGCAATTTGGCACAAATGTAGTTTTTGGGTCACCGCAGGCGACGCCGCGCACTTTTGTGTGTAGTTGTATTGTCCGTGTTTCCTCTTGCACTAGCTGCGGACACGATTTTATACTATATTGTACTAGATATAAAACATTGCATTGATTCATGCCCTGTAGGCTATTTATAATCCTTTATCTTTAAATAAAAATTGCTGCAACTCTAACAATCTTGTTTTTATTGTATTTTAGCATCCCAGTCAATTAGTATTTCAGTTTCTGTATCCAATTCTACAATATCCACTTCCAACGAACTTAATTAAGTTCTAAGATAAACTGTGACATTTCTTGAAAATAAACATCTAGCATTTAGCTCCGGCCCCCGTCATAAACCCCAGGATGATCATAGTAAATCCCACATATTTCCTTTTCAGGGAACAACTTGAGCAGGACAGAATAAATCTTCCTTAGCCCTTGACGAGGATACTAGAATAAACAAATATCCTACACACTTTTGCAGAAATATAAAACGACGTTGGCTGACCCATTTCAATGCTGAGGTTAATTCATCAAATTTCTGCGAGCGCTCGAGAGGAATTGAGAAAAAACCTCTCGGTCGCTTAGCCGTTACTTAATTTTATTATTTTAAAGGCTGTAAACAGTCTGAGGACGTTCCATCTTGCTTAATTACAGGGCGGGCTTACAGGCTCACCCCCAGCTTACTCTAATTACGTAGAAAAACAAAAACCCAACAAAAGGGAGGGGAATTTATTTTCTAATTTCTCAGTCTGGAGAGCTCTCGAATTAAAAATATAATTCAAACGTTTATTGTCGGTGTAATTTTAATCAAAGGGCACAGGCCTATCTCTTTGTGATGTAGGCGCGTTACGAAAAAATAAGTCGCCCGGAGCCTCTGAGGCGGAGGTAAACAGTTTGTATGGGGTTGGTTTATCTTTAAACTGTCACGAAAACGATATGGCAAAACAAGTAAATTTATTGAAACGAAATAAAATGTTGCAGTTTTGAGTTATAAAATGATTTCTCTATTCAAAAATTTCTACAGCAAAGACTGGCTCAAAACTTTGTAAAAAATAACTCGATATACTTGTTACCATACATTCACATGATAACAAAAATGTATTACTCTCATATCCAAAATTTCAATTCTATACTTCAAAATGAGTTTATATTGACATACTTTATAAACACAATACCGAAATTTAAAAATTGAATCATTTATAACACTGTTTTTCTGAGAGATTGTGTCACAAGGGATCAAAATAATGTATTGAGGGCGAGAGCGATTCTTTGAATCCAGAGCGAAGCGAAAGATTCTAGAGTAGAATCCCGAGCATAGCGAGGGTTTCTAGGGTAGAATCCTAAGCGTAGCGAGGTATTCAAAGTACGTCGCTCGAGGTGAAATAATTTTGGTACCGTGTGGCAAACTCTGCTTTTCATCCACCCTCTATGAGAAAAATAAATAAGAGATGCTGTTAGTATTGACGAATATTTATATTTACATAACTAAATTAGAAATTTATATTAATATCGAATTAAAATTGTCTGTAATATTTTGACAAAAAGTAATGAAAAAACGAATAAGAAGTTTACGCATATTTATTTTTTTATTTGGTTAACCAATGCCGCGTCGGCAGGCGCGCTTTTTTATTACCGGCCAGGACTTTATCGAAGCGAGTTGCATTCAAACTTTTTAATTAAATAGTGTTCCAAATTAAAATGTCACTGTTATTAAGTGCACCGAAATGACCCATTTTGCTCGCACTTATCGAGGAACCCGACGCCTCTTTTCGAATAGATGGGATGATGAAAACATATTTTTTACCCAAACGATACAGGGCAAATCCATGAAGTTAATATCACCAAGGATTGTCCATCATTATTTTTTTCTAATGGAACGCATATGCGGGCTGCGCCGTTTTTATAGCATTACAAAAAAGTTTTGATTCCAATTTTAACTTATCTGTGGCAGCGTCCGCTTTAGCGCATGCGCGGTGATTTGCTGGGCTTTGGCGCCATTTTTTTGATGTTTTATTTATTAGGTTCAATCCCAATGTCTTCTAAGCTCCTCTCCTTATGCCGCTCACCATGCGACAGTTTCATCAACTACTATTACCTTTTATACATCAACCATGTATCAACATCCCTATGTTGGGGTCGGCTTCCTGTCTAACCGGATGCGGTTGAATACTAGTATTTTAAATGGAGCGATTGCTTATCTGAACTCCACAACCCAGTTACTGGGTAAGACGATACCCCTTGGTAAGACTGGTGGCTTCTGACGACACGTAACGACTGTCAAAGACCCACGAATGACAGCCGGGACCAAGGGCTTAACATACTTTCCGAAGCACGGAGGGGTCTTAGTATGTAAAGGTGGTCGCCCATCCACAGCCACAGTTATAGACAAGTCTCCAAGTGAAGACCTTTACGAGTAACTATTTATTTGCCTCAAGTAGTTACTTGTAAAGGTCTTCACTCGGACACTTGTCTATAACTATTTCGGTGCACGTATATGAGAATCCCTACAGATTCAGTAGCCGAGACAATTCCCGCCTCTCATGAGATTTTGCGAATAGAAGGTTATAGGGTACGAATGAGAAAAGCCCCATATTCCATTAATATTAACAGGCACAAATCAATATCGAAGGATTTCTAATCAAAAAGGGACCTGATCAACCTTGGTTGGTATATTGAATAGTGATGTAAACGACTTTCAACCTAATTTTAACAGACACGAGAAAGGCTCAACGTAATATGGGGTGGTTTCTAATTGATATTCGTCAGGTAAAGTTGGACCCAATCGCTCGCAAATTCTGGTGTTTGAGACAAGTTGGCCGGTTTTTGAGACCCTCGGGACTTAAGTTCGTAATTCATGTTATTAGTAAGCTTGACGTTTCAAATTACATTTGACGTTTGATAATTGAGTTATTATTGACGTTTTGGAATTTTGTGTTAGTTAATGTATGGTTGATGTTGTGTTATTTCCAAAGTGTTAGTGTTAAACCGAAAGACGTCCACTGTTGGACATGGCCTCCCGCAAGCGCCGCCACTTCGACCGCCCGAAATTGAGAATACTTTAGATAAATTAAAATGAATAACTACCCACCTGTATGGTTATAAAGCGTGTGTACACGCTTGTAATACTGTAGTATTACAAGGATCTTTTGGCATTGACGTTGTAACCTGTTCACATTGTGAACTGGTTTTGTGAAATGTATTGATAAACAAGAAGGCGGCGTTACTTCCGATTTTGGCCGCGCGCTAAAATGTTTACAACTTTACGTTAATTTTTCATCACACATCACATTTTAAAATAATGTGACATAAAACTACAACCTCTTTTATCTCTTCCCAGGTATCATGGATGAGAAAAAGGGACCTTCACATCTTGACTTCCCACATCTTCACATACACAGGAGACGCAAGGTTCAGCGTCCTACATCCAGAACCCTCAGATGACTGGGATCTGAAGATAGACTATGTGCAGCCAAGAGACGCAGGGGTCTACGAGTGCCAGATCAATACGGAACCCAAAATCAACATGGCCGTCATTCTAACGGTCGAAGGTGACTTTTTATCAATATTTTTAGAAGAGGTCAAGTTAAACTAGTTGTTCTCAAATTGTGTTGAGGACCTCCGATTTAAGTTTTACGTTAATTAGATACATAATTAAATGCTGACTAGTAGAAGATTATTATTTTTCAGTGTTTTAAGAACGTTGCCCTATGTTACATTAATCAATTAGTCATAATAATATTTTCCTATGCATTCATTTTTAATTGTAAATTGTATTTCATGATACTAAGCGAATCTTTATAATATTAAAGCAACTCGCCATTAAACATTCATTCAGGGCTAATTAAAAACTAATGAACAAAACCTTAATTAGATAAAAATGCTTAAAATAGGTAAGAAGTCGAGAATAAATTAATATAATAGATGATAGGTAGGTAATAAGTACCTACCCGCCAACTCGAAATTAAATTAAAAATATACACAAGCCAAAAGTAATCAAGTGTTTGATATTTTTCAAAGAAAATTTAATTACAAATTATTGCCAAGTGTTCAGAAACATTTTAAATAAAATATATTTTAAATATATTAGATTTGTAAGAACTTTTAATTTACGGAAATATAATAATTTGCCAGCGGCGAAAGTAAATGAAATTCTATAAAAGAACGATTTATTCTAATTTGTAATGCGGTACACAGCTTTGAAAACAGTTTAATTATTCTTTATGACCTTTAACCTAATTGAATACACTCGTATAAGCCAACTTTTATGGAAATCTAAGTTTAGCTTATTAAATTAGTCAATACAGACTTAACAGTTGACCTCATAAAATATTTCGCTGTAATTAGGTAAGCCATCTTCACAAAATTAAATTGATTCTAGAAAAAAAATATATTAGAATTTAATTAGTTCTAGTAAGAACATTTATTATTATTCGAAAAGCCCTCACACCTTCATCATAACTTGACTTAGGCTCTGCACGTCATCTGTATATATAAAATGGCAAACGGACTGACCGAGTGATATATCAACGCATAGTCCAAATTTTGCAAATAGACACGGTATACAGTATAGGCATCCACTAAGGAAGAATTGCATCCATTTTTTTTGTTTTGGTGGAAAGTCATCAAATAACTTCTCCCGCTCTGGGTGGAGCGGGAGGGTGTGTCAGACTCTTACTTACTAACCACCCGTATTCCTTCGTGTTGCCTGTGTTGCCAGGGGTCTCGGTGACCCTTTAGTACCTTCCCGCGACCCCGGCAGGCATCGGCCCTAGTGGACCCCTACATTTGTGCTGACGACATCTCTTTGAGGAGCGCGTGGAATACAACGCGCCGTCGACCCGGGCCTGGTCCTTACCGGACAGTGAGCCATTGCTCACCGTCCGCAAGCCCGTGCCTACGGTGGCCGGAAATCTGCCCGGGATTCCCGACGCCCAGGGCATCTCCTGCGGTGGCTAGGGGCGAGAGGGCGCGAATTTGCCTTTCCCTCAACCGTCCCGCCTCCTCCTTCGCGAGCATTACTGCTTCGCAAAAGGAGGTGACGGCTGCCCATGCCCTCTCGCTCCGTATCATGGCCTGAACCAGGGCCGGACGCGAGAGATCTCTGCCGCCGATCGCCTCCATGAGGACACGGCGGTGCTCTGCCCAAGCCGGGCAGACCTCCACCGTATGCTCCACCGTGTCCTCCGGGCGATCCACACAGTGGTGACACCCGGGCGTTTCCTCTCGCCTTATCCGACACAGAACCTCCCGAAGAATTGCATCCATAAGGAGGTAAAATAGGGGATGAAAGTTTGTATAAAAGTTCGTCAGTTTCTAAGTTAGGATCTTCAAATTTTGTGTTTAGGGTGACGATTGAAAATTAATTTACACGTGTCTCAGCGTTTTCGATAATTGCGCTCCGGAAGGTATGAAAAGGGGGATGAAGTTGTGTATGAAAATCACTAAATTTATTATTTAGGCTTATGGTTGGAAACTAACGCAACGTATATCGTTGTTGTTAGAATATAAACCCTTAAGGGGGTGAAAAGGGGGATGAAATTTTGTATTTGTTCATTCCCTTAATTTTGTATTCAAGCAAAAATAATGTACACGTGTATCGTGTTATTATTTGCAAGTATTAGGAGTGTGTTTACTTTTGTAAGTACTTTCTCACTCCAATAAATGAATAGGTAATAGGAAAAAGTGTTTTGATATTCATTAAAATTGGAGGAATGAGTTAATGTTCTTTCGGCTTGCGGATGGACTCCTCCTATGTTAGGTACGACCAAGCCGCTGCGATCAACGAAATCTTGATAAATTCATTCAAAGGCGAAGAAATGATTTATAATTCTGTTGACACCAAACTAAAACTCAAAGCATTTATTTCAAATAAACCAATTACAGGGGGTCGGTCGGTCAGTTAGAAAGATGAAGCTAGTTGCCCATTCCAAAGCGTAGTAGATACTTATGGAGAAGAACGGGCAAGAAACTCAACGGACACTCTTTTAAATCAACGTATTATGGTTACAAAATATTAATTTTGAAATTATACATGTGAACGATGAACGATGCTAAACGTAAAAGCGTCCGTAATAAAAAGATTTTCAAGACAAAACAAAAAAAAAGCAATTCAAAAATTAAAATAAGCCGTGGCAGCTAAGAGATGACCAGTCTCTACTGACGGCGCCCGTTCACGACCATGACCCATGGATTAGCACCATGGTCGATATGGACGAGTCGGTAAATTATCCTGTTGAATTTTTAAACTCTCTCAATCGGCCGGGTCTTCTGTGTCACAGGCTTATGTTGCGTGTAGGTGCTCCTGTCATGTTGCTTAGAAATATACGGCCTTCAAAATTGTGCAATGGACTAGACTCCCAAGTAACAGCTCTCCACCGCAATGTTATTGAGGCCAAAATATTAACTGGATCTGCCAGAGGAGACACAGCCTTTGTGTCGCGTATACCATTAATCTCAAATTACCTTCCGTTTCAATGTAAAAAAGATTGCAGTTCCCAATCAAGGTTTGTTTCGCGATGACAATTAATAAGTTACAGGGACAAACTCTGAAATTTGCTGGAGTTGATTTGCGGCAGAACTGTTTCTCCCACGGCCAGTTTTATGCGGCATGCCTACGTGTGAGCTCTCCAACTACAGCCTGGTAATTTTAGTGTCCGCTTCCGAATTAGTGAAAAGTATTGTTCATAAAGAAATACTGTAAAAGACGGTATCTACCTGAACTTTTGTCAAATATCACACGTAGTGGCGCTAGCCATGAACAAAGCTGTAATGTGTGTAATGTGCAATAATTAATTTATCTAGAAAAAGGCAATACTCTCGAAGTCGCGGGTAAAAGCCAGTGTTCTATATACAGCACAACATATCATAATTTATGTTTATTTCCAAGATAATATTTACATAATTCAAAAGCTAAAAGTCTTAAAATAATAATATTTACAAGTATATGTAAATGGAGGGGAAAGAATCATAGGGCATTCATCCGCATCGCTGTCAACAGGAAAGGTGCTCAAAACGCTAATAATTGATATAACACAACGTCATAATCAGCCTATACTATTCCTACTGCTGGCACACAGGCCTCCGCTGTGAGTGATAAATAGATGGTAAATAATATATAAAATCATTATTCAAACTACATTGACGTGTAAAATAATATCATAATTATAGTAATTAACCGCATTTTGTTACAAAAACGGTATTTTGTTCCATGGTATACTCAAACACAATGTAATATGGCACATTGAAATGATTCCTAAATATCTTACGAAGGGGTCAGGACGACCCTCGAATTACAAGCGGGTAATCATATCCGGCAATGAAAACCTAAATAAAATGAGCGAAAATAGTAAAGGGGTGAAATTGAGGGTACTTAGGAGAAATGGCATGTGCCTTTATAGGCTTCAGAGTTGCCCTTATTTACCTGCAATCTTAATAAGTATAATACAAATAATAAAGCCCTCTCTTAGTGATTCGTTTGTATCGAGTGCAGAATTTCTTCATTTCTGCACCATTTGTATTATAATTTATTTTTTAAGGTACCATACTGTTATTTTACACATCCTTTGAATAACACTTACATTTGCGTTCTCGTATCCCATATCGCAAAATAAGTATAAGAGTATTGCAATCCAGTTTTGTATACTATAATACAAAGGACCAAGCCGCGTGCGAAAATAATATCGCAACACCAGGTTTTAAAAGAAACATATCAGGCCATTATCCACAACGTCCTTGTATAACAAGGATAAACAATACAAAAGGCCTTGGTCCTTTCGTATACAACGCGTGAAAAGTGACGATGGAGTAATCCCGCATTCATCTCTCGTCATATTAGTAGTGGCTCTAATGCCGCGGCACAAAGTGGAACACATCTATCTACGTCATACGAGACGCCCCTCGTCTTGGTATCGCACATGTTCAGTTATTTTTATGTTTAAGTTTTATCGGATCTAATAATGTTATATTTTTGTAGTTTTTTACCTTTTGCTGATCACCTTTTAGGATAAATCAACTGAGAACAAAAACTTGCAGTTTGAATCTTCATCTGCACAGATTATAAATGAAAGTAGCTTTTCGTGTGTATCTGTGTGTGCGCGTCGGTCTTCTGCGCAACGGATTTTGATGCGGTTTTCACCATGACTTAGAGAATGTATTCCAGAAGGTTCATGTATATAATACATTAATTAAACTTACATAATTATAATAAGGAAATCTCGATGTTTTGTCAATTCGTAAAAACCATGCAAAGCACGAGCGGGTCGCTACTGTTTTATAAAACAAAGTTAAAATAGTTCACAGACCTTTTAAACAGTCGATAATAGGTTATTTATAAACGGTTCAGATTTTAAGCCAAGCAATCGCAATACGATATTGTCGAACGTGACTCAGGGGATATTACTCGTGTTACGGAGGCTTTACTTTCTATAATAAATGTGAAAATTGGCAACGACTTCCGACCAGAAGGTATCAAAAGGACCATCTCCAAACGCTACAACATTATGATGTGATGCAAGCAACATGCAGGATGTAAGATGTTGATGCTGGGAAACGACTTTTACTGTTAAAAAGAGTGAAATCACTGTTCACGCTGCGCGCAATGTAACGACCGCAAAACAATGTGCTTATGGGTGCATGCAGCGGTACGGGAGTTGTAGGGGTATTTAAAGATAAGTTATAACATTTAAAACGAGATTCGTGAAAAAAATCTGTATATGTATATATGAAGGTAAATGGTGTTAGTTGTAACAACATCAGTTACGCGGATGACATGGTGCTGCTGGGCCCGTCGCCGGGGGCGATCGTGGAGTTGCTAAAAGTATGTGAGACCTACGCTGCTGCACATGGACTGGTGGTCTATAATGCCAAAAAATGTGAATATTATGGTCTTTGGGGTGGCAGGTAAGTGCCGGGAAGATGCCCTCGAACTTACCATAAACGGTACGCCAATACGAAGAGTCACAAAGTTTAAATATCTTGGGCATTTTCTTACCGATGACCTCAGGGACCATAGTGACATTGAGAGGGGAGCGTAGGGCTCTGGTGATCAGGGGTAATATGTTGGCTCGAAGATTTGCTGGGTGTCTGACCAAGTAAAGATTACGCTTTTTAAAGCTTATTGTCAGAGTTTTTACACCGGTAATCTTTAGGTCAACTACTCCAAAAGGTCGCTGGATGTCCTACGCATCCAATACAATAATGTTTATAGGTTACTGTTGCGACTGCCTCGTTATTGCAGTGCCTCAGAAATGTTCGCGGTAACCCATACCGATGGATTTCATGCCATTATCCGCAAAAAAACGGCCTCAGAGCAGAATAAGACGCAGTCACAATAGCATTCTGAAGGCTGTGGTGGCAGATACTTCCTTCGCCATTATAAGGCAATTTGTGCGAAGATATAGTTTTCCCATTACTCGTTGTGTCTAGTTGTTGGGTGGTCTTCTCACTAATTCGTCTTTATTTTAAGTTACTAACAATGGTATTTTAAGTGCAAACCTGTTAATAACATTTTATGGATCTTTTAGTTGTCTGAATTAAATGATTATTTTTATCCCGATATTCTTACGGGATCGAGACTTATCTGGGTGAAACCGCGGGGCGCAGCTAGGAAATAATAAAAGTTGGAAAGTTGCCCTTCAATATCTCCTTAGCCAAAAGGTTCCCTTTTATGGTCCAGTCCAAAAAAATACACGATTTCAGGAAGTACAAGTGACTCTCGGCTTCATTAACAGTCTTTTTACACACGTTATTATTTCGGAGTCATTACTGACTTCCTTAAGTCAGTAATGACTTCGGAATAATACTGAAGATTGACTCGAAGACTGTCACAGTGCATTGGCCCTCAGCTAGGACAAAGTGTAACATACTGAGGCAGAGGTTAAAAATCTACTAAATATATAAAACCTATCATGAGTAATGCAATAGGAGTAAACTTTATATTAACCACCCTTTACCATTGTGTTTAATTAACTAAGAGCTTATGAAAGCCAAAAAATGAAAAGACATAAAATGTATTTATGCTGCTATGAGACATTTTCATATTCATTCGATTTCTAGATATACGCAATTACTGTCGCAATATACTCATGTGCTTTATTCATCAATGTAATTTTGATCGAAGTTAAAACTACAAAAAAATAAAAAAATATAATATTAGTTTATTTTATCAAACATTAGTTTCTCTTTCAATAAGAAATGACCAATTGGAACCGTGCACCTAGCTTCTGACGTTTCTTATGTGCCTATGTAGGTTTATGTAAAATAAAATATTTTGAATTAAAACTTTGATTTTGAAACTAAACCTGAAAATATTTAATGCAACACGAAACATCAGTAAAAACAACGCAAGTACAATACTATCATGATAGCCTTTCAATACGAATTGGTCACAGGAAGTGATCAATCAGATCTGTGTCCTGTCTTAATGAACTATCTAGCGAAGCATCCAATATAAATGGAGGACGCTGGTCCTTTAGTGAATAATTTAAAGTAATCTTTAAGGGAGAATCGTTCCGTCATCAATTCCAAAGGAATTATTTATAAAATCAGTGTACGTGAATTAGATATGAGTTTGGTTCTGTAGTCTTTTGGCATAGAATTGTGCAATGTTTTCCATTATTTAGTATATACAGAATATTTTGAATATTTATAGGTCGTTACTTATTCTGGTTTGATGTGAGCCCGGTTGAATCATAAATAAATTAAAGGCTATATAAGTTTTACAGAAATACGATGTCAGTTACAAAGTTTCATAGCAGTGTAATTCTGTAAAAAATGCCTGCTATCTTCAGTGTAAACATGACTGGCTCAGACTAATAGCACGATCATACAACTGAAAGCGGTAGTTATTTTTCACAGAATAACCTAGATCCCTAATCCCTGCTTTAAAACTAAATTAAACCTTACAAAACCTCTCTGAATATGTAGTTAAAAGCACGGCAATTACTAACACTCAACGAAAAACCTCTGCTAAAACCATTAAGGACAAAAACGCTGGTATTTTTTCATCTGATTATGAATCTTTAGAATTAAAGCGGCCAGGTTCTTTATAAAAACTTTGTGACAAAGCGGGCCAAGGTCCAAACAATTGAGTGGGTTAATTAAACAAATTGCTACGTTAAAAGAGTATGTTATTTTTTGTTGTTTTCACAAAATTTAATTTTGCACAATAGTTCAAGGTTTTAGAAAAATGTGTCAGGTTTTATTAACCTCGGACGATTAATTCTAATGAAAATCACGAAGTGCATGTTTCAAAATGTTACCTTTACGAAACAAAAAATAATGGTTTATTTTCCACTTTAAACAAAACTCACTATAAACTCTTTGTGTACCAACAGCTTGTCTTTAAGTTTGATTATATCAAGTAACAGGGTTTTTAAGACAAGTTTGGTTTCCATTTTATTAAAAGTTGTGGTCAAACTCGTAAGATTTTAGTCTGTTTTGCAATTTTCTTGCCCTATAAAGCTAAAAGTCAAAAACTGTCTTCCTCTTCATACAACATAAAAAGCGGCCAAGTGCGAGTCGGACTCGCCCATGAAGGGTTGTACATAATATACAAGTTCTTGTAGTTCGTTGTAACTTTGATCGATGTTTTAATAATCGTGTATAATATTTATTGATAAGTAAACATTATAATGATGGGATTTAGATCGAACTATATGCGAGCTAACTATCGCTAAAAGCGATCTTTTAAAGACAACCTTTGGATGGATTAGGTGGAAAGGAGAGACAATACTGCAGGTAGTCTGTGGTGTACCATTCACATATATACAATAAATACATACATACATAAAATATACTAAAATTATCTATATAATATATCCAATAATAATTAATCATAAAACTAGCGCTAAGAATCAAAACAGGTGCAAAGAACAAAGAAAATTAAAATATGTTTAACCTGTTAAGCCCCGCGCGATACCGATTCGGAGTCAAACAATAGAAAATCAACTGTGTCTCATTAGCTGTCCTTGACCAATTAAGGAGAGAGATAGTTTTTTTTTTACCATAATTTTAATAATGGACATAGATTGAGCACGCCTTATCGACACGGGCAAAGCATTCCACAACCGTACTGCTAGAACCGTAAATATTTATCATAGAAACTGGCGGAATGCATCGGCGTCTCTAGTCTCAAGTTTTCCGATGACCTCAGGTATCTATTATGCGTGTCATTTAGGAACTTGAAACGTTCCTTAAGATACGAGGGGGTTGTAGGACTGAACAGAATAGTGTAGAGCTGAAACAAGACATGAGAATTCCGGTGAAGACGTATGGGAAGCCACTTGAGCTTTGTACGAAATTCGGAGACGTGATCATATTTGCGCAAGCCAAATATAAATCTTATGCAAAAGTTTTGAAGTCGCTCAAGTTTATCTAGCTGTGATTTTTTTGAAAAAGAATTTGTGCAAGCGCAGTTTTAGTGGCAGTTGGAAGAAAGTTCCGCTATCTTCTCAGGGACTTGGCAGATGCGAAAATTTTGCGACTTACGTCCTGCAGCTGGGGACCCCAAGAAAGATGTTTGTCGATCCAAATCCCAAGGCTTTTGACTTTCTCGCTTACCAGAATAGCAATTCCGTTATTTTTTTTACCGCTTTGGAAGTGTCTCTCGCGTAAACTATTCAGTTTAGAAAAAAATTATATTAGGAACCTCAATATAATTTTTGATGACCTAACCATAGATATCCCACACGTATGGGTTTGATGAAAAAAAAAATTGAGTTTCAGTTCTAAGTATGGGGAACCCCCAAAATGTATTGTTTTTTTTTTCTATTTTTGTGTGAAAATCTTTATGTGGTTCACCGAATACATCTACTGACCAAGTTTCAACAGCATAGTTCTTATAGTTTCGGAAAAAAGTGGCTGCGACATACGGACGGACAGACAGACATGACGAATCCATAAGGGTGCCGTTTTTTGCCATTTGGCTACAGAACCCTAAAAAGAACGCTAAATATGAAAAAAAATCCGTTAAAAGACCGTGAAGGACTTCAATTAATAAGCATTCAATTCACAGCCGACTCATCAAAGTAAAACTCATAGGTGCATTCAAATCAATCTCCACACGGTCGATCGCTCTAAAAGTACCACAAAGTGGGACTCACAGAGATTATTCAGGAAAAAATATATACGAGAAGAATTCTGTCGTTGTTTTGTTTCAATGGACTGAGAAATTCTTCGGTCCCTGCTCATGTAGCAGGAAAATGCCTTTATCTTGCAAATATGTGCGATATTTATTATGTCCTATAAACTGATGGAAGAGGAATTTGCTGTATTATCATTTTTGTTTTGGTTCCATGTCAACTAAGGAATTTGTTGTAATTGGTACATTTTTATGAAACTTTGTATCCTATATCATTATTAACATCATAACAAACATAAGCGTATTAGTAGTACTACTAAGTATATTAGTGTGGTCAAATATTATATTCAAAATTGGTGCAGGAATATTAATTAATATTAGTAATCCGTTAGAAACCCTTTGAAATCCGTGGCGTCAGCTTCGAGAGTTCATAATGATAATAATGACAAAGTTGTCAATATTAATTAAATAACAGCTAACGATGATACAGTTACGGCCAACCAATCCTTGAAATACGTACATATATTAGCCAGAATGAAGTCATATTCCTAATGCTTTTAAAATACCATCTCACCCTTCTATAATCCAGATGAGATAGTTAACCATTACAACAGACTGCCACTCACTCAGATTAAAGCATAACCCATTTAAATTAACCGCAACCCGGAAAGTTTAGTGCATACGCTGTGGTTGTCCCTTAAATTTTATTTCCTCGTTATGAAACATTAAAAACTCGCCCCTACAGAATAACTCGCCCCTACAAAATAACTCTATTTCTGAGTGTATGCATTGCTCGACGCTCCGCAGCTTATTTTTTAAATTATAAAACGTGGATTATGAACACTTACCGTAAACAATTTTGGATGGATTTCTTTAAGTTCAAGTCTGGTGACGTTTAAATATACTATTTGCGCTCCACGGTTTTAGCTGTATGGAAGTTTTCATGAGAACTGTGCATTAATCCTATGCCGCTTGCGGATAATGTTTTTATCAGTAAAATATTTTTTGTAATTGGATCAGCATTCCCTTTTACAAACAAACAACTTTACCTCTTGGTATATATACAGATTGTCAGTAAGCTGTGTGGTTTTTTTTTACAAAAAATATGAACGTTGTTAGTTGCTGAGAACGAAAATCTATACAGCGAGTGGGTGTAGCAGTAGATTTAGTTTCGTGTGAAATATTAAAGTTTACGTGTTCGCGCTAGGGCTTCAGAAAACCAAAGTACTTGTGGCTGTAACAAAGTATCCGCTGTCCTGGGTTTATCTTGATGACATACTTATACCAGCAGCATTTCTAGAAGAAAAATCCAGTCCATCTATTCCAGAAAATCAAGAGTCTAGGACTGAAAGTTCATTATCGATCACGTGAGTGATGTGCCGGAACAAATCCGTTTCATTACCGAAATAATAATAAAATAAAATAATTGTTGAAAGGGATTTTCTAAGCCTACCATATTTCGCAAGAAAACAATGTTGTTACAGGTATAAGAATAATTTTATTAATTATAATTATAATAGAAATTCCTTGTAGATATTTTGTGTAATCCTCAAAATATTCTTCAGCGAATTTATGTATTGCTTAAATAAATCCTTGGAAACATTTTATGAAACCATTACAATAAAATGATTCGTGGAAACTGAAATGAATGTTATAGTCATAAGTTTTGGAAACATAGCCTTTTTTTTTTTAGGGTGGGAAATCATCAAATAACTTCTCCCGCTCTGGGCGGAGCAGGGGGGTGTGTCAGACTCTTACTGACTAAAACCCACCCGTATTCCTTCCTGTTGCCTGTGTTGCGGGGGCCTCGGTGACCCATAAGTACCTTCCCGCGACCCCGGCAGGCATCGGCCCTAGTGGTCCCTACCTTTATGCTGATGACATCTCTTTGAGGCGCGCGTGGAATACAACGCGCCGTCGACCCGGGCCTGGTCCTTACCGGACGGTGAGCTATCCATTGCTCACCGTCCGCAAGCCCGTGCCTACGGTGGCCGGAAATCCGCCCGGGATTCCCGACGCCCAGTGCGTCTCCTGCAGCGGCTAGGGGCGAGAGAGCGCGAAATTTGCCTTTCCCTCAAGCGTCCCGTCTCCTCCTTTGCGAGCATTACTGCTTCGCAGAAAGAGGTGACGGCTCGCTCCATACCATGGCCTGAACCGGGGCCGGACGCGAGAGATCTCTGCCGCCAATCGCCTCCACGAGGACACGGCGGTGCTCTAACCAAGCCGGGCAGACCTCCACCGTATGCTCCACCGTGTCCTCCAGGCTATCCATACAGTGGTGACACCCGGGCGTTTCCTCTCGCCTTATCCAACACAGGAACCTCCCGAAGCTGCCGTGTCCGGTGAGGACCTGCGTCAGGCAGAAGGTGAGGACGCCGTGGCGCCTCTCTAGCCACTCCTCAAAGAGGGGACTTGTCGCCGCAATTGTGGTGTGCCCAGCACTGGATTGCTACAACCGTACTCTCCATGACGCCATGAGAGCTCCATCCGCTGTGCCGCGATTTCTCGCGGCAGCGGGCTTACGCCCCGGCGTTTCGCCTCCTCGCGCCACTCTCATACGTGCGCGAGGACTTTTGCCTCCAGATCCCATGGCGGCAATCCGGCAAGGAGGCTCGCTGCCTAACAGGAGACCGTGCGGTATCCCCGGACCTTTCAGATGGCCATGACCCTTTGGGCCGCGCTCAACCGGCGGGCTGGCCGCAGCGCCAGAGAAAGCGCCCATACAAGAGCCCCGTACAGGGCCATGGACCGCACGATCCCCGCGTAGAGCCTCCGGCAGGAGGCGTTTGGGCCCCCTAGATTGGGCAGGAGCCGCTTCAATGCAGCCCTTGCCCGCTTCAGTTTGGGAGCCAAACGTCGGAAGTGCTCCACGAAGTTCCACCGGCTGTCGAGGACGAGTCTCAAGTACTTCATCGTTGACTCGACGCCGATGGAAATCCCTCCTACCGTTATTTGGGACCCCAACGGTGGCGCGTTCCGAGGACCATGAAAACACATGACCGGACTTGTGCAGGGCCACCTCGAGTCCCAATTGCCGGATCCTTTCGACGATTGTCGCAACCCCGCGTGCCGCTATTTCGGCCGCCACCTGGTGCGACCTCCCCTAGCGGCGTCAGCGTAGCTCACTACGCTGACGCCGCTAGGGAGGTCAGCGCGCAGCACCCAGTCGTATCCGATGTCCTACAGATGCGGTCCCAGGGCCGATCCCTGTGGGACACCACACGACATCTCTTGCCGGTTCCACACACCCTGGTGACCGGGTTAGATGACGGCCCTGTCCGTCAGATAGGCCTCGACCACACGACAGAGGTAGGGGGGCATCCGGTGGTACCGGAGTGCCTCCCTGATGCAAGTCGAGGGCAGTGTATTGGCATTGGCGATGTCTAGTGACACCGCCAAGACGACCCCACCCTGGGCAACAGCATTCTCCGTCGTCAGGGCTCGCACGCGCATGATGGCGTCCACCGTAGAGCACCCTCTGCGGAAACCAAACTGGCTCTCCGCCAAATCCGGCCCCACCCGCACCAGCTGGCTGACGAGGCGGTCTGCAATGACTCTTTCAAAGAGCTTGCCCACCTCGTCGAGCAGCACGATGGGCCAGGCCTTGCCCTCCATCCGGTGTTCGGCCGGCTTGCCAGCCGCCGCACATACGGCATAGTGCGGCGTGGCGTCGCAGGAGCCGGCCTTGTGCCCGGGCTGACCACAGCGGTAGCAGAGACCGCTGCGGTCCACCTTCGAGGTGCAATTAGCTTGCACGTGGTTGCCCACCTGGCAACGAAAGCACCTCAGAGGTCTGGGCTCCAGCAGTTTAACCTGCGCGGACACCCAGCCCACCAATAACCTTTGGCCCTCTCTGGCAATTTTTTTGGCCGCCGACACGGGACAGCTCACCGTAACGGTTTGCAGCCCCGCGGAGTCAGGATGGATGGTGCCCACCCTCACCTGGTCGGCAGAGCAACCCCCAGTCTTAGCCACTGCGGCGACAACCTTGTCCTCCGTCACGGAGTCGTCCAGGCTCATGATGCGCATGCTAGCGCACTTGGTGGGCCTGGACACTCGGACCTCGTCGCATTTAGGGACGCCCTAAGCCCTTCAGCCAGAGCGTCAGCGGCCGGGCCACTGGCCGCACCGGGAACCTCCACCATTCGGGCACCAGTCGCCGTTATTTTCATTTTTAGGTCTTTTGCTGCGCCGAGCTCCTCGAGGCGCACCACCTCACCCACCTTCGCCATAACCGTCCTATAGGACGCGCCCTTCTTTTCCGCATCCGGCTGTAGTGTGATCACTACAGCTGCGGAATTCGGGGCGCGGAGCCTAGCCGCAGCGGTTCGCTCCTTGCGCCGCTGCCGCCTCTCCCTCTTTTTGGCCACCCTTTTTGCCTTAGCCGCCTTCCTCTTCTCCCCGGCTACTTGCCATTCGGCATCGGCCGGAAGAGATTGAGGAGGCGGGGGCGTCCGTTTTGCCACCAGGGCCGGAGCCCTCGCCGCCAGGGCTGGGGCCCTCGCCACCGGGGCCGGAGTCCTCGCCGTTGGGGCTGGAGCCTTCGCGGCCCGCGCATTCAACCCACCCTTTCGCTGCCACGACGACCCTGGTTTGGCCGTGGTAGCTGTGGCGGCAGAGTACGATGGGGCCTTGCGCTGGCCCGAGACTGGCTGGCTCGCCGCTAACGGGGGCCGCAGGACTATGGCCTCTAGAGCGGAGAAACGACTCCGCAAGGAAGCCATCTCCTGCCGCACCAGGGTCAACACCCGGTCTTCAGCAGGCACGGGCTGCCCCTGCCCATGCTGCTGCCCCCCCTGCGGCTCCACTTGGGGGTTGGCTCTTCTGAGCCCGGCCAGGTCCGCTCGGAAATTCCCGTTCTCCTTTCGGAGAAGCTCCATGGCGGCTGTCAAGCGGGCGACCTCTGCCCGCATTTCGGACATACCGTCCGATGGAGGCCCGAGGTGAAATGTCTCCGCTGCCGCCACAATAGAGGCCGTGGCCGCGGATATGGCCTGATCCTTTGAGGACTTGAGCCTCTTCACGGCCACACCCTTGATCGCGACTAGCACAACCTTCGCAAACCCAGCCACGCGCTCTGAATTGGAGCCAGCGGCGTCCGGCCCCCCGCCAGGAACCTCAGAGAGGGGCCTCTACATGTCGAGCTTCTCGGCTCGCTGAGCCGGCTGAGCTGAGCTGGTTGGCTTGACTGGGCTGGCTCGGCTCGGCTTGCCGGCCTCCCTAATGGAGGGCCTTCTGTCAACCCCTTTACTTCCTCGGGCTCCACCCCGCCGGCTGGAGTGTATCTTCGTCCTCCGCCCGACCTCTTCGTTGGAGGACGACCCCGAGTTGGGTCGCTTCGGGTTTCTTAAGAACCCTCGCTTCCTCTCTGCGACCTCTTCGCGTTTTGAGCTCCCAGAGCTCTTTGCGTCGGATGCAGCGTCGGACTCCGACCCCGCATAGCTCTCCTACCCTTGACGTCCAGTTTTTTTAATTTTTAAAAAAGATTCCTTTTTGTTCCCACGAGTGTGGGGGATCTATCCGGTCCACCTAAGTTCACCCCCTGTCCCTAAGTAAGTGTGCATTTATAACCCAACCAGGGGGTCCACTGAACCCTGGCTGGGGGTGCGCTAACGACTGATGCGCCACCTACAACTACGAAGTTGCAGATGACACTACTCCTCAGCCATTCATATCCTCGCCGCGCACCAAAACTTGATATTAGAGGAATTTTTATAGAGGTTATCTTCCTCGCGATCCGGGCGACCAAGCCAAGATCCTCGTCCCGTTCCAAGCCACAAAACATGACTGTGGTCTCTTTACGGATTACGATTTCGACGGTTGCAGGCAGAAGAATCGATTCTCCCGCTGCTAGCTCGCTGGCAGGATAAGTGCACAGCAAGCACCGCCACTCTTCGCCCACTCGACCTGCCCTCTGTAAGCAGAGAGGGGAGTGGACGACCGACGATCGAGCATGAAGCTCCCCGCCACGCAGAAATTCGCCACGGTCAATATCCTCTCCGAAACATGGAGAGACTATTGGCCGTGCCCAGGATGCACCGGCCCGACGACTGCTCTTTCCCCCGAACGTATTCGAAGGGAACCAGCAGCAATCAGGCACACGAGGAGATATTCTGCACGCACCCCAAAATCCACTCACCTGAGGCATTCATAATGAAATTTATTTCGATTGAGATCAGAAATGACATACTTATACCAGCAGCATTTCTAGAAGAAAAATCCAGTCCATCTATTCCAGAAAATCAAGAGTCTAGGACTGAAAGTTCATTATCGATCACGTGAGTGATGTGCCGGAACAAATCCGTTTCATAACCGAAATAATAATAAAATAAAATAATTGTTGAAAGGGATTTTCTAAGCCTACCATATTTCGCAAGAAAACAATGTTGTTACAGGTATAAGAATAATTTTATTAATTATAATAGAAATTCCTTGTAGATATTTTGTGTAATCCTCAAAATATTCTTCAGGGAATTTACGTATTGCTTAAATAAATCCTTGGAAACATTTTATGAAACCATTACAATAAAATGATTCGTGGAATCTGGAATGAATGCTAAAGTCATAAGTATTGGAAACCTAGCCTGGATTATAATAATCGCGTCAATGAAATTCCGAACGATACAAAATGAAATAAATGCCGAGAGAGACTAAAAAAATTATTTAGGGTTACTGGTAAGTCAACCAGTTAACTTTTATACCTTTTTGGATACCTGATAAGACAAACACATTTTCCTAGTAATTTGTACATCAGGCCTAGTATTTTTTTTTTGCACTAGACAAACTGTATACATATTAATCACGCCGACAAAGTGCTAAAATAAAATCTTGAAAAAACGCGTTGCACGTACTGTGGGGATGATATTTTTTTTCTCGTCTATCCCATGGGGTGGGGTATCGTTGAGTAGGCCGTTCAAAAATATTGCGGGTCTGTGAACACCACTTTTCGATTCAAGGATCCGTTTGCGTAATATTAAGCATTAAAGTGCCAATGTGTGTCACCCTTTTTTTTTTTTTGGGTGGGCAATTATCAATCAACTCTTCCCTCTGGGCGGAGCGGGTGGGTGTGTCAGACTCTTACCGACTAAAACCCACCCGTGTTCCTTCTGTTGGCTGTGTTGCCAGAGGTTAACGAGTAATAGTCGACCAACTTAAAATTGCAGTTGGAGAATTGACCGTGGCATATATCGATGTATGGGAGAAAATGTTTTTCAACTACAATGTTAAGTTTTTGGGATAAATTCATCCCAACTTCCCAACTACGGAACCCTTTATTGTGCGTGGTCCGACACGCATTTGGCTGGTTTTTATGAAGTAATATCAAAAATGACAAAAATAAATAAGTTTGATTAGTGATCGTTGCCAAAGTTTTAGACATTTTTGAACTATTAATTAATAACAAAGGTCTATAACAGCTTCAACTATGATAATAACTTAAACTTCAGTACAGTCGCACCGTAAATCATTTTTAAATTGGCTTCAAATTATTTAATCTGTAATTTTTCAGAAAAACTAAAATCTAACTATAAACTCAAAAACTACTGAGCTTCGGGAGAACATTTAGTAGCCGAATTTGTTGAATTTGAACCCTACTATGACGTCCTGCAAGGAATAAGTCGAGTTACCAGTAACCCTGTATATACGACCGTGCGGCTTCAATGTTACGTAAATTCGAACGATTTTCAAATTAAAAACACCTTAATTCATATCCTATGGGTGACACAAATTGATCTTGCCGCAAAAATTAAAACAAACACGTTGTATTTTCGATTGAAAAATCTTTCGAATTTACGTCGCTTTTGCGTCACGCGTCCGCGCTAGGGCTTCAGAAAACCAAAGGCTTTAACAAAGTATCCGCTGTCCTGGTTTTATCTTGACTACATACTTATACCAGCAGCATTTCTAGAAGAAAAATTCAGTCCATCTATTCCAGAAAATCCAGAGTCTAGGACTCAAAGTCCATTATCGATTACGTGAGTGATGTGCCGGAACAAATCCGTTTCGTTACCGAAACCGATGTTGCCTAAATGAGCTCAATTTTTTACCCGACTCGTTTTCATAGTGGCCAATTTGTAAGTGCACGCTTCGCTGCTAGATACATCATGCGAGCCTCTCAAATTCACCTCACAGCCAATTACAGCGCTTGTTATTGTTGAAAAATGTCCGACAATGCCTCACTGAGATTGTTTCGTGTAGTTTTAAAATTGAAGTTTTTGTTGTTTTTTACAATTATGTTCGCTTCATTTTAGGACGCCAGCTGTTTTGCTAAACCATCAAGCTTTTAGGGACTGCTAGTTTATTACAATTTGTTACCGGAATTTCAGTTAAATTGAGAAAGTGACAATTGGCCGTCTGCCAATTAGCGGTCGCGTTTATAGCTAAATAGGTATTAACGTGTTTACTTCAAAGAGCGAAGAAAATTGAAAGATAAGACGCCCACGCTGATATTACCATGGTGCTGGGAGTAGCAACCAGACCTAATTTTATTGATCAAAGGAGTCATTAATTATTTAGCAAAAAAGTTAAGAAATTTGTGAAAACATTGATAATTATTTGAAAAAATCTATTTGATCATTAACTCATATCAGTAGATTTGTTAGAAGTTTAACATTAATTTCATATGTATATGTAAAAAATGGCTTAATATGCTGTGTCTGAAATGTATTTATGCAGAGAAAATGGTAAGTGCACACGTAGAAATATCAGTTCTAAACTATCCTCTACGACTTACTATTCACGGCGGGGTCTATTAAACTACTCTAATTGATAAGCTCTCACAAAATTTCCAAGTTTAACTCATCTGAGACACAGTTTTAAGTCTATCACGCCAGCTCCCATTTTCTAGTCCCTAGACTTCTGTACAGACTGTGATTTGAATAATAAACACCGCATCAAGGTCGTCCGCTACAGTTTGCCAGTATGTCCCCAGTTACTCATTTCCATTCCACTACTATCTCTGTCGCTAATTCTACCAAATCTAATAGTATGTTCAACTCTTTCGCTGCACCTCTGACAGGGTCACATGCTGTTTTGTATTCCTCGCCCTCTCCTAAGCTGTTGTCTTGTGAATTCCAGATGAGTCCCTCATCCCCGCGACCTCGGCCCCGCCCCGCTCCTCAGGTACCAGTTTCGTATCCTTCTCTTCATTTTTAATTACATTTTTCATTTGTTTATTCATTAGTTCTTCATTATACTTTCATCTGTTTGTAGCGGCTTAATTTTCGTGTTTTCGTTGACAGCACGAGTTGTTTTGTTGGATATCATTAGATGGAGTTTGGTTGGGCGTGCGGCGTAACGCTTTTGAATTTGCATGAACTCGACGTGAGATGGCCCAGGCAGTAGAATACAGTTTGTAGTTTACGTTGATTGACCTCCATCGGATAGAATAAAGTGTAAACAGATGCATGGTTGTCACTAATGCTACCAAAGAAAAGAAAGCGTAACTTTTAATTCAACGAAGGAGAAAAGAAATATTGCCGTAACAAAATTAACTCGAAACTTGGCCGACGAGCTATTACTGTCAAAAACTGTGCCGCAGAAAGTAGAATAAAATTTTATTGCCAACATCCAAATCGGTGGGTTGCCATAATAAAAATAAACGTTTTAGTCGTTACGTCAACCAGTGTTTGGAATTGAGTAAGTTAGAGAAAGCCATAATGCTAAGTTAAACACTTTTTAAAGTCAAATTAGGTTTAGTCGAAGTGGAATTGGCTCGGCTTGGCTTTTAAAGTTGCATCATCATTATTGTCTTGTTCGAGTAGGCTCTTAGAAGAGTTATAAAGGATTTCAGCTGAGCTTGGGTACCAGTGATTTATTTACATTCAAACTTCAATTTATCTTCATACGAGTGTAACTGTCTGGAAAATTCCATAAGTAGAGAACTAAGAACACTTTACGTCAATGGTCTTAAGAGATTTATTTATGTTCAAGTTATTTTGCACGTGACATTAGGCATCAAAACTCATCGATCGAGGATTTTTGTTGACCTTTACCAACCTGAATACCGTTTGTTGTACCCCAAAACCGGCGTAGCTCCTAAATGTTACTAGTTTCATTGTCAGAGATTTGAAACCCTTACCTATCAGCGCTGAATTCCCATTTGCATACGATTTGTAAATATGCAAGCATTTTCTTGTGCTGGTTCTGTAACTGTTATTGGATTGTGTACTTTAATGTTATGTAGTGAAGGTTCTGTTTCATTTGTTGCAGCTGCTGCGGCGACCATATGGGGTTCGCAGGATGTGTACGTGAAGAAAGGCAGTACAATATCGCTGACATGTTCAGTGAATGTGCACTCGTCACCGCCCTCCACCGCCTCCATTTTATGGTAAATCTTATTGTTCGTAACATTTACGTGGATGGTGCGAATTTCTGCATTTATATTTGGCTGAATTTTACTTTTAGCCTTTGACGAAGTTTTTGGATCTCAGTTTCGTTTTTAAGTCTTGGTGAAAATTACCGTTTGCTTCTCAATCAACGTTTGTGAAAATGAAATACCTGAATATCTTTACGCAATGAAAGATAATTATTGACGAGTTTTAAATTGGGTACATATATAAGAAACTGCAAAACTGATAGCTGCAATAAAATATCGCACAAGACAACGAAAACATAACCCCAACACATACAACCAACACTCTGAACAAAAGTAATTCAAGCAAAATGTATTGAAATCAGAATAGAACTATTCTAAGTTTTTCACAGTCAATACCCATATATTTTTAACAATCCCTGTTCATAATTATGTAAACCTTACTACTTACATTGTCACCAAACTATTTTACTCCAGTGGTAATGCTATTTATGTATACAAAAAAGAAAACTAAACCATTTTTCAAATTAAATTTTTCGTAGCTGGCCCTTGAGACAGCAATGTACATTGTATCATTGGCACCAACTCATAAAGCTAAGTGCACATTGCTGCCACAAGGAGCCACAGCGTAACGCATTTTCATACAAAAAAGTACAGTGCGGCCCGTCTGTAGTGTTCCTTAGTTCACAGAAAATGTACAAAAGTGGTGAAGGAGGATTTGTGCGATGCGTTGCGTTGCGGTCCGCCCCAATCTGCGCTAGCCTTAATACTCCTGTTTTCCCACAGGTATCACGGCAACTCAGTAGTGGACTTCGACTCCCCCCGCGGCGGGATCAGTCTGGAGACGGAGAAGACTGAAGGCGGCACCACCAGCAAACTGCTGGTGACCAAGGCTGCTCTTACAGACTCCGGGAACTACACCTGTGTCCCCAACAATGCTCATCCTGCTTCAGTGTCTGTTCATGTGCTTAATGGTGAGTGAGATACATTTTTGAGTAGTTGAATGATACCGGAATTGCCCCTGAGTTTCTCTGTGTCCAATATCAGTCCGCGTGGTTAGGCCTTATACAAGGTGGTAAGGTCGCAGGAATCCGCTGGGTACGGGATGCACAGGAACTTTCGTTGTGGCGATGCTTGGAGGAGGTCTATGTCCAATGACGATGATTGAATAACAGTTTTGGTCAGAAAATCTCTTTATTAATAACATTGGCAGACTTTACCTTTCATTTTCCCAATCTCACAAGACCCAAGAACTATTTGTATGATTTAACGAAATGTTGTCCATGAGGTTGTTGTTTGCTTTCCACGCTCATATTAGACTTGCTCACTTTTACACACTGTCAGGAACTATATTTGCCAAATATGTTTGTTTCCTCAACAATGTTTACCTTCCGTCCAGGCGAGCACCCAGCAGCGATGCAGACGAGCAACCGAGCATCGTCCTACCTCACGTCACAGCTGAGCTGTGCCATCGTCACCTACCTGCTGTCGTCGGCCGTCTGCAGATGATCGGCTTAACCGCCAGCCAGTCACGGGGGCACGGAGCGTCCTTTATTTAAACATGCATGCGCACGGGCAACTTAGTTGCGCAACTCTTGGCAACTGCTATACAATCTAACACCAAGATTGTACTGTAATGTAAATTGATCGGTGTTGCTGAGACGTTAAAATTGCAAGATGCATGAATTACGCAGTAAATTTGCCTGTAGGTATAAGCGCACCTTGATAATTATCCATTCCATTTTATTGAAACACGACATTCCATTCACGAAAATGGAATCATTTATTTCTATCTTCGTTATTTTTGCAACGTTTGCTTTAAGGCTCCGGCGGAAATCTAATTTTGTAACTGAAGTTATTTGATTAGTATAATTAAATGTACAAATTTGGCATGCAATACAGTTTCAATATTGAAACGGGACTCGAATGTTCATCTCACTCCTCTTTTACTGTTAGCACAAATATCAGTTTGTGAGACGGACAAATTGAGTTACTTCATTTAATTAGTAGCCAAAATACTCTTTTGAAAGTTAATACAGTGGGATAAATTGTGATATGTTGTTTTAATGTTTACATTTATATTAGAAATAACAACAAAAGCTCCACCCCCTCTAACGTTGTAGAGTTAATATTAAATTAAATAATAGTCTTAATTTAGGAATTGTTATAAAAATAATTGACATTTTCGCAAAATTTCAATACGTGATTGTAATGTTACTCGACAGTATTATTGTATAATTTATTTAAAATAAATGAAATATAATTTCGTTAAACTCGTTTAGTAATGCTCATTTAAATGTTATTATTTTAGAAAAATAATAGGTAATTTTGTTGACGAATTATTATTTAAGAAACAATTGAATGTAAAACATTTTTTGTAAATAAAGTAAACTATACGTAATAATGTAGAATAAATAAAGTTTATATCAGATTGCATTGTAAATATTTCGTATTGTTGTAAATACAAAATAAACGAGTTTAATACATAAGATTGGATATTATAGTACCTAGTGGTTCTACCATTCGAGTGGTGAAAAACTGTTTTCCTTATTTTGTTCTTAGAACAACCTATTTAAAATTAACTTAAGCCTCTTTTCGTCGGAAATGGGAACTTTTACCTCATGGTAGATTAATTAATGTAGAGTATCATTTTTGGAAAGATATCTAAATAATAAATACGTTATTTCTTGAAGCGTGTGTTCTGAAAATAATATTAAATACAAAAAAAAATCCTGCCTACATATTTTGTGCTTACATGATTCATCATTTTTAAAGCGTGGATAACAAGAACTGATTACCGCTTATTATGCACATTCACAACAACGTTTCCTGGTTTCAACCACAGCATACCTATTTAAATTAAATTGAAAATACTTACCATCAGAATATTAATTTCCATAAAATTCGTTCAAATAATACTTTTAAGTCTACACGAACATAAATCAATGGAATGTTTATTCCAGATTGTACACTGATTGTTTAAATTACGCAATTTCCGTAAAGTAAAGACTGTGTTTGACGCAAACAAAACCGCGCAAACTTCGCCCCTCCCCTCCCCCCCGCCCCACCCCGACTAATACGTGATTCACCTGTGGGTGTTGCAGTGTCAAATAAGTTTGTGTTAAGAATTCCAAACAGGCAACTTGGGCAACAAGCCTACGGTGAAACTTCGCCTTTACCTGCTTACGCAAGCAGACTCACTTTCGTATTAAACTTTTCCTTTTTATGTAATTAAACATTCTAAGAAACACAAGAATCCATATTTCTGATGATGAGAGGCTGCAAACTGTAATTACTAGGGAATAAACGACAAATAATTATTAAGAATCTATTGACTGTTTTCCACTAAAACTTTTACGTATAAACTGAATTTTCATCGCAGGTATTAGAATTTCATTTCCATGTTAATCTAGATCCGTACAGAGTCAATTTACGCTGCGTAACACGAGACTTATTAGGTTTACGGCGTGGAGTAAATTTGGGGTTATTTAAGGCGGAGTGTCTAATTGATTCCCCTGCGCACCAAGTTACTCACGCGTACATTGAGCTCTCGTACCACTAGAGCGACGCCGCGAACTGTTCACTTTTTCCATCTTCTTGTATACTTGTAAAGTAGTTAATACTGAAATATTGCGATAGTACGGTAGCTGAAATATACCTAGCTATGTTCCTTTAAATAAAGCGTAGTATGATGTTATTAAATGTAATTCGACGAATTATTTGTACGGTTGAAAGAAAAAGACGTTTTTAATAGTGGATATTCGTGTGAATATCCGACAACTGATTATTGAAGGGGTTGATTTTGTTTATTTTGTATCTTGTACATAAATTGTAATAAGAAAAAAGGGAGTATTAATAAATATTATTAAAAATTCCGCATTTTATTCATCATATCACAAGACCATTAATAACGTGATACAATCCGAGTGAAGTGTAAGTATCTGTAAACATTAAATTTGATGTCTCGAAGTGCAAAATAATAAAATGTGGCATGGCGGCATACCGGTTACATTATATCAGGAAAAAAATTTGATATTATTATTATCATTTTTGCATTCAAACGAAAATGTCTAAACATGTAAACGCAAAATGAAATCAAATACGCCACGTATATGAAGCACTCACGTGAACATCTTATTTCCCTTCTCATAATAAAAATCGCATTAAAACCAACTCAGGAAAACCGATTTAGTACGAGAATAAGCAAAAATATATCTTTACTCTTTTGAAGTGGAGTGCCAATCTCGGAAATTATATTTTTTCTTTCCATAATCTTGCTAAATATTTTCTTTAGGAGGAATAAAATCGTCCGGAGTATCAACTGGTTGCTACCTTTTTAAGCCGTTGTCGTCTCGATGTGCTGACACACGCGCGCGTATATTTAGGTCGGCGGATTACCGGCGAGTCTGCACCATCCTTTATTTTACTTTGTTGAAATTTTTATAGGACTCTCGTAATCTCGGTTACGGGGATTTTTGTATCGGGATTTAAATTGGCGATTTATGGCATTCTGTTTTGGAGAGCTCTTATTGAGCGCCCGATATAGTAATATTTCTATGGATAGCAGCTATCATTTTAATTACATTAAACTTTCCTCTTTGTTTTCAACCCATTTAAACCTTGTCCTATTAGGACAAACTTAAATGGGTTGAAAACCTTTGTTACGTTCAAATTTCTTCCATTGAAAGCTGCTAATGCAGCAATATCCGTTTTCTCTAATTTACCTTATACTTTCTTTATCCCTGAAAAATCTCTAAAGACTAAGAAGATTCCTATTTGCAAGAAACATTGAAGCATTTCACCTAACTAACTCCAATTGAAAATCTAACCTAAACCCAGTATCCTGTACATCGCTCCACATTGATTTATCCCCACGAGTGGACAGCAATAGGCAAACGTACAAATAATTCCGGCTCGGCCGCTATCGGGAATGTTCGACCGAATAAACATGGCTTGTTCGCACAAGATTGCACAAGACTCCGACCAGCGCACAAAGACTGGACACCTGTAGTATGAATGAGACAAGCCGTAGAACACGTCTATGGAAGTAGGTACTGTAGAGGTATTAGCCCAGATGGCTTTCATTTGATAGCCCAATTCTTGAGGAAAGTTATAAGTTATTTAATATCTATCTAGAAAATTAATGGTTTTGACTTTTTGGACGCTACTGAAAATGCTATATTAATTAAACTTAGCTAAGTTTTGTGCTGGCACAATTGAGATTGCCATCGGCTTGCTCAGAAAAAGAAGAATGTTAGGCAACGATAAGTAGCGCTCTAGGTACTAGTCTTCATACTCTCAGTGTTCTACTGTGAAACTGCAGAGAAGTGCGGCCGCTGCGATAGATGGAACGTTCGGCTATTGTGCTTAGCAGGTATTTAGTTGTTCGATACTTTGAACAACATTGAGTCCGCATTAGCTAGGTAACTATTCCTCTCAAATCCATCTTCATTCATCAGCCTTTTTTGGACATTCTTTTACTGAATGACCTTGATCACCACAGTGGCCGCAGGTATACGATGTCTGTCGACATGACTTGGCCGCATGTCCATACTGCTGACATTAATAACATCGTGTGACCATGAGTAAAGTCTCTCACAGGGCATGATGACCAATTTACAAAAACTCGGTCTTGTGATATCAGGGCTTTGCGTATAACTGCAGGTACTTCAACTATGAAATTCCAGGACTCAGTGTCTTTCTTACCTGACGTTTTTCGGCTAAATTTTGTTCAACAAACGATGTAGTTTCATAAAATAATGTAAGTTACTGATTTTTGAAAGCCTCGGGGGTTACGATGAAGTTTCTTATAACTTAGAATAAAATTATAATTATCAGTCTTCAAGCACAGATCCGGACGTGACTGCTTCAGTGTTTAGTTAAGAAAGAAAGAAAGGAGACTGTCGTTTCGTTAGTCAGAGATACCTTT
Source organism: Atethmia centrago (assembly GCA_905333075.3). Classification (NCBI taxonomy): domain Eukaryota; kingdom Metazoa; phylum Arthropoda; class Insecta; order Lepidoptera; family Noctuidae; genus Atethmia; species Atethmia centrago. Next base: position 2,029,151 of record HG995370.1, read on the forward strand.
ATATATGTATAAGCTGACCTTTCATTCTACGTAAATCCTATACAAAGCGAGATCAGCTTATACTGGAAGTATATAGGTTGATATATAGCCATGTGTACCTATAAAAGCCTAGGGTAAAAGAAAAATCGACTGCGCCACGTTGTCTGCGCCTACCACTGCACTACCTTCTAAATAACACCAGCCTATTATTGTCCCACTGCAAGGCAAAGGCCTCTTCTGATACTGAAAAGGCACCAGCATTGAGCACCACGCTTTCTCAAGACGGGTTGACGATTTCAGACTCATCTCAAAAAAAAAAATATATTTCACATAAACCTACATTGGTACTGAAAAGTCAGAAGCAAGGTGCACGGTTCCAATTGGTCGTTTCCTATGGAGAAGATCCGGTAAGACAATCCACAGTTACACTTTTAAAAATAATTGGCTTTTACAAATCTATACATATACCAAGTAGCTCTGTGAACAGTAAACCTTGCGAGCACAAACTTTTTTGCGACAATTAATATACTACCACAGTTATTTAAAACGGGATATTTACCAAAACAAAAAGAACATGATAAATATCCCGCTTTAAATAACTTTAGTAGAGAAAATAACCACGTCAGTTTAAAATCCTATAATTAATATACCTATACAACTTAAAAAGAAACCCGATTGCGGCTAAAAAGCATAAAATAAGCTCAGATAAGTAGTACTAACTGTAGTAATGGTAATGAAGGCAAATTCGCATTAATTTAATGAGCATGCGAATTCTTGAGTCTTATCATAGTAATTGCTAATGCTAATTGCTAATATGACGATAATTGATAATAATGACGTACGAGTATGTGAATTTTGTTAACATGCGATTATAAGGTTGCGTTTAATTACGCGTTCGCCGTAGGACGTCTCCTAGCGTGCATTTACTTGCCGATAACGTTTGATTTGTGTTAATACACTTGCATATTTTATGTGATTAAGATAATGATCAAATAAATATTTATACCAGGTGCTCCATCAATCCCTACCTTGTACTTAACCTATTGACCGCCATGTCGAAAAGCAAAGACGTGCCCTCGGCGCCAAGCTACGAATTATTCCTTAAAATCTGTCATGTAGTCGTGACCGTGGCGTGCTGGGCACATTTTGCTCTATCATCTATACATGACTGTGGCGGTCAAAAGGTTAAAGGGCTGATTCCAGGACACATTTCTTTCGGGTGGAACTATAAATGTGAGCAATTTACTGCGTTTTGAGGAGCTATTGTGCTCATCACGCCAAAAATCCTCATCAGATCTTCACCAAATTTGTATAAGACCAACTTAAAGTTACTACCTTTCAAATAAAAAACCGGCCAAGTGCGTATCGGAGCACGCACAGTGAAGGGTTCCGTAGTTGGGACGAAGTTAACCCAAAAACAAACTTAACATTGTAGTTGAAAAACATGGTTCTCCCATACATCAATATATGTCACGGTAAATTCTCCAACAGCAAATGTAAGTTGGTCGACTATTACTCGTTAACTTGTAAAGCCTACTCAGCTGTGATAGTTTTCCTTTTAATTTCGTTATAATATATATACTACTGCCATCACATATCCAAAAACAAACATTTAGCTGGCAAAAAATAGCACTTTAAAGCTTAATATTACACAAACGGATCCCAAACACGAAAAATGGTTTTCAGAGACCCGCAATATTTTTCCAATACTATGGGATAAACGAGAAAAAAGTATCATCCCCACTTTACGTGCAAGGGAGGTACCCTAAAAATGTATTTTTTAAGATTTAGTCTACCACTTTGTCGTCGTGATTAATATGCATACTCATGCCAGATTACAGCTTTCTAGTAGTAAGAGTTTATGGGCTGAGCCGAGGACAAACAGACAGATGGACATGGCGAAACTCTAAGGGTTTCTTGTTGACTACGAAACCCTAAAAAAGCACCATCGAAATAGGATCTCATGGGGCGGAGATATCCAGTAGCCTTTTTAGCCCTTTTTGGAGGAAGCACCTCTCCAATCAAAAATCCCTGACGACAAAAAAGAATCTATAAAGTCGTAAAACCTGTATACCAAGTTTCATCCAGATCGGTTGTAATCTCCGACCTGTAGAGGAGAAGCAACAAACTGACAGAGGAAAGCAAAATTTGCCCGAGCGAGCGAAGCAGACACGCTTCGCTCGATCGCGCAATAAAATCGTAAACTTTCCGTGTCTGGACATTAAAGATATTTGCAGAAAATTACTGAAGGACGCGAAAAATAAGTAATAGAAGGTAAAAAATCGGTTTGTTTATTCATTTGTGTGCGCATCATGAAGAAGCCACTCATTGGATTCAAAATCGAATTACTGAAAGATAAGAAGCTTTATTCTAAGTAACATTTTGCGTTTCAAAATCGACCTACAGAATCAAAAGATATTATTTGTTTTAAATTTAGTTAGAAATCTCATAGCGCCACGTGCCGCGTCGAGTCACGCGTGCCCGGTGACAGTTGTGGCGAGATGGCACTTGGCGCTGCGGGGCGGTGCTGCGGTGTGGCGCGGGGAAGCGTACCTACACAGACTGTCTGTACACGGTGTGGCGAAAATTAAAGGTGTGGTACAGACTGAACAACTTCCTCCCGGGGACCAATACCGTAATCGAAAAAAAAACATTTGTCCCATACATTTGGGCGAGTAGGTATTGAAGTTTTGTATGGGACGACTGATTTTACACAAAAGTTCTTCTGAAGCGGTTTGGCGCCTCTTAAGTTTTCTTATCCACGAGAGACATTCGCCTTCGTACATAAAGATGTTCATCTTGAAGGCGGCCAAAGTGTTTACTTTAATCCTGATAATATGGCAGAACGGTTAAAAAACCCGAGACAAACTTTGCTGGCATTTTTGGCCGAGTTTGAGAAACTGTAATAATTTGGTAAAAACGCTGGTATATGCCGAAGGACCGTCATAATAGACTTATAACAAGCAACAAGATACGTTCAACCGTAGAAGACGTGGGACAGCTGTGGATGGTGAGCCGTCAAAAAGAATATGTCGTCGAAATAGTCTATGCAGTGCATCCAAACAACTTCGAATGCTATTGTTATTTACACTTACTATATAAAACATACAGTTTGAGGCCCTACTTCTTTTGTTGTCCTTCACGGATGTCAGTACTGTCCAAGATAGACTAAGAAAGTACATATACCTACTAATTAGTTATTATCAACTCACTATCCGTGTTATCTTTTTCTTCCACAACGGAATGAAGCCTATCACAATAGCATATTTCCGCGTCGGTACACCGCTAAAGTTGATATATTTCAGCAGATACTTCACAGTGAAAAATACCGGCGTAACATGATCCTAACTTAAGTTGCAAACTGTGCGGTTTAGTGCAGCGCCTGCTAAACTTACCGTTACAATATCATAACTTTAGCTCCTACGGCTGTTATAACATCCACCATTTCTACGTAAATCGTGGCTTATTTTACTTCTATCTTTATTCTTAACTACAAGTAGCTCCTTGCGTAAAATTGTATAAGTTTATGAGAATTTAAATTCCGGCGTTTCTGTTTTTATGTCGGCTTCCGGAATTCAAGTTTCTTTAACTGGTATCAAGCAGTTGTCCTACAATAAATAATAATTATGCAACAAATAGAATAATAAGTAGAAGCACTAACCGTAGCGTTACAAAACATAAAAAAATCGTTTTTTTTCTGATTGTAGCAACAAGATAAATAAAAAAAAATATTTGGTACCTAGGTACACATCATGGAAAGTTTTGGTTTCGCCTATAGCTAGACATAAACAAGTTTTGTCTGAATTGTCGAGTAAAGGCCTGTCTAGACATATAATCGGCATGAAAATACCTACCAAGTGACCTTTCAATCACAAAAATCTCCTGACAGACTACAAAGATTTTCTTCGGGAACATGCTTAGTCATTATAAAAAAAACAAAAATACGTCAGAATCTCCGATTGCGTACTACCGTCGAATACGTTCGAAGAACAAACAGCCTAACCCTAAATATAACCGCGTTAAACAACAATCTCTAAAGCGATTCGTGAAGTGTTTGCTTGTCGCGGTATAATAAGCCGCGTGATACGCCTCGATGACATCTTAGCTGGTGACGTAGCGATGTGGCGGGTTGTAGGCAAGACGATGTGTGACGTCACTACTGACGGAGATGGTTGGCTGGTTTAATAGTTGTTTGACTGATTACGCTAGATGAGTGTGGTGTTAGTACTGACGTAGATAATGTTTGAATAGATTGTTAATTGTTTTACTGATTGCATATAGATCGTGGGGGATTTATAATTGGTAGATCAATATATTTTGTTGGTGCAAATAGGTAGGGTATGTTTCAATGCATGAATTTCAAAAGCAGGTTTTAAAATAAAGTGACGATCTGAATGTGGGTGTACTACAATAGATACACCCTTGCCTAACCATTCAGAGAAACAGATGTAATGTTATGTGTACTTATGTATTTCGTGTTGACGTATGTTTAGTTGGTGAACTACATATGTCTACGAATAATTAGAGAGTTATCAATAAAAGATTACGCTAGTTTGATGATGAAGTACTTAGGCATAATTCACCCTCTTGTATATCTTGACGTGGTGGCACCATAGCCATAAAACATAATAGGCATAGTAAAAAGCCTGCTGATTACATTTACATATCCTGACGTCACTATCACAGCAGGTTAGCCCCGATAAATAAAAAACTTTATAAAGGTGTGTACGTGTATATAAAGGTGAACGAGTGTACGGTGTTTTACCTTAAAAAGCATACGACCACCTTTTGACAATGAATAATTCCCTCCCATTTAAAAATACAAAAGACCTTCTAACAATACCACATGAGAATCTAAAGGCTAATGTTTATTTCGTCCACCGCTAATAAAGCCGGGTTCAATCGACCACAGCCTGCAAGGAGTCGTCTGAACAAACAGATTAGCAGACATAAACACTCACTATTTACATACAGATTCAGTGGATAGACTGGGAGAGATAAACTGTGGTAGGTACTATTGTGATTGTTCACACTCGATTGGATGCACTTCCAAGGGCTTTAGAGAATCTTGCGTGCACTAAGGAATGGCCTTGTATCAGTAAAGAAATTAAGTTTATTTGCGCCTAATGTGACGAATTCAATTAAGAATAAAGTACAAAAAGAACAAATGGGAATGTGGAGTGTATTGCAAATTACGCAATAGGTTCTCAGTTTGTGAGAATGTATTAATTGTTTAGAGTTGTTGTTGTGATGAAAGTGTATGCAGCATGTGCAGTTGGCAAACTCGGAGATATCTAGATCTTCATCAGCTCAAGATAATAATACTGAATGAGAATACCACAAAGGTCAGTGCTACCTATAAGAGAAGTAGAAACTGATAGGCACTATCTATTTTTATACCTTCCCGCGACCCCAGCCGGAGGCACTATCTATAAGGCCAGGATCTATAAACGTTAATTAGCTCATACTTGGACTTACACATGTTCCCGTCGTTGTCTTGCACTCGTAGTAGTAATACGTAGGATTTCTTCAAAACGTACAAGATCAGCTGTACATTTAATGAGATAACTTTTGGTAGTTTAGTCCAAATAAAACTTTCAAAAACTGACTCGGTTAAAAGTATTCCAAAAAAACCTTCGAAAACGTTCAGTTCCCGTCAGCTGATCGATAGAACGACTTAAAATAAACGTCATCAATCAACTCCGAGAGTTTCCATTTCCTTCTCCGTTTCCAGACGTTCCTAACGAGGTTTCGAGAATTTTTTCAACAAATATACGAATTTGCGAGAATTTGCCCAAAGTCAGCGCCTTAGGCGCTATTTCACATCGACGAATAACATCAGAGACAATCAGATTTCTAGGTACCGAAGTAGGTAACCTTTTATTATAGAAATATGTAAGTAGCGGCTCATTTTTGTTATCCAAATGTGACACAGAGATCAATCGATTCACTATTGCTTTATAATTTTATACATAACTAAAACATAACTAATCTGCGACTTAACTTATCTATTGATAAGATGGAAACTTACATTTGTTATGGTTACCTTTCCAAGCCAATGAATGAAAGTTCAATATTGAATGAACGTGCCATGAAGCTATAATATTTTGTATTTCAGATATTCTCTTGACTACGTGAAAATGGCATCCCGGTAGTCGCTGTTTAACATACATTAAACAAAACTATGATTGAACTTAATTTACAAGAATACAAGATCACGCTGAAGCTTTAATTTCAACTGTTCGTTTTAAAACGTTGAATAGACTGCTCTACCTTTAAACGAGCTCAACATAATGAAGAGATCATCCATAACTCGATGGAGCTACGTACAAAACACGAGAGCAGGGGGAACAAACAAAAAGCAACCCCCGGATGCCGCGGCTTTCTGGCCGCGAGTGTGCCCAACTCTCTAAATTGTGCCCGTTACACTACCGGACTCTGCAGAATTCCAAACGAAAAAGTTTTGTCTTTTTTCAAAAGTCCACACAAATGTAATAATTTCGAAAAAGGACGATTTAATTTTCTACTTAACGGGTTAAATATAATAAATCTGCGAGTGGGTGTCGCGGTGAATTTATTATTTTTGCTGTGTTGTCAGTGCGGAAATTGTTTGCGACTGCAAATGTGTCGCTGAGCCAATTACAGCATCAAGGAAATCATTGTTTTGATTAAATTATGAACAGCAAAAAATAATAAAATAATACGTATGATAATATGTATATTAAGTGATATGTGAGCATGTTAATATAGCGTAAATTACAGACAAGATGCAACTGTGGAACAAACACAAAGTATCAATAATGTTACGAAGTTCAAGATTACAGTTGATTAATTATCTTCAGTTTATTCCTGGCTGTCACTAGCTCATATTTTGCAATAAGTACGCAAGTAATTAGGTGCTCTGGGCTATAATGACCACAAAAAAGTGGAAAGCCAATTATTTTCTAAAAATAATAAGCACAATATTTCTTTCTTTGCAAAACCAAAAGGTTAACCTAGAAATAAAGAGCCCACATAACACGCACAGCCGTGTTCTTATAAAAATAAATAAAGTAATATTACAGTGGTTGGTCAGTAAATAAGGATTATTAGGTCGGACATAAAAGTGCGGTCGCATTAGCACTGAAAATCAGAGAACAGTAGGCTCATTCACATTATCCTTATACTTCAAGTAGTCATTTCGAGAATTACCCAAAATACCTGTTATTATAGTACCGAAACTGAGGTTAGAGGCTCTACATACGGTAAGGAGCGATACGCAGCGATTGTCCGACTCCAAGCCAAATACGATTTTAGCTCTCTACGAGTGTCTATAATGTCTGTTTCTTAAAAAAAAAACTAAGCATAAGTGAAAATGAATGCGTCTTCAGCGTACAAATTGTTAAATTAAATTAAATTATTATTATATTAGAGATTTGATCATAATAGCTATTTTGGTAACAGCTTTAAAAGTACATTATGTAGACAGCATAGTGTTATTTAATAAAATATTTATAAGCACCGTGAATTGCAATTATAAAAACCCCAAAAGCACGTTAAAAATATACCCGTTACAAGATGAATGTCAAACGGTAGGCATTTTTGCAGTTTGTTTCAGGATATATTGGGCGAATTTTTTCAACGTGGACACTTGATGGATTAGTGTCCGATGCTGCGTCGGGTTTCCGATCGTATCGATAACGCGTTGATGTCGCTTCCATCGACTTACTCGAAAACAAAACGAAAACGATCAAATGCGCTGTGAGGAAATAGATCATGATGTAAAGTCCTTAACAGGGACTAGAGAAAAATAAATTAAAAAACTCTTTTCACCGGCTGAAATTAACTAGCCTTAGAATAATACTTTCTCTAACTGCTTTAATAGTTATTGCAATAAATATAACAATTGTGAAAAATCAAGGTTAATAAAGGTATGGTATTGATTGGGACCTATACAACAAAATAATACAACAAAAAAATCTTCCGCTAGATCATTGAGATAACACATGAAAGCATCTTCCTTCCTAATTTTCAAAGATATTCGTTTACCCTATATAGTACAGACCCGTATCGAAGAGTCCGTTACGGAAATGTAATCAAGCTGACCAGGGGCAGACCCGGGTGAGGACAAAAAGGTCACTTAGCCAAGATCACAGCCAAGGTCAGCGGTAAATGCGTGGATGGTTTTTGCTTGAAGGGAGCATTACAGATCATTTTTTGCTTAGATTTCGATACAGATAGGTGTACAATACTGCAAAATACGTTAGCAAATAAATTCCTACTAGTGAAAATGGGCTTCCATGTCGACCACAAATTATGTGCATATGTTACCATGGACTAGACCACAATGATTTAGTAAACAGATAGGTTTTCGCTTGATTGACGGTTACCCATACACATTTGATCAATCGCGCCTCTGCTGAATTGGCGATATTTAGGCTATTAGGTCTTCATTATTTACTTTATAAAACCCGGGAAATCTGGTATCTGACACCTTGATACCCGCAAAATCGGCGTAAGACTCTCTTTCTCAAGAACCAAACGCCAAACTACCGCACACAAAAGTCCTACGCACGTCTCTTCCCGTCTGAAACGCCTTACGCCGCGATCGCATTTGTCGGCTACGTAGTCACGCGATACAACCATCTCGTCCAACCATTGTTCTGTTGCTGCCTAATTATAACCGACAACTGACGGCTATCGTTCCTGACACCACCACTTACAATTTGGTACTGGGGAACCTGCAGCACCCCAGTATTCGAGGGAATTTTCTATATAATAATATATAGTTTCTGATTCAGTCAAATAATTTGGGAGTTAGTGTTAGGAATATGAAAGGTGATAATTAAGCTTGGTCGGCGTTATTTCAATCATTTTCGTTGATTTTATATCGTGTTGTAAGTTCACTGGCTTGGCTGTAATTGTGCTAAATTGTGATTGGGTATGATGAGTGGAGATGGTGATGGTTGTCTTATCATTTTATTCTGTCGGCCATTAATTAATTATTATCTTGTTTTAAATACTCATACTTGTGTTGTTATTTTAATAGCAAGTAAACTAATATACTATAATATATAATTATACATAATAATACATTGACACTAAAAATACTAACTTTATAACAAACCATAACGATTATCCTTTAAAGTCAAAGTTCGCGAGCATATTCGTAAGAAGCTGGCAGTATCATCACAATGGTAATGTTTTCCCATTGTTTGTTTCATCTGTTTTAGTATATTCGTGTACTTATGTGTATTTATTAGGTCTTATATTTATGTATAATTAGGTATATATATTTAAAGTTTTTAATAGGTATATGTATGTATATCCTTATATTTAAATAAATATTTATTCCACAGTTTTCGCTATTGCACCTACCACTGTTTGTCTCTGCATCACCCAAAGGTTGACTGGTAGAAAATGCCTACGGCATTAAGTCCGCCTCTGTACATTTATGTGCTTAAAGTATTAAATAAATAAATAAATAATGCGTAAAAAGAAATGTGTAGGCTATAATGAAAATTATACAACATGGGAGCTTCTGCAGCCAACTAGGTGAAAAACCTGTATCTCGGCATACAGCGCCATACCCCTCTGACAATAGATTGGAATTTGTTTTAGCCAACATTTACAATTTTGCTAAATCTTATTGAAAAATTATTAGTATACAGTATTTTTTGTTTTAAAAATACAGAAATTGATTACACTTAAATGAGTTGTAGAGTGAGGATGGGACGTATGGCGGTCGGTGTGTATGGGTGAGTGTGTATCTGGGTGTGTGAGCGTGAGTGTGTGATAGTATAAGTTGAGAAGGTAAGTAGTAAAAAGAGGTTTAAGATGAAACATTGCTTATTGGATATTGCTGCCGCTCACACAATACATGATCCCTTGGTTTCCTAATAAAACCCCCAAAATTGGTGAAAGGTAACCAATTCTTTGCCGGGAACAATTAAATTATGCTTTTCGGCATAAAAATGTGCCGTAAAAAGAAATCTAATCTTTTAACAGCTTAATTTATCACCTCCATACCCGAACGAACATAAAATCAACTTTTATAAACAAAAATTGATTCGACATAAACACCACGCGATGCTTTTAAAAACCAATAAAAAGCATCGTATACGCCCCAGAACACATAATCACAACCACGGCAATAACAGTAAATCACATAAGCGCCCTTAAAGGTATATTACATAAAGATGATTACGGCATATCAAACGTAATGCACCAATCATAATTTCTTTATCGGCCGATCTGAATAAGTGATGGTGTTAAATATTTATGTAGTGTTCGTTTACAGGATGATGCTAAAAGTGATTTATAACGATCTGGGTGTGCTGACGAGGTGGATGCGCAGGAAATCACATCATATTTTTCATGAACGTAGGTATGAATAAACAACTGTTTTTATAGCTTTTATCCTTCCTTCCTTATCGGAGCGTTTTCCTGCCTCATTATTAGAGATCGGATATTCGGATGCATATTCACCTAAAGTTGAGATGTGAGCGAATGTGGAATGCGCTTTTGTATCGAAAAAATCCCGCGGTTCCGGGATCAACAAGGTTTCTGACTATTGAATCAGATTAGTATTATAATCTACATATAACTTACTTTCAAATGTTGGCTTATATATAAGGAATGCACTATAGTAAAAAAAAAACCTGCGATTACGGAATCGACAAATTTTGTGTTTTTCCTGACTATATAAGCGGATGCATAATATCTACCTACCTAATACTGTAAAGTAGGTAGGTAAATACCAAACTGCCATAGCAAACAACGTTAATATAAGATAAAGGACTACATATATTTAGAATAATTGATGTAGGTACCTATTGAAACAAATAGTTAAAATTGATTGTGCTTAGTGAAATTCTGTTAAATTCCTGTCCTCTCCACATAGCGAAAAAAACAGTATATGTTAGCACCATTATATTAATATAAAACGAATCTGTCGAATTTTTCGAATCTGTCTTTCCGAAGGAATTTTCCCTAGTTGTTTAAAAAAGTCAGTTGTAATCCCTATCTTTAAATCTGGACGTAAAGACTCAGTTAATAATTACAGACCAATATCCTTACTCCCTTCAATTTCAAAAATACTAGAGAAAATCATAAACAGTAGGCTAGTTAATTACCTAGAAAAAAACAACATCTTATCTCCCGCGCAATTTGGTTTTAGAGCCAAACTATCGACAGCGGATGCGGTACATAGCCTGACTGATTATATTTCAGAAGAACTCGGCAAAGGAAACCAGACCCTGGGAGTCTTTCTCGATTTAGCCAAGGCCTTCGACACGGTGTCTGTTTCTGTTCTTCTGAACAAATTAGAGACCATAGGAATAAGGGGAACGCCGCTGAAACTTTTTACTGACTATTTAAATGACCGGTACCAATGTGTAAGAATAGATAATATTACAAGTGATAAACAGAAAAATACTGGCTTTGGTGTTCCTCAGGGAAGTATTCTAGGCCCCACCCTTTTCCTGATTTATATTAATGATTTGTGTAATTTAAATATTAAAGACGGCAAAATTATATCATATGCCGACGACACGGCGTTAATATTTACCGCTAAATCCAGTAGCGAACTGTTTGAAATCGCTCAACTAGGTTTTAATACTGTGACTAATTGGCTTCAAAGCAATTTACTAACATTAAATGCCGACAAGACAAAATATATTACCTTCTCCATGCGCAAGCCTCAACCTAACATTACTAACCCTCATCTATATGCCCATCAATGTGGAAACCGTACAGGCAACATGTGTATTTGTCCTTTTATCCTCAAAACGAGCAACATAAAATACCTGGGGGTAATAATGGACGACACACTTTCTTTTAAAAAACATTTTGAAAGCCTGGTTAAAAGAGTGCGCAAACTAATATATGTTTTTAAGAAATTGCGAACAATAGCAGATTCAAAATTGATCACACAAGTTTATTTGGCCCTATGTCAATCTATAATTCTATACTGTATCACGTCTTGGGGTGGCGCACCAAAAACTAATTTGCTTCCTCTTGAAAGAGCTCAGAGAGCTATTTTGAAAGTAGCAAACTTCCATCCCTTCTTCTTTCCCACAGATCTGCTATATAAATCCTGCAACGTACTGACAGTTCGCCAGCTTTTCATAATGCACTTAGTATTAAAACAGCACACCATGCTTACCTACAATGCCAACAATACTAACAAGAGACGGAATGATATAGTATGCATATCCAATGCAACCTCAAAACATGTCTTTGTACAAAGATTTTTTACATTCTTAGGCCCATTTCTGTACAATAGATTAAATAAAAAATTAAGTATCTATAAATTAAATTACTATAGCTGTAAGAACATTATACTTAAGTATTTACTAACCATCAATTATGCCCAGACAGAAGATCTACTTGTTGTCTGCAAATAGAACTGCTAACATGCTATTTTACTTTTATTTACCTAAGTTTTATTTTTCGTTGTAACTCTATATTCATTGTTAATTTATTACATTATGTTTTTCTGCACTTTCTAGCCTGAAGCACAGGTCCAACCTAGTTCAGGCAAATTAGCAACTGTGCTCTACTTTAATTGTTAAGGTATTTATTGTAAATGTGCCCCTCTTATAAATAAACGATTTTATTATTATTATTTTATTATTATAAAACGACGATAGGCATTTTGCGAGTTTGTGAGTGGGACGGCAAATTATAGGTACCTGCGCGCAAGTAGCTACCCCGACAAATACGAGTAGTTCTCTTAGTTTATTTAATTACAATAATTGCATTCGTCGCTGTGCTTGCCATGCGTTCGGGTGTTTTTTTTTTGTTTTAACTAACACACACCACCCCTCCTCTTACACCCTACATATACATATTTTAGAAGTCACTTCTTTATTATAAACCCGACTAGCTATGCATTCCCGGTGTTCCTGGCATCCCGTGTTGTTTTTTTTACATATAAAAATATTTTAAGAAGATGCTTCCATACTTTCACAGCAAAAATTAACTTTAGGTAAATATGCATGCGAATATCCGATCTCTGCTCGTTATCAAGGCCACCACCACCGCTGCGAAGTTAGATAATTTATCATTTACCTCTAAAAACTATCACTCGAATCTTGTGAAAAAATAACACCAATTTTCCGTAATACTATTGAGTTAATTTTTCCGCAAACGGTCTAATCATTCTTATAAATCGTTACTGGTCGTCAGAAGCCCGAAAGTCTGACAACCAGTCTTACCAAGGATTATCGTATTACCCAGTTACTGGGTTGTGGAGGTCAGATAGGCAGTCACTCCATGTAAGATTCTTGTATTTAGCTGGAAGCCGACGTCAACATATTTGGGATAAGGCAGGCAGATAATGATTTGCATGGGTCTTTTGTTGTCACAATAAAACAATAAGTTTAATTATGTTGTTACTGACATCGTGATATTAATAACTTAACAAATAACTGAACTGTCCTGTGCTGCTGGTGAGTTTGTTGCGCCACTTCTAATTCCCAGCTAAAGCACCAGGGAGTGGAGAACGGCGGGCGTTTTGAGGGAGTGTCTTATGCAATTTTGACTTTCGAAAAGTGCTGAATCTAAGCCCGATTTTAATAAATGATTTTGCATAATAACAGGTCAATTTTATTAAAAACTGAAATGGTAAAACATCACATTTGCCTTTCTCTAAGTTGGGTAAAAGTAAACAAGTCACCAACCCCGCACTTACCGGCGCAGTATAGAATGACCATAATGTACTGGTCAGCAAGTGCGAGGTGACAGGTGCGAGGTGCGGCGGCGCGGTATAGCTGTTCCGGTAAGATTTACCGCGAGACAGAGATTGTTCAGCGAATAGCCGACTGATGTATGATCGATATCTACGGAGTTTAACGGTTGTAGAACTTTTTTGAAGGTTAATCTTTAAAGATTTTGTGCTGTACGACCACACACACAGCACTGTATACGGAAGGAGTTGGAGATGTTTTAGGTGGTCCTGTTTAATCATTCTTTTTGAGCTTGGTATTGATTGAATATTTGAACCTGAATACCTGATTACTGAAATCTGTATGCTTGACCTAATTATTATTATAATTTTCAACTTAGCAAGGAAATCTAACAAAAACTGTCTCGTAGACAAATCAGTAGCTATATAAAGAAAATAAACTTATTCTAAGTCCCCATCATTCCCACTATGATGAAAAGCGCTAGACAGCGTTTATTTTATAGACCTGACTCCGGCCATCAAATAAGTAGGCAGCGGCTAGAAGATAAACAAAAGTGCTTTAACTAACACAGAGATGACGTATCACTGGTGTTATGGCGGCGTGACGTCACGGGTAACTTTTTATAGGCAGCCGGGAGCTTCATAGGGCTATCTGACGGGTGACTAGGTGAACTTTGGACTGAGGTGGAAAAATATTGAAGCTTTCTTGATTTATTCCTGTTTAAAAAGAAATAATACTTACTAAAATAAGCTCAAGTGGTATCCGATTGACAAAAGATATATTATAGCTACAGATGTGGAAATACGGCTAAGTACAAGTAAGAACAGCCGCATGTGGGTTGATCGATCAGGTTGAGTTACGCTTGCCGCGGTTGCTCCGTGTACCAACAGTTTAACGTGCTTGCCGAGGCACGGAAAGCACGTTAAGCTGTTGGTCCCGGCTGACATTCGTGGATCTTTGAAAGTCGTTTCGGGTCGTCAGAAGTCTGTCAACTAGTTTTACCAAGGAGTATCGTATTACCCAGTAATTGGGTTGTGGAGATCAGATAGGCTCCATGTAAAATACTGGTCCAGTGCATCCGGTCAGACTAGAAGCCGACCCAAACACACAGATCGTGACAGAAGATCGTGAGATACACGAATTGAACTTGTACGTAAACGTACAAGTTCAATTCAGCAATAAACTGTGATTTAACTTAAAATGTATGCGGCGTTTTGGGGGACTGTCATGTAATGTTGACGCTCGAAAAGGGCTGATGCTCAGCCTAATTTGAATAAATGACTTTTGATTGTATGCAATAAATACCTAGTCTTAAGTGCAGATATTTTCATATTTTATAAAGTATGAAAATGTGGCAGAAAATTCACAAATGTTCTTATATTAGAAGTTACGGCGCAACTTATCAAAAACTACGTTTTTAGAACATAAAAAGAATCATATTTTCTTGGATAACCCTCCCTGTGAGTGCGCGAGTGAGTATCAAGAATATTTGAGCGACTAGCGTTATCTTTCGATCAAAATGATGTGTCTTTACGCATAAAAGCGATTTATAGAATAATTTTTAACTTTTCTCTGATTGCACAAGTTATCTTTGAATGCAGACTTGGCGATAAAAATATAAGGGTTCTTAAAGATCTTATTTTCTCAAAAGATAAAATAAACCCTAAGTTACTTAAGTGAAATTTAAGTTTAAAATTTTGATTAAAAGTAAAGAAAATAAAAGTATTAAGTTTTCATTAAAAAATAGTTTTAGCCGAGGCAAGCATTGGCCACGGTATAAACAGAAACTTTGAAATTGGGCCTGCTCGACAAAACATTCTTAATTTTAAAAAATTATGTTCGCAAACACTACTAAATACCTGCTGTAAGTTCACAATATCGCTCTGATTTAAAACCTGCATCACAAAACAGCCACACTGCATTATCCTTCCACACCACTCTTCACTCACACAGCATGCTCCCCTACCTCCCCTCTCCGCTCAAGTCCACAGTTTCGGTAGCAACCAACCAATGTTCGTCTCGACCCGACAATACGAAGTTATCTTTCGATTTCACTCACTCAGCGCTGTTTGTCTCTTGTCTTGATAAACGCGACTTGTATCGAAAAGTTTGTTGCTTGTTATAAACACAGAATTGCTGCCACTTTTCGAATACGTTGTTATTTGGGAGCGGGTACCGATAATTACCTACCTGAGAACAACTTTTGATTGACAACGTGAAGTTCGGGATGTGTTGTTTGTTTTAGGTTTGGAAAGGGTAGGTTTCATGTTAGAAATGTAAGTTTATTGTTTTGATTTGACTTTGACGAAAGTAATAAAACGAAATTGATTTAATGTTTTATTTAGATACATGTGTTGTTATATTTGGTTGTTCCAGATTTTATCAAAAAAACATTTTGTAGAATACTTGTGTGGGATGTAGGGAACCATTCCATTTAAAACAACATTAAGGTGACACGACACCTAATTCCTCCTAAAATAACATCTCACACAATTCCTCCTAACAACATCTCACACAATTTAAAACTCCTCAAACACAATATAAAAACGTAGAACCTCATTACGAAAATGTAAAGATCAACAACAGAGCCATCGAATGATAACAGGTTTTTATCTCACATCAAATAGCAATCACAGACTGAAAGCGTCCTTCTATCCTTTGATCCAGGCTGCTTTGTGCCACCGCCTGACTTTTTGCCTGCCATCTAATGGACGCGCATTTTAAAATGCTTTTTTGAAGCTGAAAGGAGTATTAGTCATTTTTCTGGGCGCCAATAAAGATTTTATAGTGAGGCTTTGATACGAGTACTGTGAAATATGGAGATTAAAACAAATCCTCGTTCTTTGAAAGCTTATCGATCGATTGATATAATATTAATAAATTATATTTGATATAATATTAACTTTTAATATAATAATAAATTTATTTTTATGAAAGCTTTGTTTTTTTTTTGTTGGGAAATCATCAAATAACTTCTCCCGCTCTGGGTGGAGCGGGAGGGTGTGTCAGACTCTTACTGTATTCCTTCCGTTGCCTGTGTTGCGGGGGCCTCGGTGACCCATTAGTACCTTCCCGCGACCCCGGCAGGCATCGGCCCTAGTGGACCCCTACATTTGTGCTGACGACATCTCTTTGAGGCGCGCGTGGAATACGATGCGACGTCGACCCGGGCCTGGTCCTTACCGGACTGTGAGCTACCCATTGCTCACCGTCCGCAAGCCCGCGCCTACGGTGGCCGGAAATCCGCCCGGGATTCCCGACGCCCAGGGCATCTCCTGCAGCGGCTAGGGGCGAGAGGGCGCGAAACTTGCCTTTCCCTCAACCGTCCCGCCTCCTCCTTCGCGAGCATTACTGCTTCGCAGAAGGAGATGACGGCTGCCCATGCCCTCTCGCTCCGTACCATGGCCTGAACCAGGGCCGGACGCGAGAGATCTCTGCCACCGATCGCCTCCACGAGGACATGGCGGTGCTCTGCCCAAGCCGGGCAGACTTCCACCGTATGCTCCACCGTATGCTCCACCGTGTCCTCCGGGCGATCCACACAGTGGTGACACCCGGGCGTTTCCTCCCGCCTTATCCGACACAGGAACCTCCCGAAGCTGCCATGTCCGGTGAGGACCTGCGTCAGGCGGAAGGTGAGGACGCCGTGGCGCCTCTCTAGCCACTCCTCAAAGAGGGGACTTATCGCCGCAATCGTGGCTTGCCCAGCACTGGGTTGCGACAACCGTACTCTCCATGTCGCCATGAGATCCCGCCGGAGCTCCGTCCGCTGTACCGTGATTTCTCGCGGCAGCGGAGTTACGCCCCGGCGTTTCGCCTCCTCGCGCCACTCCCATACGTGCGCGAGAACTTTTGCCTCCACATCCCATGGCGGCAATCCGGCAAGGAGGCTCGCTGCCTCACAGGAGACCGTGCGGTATCCCCGGACTATCCGGATGGCCATGACCCTTTGGGCCGCGCTCAACCGGCGGGCTGGCCGCTGTGCCAGTGAGTGTGCCCATACAGGAGCCCCGTAGAGGGCCATGTACCGCACGACCCCCGCGTAGAGCCTCCGGAAGGAGGCGTTTGGACCCCCTAGATTGGGCAGGAGCCGCTTCAATGCAGCGCCTGCCCGCTCCAGTTTGGGAGCCAAATGTCGGAAATGCTCCTCGAAGTTCCACCAGCTGTCGAGGACGAGTCCCAGGTACTTCATTGTCGACTCGACGCCGATGGAAACCCCTCCTACCATTATTTGGGACCCCAACGGTGGAGCGTTCCGAGGACCGTGAAAACACATGGCCTCGGACTTGTGCAGGGCCACCTCGAGTCCCAATTGCCGGAACCTTCCGACGATTGTCGCAACCCCGCATGCCGCTACTTCGGACGCCGCCTGGTGCGACCTCCCCTGCGCCAGGACCAACGTGTCGTCAACGTAGCACACTACGCTGACGCCGCTAGGGAGGTCGGCGCGCAGCACCCAGTCGTATCCGATGTCCCACAGATGCGGCCCCAGGACCGATCCCTGTTGGACACCGCACGACATCTCTTGTCGGTTCCACACTCCCTGGTGACCGGGGTAGATAACGGCCCTGTCTGTCAGATAGGTGAGGTTTTTATGATAGCTGAGTTGTGATTATTAAATCATAGATATAACTTAATAAAGAACCGTCCGTAAGTTAACGTGATCGGATGTGTATTTTAGTTGAGTAGAATTCCAGATGACTTACCTAAGAGAGACTTGAAATTGTTTCGAAATCATCAAATAAAAAAATAATACGCACCGAGCGCAACGTTCCATTTCTAATAAATGAAAAACTCCGCGATACAAAACACGAATAATGTATAAACAATAGAAAGAAGGGAAATAAGGCAGTATTATGTTAATATAAACAGGCACCTCGTCACGGGGCGAATGACGGGACGAATATTTTGATTAAAACTTATGAAAAAACTCTTTGGGCGCCCGGCCTAAGAGACGGGCGCGAGCGGGCGCCGGCCGTGCAGGGCGCCGAGATATGAAAATATTATTAAAGTTATTGAAGGGTTACACTCGTTGGGAGTTGGACGAGCGATTATTGTAATTGGATGGAGCTGTTTATAGAGTACGAGGCTTTTCGAGTGCTAGAATGTAGGTCAATTTTTGGCTTCAAAATTTTGGGTCAACTATTAAGGGCTTCTCGGTTTTATGGGGTCAGAATAGGTACGTAACATTGTGTTGTATACTTTTGTTAAGAATTAAATTAAAATTTGTCTTGTAGTATAGACACGTAACCCCAAATGCCTTTATTATCAGTACTTGTTTTGTTTGATTCATTATTCTTGGTTGAGGGAACTAGTTTCAGTTTCAACTAAACTCATCGTGCTCTACACAAGAACACATAACATCACGTCTATTTCTTAAGTGTTAGACAGAGGTGTACCTATAGTACACCTACATTTCGTAGGGTATGTTAAAATTGTATCCAATGCTCTACGGTAGTGTGTTCCCAAATCCAAAAAAAAAAAACAATACAGAAGCAAGTCAACAATAACTTGAAACTTATCGCATACAAATCCGTGACTTAAACCGGGGCTCGCGGGACATGCCGACCAAACTTGTTAAAAATGTATCAATTTAACTTTTCACGATAACATCGCAGAGTTTGCCTTCGCCCTTTGACAGACCGCCTTTCTAATTTCATATCGAAAAGTTCAATGATTAATCTTTTATGAAACAATTCATAATATTCTGGGGATTTTCGGCAATCTTGCGGATGTTACAATCTGAAGAGGGGATAACATTATTAAACTCGAGGCCGCCATACAGTGTTGTTTACTAACACCATACGCCAACGTTAGGTATTTTGCGATACATTGTACGCAAATGTGCTTTTTCTTAGCAGAGTAAGGCCCATTAACCGTAGTTTTTCACGGCAAAACCGTAGCTTTTCATGGCAATTAAAAGTGTGTATACAACGGGCCTTATACACACGTTTTTATCGCCGTGAAAAACGACCGTTGATTCGCTGTGAGAAGGCACGGTCGTCAGTAGTGTTGACAGACACGGCGGCAATACGGCCCGGTGTCATCGTATACTATACAACCGGTGGTTTGCCATGTCATAAGCTCACACGCTTATTCTGCGGTGCGGCTAGCGCGCCGTACCGTCAAGTAACCGTGACGTGCACAACGCGCCTTAGAATTTCTTGTTGTTAAATATAATGCATGACATAATTTAAAATGATATTATTAAGGTAAATGAAATTCATTTTATCTTCTAAGAACACTAAGGTCCGCTTGCACAATAAATCACTAAATGCGTTTAACGCTAAACATATTTATAACGCTAAAATCAAATCAAATCTTTTGATTGTGAGCATACGTTAAACATACACCACTGCACTCAAAAACGGTGAAGGAAAACATCGTGAGGAAACCGGCATGTCCTAGAACCAAAAATTCTAAGACATGTGACATCTACCAACCCGCACTGGGCCCGCGTGGTGGAGTACGGCCCACTCCCTCTCGCAGAGAGGAGGCCTGTGTCCCAGCAGTGGGAACATTATAGGCTGCTTATGGATGTATATATGTGTTAACATACAGATAAATTACAAATCCATTATGTCCTGCCTAGTAGGCAAACAATAATAAATTATGTCAACATGCAGTATAAAAACATTTATTATCACTTATAAAGCCTTTGTCATCTTCAAATGATTGACGGAAAGCGAACGATATTTTAAATTCGTTTAGCGCTAAACATATTTTCACACCACCTCAAATTAGAGACTAGCGAGTGCTAATCTCTAATTTGATGTCATGCAAATCTAACCTAAAGCCAGTCAGACGCTATAGCCGGCCAATAATATTGTACTCAATTTAATTGTTTCGTTACTATTGTACTCAATTAAAAAGTCATAATTATGAAAATTATTACCAAAAACAAAACTTCTATAAAAGTACAGCTGGAACAAACAGTTTTCGCTTCATAGGTTGCTGCGGCGCGTACCTCCACGTGTGAATGTTGGATTTGGGGCACATTTACGATATTACTTATTGTGTTTTTGATCAAATTACACGAGTTTAGATAAACTAGTGCATGCAACTGCATATTACTCGGTATTCTCCAGGTTATTTAACAGTTTCTTATACTACTAATTTAAAAATCAAATAGGCTTTTATTACCTCGCAGTAATTAGTTGTTAGTAATTGTCCCCGGGGATAAAGATATCTTCGTTTTGGGCTGCACTCAGGATTTTAATCTTAACTCTCTCGCTTCACTCAGGACTTAACTTAGAGCTCCCTCGCTACACTTGGGAGCCCTAGGATCCTTCGTTACGTTCGGGATTCAAAATAGCGCCCGTGACATTGCTTTATCTCCTTAGTGAATCTACTATTAGTGATATGTAGTGCAAGCGGGCCTAAGACAAAAGAAAAGTCATCAGTATGTATCTCGACTACAAAGCAAAATTGACTCATGACGTACCTACAACAATGTACTCGTTCGGCTCCTTAGTGCATCGTAAGCAGATTACTTAATATCAGATGGCTTTAAGCTAAGCTCATTAGGTGAAAATATCAATTCATGCATTCCTAATCGTTGAGCGAAGTCTTTAATGTATTACTCGGTACATCATGGTACCTCAAAATAGATAGTTGTAGAAGACCAGCTCCATACAACGAGCAAAAACATACTTGCACACAAACTGTGTCCAAACAAATGCCAGTCACAAGAGCGCTAGCGCTTGGGTTAACTGTACTTGATGAAATCTTTGAAGCTTCTGTGAAGGACATCATTTTTTTTTTCCAAATTTTGAATGGCATGGAACGGACCCGTATATAGGCGTGCGTGAATGTGTGGTTGTATGGAGCCAACCTTCTGAATCAATATATTCTGTACTGTTACCATATGCAGTTCATCAATACATTCACATACTGACGGATATGTAGTGACAGGACAATCAGCTTCGACCTAAATGATGGATACAAAATTTACAAGCCATTAACATCCTTATGCGATGGTAAAAGTGCCCATAATTGAATACACATATGGAGCAACTTAAGCGTGTTGACAATGAAGGCAAATCGTCAAGTCGTAAATATTTTACGGCCGACGATACACTAAGTCTTGTATATGAAATTACAGAACATAAACGGAACCTTGATGACGTAACGAACGGTTGTCGTTAAAAGAGGCCAAGTATGAGTTGGACCCGCACACTCAGGGCAGCACTAGCGGCCAGCAGGGCTATTGGCTATCTTTTTCATTGTCAGTGACTAACTAGCTTCAGTTGTACACCGAACTTTGATGACAACTGAGAATTTCATAACATTGGTATTACGTATCACAGTAAGTGGACATCACGTTACGGTGACCAACAGACCGGGAACGGTGCTCGTCGTCCCAACACTTGACGCCTCTATTTTTTATCGACTATTATGCGGCTAAGTTGAGTAGCGCCTTTTGAGCGCTACAATACTTTATTTTAAGGAACATTTAGTATTAAGCGGTTTATATACACTTGAAACGTGAAACTGGCGGTAAATTCAATCTTTTGCAGTTTTCACTCGACAGTCTAGCGAAATTAAATAGTGTGTTTTTACTTGTGCTAATAAAGTGTAACTTAGTGAAAATAAATCCTCAAAGGAAAGGTAGGTAAATAAAACCACGAAATAGGTAATCAAAACCACGGTATATAATGTACAAGTTATTAAGTAAAGTATTAGAAGATCATTTTGGATACTGTATATAGCTATGTACATCGTTAGGATTCTAGTATGATGTATGTACCTACATAACTATGTACATATTTCGGGAATATGTTGTAGTTACATAATTACTCGCGTATACCTACACTAAATATTATTGTTACTTCTTATTTTGATTATATTTTTAGGGTTCCGTAGTAAACAAGGAACCTTTATAGTTTCGCCATGTCCGTCCTTTGCCAGTTTGTCCTCGCTGTAGCTCAGAGATGCTTAGTACTAAAAATCTATAATTTGGCACAGGTATTAAATATTAATCAAGCCGTAAAAGTGGTACAATAATATCTAAAAAAAAAAATGTTTTTAGGGTAGGCGTCTTGCATCAAATGGGGATGTATTTTTTTTCTATTCTATCCCATGGTGTGGGGTATCGTTGGATAGGCCGTTCAAAACTATTGCGGGTCTGTGAATACCACTTTTTATTCAGGGATTCGTTTGCTTAATATTAAGCTGTAAAGTGCAAATTTTAGTTAGAGTCAAGTGTCCCCCCCTGCCGGCTAAATGGTTGTTTATGGAGATGTGAAAAAAATCGTGGCAGTAGTACATATAATGAATTTAAACAGAAAACTATCACAGCTAAGTAGGCTTTACAAGTTAAGTATATTCACGTTCTGTATATTCACATAAAATAATCAATGAATAAAAAAAATTATGTATTAAAAAATACTTAGGTATATTAAAATATATATAATCCCAGCAATGTTAGACGTGCCATACTTCTGCCACGACCAAGAATCACAATAAAACAACATAAGAAGTAATATTTACACGCTTAACTTACTATCGGCTTCGGTGTTAATCACTATAATTTATAAAACACTACCTTTGAGTAGTGTCTTTCACGAAAGCCACCACAAACTAAATGATCACCAATTTGATGTCCACTAAGCTTACACAATCGCAATCTTAGCAATGTCGATACAAAAACATCTGTCAACATGTGTTACGGTGGCTATCAGCGGTACTGGGTGCCTATGACGTCATCCTAGTTAGTCACTGAAGTTAGCCAATACGAAACTAACTGTTTGACAGTTAATCGTTAAACACTTTGCCAAGTGATCATCATTATGAACTGTCAACAGAGATACGCAATAGCCCTGCTGGGACGTCGCGGCAGTGCGCGTGCTCTATGGCGATTCATACTAATGTATCTATCTAATGCCCTATGCCTTTAGAGTTCGGTACGTTGTTCCGTACCGCCAAAACAATTAAACTTAATCTTCTTGTTTTTGTTGCAATTTTAAATTAGAGTTCTCTAATTCGCATTTTAAACTGCAAAAAATAACAAAAAGGTTACATACTCGTAGGTAACATAGGCATTACGATTTAACTAAGTTAAACGCTTGTAAGTGTTACAGTTTTCAAGAGAAAGTAGAAATAAATAAATATTTATAAAATTACCTTAGGTTTGGCCTTCTTATTTATTAATTATGTAGGTACATTATTTGCCATATAGCGACCACATAGCAACCATAGTTACAAATATTTTGTGCAAATTTCAACTGGCTAGCTATTACAGTTCTAAAGAACCCGACCGACATGTGACAGAAAGACAGCTCAGTAACAGGGTCCCGTTGGCACCCTTTGGATATGGAACCTTAAAAAGATGTAGTTTTATTGGCTCTAGATGGCGCAAGTGTGTTCTGGCACGCCAGCCTGTTCGCCATTTTCTGGCACGGTCGCGTTGTATGAGAGAACGTTTCCGAGAGTTTTATCGACAGACACCAATTTTTAATATTCGTCCAGAACTGTTGGCGTGAAGACTCTTGCTTGTAAGGCGGCAGGATACGATGTCAGGAGATGAATGAAAACTAAAGTCTGCCTATATGCTGGTATCAAACTTTGATCAGGTATATCACATTTAAAAAGGTCCTGTCGTGTTATATATATAATTACTCCAATTTTGATACATTCCACAACGTTAATAATAATATTAACGCCCATTTTCACTAACAGTTAGGCTGAATGTATAAAAGCGCACTGTTGTATTTTCACCGCTCGACTTAGTGCCGAGAATTGAAAATCCAACAGTGCGCTTTTACTAGGCAATACACGTAGGTATTCGTATATAGCGTACAGTTTGCGAAAACGAGCATAATCGTCTTTAGTAACGAATTATTATGAAATATTTCCTAGGAAGCATAACTATATATTTCCTAGAAAAACACAATATTGGGTTTCCAACTCTTTGGTACAGTACATTATTGCTGCAACCCGGTACGACACAATTCCGGCTGTAGCCTGAGATTAGAACGTTCCTGATTAACGACGATAGGCTCGTCCCTTATCTAGTCAGGGCTTAATACCAGCATCGGCCTACTGTTGGTTTACGTTCCTAAAAACCAAGCAGTTTTAGAATAATTACCGAGTTGACAAATGGGAATAACACTATTATTGTTCTTAAACCATTATATGTTACTAAAAAGGTGGATTTTTTTTCAATGCCAGCATGAAACTTGTAGCAAGGGCTTTTAAAGGATTATTTCGTAAATAATCGATAAGGAAGAACTAGACATGAGCCTTTGAAATAAATTCATAGGTGAGGACTGGCATAAAATATGCCTTACCTTATGAAAAATAACAAATTGCTATTATAATTACACCAAAACACAGCTAAACACGCTGATCGTTCTACAAACGTTGATTTAATTAAGAGAAGGCCCAAATGAGCTCATTATCGAGCGGCTTATTAACAGCATGGCGCAGATTAACGCGGTAATGATTACTGTCCCTCCGCCATATTGAGAGGCGATGTGGTGCAAGTGACTGAAGGCTACGGATTCACGTGGTGGGCGATTTACGCTTGTAGTGGGTTTTATTGCTCGATTTTATTATGAAGTATGATGCATTTTTTAACGTTTCTTAATTTTGATCAGATTTTGCTAGAGTTGTTGAATGAGACCATTTTTAGTGCTGTTCCGCAAACACTGAAAATCATGTCCTGCATTCTCAGAATACCTTCACATTTGAAGAAGATAAGGATGCTACTGATAATGCAATACTCGTAGCTCACGAAACCCATTTAGATTGCCGAGGAGTCTTAAGAGCATATTATAAACAATGCTACAGACTTTGCTATACATAAGATTTTTCTTTTTCTCATATGTATTTCGTCATTACACCACGTTACTCGTATTATCCTGTTTCGCCAATCGCTGCCTTGTCTTCCCCGCACCACGAACCACTAGCAGAGTATCTCACAATACATTGGCAACGATTATGATCACTAAATATCTCTAAATAAGTTATTAGTGTGATGATATGTTATTCTTCTGTTATTCTTCTTGAATCTTGGAGATCCAAGCCAATGCACAAACAAGGCAAGGCAGTCTAGATAAAACCTTCCCAATAAAATCACCTAACCTAAGTACCTATACACATAAGAAATCAGTACTCATCGCTCTTTCTATAAGTACTTCTAAAAACGGTATAAAAGACAGCAAACATGTTCAACTACGTCCAGTAAGAACCAGGACAGTAGGAATCCTTGAGAGCCATACAACAAAACGCTCTCATGTCCAGAGCCACATAAATCAAGCGCGCCATACATCACCCGGTCAAAAGAAGCGCCTCGCTAATGGTCCGGTGATACGGCGCAGTGGATGCTGAACGTCTTATTGTTATGTGTTTTCTTATTGGGTGATTAGGTATGAATTAGTAGCTAGAAGTAGAAAATGCACATATTTAAATTTAAAATACAATTGTTTTAAACGATTAGTTGACCCAAGGGCTGGCGTTTACCTTGGCAAAAGGCTACATTATTGCCATACTACGTGGCAATGCCACCAGTTTTTTGGGCACGTTTACAGTCATCCGTCCGTCTGTCTGTCTGTTTTTTTGCGATTACAAACTTGTATAATACATCGATGTATGGAAGAACATTTTTCCGACTATAAAGTTGAGTTTGTTCAAATAAATTCATCCCAACTCTTTATCTTGCATGCTCCAACATGCGCAGTTTTATATATTTAACCGACTTCAAAAAAGGAGGAGGTTCTCAATTCGTCTATATATACAGGGTGGATTTTTGAGACGGGGCAGTAAGGGCAAATACCTTAACCATTGTAGTTACAGGAAATCGGTCTTAAGAACAGTTAAGGACAGTCCCTTAACTTTTTGAGGCATTTAGCATCTGCATTCACAGATTGTGAAAAAACGTACAGTCAGCAAGAAAATGTGCAGTTTTCACAAAAACTTTTTGTGATGTTAATCGATCCTGTTTCTTGCAAGGATCAAACAACTGTATTGGACCAACTGAGTTTTGAGTATTAGCAAAGTTGAAAATCGCATAAAACTTTTTTCATACATTTCGTAGGTAAGGAAGAAACTCTAAATTACTTTTTTATGATGGACAGATTAGCCAAAAAAAAAACAAAAAAGTTAACTTCAAACGAATACGCCTTATACATTTATTTGCTTAAAGAACAAGATGGTTTGTTGTTTGTGATTTTCGACGTTCTAAGAAGAAAATGATCTCAAATAATTTAGAACTGTCGGACTTGTATGGGAAACGTTAAAAAAGACTGTCCGCTACAAAAGTCAGAAATCGCAAAAAAACCTTTGCATGGGGAAAGTTTTTTCAAAAGCAACAAATTATGTAAATATTGTTCTTAAACCAAATTAAATTATTAAGCGTATTTGTTCGAAATTTTTAATGAATGTTTTTTTTTTATTTATTTTCGGCCAGTCAGTCTATCCATCTTAAAAAGTAGGTTTTTTGTGGATGGGAAATCATCAAATAACTTCTCCCGCTCTGGGCGGTGCGGGAGGGTGTGTCAGACTCTTACTGACTAAAACCCATCCGTATTCCTTCTTGTTGCCTGTGTTGCCAGGGGCCTCGGTGACCCATTAGTACCTTCCCGCGACCCCGGCAGGCATCGGCCCTAGCGGACCCCTACATTGTGCTGACGACATCTCTTTGAGGCGCGCGTGGAATATGACGCGCCGTCGACCCGGGCTTGGTCCTTACCGGACGGTGAGCTACCATTGCTCACCGTCCGCAAGCCCGCGCTTACGGTGGCCGGAAATCCGCCCGGGATTCCCGGAGCCCAGGGCGTTTCCTGCGGCGGCTAGGGGCGAGAGGGCGCGAAACATGCCGTTCCCTCAACCGTCCCGCCTCCTCCTTCGCGAGCATTACTGCTTCGCAGAAGGAGGTGACGGCTGCCGATGCCCTCTCGCTCCGTACCATGACCTGAACCAGGGCCGGACGCGAGAGATCTCTACCACCGATCGCCTCCATGAGGACACGACGGTTGGCGTGTCAATTGCTACAAAAGGTATGGGATTATTTTTTGCGATTTCTGACTTTTCTAGTACTCAAACCTCAGTTGTTCCCTTAAAGTTTTTTGATCCTTACAAGAAACAGAATCGATTGGCATCAAAAAAAGTTTTTGTGAATGAGGCACATTTTATTGCTGACTACATTTTTTTCACAATCTGTGAATGCAGATCTAAATGTCTCAAAAAGTTAAGGACAGTCTCTTAAGACCGTTTTCCTGTAACTACAATGGTTAAGGTACCTGCCCTTACTGCCCCGTCTCAAAAATCCACCCTGTATATATAGACGAATTGAGAACCTCCTCGTTTTTTGAAATCGGTTAAAAATATAAAACTGCAAAGTGCGTGTTGGATCACGCAGGATAAAGAGTTGGGATGAATTAATCCCAGGAACCAACTCAACTTTATAGTCGGAAAAATCTTCTTCCATACATCGATATATTATATATAAAAGTTAAGGACAGTCTCTTAAGACTATTTTCTTGTAGCGACAACGGTTAAGGTACCTGCCTATACTGCCCCATCTCAAAAATACATCCTGTATATTATACATATCTGTTCGAGCATAACTTATTTGTTTATAAACCGATTTTTATCATTTTTCTTCTTCTTCTTCTTAATATACGAGTATCTCCATCGGTAATTGACTGATTTCGAAGTTACCTGTTCGTCGCGTCGGTTCGGCAACGTATAATTGCACCGGAGAAACCTTGTCTTCCGGGATTAATACTTCTGCCGGTGTACCTCAGGATGGCGTGCTATCCCCTATACTTTTCGCAGTTTTTAGGGTTCCGTAGTAAACAAGGAAAGTTAAGTAAAGTAAAGTAAACACTTATTTGCATAGAATGTAGGTAAAGTAAATAAGATGTTACAGTTAAAATATGGGTGATCCTTGTACAATCTACCTTATATTAGGCAAGCAACATTATTGTAAGATAAGTGAATTGATATAAAAAGAAATGAAATGATGACATGGTTAAATTATTTTTGCATTATTATACGAGTAGTTGAACAGTAGTCGGCAGGTACATTTATATAATGAAACATTAATTTAAATATCTATGATACAAAAGTTATAAAATGAAATAAGTCGAAACGATGTCATATGTAATTAGGTTTTTCAAAATTAAATTACATTAAATCATTAAGTAGATAAGTCAGTGTCATTTAGAAAGTCATTCACAGAATAATAGCATTTTACAATTAATAATGCTGTCACTTTCTTTTTAAAGTTTTGCATGGTGTCATTTTTAATTATATTAGGTATTTTTTTATACATATATTATTGGGCCCATACTTATAACACTTTCTTTTGAAAGGCAGTATTACAACTCTCAACATGTAGTAAATATTTATACTGACTTCTTATACGTCTCTTTCTATATTTTGACATGGCAGTGAAAAGGTTAATGTTACATTTAACAAAAATTGCGACTTCTAAAATGTACATCGCCGGGAAAGTTAACAGTTTGAAGGACTTAAACACAGGAACGCAACTATCCGTCACTTTCATATTACGTATTGCCCTTAAGAGGCCTACAGGAGCTAAACGCAAGTTTTATAATGCCTAGTAATATAACTAATTTGATACGATAGAAAAAAATCACGAAGTTACCTCTAAAAAAATCTTTTAACGCGCAAAAATCATACTAATATACATGCAATCGTTCTGATTTTTTGTCAGATTATTCTACAAGCAACATATTAACATAACAGTGTTTTAATTTTTTGATCTAATCAATGGATTTATTGTAAATCGTATATTCTTATTTCCGAGCATAATACGTACGCATGTATGCGTAAACGCCTGTGTACCGACAGTGCCGGCCGAAGCCTGATGCTATATAGACGTGTCGTTATTTTTGCCGCATTATTTCCGCCCCGATTGCTTAATGTTTTTGTAAAGTTTTGTTTGTGAATTCATTGTTTCATATTTTCTTTGCGTAAATATTTTTATTTCGTGTAGATATAAAATACTTTAAGTTAAAATAGTGTAATAAAGTAGGTAGTTTGTTATAAAATTGTATCATTTGTAAAAGAAAAATCAACAAAAAAACGAAAAAGAAAAAAAAAGAAGAAAGAAATGAAATGTCATGGGAAAGAAAGTGAAACCCGTTGCGAGGACTAAAAATTAAAGAAAACGTTCATATAAATCAAATGCCGAACTTATAAACGAAATTAAAAGGTAAGATAGGACATTTTATTATTACTAAATATTTATTTTTATAACCATAAAACTATGAATTTTGGAAACGTCTAAGTAAGTGCAATCAGTTCATATGGTCTGTATTTTCGGTACCTTTCAAATGATACAGTAGCGTATTTAAAAGAAGTGTGGATTTACAGTCGAGAATGCCTGGGTTCAAATCTCTGGAATTTTGTTTTTTATTTAAACTACTACGATGTACATATATTTATTAAATACATTTCTATAATTAAATACATAAATAAAAAAAAAACTTTTAAAATCGAATTATTTTTTACAGGAGAAAAACGGTCGAAAATATCAACACGGAAGTTATTCCAGTACGTAAGTACCTCCACCATATATAAGCTATAATAACAATAAATAGAAGCTAAAAATACCAAATATTTTTGTTTTTTCAGAAAAAGACCTCGGCGTATTTGATAATAGGCATGACGAAATAACTGGTTCATCTGAAAATTGCGATGTTATTTTTTACAAGTAAGAATTTTATTAATTTTGTTTATAATACATAGGCACTATAATTATGTATCTACTTATGAATTTTAGGTACCTACCAAAACCTTTTACTTGCAGCTTAACAATTTTTCAAAGTCAAATACAAAAATAAACGAATTTCATTTACCTATATTGTGAACTACAATACATCATAGAACTACAATATTTAGAATTGACATTTCTACGTAATTTCAAATCTTCAATATTTTTATAGATTGAAAACAGAGGTGACCACAGAAAGATCACGATTGTGAAGTTATTGATAAAAGTACATATTCATCTAAGCATGTACTAGAAGAAGACTTTAGTAGACAGGTAATATTTAAAACATCACCTTGCCACAAACACGTTTAGATTTGTTTTAATTGGGTTTAAAAATAATAATGTAATTATAGGTGGCTTGTAAGGCAATATCATGTCCGACGTTAAAACCGAGAAACAGATGGGTTAAATTAAAGATTATTATAGAAAACTTAAATTATTATAGAAGAAGATTTTTCCGCAAACACATTTTACTTAGATTGATTACTTAGAATTCTTGTAGGTTTAATATTTAAATGTTTTATACGAATAAAAATGTATCTTATCTATCAAGAAATTATATTTGTATTCATTTCTTTTTCAGATGGAAAACTATAGGTACTCCTGAAAAGAACATCCAAATTGGACATAGGATTATTAACGTATCTCATATTTTTTGAAAAGTTATATGAGATCTCAAATCACCGACCGTTAGATAGAAACCTAACAAAAAGCTTGAAATTAAATTTCACATAACGTTAACCTGAAAAAGAGCGTAAAACTAAATGTCACATAATGTTAACCTGAAAAAGAGCTTAAAACTAAATATCACATAATGTTAACCTGAAAAAGAGCTTAAAACTAAATGTCACATAATGTTAACCTGAAAAAGAGCTTAAAACTAAAATGTATTATGATGTAAATCTGAAAAACCCTTAGTGCTTAGTGTAAACCATAAAGATGTATATATTATTTTCCAATAATGTTTACTGCATGGCAATTAAAATATATAATAAATTACCCAATGCATTTAAGATTCTTAACTTTATGACATTTAAAAAGAAATTATTTAACTTCCTATTACAAAAGTGTTACTACTCAACGTCTGAGTTTTTAAATGAAAGATTTGATTCTAAATTTAAATTAGATGACTACTGACATTTGTGCGAATTGAATAGAATTTTATTATTTATTTGACATTGTATATCTTTTTTATTATTTTTATTATTGTATTTCATTCTTGACATTATGATTACTAATAACTCCTGAGCGTGCATGTAACGGTAATTATTTTTTCCCTTTTTCTTGACATTTGTTTATTTGTTAATGTTTAATTTTGACATTGTTTTCTAATCCTTATCATTTAAATTATTTTCAATATTTGTACGCTGGAAACAGCAGAATATTATGGACATCATATTATAATTTGTAACACCTTGTAAAACAATATTCTGACAAATAAATTATTATTATTATTATTATAAAGGGCGCCACTTGGTATTTTTTTTTGTAATAAAAATGTTGATAGTTTAATTGCATCAGTTTTATTTAAAAATATCTGTTGCCCGCGATCCAGGATGAAAAGTAGCCTATGTCCTTCTCCAGATTATGGTCTGCCCATGTCCCAAATTTTATCTAAGTCTGTTTAACTGTTTCAGCGTGAAAGCATAAGAAACAAAACTCACTTTCGCATTTATAATATTAGTTAGGAACACATCCTTAATTTTTTAAGTAACACATAAAACAAATAAAAATAATTTAATTGTCCTCTCTATTTTTTGTTAGATCTATATCTTACTTGCGCGTCGTTGCTGTACCATCTATTAGAATACTCGGGCGTACCCTCGCTATGCCGTTAGTTATATGAGCGTCGTCGTTAGATGGCGTTCACGTCGATTGTGTAAATGTGTGCGTGCGTTTTTTAATGACACTTAGGTCTTGTAGTCCTCTTAAGCAACGTTTTAGGGCCTTAAACACATGTTCTCTTAGAGTACAGTTTCCGCAAAAGATTATTCCGTATCTTAAAATGGACGCGACTAGACCATGTTATGCAACTACTGAGTTGTGGTAATGTTGACCTTTTTCGCTAGATTGTATAGGACATACGCGGATACGCTCAATTTTTTTCAAAACTCTTCTGCTTGAGATTTCCAAGTCAATTGACTGTCTACAAGTATACCTAAAACTTGTACTTGGTTTATATTACAGTTATTACATTCTATTATTACACTTGGTACTGAAGTGCGTTGATAAAAATGAATTACGTTCTTTTTTTCCAGGTAAATTTGTAAATTATTTTCGTCAAGCTAATTTACAATATCTTTGAGAGTATTATTTATGTCCTGTTCGTATTTATTTATGTCTGTACATTCAATTAGTACGGTGCTGTCGTCAGCGAATAAGACCATTGGGTGTGGTAAGTCATTTGCAAGAATAAGTGAGCTAAGAACTCCATCCTGATGTACGCCTTGTCTGACAACTCTTGTTCGGATATGTATTTCTTTTCACTCCTAGAGTTCGTACAGATTTTAGATAGGTATTTCTGTATATTGTTTACGGTCACTTAAATAGGATTTAATAAGATTAAGTACGTTTCCTCTTATCCCATACATATTGAGCTTATCAATCAGGGTTGCGTGATGGACACTATCGAAGGCTTTTGTCTTATGTAAGGATTGCGCAAATTGGCAATTTTTTATCAACATTTCCCATTATTATACTAAGCAAGTCGTAAATTGCAATATTTACACCTTTGTTCTTCCTAAATCCGTTCGTCTATAAAATATTATATTTACATAAAAACATATTAATTGATTCATACATTATATTTTCGATTACCTTAGAAAATATTGGAATTAGGGCATTGGGTCTATAATTTAAACAAATGTTCGGAAATACTTTTTCTCAATATTACCGGTTTTACGGTTTAAGAGAAGTAGATAAAATTAATTTAATAACAGTTTATAATGATCACAAGAATTCTAAAAAACTATGTTTCGTAGCAAAAGTGCGTGTGGCTAAGTAATAACAGCCGCACGGGTCGATCGATCAAGTTAAGCTACGCTTGCCGCGGTTGGTCCGTGGATGGGTGACCATCTTTACATACCAAGACCCCTCCCTGCCTCGGAAAGCACTTTAAGCCGTTGGTCCCGGCTGTCATTTGTAGATCTTTGACAGTCGTTACGGGTCGTCAGAAGCTCGAAAGTCTGACAGCCAGTCTTACCAAGGGGTATCGTGTTACCCAGTAGCTGGGTTGTGGAGGTCAGATAGGCAGTCGCTCCATGTAAAATACTGGTATTCAGCTGTATCCGGTAAGACTGGAAGCCGACCCCAATATAGTTGGGAAATGAAATGAAATTGTTTATTCCGTAAATAGGATATGAGAATTACTTTTACACGTCATATTAAAAAATAAGCTAGATGGAGTCGACATTTCCTATCTGACTACCCCTGAGAAGAAATGGCGAAACAAACTCAAGGGTCAAAGTCTCTTTTAAAGTCCAGACATAATCTTGGTCAGATCATGTGAGGACCATGTAGATCTATGTCTGAAATGGTCTTTTGAGGAAAGAACCACACAAATTTGAGTGGACCTGTCCAGTCAGTGCAAGCATTTGTCAGTAATCGTGTAGCTCAACTCAAAACTTAAGGAGCTCAACGACTCGACGAACAATACCAAGGAAAGGATAATTGGGTTGGCCGCATAAAGAACTCAAAATGCCAGACCATCATTAAAACTAAGAGAAAAAAAAAACAACAAGAAATAAATAAAAATGACCCACATAGTGCTCACATTCACAATAATTAAAGTAATATAATACTTTTCAAGATACATAAATATTCACTTAATTTTGCTATGTACATATAGTTGTATATAATGATGATTTTGCATAATTTAAATATCAAATTTTATGGTTTTAGCACAAAGCTTATCAGAGCGAGCAGCTCAATCCCAAGCTTTTTTGTCTTCTTCATAATCTGAAATTTTATAGTACCCTTTTTTACAAAGTTTGGTTTTAATACAGCTTTTAAATCGTTTAATGGGTAAATTTCGAATAGCAATAGGAAGTTTGTTGTAAAAGCGTATACTTTGACCCATGAACGAGTTGCCTACTCTGTGGAGGCGAGTGTGAAGTACAGCAAGATTATGTTTATTCCTGGTATTTAAACTGTGGATATCGGACAAAAAGAACACTTAAACAAGTTGAAGTGTAAACAACGTTTAGACTTACTCGTAGTTAATCTTTCTATCGAGCGCACTATTGAGTTGTCTTGTGTTGAACTCGAGCGATACGTTATAATTTGCGTTTATCGACCCCCTCTGGAGATTTTATTCTTTTCGAATCGGTAATGGAGGATTCATTCAATAGGTTAAAAAGTAGTAACAAAAGTATAATTTTATATGGAGATTTTAATATTAATATTTTAGATGTTACTCCATTAAGTATTAGGCTTCTCAATCTATTTAAGTCTTATAATTTAATTAACTTGTTTTTTGGACCTGCTAGTATCACGGCGTCCTCGTCGACTTGTATTTATAATATTTTTAGTAATTGTGATGCCAAAAATAAATTAGTGTTAAGTAAATTAACGTCGGACCACTGTGGTTTATTAGCTAGTTTCCCTATGCCATTACATAAAAAGCCGCATAAAATAGAATGCAGGCCTTATACAGCTAGTCGTTGCAACAAGTTTAAAAATAATATAGCTCATAGAATTACACCATCTATAGTAGAACACGTGAATCCTAATGATATCTATGGAGCCCTTTTTGATGTTGTGCGAAAATAGTACCAATCTACTTTCAAGACCAAAACCATTAGCATTAATGGTACCTCCGCTGGCTTTAACCAATGGTCTACTCCAGGTATTTATAAAAGTAGAGCGCGACTATACCAGTTATACGGTTTGAAAAAATTCAGGTGTGACACTCCTTTTATAGAGTATGTCAAAAATTATTCAAAACTATATAAAACGATTTGCGTTTTTGCTAAATCTAAATTTTTAAGCGGTACAATTAAAAATTCCAATAATAAAGTAAAAACCACTTGAAAAATTATTAAAATTTAAACGGGTAAGTTGGTTAAACAAGAAAAACAACTTGAGATTATGGTCGACAACAAATTAGTTAATAAAGCAGCTGACGTAGCTGAAGCATTTAATGAGTTTTTTTCCAACATACCTATAACTAAGACTCGCTCCTTGAATTCGTCCCCGTCTAAAGCTGAAAACCTTTTGCACAGTAGTGTGCCTAAATGTAGTCGCTTATTTAGCTTCGAACATGTAACACCTCTTGATGTAGTTAATCTTTTTAACACACTTAAGTCTAAAAACACTGGTGATATATGAAGTATCTCCATTAAACTATTAAGCAATATAATAGAAATCGTAGCCCCCTATCTAGCTGTTACTTGTAATAAATGTGTTGATTTGGGCTCTTTTCCTGACCTCATGAAGAGTGGTAAAGTCATACCTTTATTTAAATCAAGTAATAAAAATGACGTTGACAATTTCAGACCTATTTCTCTCTTACCTGCATTTAGCAAAATATTTAAAAAGTTAATACTCAAGCAATTGCTAAGACATTTTAATTTAAACAGCCTCCTTCATAATGGACACTATGGCTTTACAAAAGGTCGTTCGACTACAGATGCGGGTGCACTGCTGAAACACATATTTGACGCATGAGAGAACTCGCAAAATGCTATTGGAGTTTTCTGTGATCTCTTCAAAGCCTTTGATTGCGTGAACCATGACACGCTTTTGCGTAAACTATGTCATTATGGTGTCCAAAATGAAGCTCTCAAAGTAATAAATTCTTATTTACATAATAGGTTCCAATGTGTAGATGTGAATGGTGTAAAATCTTCCGGGTTACCAGTTCAGTTAGGTGTACCTCAAGGCTCAATACTGGGTCCATTCTTATTCTTAGTGTATATTAATAACTTACCATTTTATTTAAAGGGTATCTGTGACGTTGTATTGTTTGCAGATGACACCTCACTTATTTTTAAAGTAAACAGGAATAGACGAGATTTTGATGACGAAAACAGTGTACTCTCAATAGTTACAGATTGGTTTACGACGAATAACCTAGTTCTCAATGCCAAGAAAACGAAATGTGTAAAGTTTTCCTTGCCAAATGTTAGGAATCTAGGTCCCAACATCGTCTTAGATAATGGGGTGTTTGAAACTGTAGACTCAGCAGTTTTTCTTGTTATAACAGTAGATGCCAAGCTTCCCTCATAAGCCCTCATATATCAAACCTAGCGGGTAGGCTCTGTTCGGCCGCCTACGCCGTCAGAAAAGTAAGAGAATACACTGACGTTGATACAGCTCGATTAGTTTATTTTAGTTATTTTCATAGGATTATGTCCTAGAGTATTCTGCTGTGGGGCAAAGCCGCTGACATTCAAAATATATTCGTTCTTCAAAAACGAACAATGTTTATGTTCTTTCTCCAGAATAAGCTTACCTACTGACAGGTTATATGAGTTCATATAATTGATTAATTGAGTTAAATTTTAATTTATTAGTGACATAATCTACTCATTACAATGTGTGTTTCATGAATTATATTGCAATAAGTGGTTAGCTAGCGTCCTCTTCCATTGATTATACTATTCATGCCTGAGCAACCGGCAGCAAGCTCGTCATGCTCCCTTAGATGTCACTGCCTGCGGTAGCGTCGGGGATCGGGTTGCTTCCTTCCCTCTAATATGGAGAGGGGGGTGATGGCTGATCTTTGCGTTATGCTCGTGAACGGGTGCTGCTTGTGGTGACTGGTCATCTTGCTGATCATGGTTTTAATTGTTATTAGTAATTGTTTACATAATTTACTTCGATGGGGCCAGTTTATCATTTCTCACTTTGAGTTACAGCAATAGCTTTATGTAAGCGGGCACGCCCTTTATGCCTGGAGGCTTTTATTTAGGTTTTAAGTTTTATTTACGTTTTTTTATGTTGTAATTTTTATCTGCTTGAGTACAGTTTGTTCATTGTTTTGTTGGTATACTGGCGAGTGCTAGCTAACATATGGCAAGTTTGTAATTTAATCTAGTGTTTTGTGTTTCGTAATGTTAATTACTTTGCATACGATTTGTATAGAATCAAGTTTATATAACTAAACAGAATGACTTTTTATTTTGATTTTGATATTGACGCGCGCCTCAAAGAGATGTCGTCAGCACAAATGTAGGGGTCCACTAGGGCCGATGGCTGCCGGGGTCGCGGGAAGGTACTAAAGGGTCATCGAGGCCCCTGGCAACACAGGCAACAGGAAGGAATACGGGTGGGTTTTAGTTAATAAGAGTCTGACACCCGCTCCGCCTAGAGCGGGAGAAGTTATTTGTTGAATTCCCACTCAAAAAAAATAAAAAAATCACCACAAAACTGTACGAGGTCATTTGTTATCATACTGTATTTAATTGGTCTTATGATAATTAGTGCGATAAATAGATTTATTGACTTAGTACAAACCTTAACCTCTATCGACAAATCTATTGATTTTGTGGTGCGTGGCATGAAAGCTTGTAGCTCATTGCAAAGCTCAAGTAATAGTTCTTTAGTGAGCCTATACCGTTTGACAAACATCCCATATTACAAGTCAAAGGGTTTTATCATACTTCTCATAACTTGCGTTTGGATTTTAGTTATATGTTTCACATTGTTTTTATCATCAACTTCCTCAAGAAACTCAAAAATTTTATTTTGGGCACACATCTAAAATTAACGGCAAAGAGATTGTTTTTTTTGTTGTCTTTATTGTTAAATAACGCCGCAATAGTATTGTATTCACAAATGAACACGTCCTTCCGTTGTTTATTTTAAATGAATGAAAACAGTTCAATAATAGTTAGTTTTACACGGCTGCTTAATATGACTGTTGGGCAGTTCAGTTTTCAAGTGTTTTGCTTGTCAAAAAGGACTTTAAAGTACAGCATAACGCAGGTCAGACCAATTAAATGTTGTCACGTGACTACTGACCGGATTTAGTCCCGTGATCGCTGGCTCGCCTGTTATGTTTTTATGGTGTTCATGGTACAAAATAGCCCGACAGTTCACTTTACGTCGAAAATTGACCTGCTATAAGGGTTCATGGTAGGCCCCCTGGTCAATGAAGGAACCCTTATAGTTTCGCCATGTCCGTCTGTCTGTCTGTCTGTCTATCTGTCCCCACTGTAGCTCAAAAACGCTTAGTACTAGATAGCTGTAATTTGGCATAGGTATACCCGACAAAGTGCTAAAATAAAATCTTGAAAATATTTTTTTTTAGGGTACCTCCCTTGCACGTAATGTGGGGATGATATTTTTTTTTTCTCATCTGCCTGATGTTGTGGGATATCGTTGGATAGGTCGTTCAAAAATATTGCGAGCCTGTGAACACCACTTTTCGATTCATGGATCCACTTGCGTAATATTAAGCATTAATGGCAATCTATGGGTCAATCATACCAAGAGATCGCTGGATGCCCTGCGCATCCAACGTAACAATGCTTTCAGGATGTTGTTGAGGCTGCCTCGTTATTGTAGCGCGTCGGAAATGTTTGCGCAAGCCCGCACTGACAGCTTCTATGCAATTATACGCAAGAAAACTGCGTCGCTACTGAGGAGAGCGAGGGGCAGTCGGAACAGCATCCTGAAAACTGTAGCCGGGAGCTTCGGCTCTCTGATTATATAACAGTTTGTGCGGAGGTTGATTTTTACTAACACTAGGCAATAAGTTATTTTTTGTATTTTACTAATACTATATGGATATTTGGTGTCCCAAATAAAATAATTCTATTCTATTCTATTCTATTAAACTGCTAATTTTTGTTAGAGTCAAGTGCTAGCTAAATGGTTTTTTTATGGAGATGTCAAAAAAATCATGGCAGTAATAAATATAATCCCATCAAAAACATAAATGTGAAATGAGAGCCAAGTTCAATATTATGATATATGTCTTGGTTGTTGACTTCAATGACAAAATAAGTGAGATCTAAATGGGTGCCAAGTTCAATGGTCAGTCCTGAAATTTATTTACAACAACATAAAATATAATTTCTTCTTATAACTTAGGATAATATATTGTAGCCTAAGGTCTGACTTGGCTAGTTCTCATATACGAATTATTATGTTCGATGGCTAGTTTCTACCGGCAAGCCAAATTTTCGGAATAATAAAATAAGAACCGACAAGTAACAGGTTTAGAACTTGCGAAGGCTACAATATAATTCATATATGAAATTCGTTTTCAACACACTATCTACCCAGCATATATCCTTAAGAATATCATATATTTTTCTGATTCTGTTTACTGCAGTGGATCATATACTTTAAGGCATCATAAAACTCATAAAAGTTGCGTTTAGGTCCTGTAGTCCCCTTGATAATTATTTATAAGTAATGATCTTACACTATTGATGTGCGCTAAATATTGAAACAATAATTAATACTAAATCCCAGTTAATAACGTAATAAATTAAATACGAAAGTCGACTATACTCTTAGCTATAAGTACTATAACGGAAATATTCGGATTAAAAAATAGGGGTGGTATTAAACTTGTTATATATTTACGTGGAGACCTTAAAATCCACATAAAGACCGGCTGTCATAAGTTTTGATTGCTGATTGCTGATTCTTACATTATTACAGTTAGGCACTAAGTATAAGTTAAGTGTTCTTAATAGAATCAATTAAGTGAAAAATTATAATAAAATGACAATAATTTACAAGTTTCTGATTTATTCTTTTGTATTCACCTAATTACCTATCTGCATGCCAAATTTGAACTTTCTAGGTCATCTGGAACTGGGTTAGAGTTTTGATCTATAGGTCAGTCAGTCATAATAACGACGATTTTTGGACGTTAATATCTAAATAACCGTTTGAGATATGTTTATGAAATTTAGAGCACATATGTATCTTCCAACTATTAATATATGAGCCAAATTTAACACGTTTATGTGAAATAGTTTTTGAGTTATGAGGGGGTCAAAAGTGGCTCCAAATGGTTCGTGTAACACACGGTGCTGCTCGCCAGTTCTGTTACTTGAACTTGGCTTGACACGCTGCCGCGTGTCTAGATAACATCACGGTTAAGTGGGCTTTACAAGTTAACGA
The DNA here is from genome assembly GCA_905333075.3 of Atethmia centrago. Classification (NCBI taxonomy): domain Eukaryota; kingdom Metazoa; phylum Arthropoda; class Insecta; order Lepidoptera; family Noctuidae; genus Atethmia; species Atethmia centrago. Next base: position 2,069,633 of record HG995370.1, read on the forward strand.
GTTATAGTCGACCAACTTAAATTTGTAGTTGGAGAATTGACCGTGACATATATCGATGTATGGGAGAACATGTTTTTCAACTACAATGTTAAGTTTATTTTTGGGATAAATTCATCTCAACTTCCTAACCACGGAACCCTTCATTGTGCGTGGTCCGTCACGCACTAGGCCGGTTAATTTAATCTCCAACGAACTAATTTCTTCCTACCATTTTTTTGCAGATGATTTACAAATTTACTCTCGAGGTCCTCTTGGAAATCTTTCAAAGGCTATCTTAACGATTAATCGTGATCTGACATGTATATGCGACTGGAGGAAAAGGTATGGACTCATGGTCAACCCCATATAACACAGGTTGTTGTGGTGGGCAGTTCTAGGACAGTCTCAAGGATTGACTGGACGACTCTTCCACAAGTTTCTTTTGGCAACTCAGTTATTCCCTTCAGAGAGAAGTTTAAAAACTTGGGGATCAAAGTCAAAGTCAAAGTCAAAACGTTTATTGCGAACTAAGTGTAAAATGTTGGTGTTATGTTAAGATAGTACTTGACTTATTTTTTTTTTTTTGTGTGGGAAATTGTCAAATAACTTCTCCCGCTCTGAGCGGAGCGGGATGGTGTGTCAGACTCTTACTGACTAAAACCCACCCGTATTCCTTCCGTTGCCGTCCGCAGGCCTACGCCTACGGTGGCCGGAAATCCGCCCGGGATTCCCGACGTCCAGGGCGTCTCCTGCGGCGGGTAGGGGCGAGAGGACGCAAAATTTTCCTTTTCCTCAACCGTCCCGCCTCATCCTTCGCGAGCGTTACTGTTTCGCAGAAGGAGGTGACGGCTGCCTATGCCCTCTCGCTCCGTACCATGGCCTGAATCAGGGCCGGACGCGAGAGATCTCTGCCGACGATCGCCTTCTCGAGGACATGGCGGTGCTCTGCCCAAGCCGAGCAGACCTCCACCGTATGCTCCACCGTGTCCTCACCCGGTGGTGACACCCGGGCGTTTCCTCCCGCCTAGTTTTTATGACTGAGCAGCCTTTTACAAGCATTCCAATTATCATTCGCTCCCCTTATCATCCTAAATTAGCATGCATTATTACTTAATTATTTTCTTTTAAATTAGTACAATTAGATTGAAAAATTATAGTTATGTCAAAATTAAATATCAATGCTAATGAATTTAAAACAATTATTCAGCAATATTAATATCATCATTTTCAAGTAGTACAAATTAAAATTATAATATTATATGGCATTAACGCGGCGACAAACTAATCTGATTTAGGGTTTTAAAAATAATTAAAATGGGTAGCAAAACTGGCGTCGAGTTTTTGTTTTGGTAACTGAGAGTCACCAACAACTGAGGGGATCTGACGCTCGGCGGCCGCTACCGCGGCACGCTCGCTTCGCCCGCTCGCCTTCGCGCGTTAGTGGTCACTGTTCTAACCTAACTTAACCCAAATGATTTTATACTTAAAATGCTACATCACTGTAGCTGCCAACCTATTATTTTTGCTACCCATTTGATTTTATTAGTAGCAAATGGTTAGTCGCTCTTTAAGTTGTTAGTCGCCTGGAAAATAATTAGCCTTGTGGCGTAGATTTATACAAAAATTTATTATATTATTTACCTTTCATTTATTATTAAATATAAAAGCCGACGAGACAAAATTTTATTATGTCACGGGTCACTTAGACCCACAATATGCTGCGGAGGTGCAAGAAATTATTGAGAACCCTCCGGCCTCCAATAAGTATGAGTAACTGAAGGCCGAATTAATAAAGAGGATGTCAACGTCACGTGAGAAGAAGGTTAAGCAGCTTCTCATGCACGAAAAGCTTTTACCATCACTTGCTTAACCTTGCCGGACCAGGTGTACCAGAGGAGTTCCTGCGCACAATCTGGACCAGCCGTCTGCCAAATGGGACGCAGGCCATCATAGCCTCGCAATCCTAGTCCGACATGGAGGAATTGGCGGACCGCATTAACGACGTCGTCGGACCGCAGGTGGCTTCGACTTCAGCCATCACATCAACACCTTCGACCAGTGCATATGCCGATAGATAAATAGCTGCCCTCGCTAAACAAGTCGAAAGATTAACTGCGAAGATCGAGCACATGTCGTGACCACGAGATCGCTCGAGTCGCCGTCCATCAAGTCGTTCCTGTTCTACGAGATCGCAGTCGAGCCATAGGAAATTCCCCTTGTATTAGTACCATCTCAGGTTCGGGGAAAATGCAAGGAAGTGCGTCAAGCCATGCAATTACAAATCGGCGGGAAACGCGTCCGGCAATCAGTAATGATGGCTAATGATTGTCCAAGCACTGGTCGCTTATTTGTCACCGATCGTCGAACGAAGACACAATTCTTGGTCGACACCGGCAGCGACCTATGTGTGTATCCACGATCGGCACTCCCAAGACGTCGTAAACCACCGACCCGTACCGTACCGTACCGTATTATATTATTTGAAGTTGAAAAAAACTTCCGCGGATAGTGGACCGTAATTTTCTACCGACTCTAAGATTGCGCTTGCACAATCATTTCTTCTACCCGTCTTTGATTATGCTGACGCCAGCTTTCTTGATATTACTCAAGACCAACTCGAGAAACTTGAGCGGCTTCAAATTTTTTGTATATATCATAAACGATTTACGCAAATATGAGCATGTTTCCTAATTTTGTGTAAAGCTCAAGTGGTTACAAATTCGCCTTCGCCGAAATGCTCATATTCTTTCCCTTATGTATAATGTGCTCTTTTCCCCTTCCACCCCTCTCTATCTCAAGAAACGGGTCCAGTATCATTGCGACTCCCACACGAAATTCTTAAGGTCATCAGATAACTTGAAGCTTAAAATGCCAATGCATTCCACAACTCTCTTTGACAAATCCTTTACTGTCCAGGCCGCTCGTTTGTGAAATGCATTACCAGCTCCAATAAAATACGCGCAGTCGTTGCCTGTGTTTAAAAGACTCGTAAAGAAACATTACTTTTTTTTTTTTTTGGGTGGGAAGTCATCAAATAACTTCTCCCGCTCTGGGCGGAGCGGGAGGGTGTGTCAGACTCTTACTGACTAAAACCCACCCGTATTCCTTCCTGTTGCCTGTGTTGCGGGGGCCTCGGTGACCCATAAGTACCTTTCCGCGACCCCGGCAGGAAAGAAACATTACTTGTCGTTGAGATTTTGTTCTCGTTGTTAGCTGTAACAATCTATAGTCTTCACTTATTTTCGTTGCTTATATAGTATGTCTATCTATGTATCTGTTATAAAGCATATATTGTGTATCTATTATATTATATTGAACTTATATACTTTTTATTTGCACCAAAGACAACCCCATTTTATGTCCAGAAAATCACTGTCCATTCCAAGGTTGCCTGTAAGAGATCGTAGTAAGCGATAAGGCCGCCCAATGTATATTTTGTAGTGTATATATTTTTCTTTTTGTAATGTATAATCTGGTGTACAATAAAGTACATATAAATAAATAAATACATTCTTTAATTTGGAAAAGTAAACTTAAGTGATGGTCCCATATAAATTTTATTAACTTTGCTTGGGTAGTTACCACAAATAAAAAGTAATGTTAGTTAATTACAAACAAACAACTGACTTCCATAAGAAACAATAGAAAGTGAAAAATAATTTTCATTACGAAAGTCGGTGGCAAAAAATGAAAACACAGAACCAGTGACACCGACTTCCGAAATTAAAGTTTTAAGAGTTTTTTTTGTGTTTTTTTTGGAAGGCGGATGTTTTTTTATTTAATATGTACAGTTCATTAAGTAGAATAAAGACTGTTCTTGTTTCTATTGTCAACTATGACCCTAATTATCAAATGACAATGTAGATAACCTTTAGAAACCAACTGCTCTTTTTAAATTGATGATTGAGTAGTTACTTTCCTAAACGACTACTTGATTTCTTATTTGCTTGCTTGATTTCTTACTTGATTCATACGATGAATCATCCTCATAATGACGATTCTCATCAGAGTTTTTATATAAATAATTCTTCCACCACAATAACAGCAAAACTTCAAGAAACATTCTTCCATCCGCTGCAAAACTGTAACAAACAAAGTACAAAATTATCAAAACTTACAGCACTATAACCCGGCTAAAGCGCGCATGCCCCTAGGCAGTGGCCGTTCTATGTGGAGAATGGCCTATTAAAAGCTGCACACCTTTCATATCGCCCAGGCGAAGGCGATACCCGAAAGATAAAATTTAACTACGAAGTTAACTTCGAGTGAAAAATAAAACATGCATTTGAGTTGATCGTGTGTGCATTTTCTGGACTATAGCGGTTAGTTTTTGAGAGGCATCTGCAGGGCTCTCTAGAAAAGGAAATATTAAAGCAAATTTTCTAGAAAAGGAAATATTAAAGGTAAAAACTACAAATTAACGATTTTCGGACTTTTTCCTTTACTTGTGCTGTGAGACCTTGCTTCTTGCCAAATTTTATGAAAACTGGAAGTGTCTTATCGGCTTTGATTTATTTGCAAGTATCAAAACATGTCGCATAAATGGCCGTATTTTTTATTGCGATGACTTAAAAGCTTGATTTTTTTAGAGCTCCAAGGGACCGTAGACCTACATATATTATATTAATTTCAAACTTTGATACCGCCACGTGTTTCTTTTGAGGTACGAAACCCTAAAAAGAAAAGAAAGAAGAAGATGAAATTAATAAATTAAGTAAAAGTTGTTATTTTTTTATTATTTATAACCATTGTTTGGGGGGATGAAGAAGCGAGTCTCGGACGCGTAATGGGTAATTAGCATTGATATAAGGGATATTATATCTATGGTAATTACCTTGTTATAGTATAGGTAAGACTTATTACAATATTAGCTAGTCGCACGCATCCAGCCACCCGCTATCACTGACTGTCAGCTTAGTAAATGGGTTTTAAGCTCTGTATTTGTCTGCTTTATAATATAATAAACACACTGCTGAACAAGTTGAAGAAAATCTAGTTTTATAACTCTAGAGACCTGAAACTAGAGATGAACTAACTCCAATTAACACCGAGTAACAAACAAACAACACACCAAGATACATAAATATTTTTTACATTACATCAGTTCTAAAAACAAAACGTAATCCCTGTATAACACGAAACACTAGTTTTATTAAATTTAATGTACTACGTAACTGGAACAAGCAGACGGAGGCGACCCCAGCCTCTCTAATACGAACATTTTCCTTCACAACTCTACTTCAAAAACTTAATTTACAAAGTTACCATACAAAATATAAAGAAATCAAAGGAATGCGGGAAACGTCACTACTTTAACCAATTCTTGACAATAAACAAGTTGACTATAAGACATGTTCTGCCAGGCAAGTCGCTCTGCTGGGAGCCGACAGGCGCGCCCGGGCGCAGAACGAAGCTCACGAAAATACACATTCGGCGTTTTGTATAAAGTTGGGATTTCTTTGCGTATATCATATGAAGTACAAAACTACTGATCAAACGAAATTAGACTCTATTTTTGAACTCATAAAGCACAATTTAGGTAATGTAGTGTTGTATATCTCAAAGGAGCGATTTAAACCATGTTCAGAAATGCTTGTGGTGAAAGCTTTCTTGGCAGAGTTCTGCTTGCTGTTTTATTTTTTTAAATCGCAATTTATGTTCGTGGAGATGTTAAGGTATTCTAAAGGGTCTCGGTTCTTTTGCTTCTATAAAATTATGCGTTACGAGACGTTGAAAAATGAAATAAGTTTATGAGACGGAAATAAATAGCCTTGGCTCTGAAAGTGTGGCTTTCTTGCATCAAATAGATTTATTAGTTGGTAGCATTTGTATCGTTGGTTGATGTGTTTCATTTATAAACTTGACTCTTTCAATGGCTTATCATTCCCACATGTTATTGAGGAACAGATTAGTTCCTACTTTATTACTAATATGCGTTTATCTACTCATATGTTTTAACTTTCGTTTCTTGCAACCTCCATGCGCCGGCAACAGTTGATGGTCAGTTTCCATTGTTATTTTAAACCAGAAATGGAAATAAATATGAATATCTTGTTTTCACATTGACTCTTCTGTCTACAGTGAAACAGTATTCTTAGTAACAGCTTGGTGAATTCTAAATACGATCCATTGAATTCCGCTCTATAATAAACAATGACGAATTTAAGGTCAAAATTATGTTAACACGCCCAATAATTCGTCATCATTTACCGACTCCTTTCACCATAAACTCCAATCCTACAAACTGATTTTATTCCTGTTTCAATTTTAGTCCAAAACCGTCGAAACTCCCGAAACTCGTCTATCTTCATGCGAACAAATCTTCTGTCGTCCATAAAATCGTTTACTGCCGACTTTCAGTAATCTTTTCGCAATGTAAGCATTTCAATCAAATCAAAATCATCGTAGTAAAGCTTCTGTAAGGCAGTGCAGGCTCATAATTGGGGTAAGGAGGAATAAAAGTGTCCGTCTTGGATCGTAAAAATGAGGAGAGGTGAGCTTAAGGAGGTGTTATGAGCCCCTGGAGGAGAGAAGTGCTGTGAGAATCACTTTATGTGGCTTGTGGTCTGAGTTTGATGTCTAGAAAAACTGGACAAGTGAAAAATGTGAAGAAAAATAGTATAGTCAGTGCTAAATTATTTGCCACAGATTGTAAACAACTAAAAACTGTTAGGTAAGCAAAATTGAGAGAAATAGTATTTTTTTTGGACGCGGTTGTGACTCGCGGTGAATTTAATATATCTTCCTATTGGTCATAATCATGTGCTCCAGCGCACTACTGTATAAGTTTTTGGGTTCAGGTACAGGTTTTAGGTCTTAGAAAGTCTTCCTGGTTTTCTTTAACAAAACCGACCTGAAGTGTCTAGAATTGGAATACATTCCAGTATCTGATGTTAGTTAAAATAAATAAATATGGATTGGGCAAAATTTAACGTGTAAATTTTGCCTAGTCCATATTTATTTATTTTAACTCTATGCAACATAAGGGCTACAGACTTTATATTCATAGGAATTGAGAATAAATTGTTTTCGTATTTACTCTTCAAGGTTTGAGAAAATACATGTGTATACGGGAAGAGTTGTCATAAAATAAGAGGCTTTTTAGATAAGATACGATTCTCCTAACTTGTTAGGAATACTTTAGTTAAGCATCTAAACTATTCCTAACAAGTTCATATTATTATCAAACTACTTGCAGCAGGCGAATGGTTTCAGGAATTTCCTGTATCAGCTACATTTGAAAGTATGCGCCTTAATATATTCCAGAAATGCAGTTTCTAGAAATTACCTCAATACTCAAGACTTTGTGTGGAGTAAAACGTTGCGGAGATAAATAAAATATTTCATAAACACGTCCAAATTGATGTACAAGTTTCCGAGCATGTAAATATTGCTATAACCACCATTATAAAAGTCATTAACCAAAGTAGAGATATCCACTTTATGAAAGGTAATATTAGACAAGTACCTGACTATATCTAAGTTATTTATCGACTCCACAGAAAATAGCCAATAAATAGCATGAACTTGCAAACTAATCGCCACCGAGTACCGCACTAATTCATGACCCTACGTATGTTGGGCTGGCACTTAATAATGCCTAAGACACCTGCCCGGAGGTACCATTAGCTAACTAATTTAGGAACCTAGGTGAATCAACAACTTTCTCTGAAACATTTTTAGGGTTCCGTATCTCAAAAGGAAAAAACGGAACCCTTATACTATCACTCCTGTGTGTGTCTGTCTGTCCGTCCGTTACAGCCGATTTGCTCCGAATCTACTGGACCGATCAAGTTGAAATTTGGTACACATATGAATTTCTGTGACCCAAACACGGACGTGTATGGCAAAAAAAAATAATAATATAAAGGTAATTTGGGGGCAAACTAGAAAATTTACAAAAAATAGTTTTTAAGACTGTACCGAATGAAGTATCAAAAGAAATGGCTTGTTGTGAGGGTCTAAAATATTTTTATTGTGATTGTAAAACAAATAGTTTTGAAGTTATTTAAGAAAATAGATGAAAAATTACCATTTCCCCCTTGTCTCCGAAACCACTGACCCTAAAAATTTGAAAAATTGTACAGAAAATAGTTCTTTACTTATAGATTACAAGAAAACCTATAAAAAGAAACACTACTGGTGTTAAATAACTTACATTTGCAGTTGGATTGTATGGGGGAACATGCTTTTCAACTACAATAATAAGTTTGTTCTTGGGATAAATTCATCCTAACTATTCCCTTCACACGCACTTAGCTGGTTTTTTTACTATAACAGAAACGTGGTATTTAAGTCTTCCTTGAGTATTTACATATTTATATACACCTGTGTTTAATTCATTTCCAAAAAAAAAAACAAGAATCAAAAGAGAAAAGTACAAAAAGTCGATCAGTAAAGTTACAGATTTTTGCTACGACCGCGTAGCAGTCCGCTACGTCGTAGCAAATACGAAGCCGTAGCAAGTACGCTATTCCGATCTACTGGCAATTACAAGATGAAACGTAGAAACAACAGCACCGAATAGAATAGTAGTTTTTGTAAACTGGGTAATAACCGGAATAAAACTGGTAGTTCAAAGTGGTTTCAGAGATAAGGGGGGAATGGTCATTTTCTTAAATTATTAATCATTTCAACAATGAGCTAACACAGTTTTTCGTTCTACAACAACAGATCGTATTGTTACAACAGCTATACTTGTTGTCATTTGATAAACATTGAGAAATGCGTTTTGAACTTTCCCTCGTTCGCAACAGTTCTTATTTACTTGTTTTTACGACATGTTGTTATTCAAATATCTTGGCATCAGGACATATATTTGAATGGCAGTAAAACTTTGACAACAGAATGATTGCTCGTAAAATTTATGTTAATACTATTTACTTGCATTTTCGATGTACTGTTTATGGCAGAAAAGAAGACGGTTCGTTTTTCTCGGAATACTATTGAGATTTTTCCATGAGGTGTGTGGTCAAAAATAAAACCAATCTACTTTATTTAAAAACTCCATTTTGAAGAAACAATTTACCTTCCCGTTATAGTTTTAAAATTGTTTGTATTGCTATCCAAATGATCAAGCCTTCAAGGAAAATACGTTACAGGAAAATAATAATGTTCGTTATTTTATGTCTATGAAGGTCAGAAGAAAGTCAAAACAAGCAAAGTAATGCTCGTGTAATTTCATTTAAATATAATAATATGATCGGGCGAGCCTTTATAAAGACAAGGTAAAAAAAAAAATACGCAAACAGATGCACACTTTCTTCCCTCACTCTTATACTCCAATGGGACGGCAATCCGACACGACCAGAGAGATAAGGTGCAGGACCAACGGCTTTACGTGCTTTCCGAGGCACGGAGGTATCACACCGCCGATTTCCAAACTGTTACTGAGAAATACCGAATGGAAAAACATAACATAAATATTTAAACAATATGTGTATATAAGTACATTGCACATTGCTTGCAGAACAGATGGCCGATGAGGCCGAGAGGTTCTGGAGTGGTGACCGCGCACCGGAAGACGTAGCGTTGGACGGCCTCCCACAAGGTGGACCGATGACTTTGTGAAAACCGCACTAATCCGCTGGATGCGGGAAGCACAGAACCAGTCGAAGTGACCAATTAAAATGGAGCCGGAATCAAACCTTCTACTCAAGCACAGTATACTCGTAGGTACATAGTTACCCTTTACTAGGCACTTTACTTTATGCGATACGACCTCTTAAACTAAAAAGTTTATTTCTTGACTGTTTTTGAAGTACTGCTACTTCAAGTTTTACTTACCATCCAGTAAACTGTTGAGTCAGAGCAAAACATTGCTTCATGTTTATTTATTTTTAAACTTAAGTAAAGGAAGTTTTACTTAACTATTTACAATAGTCATGCCTGTAGTTTCTAAAAGGTTAAGCTAAAGAAGATGAGAATCGGCAATATTACTACAGGTAAGTATAGTGTGTGTATTGGTGAAATCTTGATAGCTAGTGTGTATTGGCCAAATTGTGTTAGTTAGTGTGTATTGGTCAAATCATGTTAGTTAGTGTGTATTGGTCAAATCTTGATAGTTAATGTGTATTGGTCAAATCGTGTTAGTTTAGTGTGTATTGGTCAAATATTGTTAGTTAGTGTGTATTGGTCAAATCTTGTTAGTTAGTGTGTATTGGTCAAATCTTGATAGTTAATGTGTATTTGTCAAATCGTGTTAGTTAGTGTGTATTGGTCAAATATTGTTAGTTAGTGTGTATTGGTCAAATCTTGTTAGTTAGTGTGTATTGGTCAAATCTTGCAAGCTGCATTAAAACCACTTCCTCTTATCCTACTGAGTTGAAATTGTACATGCTGATTCTGTTGCAAAGCATTTATATGATGCATGACCTGGTTCTACACTCAGGTGACAGAACAGATGTCGCGGGAAGGTACTTATGGGTCACCGAGGCCCCCGCAACACAGGCAACAGGAAGGAATACGGGTGGGTTTTAGTCAGTAAGAGTCTGACACACCCTCCCGCTCCGCCCAGAGCGGGAGAAGTTATTTGATGATTTCCCACCCTCAAAAAAAAAAAAAAAGGTGACAGAACAGATATTTAAACAAATTCTAATGATAAAGGTACAAATTAAAATTAAGGAAAACCTTTTTAAAACAAGCTTTTAATGAACTAAAAAGTACTAAATACAACTTATGTTAACATAGAACTTTAATATTAAAATAAATATTTAATTTTTAAATTTTTATTTTTTGTCAATAAAAAATATTATTTCTCTGTATGAGAAGAGACCTTTGTACTGTAGGAAAACAGTTCCGCACATCTTTTTTTAAGTTCACTAAATAAATAATTAAAACAGTACTTAAAAGTTTTGTTCAATAGCTGATTGATGGGGTAACATAGAAGTATCATAGAAAAAGTCGATAAAACTTACTGACTGAGGCCCTCGATTTGTAAAAGCATCCTGCACATGTTAGCCACTTTTTTGGCTCTCAAATCGAAAAATATATGACCTACCTAGACTGAACCCAGTATGACGAGGAAACATAGTTTCACTGAGCTATCGAGCGACTTTCCTACACAGAACTAAAGATAAAAATATTAAAAGATTACTATATGCTGTACTCTATTACTTGCGTGGCCCGCGTCTCCATTCGCCTAAATGTACAGAGACTCCCCGCGCCCCTCATCTTCCCTGGTCGAGTATACAACGTTCTTAACATTCATAGAAGAGCTGCTGTAAACTCGTTATTGGTATTTTCCTACATATTATGACTACAATGTATGTGAAACCTAGCTTAATGTTTACAGTATTCTTTTTAGCACGTTTTAAAACTGAAGTTTGTGATTGGTGTGCCAATTTCGGGATTGAAATACAATGCCAATAGAAACTTAAAATGAAGGTGTATTTTAAGATGTAGGTGTATTTCATTTTGTTGAATGGGAAATCTTATGCATTTTATACTTATGCATTTGTCAGAAACGCTATAATTATAATGGTGTATTAACTCGTTTATAACGGCAAAGAGAAACACAATTACACAAGTATAGAGCGACCGAAGTCACAGACGCTTTAGGTACGGCTCACATTAGGATTACAGTCATTTGAGTGTGTATAAGAATAATTATCAAACCATAGCACTACAATACATTATTAGTAGCGCGGTCTGGGAAATCGAAATAATTGGAAAATTACAACCTATAATATGCTGCCATAATACATGCACCAACTTAGTTAATAAACCAAGGGAAGGACGCAAAGAGTTGTAAAATATGATGCTCCTCGGAATAGTTTCCGAAGGTTCTCTCTTCCCGAGGTGATGTGACGGTCTGCGTTCAGTTTTATGGGTAGCTAATAAAGTTTGTGCCACTGGAAATGTTATTAAATTCGAGACGTTGCGACGTTGACGGAACGCTCCAGTCTAAGTAGTGAAGAACACAGACTGGGAGTGTGGATACAAATAGTGGAGGAAAATTTGAAAATGAGATGCCAAGCCATACATTTTAACCAAGATAGGTACCCTACACCTATTATTTGTAAGAAATACAGACTCGAAACCCCTTAACCTCTTTAAGGGGTTTTGGAGGGTGAAAGTTAAAAATATATTATTTTTTGTTGTTTGTGTGCAAAGCCCAGCCTGCATATCAAATTTCAGCTTTCTAGGACTTCGGAAAATGCCCTAGAGGTTTTGTTGAGTGAGACGAAATCGACATATTAAATATAAAGGTTTTATTTATCTAGTAAATAAAACTAAGCATGTTTTACAAGTGTGCTAACCTTAACTTACTCTAAGAATTCAAGCTTCCTGGCATTATCCAGGTCGAAACTATGAGGGTCTGAAAATACGACGAAATTCTTCAAGAAAAGGTAGGTAGTGCCCCCCTACTTTTTGTTTTTGGCTCGTCTTGACGACCGTGCCCCCAGATCTATGTTTTGCGCTTCATGATTTACCTTGCCTTTTCCCAATTATGTTGAGGTGGCGTCCAATCTAATCGGATACAGCTACCAGTATGTTTGCAAATAGTTATACCTACGTGACACTACCTATCTTACTTTATTGTGGCAATATAGAGAAACACGAAACAGTGATTCAAAATTGCTTTTAAAACATTCTCAAAATGTTGTCAAATTAATACAACGAGTTCAAAATAGCTATTTTATTGGAACAAGTACCAACAAATCTAGGGCAACTTGGAAGGTAATAAATATTATGAAACTAAACATTCCTAAAGCTAATATACGTGTAATTAATGTGAATAACAAATTTGTAACAAATGATAAATTGATAGCAGATCAATTTAATAATTATTTTGTGGACTCAGTTCAACCGAATGCCAATATTTTTTTAGACGAATAATAAGGATCGCATAAATCACCACACTAAAGGAGATTATTACTATAATTATTACTATATTACTATAACCTTAAAAACACCAACAGTACAGGATATGATGATATTGACACAAGAGTAGTTAAAGCAGTGCCTCCTCTTATAGCGCTTATACTAAGTGACATTATAAATAACTGTATTCAAAATTGTATTTTCCGCAAAAGTTAAAAGTTTCCATTATCAAGCCATTACATAAAATGATGACAAAACAAATTTAAGTAATTATAGACCTTAGCTCTAATACCGATTTTCTCAAAGATCTTTGAGGAAGTTCTTTATTATGATATTTATAATTACTTTGAAAAACTTAATATTTTTGTAAGGAACAAACGGGTTTTAGGAAGACAAAAAGCATATGGCCATATACAATTTTCTTGAAAAAATACATCATAACATGGACAATATGAAACCAGTAAGGCCACGTATATGGCAAGCAATAAATTAGACAGCCCACTGGTTTGAAGCCTCACCTAGAGGACTAAGTCATTCTTAGTTATTAGGTACTAACATAGTTTTTAAGTTCATACTAACAATATAAATATTATTGATATAACGGATCAATGGTTGTCTGAATAAATCAAATTAATTATTATTATATGGATATGACAAGGGCATTTGACTATGAAGAGGTCATCCTTAAAGTGAAATCCCAATTTCAGCCCAGCGATGTCGCTATAATGGGCATCCATTTTAAGTACGCTGCTACCAGAACCGTCAAACTGGAGATCCCTGGCTGTGGATCCCTGACAGCGACCCTCAAGCGGACGCCTTTGCTGAAAAGCTAAAGGAGGAAGCGATAGTTATGGAGTCAAAGTCAAATTATTTATTTAAAATAGGCACATAAAAGGCACATTTGAACGTCAAAATTTACAAAGAAAATAGAATTGATTCTAGTTGCCCCTTCCAAAAGGTACTCGTAGTTCCGTATGGAGAAGAATGGGCAAGAAACTCCACCGTTACTCTCTTAAAATGTTGTATAGGTACATTATATAATTATATGTGAAGACGATGCACCTAGAATAAAATTACTATACCAATATAGGTAAAAAAAGAATAAAAAATGAAGCAATGACAGATAAATTAATTATGTGATAGGTACATGATCCTCACATATTTACAAACATTGTAAAAGTATACGTTTTCCTAAAAATAATAAATAAAGTAATAGGTCAGTGTGTGAGATAAAGTAATCACAAAATGTAAATTCAACATTGATTTATTATTTGTATCAAATAATAAATTGTACAATTAAAATAGCAACCAGTTTGATTTTGTCTAGACTCTAGATTGTCCTATGGAGCTGGACCAGTATGTTTTCAAGCATTCTTATCTTGGATATAATCCTCTAATTTGGAATATGCTTGTTTACAAAGTGTACTTTTAATATGAGTTTTAAATTTTCTTTCATTTAATGGCAATATATCACAAGGTATTTTGTTGTAGCATTTGACACAGTGCCCAATAAAAGATGTATGTACTTAAGATAATCTGAAAAATGGTTGATCTATTTTATCTTTAGTCTAGTATTAAAATGATGTCTATCACTTATTTTATTAAAAAATGTCGATTTTTTCTTACATACATAATATGGACACCGAGTAATGGCCCCACACCTCGTTGTCCAAGCCAATATCAACCATTGCACCAGGGCTCAAGCCCTTTTGCTCCAGAGCATGGCGGAGTGGTTGGTCAACGTCGCCATCGTCGCCGAACCATACTTTGTTCCTCCCAGGCGTGCCTGGGTGGGTGACATTGATGCCCTGGTGGCGCTTATCTCGAGTGAGTGATAGTCCCACTGTCGCACGCCATATTCGTGACTGGCGTGTATTGGAGGAGGTGGAGACGTTGTCAGATCACAGATACATCCAGTTTGACATCTCCACCCAGACCTCGAGTGGCCCGGTCCAAGCGGCCCCGGCCGGGGTTGGGGAGGGCTCGCGATGGGCGCTCAAGTGACTGAACAGGGAAGCCCTTCTGGTGGCTTCAATCGTGCAGGCCTGGTTGGACTCACCCGTCAGGCCTGTCAATATTGACGAGGAGCAGAACGGTTCCGGGAGGCCATAACACAAATCTGTGATGCTACGATGGGGGCATCGCGTTCAGTCTTCATCTGCCGGACGCCAGGTGTATTGGTGGCCGCAAAACATTGCGCAGTTGCGCATCTAGAGCGAGGCGGCGCGACGCGTGTACACCTGGTGCCGTCGAAGGTGCGGACAAACACCAGCGCTGGTAAGAGAGACGGAACTGTATGAGATGTACAGAGTGGCGAAGAAGGCTCTTCAACTAAAATTAAAGCGGGCAAAGGCCCAAGCTCATGATGAATTGCTGGCAATTCTAGAACATGATCTGTGGGGCGTCCGTACCATTTGGTTAGGGGCAGACTTCGCTGCAAACTGGAGAGAGTGGTGAGCGCTTTATTCCTCTTACAAGGGGAGCACTGGGACTGAATTAGCAACAGGGGGTCGCGCAAGTCGTAGTTAGGATCCGGCGGTTGGATCTCCAGGTGAAATTGTATAAATCGGAAGCCATTTGTTTCCACAGGCCTCGGAAAACGCCACCTTTGAGATCCAACATCATGGTAGGAGATGTCCACGTCGGTATCGAGTCGAAGATGAAATACCTGGGACTCGTCTTCGATAACCGGAGCAACTTCGGGCCGCATTTTCGTCGCTATATCGGTGGCGCCGGGATATGCTAGAGCGGGGCGAGCACCTGATGCCTCGTTATGTTGAGGTGTACAGGGCTAAGCTCCGCCAGACCCTAGTGGTGGAGTGAAAACAGCGTCCTGTGCAACCCAGGGCTGGGAATAGTGCTATAGCGGCGATAAGACCCGTGGTGAGGGAGTGGCTGGAGAGATGGCATGGCGCCCTTACTTTTCGGCTAACACAAGTATTGTCCGGACATGGGTGCTTCAGAAAGTACCTGTGCCGCATAGGCCGGGAACCAACTGCCTCGACGAAACGGCGCAGCACACCCTTGAGGAATGCCCTGCGTGGGCAGTGCAGTGCCATGCCCTCGTCGCGGTGGTTGGTGCTGCGGAAACACTCTCGCTTCCGGACATGGTCCAGTGCATGGTCGGAGGTGAGAGCTTGTGGGATGCCGTCGCCTCCTTCTGCGAGGAAGTGATAGTGATGGTCATGAAAGAGGCGGCAGAAAGGGACAGGGAGGATACAATCTCCCTTCCGATCCGTAGCAGAGTGACCAGGCGCCGGAGGGCGTGACCGCGTCATAGGGAGAGCCCTATGGCGGCCGGAGATCGTTCCGCGTCATAGGGCTCTCCCTATGGCAGCAGGAGATCATTCCGCGTCATAGGGAGAGCCCTGTGGCGGCCAGAGCTCATTCAGCATCATAGGGAGAGCCCTATAGCGGCCAAAGATCGTTCTGCGTCATAGGGAGAGCCCTATGGCGGCCGAGATCGTTCCGCGTCATAGGGAGAGCCCTATGGTGGCTGGAGATCGTTTCGCGCCCTCCCTAAGTCAGTCCTAAGTTAAACTCCCTAAGTCTGTTGCCTGCAGGCCTCTAGCTGCAGGCAACAGACTTAGGGAATTTGTTGCCTGAACAGTGAAAGGCCCGAGACGACGGAGCGCCGTGTTCCGCACGTGCCTTTCTAGAGGAATTTCAGCCGTATGTGACGGTGTCCGCATAAATCCATGCGGGCCAAGGTGTTGGCCCGCATGCATTCATGCGCAGCCGGGGGAGCGTGACGAAATGCGCAAGTACTCTAGCTTCCCGGCTAAAGGTAGCAGCAGAACACCCCGTGGTTTTAGTCAGTAAGCGTCTGACAGACCCTCCAGGAGGAATTCCCCAAGTAAAAAAAAGACATTTGACTATGTGGACCATAAAGTACTGTTAACTAAGCTGAATAGATGCGCCGTCAGAGGTAACGTGTTTAACCTCATACAATCTTATTTGGAGGATAGAAAACAAATGACTCAGATTAGTCAAGTGGATAAGTCCAAAAATGAAGTAGTATTTAGTAGTAAAATGACATTAACACATCGTTCATCGTTCGTTCATTGATCTATTAGTTGAGCTTCTATAAGTCACAGAGTTTGTCATCTACACCATTTTACACGGTTTGCAAAAACTATACCTACACACGCCATCAATGTTAGATAATTAGAATTACAATAATGTACCTGCATGTCAAAACGTCAAACAAATATTTTTCTGACAGCTGCGCGCACAGATTAATTTAGGCCGGCAGCGCGTACGTCGTTCTCGTCGGTACGGAATGTTGCCATTTTAAATATTTGTATTTACGATATTCATTTCATATTTCATTACAATCTCACTGTATGCTGCACTGGTCGACGTCTTAACGTCAACTCCGGCTATCGCTGAAAACCAGCGCTGGGGCTCTGTCTCGCATAGGGTCGGAACATTATGCTGAGCGTTGGCCGTTTTGCGTGGATGTGACGCATATTTTTTTGTATTTGTGTTCCTTCTTTGCGTCATGTTTACCGCATATAAACGTATTTTCATTCTTTTTTATTTACTAGTCTTGTTACAATTGTTGACTTGCTGAGAGCTAATAACCTTAAAATTAACCTAACTAAAACTAAAATAATGAATTTTAAAATAAGACAAAAAACACTGTCACATTTCCAGGTAAACTACAAAGGTGACCAAATACTTGAAACTATTGTTATTCAATTTCTTGGACTGCATATTGAGGACCAGGCAGGCAAGGACCAGGCGAGCAACGTCAGTACGGGAGTGAGCGGGACGGAGCATCCGAATGGACTCGTGGAGGCCCCGTCTAGTACCGCGGTGTCGTCAGCTCCCGAGATAATGAATCAGCCTAGCGGCGTTGACGCATCGAACCGGTTTGCTATTGGCAATACCTGTACTTCGTGTTTAGAAGAGACTGTGAAATCAAGCTCGTATGCTCAGCAACTTAGTGTTTGTGACAGTGACTGGCTGCGTGTGGGGGAGAAAAGTGTAAACAAGTCATGAGGGAGAGTGAGTCCGAATGGCAAGTAGTGAGAAATAAATCATCTCAGCGTTACTATAAGATGGTTGGGCAGATAGGTTGTGCTGCTATTTCGCCCGATGGTAAATTCAGAGCGGCAGATGTAAAAGTTCCGCTATTTATCTCTAACGTTAGTAAAGAAACTAGAGAAAACGATATTGTTAGTTACATTAAAGATAAAACAAACGATACTGTAACTGAAAAACATAAATATGAAACAGACTAAAAAGCACAATGCTTATAAAGTATATGTTTCTAAATGTAATTTAGAGTTATTTTGAATAATAAATTTTGGCCTAATGGAATAACATTTAGGCGATTTGTACATTTTATGTACAATACGAAACCGAATTTTGACGCTAGTAAATTATTATTACCATTATGAGCATAAATAGTAAAGAATATTTTAATTTGATTAGTTTTAATTGTAAGTCGATTAAGAGGGCTATTGATAATGTGAAATGGCGAGGGGGGTAATGGCTGATTTTTGTGTTATGCTCGTGAACGGGTGCTGCTTGTGTTGACTGGTCGTCTTGCTGACCATTGTTTTGTTTTGTTATTAGTAATTAACTGTTTATTTATTTTACTTTGATGGTCCTAGTTCATCATTTGTGACTGTTACGGCTGTAGATATATGGAAGCGGGCACGCCCTTTATACTTGAGGCTTTTATTTAGGTTTTAAGTTCTGTTTACGTTTTTATCTCTGCTTGAGAATAGTTTTCGGTCTTTTTCTTTTCTTTTTTTTTTTTGTTGGTATAGAGTGGTGTGCTAGCTGACATATGGCAAATAATTTAATGTTTGTGTTTCACGTGGTGTAAATTGTTTTGCATACTATTGTATAGAATCCATTTTTTTTCTCTAACTGAACAGACAGCTGTGCTGCTGGGGAGTTTGTTGGCCACTTCTTCTTCCCAGCTAAAGCACTAGGAAGTGGCGAAGGGTGGGCGTTTTGGGGGACTGTCTTATGTAATTTTTACGTTCGAAAAGTGCTGATCCTCAGCCTAGTTTGAATAAATGACTTTAGATTTTTTTTTTTTTCATAATGATCGAGAACTATGTGAAATGTCCGATTTGGTCGCACTGCAGGAGACGTGGTTACTCCCCCATGACATACCATTATTGGGGACTATTTTGAAGATTTTGAGTACACTGGTCAGCGGTGGACACGTCGATGGGTTTGTTAAAGGGAATACCTTATGGGGGAGTGGCCATACTCTGGAGAAAAGGTATGTTTGAAAATGTTACTGTGTTGCATTGTGTCAGCGCCCGACTGGCAGCTATTCGGGCTGTTGTTGATGACCGCTCGTTTATTGTATTTTCGGTTTATATGCCAATTGACTCACCTGAAATTTTGCCTATTCTGAGGTTCTTGGTGAAATAAGTGCAATTGTAGACAGTGAGGATGTTGAAAATGTATTTATTTTAGGTGATTTCAACGCTCACCCTCATGAATCTTTCTTTAATGAATTGATTAATTTTTGTTCTGATCAGTCTTGGACTTGTGCTGACGTTGAAAAGTTAGGCTTACAGGGTAATACTTACACCTTTATCAGTGAGGCTCATGGGTGTAGACGTTGGCTGGACCATTGTGTAGTGTCTCTGTCGGCCTTGCGAACCATCATAGAGGTACGAGTTATTGAAGATGTGTACTTATCTGATCACTTACCTTTACTTGCAAAATGTGATATTAGTGTTGTAAGGTCTAAGCATATGTCTAAGCTCTGTTGTGTGGGGTGAGAGAGATGAAACTCAAGTAAATAAGTATCGTAAATTGTGTCACATGAAATTACGCGACATAGACTTTCCCAATGAGTTCTCTGAATACAGTCGTGGGTTATGTAGTTCGGAAAGCCACAAAAGTGTATTGGACAAAATGTATGACAACATTGTGTGCATTTTGAGTGATGCCGCTGTGGGGTCTAGTGAGAAGCGCGGCTGTGGAAAGGGCAAGAGCATGCACTTATGCGGCTGGAACAAACATGTTCGTGTAGCTCATCGGGCGGCGAGGCTTAAATTCCGGATCTGGGTAGATTGTAACCGGCCCTCTACTGGCATTATTTTTGATGAAATGTGTGAGACACGTAAATTTTTTAAAGTCGTTTGAAGTGGTGCCATAATAACCATGAACAACTTAAAATGGATATGCTGGTCAAACATAGATCTGCTAAAGATTTCAGCAAATTTTGGAAGACTACTAAGAAGCTCGATATTAGGCCTGACCTTCCGGTGAGTGTAGGTAGGAAAAGTGAACCAGCCCATATTGCGAATATGTTCAGTGAGTATTTTAGGTGCGCTCCCCGCTGGGCCCTTCAGTGTCGTCTATTAGCTCTGAGGCAGGATGTGGGGGAGGTGAGTCGACTGTACATTTTACTGCCAGTCAAGTAAGACTCGTCTTAAAGAAAATGACAGGTGGTAAGTCTCCCGGTCATGACGGTCTTAGTGTTGAGCGCTTGAAGCATGCGGGGGTTCACCTGCCGACTCCCGGCCTTGTTTTTCGCAGTGTGCATGACTCACTCCTATTTGCCGCACGACTTAATGAAAACTATTGTGGTGCCTATTGTGAAGAACAGGACTGAGGATATCTCTGACAAGGGGAACTACCGTCCCATATCTCTAGCGACTGCGATTGCTAGGGTGCTGGACGGTATGCTTGATGTTTGCTTGGATAAATACGTAACATTGCATGACTCTCAGTTTGGGTTTCGGCCTGGGCTATCCTGAAAGTTCAGGGACAGGAGTGTGCCGGCAGCCGTACTCAATGTTTTTAAATTTTGGTATAGCAAACAGACCAACTTTGTGAGGTGGGCCGATACACTCTCCGAAGCATATGGGCTGGAGAGCGGGGTGAGACAGGGAGGGTTGTAATCTCCCAAGCTCTTCAACCTATATGTAAATGACCTCATCGTTGAGCTCAGTAGCAGGCGCGTCGGTTGCTCAGGGAATGGCGTTAGTATGAACAACATTAGCTACGCGGACGATATGGTGCTGCTGAGTCCGACGGTAGGGGATCTCGGAGAGCTGCTAAAGGTGTGTGAGGTCTATGCTCATACACATGGCCTTTTGTATAATGTTCAAAAAAGTGAATACATGGTCTTTAGGGCTGCTGGTAGATGTCCCGATCACGCACGTAAGTTAACGTTAACTGGATTAAACATTAATCGTGTCGATAAATTTAAGTATCTGGGGCATTTCCTTACCGACGGCCTTAAGGACAATGTAGACATCGAGAGGGAGCGCAGGTGCCTAGCGGTCAGAAGTAACATGCTGGCTCGCAGATTCTACCGATGCTCTGATGAAGTTAAGGTTACGCTCTTTAAGGCATACTGTCAGAGCATCTACACTGGGAATCTGTGGACCAGTCACACGTATCCAGTATAATAATATTTTCAGGATGATGTTGGGGCTGCCTCGTTTCTGTAGTGCATCAGGGATGTTCGCGCTATATCACACTGATAGCTTTCATGCCGTCATTCGCAAAAAAACGGCATCCCTGATCTGCAGAATGCGTGGCAGCCGCAATCAAATCCTGGCGACTGTAGCGGACAGGATCTCATCCCCATTATGGAGGTCTCTGGTTCGCAGAGTCATTTAATTTTAAGTTTATTAGTTTTGTCGTGTTCCTACTATGAATTTTTATTATCCGAAATAAAGAATATTTTATTTATTTATTATTGATAACGATATGTTATGGAGGATGCAAATCGATAGTGTATGTGTGAAGCTCGGTAAGTTTTCCTATGCTTTTTATATGCTAGGCAAAATTGTGAATTAGACAGCGCTCCTAGCAGCTTATCACGGTTATATCGCCTCCTCTTTGCGATATGTCCTTATATTTTGTGGCAATGCTACAAGGTTGAGGAGGTATTAATAGCACAGAAAAAATGTATTCGGGCTATATTTAAAATAAAACCAACGGATTCATGCAAGCTACATTTCCAAAACTAAAAATATAACTTAAAAATATTGACTGTACCATCACTTTACGCCTGTAATCTTTGTAAAAATATTTATAATATATAATCTATCAAAAGTTGCACCCATTATGCACACACTTATGTTTTATATATGCAATGGCTCCAAAACTTTATAACAATTTACCTGATCAAATTATATCAAGCAACAACATAAATGAGTTTAAACGTAAGCTTTTTAGATTACTGAATGGCAAGGCGTACTATTATTTTAATGAATATTTGAATGACAAATTAAAATAATATTTATATGATATGCCTGTAAAATTTTCCCTTTGAATGTTATATACATACTTACTTGTAGACTTAAGAAAGATTGCATTACTCCTTTAAAAGTAGAAAACAAATTTAATCGCATTATGTCCATAACCATTTTCCAAAATCCAAACTCTCCTTTTGCATCAGAATACCAATTCCCATTCAAAATCTAGTCGTAATCTCATCTCAGCGACAATCAATGTCAACAATGTAGGTAAATTAGAGGTATTTCTGACAGATTGAGTCAAATTAGAAAGTGAACTTTTGTATTTCTGACAGATTGAGTCAAATTAGAAAGTGAACTTTTGTATTTCTGACAGATTGAGTCAAATTAGAAAGTGAACTTTTGTATTTCTGACAGATTGAGTCAAATTAGAAAGTGAACTTTTGTATTTCTGACAGATTGAGTCAAATTAGAAAGTGAACTTTTTTAAGTATACGGGAATTGCCCCTCAGTTATTCGATCATATCTCCCGGTCTACAAGCCATGTCGGCTGGCTACCGCCCAGGCGCGCGATCTTGAGTTGCATTAGAGCCGTCACGCCATCGCTACGTTTGAAGTCGCATCTAACACGCCGAGGGCACGTTTTTCTCACTTGCCACTACGTATTTCATTTTTATTTCGACTTGACTTTCGAATTCTCGGATGTTTTCTAGAATGTTCCATTTAATTTTGGAGAAGGTACTGACAATTACGAGTATGTTTTAGCTAAACTTGTCTATGTGAATCAGTTTTACAAGTTCCTAGTACACCGGTTCTCTTGCGGTAACGGTGTTTGTCAATATTTATTCTACTTTAAGCTTGTCATGGGAAATTAAATTACATAACGATTCGTTAAAAAAAGCTTACCTAAAATGTATTAATATTTAAATCGAGTTTACTACGAATTTCACTAAATGATTTCCATTTCGATCGCAGTTAGATGCATAATCCCCTAATGATTATGTTACGCTAAGCTCAGCTCTCAATCCTCAAACAAAAATACAGTTTTTCAGTCATAAAAATATTTTAGTGTAACCACATAAAAAACTATGAAATTATTTGAGTGCACGCGCGTACCGTCAGCATGTGCCAATGGCGCTCGCCGTCGTACATTTTATAAAAAACATTTTTTCATCGCACCACTACTCGTATCGGGGGAAACAGTCAACGCGTCGCGTCGCGTAGAATTTTAAACCGAATTATCTAGCAAAAAAAGTTCGTCTAAACCGTTTCGTAAAAAAATTCGTTCGAAAACCCATCCGTTCACGTTTCGCTCCTCCGGCCACGTTTCCGCGCGGTTTCTGTTCAAAAACTTTGTTTGGACTGTGCGAAATTCGTTTGCTGAACAAATATTCATTTTTTTAGCCGTGCTCTGTATAACAGCACTTTGCATTGTTTTTAAACGGATGTCCTGTTTACTTTTGTCGGGGCCACGGTCGCGGTTTTATAGTCGTGTTTATTATGTCTCGTGTATGGCCCGCTTTATTTCGACTTTCGGCCCCGCTCGTCTCTGTTACAGTTTGAAAGATTTATTACATTTTTAATTGTTGCGGAAGCGCGCGCTGTAAACAGTTTCGTTTGATAATGTTTGTGCAAGTTTGCTAGATTACTATGTTACCAACGTTTCCAGCTGAATATACGTTTTAAATGTTGTTTATTTACTCTAATAATTCAGTGCGGTAAACAGCTATACTTTCCTGTTAGTAGAGCGATGTTGAGGTTTCTCAGCGGATTTCAACCCAAAATAGTGGATAAACACAAACAGCAACTCATGAAGTAACAAGTATGTTGCTACATTTAAACCTCTTTCTAAGAGCGTTAACTGTCAATATAATTATGTTGTGTATCAAGCAGTCCACTATTCAACTTGAATCAAAGGAAAGCAAAGATCAAAAGAATGTATAAGGAAATCAGACAAACAAAATACGATAAACTTGAAGCAGACTTACCAAACACAGTATCAACAAAAGAAGCAACTAGAATCCTTTAAAACATTGTGGGCGCAATAATATTCAAATAAAATTCAAAGCAGCAAGTAATAGAGTGTGCGATCTAAACCGCTCACATAGCTATTTGTTACAAAGAAGAGCGCCGCCACGCCATTCCGATCACGTACTCAGAGAGGAATAATATATCCCACGGGAATTGTTATCACCATCTAATATTAATAAACGCACTCTTTGTGGGATGTGGCTCGAGTTTCGAAGAGAACAATATTAAGGTGAAAGCAAAGGCAAAAAACATAAGATTTTTTTTTCGCATGTCATTTCACCTGCAAATTTAAAAAAAGTTAGATATCTTGAATTTCGCGGGCTACCTCTTAGCGTAACACCCTTTAGGTTTTGTAAGCTGAGGGGAAAGTTAGTGGCGAGACAGGGGCTGCATAGAATACACCAATCTGTAAACACAGCATTGGACACCAGCGTCACACAGGCTGACGGTTCGAAGAAGGAAATCTGCTAACAAGGTAATATTCATGAACGGCTAAGTGATGTGGTGCAATGTAAGGGGTTAAAGGAGCCAAGAGTGAAATGACAAATGCTCACGCGTATCAAACGACTCTGTGAAAATCAGAATCTGAGAAAATAGGTTCCTAATCTGTGTCTTCAGTTTGAGTTCATACAACATATTGTCACAAACTTTTTTTTTGCTCTTGCAATAGCGAGTTTGCGGTTGGCGACAAAGCTTTTAACCTACTGACCTGTCTGGTAGATTATATTTTTAATTCAAGTTGTCCTCAAAAATAACGTACATCCACCAAAGTATCATTCACAAAAAACTAAATCACTCCAAACCATGTATCAACAACACCTAAACCAATAATATTATCGTCAAAACACTTCGATTCTAAACTGAACTAAACCCATAACTTTTGCAGTCCTATATATTTCAGCGCCGTTCCCTATGCAAAGCTTGCTCTTTAAATAAACAGAGGAAAACGCAAGCAAATCCTGGACAAACACTAGTAGTTGGCAAATAAAATCTGTATCGGACTAGGAACGGATAGACATGAATAAAATATGTGTGGGTCTTCAGTGAACCAAATTATTGATGATAGACATGTCTAGGTGAGCTTCTGCCTGTGTCGGTAAATAGAGGTGGTGTTATGTTTTATTGTGGTAATATGGTGAAAAGTGGGTCATTGAATTTGCTTGTTGTTGCAACATTTGTTTTCAGGTTTGAGATAACTTTGTTCTCAAAAGGATACACTAATTCAAATACATGACAATATTAAGACTAAAACATAAGTGTTTTTATCCACTACGGGGAAGCTCTTGGCTTTCATCTCATCTGATGGTAGGTGAAGATAAGGGCAAAGGTGGAAGCGAGCTCCACCCGGAATACCCAACCACAGAGGAACTGGCTATCTTAACTCTAACTGCCGAAACACACCAAAACATTGTTGTTATGGCGACAGAGTTAGATGACATGAAGGTAGCAGGCCAGGCGGACTTACAACAAGCCCTACCTTTGGGACCTTTGGGTCTGAGACAGGTGGTCTTACCACTAAACCACAAAGGCAGTTAAAAGTCAATATTGTTGGGCGTTTTACAAAACCTACACATTTGTACAATAATTAGTTAGGAACTCAATGTTCGCTTGATACAGGGGTTCAAACATCAAATACAAAAGTGATCAAGTTTCCGTTCAACACAGATATGCGTAGCTGGATGTGGCTAGATTTATTTATTTATTTATTATTCCAGAACATGTGATTTTTTAAGATGTTCTGTTTGAGTAGTTGCGTACCGTTAAGGTATAAGACCGACAAAAATGGAAAATTCATACCATATTCTTTTTTGAAATCTCATTATTCACTAACTCTCAATTACACCTCAAACCGCCAGCGATAATAGGACATTAATAGGCCGTTTGCACAATATACTCAGGGCCAGTCGTAAACCACATCAGTGTTGCCAGCCTTCCATTATCCCGTACGTATTTATTGCTCGCTGCCCATAATTTCACCTTACTTTAACATTTACGATGTGCCGAGTTAAAATAAAGCCACACTCAATCTGGGAGCGAAATGCGAAGGGATCCCAGGCACTCTCCAATATTCAATTTATTTTCTAACAACTACACTGAATACACGTTCAGTATACGGGAACCTAAGGCTACAGAGTAGAAAAGTTCTTTCAACATCGCAGCTGGAAAGTCAGTTAGAACATTCTCTGTGGGGTATTTTTTTAGGCTGTGGCTGTGGATGCGGCTTGCAATACAAATGTACGCACGAATTCTCAAAGGACGTCCACTGATTGAAAAAGAAAACAGCTTCGCCGCTGTCCGATTGATTCTTTGTGCCCTCGTCGTGTATATCTTGTCTTAGATAGACCGGGAGCGCCGGGCAGCTTCAACGGAAATCGATTTCATTTTTAATTTGTAGGAAGTATTGTTTTTCTAGTGACGTGTATTCTGCAGAGTACGACGTATTTTGTTACGACAAGGTAGGTACATTGTTTGTAGTCGGTACTTATGTTGAATTAGAAGTTCAGACCAAATAGTGCTGCTATGTTAAAGGTTAGACGGAGATATTTTCTCAAACGTCAGTAAATCATTTTCTATGCAATACTAGACTACATAATCTATGTAATAAAGGGTTCTAATTAAGTATTATAGTTACATCGTCGTCTAGAACGTTCCACTCCAATTTGATTAAAACTTGAAAGGTAGTGACGTCGTCATTTAAAGCCACTTACAGTCTTAATGTGTTGCGTTTAACGACCACCTATAAAGGGTCATCCCTACCACACCATAAAGCCCTGTTCCATCAATTAACTTTTACTACTTACATGACATGATTACCTTCCCGATAACCCCATTTCATTTAGACATTTAAATCAGTATAAAGCAAGAGTAAGTATTATTTTAAGCTTTAAAAAAATGTAGGTGAAAAATGTGTTGCCGCCAGTAACTCAATACTTTTAAAAATAATTTTAGTTTCAAGCATTACATACATTTCAAAATGAAGTTGTCGTAAATTTACTGATGTTTAAAAGCTTTACCTGTTAAGCCCCGCGCGACACCGATTCGTAGTCAAAAAATAGAAAATCAATTGTGTCTCATTAGCCGTCCTTGACCAATTAAGAACTAAATAATGAAATCAAAGTCAAAATAACAATGAATAAGGTCATCATAGTAAACAGTGTATTTTTAAAGTCAAATGACAATACCAACGCAGCAATCCTGTAATGACGATTTTAAATAAGTGATTACTATGGTAATTTTGACATCATTTAACTATTGATAAAATTTATATCTTAGGTTAGGGTACTTTTACCACTGCAGCAGTGTTTACCACTGCATTATTACCGAAAAACGAACTACTTAAAACCCCAAACAAAATAAAACATTATTTATGTGTCGTCCCGGCTCCCGGTCTCACTCAATGGTTCGTACAAACAGTGTCCGTTCCGGTCCGTTCGTTACGTAGCACTTCTGCACGTCACTCGTTAGTTGTATGCAAAAATACTGAGAATTCTCTACGACTACCACATTTTACTGTATCTGAAACATATGGGGGAAGGTTTGTTAGAGTTTAGTTAGAATCTAGCTTACTTTGTAGTAGTAGATTTAGAAAGTACGGAATGCTAACGATGTTGCTTTCGCAAATGTTTGTGTTACTGTAATGACTGGATGGCTTTCTATAAGATAAAGATTCATTGACTGAGAAAAGTCCCGATTTCCGGGCCTTGAAAGTTTTCCTTTGAAAAATCCCGTTTTATATATTTATTCATCAATACATAATGGTCTGGAATCAGTCACTTGCCCCCGTAATAAAATAATGAGTGTTCAAAAAATTGTCTCATTATGGATTACGATAACAATGTCACATCAAATATTAATAATTATCTACCACATGTGACCCTTAATTCCCAGAAAAAACATTAAATAAACGTCCTTTATTCCGAAAAATAATATGTTAATAACACTACTTTAATCAACACACATGCAAACGTTTCAAATTCCAACAAAGTATGCCGTTTGTAAATAAAGTTTAATTAAAAGTCGACACGATCGTATCAATCCGACAGTTTTCAGTCATTCACTGGGTAATAGGTTAGTATTTCTACGAATCACGGGGCTTTGCTATTTAAATCATTCCTCATTTTGTTTGGCAATTTATATGAACGACTTGACTAAATGTTATGTTGATATTGCCTGTTGCAGGTTTAATTACGCTGGCTTCATGGAACTGTTTTGGATTTTGTCGATTAATTAATGCAATACATAATTATTTAGAACATTATTGGTTGGAAGCGTTGCTGCTGTGGAGCTATTCAGTTACTTTCATATTTGATTTCGGAGAACAGTCAATTAAGATGAAGGAGATGTTGACAAATAACATATTATGGCTTTAACAGAATTTTCGGCACTCAGAAAGCAAAATTTTAATAGTGATCAATGTCATAAAATTTCGCCAAAGAATCCTTATCGCTTCTTTCGATCAAAAACTAAAATTTTAGACACACCCTAAGATTTCACAGCAACTTTTTTCGAAATTTGAGCACAATTTCTGCGATCCTTGAAGTCATGTAAATAAACAGACATTGTCCACGTATTTCAGTGGGAAAGCAAACCTCAATAGCACGGGGCTCTGTGCAATGAAGACTAATGTCCCTACTACGGAGGACCTTTAGATCGAGTGCTCTCCGAGCTCGGCATCGGAGACGAGCAACAACGTCTTTGTTACGTTGAGCGTTTGTCTCAACATTGTGTTGTTTAGATGTCGTTTGCTTCACTATTATAGTTGTAAAACGTATTAAGGCTAAAAGACAGATTCAATTATGATTTAAATCAATTTGTTTGTGCATTAGCAATTTTTGTATCCTCCACTCTCGCTTCCTCTCTCAGTTTTGTTTAGAATATTTCAGTTTATTTGACGTTTAATTGTCTCACAAAACATCCCCTATGCAGAAAATTTTAGGTATGTTTAGACGGAAACATAATATACTACGTCTGTCTTCTGAAAACATAAATACTACGAAAAGCTGTCACAATTTCATAAATAAGTAATATGTTTTGTACTTGTACATAAATTAAATATAGATTCGATATCACCATAAATCCTTGAAATATATTTGCACGTCTGACCTGTTTCCATCGCATCGCTGCCCAACTCTATGTATGTATATTGCAAAAACTATCTCCTATTCGGGAGCTTTGTCGTGATGAAGACAAGTGTCCTTGTAGTTGTGTGATGCAGGGCAGCGACCGGCCATTCGGGTGGAACTTAGGGCTGTCCATTCTGACACTGTTTTGGGGAGAAAAGTGTTGAAATTCAATTGTAAAAATGTCAAGAGCGTAGAAATATAGTTTACAACTCCAAAGGATTGTTTGATCCAAAAAGTTGTCTTCAGCTTGTTTTATTGGTCTTCGAAGATATTATTGCCAGTTTATTTATTTTAAAAAGCATTTGCCCCTGACAGAGTTAAAAAGATTTTAGCTTGATCCATGAAACGAGACACGAAACACGTAACCAAGTCCACACACAAAAACAGATCAGTGTAATCCTGGATAATCAGCAAAAAAAAATACGAAATTAATCTGAACGTATGCTTTTGAAAGCTTCCGTGTTATGGATAGCGAACCCCGCGAGGAAAAGCAGTAAGGGTTACATCCAAGCAGATTTGGAAATAAAAGAAAAACAGAATATATTATGATCAGCTTTTATCCTCGGAAAGTCGTAATATTTGAGTGAGGAAACTGGTTGAGAACTGTTCAATATGAAGTTACTTTGAACTGTCGTTATTATTTTAACCCTTTCGATTTTATGAAGGTACCTAACTACTATTTTAACTCTTTTATTTGTAAAAAGCTATTAAGAAATGATAAAGTGAGTTCTGAAAAACGTTCAGTGGCATCGGCGTGGAAGATCCTTCCGAAGATATGCGACGGGACGGGCTTGATTACTGGATTGGTCCACACTAGCTCAAGGTTGAGAGGAGTGGATAGGACAAAGAGTGGCCGTTACCCTGCAGTGGCACAATACGGTTTAAAAATAAAAGTTACACCTAATAATAATTTTATGTAACATTTTAGTCGTCTTATAGATTCAGTTAACTAGATGGGGATTATAAGATTATAGATTCCACCGATACCCAGTGCGAATGCGGTGCTCTTGACCCAACCAACCCATATGTTGGAATGTCCACACACCTGCACTTTTGAGGACCTAAAAATGCCACTAATGTG
The DNA here is from genome assembly GCA_905333075.3 of Atethmia centrago. Classification (NCBI taxonomy): domain Eukaryota; kingdom Metazoa; phylum Arthropoda; class Insecta; order Lepidoptera; family Noctuidae; genus Atethmia; species Atethmia centrago. The sequence continues at coordinate 2,099,869 of HG995370.1, forward strand.
TGTGCGTGCCCAACTACTGGGCCCAACACGTTTAACATATACATATATTTACCATCAACTCGAAAAGAAGAAGTTACCTACACGAGCACTATGCACCTACCATGACGTTACATAATACCTACCATTAAACGAAATCAGATAATATTGCTTAAAATTGTATGTGAATAAATATTTTTTCATGGACTTTTTATCCCACGCGACATCCTTGTCTTTCCTGTTTCACTAACGTGACCCAAATTCTGATGATGGTATGAATTCAGTACAAAAACATATTGAAATTAAATTCCGCACGAGAGGTATGGCATATGTCAGTCACTCCGGTAAAAGTAGTTGTCATTCCGGTTTACTAGTGAGTATTGGGGCGTATTGAATTTAAGAGCTATTGTATTTTAGAGTGAAATGAGTGAGTGTGAGTTTGTTGTGTTCAATTGTTACAAAACAATAATGTTGACGTATGACCAGTATTAAACAACACTGAGTTAGCCATTATATACAAGTCATGGTTAAAAATTATATCTAATCCACAAAATGTTGAAAACCAACAAAAAATGCATCCTTCGGAAAAAAAATACACGGACAAGCCAATCATACTAAAACACCCCTCCAAGATTCTCTTCATGGGCCTACGCCAATCCCCTAAGTTGAAATCTTCACAACATTACCACCAGTGAATAGATCTCCAAATTAACAAGCTAAGGAAGAAGCACGAAACAAGGGGAAGAAAAAGAAAACAAAAAAAAACTGTAAACGTTTCATTGAAATACATAAAGGCCCACATCAAAATTCACTTTGCTCGCGGGGGAGGCGCAATAAAAGCCGTGGGACGGGAACTGACGCGCGCTGAGCCTGTGATAAATAAAATAAATGCCCGTCAATCTGATCAGGGAGGGCTTTACCAAGACCCCAAGATCGATACTCCACCCTGTTCCGATTACATTGCTGGTTTACTACCAAACGACAATAGTAGCATTGAAGAAAAGAGCAATGGAATCAAGGAATATGTTTTGTTGCCGCTATTGTCAGTTGTGTAGAGGATTTTTTAGATGGGACGGCTTCAAGGGTTTTGAAGCAGTATCTTGGGGATCCTGAGTAAGCTATTGTTGTACTAGAGTTTGTGAACGATATTTGTTCGCAGACTAATGCAAACAATGTGATAAAGTTGGGAGTTGTTTGAGAGATCAAAAGATTTAAAATTTATTCTTAACAATGAAAGTTTTGGAAACTTTTTAAATAATTCATCAGAGTAATGAAATAAGACTTATGATAGAGAAATTTATGTTGTTTATTTATTCTTACTTTATTATTTCTGTTTTGCTTTCGTACTGATAATTATGTATTTTTTTTTAAATGAAATTGTAAAATCGAGTTCGAAGGTATTACTTTCAGTCTGGTTAACAACACGACATGCGGTAAATATTTAACTGTGTTTTATTTTTTACTAGCAACCAGGATAGCAGATGCCTACATTTTTTTTCTGTCTTTGTGTCATATCAGGCTGTTGCTTCGAGCATGCTGTGGGTTAGATTAACATGTAACTGATGTTCATCCTACTTGGAGTATTATATTATATTACTTCGTCACATTTCAGCCAATTTACACAAACCTTAATCAATTAAACACTTCAACCTTCCTTTTGAATCACTCCGTCCATTGGTGATAAGTATAACAGTATGAAAAACTGTTCGGCAGTTTTTGAGTTTATCGTGTTCAGAGAGACACGGTGGCGGGACTTTGTCTTATAATATGTAGTGATGATCAAATAATATTCCAGAGTATATGTATTTTATATTAAAACCATTTCGTTAAAAAATATGGAACGGATGGACGATTAACTTGCAGACTAAAAACCAAAATCAATGTTCCATTAATTTTCATAGGATGTAAGAGATTGAAGATAACTGGCGAAATGTGGGTCTATTCGTCGTACACCTCTGCCTAAATCTTCGGGGAAAACAAGCGTGATGTTATGGTGTGTGTGTTTTAGGAGCTTTTTCAAAACAAGCAGGCGACGGCGGGGCAGCAGGCAGTGGCGGGGCAGCAGGCAGTGACGGGGCAGCAGGCAGTGGCGGGGCAGCAGGTAGTGGTGGGGCGCCAGCAGTGGCGGGGCAGCAGGCAGTGACGGAGCAGCAGGCGACGGCGTGGCAGCCAGCAGTGGCGGGGAAGCAGGCAGTGGCGGGGCAGCAGGCAGTGGCGGGGCAGCAGGCAGTGGCGGGGCAGCCAGCAGTGGCGGTGCAGCCAGCAGTGGCGGGGCAGCAGGCAGTGGCGGAGCAGCAGGCGAAGGCGGGGCAGCAGGCAGTGGTGGAGCAGCAGGCAGTGGCGGGGCAGCAGGCAGTGGCGGGGCAGCCAGCAGTGGCGGGGCAGCAGGCAGTGGTGGAGCAGCAGGCAGTGGCGGGGCAGCCAGCAGTGGTGGAGCAGCAGGCAGTGGTGGAGCAGCAGGCAGTGGTGGAGCAGCAGGCAGTGGTGGGGCAGCCAGCAGTGGTGGAGCAGCACAGTGGCAAGGCAGCAAGCAGTGGCGGGGCAGCAGGCAGTGGCGGGGCAGCAGGCAGTGGTGGAGCAGCAGGCTGTGGCGGGGCAGCCAGCAGTGGTAGAGCAGCAGGCAGTGGTGGAGCAGCAGGCAGTGGTGGGGCAGCCAGCAGTGGCGGAGCAGCAGGCAGTGGCGGAGCAGCACAGTGGCAAGGCAGCAAGCAGTGGCGGGGCAGCAGGCAGTGGCGGGGCAGCAGGCAGTGGCGGGGCAGCAGGCAGTGGCGGGGCAGCAGGCAGTGGCGGGGCAGCAGGCAGTGGCGGGGCAGCAGGCAGTGGTGGAGCAGCAGGCGATGGCGGGGCAGCAAGCAGTGGCGGGGCAGCAGGCAGTGGCGGGGCAGCAGGCAGTGGCGGAGCAGCAGGCGACGGCGGGGCAGCAGGCAGTGGTGGAGCAGCAGGCAGTGGCGGGGCAGCAGGCAGTGGCGGGGCAGCCAGCAGTGGTGGAGCAGCACAGTGGCGAGGCAGCAAGCAGTGGCGGGGCAGCAGGCAGTGGCGGGGCAGCAGGTAGTGGCGGGGCAGCAGGCAGTGGTGGGGCAGCAGGCAGTGGTGGGGCAGCCAGCAGTGGTGGAGCAGCAGGCAGTGGTGGGGCAGCAGGCAGTAGTGGGGCAGCCAGCAGTGGCGGAGCAGCACAGTGGCGGGGCAGCAGGCAGTGGCGGGGCAGCAGGCAGTGGCGGGGCAGCAGGCAGTGGCGGGGCAGCAGGCAGTGGCGGGGCAGCAGGCAGTGGTGGAGCAGCAGGCGACGGCGGGGCAGCAGGCAGTGGCGGGGCAGCAGGCAGTGGCGGGGCAGCAGGCAGTGGCGGAGCAGCAGGCGACGGCGGGGCAGCAGGCAGTGGTGGAGCAGCAGGCAGTGGCGGGGCAGCAGGCAGTGGCGGGGCAGCCAGCAGTGGCGGGGCAGCAGGCAGTGGTGGAGCAGCAGGCAGTGGCGGGGCAGCCAGCAGTGGTGGAGCAGCAGGCAGTGGTGGAGCAGCAGGCAGTGGTGGAGCAGCAGGCAGTGGTGGGGCAGCCAGCAGTGGCGGAGCAGCACAGTGGCGAGGCAGCAAGCAGTGGCGGGGCAGCAGGCAGTGGCGGGGCAGCCAGCAGTGGCGGGGCAGCAGGCAGTGGCGGGGCAGCAGGCAATGGCGGGGCAGTAGGCAGTGGCGGAGCAGCAGGCGACGGCGAGGCAGCAGGCAGTGGTGGAGCAGCAGGCAGTGGCGGGGCAGCCAGCAGTGGTGGAGCAACAGGCAGTGGTGGGGCAGCAGGCAGTGGTGGAGCAGCAGGCAGTGGTGGAGCAGCAGGCTGTGGCGGGGCAGCCAGCAGTGGCGGGGCAGCCAGCAGTGGTGGAGCAGCCAGCAGTGGTGGAGCAGCAGGCAGTGGTGGAGCAGCAGGCAGTGGTGGGGCAGCCAGCAGTGGCGGAGCAGCAGGCAGTGGCGGAGCAGCACAGTGGCGAGGCAGCAAGCAGTGGCGGGGCAGCAGGCAGTGGCGGGGCAGCAGGCAGTGGCGGGGCAGCAGGTAGTGGCGGGGCAGCCAGCAGTGGTGGAGCAGCAGGCAGTGGTGGGGCAGCAGGCAGTGGTGGAGCAGCAGGCAGTGGCGGGGCAGCCAGCAGTGGTGGAGCAGCCAGCAGTGGTGGAGCAGCAGGCAGTGGTGGGGCAGCCAGCAGTGGCGGAGCAGAACAGTGGCGAGGCAGCAAGCAGTGGCGGGGCAGCAGGCAGTGGCGGGGCAGCCAGCAGTGGCGGGGCAGCCAGCAGTGGTGGAGCAGCAGGCAGTGGTGGGGCAGCAGGCAGTGGTGGGGCAGCCAGCAGTGGCGGAGCAGCACAGTGGCGAGGCAGCAAGCAGTGGCGGGGCAGCAGGCAGTGGCGGGGCAGCAGGTAGTGGCGGGGCAGCAGGCAGTGGCGGGGCAGCCAGCAGTGGTGGAGCAGCAGGCAGTGGTGGGGCAGCAGGCAGTGGTGGGGCAGCCAGCAGTGGCGGAGCAGCACAGTGGCGAGGCAGCAAGCAGTGGCGGGGCAGCAGGCAGTGGTGGGGCAGCCAGCAGTGGCGGAGCAGCACAGTGGCGAGGCAGCAAGAAGTGGCTGGGCAGCAAGCAGTAGCAGGGCGACTAGCAGTAGCAGGGTGGCTAGCAGTACCAGGGCAGCAAGCAGTGGCGGAGCAGCAAGCAGTGGCGGGGCGCGCAATTTTGAATTTGATTATCTGTACTCGTATAGAAACATTGATCGCTTCCAACTTTATATCTAGAAAGCTAAAAGTTCTATCAAAACCCAAAGATAAATCGACAAACTTTTAATAGACTTCAATATTTACATGTCAAATATGAAAAGTTTGAACAAAATTTCAATCCGTGTAAGATATTGTACATCAAATTTAAACAAACACCAATTCGGGCCATGAATAATACATAGAGGAGGTCTGTCGATCCTTTCACTGCCTATCGATATACGCAGGCTGGGAACTGCCAACTTAGCTGCTACACTTGGTGAAAACCTTATCCTTTAACACTAAAGTTGAAAATTGAAAATCTTGGATGCAGCATACTCCGGTTCACATTTTCAGTTACAAAGTTTTTGCTGCACTCAGAATAGATCTTATTCCATTGAGATAAGATTGGAGGTGCTGGTTTTTGGGTGGATATTTGCGGTGGTTCATATTTTCCCTAAGGAGGACTTCAGTGTTAGGTTTATGATAATTTTTAGACCTCATCCGGTTATTATTGCTGGCTATTAAATTCCCGACTGAGATGTTTCTATAAAGATCTTTTTGCTTTCACTTTGAGATCAATTACAATAAAAAATGAGTGTGGATTATTTTCTGGGAGATTTCTTTTCTAATTTCTTTACATTGAAATGGCGGATTGGATCTAATGTTATTGGAGTTAGTTCTTAATTGGTGTTCGTCAGAAACTTGGTCATCAAATGTTCCATCTTACAGTTCTCACGTGCTCGGTGATATTGCTCGGGGTTCTCATCCATTGATCGTCGTGGCACCTGAACAGTATTGCCTTAAGTGGTGCGGTCATCGCGTGACCGCCAGCCGTAATTGCCTCGCAGACAACGCTATAACGTCCTTTCGCCGACAGGCAAATTTACTGCACCCATGTTTGATTGTTTATAGTGCTTAAATTACCGTGATTTGACCTCATGCCAAGAACGTGTCGTAGTTATTCTGGAGGTAAACTTTTGTTACGTTTGTTAAACGTCAGTATATTTTTGAGGTTGAAGTATGCACGTACTGAAATTTGTTTTGTGCTATTATTTTTTAAATAATGTTACAAATGCTGTATCCCATCGATTAAATACCTTTGTTGAAGTTATGGATTTGTAAATTGTCCTTGGCAGGAAGAAAAGCATCCTGGAAATATGAAAGGATACTTCTACGTCAGATCCATTTACATTTATTGTATAACTTCTATTGTACAGGTACAAAAGCGTTTTTAGTTAGAGTTAGGTCAACCTATCTAGCAAATCTTTATTTTGCTAAATAGGTTTCGCAAGCCAAAAACGAACCGATTAAAGTTCCTCAGATATTGCAGCAAAACATAATCCCAGCAATAAAGGGGAAACGTGTTTAGTAGTTCAAAAGATGAGATTCCGTTAGATAGCAGTTACTAGGGTAGCGTGCTCAGTGCCCATTGTTCAACTGATAACTATCTCGCACTAAGTACTACAGTTGTTAGGCTAACTTGGTCTGTTTCTGTCTTTTAACGTTTTAAAAGTATGGCTGGGGCTCGTCATGTCTTGTTCGTTTTGTTGACTGCAAGGTGGAACGCTCTGTCTTGGTTTAACAGGTCACCTGATTAAATAATGATTACTTGACAAAGTTTATGCATACTTAAATTACCTACTAGTAGGTGCCTACTCATAAAAATTTACATAATGTAATATTGAAGTAACTGAAATGACACATATCAAGTTCGCTGAACTCGACTAACTATACGGAACAACTCTTTTTTTCACAATTTCAGGTTTTAAGTTATTTCAATTACAACCTGTTAACCCTCTAAAACGTCAGTAGTATGTAATCTGTATGTAACATGTAACAACAAACAAGAATTTTAGCCTAACTAGAACTGCCTTACAATATTTAAACTGCAGCCCACTTAACAGATAAGACCCACAAAAATCACCCACTACTTTCACCACTCGCCACCTCACAGGATGCACTTAGCAGCACAGCAGTAATGAGATAAGACAAGTGATAACATCAGCAGTACTGAACGGAGCTTTGTCGCGGACTAAACTGAGGAGGTTTGGAGTTAAATGACTAGAAAGATTTAGTCACGGAATCATCATGCAAGCTTTACCAACACGAATTTAAGTAGCTAAACACGGTGGCACTGTTAGGCCCATCGTCCACGACACTTCGCAAAAGTAACGTATTATGACGTGTACCGACTGCCATTGTAATACTATTACCGTGACGTGCTCGCAGCTCACGAACTCAAATCACCAACGAGTAGTTGGTGATTTGAGTTCGTGAGTTACAGATAGAAGAAGAAATTTGTCAGAAATTAGTGACACTTGCGTGTTAATGATTTGTTTTATTGTTATTAGACGAAGTGAAGTTACGCCAAACAATAAAACCGGACAAGTGCGAGTTGAACTCGCGTGGTGAGGGTTCCGTACAATGGATATGTTATCTACCATGTTTTTTATCGCAAGATAGTTTATCCCAAAAACAAATTTAACATTGTAGTTGCAAAACATGTTCTCGTATACATTCAAACTGCAAATGTAAGTTTGTACGCACAATATTGAGATAGACTTCTTAGGTTTTCCTGTAATCTTTAAGTAAAGAACTATTTTCTGTCATTTTTTTTTATTTTAGCCTCAGTAGTTTCGGAGATAACGGGGAATAGTCCATTTTTATCTATTTTCTTAAATAATTATAAAAGTATACTAAAATTTAAAAAAGAAACATCTAAAATCCTTACAACAAGCCCTTTCATTTGATATGTCACACGGTACAGTTTCCTAAACTTTTTATTTAATTTTCTAATTTGCCCCCAAAAGTGACCCCCATATTCAAAATCCATTTATTTACGTCACACGTCCGTGTTTGGTTCACCAAATTTCAACTTAATCGGTTCAGTAGATTCGGAGCAAATCGCCTGTGACAGACGGACAGACAGACAGACACACGAGTGATCCTATAAAGGTTTTTTTTTTCTTTTTGAGGTACGGGACCCTAAAAAAGTCCTGAATTTACACAAAACAACTCTGACATTAAGCAAAACTCGGTATAGAAGCGATGTGCACACTACGGTACGGCAGTATTTAGAGGCTGTGTTAAATGTACATTACTCCAAAATTTCTAGGAAAGTCACCCACTCCCCGCCATGTGCTCACCTGCAAAAGGTATTGATTTCTAATAAGGAAGTTTTGCGCGAGTTTGCCTACTTATCGGAAATGTCTCATTAACCTGCTAAATCCAGTAACTTAAACATCAAGAAGGCTCTCATATTCCTAAAAAGATATTATTAAGTTTATTACTTACTGATATAAAACCAGTACATATATTTACATAGTTTAGACGCCCATTGTTGTGCAAAGTTAGTCTATCGTACAGACTAAGTTTTTACAATATCATTGTTATCGTACATACACCTCAACGGGTATAAGAACTATTCAATAACTTGTCGGTTCAAAATATTAATAACTGACACAAATGCTGTCAAAACGAAACTTTAATTAAATAAAACAGTAATATTACTAGCTGATGAGGGCACTTTACGACGTTTCGGACATGTGTTATTGTGATTGCAGTAACCAACTTCGTTGAAGAACTTTGCACTATCTACTTCAAAGCAATTTTAACCATAACCATAATAATCAGCTTATAATGTTCTGCTTGCTGGAATGGGCTGCATTCCTCTCTGTGATGGAGCCGAAATGTACCACGATACATAGATTATTTTATATTTTGTGAATGTGAGAACGTTGTAGCTTATTAAACTAGATTTGTAACAGTGTCTGATATTTCTTGACAGGCCTACACTGTCCTCCCATACCTATTAAAATAGTAATTTGTAAATATTGTACTCGTAAAAGCCAATTATTCTTAAAAGTGTGGAATTTTTTGCCGGCTCTTCTGCATAGGAAACGACCAATTGAAATGAAATGATTTTATTTTTGTTAAGTAGGTTTGTACAAACACTTTTACACGTCAATCATATTTATAAAAAAAAAAACTAGATGAGCTCGGCGTTTCCTATCTGACTACTCTGAGAAGGAAGGCCGAAACAAACTCAGAGGTCACAGTCTCTTTTAAAGTCCAGACACAATCTTAGTCAGATCATGTGAAGACCATGTAGATTGGTGTCTGAAATAGTTTTTGGAGGAAATAACCACACAGATTGAATGCACCTATCCAGTCAGTGCATGCATTTGTCAGTGATCGTGCAGCTCAACTCAGAACTTAAAAAGCTCAACGATTTGACGAACAATACCAAAGAAAGGACATTTGGGTAGGCCGCTTAGATTACTCAAACTGCTAGACAAGATTAAAACTAACTGAGAGAAAAAATAAAAACAATAACCCACATAGTCTACACAATCACAATAATTAAAAAATATAATACTTTAAAAAGTAAATATTCATGTCATTGTAGATTCAAAAACTTCATCAACGTCAATGAGTATATAAAAATCCAAAAATAAATAATCTTGGTCAGATCATATGAGGACCATCTAAATTGATGTCTAAGATGGTCTTTTGAGGAAAGAACCATACATAATATATATATTGGAACCGTGCACCTAGCTTCTGACGTTTCATAAGTGCCCATGTAGGTTTATGTGAAATAAAATACTTTGATTTTGATTTTTGATTTCACGTGGGCCCAGTGCGGCTTCGTTAACCGTCTTCTAAATTATGGTTTCCATTACGATAATAATATTTTCCTTCACCGTTTACATTTGAAACAAATTAATAATTAATTATCATCATACCCCTTTTTTTTTTTTTTTTTTTGAGGGTGGGAAATCATCAAATAACTTCTCCCGCTCTGGGCGGAGCGGGAGGGTGTGTCAGACTCTTACTGACTAAAACCCACCCGTATTCCTTCCTGTTGCCTGTGTTGCGGGGGCCTCGGTGACCCATAAGTACCTTCCCGCGACCCCGGCAGGCATCGGCCCTAGTGGACCCCTACTTTGTGCTGATGACATCTCTTTGAGGCGCGCGTGGAATACGACGCGCCGTCGACCCGGGCCTGGTCCTTACCGGACGGTGAGCTACCCATTGCTCACCGTCCGCAAGCCCGCGCCTACGGTGGCCGGAAATCCGCCCGGGATTCCCGACGCCCTGGGCGTCTCCTGCGGCGGCTAGGGGCGAGAGGGCGCGAAACTTGCCTTTCCCTCAACCGTCCCGCCTCCTCCTTAGCGAGCATTACTGCTTCGCAGAAGGAGGTGACGGCTGCCCATGCCCTCTCGCTCCGTACCATGGCCTGAACCAGGGCCGGACGCGAGAGGTCTCTGCCGCCGATCGCCTCCACGAGGACACGGCGGTGCTCTGCCCAAGCCGGGCAGACCTCCACCGTATGCTCCACCGTGTCCTCCGGGCGATCCACACAGTGGTGACACCCGGACGTTTCCTCCCGCCTTATCCGACACAGGAACCTCCCGAAGCTGCCGTGTCCGGTGAGGACCTGCGTCAGGCGGAAGGTGAGGACGCCGTGGCGCCTCTCCAGCCACTCCTCAAAGAGGGGACTTATCGCCGAAATCGTGGCGTGCCCAGCACTGGGTTGCGACAACCGTACTTTCCATGACGCCATGAGATCCCGCCGGAGCTCCGTCCGCTGAGCCGCGATTTCTCGCGGCAACGGACTTACGCCCCGGCGTTTCGCCTCCTCGCGCCACTCCCATACGTGCGCGAGGACTTTTGCCTCCAGATCCCATGGCGGCAATCCGGCAAGGAGGCTCGCTGCCTCACAGGAGACCGTGCGGTATCCTCGGACCATCCGGATGGCCATGACCCTTTGGGCCGCGCTCAACCGGCGGGCTGGCCGCAGCGCCAGAGAGCGCGCCCATACAGGAGCCCCGTAGAGGGCCATGGACCGCACGACCCCCGCGTAGAGCCTCCGGCAGGAGGCGTTTGGACCCCCTAGATTGGGCAGGAGCCGCTTCAATGCAGCGCCCGCCCGCTCAAGTTTGGGAGCCAAACGTCGGAAATGCTCCACGAAGTTCCACCGGCTGTCGAGGACGAGTCCCAGGTACTTCATCGTCGACTCGACGCCGATAGAAACCCCTCCTACCGTTATTTGGGACCCCAACGGTGGCGCGTTCCGAGGACCATGAAAACACATGGCCTCGGACTTGTGCAGGGCCACCTCGAGTCCCAATTGCCGGATCCTTTCGACGATTGTCGCAACCCCGCGTGCCGCTAATTCGGCCGCCGCCTGGTGCGACCTCCCCTGCGCCAGGACCAACGTGTCGTCAGCGTAGCACACTACGCTGACGCCACTAGGGAGGTCGGCGCGCAGCACCCAGTCGTATCCGATGTCCCACAGATGCGGCCCCAGGACCGATCCCTGTGGGACACCACACGACATCTCTTGCCGGTTCCACACTCCCTGGTGACCGGGGTAGATGACGGCCCTGTCCGTCAAATAGGCCTCGACCACACGACAGAGGTAGGTCGGCATCCGGTGATACCGGAGTGCCTCCCTGATGCAACTCCAGGGCAGGGTATTGAAGGCATTGGCGATGTCTAGAGACACCGCCAAGACGACCCCACCCTGGGCAACAGCATTCCCCGTCGTCAGGGCTCGCACACGCATGATGGCGTCCACCGTAGAGCGCCCTCTGCGGAAACCAAACTGGCTCTCCGCCAAATCCGGCCCCACCCGCACCAGCTGGCCGACGAGGCGGTCTGCAATGACTCTTTCAAAGAGCTTGCCCACCTCGTCGAGCAGCACGATGGGCCGATAAGCGGACGGAGAGTCCGCAGGGCGCCCTGCCTTCTTTATGAGGACCAGTTTCCCCGTCTTCCAGCGAAGCGGGAACTGGCCCCTCTCCATGCATGCGCTTAGAAGCCCCCTAAGTCGAGGCCCGAGAGCCTCCAAGGCCAGGACCCAGGCCTTCCCAGGTAGGCCGTCGGGTCCTGGGGCGGTATTTTTGGCATTAAGCCTGCGTACCGCCGCTCTCATTTCTCCCTCGGTCACCTCCGGAGCATCGTCGTCGTCGTCGGCGGTGTGGTCCGCATCAGGCACCGCAGTAGGCGGAGCCATAGGTGGGGAGGAGTGTTCCCCTCGCGAAGGGAACAGAGCGCTCACCACGTCCTCCACAAGCTGGGGCCGGAGACTCTGCGTTAGCGGGGGAGCCCATGGGCGGAGTTTATCCCGCACCACCTTGTACGGGCGTCCCCACGGGTCCCTGTCCAGAGTCCCCAGCGACTCCTCGCGGGCCAAACCCCTGGCCCGCAGGATCTCCGCTTGGAGGGCGGTCTTCGCCGCTCTGTACCCCTCGTACAGCTCCGCCTGAATGGCTTCCGTATCCGGAGGTTTGATACGGAGCCTGCGGTGCCTGGTGTACCGGCGTCGCGCAGCCACGCACGCAGTGCGCAGAGCCGTCAGCTCCTGCGACCACCAGTACACCTGGCGCGAAGCACGTCCAGGCTGGACCCGGGGCATTGCCACGTCACATATGTCGGACATGGCCTCCCGGAACCACTCCGCCTCGTCGTTGATGTCGGCAGGCCTGTCCGGTGGTGACACCCAGGCCTGCACGATCGAGGCTTCCAGGAGGAGCTCCCGGTCCAGCTGCTTCAGCGCCCACCGCGGACCACTCGGGGCCCGTCGGACCGGCGCGTCCGAGGTCTGGGCGGAGACGTCGAACCGGATATACCGGTGATCGGAATAGGTCTCCACCCCCTCCATGACACGCCAGTCAACTACACGCGGCGACAGAGCGGGGCTGGCGAACGAGATGTCCACCACTGATTCACCCCGCATCCGCACACACGTGGGGACAAAACCCCGGTTTAGGACGACCAGGCCTGTCTCCAGAGCCCAGTCCTCCACCATCCTGCCCCGTGTGTCCGTTAACCGGGAACCCCAAGCCAGATTCTTGGCATTGAAGTCCCCGAGGACGAACACGGGGAGGGAACCAAACCCGACGACGACGTCTCTCAACTCCGCAAGGGAGTTGTGGAACTCGGCAAGAGTTCGGTTCGGAGAGAAGTAGACCCCTACCACGACAATCTCCCCGAACCGTGCTGCTACGCAGCCCCGTCCTCTCTTGACGGCCTCAAGGGACGGGGTACCGGCGGCGGCCGACGAAATTAGGGTCACTGAGCCGCTCAGGTCCTCCACCCAGTCATCCCTGGGCGGGACAAAGTACGGCTCAGCGACCACGGCGATGTTAATCGACCACTGCGCCATGCTCTGGAGCAACAGATCCTGAGCGGCGGCGCAGTGGTTGATGTTCGCCTGGAGGAGGCGTAATGGGGCCATTAATGGCACTCCATGTCAGCCCCCTCTTGGGCCTCCTTCCCAGCCCCCTGAGAGGGGCCTACCGCAGCGGCCACGGTGGCGGCGGCGACGACGATGGTGTTGGAGGCGGCAGCGGCGATCATCATACCCCTAATAAAATAATTAATTATCACCGAGCTAATCTTGAACCATATCCGTGATTCCTTGAAGGCTTAACGTTTAGGAGCTAAATAATTTAATCGGAGCTCTTCGTATGAATGCGGGCCGTTCAACGACCTTCGGGTTAATTTCTGGAAGGAGAGCTCAACGACTTAACTCAGAGCGTCCTCGCGAGATGTGGGGGAAATGTAAAATCTTGAAAGTTCGTCGGTGTAGTCTGATGAAAGAAAGTAAATCACTAAAGTTTTATTACTATAGTATAATTATATATACATAATTTATTTATTAATTATTAAATAATAGATACCTAATTTTGTATTTATATTATTCATAGCTCTGAAATACAAACATTATTTGATATGCTGCGAAATTAACTGTCGGTAAGTAAACCCAACTAACCTAACTGTTCCAATACAGAAAAAATTGCAAAAATCTATCACTGATCTATCAATAACAGGTTTACTAATCACAAATAAGTAATACAGATACAGAAATCAATGATAAACTCAGAGGTAGCCCAACATAAAATCCGAAAAAAAAAATCCAACAACATTGTTCACTAACTACCTTCTCCCCGTACACCGGCCCCGGTGCTCAATCCCTAACTTCGGAATACCATTGAATAATTCCCATCAGCAGGAGTACTGCCAACGTCATGGCGGCGGTGGTTTAATATTTTTCTGCGGTTGGCCCGCTTGCTTGTTAATATGAAGCCTGCACAAGTTCATTGTTGAGAAAAGTTGTAGTACAGAATACGTGAAATGTTTTCAGTATTCGCAGTGTACGAGTATTCGAAGCATTAAAATTATGGAGAGAAATGGAAATAATAACGTAAGTAGGTACCTTTTAATTGGTAGACCTAAAAGTGCACACATATGCTTTCAAAAGTATCTGGTGAAATTGTAAACAAATGGTTCGGGGCCCCACCATCAACATTAAAATAACTTGCCAAGTTCATGACAGGTCAACTTAGCAGGTTAACCTGACAGGTTTTCTATTTGTACCATGAGTATATCCGTCTGACTTGCAATGTCAAATCAAATCAACATCAGACCTACTACGTTATCGCTGGTCGGTACGCCATATTACAAACAAACATTCGGAAATACTTTTTCGCAATATTACAGGTTTTACGGTTTTAAAGAAGTAGATAAACTTAATTTAATAACAGTTTATAATGATCAGATGAACTCTAAAAAAACTGTTTCGTAGCAAAAAATCTCATATAACACAATTATGACGTTTGAGACCCTCTTTAGATACTTAAGGAAGGTAAGTACCTAATTGAAAATCTTACCAAAGTCAATGCTATTTTCGAACGAAAACAATTTTAAAGTGTCAAATATATTATCAACACCACAAAATTGTACGAGGTCATTTGTGATCATACTGCATTTAATTGTTCTTATGATAATTAGTGCGATAAATAGATTTATTGATGTAGTACAATCCTTAGCCTCTATCGACAAATTTTTTGATTTTGTGGAGCGTGGCATGAAAGCTCTGAGCTCATCGCAAGCTCAAGTAATAGTTCTTTAGTGAGCCTATAATCCGTTGTTTATTTTAAATTAAAGAAAACATTTCAATAAAAGTTAGTTTTACATGGCTGCTTAATGTGACTGCAGGGCAGTTCAGTTTTCAGGTGTTTACATGTCAAAAAGGACTTGAAGGTACAGCGTAACGCAGGTCAGACCAATGAAATGTTGTCACGTGACTACTGACCGGCTTTAGTCGCGTGATCGCTGACTCACCTGCAGTGCTATTCTGTAACCTTCTCACCGTGAAAACTTAAGTGAAGTGTACGTGGAGTGAACTGTCAGTGTCATCCCACCTGATACTAGGGATGGACCAAGGATTACATTTACAATCATAATCGAGATTTAAAAAATATTTTTATGCTAATTATAATGATCATAATCAGATAACTGATTAAATAAACGCAATCCCATGACCCAACCGCGATGTGTTTTGAAGAAGCGATAGTGGATTGAGTCGACTAAAGACTGTGCGACGTTATTCAGCGTTGTTACTAACCAAAATCTATTCAATAAGAATAGATAACCGAGTGTGCCAAGTGATCGAGTGAGAAAGTGTGCCTGGCTGACGGACCATAGAATTTATCCCCTCACAAACTATGTGGAAACCTAACTAAACGATGTTTGAGTATGTGTACATAGGCCATTTGAATAAAAAACATGCGGATTATTTAATAAGTACCTTTCTAATATTTTATTATAGGTAGGTAAATTTAAACCGACCTACGCGTTGCCAATAATAAAATAATATTCATAAAATCTCCGTCATCAACAAAATTCAACAGTTCAACTGACACTCGCGCAGCGCGCGCACCGCGGCTGGCGGACGGCTAGGCTCACTTCATCCAGCCCAAGTGAAGTGATGTTGCTATGGCAACGAGAATCGAGTGAAGTGATAAGATCACGACACTCGCGCGTCGCGCTTACCGATTCACTTCGGCGCGGGTGGTTACTATGGTTACGAGAATCGGGTGAAGTGATAAGATCACGCCGCGCATGCGCGTGAGGCGCTGTTATTAATATCAAATTGAGTTTTTTTTTTAATTTGCCATTTTTTTCTTAAATGCGTGACAAACAAAAATTTCGTTTTACCACCTTTATATCAAAATCAAAAATGGCGGCTACAATCATTTTTCATCATGGGTGTCGTTTTCATAGTTTTCGGGGGTGTTACAGCCGTTAATGGAGTCAAATGAATAAAGCAAGATGGCGGCTGCGATTATATTCAGATTTTTCATCATAGGTATCGTTTTCATGGTTTTCGGAGGTGGTAAAGCCGATAGTGTGGTCAAAATTAAAAAGCAAGATGGCGGCTGCAAAAATGTTCAAATTTTTGCGTCATGGGTGTCGTTTTCGTGGTTTTCAGGGGTGTTAAAGCCGATAATGAGGTCAAATCTAAAAAGCAAGATGGTGGCTGTGAAAATTACCAAACCTATTGGAATAAAAAAAACCAAATTGGGTTTCTGACTGAATTTCTGTTTTGCTATTTTATTTAAAAAAACCCCTTAATAGTAACGTTTCAACACTTAAATACTAGTTTTGAAATAATATAAAATGATCAATAGAATAAGTATAAAAATTAAAAATATTATTAAAATCTCGATTATGATTATAAATGTAATGCTTGGTCACTCCCTAGCATCAGTGGGATGACACTGATAGCTCACTGCACGCGATTTTTCACGGTGAGATTTTTACAGAATCGACATGCTGTTATTTGACGTGTTCATGGTACAAAATAGCCCAATAGTTCACTTTACGTCGAAAATTGACCTATAAAAGTTCAAGGTAGGCCCAGAAAACGTACCTGTGAATACCAATTTGTAATGCCACTTTTAAACTGTATGCTTTGATTTGATTATTTGAATACTCAAACCCGAAATTCTTATTTTAAATCGCCTTAATGATGTTTTTCATTTGGCAAATGAGATTAATTTTATGACCTCAATGTTCATAGATGATTTTTAATTACAATTTAATAATGTTATTCAAACAATAATTAAAAAAGTAGTGAGATGTAAAGTTGAAATCTAAATACAGATGAAGTTGTTACTAATTCTCTTTAGTGAGTGATTACGTAAGGATTTATCCGACACTGACTGGACAGGTCCACTGAAATCTGTGTGGTTCTTTCCTCAAAAGACCATTTCGGACACCAACCTACATGGTCCTCAAATGATCTGACCAAGATTATGTCCGGATATACACATTGACATTGGTGAATTTCATATATGCAATGACATGAATATTTACTCTGTGTAGTACTATATTATTTTAATTATTGTAAATGTGAAGACTATGTGGGTCATTATATTTATCATTTATCATCAGATAGTTTTGGCAACACAGACTTTAAGTCTGTGTTGCCGAAAGAACGCACGTAGGCGCATTTTTTTGTTTGTTTGTAGTTTTGTGTAGAATGTCATGCAATATATGTTAACCTGGATATGAACCAATTCACATGCAATTTTGTTTGGTTACCTTTTCACTAACAGTTGAATCTTGCTGCCAATCTGTATCCATGACATAAGCGGGTTGCCTGAATGGAATGTTTAATCGGTCAAGGACAGCTAATGAGACACAATTGATTTTCTATTGTTTTACACCAATGTCGCGCGGGGCTAGGTTTAGTTTTGAATGCACCAACCACAGGTTCTTTTCTGGCTATCCTTCATATGCACTAAACAGTACTACGCGTAGTCAGCGTGTCACGCGTCATGTTCGTGAACGAGCGCCGTCAGTTGAGACGGGTCATCTCTTAACTGCTTCCCAATCTAGGGGGCCCGAGCGCCGCCTGTAGGCGGCTCTACATGGGGATCGTGCGATCGATGGGCCGGTATGGGGCCCCGATCTGAGAGGCTGACCTGACGGCCGGCAGCATCGCTGTCTTGCGGAAGCCGCAGAGAGCGATGGCCGTCAGAGTCATTAGGGGATATCGCACGATCTCTAACGAAGCGGCTTGTGTACTGGCCGGATCCCCGCCATGCGTCATTGTATAAGTGGCGCGAGGAATCGAGGGCGCGAGGTGAGTGGCTGATGCAGCGACATATGGAGTTGCGTCGTTCGCAGTTTCGCGCAGCTCTGGTGGCGGAATGGCGGGACAGGCTTCAACGCTCTACCGCCAGCCTCGTCACCATTGAGGCGGTCCGGCTGGTACTCGAGCGCTGGCTCGGGAGGAGGCACGGCTCTCTGTCGTTTCGGGTGACGCAAGTGCTCTCAGGGCACGGTTGCTTCGGGAAGTACCTGTGTCGCATAAACAGGGCGCCGGACGCCCGGTGTCACCACTGCGTCGACTGCCGGGAGGACACGGCGCGGCATACGCTGGCAGAGTGTGCCGCTTGGGAGGAGCCGCGCCGTGCCCTCGTCTCAGGCATAGGCAGTGATCTGTCGCTGCCAGCCGTGGTCGACTCCATGGTCGGCAGCAAGGAGTCCTGGGACGTCGTGGTATCCTTCTGCGAAACAGTCATGTCACAGAAGGAGGCTGTGGAAAGGGAGCGGGAGATCTCTTCCTCTCACCCTGCCCGCAGCAGGCGCACCGGGCGTCGGCGGAGGGTGGACCACGCCCTCTTCCAGCCCCCCTAAATGGGTACAGGGGCGACGGACTTGGGGACATCCGTCACCCCCCACATAGCAGGACCCGAGGTGGCGTCGTGTAGTGCTCCACGCGCGCCCCTATTGGACGTCGCGGGTTTTACACCTCACTTCACTGCACTAAGGCACCAGCCGGGGATCGCGGAAGTCGCACTAGATCCCATTATCCCCGGTGCAAGTGTGGGGGGGGAACACCGGGGTGGTTTTAGTCAGTAAGAGTCTGACAGACCCCTCCGCCTGCCCCAGGGCGGAGGACATCTATGAAGATTTTCCAACCTGGAACAAAAAAGAAATGGTCATCTCTTAACTGCGAGAGCTTATTTTTAATCTTTTAATCTTATATTTTGAATTGTTTTAAATAAATTTACTTTTTACATTGTTCTCACATAAAGAAGCAACTAAAATAATGTCCCTAGGATTTTATAATATCTTGATTTATTATTTGTGTCCTTGGAGTTTCTTGTCCGTTCTTCTCCATAGAGATGTTGGAATGGGCAATTAACTCTCTGACTAACTGACCAGCTCTTTGAAAATTCAATAGTGCCTGTAATTGGTTTAATTGAAATAAATTCTTCGAGTTTGAGTACCTAGTTTATATGCAAAATAGTAAAATTTCAACTCAACTGTGTCGCACACAGGACAGGTTGGTAAAACTAAAAGTTAATAAAATAGTCTGTTGTTTTTGTGAACTATAAACCGTTACAGTCTGTGATTGTTTGTTTAACGACGATAAAATAACATGGGATTAGTCTGTGGTCGATAACAGGAGATTTTTGTGGATAGTTTGGTAAAGCCTCTGAGAGGAAAAAATTGTGTCAGTTCGTGGAATGTCACCATCTATCATGAGTGGCAGAGGTTTTTCAATAAGTAAAGAGACGTAGGTAACGTACACAGTGTACCTGCGTGTATTTGTTTGATGTGAGAATAACTTACTGTTGTTTATGATTGAATAGAACTAAAATGAACAAAGTTTTCCAAACTAACTTGTAAGTAATCTAGGGTTGGAAAATGTTGATACATCTAACTTTTCTTTCCATGTAAAGGTTGTCTGGAAGACTTTGCTTATAACAAGCGATAAGACCTCCAGAGTAGCAGAAAAATTGTGTACTGTTACTGTTTCAATAAGTTTATTTTGCTAGCTAATCCTATTTAAGAATGCAGACTCCCACTGTCCAGACTTATAAGAAAGTCAGCATTATTAGGTGTTTGTAACTACCCAAAATTTTCACATCGCATCTGCAACGTTCACTCCCCATAATCTGTGGCCACTTAAAGCTATGTCCACACGCGCTGACGTCACGAGTCGCGAGCAAACACCGCGGCCACCGCAGCGCTATCACATACACTTATATTATACGTGTGCAGCGATCCTAACGGACACTGTCACCGCAAATCAGTGCGCTATGGATGTAACGTGATTTTTGTGGACGTCGCGTGTGGTCCGCCTATTGGGTTCTACTTCGAATTTGTTGTTGGAAACTGGGATTTTTATATGGGTGTTCTTGGGGCAATGAATATATTCTAGATTTTTGTCAGTCTGTAAAACTAGCTTATCTTAGTGCAAGCTAATAATATAGTAAAACCTACGTATGATTAAGACTTAATATAACAACATACTAAATAAAATTAGCATCAGGCATAATCATTTTCATATATTATGTGAATATTATTGTTTTGAAATTGTCAAAGAAAAATAAAATAAGATATTTTAATTACATTTGTACTTTTATAAAACAACCAGAGTGCATACATTCAATTCAACTATCGTTTGAATTCCATTTGCCCTGGAACAAAAAAGTATTTTTAGAAATAATGATTCTATCAACACACGTACAGTAACAGTCAGAAGTAACCTTCTTCTATAAGACAACACTACACATTGGCATCTTGTTGCCCGTATAGCGCAGGCGATAATGGTCATTGCGGTGTAAGTGGACTTCTGGACGTTGACTGTACATATAATAAGAAACAAGCTCTAACAGTCAAAATCAAAAGTCATTTATTCAAACTAGGCTGAGAATCAGCACTTTTAGAACGTCAAAATTACATAAGACAGTCCCCTAAAACGCCCACCCTTCACCAGCTCAATATTTCCCATCACATATAAGAATGTGGGCACACATCGTTGGTTCGCACATAAATCGTGGCAATCTGAAGTGTGCCGTGCAAACCGCGCAATGAATAATGTTTACCGCGCCTTATCGAGCCACCGCGAGCTTTGAAGTAACGACTGCAATTAATACACACGTGAAAAATAGGCAAATTATGATATAAGTACACAACACAATGTTGGAAACTTGATTTTTGAACTTCAATGGTACATTGTCCAGCTTTATACAAAGATTATTTTAAATTGAGGAAAAGTATTCCCAATTCCATTAAAAAAAATATGCAAACGTTATCCAAAGTAATTTTTACAGGTTTACCTTAAAATAAAGACATTTTAAGTAACGAACTAAAAAATATTGCGTCTTCACCTACGTAGGTAAAGAAAGATTAAATAATACATTAGGGAGTGAAAGCACCTATGAATATAAATAGGCTTTTAGTATGGGCGCAACTCTAAATTCGTGAAATAAGGCTGTACTATAAACTCTGGTTTAATAAGGACTGATATTCCTATCAAAGAGGTTTTTTTTTCTAGTCTTTTTGAGTTTCTATGAAAATAAAAGTTTGAAAATGCCCTGTCTCTGTCTAAATAGGGAGTAAAGAGTGTCTGTTCACGCCTTTAGGCCAATACTCGCACATACTTAAAAACGTTTATATATTCAAGTCGCCATCTCATCTCAGCGACAATCAATGTCAAAAACTTGTCAAAAATGTTTGTAAAGTAGACGTTTTTTTGACAGATTGAGACATAGATTAGTAAGAAAATTAGAGAAAGAGAATGGAAAGTACCCCTATGTTGTCAAACAAATATTTAATCAATTCAGTACATTTGTATTTGACACAGTGAAATTAATTTCCAAATCGGCGTGGTGGCATCATTAGTGACTGCCATTGTTTCAAACTGTGCTGAGTGAGGCATCATCACATTGTCATGTTAATGCTCTCGTCGGATATTTTGATCGTTATTTTTAAGTTAGTCTATTGCAATAATTTTGCAAAGATTAATAATGATAATTACGAGGTCGAATTTATCACAAATTTTCATGAACCGTGTACATTTTGGAGAAACAATTAGTAGTGTCATGATATCATCTACATAATATGCTGAAGTAACCATAGTTAATTATAGTGTCCTTGCCTTCAATATTAATTACGTTAATAATTTCCAAGTAATAACTTGCAAATAGCAAGTTACTACTTGGAAATTTAAAAAAATACAGTAACATTTGTACTACATTTAAGGCTTCCACAATTAATTCATACTAATCAGTACTAAAATTATCATTAAAGTGAACTGACGATACCCTGTTGCTACATGCTACATCTATTTTAAATAATAACACCAATCTACTTCATTATTATTCTTTTTTCTGTTTAACAACCCAGTAAAATCAAAGGCACCAATTTAATATGAAAGTCAATTATAACGAAATACGTGTTCAAAATATACAAATCTAAAAATAATGTCCACAAAAGGTTGAAAGTCAAATAACTTTGTTAGTATTTGCCCTTCTTGCCCTTCGTCCAACGTACGCGGCACGGCATATAATTGACTCCAAAAGCCGATTTGATCTTTTGGGAAAATTGGTTTTCCATAAAGAAGGCGCTATCTGACCTGTTAATATCAGTTAAGGAAATTATTTCGGGGCTTAATGAAATACGGTGTAATGTACGAGTGTTTAGTATTTAATGTTGATTAGATATTAAATAGGAAGTGTGTCAGCTCAATGGCATCTACTTAAGAGTCAACTTAATTATAATGGATTGTGTGCGTGCCTAGATGCCATTAATTTTAACCTTGTTTAAACTTTACCAGTAGCTTTTGTATTCTTTTTAGGCTTTGGGAGGGCCTCAACATCTATTTAGAGTATTGTTTGTTCTATAGTTGTGAGTAATAGGTATAAACCTGTATAAAAATGTGTTGAATATAACCTTCTCAAATCAAACCAGTTAAAATAAAATAATAAGTAGCTTCGACCAACAACCTACAAAAGCAGACTCGGTTTTTAGTTTGACGGGAAACAAGGGGGCAACTAGAATATTATTATCATGCATATATTTCAAAGCTTATCTTCTACTCAATACTCCAAAGACATACCTGAGACAAATAACTCCAAACTAGTTTAATTTCGTCAGCAAATCAAAAGTTAGTCTCAAAATATGAATGATAAAATCTAAATTAAAGTAAGAAGCAAACACAAGCTATTTTGCAATCAACTAAAACACTAATTTAAATGGAATCTTATTAAAAAACGTCTGTCACAAAAGTTCAAAAACACTCCTTATTCATTAACTGTTGAACAACAAAACAGTTTTAAGACAACATTTCTGAGCGAGCACAATTTTGCTGGAACTCTTTTATACTTAAAGTCAAAAAGTCAGAGGAAAGTAGAGGGCGATGGGATGTTTATTTTATATCTCAATTAATTAGCGTGGCTCGTAGCGACTTTAATCCCGTATTCATGACGCAGACTTAATAAGTGAGTTGATTCAAATTGCAAAACTGCTAACTCAACAGGCGACTGTGTCGGACGGTGTGCGATGTTGTGGCAAGACTGCTTGTAACTATTTTTTGTGCCAGGATTTCAAATATTATTCTTTAGAGTTGTTTGAGAAAAATGCGTTTGGGTATTTTAGAATTGTATAAAATGAGTACTTTATTAACAGGAATGCCCTACGGCTGAAATGACGATGATGGTGAGAATTTAACTATGTCATTGTTTTAGCAATCACAATACAAAGAACATTCTGAAGGCAATTAAACTATTGCTCATTGGTGTTGAATACCTGGCAGCAAAACCAACAAATTCAGACAGACGTCACCAGCGGTACTGCCGTCATATCAACACATCACCACAAAGGAAGTTGAAGGTAAAACTAACTAGTAGCATCGCCCGCTACTTTTTGCTAACAAAGGCTCACACAGCGGGTTTAATTTCCGAATTTGCGACATATTCGTATGTATGACAGAGTTTGTATTCTGTGCACGACGTATTTTGGTTTTGTGAATTCAATCCCTGTGCGGAGGTGCAAATGACTGTGTTGTCCTCAAATTCAGGTCATGTTAGAAACAAAGAAAACCTGCTGTTTCTAGCTGCTAAAGTTATGACTTTTCTCTAACTACGTGTTTCCCATTTGGATGGAATTCATTTCATAAAGTTTTGAAACATTGACACAGAGAATTGCAGCGACCGTTGTTTCTACAGAGACAACGATTTTAGGAGGACCTTACAGAGAAGTCTATAAGCCAAAGACTGCATAGATTGTCAAAGTATCTGATCTATACTTACATTTTTGCCAATTTTGAAGACTGCTACCAAAAAAATGCCAACAAAAATCTACATAAACACGTCTCAAATTCCAATTCACGATCGCCCCCAGAATACCCAAAAATGTTAAGAGGCCTAAACAAAATTATCTCTAATCCAATAGTGTGGACCTCCTTCAGAATCGCGGCAGTGCGTGACGACACCGAATTGTGCGCACCTTCCGTTAAATTTGCTCCGACAATAAGGCCCCCGGGAATCGGCCCTGCGAACTCCGTATGATATTATCCCGGAGTGACCACGGGACCTTCAATCTACCAAAACATTGGCGCAAGACACGAGATGACAGGGATTTATAGAGGCTTTATATCACTAGCGGTTTTGACCCTTCTGTCGCGTAAGTAACCGCCCAATGTTGAGTGGAACTCGACTGAAACTGACGATAGTAATAAGATGATATCAAAAAGACTACTTTAATAAATAAAAAACATACATTTAAAAAGCCACACAAAATCACCACAGTCTTATTAGCAACATACATAAGTGGTGCCAATTATCTAAGCAATTATACAGAAGGCATCCGTATTCATTTGTGTGACAATCGCATCAATAGCTATCGCCGACCGAGGTGATTATGTAGTTACTACTGCCGGACACAGCATACTCGTACTAGCCATAGCACTAATTTATGGTATCGACATCCTATATCGTCGTGTTTAAAGTGATGTCCTTTATTCTACGATCTATGTCTTCCGACGTACAATGTATGCAGTTACGAATCAAGTTAGACTTACCAGCTCACCAGGTGCCTTGTTCTACCTTTATTTTACTCCCGGCGGCCACCAAGTTAAATCAAATCTGCTCGTAACAGTAACTGCTCTAGATTCAATTGTTCTTAGACTTAATAAGAGACTTCGAGAAAATATTGCCATTATCAGGCTTAGCCAGATTAGATGATAAGGCGAAGAAGGAAGTGAATTCTGAGATGACGGATAAAAGAGATGTATGGATGAAAACGACGTGCTAACTGAAATTGGAATATGTGCAGGAGGATGATGATGACCAGGCTTCGCCGAAAAATTGATCATTAAACTTTCTTGAACCACTTACTGCTCTTGCCTCATTGCATTAAGTATTATGCTCTTAATAATAAATACTTCTATTAGTTCTGTTATAAATAACAGGACATAACAGGACTAATTGAAGTAGCAGCATAAATTGGTTGCAGTTGGTTGCCCAAGCATTCTCGTGACACAATTCCATAGTTACCCTTTATCGCTTCAACGTGAATAGAGGAGCTGTTTTTATAAAACCACCTCGTTATCCCAACCTTTTTCCCGGATCCGAAGTGAATGAAATATTCAGTGCAAAATTAAAACTTTTTGGATCGACTCATCAAATAACCCGTATTGCAGGTGTCGTTCGCAAAAAGTATATTCCACACAGGACGTGGTGCGCCGTACGGACAAACGAATTGTTTTCGTTTTGCTTCCTGTTCGTCGGCAAAGGAGAATGTTTTTTGTATTGATGGACAAATTCAAGGGGAGGATCCGAATTTGGGTTGATTTTGTAGTGAAAGACTGTAAGTGAAAATATTATTATTAATATCAGCAATTTGATAATAATTGTTACGATGGGAAAATTTGATGAATATGATATCTTAAATAGTCCTAGTCTCAACCAAGCCACAGTTCACACAAACTCTGCACACATTGGCGGTACAAATCAAATCCATTGGCCCATGGGTATCAATAGTGTTGGCGTAAATGGGAGGAAATTAGTTACATCAACTCTTGGTAGTTACTCTCTATCTGTGTGGACACGGACTTTTTTAATTACCTAGTTTTTCCAAAGAGGTTCGACTGGCTGTTCATAATGGTGGTTCATGATGGTGTATGTATGGAAGTGAATATTGGGTGTGGCAAAAGAAGCGTGAAAGTAGAGTAAATGCTGTAAATGCGTTCCTTGCGAAACATCTGTGGTGTGACTATACACACAAACGAAAAATATGATAGGCTGAAAAATTATGTGCTAAGGCAACGGTGCGGTTTAAAGGAAGATGTAGTGACTAAAATTTAAAAGAGTAGGTATGCTTAGATGGCTAAGATGGTGGTTCTTAGAATACAGAAAGAACCAGAAGCCGTGAACACGACTAATACTGAAGCGTCAAAAACTACTCCTAAATAGAGTAGTTTGACGCGCAGCCGATAAGTTACTCTGTGAACGTCGTATCGCGTAACGTGTTTTACCGGTGTGCAATTTTATTTAATTATGCCGTCTTGTTTCGTTCATACCTGTAAAAATGCAGCGGGGCTAAAAAATAAACAGGATGGGATCACATTTCACGTGTAAATAGTGCATTCAAATATCGTCTTATTTAATTACTGAATAAATTGTTCAGTTTGTAATTGACATAGAGAATGATGCATCCATCTTGTTAGTGTTGCCAGAATAAGAGTTTTGATTTTCCCTTCTTTTTATTAACTACCGAGGGCATTTATTCGTTGTAGTGTTAATAACAACTTTAAAAAAAAACCCGACTTGAAAAAGAAAGGTTATCAATGCCGCCTGTGACTTGGATCACGGGCCAGTTTTCTGATTAGCATCAGACGCTGCCCTTTGGCTTACCTTTTGACGTTCGATCATATTGACCGTTTGTGCGTACCTTTTTCGACATCTATTGCAAATAGACATATCAGTTATATTGAATTTATATTAACTTTGCGAAAATAGTGTAGCTTCTTTACATTATAAGGGATAACATTGATGGGGTTGACGTTTAAGACTTTGTATATAATTTTGTTATAAACTACAATATAAAATCATTCGAAGGGTATCCACATATAAGACACACATCACATTATTACAGAAAGCTTTCCCCAACAAGTCGTGACTAAAATATTCAGAGTGATACTCCTAATGAACAAGTCAAACAGTGGCTGCAGTGTTTCTTTTTCCTTAATAATGCATTTAATGTTATTGTTCAACTTATTTTAATTTAAGCACTACCTTGTTCAAGAACACAATTTTAAAATCCTCAAAACGCTACATTCACACGTCTAGTTGTAATTATTCTCATATCATAAAACACCTCGCAAGACCTACTTTAACATAGCGAGCAAAATTACTAACAAAAAGTTAAAAGTGCAAACCGAAAAACTGACTTTCCTTACTGGACCTGCATCAAAAATGCGGTTAGAGTTCTGGGGCGAGGCACGGCGCGGCGGCGCGGCCCAGTGACACGGTCTATGCAAATGTTTCACTGTACAAAGTCAGGCGACTTCTTTCGCCTTATGCATAACAATGTTGGCTAATCCCCTGCACCGGCTCTTAATCGCACCCGGACACACTCATATTTTGGTTGTTACTCTCCTTTTAGTGCTGGATTTTACGGCATGCAAGTATTTAACGGGTGAGATGATTTACACTTGTTGTGAAATTGGTTGACTGCCTCGTTGGTCTACTAGAGGCAAGGGCGATTGCTGAGCATGGGATCATGGGTTCGGTTCCATTCTGATCTGGTCTGATTGTGAAAAGTGTTATTGGTTTATTCCATCAGGAATTTCTCAGTTAGCAGCCTGAATCTCGAATTGTGTTCATTTAAATGTTACTAATGCTACTTCTGTTGTATGATTAATTATAGATCTGTTTGGTTTTTTAGTCTAATTAACCGCGCGCGACACCGATTCGGAGTCAAACGATAGAAAGTCAATTGTGTCTCATTAGCTGTCCTTGACCAATTAATCAACTTATCTTTGTATGTTGGGCAGCCGTCACCTCCTTCTGCGAAGCAGTAATGCTGGCGAAAGAGGAGGCGGGACGGTTGAGGGAAAGGCAAATTTCGCGCCCTCTCGCCCCTAGCTGCCGCAGGAGATGCCCTGGGCGTTGGGAATCCGGGGCATATTTCCGGCCACCGTAGGTGCGGGCTTGGGGACGGTGAGCAATGGGTAGCTCACCGTCCGGTAAAGACCAGGCCCGAGTCGACGGCGCGTCGTATTCTACGCGCGTCTCATAATGATGTCGTCAGCACAAGTGTAGGGGTCTACTAGGGCCGATGCCTGCCGGGGTCGCGGGAAGGTACTAAAGGGTTACCGAGGCCCCTGGCAACACAGGTAACGGAAGGAATACGGGTGGGTTTTAGTCAGTAAGAGTCTGAGATACCCTCCCGCTCCGCTCAGAGCAGGAGAAGTTACTTGACAATTGCCCACCCAAAAAAAAAAGGTGGCATGAGCTATTTTATTACTTTATGATAACATTAGAAATCTTGAAATAATAAAATTTCATTATTTTATACCTAATTTACTTGGGAGAAGTTATTTGATGATTTCCCACCCAAAAAACTAAAAAAAAATCTTTGTATGTGCATTTGTTTCTGTGATAAATACACCTACTATTTTTTCTTTTCTTTCTTTTGTATTTTATTTTGTTACTCTAACAGGAGATTTACATCTAATTGACGATATTATATGGGTGTACTGAAAACCTTTACCGCATCCTTTGGGAATATATGTACATGTGATGTTATGTTTTGATTTACAGTTCCACTAAAACACTTAGTGATACACTACTGTGTATCATTGCGGTTGTTCTGTCGTACATATTCTAGTGGCTACATGAAAACTTAAGGAACCAGAGAGAAACATCTTGTTCAATGCCAATGCTAATACATTAGTAATGAGTTTAAGCGCGGAGGAACCATTTCATTAGCTACCCTAATAAAGCTGGCTGTAAGATTATCTCCTATTTATTGTGCGTTAGTTACAGTTTAACTATTATAGTTTGCAATTTTTTTTTAATTTAATGATACTGAGAACTAGATAGGCAAGGTTTTATTTTCTCTCTCACAAGACTTAAAAGGAATAAAATAGGGATGTTCTTTTCAGTCATGTAGACATTACTTACTCTAAGCATGTTAAGGATTATAAGGCAAAGCTCGCATGATCAATTTCCATAGATCAACAAACAAACGAACCGTTAACATGGAAAATTTTACATTTTCAAACGATCCAAAACCCAGAGGGTATTTTTGCCCGCTTGTAGTCACACCCCATTAATTTGTCATCTCTTACAACTGTCAAAGAATGACAGTTGTTATTTAAACATACGAAAAATTTAAGTTGGTAGTCAATTTGCTCAACAATTAATTTCCCTGACTTTACATCAACATCTGGCATAATTATCATCCGTTCTCGACAAAAGTTGCTGAACGCACCTGTACCAATTAGTCAAATTCCACAGACCGTACAAAATCAGGGTTGCCACCTGCCGCGGGTATCTAAAAACAAAATTAAAATGGCCGCGGTTCGCTCCGATCCGGTCCGGGTTCCGTCCCGGTTCTCTCCCGGCTCGATCTCGGCCCGGGCGTGCATTATTCATGACACCGGCACGCACGCCCGCGTATGAATTGAAACGAACCGGCGCGACGTTCGCCTTTTATGGCCCCAATGTAAATACGCTCCTCGAGCGATCCATTTCGGATGGATTTGATTTTTCAGTGATAAAATTTAAAATGACATTATTTTCATGGAGATGTTTGTGGCTTTTCGCTGTTGAGTTTTTAATTAAGTTGTTTTGTTTGTCCTTTTTTTGGATAAACACTGTAGTTTTAACTTTATTTTAGCGTTACAAAGTCTTTGCTGTAGTGAATTTTTAAAGCAAACGAATGATAATAAAATGCAACGCTTTTCGTTCTAAAAAAAAGCCTAAATATTTGAGCGTTAAAACTGGTATAGTCGAATTTACGGTTTAGTTAGACGTAACTTCTCTACACTCGAAAAAGTCCCCTCTGAAATGCTGGCGTTATTTTTTTACTTTTTATTTTTATTCGTTAACTAAACAAATGCCAAGCGAGAAAGGACCGCCAGAGTCAAAGGGTGCTATTGTAACTATGTAAGTAGGTACATTTTACACAGTAATAAAATTCATTTTTAATATCAATGTCTATAAAACGACATACTAGGTACAGTCAGGGGATTTTTTAAACTGACTCGCTACGTTAATAAGCCGTGTATTAGACGTTTCGTACAACTGTCAAAGAGTGACAATGGACACACGTACGGACAATTTTAGTTGGTAGTCAATTTGCTTAACAATTAATTTCCCGGACTTTACAAACGTCTTGTATGTAGTAGTGTGCGAGAAAAAAAACGTTATGAGAAATAATGACACACAAGTGACATCTAATGTATGAGGTACCTCCGCAAATATTCTTCGCATTTCTGTACTTGATGTTAACGTAGACATAAATAAAAAGGTATGTCTGTTTTTTTCTGAATAAGTTCCATTACAAAAATTACTTACTTTGAAAAATGCATACTTTGTTGGTTCGTGGGGTGAACAATATTTCT
This sequence comes from Atethmia centrago, assembly GCA_905333075.3. Taxonomy (NCBI): domain Eukaryota; kingdom Metazoa; phylum Arthropoda; class Insecta; order Lepidoptera; family Noctuidae; genus Atethmia; species Atethmia centrago. Next base: position 2,129,792 of record HG995370.1, read on the forward strand.
CTTCTGATATAGGAATTATAGAAAAATGTTGGTGATGGTTTGCTTGCTATGAATGATAAATGATTTTATTTCTGTAAGTAGGTTTGTAGTTGTACAAACACTTTTACACGTCAATCATGTTAAAAATAACTGGATGAGGTCGGCTCCTATCTGACTACTGTGAGAAGATAAGCCGAAACCAACTCAGAGGTCACAGTCTCTAAAGTCCAGACATAATCTTGGTTAGATCATGTGAAGACCATGTAGATTGGTGTCTGAAATGGTCTTTTGAGGAAAGAACCACACAGATTGGGTGGACATATCGAGTCAGTGCACGCGTTTGTCAGTAAGCGTGCAGCTCAACTCAGAAATTAAGGAACTCAACGAACAATAACAAAGAAAGGACATTTGGGTAGGCCGCATAAATTACTCAAACTGCCAGACCACGGTTAAAACCAACTGAGAGAAAAATAAAAACAATGACCCACATAGCCTTCACATTCACAATAATCAAAAAATATAACACTACAAATTAAATATTCATATCATTCTATATATGAAAACTCATCAATGAATAAGAATACAAAAATATATAATCTTGGTCAGATCATTTGAGGACCCTGTAAATTGGCGTTTTTTTTTTTTTCTTTTTTTTGGGTGCTAACTTATCAAATAACTTCTCCCGCTCTGGGCGAAGTGGGAGGGTGAATCAGACTCTTACAGACTAAAATCCACCCGTATTCCGTCCATTGCCTGTGTTGCCAGGGGCCTTGGTAACCCTTTTGTACCTTGCCGCGACCCCGGCAGGCATCGGCCCTAGTGGACCCCTACATTTGTGCTGACGGCATCTCTTTGAAGCGCGGGTGAAATACAACGCGCCGTCGACCAGGGCCTGGTCCTTACGGGACGCGCCTACGGTGGCCGGAAATCCGCCCTAAATTGGTGTCTGGAATGGTCTTTTGAGGAAAGAACCATACATATGCATCGAACCTTACCGGGTTAAGTGAGTAAAGTATTCAGAGAATAATATGAAAGTAAGCGATTACAGATGTTTTGAGTTATCGCTGTTTTCGACTAAATTAATAATAATAAGCATCATCACATCATCCACGGTCATCGGTGATGAGACTGTATATCCCGGGGAAGTGTGGAAGTCCAGGCTTTTTAATGCCCCTGCACAACCGTGAGGTATGCAGTCACAGGAAATACTTCCTAGAAACCGATGTGGTGATGCACCGAGATGTGGTCTCAGTGGATAAAGGCCTCACCCCGCTCTCCTTGGCTGAAGAGAACTGGCGCAAACCTATAGTACTAGATACTAATGACCGCAGCAAGTTATGGCAGAGCAAAGAGCTACACTGGCACTTTTACCGGGTCCTACATGGACCAGATGTAGACCTCTTAGCGTCCGTATTTGGTGATCTCTTTGGGGAAACCGAAGATTTTGTCTTTGTGATTGGACGATGGACGAAGTTATGATGACGAACAACTACCGGCAATATATTGTGAAAGACGACACGGTTGACATCAGTCGGGCATGCCACCGTCCGCGGGAATATATTATTTCTGGCTGTTCTCGTCTGGCTAACGGAGACCACTTGCATAGGCACAACCTTGTAGCCAGGATTATCCACCAGCAATTGCTCTGAAATACAGTCTTGTGGAATCAAAAGTACCGTACTATAGGTATGCGCTTGACCCAGTTCTCGAAAATGGCAATATTACGTTGTATTTGGATCTATCATCACTGACAGGACTATTGTTGCCAATAAGCCAGACATAGTGGTGATAGATCGATTAGCGCGTCACACAATGATTATTGATATAGCGGTCCCGCATGACGAGAACCTTGTAAAAGTTGAAAGAAAGATAAGCAGAATAAGTATCTTGACCTAGCTCGCGAGTATGTCCACATGTGGGATGTGGATACAGCAGTCATTGTGCCGATAGTCCTGACGGCCAATGCCATAATAGCCAACAGTCTCGACCAACACCTGAAGAGGCTCTCCTTAGGCAGCTGGATCAAAGGCTTAATCCAGAGAGCGGTACTTCTGGACACGATGCGTATTGTCGGGAGGTTCCTCTCTCAGGAGCCCTGACCACCGGTAGCTTGGACTCTGTTCCCGATACCAGGCTGCATTTTTTTTATATTTTAAATGTTTTTTTTTTAATACTTTATAACAATATTTAAAAAAGTAAATTTAATGGAATAAAGGAAATAATAATAAGCATCAACATTAAAATATTTTTAGCAGCCATATAAAGTCTTTCTATTGCTGGGGAGGGGAAAAACAATCGTGTCTTCCAGTGTAACCGGACGCAGCTGAATACCAGTATTTTACATGGAGCGACTGCCTATCTAAACTCCACATCCCAGTTACTGAGTAACATGATACCCCTTAGAGAAGACTGGTTGTCAAACTTTCGGTCTTCTAACAACCTGTATGGCAGCCGCTCCATGTAAAATTCAGCTGCACTCGGTTAGAATGACTAGGCAGATAGATAAAGCCTTTTTTTTTGCTGACCACAAACGTGTTAAACTGGTTAACCTCTCAAAAAAGTAAAAATTAACATTCTATAAGGTCACTCAAAAATCCACCCAAAAAATTGCTTCATAAAATGATGACCTAGAAGTATGTATTTTAACGCAGTAACAAAATGATTCTCCCACGCTACGGCCATGTTAAAAAATTCAATTAAAAACCTCATTTGTGTTTTTCATCAAGTTAAAACTCTAGTCGTGTCTGTTCGACGTCAAAATATTAACACACGGTGTGAGGAAGAAGAGAAAAGCGAGACGAAATAAGTATTGATAGGAAAACATTTACGTTTATTTTGTCTTTAATCACAATCTACCCCCTACTTGAGTGTTCCTGCTACATTTTGCACGATAATGGGCTTGATGTTGAGTCATTTAGAAACGAACAAATGCAAAAGCGCATACTCGTATAAGATCTTTGACAATATTTTGTAATTTTCTGGTTACCAGATGCTACAAATGCCCACAATATGGTTATGCAACAAAAACATGCAGAAAGCAGAAATCTACTTGTGGCTACTGCGGTGAAGAAGACACTCGATGTCAGAGTGCGCGAAGAGGACTGACACACTGAAATGTGTAAACACAAAACGGGAGATGCTGAGTGCCCCTGCTAGGAAAATAGCGGAATACAGGTACATCAACTGTATTGACTACGAGGGCGCCTAGAGCGTCATACATAGGTACTCAAGGTCAGACTTGCGTGTTTAATGCTTGCTGCTGACTCAGCAAAACACTGCACTAGCCTACAAACCCTCAATTTTGTTGATATCTAAACACTAGTCGCCCGCAGAAAAAATCGTGATTTAATTTTTGCAATATTGACTTGCTAATTCTGCAGATGCAAAATCATAAATCATGTATTTAACTAGGTTATAAAATGCAAGAAACTATTACAAAAGTCTTATAAATATATACGTAAAGTCTTTGCTAAAAAGACATTACGTATATATAAGACTTTTTGTTATTTTTATCTTTAAGGTTATATATAGTATTTACGTAAATTAGGTATAAAATAATGAAATCTTATTTTTTCAAGACTTTATTATAAAGTAATAAAATAGCTCATGCCACCTTTTTTTTTTTTGGGTGGGCAATTGTCAAATAACTTCTCCCGCTCTGGGCGGAGCGGGAGGGTGTGTCAGACTCTTACTGACTAAAATCCACCCTTATTCCTTCCATTGCCTGTGTTGCCAGGGGCCTCGGTAACCCTTTCGAACTTCCACGCGACCCCGGCAGGCATCGGCCCTAGTGGACCCCTACACTTGTGCTGACATCTCTTTGAGGCACGCGTGGAATACAACGCGCCGTCGACCCGGGCATGGTGCATATCGGACGGCGAGCTACCCAATGTTCATCGTCCACTAGCCAGCGCCTACGGTGGCCGAAAATCCGCCCGGCATTCCTGACGCCCAGGGCGTCACCTGCGGCGGTTAGGGGCGAGAGGGCGCGAAATTTGCTTTTTCCTACTTCGCGAGCATTACTGCTTCGCAGAAGGAGGTGACGGCTGCCCATGCCCTCTCGCTCCGTACCATGGCCTGAACCAGGGCCGGACGCGAGAGATCTCTGCCACCGATCGCCTCCACGAGGACACTGCGGTGCTCAGCCCAAGCCAGGCAGAGCTCCACCGTACGCTCCACTTTGTCCTCCGGGCGATCCACACAGTGATGACACCCGGGCGTTTGCTCCCGCCTTATCTGACACAGGAACCTCCCGAAGCTGCCGTGTCCCGTGAGGACCTACGTCAGGTGGAAGGTGAGGATGCCGTGGCGCCTAGCCACTGCTCAAAGAGCGGACTTATCGCCGCAATTGTAGCGTGCCCAGCACTGGGTTGCGACAACCGTACTCTCCATGTCGCCATGAGATCCCGGCGGAGCTCTGTCCGTAGTGACGCGATCTCTCGCGGCAACGGAGTTACGCCCCGGCGTTTCGCCTCCTCGCGCCACTCCCATACGTGCACGAAAACTTTTGCCTCCAGATCCCATGGCGGCAATCAGGCAAGGAGGCTTGCCGCCTCACCGGAGACCGTATGGTATCCCCGGACCAGCCGGATGGCCATAACCCTTTGGGCCGCGCTCAACCGGCGGGCTGGCCGCAGCGCCAGGGAACGCACCCATACAGGAGCCCAGTAAAGGGCCATGGACGGCATGACCCCCGCTTAGAGCCTCCGAGCTCATGCCGCCTGTGATACAGTTTATCCTAGTACATGCATTTAACATTATAATACGTTTGTAAATTATTTCTAAGAGTTTATGTTAATATTTTGCCAATTTGAATACTGAATAAATAATTATTGATTGGATCTGAATAAATATTTATCGTTCCCATGAACTTTCTTTGGAGGTCGGCTGTTAGCAGGGCGATCCCCTCGGGCCAGCAAATTTTAGCTTGGTTATAAAACCCATTATTCAAAATTTTAAATCGAAATTTAACGTTTGGTATTTTTGTGCCGGAACCCTGGGAGGCGATGTGGACACTATGTTATCTGACTTATCAAATATTAAAACAAATTTCGTAAATATTGGTTTAGAATTAATTTTTTTCAAATGTGAACTCTTTATTCAAAAAAATCTCTTATGGTTTGAATGATTTAAAATTCAAATTAAATTTTCTGGCACCCAACATAAAAATAGTAGACAGAAAGTCACTATGCCACCTGGGTTCTCCCATCTTTGAAGAATCTTTTCCTAATTTATTACTAACACTATTTCTAAATTTCAAAATCACGCTAAGTGTTTACTCGAAATCAGTCCTCATTATGCTCTTGTAATTCTAAAGTTTTGCCTTTTTGTCCCTTAATTTACTTATGTGCTTCGCTGTAGCCCTTTTTGGAAACATCCAAATTTGCTTTCATCATTAGACGATTTACTCAAAACTAGTTTAGAAATGATTTTAAATATACAGCTCAATTAACCATCTTGGTTACAAGCATCCCTCTCTATTCTGTTTGGCGGCTTAGGAATCTGCAAAATTTCGAATGTTGCTTCTCCGAGTTTTTGATTATTTTTTTTTCGATTTTTTTTTTATTTTTAGACTTGGCGTGCTATGGGTGTACAACAAAAATGTTGTCCACCCATAGCACGCCACGTCTCATTGGTAATATCCTAAGGGCTTTGCCCACAAACTATGAGACTGCGGGCTTGGAGGATGCCAAGAATGCTTTTAAAATTGCTTGCCCGGGTAAAGAATTTCCAGACAACCCAAAATCTCAAAGGAGCTGGGACGATATTTATTGCGATTTAACATACAAATCGATTCTGAGCCGCATTTCAGGTCATTATTTGCGGAAATCGCGAAACGTCTACTTGATCCATGCAGTCTATAGAATGGGACCTCGTGAGTCCCTTAGAAACAAATTCAAAGAAATTAATTTCTTTTTATATCTTAGAAAGTATTTTATTTGTTTGCAAAACTAGAAGTGATTTTCATAACATAAATACACGTAGTAAACATGAAATTGTTATAAGTACCCAAATTTAGATTAACAAAAACAAGCAAATCATTTGTTATCAACAGTATCCGCTTTTATAACAAGTTGCCAAAGTCGGTTACAGAACTTATCGATGGAAAATTCAAAACCCATATCAAACGTGTCCTTATCAAAAACGCATATTATAAGATTAAAGACTACGTTGAAGACAAGGAAGTTTGGCAATAATTCCATCTGCACATGTGGCTTCCCTGGTACCTCATAAACGGCATAACTATGTAAATGTCTATTAGCTGCTCTCAAATTACGATGTTTATTTATTTATTTATTTCTATACATAGTTTTTTGACACAATATTTTCTTTATTTGACATTATGTACCTACAATTTTGATATCACTATTTATTAGTAGCTTTGTGGACAGAATGTAAATTCAGACTTGTTACTTGTAATAGCAAACATGTCATTTGGTTTAAATAGGTTTTTATTTTTATTGTTTTATTTATATTTTACAAAGATTCTTTGTAAAATCTTGTAAATTGTATTGTATTGTATTAAATTGCAACAATAGACTAGATTTGTAGAGCATTTATTTTTTGTTAAATACCTGGTACTTCTTGACAGGCCTACACTGTTCTCCCATACATATTAACACTGTGATTTGAAAACATTGTAAAAGCCAATTATTTTTAAAAGAGTAACCGTGGAGTTTCTTGCTGGTTCTTCTCCATAGTAAACGACCAATTGGAACCATGCATCTAGCTTCTGACGTTTCATAAGGGCCCATGTAGGTTTTTGCTGCGGAGTTTGTTGGCTACTTCTTCTTCCCAGCTAAAGCACTAGGAAGTGGCGAAGGGTGGGCGTTTTGGGGGACTATCTTATGTAATTTTGACGTTCGAAAAGTGCTGATCTTCAGCCTAGTTTGAATAAATGACTTTTGATTTTGATTTTAATTTTTTTGATTTTTGTGAAATAAAAATATTTTGATTTTTATGTAACTGGTGACCGAAAAGCTTTCTCGTGCAACGCATCAGCATTGCAATTCAGTGAGGAAATGCCGCCAGCATCCTCGGTACAAAGCCTCGAGGGCCTTTTTTAGGTTTAAGTCAGTTTTAATTTAATTTAGTTAATATTAATAATCATCTTATATTTGGTTATGTAAATAAACAATTAGTGATTACATTTCTGTTATAAATTCAATTAGACGACAAAAATAAAATTCTATGTAAAATTATCCTTCGTGCAACCATACTGATTATAATTAAACAAACGAACAGTACTCAAAAAACCTCTCAATCAAAATAATTAATTAACTTTTCACTAAAACATACACACGCACACGTATCTAAAAGATCCACAGCAAACAAACTAAATGCTCCTGTAACTCGCGCCGTGGAAACGAAGCAAAACTCTACTCTTTGACTTGGAAACAAATAGTTAATTACCTAGAGAGCTCGTTAGGCATGGATTGTGCCAAAGTTGCCTCTACTTTTTACAGTGCAGCCTTAAGTTCGCGGGATTTTAAACGAACCAAGAAGCGTCTCGTTCTACTTACGACGATTTTTTAGACTACCGTTGTAGTGAATGGAATGCTTGAGAAAATGGAGGTGACTCGCGGTGAATGGAGTTTTGTCTCGGTTAAAAGAATTAGTGGTTAAAAAGGAATTTTGGTTATCTATTTTGGGTAATATTGGGGATGTAAATTAGGTGCTATTTTTAGGGAACTGATTGGCTGATTGATTGGAACCTGATTGGATTGGGGACCTTGCTAATGAACATGAGACGAAGCTATTTAGCAAAACAAGGACTTTATTTTTTTAAAATAAAATGTAATAAAATACAAACACAAAGTGACTCAGGTAAAGAATGAAATGAATATCCTTTGATTTAAAGAGGTCAAGGAATTGGCCCTCAACAAAACAGCGGCAAGGTGCTGCACCCTCAAGGGCAGCAGCGTAACCCTCATGTTTAAAAAGGATCGAATGTCACTTTGTCCCTCCACAGCAACATTTCTTTTTTATTCAGAGAGTGGGCTCAACTCATACAATTCAAGTACATACATTCGATATCGACACGAAAAGAAGAAGAAGAATTCAGTTAGTTCGTAGACAGAAGTAAATACTACTCGTAGTAGTTCTGCGAACAGTAGACCTCGCGAGCACAAACTTTTTTGCAACAATATTAATATGCCAGTAAATTTATTTAAACCGGGATATTTATTTTTATTTATTAAAACTTTATGCACAAGTAAAAAAAATAATACCGTACAAAGGCGAACTTAATGCCTGAGGCATTTTCTTCCAGTCAACCTTAGGGTGATGCAGAGCATGGCAGGCATGCTCAGCTCATGCTCATTGCATGGCCTAACCTACATGCCTGACCTACATACATATGAACAGAATAAACTTTGTCAGGAGAAATAACGATCGGTAGTGAAGAAATAACGATCAGTAGAGGAGAAAACGAATCCAGCAAAATATCAGCGCTGGGATGTTTCTGCCAACTTCTTACGCATATGTTCACGTGCCTTCAGTTTAAAAGACAACCGACTAGTCGCCGTCCTGATGTTCAGAGAGAGCGCATTCCAAAGAAAGACAGCCTGGACAAAGAAAGAAGAGTGAATGAAACCAGAGCGGTGAGAAGGACATCGAAGAAGACGATTGTTGGTGGAACGAAGATTTTCACTATGGGCAGAGCACATGTATTGAATATGGGAAGTCAGGTAAGAAGAAGAAGTGGGTTTGTTGAGAATAGAGAACAATATAGAGAGAACCCTCACCTCTCTGCGCTGACGAATGGGTAACCATTTTAGAAGCACACGGTGTGCGGATACATGGTCATACTTACGAAGATTGAAAACGAATCGAATGCAATTATTGAGAAGTCGGTCAAGTTTATTGAGGAGATTTGCATTCAGGTCATAGTAACACACATCACCATAGTCAATTATGGGAAAGATTAGAGACTGTACAAGCATTGCCTTTATGTGTGATGGGAGAATATTTGTCAACCGATAGAGCGACCGCAACGTTCCGGTGACTTTTTTACTAACAGTCGTCACCTGCTTTCGCCAGTCAAGACAAATGTCGACATGCAGACCAAGATCTTTAACATCGGAGCTAAACGGAATGACTGAGTTGTCAAAGATTACATGTGGCAAAGATAAGCCATTCAGCTTCCTTATACTGTGGGGGCTCCCTGTTATGATAGCCTGACACTACCGTTACCGACTATTTACTGTTTTTTTTTTGTTTTATAAACGTCCTATAATACTTATCGCTAGATAGCACGCATGAGTCAACATAGAAATTTCCCGGTCGGCGTGCCACACACGACAGCACCCATATTTAAAAACATGACTACGGTCAATAAGTCAAATTGTGCGTGTCGGACCACGAACAATGAAGGTTTCCGTAGTTGGATGCATTTATCCTAAAAACAAACTTAACACAAAAACATGTTCTCCCACAGAGAACATGGTTTTCAACTACAATATTATGTTTGTTTTTGGATTGATATACGTCATGGTCAATTCTCTAACTGCAAATGTAAGTTGGTCGACCATTACTCGTTAACTTGTAAAACCCAACCCTTAGCTGTGATAGTTTTCCTTTTAATTTCATAATATGTACTACTGCCTACTACTACTTTTGTTTTTCAAGATTTTAGTTTACCAATTTGTAGACGTGATTAATATGCCATATGCCGCCCATGCCAAATTACAGATTTCTAGTACTAAGAGTTCACTCCTGAACCTCTGCCAATTATAACCTATGTTTTAATTGGCAGAAGTAATGCTATAGCCTAGTTTTGTGATGAGAAGGTGGTCCCACGTGCTCCATCAATCCCTACCTAGTAGTTAAAGGGCCGATTCCACTGGTAGAAATCTAAAAGTGAGCACACTGCATTTTAAGGAGCTATTCTGCGCATTACGTCGAATGGGTATTCGACGTAATGCGCAGAATAGCTCCTCATTAGATCTTTAAATTTATATGAGACCAACATAAAGTTACTACCTATCAAATAAAAAAGAACCATCGAAATGAGATCTTATAAGGCGGAAATATAAGTAACCCTTTGTGCCCCTTTTTAGAGGAAATACCCCTCCAATCAAAAATCCCAGAAGACAAAAAAAATATAAAATCGTAAAAACTGTATACCAAGTTTAATCCAGATCGTTCGTAAAATACGACCTGTAGAGGACTACCAACAAACTGACAGAGGAAAGCAAATTTTGCCAGACTTGAAGGAGAGACGGCTCGCTCGCTCGGTTAATAAGCAACGCTCAAAGCAACATTAAAGTAAACCATTCAAACATACTTGACACATATACCTTTACATACTTGAAAACCAAATAGTCGGACACTGAACCAAAACATCGAATAGATTAGCATGAAAACCGGTCTTCCACCTCATAAATTAAAAGAGCAACTAAATGAGCATCGAAATACAGATCCTTTGTGGTAATTCAAAAAGGAATTGTTTCTGACATATCATATTTTGAAGGCGAACATCCCAAATTATACAGCGCTGGTTCACAAAGAGAACACATCCGATGCAGTAAGTACCTTTGAACCAAAAGGGTGTATGGTCGTGTTTTAAGTCGCATTAGAAGAAACAAAGGGACCCAGAGCATATGTTATAGTGCTTTTATTACACCGCTTATGGGCCAAATGTGCGCCATATTGGTTTATTTATCTTTTTCTTACTGTGATATTTAGTAGGATTTTTTCTTGGAAATATGTGCTTTTTCATACAAGCAGATTTCGTGAAGTTTTATGAACTGTGTTAGTTGTATTTCATGGTTCGGAGAAATTTTAATTCAGCAGTTTTTTTATATGCCGGGAGCCTTTGAGAGTCATGTATTGATTTAATGAGTGAGTGAGCTCAGAGCTCGAAAAAGACATGTTTGCTAAAGGGTATATAGGTTTGGGCATACTAAAAGTCATAACTTTACTGACTAATAATCATCGACTGTTTCAGTCAGACAATGAAAATCCTCAGTTTCGACAACTGCAGGATGGGAAGTTCTACTGAATTCCATTTGTTTGAACATTCATTGCAGTTGCTTCACACAGTATTCATTTTATAGTCTCATATCAGAATATCCAGAAAAAACAATTTAAAAGCGGTGTTGGTAGGCTAATATATGCGACGTAAGATTCACTATATATTATTCATAGAGACGCACGCACGCTTGCTTCGTCTGAATACGTCGGCGTGCGCCTTTATTGCCAGACCGAAATGTGTTTATATACGCTTTGTCTCCGCGAAACTCTTTTATGTTCTGTTTATGGGATTCAGGATTGATCTGGTTATTTTAAAACTAGTCTTCCTTGTTTTTCTAGTGTTTGAGATTTAATAAGGGTCGTTACGGAGGGTGGTTTCTCTCTTTTGAGAACATTTTTTGATGTTAATATTGATTTTTGTAAGAAGCATCTTCAAGATAAAGATTTTATATTGGCAAGTTACGAAATACCTGTGTAAGATACTTGTTTTTTGACAAAACAATTTACGATAGTCTAGATATTCTTCGAGCCAATCACAAAACATATTGTATAAAAAGTTGCCTAACAACACGACACAAGTTTGGTTTTTCATGAATACTTAAATACGCCTGCGGCTACTAAAAAAACACAAAAATAAAAGGCAGTAGAAACTGGATGGCAACGATAGATGGAAATAGAAACAATCAATCCTCTTCTAATGCTTTCAAAAGAACAAATAGTGTACAATGAAAAACAGTGATTGCCCACTTAAAATTCATCAGCAAACTTCGATGCTAGGAACATTTTCTGGGGCAAATAATAACAAAAAGACTTTGGCCTGGATTTTAATGCTAGGGATGTGCAGAAATAAATTCACGAAGATTTTTCAGCGGACGCGGCGGGACTGCGTAATTTGTATGCTGCGTAGTATCGGGGTTCCGTATGTATTCCGGTGGTGTAAAGTCAAATGTTAATGTTTCATTTTGAGATAGGTTTAACGAATAAAACTCAAACTCAAACTCAAAGCATTTATTTCAAACAACACTTTTGAATTGTCAAGGGGTCAGTCGGTCACTAAGAAAAATGAAGCTAGTTGCCCATTCCAAAGCGTAGTAGGTACCTATGGAGAAGAACGGGCAAGAAACTCCGCGGACACTCTTTTAAATCAACGTATTATGGTTACAAAATATTGTTTACATCATTCATTTTGAAATTATAATACATGTAAAAACAATGCAAAACTTAAAAGCATCCGTAATAAAAAGATTAACAAAAAAAAAGCAATTCAAAAATTAAAATAAGCCGTGGCAGCTAAGAGATGACCAGTCTATACTGACGGCGCCCGTTCACGAACATGACGCATGGATTAGCACCATTCAGCTCAACCATTTTGAAGGGAGCTAAATGATCCAACACACGCGCCACCATCAGCGAGACATTAGAGTGAGCACGACATACTCCCAGCCACCAGGGCACATTCAAGTCAATGAAAGACGTATCCAGTAAATGGCAGCTTTATAGTACATAGTACTCACATAACAATGTGCTGTGCAACTATACAATACTAAGTGACTGAATTTATACAATGCAAAGATAGTTTTTGAAATCTACAGCAGCTCCAACACTATTTTCAAATGCTAATCAATTAGTTTTTGCGCCCTTGTGGAGCAGGACCAGCATTGAGCCAAGCATTTTTATCAGCGATTTAATCCCCCAACCTATAATATGCTTGGCTGCATAGTATGCGTTTTATACAAGATTTGAATTTTGTTTCATTCAGTTGACGTATGTGGGGAGGTATTTTATTGTAACATTTTAAACAGTATCCCATGAAAGATGAGTCTACTTTAGCCAGCCTGCAACGTGGTTGAACTAATTGGTCCCTATTTCTAGTGATACAATTGTGTATTTCACCTCTTTTACTAAAAAGATGTTTTTTCCTTACGTACATGATGTTTTCATAGATATATTGACAAGGTATCGTTATGATGTTATGGCCATATATGGCTCTGATGGCTCTTTTCTGCAGAATAAAATAGACTCGATGTCTGCAGCCCGTCCTCATAGTAAAATACCGTATGACATAATACTATGAAAGTAACTAAAATATACTTGCCGTGCGGTATTTACATCAGTAAATTGACGGATTTTTCTCACAGCATATGCTGTTGAACTTAGCCGTCCTGCAAGGGAAGTTAAATGAGGCCACCATTGAAGCCTTGGGTCCAGCGTAATCCCCAGTAACAGTTTTATCGACCAATTCTAGTTTCTCTTGATTCAATACTATCTCACAAATACTACTTTTGACATTTGGTAAAGATCTTATGCACTTAGTTTTTCTCATTTAATACTAAATTATTAGCAGTGAACCAATTTTTGACCTGCATTAGGGCGTTATTTACGTCGTCAAAATTTGATGAACGTCTATTAATTTTAAAAAAATAAGGAAGTATCGTCAGCAAATAACACCATTTTGGTTGGGTTTTTAACAAATAGGGTAGATCATTAAAATACTAAAAAGAGGAAAGGACCCAATATCGAGCCCTGAGGTACGCCCATTTCTACTTTTAAGCCGTCCTGCAAGGGAAGTTAAATGAGGTCCCCATTGAAGCCTTGAGTCGAGCGTAATCTCCAGGAAAACAGTTTTATCGACGAATTCTAATTTCTCTTGATTCAATACTATCCCACAAATACTACTTTGACATTTGGTAAAGAAAATCTTATGCACTTAGTTTTTTTCCCATTTAATACTAAATGATTAGCAGTGAACTAATTTTGGGCCTGCAATAGCGCGTTATTTACGTCGTCAAAATTTGACGCACGTCTATTAATTCGTCAGCAAATAACACCATTTTGGTTGGGTTTTTAACAAATAGGGTAGATCATTAAAATACTAAAAAGAGGAAAGGACCCAATATCGAGCCTTGTGGTACACCCATTTCTACTTTTAAGCCGAGTGAATTGACACAATTTATTTGAACTTGCTGCTTGTCTATCATTTAAATAAGATTTTACTACTGCAGAGTTTTACACCTCATTCCCCGCCGCGGGCCTGAGGTGGCCCACGATGGCGGGCCAACATCAGCCGGGGATCGCGGAAGTCGCATAAGATCCTATGATCCCCGATGCAAGTGTGGGAGGGGAACACCGAGGTGGTTTTTAGTCAGTAAGCGTCTGACAGGCCCCGCCCCAGGGCGGAGGACATCCATGAGGATATTCCACCACGGAACAAAAAAAAGGTAATCAGATCTTTACTGGTAACCCAACAGTGTTAATTAAATGATTTTTTTATTTCTGTACACACAAAGCACTTAATAGAGACTGCGCTGTTACTGGTAACTTTGCTTTATATTATTAAAATATACGGAACTTTTCCACCATCCACCGCTTCACTCGTCCCCAAACTATGGAGCGTCCGTCAGCCGCGGGTCGGACCGTCAAATCCTGCTATAAATATGCCCACGAGCTCATTTATATCCTGCACTCTTATTATTTGTTTACTGATTTAATTTATAACATGTAATTCCCACTGTTAATAAGGTTTATTTTACATAATTAGGATATGTGCTTGCAAATCGATCTATGCCGTGGAAAATTGGTTAGTAAGGAATTAATAACACTATTAAAAGACCGTCATCACAAGTAACTGGAAGATATTAAATCAATGTATCAATCATTTATTTTCTGGCAAATAGGCCCATAAATAGCATATAATACAAACATTTTAAATTGCAAAATGAATGCATATTCAATACTGATGATACACCAAATACTGACCAGTTTGGCGGCGTGTTGCGCTGTGTGGGGTCACGTAACCACAAAAACCACAGTCCACCATTTCCATATTACTAATCTTCCATCTTGTTCAATCCACTACGCTTTCACATAATGATTTAAGCTATTGAATAATGGATATGACTGACATCATTATTTCAATTGTTCTATGACTTAACATTTTAGCTGTACTAATCTAACACGTTGAGTTATTGTCCTTACTTGATATACTCGTACCATATTATTATATTATGTATTTATTATTAATTTATTAATTTCAGATAATAATTAAAAACACAAAGCATTTCTAGTTAGTGAGTTTCGTTGAACTAAGCTAACATCCCCGCTTCATCCAAAGACAAAACAAACTCCAGTCTAACAGTGTCTGCACACATGTTTTACTTTCAGTGAACAAACATCCCTCGCAAGAACTAGCAACCAGCTGCCCAATAACAGCAATATAAATCCCAACTACTTCACTTAAATTGTCCGTTAAAATCAAGCTGGAACAACAATAGTTCACACCACTACAATAAAAGTTAAATAAAGGCCTGGCGGCCACTTGCCTCCGGAAATCCATTCGTTGAGGCCGCAGGCTCTAATTTCCTGTTCATGGCCAGGCCGCATAGAAAACGTGATTCTTTGCGAGGTGCCCTGTACTGTGTGGAGTAGTACGAGTTAATGGTGTTGAAAATATGCCGTTTTGTTAAGGGTTTATGCAGTTAAATCGTTTTAATTTGAGGAGGGAGAGTGATTATTTTCATTATTGATTGTAAATGGAAGAAAACAAAAATTGATCTATTCATACATTTATCTATATAACATATACTGGTGATTTAGATCAGCATGGCATAGTCACTAAGAGATCTCAATATTGTCTTTATTAATTCAAATAATACACAACCATATTCAAGGAGCATTCGATGACTACGTACATGCTACGAAAATGCTACGCTACTTCGTAGCAGTATAGTCTGCTACGCCGCGCCGTAGCCGTAGCACTGTCCTTTTTTCCGTAAACATAATATTTGTCAAATATAATGTTACGAATAGCTAGCCAGTTTTAATATTATAATCTATAAACTCTAACGAGTATAAAACACACCCTATAAAAGTTGAATTTACATACTTGTCTTAAGAACAAACAAGAGATAGAAAAATACCTATATTATATTTAACAAAGTAACAAAAACCTCCCCGTGGGCTTTTCACGAACCGGAAATTAGTATCTTCAGGCGTTTCTCATGAAAAGCCGGGGGCGGTCCCGGAAGTGAGGAATTTCCCGCGGCCCGAGTGGCCAATGGTAATGTGCCGAATTGATTGGTGCCATATTAGTGAGTGTTCCCAGTGTTTTTTAACAGTGCTTGTATTACTTATTCGTTTTACTACAACTATTTACCTTACTAAGTAGTATTTAGTTAGTAAATAGTTAAGTACCAATACTATTATATATATTTGAATGGAAGTTACGTTCAAAAAACAGTGTGTTAATCAATAACAGTCATGAACCAAATTTAAACTTCCTAGGACCCGCAATGGATTTCTTTAATAAAAGAAAATGACGACTACTTAAATCTTACTATTTTTAAGTTACAGTTTACACTTAAAAAAATCGAGTAACGATTGCAACATTGACATTACACCATTACATTATTTCAAACTCAAACTCTCAAACTCAAAGCATTTAAGTCAATTAAACCATTTACAGGCACTTTTAAATTGTCAAAGAGTTAGTCAGTCAGATACGAGTATATGAAATAGGTGCCTATTCCAAAGCGTAGTAGGTACCTTTGGAGAAGAATGGGCAAGAAGTTCCTTGGACATTCTTTTAAATTATATTGTTACAATAAATTAGTAACATCATGTTGAATTTATAATTATATATCAACATTTTGAGGTGAGCTAAATGTTCCAACACACGCGCCACCATCAGCGAGACATCTAAGTGAGCACGACATACTCTCAGCCGCCAGGGCCGGGTAATATGTCTTTCATTGACATTCAAGTCAATGAAAGACATACTACCCGGTAAATGGTTGCTCTATAGTTCATACCACCTTTTTTTTTTTTTTTTTTTTTTTTTTTTCTTTAACTTCTCCCGCTCTGGGTGGAGCGGTGTGTCAGACTCTTACTGACTAAAACCCACCCGTATTCCTTCTTGTTGCCTGTGTTGCGGGGGCCTCGGTGACCCATAAGTACCTTCCCGCGACCCCAGCAGGCATTGGCCCTAGTGGACCCCTACTATGTGCTGACGACATCTCTTTGAGGCGCGCGTGGAATACAACGCGCCGTCGACCCGGGCCTGGTCCTTACCGGACGGTGAACTACCCATTGCTCACCGTCCGCAAGCCCGCGCCTACGGTGGCCGGAAATCCGCCCGGGATTCCCGACGCCCTGGGCGTCTCCTGCGGCGGCTAGGGGCGAGAGGGCGCGAAACTTGCCTTTCCCTCAACCGTCCCGCCTCCTCCTTCGCGAGCATTACTGCTTCGCAGAAGGAGGTAGTTCATACCACCTTACCATCTGGCCAAATACTGTCTCTTAAGATACAGGCCTCCTAGTTTATGCTTTGTTTATATAGATTTTTTGTTAAACAATTATGTATCATTTCAGTACAGCTATCACTGTGTTCAACCTGTGTCTATGTACGAGTATTACTTTGGATAAATCAACATTATTATTATTAATACATAGTTCTCACACCTGAGCTATGCAATTATATAATACAAAGAATATTGAGTTCACAAAATGCAAAGATAGTGTTACAAACTTCAGCAGCTCCAACAGCATTTAATTGTTATTAGATTAGTTGTAGTTCTAAAGTAGCACCAGCATTGAGCAAAGCATTCTTATCAGTTTTATTCTTTTGCATCTTCTAGTCGTACAAACGCAGGCTTACGAGCACCCCTACGTCGTCTTACTGGTCAATATAATAATCTCTTCCAAAATGTTGACATCTTCGCTTTTCCAGCTAATCAATTTAGAGGCCTTGTTCATGGAACTATTTTGGATATTGCTCCGTAATATTTTTGAGTCTTAGAATGTTCATAATTTCTTGTTTTTCTTTTTTATTTGCATGCCTGTTTAATGTTTAGTTATATCATTAACACATAATGTAATTTAATTGTACCAATCTAAATGTAAGCGCACATCGCATTAATTTTATAATTTGTCTTTATAATATGTGGAAAATGTCGTGGGTTAAACATTTACTCACTTTGTAGCTCAAATTTTGTGTAATACTTTAATGTGTAACCGTTTATTTTCCCAAATAAATAAAATAAAATAAATAAATAAATCAGCGATGTAATCCCCCAACTTATAATATGCCTGCCTGCATAGTATGCATTTTATACAAGATTTGAATTTCTTTTTATTCAGTTGAAGCAGGAGGTATTTTATTGTAACATTTTAAACAGTACCCCATGCAAGACGAGTGTACTTTAACTAGTCTGAAACCTGGTTGAACTGATAAGTAACTAGTAATCTGTGTCTGTATCTAGTAATTTAATTATGTCTTTTACCTCTTTTACTAAAAAGATGTAATTTTTTCTTACGTATATGATGTTTTCATAGATATATTGACAAGGTACCACCATGGTGTTAATATCCTTAAACTGTGGAGATTATATTATATATGACTCCGATGGCTCTTTTCTGCAGAATAAAAATAGACTCGAAGTCTACAGTCCATCCTCAAAGTAAAATACCGTAAGACATAATACTGTGTAAGTAACTAAAATAGACTAACCTCACGGTATCTACATCTGTAAATTGACAATTTTTTCGGACAGCATTATGCTGCTGATCCATTGCATTGTAGCCTTGATTCGAGCGTGATCCCCAGGGAAACAGTTTTCTCGTCGAATTCTAGTTTTTCTTCTATCTTACAATGACTACTTTGGGTAAAGAAAATCTTATGCTTAGTTTTTTTCCATTTAATATTAAATTATTGATGTGAACGTCTTATTATGAACGTCTATTTACCTTAAAAATTAAGGAAGTATCGTCAACAAATAACACAATTTGTGGTTGTTTTTTTTAATAAATGGGATCATTAATATACACTAAAAAGAGGAAAGGTCCCAATATCGAGCCTTGTCGAACTCCCATTTTTACTTTCAAACCGAATGAGTTAACACCATTTATTTGAAATTGCTGATGTCTATCATTTATATATGATTTTACTAAACTGAGAGCTGAAGATTCAACTAGACATAGAGTAGTGGTGGTCCAGTGGTAACGGCCACGACTTACGAGGTGTACGTCGTAGTCTCGAACTCAGACAGGCGCTTTACTTTATGTAAATTATTACACCACCTCTGCTCTCAAAACGGTGAAGGAAAACATCGTGAGGAAACCGGCATGTCCTAGAACCAAAAATTCGAAGACATGTGACATCTACCAACCCGCACTGGGCCCGCGTGGTGGGTTACGGCCCAGTCCCTCTCACAGAGAGGAGGCCTGTATCCCAGCAGTGGGAACAAACATTATAGGCTGATTATGTTAAACCGAGAGCAAGTTTTGCAAGTCCGTAATGCTTAAATTTCAAGAATAAGGTTTCGTGATCGACGCAATCAAATTGCCTTGGAAAGGTCACAAAATATTCCAATGACGTATTGGGCCTCTTCCCACGCGTCAAAATGTGTTTTAATAAGGCTATACCGGCGTCGCGTCGGTCGTACAATGCCCTTTGGTGAAACCATACTGGATCGTGAGGGATTTTATTCGTGTTAAAATGATTGAGATTTATGTATGCTTAAAATTTAATTCAATCGGGCTGGCTTAAACGTTCGCCCTTACTAAATCATAACAGATTGAGAGTTTCATAATAGTATTGCTTATAAATACAGTACAATCAATACAGTAGAATAAAATCACTTGTAAAAGCTCCTAAGTGTATACGTTATGCCCATGACTGTTCTTAGTAGTCAAGTCAGTCTTCGCTGTTCGTTTGCAAAATACAAAAGTACGAGTACCTCTAAAATCATATTAAACCATCCTTTTGGCACTAAACTACAGTCGTCTTAAAGGCGTCTGTGCCAAACTAAAACAAAGGGAGACGGTAGTTCTTAAGGAATTCTTCACAATAGCGTGTCTCGAGTCAAGTAATTAATTATTTCAGAACTGAATAATTTGAACTCACGCCACGGGATTAAGTTAAGAGCTTTGTCGAAGTAAACGGTAGTAAAAACGGAGGAAATTAGTTTTATTGAGGCAAGTTTGATATTTAATTACTCAATAACATTATGCCAACATTCCCTGATCGGACAAAGACAGAGATGTAGAGCACACCTACATTTAAAAGGTTATGTTTAAGTCACATAAGTAATTATAGGGGATATTGCCACCAGCCCCGCAAAAATCCAAATTTACACGGATAATTTCCTAACAAAATAA
This sequence comes from Atethmia centrago, assembly GCA_905333075.3. Classification (NCBI taxonomy): domain Eukaryota; kingdom Metazoa; phylum Arthropoda; class Insecta; order Lepidoptera; family Noctuidae; genus Atethmia; species Atethmia centrago. Next base: position 2,149,898 of record HG995370.1, read on the forward strand.
TTAAAACAATTTTACTTTACGCTATAAGCTAAGGTTTATAAAACTATTTTAACCATAACTTAAATTCGTCAAAATGAAACGATGTAATTTTCCTGCGCCTTCAAATATCTTACTCAAATACCTTTACATTTTCACTTAAAGTAGTAATTCCTAAAAATCCATGTATTCATCTAAGCCACTAAATCCCAAGAATCTCGACTCCAACGCACAGGAGGGTCATTGATCAATACAAGCCATTTCACCAGCATTCGCAAGCCAGCCGCGTACCCTCACAATGTACAGAGCTACAACACCACACTACATGGCCGTACTACATAAATCACTCTTATTTTTGTCGGTTAATACTCTTCGAACTTCCCTGAATAGTGCTAAGTCGTAAATAGATTTATATTTGAACTACTTTTCGAGAAAATTCTTGTTCTTTTTATCCGCAAAACATTCCAGATTGATTTGTATGCAATTGTAAATTGTAAATTGACAAGATTGTATTCGATATTGTCCTTGGAGTGCATCCATGTCTTATAAGGGTTCCGTAAGAAAAGAATTGCAATAGATTATACTTTCAGTTTGTGAGACTGATGTCTAACCAGCAAAATACGAGTGGCAAATCTAAGTGACTAGTTAGTAGACAATTGACATATAACTCTTGTCCCACAATTATTTTTAATTACTATTTATACTTGATGTATTCGATACAAAACAAGTATATCAAAACTGGATAATTAACCTGCCATGTGCTAAGCTCGAAATATAATTATTTCGACCAAAACTGCAGGCATAGCAACTATTGAAATATTCAAGACTATTTAACTAAAGCCAATTTCTGGCATTAAATTCGAGCAGTATTCATCAAACGACTGCGACAAAGTTCCACTTAGATATTGTGAATTCCTTCAGTTTCAATATTCATTGTGACTACAATACGTCTTTGGAAGTTCATCCTGTTTCTTTGTTTCAGATTTTTGTCTGAAAGTCTTTGAAAGCTTTCGTTCAAAGATTAGGTATAATTCATTTATACTACGGCGGCTTCATGGTTTTGTTTAATTTCGCAGAATTTTGACTCGGTTTCCGAGAATCTTCTTAATATATTTCGCAGAATCTAAAATTAAATAGTATTTGTAATACAGAAATAGTAGTAAGTAAACAGCTTATCAAACTCGTGTGCTTGTATTTTCAATGTAATCTGGGCAAAGAGGATTTATTTACGGTATATATATAAATTCACCTAGAAGATGAAGTTGTGCGTCACATCATTTCAAAACGACAACAGCAAGTTGTTATTTTAACACATCACTAAAACAAAATACATATTCCCGTATTTTGAGAACGGTCGCATTATAATTTAATTGGTCTTACCGTTTTAATTAACAATAAACAATAATAATAATCTCAGTCTCAATCTGTCAAAACTACCTATAGTTTACATATTTTTTTGACATTGATTGTTGCTGAGATGTGATTGACACTACATTTTGATCTTTTTTAAACACGGCAATTGGCCTTCAGATTAACGCAACAAATAAATCTAACCAAAAGCATCAGAATTAAGTATTTAACTAGTCTGGCCATAAATACTGTTAAATAAAAACTTTAATTTTTCCGCTCTTAAATTATTTTGAGTAAAGAGTTGTTTTAAAAAAATATTTCGATTTCCCGCCATTTCACATTTTCTTAATTATCGTGTTTATTATCAAATTACAATATGGAATGGCGTGTTAAAGAACATAGGATTGCAGTAATTGCCTTGCTAAAAGTAGGGAAGGGAGCCGTCGGTCATATTCAAGACACTTCAAAAGCTTGGCATCAGCCGTATGTCCGTATCGTACTATCAACACATATCACATATACCAACACTTCCTCTATTGAAGACCATAAAAGATGGGGGTGACCGCGTGCTGTTAGAACTACAAAGTCTGTGCAATGCTGTTCAAGCTAGAATTCGCCGAAACCCTATTAGGAAACAAAAAATCTTATCGCGAGAAATGAAGATTCCCACTAGGACTCTGTCGCGTATAAAAAAACTAGACCTCGGCTCGGCGCTTGTCGTCGACATAATACCCTAAATTAATCCCTACAGTTAAAGCAAGTGGATCGATCAAATTGCCTTTTGTCCCGATACGCAGGTGAAAGGCACAGAAATATCCTTTTTACTGATGAAGAAAAAAATCACGATTGAAGAGCACTACAACAAGCAAAATGACAAGGTGTACGCTCACAGTTCTAAAGAAGCCGCCCAAGTGGTTGGAAAGGTACAACGTGGTCGTCATCCTGCGTCAGTAATGGTTTGGTCTTATCAAGGAGTCACACCGCTTCATTTTTGTAAAAAAGGAGTGAAGACTTGGTCAGTGGGTCGTCGACTTCAGCCAAAGTGTATCAAGAGACCGTCTTGATTGTGTTAAGAAACCTCTCAGCAATATACATTTTAAAAATATACCGTGGACTTTCCAGCAAGACTCAGCACCTGCAGGGCTTACATGACAAGCGCGAGAACGCTCTTTTTCTCGATTTGTTGAAATTTGTCTACGATTCTGACGTCATCCAAATGCCTAACATGAACGCTATCCTCGAGTAAACTCGAGAAAGGCACTTCGATAGTCTTTATCTCGCGACGAGAGACCGATGTAGCAAATTATTAAAAACAAATCATTTTTATTATAGCGTCATCGGCTCATTCATTCATTTACACGTGGAATTAGTATGTACTATAATGAAATTATATCCACCTGTTTTAATATATGTTAATTTTTTTCTGTAACCAACTTTTTTGATTATTAAATATTTTTCTATGGCATACCGAAATGAAAATACAAAATGACGGAAATGAAAATGAGTGAGCCATTTTTGGTTGGGGCAAAACCCGTAGCATCGCGGCATTGACATGCGAACCGCGTTACCGACACGCTCACAGCGTCACCGACATGCTAAAAGCACCTCTCGACATGCAATCTTCGTCACCATTATGATAACCAAGTCACCGACATATTAACTGCGTCATCAACAAGCTAACCAAGTCACCGACGTTCTAACAGCGTCACCGATATGCTAACCGCACCGCCGACATGCTAACAGCCTCACCGAAACGCTCAACGTGTCACCGACATGCTAACAGCGCCACTGATATGTTAACCACGTCACCAACATGCCAATCAAGTCACCCACATGCTAATCAAGTCACCGACATGCTAACAGCGTCCCCGACCTGCTGGCTGTGTCACCGACATGCAACAGCATAAATTTCATGCTAACCGCGTCACCGCCATGTTAACCTCGTCACCGACCTGCTAACCGCGTCACCGATATGGTAACCGCATCACCGACAAGCTAACCGCGTCAGCGACATGCTAACCACGTCGCCGACATGCCAACCACGCCGCCGACGTGCTAATGTGAAGTGTTGCATTAGACTGGCGGGCGTCGCGCAGCGGCCTGTGTACTTGTATACGCATTTACGAGTATATACATATATATGTTATTCCAAAGTTTTAAGTTTTCACTTCTGTCGTCCACATGAATGGATGTTTTTTTTTTTTGTATTATAATTTTGTCTACTCTTCTCGTCGTCAAAATCGAGGATGACTAAATACGAGTAAATACGACTAAATGACAGAAGAATAGGCGATTATCTCGTGTTGAATCGTCAAAATTCGATATAACTTAGGTGCCATGTTAGGGTCTGACGAAAAAACATCAAGTTTGACAGAACGAGTCGAGTATTTTGTATGGCAGCGCTGTCAGAAAACGAGAAAATTGACAGAAATGGACAAGAATTACTCACGCGAGAGTGCGTAATTCTCGTGTGTGTCATGTTAGCCCTACTGGTCACAAGCACACGCTACGAACCGCACGAACTACCCAAGCCTGGCTCGAAACCAACGTTCCAGGCTTTATAAGAGCTGAAGACTGGCCCTCGTCTAGCCCAGATCTGAACCCTTTAGTCCAAAAATTATGGTCTGCTCTAAACGACACGCCAACATTGTGTCTCTTAAGAAATCACTGGAGCAAGCAGTGGCTAAATATCCCATGGAAACAGTCCCAAGAACAAACATAACATTGTAATTGAAAAGCATGTTCCCCATACAATCCAACTGCAAATGTAAGTTTGTACGCATAATATGGAGAGATTTACCAAGTTATTTGAACACCATAGACTTTTTTATAGGTTTTCATGTACCTACTCTATAAATAAGAACTATTTTATGTTTTTTTTTTATTAGATCAGTATTTTCGGAGATAAGTGGGGAATAGTAAATTTTCATTAATTTTCTTATATAACTTTAAAACTATTTATTTTAAAATGACAAAAATATATTTGCGACCCTCACAACAAGCCCTTTCATTCGATTTGACAAACGGTACAGTTTGCGAAACTTTTATTTTTAATTTTCTTAGTTTCCAATAGCAGTGACCGATACACTTCCGTATTTGGGTCACAGAAATTCATATGTATAGCAAATTTCAAGTTAATCGGTCCGGTAGATTCGGAGCAAATCTGCTGTGACAGACGGATAGACAGACAGACACACGAGTAATCCTGTAAGGGTTCCGTTACTTCCTTTTGAGGTACGGAACCCTAAATACGAAAGATAAAAGGAATGTATACATTGTTTGTATAATGTTTTGTTCGATTTATCGTGTCATACTGACTACGTGGTAGATAAAAAGGTATTTAAAATAGTGTTTAAAGATTGCCCCAAATTCTTAATCTCAAGAACGTCTTTAATTTTCGTCATTAATTTCAAACGTTTTAATTTATTTGCTTTATCTCTACTAAATCATGCGTAAAGTATATTCCTATCTCTATTACAGTTAAAATGCTTCTCGAAAAGAGCAATATTAAAATCATAAACCAAAAGTTTTATTCGACAATACCGCGGAACCCAGGACCGAGCGAGTCCGGCGTCCATCTTTTATATTTATTTCCAATCGCGAAGTAATCTTGCAATCTGCAGCTGCGCTTTATAGAACTATTTTTTGAGAACACGCCATTAAAATATAGTTACCGCGGGTATACTAGTAATAACAGTCGGTTATACGGTTTTTTGATACCAGGATAAAAAGTAGGGTTTTGTTTTTATTTGGGTTTGTGGATTCAGTTTCTATTGTTCGAATTCATATGAACCCCTGAATACACAAATAAATGTTTTTTTGTTTTGTTTTACAAATTCGAATATCGACTATGACGTCATCAAAGTGCCTACCAACATACCGAAATAGTATTTATTGTATTTGGGATAAACTTTTTCCTTTCAGAAACTATCGAGAAAAAGGGAAATTTTTAGATATAAAACCGTTTTGCACACACAGGCAATTACAACATTACGAAACTCATCATAATGTACGATAGACCGCACGTCAGTGTTACTAAATTTAGTATAAGCTGGCCTCTTATTCTATAGATACTCCGTACTACGCTGGGTCAACTTAAGGTTAAAGCTAACATGCAGTCTACTGTACAAAAAACCGGCCAAGCGCGTGTCGGACCTCGCACAATGAAGAGTTCCGTATTTAAGATTAATTTGTCCCAAGAACAAATTTAACATGAAAAGCAGGTTCCCACCTGCTTTTCAACTACCATGTTAAAACATAACGCACAATATTGACAGATTTACCAAGTTTTTTTTAATACTATAGACTTCTTATAAGTTTTTCTGTAATCGATAAGTAAAGAACTATTTCCTGTGTTTTTTTCAAAATTTTAGCGTCAGTAGGTTCGATGATAAGGGGTAGGGAATTAAAGTGTAACTTTTATTACATCGCCTCAATTTTTTTCGTCCATCTATCGCATGTCGCATTACAACCGGCCGCGGAGTAGGGATAAAGTAAAAGGCGCTCGGTAGAGCAGCCAAGGTCAATATGGCGGCGCCCATGGCTCGCATCAGCTTCACTAAAGTTTCACTTGCATCGTGGTATCATAAAACCACACGTTTTTTTCTGAAATAACTTTAAAAAAATATATTTTTATTTTATAAAAAAAATATATATTTGTAACGCTCACAACAAGACGTTTAATTTGATATGTCACACGCTACAGTTTACAAAACTTTTTTTTTTGGCTTCCAAAAGTAGCGCAGTTATTAAACTCAAATTAAAAATTTATTTATTTAGTATACACGTGTACGTATGTGGGTCACACAAATTCATATGTTTACCAAATATGAACTTAATCGGTCCAGTAGATTCGGAGACAGACGGACAGACAGACAGACAGACCCACGACTGATCCTATCAGGGTTACGTTTTTTTCTTTTTGATTGTGGAACCCTAAAAACTGAATTAGAATCTCAAATCAAAACATGAATAGAGGTCTCTTATCAAAAGGAGATAAATCCACAGGATCAACATTTTGAGGCTTCAGCCTGTATGACCTATCGATTTTCAACTGCCAAAGATATCCCAGGTGTTTTAGAAAAATTACTTCACATAACGTTTAGGTTACGCTACAATTCAATTTTTCTATTACTTTTCAAGTCATTCTGAAATCAACATAATTTACATAAAGTAGATTTTTTTTAGGTAAAAATAACATCAATTTTCCGTTGCAATTTAGTTCTAAAGCATTATAATGTGTTACTGTACTAGACTCAGCCACTTCCTCTCTGTCTACAATATAAGCAAGGTTATCATCCCCGTCAGACTATCGCTTCGGGAATCTCGTTTACAGGCAAAACACGTGTCGAATTACATTTTAATTAATTTGCATTTGTTCACAGAAGATTGCAAATTACTGCGATCTCTTGCGTAATGGTGAGGTTCCAGGAAAACGATTGAAAAGAAAATATTCCTACTGAACTACTGAGATGAGGGTTTTTAATAGATTAGCAAGAACTCGTAACAGTCTATTGAAAGTGGTTACTTTAGTATGACATAATCAGCCTATAATTTTCCCACTGCTGGGACACAGGCCTCCTCTCTGTGAGAGGGAGTGGCCCGTAATCCACCACGCGGGCCCAGTGCGGGTTGGTAGATGTCACACGTCTTCGAATTTTTGGTTATAGGACATGCCGGTTTCCTCACGATGTTTTCCTTCACCGTTTTGAGAGCAGTGGTGATGAAATAATTAACACAAAGTAAAGCGCCTGTCCGGGTTCGAGCCTACGATATACAACTCGTAAGTCGCGGCCGCTACCACTGGACCACCACTGCTCTCACTCACTTTAGTATTGACACAGCTGAAATATTAAGATTGATAAAATTATTGATTACTGGGTTATGTACCTACATAACCCACCTTTTTTTTTAAGTTTGCCTACATAATGAAGGATATAATGTTTTACGCCTATAACCGCCTTAATCAGTTTAATTCATTTTTACCTGACGGAAAAAGAAAATTACAGCAATTAGTTATGTTTGTGGTCCTTATAGCCAAACTGACCGGATAATATCAAACGACCTAACAAAGTTTATTTTATAACTAAAATACAAACGTAGTAAGTTTATCCTGCCACGCAGCATTAACTCTGCGCTTGTATCGATGGCTACAGGGCCGTTACACCGTCACAGTTACCTGAGCACTAACGTGTTCAGTCTCCACTTCTATGGACTAGGATTATATAAATAGCGTGTTTTATTTTTAGTAACAATACTAGCTTTAATAATGTTCAAATAGATTCAAACAACGACTCGCAAACTAATAAAATAATTATTACAGGAATGGGTGACGTGAGTAAGAAAACTGACAAAATTAGGGAGCTTTTAACCAGTTACGGTTAATTTAGTTTCTACCTCATTTTACCGGAAATTATTGTTATTGAAAGAGAAGTTACACCATGGCGACTATGATGGCGTCATTTTAGTCAAACTACCGGAGTCGTAGTTTCAACCAATTATGTAGTTATTGGTTCAATCCAAGACTCTAGATGAAACCAGACTTAAGTTTTGTCTTTCTCTGAAACTAGTTTAAAGCCAATTGATTGGTCGAAACTAGTTTTAAGTAATGTTTGAGTCTTGAGTGAGGTTCTGTAATACGGCCTTAGTTTCAATCACTTAGTTATTGGTTGAAAGCAAGACTCCTGGATCTATCCAGAGTCTGTTCAAAGTATCTAGTTTCAAAGACTTTGGCGTGTAGTAGTATAGTATTAAGAGGCTTTGGTTTTGTCTTTTATTTTTCTAGTCATCCTTGTTCAGTGTATTTTTGTAACTTTGCTCGAAATATTAGGCATTGCATCTATCGAACGCTACACGGTCACAACTACCTGCACAGTGAAATTTCGACAAACAGTGTTCCGCAAATTTCTACGGGAGCGCCTCCCGCCGCAGCCGCTTCTAGCATTTGCATCTCATTGGAATGCAACCGCTGGATGTAGCAGATGTGATGCAACGCCGCGTGGATGCGGTAATATTACGTTATAACTTTAATATATATTTATTTATACAGCCAAATTACAAGATGATTATTAACATTAACTAAATTAAATTAAAACTAAGTTAAGGCTAAAAAAGACCCTCGGGGCATTGTACCGAGGATGCTGGCGGTATTTCCTCGCTGAATTGCAATGCTGATGCGTTGCGCGAGCAAGCCGCCAGCTTTTCTGTCACCAGTTACATCAACTAGACGTTTCGCGATTTCCGCAAATAACTTATACGCACTGGGACCCCACGGACCGAGGGTCTCGACGCCAAAGGGCACAAAGTTGTACTCGTTATTATTTGTTAGAAGATTCTGGTCGAATTTTTAGGGACATCGGAAAATTGCTATTAGAATGGACTGTTCGCAAATGTGGACTGACCACACTCAGTTCCATAAAAGGGCTACTTTAGGTTTGTCCCCGATAGTTGGTCAGTAAATAACTAGGCTAAACAAAGACCTTCCAAGACATATGAGTTAATCTAGCTTGTTTTTTTTTATATAGGTAATCCATAAACGTTACAATACATACACACATTTCTTTGCATTTATTTTCAGCTCCCACGAGCATGGGCAAATTACGGCACAGAAAACGTAAACTCAAATTCCTAAATGAAGTACCGCATCCACCGAAACGGAAGCTCGTTAATGCCATTATACGTCGGGGTCGAGATTTTGCAAGCAATTTCCGCCTTAGCGACGAATGCAAATACGAATGAAATTTGTTATTTATCGCGTGAATTACCACTCTTGGTGTTAACTACTGCTACTGGTGCGCTAGTGCTAGATGCCTTCTCAGGACATTTGCATAGCCCCGAATTATAGATTCGACATTGCTTCCTAATGTACGATAATGGTCGCGCTGGTGGCAGGGCTCGAAATATTGTATGGAAATTGAATAAAATTAAGTTGAATATTATTTTTTGATTTGCGTTAATACCTTAGACTTTTTGTATCTTTAGGTACTCGTTACTAGCCAAGTTGATTGTTTTAGCATTTACACAAACGCATATTCATCATCATAATTAACTGGAATGATTGGCACTTATTATCTTTTCAATATGAATCAAATTATTTGCCCCTCAGTCCTGTGTTATACAAAATTTTTGGTGTTAGGCGGAACGCCTTTGGAGACATTTGCATACTATCATAGTCCCGACACTGCTCCATTATGTTATGATACTGGTCTTAAGACACTATTTGGGTTATGTTTTGTTAGGACAAAGCGTTTACAAACTAAGACAGATTATTTTTTTAAAAGGCTTTAAAAATATTTTGTCCTTAGGTACTTTATAAAGGGAGGATCAAAAATTACCCGGAGTTTTTTTTAAACGAGTAAATTATCTAGTTTGATTCCAAGTAAATTGTTCTTAATTAAACAAAAAAAATGTCATAATAATCCCCTTATATTAATCTTGTAAGCCTTTATCAAAACAAGGCATTTGTTGACGTAAGACGCTTTAAGGCCCAGTTTAAACCCAGAGCTACCGTCTTAAACTGTGTCCGAGAGTGTCCCGAGGGACGGACGTTTGACCTAATTAAGCCAAGTGGCGTGGAAAATTACAGTCTGATGGGGCCTGTTCGACCGTAATTGCTGAAGGGTAGCCGATTGACGTCGCGAGGGTTAAGGTGTCCGCCTATCTTGGAAAATCTTCGGAGGTAATCTTTTTAGGGTTACAAGTTATTTAGTTTGGATAGTGTGCTGGTTTCATGTTTTGGTATGTTTTGATGTTACGGGATTTTTGTACATGGTAAATAGTTGACTTTTTTCGAGCTTCGAGTTTTGATACTTGTCATTTTTAAGTAAGAAATAAAACAAACGTTACACCGCTTAACGTTGTTTTGGCACTCGAATGACGTTCTTCTTCTTCTTGTCAGTGGCATGACTGTATTTCAGATCTTGTTGGCCGAAATTTCGCCACTTCTCCCACTTACTATCTACCACCAACGGAGCATCTTCCTGCAGGGTGGAACCTTTCGTGGTCCACTTGGAAGTTCCTGAACCATCTCCGGACACAAGTGGGAAGATGTAACTCCAACTCGGTAAAGTGTGGCTACCTCAACAGGACGGCAGCAGGGTGTGGAGCTGTGTCACAAACTATGCTCCACCTCCTATCCTGCCAGGAGCGCTGTTGGAAAACATCTGTGCAATTGTAGTGTGAAATGTTTTGAAAAAACAATATGGCGGCGTAAGTTAGCGATTTTGGCCACGCGCCAAAAGACCCTGGTACAGCTACAAGTAAAGAGGCAGAACGAGCACTGCTCACCTCGCAAGTCCCTGCGACTTTAGAAGGCAACATCAGCCCATTAAATCCAGATTTAACATACATGTTCACGCCTTGTTTCGCCGAAGGGTTGGGCAGCGGTGTACCTGTAGTACACCCACATTTCGACAGTTATGTTGAAGTCCCATGTAATAGGGGGCGAGCGTATTGCCATCAACTGGGCACAAATCCAGAATCCGGGCAGCTACTGAGAAATTCTAGATAGAAAAACCCAATAACACTTTGCCTAACCCGGGAATCGAACTCAGAACCTCATGCTCAGCAGTAGCGCTTGCGACCACTAGACCAACGCGGCAGAAAACATCCAGATTTTCTTCACAGTAAATAACTACGAGTAAATAAGACTGCTACAATAAAACGTCACGAAGCTAAACTAAGAATAAAAATCCAGCCAAGTCCATTTTGGACCACGCACAATGAAGGGTTCCGTAGCTGGAATGAATTAATAATAATAATAATTTCACTCTATAAACTTCGCGTGGTCTCTTATAGCTCTAACAAAGAAGTAGCGAAAGAATTTGTAAATTCCTTTACCAGTATCCCAATTAAAACTACTGAAACCCTAAATTCCTCGCCCTCGCATTGATTTATTAAGAGCAAACGTTTCATCCTGCCCGATTGAATTTCAAGCAAATAAACCCCATAACAGTAATAAAAGCTTTCAAGCAAATCAAGATCAAATTAACAGAAGATCTATGGGGAATGTCAATCAAAGTTTTTACCTCCATTATTGAGACTATAGCACCGTACCTAGCATTATTATTTAATTTGTGTGTGGTTCAAGGAGTCTTCCCGGATATAATTAAATATAGTACGGTAATACCAGTTTTCAAATCCGGGCATAGTAGAGACACCAATAATTATAGACCCGCATCCGTGTTGCCGGTTTTCAGCAAGGTGTTTGAAAGGGTAATGCTTAGTCAAATTCTCAATCATTTTAACACCAATAAATCTTACACGATCAACAGTATAGCTTCACCAAAGGACGTAGTACGGCTGACGCCGGTGTCATCTTATTAAAACACATATTTACAGCGTGAGAAGAGGCCCAAGATGCAATAGGAATATTTTGTATCTCCAAGGCATTTGATTGCGTCGCCCACGAAACATTACTCTTGAAACTTAAGCATTACGGACTTGGAAAACTTGCGCTCAGTTTAGTAAAATCTTATTTAAATGATAGACAGCATCAAGTTCAAAAAAAGGTGTCAATTCACTCGGCTTAAAAGTAGAAATGGGCGTACCTCAGGGCTCGATATTGGGTCCTTCCTCTTTTTAGTATTTTAATGATCTACCCTATTTGTTAAAAACCCAACCAAAATGGTGTTATTTGCTGACGATACTTCCTTATTTTTTTAAAATTAATAGACGTTCATCAAATTTTGACGAAGTAAATAACGCCCTAATGCAGGTTAAAAATTGGTGCACTGCTAATAATTTAGTATTAAATGAGAAAAAACTAAGTGCATAAGATTATCTTTAAGTGTATAAGATTGTCTTTTATTTCTTTTTTTGTCAAAAGTAGTATTTGTGAGATAGTATTGAATCAAGAGAAACTAGAATTGGTCGATAAAACTGTTACTGGGGATTACGCTGGACTCAAAGCTTCAATGGTGGCCTCATTTAACTTCCCTTGCAGGACGGCTAAGTTCAGCAGCATATGCTGTGAGAAAAATCCGTCTATTTACTGATGTAGATACCGCACGGCTTGAATATTTTAGTTACTTTCATAGTATTACGTACGGTATATTATATTATATTATTATATTACTATGGGGACGGGCTGCAAGCATCGAGTCTATTTTTATTCTGCAGTAAAGAGCCATCAGACCCATATATGGCCTCCGCAGGTGCAACTCTCTAAGGGAACTGTTTAAAGAAATTAAGATCATGATGGTAACTTGTCAATATATCTATGAAAACATCATGTACGTAAGGAAAAATCTACATCTTTTTAATAAAAGAGGTGAAAGACACAATTATATCACTATAAATAGGGACCAACTAGTTCAACCAGGTTAATCCATGGTGCTAATCCATGCGTCATATTCGTGAACGGGCGCCGTCAGTAGAGAGTGGTCATCTCTTAGCTGCCACGACTTATTTTAATTTTTAAATTGTTTTTTTTTTATATTATTTTTATTACGGACGCTTTTACGTTTTGCACCGTTCTTACATGTATAATTTCAAAATTAATCATGTAAACAATATTTTTTTAACCATAATATGTTAAATTAAAAGAGCGTCCATGGAGTTTCTTGTCCGTTATTCTCCATAGGTACCTACTACGCTTTGGAATGGGCAACTAGCTTCATCTTTCTGACCGACCGACCCCTTGACAATTCAAAAGTGTCTGTAATTGGTTTATTTGCAATAAATGGTTTAAGTGTGAGTTTTTCAGTTGAGTTTGATTTATCCCGAGAACAAACACAACATTGTAATAGAAAAATATGTTCTCCCATACATTCCATCAGCAAATGTAAGTTTGTACGCACAATATTGAGTCATTTACCATGTTATTTTAAGACCATAGACTTCATATAGGTTTTCCTGTAATCTATAAGTATACAACGATTCTCTGTACTTTTTTCGAAATCTTACGCGCAGCAGTTTCAAATGGATTGGTCAATTTTCATCTATATTCTTAAATAACTTTAAAACAAATTATTTTAAAATTATAAATAAAAATGAAATACTCATAACAAGTCCTTTCATTTGATATGTCACACGGTACAGTTAGCATTTTTTTCCCCCAAAAGTGAACCTCATATTCAACATTCATATATTAACGTTACACGTCCGTGTTTGGGTCACAGAAATTCATATGTGTACCAAATTTCAACTTAATCAGTCCAGTAGATTCGAAGCAAATCTGCTGTGACAGACGGATAGACAGACACAAAAGTAATCCTATAAAGGTTCTGTTTTTTCCTTTCGAGATACGGAACCCTAAAAAGCAACATATCTTTATCTAGTTCATTAGCTCCGTCAGTGGAGCTAGTGCAGGAGACAGCTTGATTCAGTCGTTTAATTAAAAGCGAGTAATTACTTGTAATGCCGAGCTCCCCGACTACGCTATAGTTAGTTTAGAAGTAGTGCTGTGTGACATATTATTGACGTACTGACTCTCGTTTTGACTGTCAAATTATTGCTAAGACTTATGCCCCTACTATGACAGCAAATTATTAAATTGGTAGTAAATTATATTTGTTTAATAAGTACTGCCACATCACAAACAATCAGCTTGCATTCAAACGATCCATTATGTTCACGCAATAACATTGACGGCCCGTAAAGGCCGCACAGACTGGCGCGATTTCGTGGGCGTGACAGGCAGCGCGACTCTTTCCATAAAGATTTCATAGAAGTGGGAGCCTTATAGCTTCAATGTTTGCGCGTGAGCAAGACCTGCGCCATACTTATCCTACACGGTGCAGTTAACATAATTATGGTGGAATAAATAGTAAACTCGCTCAAACGATTTTTCAATAATTGCGCAATCTTTAATATTAACCATAAACGGTCAAAAAGATTGCGCAGTTCATGATAATTCAATGCAATATAATTAATTGATCGTTTAGGGCCCGCTTAATACTAACACGTTAATCTGACTTTGTGAAAGCTGAAAAAATTCTGAAATTGATTTTGAAGCACTCAAAAGTCAGCTCATTCTCCAAAATCTAGCAATATTAATTCCATTGGTGAACTCGAATAAAAGCCAGCAGTAAAACACGATTATAACTAGCGGCGCGCACGGCTACTGCCGCGGGTCTCAATAACGGTGCGAAACAGAAGGGCCGACATTATCGTATAATTATCGAAAATCTATAGTAATATCCGACGCAATAACCTAAAAATCAATCAGTCGTTGTCGCCTCCCCGGAGCCACGGAGCCACGGAGTACGGGAAAAAATTGGAAATCAATCTATTTCTATAACCAGGCGTCTCCCAAGTATCCATTATCATAATGTGATGGGGACCCAATACTATAATCAGATATCTGAAACCTTCAGTGTTATGTATTATATATGTATATTTTTATGAGTCCGGAATATGGGACGCGTTTCGTTTCGCAAATGCTGCGTATTTTCGGAATTATTGTGCGACGCCTGATCGCTTTATGAATTTGATTGTGTTGTTGCGGGTAAGGGAAATAGATTAGATTTTGTGAATGAGGTGACTGTTTTGGCAAAATTGCTAACAATAAACATACAATTTTGGAAATGAGTAAAAATATTCCATTGGAGCACTAACAACATTAACATTATCAGATAAATTAAAAGTAATTTCATATCTTGTGTAAAGTCAAGGAAATTTATTGTCATACAAACACGGCAAAATGGCGTAGGGTATCAATTTTTTCCCTAACCTCAAATAATGTATGAAATTACTTTGAATTTCTCTGCTAATGTTAATGCTGTCATTTGCCTATACCGCTTTAATATTACCAATACAAAGCGTAGCAGTACTATATTTATGTATAACTCTCACATTAATTTTACTATAATTAATTCAATCACGATACGAATTGAATTGAATTGGAAACGTAATCAATAAGCCGAGACTGTAATTACAAGTGATAATTTAGTTTATGTGAAACTAAATTATCACATGTAATTACAGTCTCGGTAGTAATTTGCGGCAATATTAATAATGTCTGGCAAAACACCTTCATAATACGTATTATAGGTACGTAGGTATGTAGGTACCTACGTATATAGGTACGTATATATATGTAAATATTATGTAGGTACGTATTACCAATACACAATAATTATTAAGGTATTGTACAGTCAACCGCAAGTCCGAGGTAACAATTTTAATTTAACAGTCCCTTTATTTCTTAGTACTAAGATTATCCGTAGTAAAGGTGACATTCATTAAAATGTAAAATAAATAATATTATAAAGCTTTTTTTCAGAGGGCTTCTTTATTCGCTATTTTAACGGTGCCTTTTAAACGTTGATTTTATTCCATATTCCCCAAAGACCTACCAAACTTCGCTCAAGAATCTAAACTTTGAAGATCTCAGCATCACTTCACAGATATCGTTCGCAATGTTTGTAGGTACGACTATCTACACGGCACAAAGGGCTTTTAATCAAGTTGATCCCGTCCGAGTTGATTGTAGCCCGGGCACACTATGGCCACAGTCGGGCACACTGTGGGCACGGTATGGGCACACGCTGGGCGCAGTCGGGCACGGACACTTGGGTAAAGGGGCACATTGGAGCGATTACTTAATGAAAATGTAATTGTGATTTATGGGTTGTGTTAGGGTACAAGTGTTGTAGGTGAGGGTTGAGTTATGGAAGGTATCTTGAGAACTCTCTGTTTTATAGTATAACAACAAATAAAAGAAATGGTACTTATTGATATTTTCCATTTTTCTGTTCGAAATCCAAAGAACAAGGAAACGTTTTAGAAAATAGGACTAAGATCCCACTGTACACTCGTTATCTATGTATATTCAAATATCTAGGTTCATATTTAACGACCTATAAAAATAAATAACAAACTCAAAGGCCAACGTTACTCCTAACGTCGACATTTCAAAAAGATCACATTATGTAAGCATGAGGTCAAAGGTAATTCAATTTGAAAGAGTAAAATCACGTGTTATCTTAAATCGTAAGTTATTCTTGTTTTAGTCAAGCAATTGAAAGAGGTAACACGAGAGTCTGATGTAACACGTAGGTAATTGTAGTTTATCGTAGACTTAATATGGGGTACTAGGTTAACTATAGGCTAGGGCAAAGTTAACTCGATTACAATACCGGATTACAGTGACTTGATGGAAAACACAAAGAATGGCGTGAAAACTAAGTACATATATAAACAAAACACCTAAATTATTTTATTTGTATTAAAATTACACTTTCTTACAACGAAGGACATACAGCTACTTAGTACAGGCAAACCTTCAACATAATGACTGGTGTTAGGTTCTATGTATATAGTTATTACAATATTTACAGAAAGGACAATAACTTAGAGAATATTCTCTAAGGACAATAAGGATAAGGATTCTGTTCAAAGTGTTATTTAAAATAATACTGATTTTTAGAATTTCAACGCTAAAAGACAATTTCGATGAAAAGTTTTTTTTTTTCCTGAAAGCCTTTTCAAAGCTCTTATCAGTAAATCCATTATCAAATCTGATTTCGGCTATGATAGCCATATGATGAATAAAATCCTTCTAAAAGAGAACTCACTTTTTTAGAAACTTGAAAACGGAGCCCTAATTGACTATTCCATATCAGAAACCAGACGAAATATTATCACCCAATGTCTAAAAACACACCAAAACGGTAATGGTAACAGCACTTGTAACCAAGCCAAGGCAGGCATACGCGGCAGAAACCTAATGAACATTATGCAATGAAATATTTCACACGTAAGCACAACAGAACTGTTACAATGATGCAGCTGCCCTGCCAAAAACAATAACACTAGGAATTCACTTGGATAACCTAGTTTTGTAGGCACAATCGCACATCTGGGAATTGAAAAGAAATAAGTAATTTTGTATTGACAATTTTGGAAAAGAAGTTTGAAACCCCAGTCTTATTAAAAGTCTTCATCGTTGTAGTAAATCTTGATATTAAAGAACATGTCCAGTGTGCCCTCTGGTTACGGGTAATGTTCGTTCATGATTGCGAGTTTTACTACTGTAAAACTCGCAATCATACTTGATTTAAAAATTAAGGTTTAGGTTACTATTCATTTATTAATCCTTTTAAACTTGCTAAACAGTATTCTAAAAAACAATAGCTTATGCCTTTAAAATGTGTAAACAATAACTATAATTCGATTATTTTAGATCAAATGTAATTACGCGTAAAGTACGCCAAGATCAGAAACTCAAACATTTGATAACCACATAAAGCGTGTTATTTTTAAATCTTCCTGAAATGATTGACGTACTCGTAATCATGTTTTATGTTTCATGTTGGAATTGACAACAAGTTACTTTTTGTTTTGCTTACAATAAAATTATTTACTTTAATTCTATTTCAGTAGGAACAAATAGTTAGAGATAAATAAAAATGGGTAGGTATTGAGGCATGGAACCAAAATATGGAACGAAAGATATCATGTCAAGTAAATATACAATGAAGATTAAATGCGTTGTGTTACAATAAAAAAGTTAACCAAAACCCTGAAAAATCTGGTCAGGCCAACATACATAAAATGTTTCACTGATCACACACAGGAGTACCACCAGCTAGTACATTTGTTCACTCACAGATGGCGTTATAGTAAAACGAACATACTGAAATCCTAGGAGTATCAAGTTCCTAACTCCTAAAGCTTATTAATTAACAAACTAGAAAATAAAGGTCCTGTGTAAGTAAAATAGATACATATTTTATAGTTGATCGCTGACTGTTCACACCACCCACCACCCGGCGAGTACCCGTCTGTCACAGCGACAAGAGCAGTCAAAGAGAGTACTCGCTCAGCGACGCTCGCTTGGCGGCCGATCAGTCGCTGAGAGACTCACGCTTGGTGCATACGCATACAACACCAGCGAGTGATGCTCGTCGCCATCGCGCACTCGCTGCTGGTTGCTCGCCAACTCGCTTTTAGTTGCTAGCTCTACTCGCTTCTCGTTAATCGCGGTAGGACAGACACTAATTAGTACATATAATAGTTTATTATACGTATATAGTATAGCATAGTTTTAAATATTGCATCCATTCTTGAAATTTTACTCACCTCCTAGAGAGCAAACACCTTTTAAATAGGCATTTAAGTTTAAAATAATCTAGATTGAAAATAAGACATCAATCAAATAAATGGCAAAGTAAAAGCAGCTATTTTCTCACGATTCATTATTATTCGATCAGAAGCCTCAGAATTTTTAATTAAACTCAGACGACCGAGTAGTTTTGGGTGCTGTAATATAAAATATTTTATCTGTTTTAAAACGTGAAAACAATGTTAAAGGTATACAAGCAAGGATCAAGTACCTATTAACTTCAGAGGGTTGTTACTCGTTATTATGAAGCAATCAGTTTTGTAAATTAATTAAAAACAACGCTGTCTGATCAACCTGTGCATACTTTGAAACTCATAAAGGAGTGTGTGGTACTCTACTTTTACCTTTTGAATAGGATTTTATGCGTCATAGATTTCAATTACGTCAGTTCGCAGCATTTTTTTCTACTCTTTATTAATTGTGACTTTTGATATTAAATATAGAAGGCTTTCCTGTTCAAACTCATTCACCAATTAAAACTTTCAAACTCAAAGCATTTATTTCAAATAAACCAATTACAGGCATTTTTGGATTGTCTAAGGGCCGGTCAGTCAGAAAGATGAAGCTAGTTGCCCATTCCAAAGCGTAGTAGGTAGTTATGGAGAAGAACGGGCAAGAAACTTCATAAACACTCTTTTAAGAGGCCGACAACAGCTAAAGCGAGGTCACTGTCGGACTGCATAAAAAAGAAAGAGAAGCGCACAGTGAAGAAGTGACACAACGCTGGTAATTTATTGCAAAATATGAAGCAATTATCTATTTACAAAAAAACTATTGATTGCATAAAAAAATTAAAACACTATTATGCTAATATTTTGCTTGTACAATAACCTGTCCTGTGTCCTGGAGTCCCCTTAAATCATAACATAATATGTTTACTAAATATTGGTTACATCAACCATTTTGAAATTATACACGTGAGAACGATGCAAAACGTCAAAAGCGTCCGTAATAAAAAGATTAAAAAACAAACAATTCAAATCATCATCATCATGATCAGCCTATAATGTTCCCACTGCTGGGACACAGGCCTCCTGTCTGTGAGAGGGATCTACCACGCGGGCCCAGTGCGGGTTGGTAGATGTCACATGTCTTCGAATTTTTGGTTCTAGGACATGCCGGTTTCCTTTACCGTTTTGAGAGCAGTGGTGGTGAAATGATTTACACAAAGTAAAGCGTCTGCCTGGGTTCGAACCCACGAACTACAACTCGTAAGTCGAGGCCGTTATCACTGGGCCACCACTGCTCTAAACAATTCAAAAATTAAATTAAATTAAAATAAGCCGTGGCAGCTTAGAGATGACCAGTCCCTACTGACTGCGCCCGTTCACATAAGTTTAACATACTCGTACCTTTAATGAAAAACAAAATTATATTCGATTCAACAAAGTGAACTTTCACAAACCCGATTCCATTATAAAATCCATTAGGTAGTTCGTTCACCTATTTCGGGAATAATCTATAAATAAAATACGAAATCCTACGATTATGAGGAATTGTTGAAACGCTGAATGGATTCAATTATAATGTTAGTCAAGACGCCGAACGGGCTGAGTCTTGGCAATTCGGATGAGATATGACCGTAGTTCCAAGGTAATATTTCGCTGTGTTTTAACGGAGATATTTGTAATGAAGATCTTTTTGGTGATGGCTTGAAGAGTTATTCCCAGGTCGTCACGATTCCTAGAGTTTTCTGGAGCCGTTTAATCATAGGGATTTAAGTTGATTCCAGTTAGAGTACACTTGGGCTAGGGCTTTGGAATAGGCCTATAATAAAGGCTTTATGGATGATTTAGGGATAAGGTCAGTTACATTTTAATTGGCAACACTTTCGTTTTTGCAAGTTTTCAGATACTGTAGGATTATACGCTCTGATATGCATGAGGTACTAAGAAGACAATTATATAGTAGGTATATTACTTGAGATGTTGATGTTATGATGTCAGCGCTTACCCTATTTCTAAATTTCCCTTGTAAGCTTCGCCGTGTAAAAGGTTAAAAGATGGATGAAAAAGAAAACAAGCCACTAAAGTTTATAATGTCTATCAAACGTATTACCCAAATGTACAGTAAACCAGTTGGCCCAGTGTTTTAAACGACGCCTTCTAAACATAAAGGCTTTCTCGGCTTTATTATTGGGATAACAACGTAAATAGGTCAACTGAGAGACGTACGAAGAACCATTGGATAAGGCTCGGAGTATACGAACTTTTTCAAGAACCTAACTGTCACCTTAGATAAGGTAAGTAAGTTGTACTCCTAAACGTAAGTGTACATTTTTACTTATTTTATTTACATTCCAGAGAATAAATCATCTAGGTAGGTATATACCTACTTAAACACAGCGGACACAGATAGGGGATACTGATAATTGTTCCTGAGAATCAGGAATTCAATTAATAGCTTTTACCATACGAGACTAATAAATATTTGAATTTAAAAACCCAATGACGTATTCAAAGAAAACGAAGCATGTAAAATGTACGTTTTCTATTAGTAAATATTTCCACTATCTAATGGTTAGTCTTCTTTATTCTTCTATATTTAATTCTTCGGCACATTTCCTGTTGACAACGATGCGGAAGAATTTTTTGACGCCCTATGATATTTTGCCCTCTTTTTTATATAATTGTACATATTATTTTTATTATTTTAACTTTGTTAGTTTTTAAATGATCATACTGTGACCAAACACAAAATCGAATGTGATATCTGAAGCCAAGTTGAAGCGGTTAAATCTAACGACTCGACGTTGAGTGAACGTACCCACTCGATTGTTAGTCACACGTTAACCACTGTTATGTAACATGATCTGTCTGTCTGGGCATGATATATCTTGTGATAGCGTAATCCATGTTATTCTTTCGTCTGGAATATTTATAAATAATTAACATTCTCTAACAAACTTCCAATACAAAGTTTTTCTGACTTACAGCAAGGAGAAGTTTTTACTTATTTTGTTAGGCAGCTTGTTTCTGCAGATATTGTATTTTTTGTTACCTTAACTGGAGTTGATAATCACTAATTATATAACTGCGGAAATTAAAAATAATAATCACTTAGAGTCGTTTATCTACAACTCCACTTCAAACTTAGACTAAACCGTTTCTTCTTTAAAAAAAAGTGAGATATCAAAACTTTGACATGGGAATTATTCACGATAATCGCTGAAATTCAAAAGACATTCTAAGGTCATTTATTTAACTTTTCCTTCTGTAACAGTGGGGCTTCGTCTTTACAATACCCGGGAGGATTTCATTTGGGCAATTACGGGGGTCCACTAATTGCCAACCATCTCAGAAATGGCGTTCGCCAGAGAAATTGTTTTTAATGAAAAATTCACGTAAAGCCTGCGTTGAAGTTTTACTTTTTTCCGCTCCGTGTAATAACATTAATGTAATGATAATTTCTGAAGTTGCGCTGGCTGATGGATGGCCGGGATGCATTTTATTGGAGTAGTGGTAGCTCGCGACTTTGCTCCTTCTGGTTTTATTACTGTTTTTGTTCTTGGAATTTTGAGTTTGTTTCCAGAGAAGACGAGGCTTTTTTATCTTATCCCATGAGTTTTCCTACTTCACTATGGGCTTTCTGTTGGGGTAACTGTGCCTTTACGACATTTTGTTATTTTAAAATGACACTAAAACAAATAGTTGTCGCAGTTTATTAAACACCTCTGAAAAAAAAATCTGTGCGCCAAACAACAAGATCAAACATAATAATCTGAAGCTATAGGAAACGTGAATAAAGATTCTAATATTCCGCTGCAAAATAATCCTCCGCCTGACGTCACATCCCTCCTCGTAAGTAACAATGCACGCTTTGGTTGACGGCGACGTGACGCGATGTCGCTTTGGTTCGATATTACCTGGCAGCGGTAGATTAGAAAATAGAACTTCTTGGATTTAAGTAACTCGAGAAAACACGCGAATGATGAAAAAGAAAACCCTTTACATAAAACTGGATCGTAGCTGAAATCAGTATAAATTATGACGATTTTCGTTACCTAGTTCATGTTTATCAAAAAAAACAACCTCTTGGACGATACAGTAACACAGAGCAATTACCAATTCATCTGCTAAAAGTGATAATTATGTTAATAATTGATAAATTGAACCCATATAATATACACATAGATGGCGCATGATCATCAATGGAAGCTATGTATATTAAAATCTGGTACACCGTCATTGATTATTGACGATTGATTATTATTCTATTGACGCTCGGGGGACGCCCATGTCCAGCAGTGGACGTCTTTCTGCTGAAATAATAATGATTATGAATATGGGAAATTATGACATGGTCGTACAGTACCTACGCCGCACCTCCGTGGTAACGCTTTGACATTGGGCTGGCCTAGCCCAGTGTGGAGTTTCAATAGAATACGAGACCAGCTTATACTTGTTTTTTACCACGGAAATGGAGCCTACCGTACAATAATGCAATACCAAAGAACAAAAAATTGCTATTACAGAAAATACAGGTGACGGTAAGTCATTCAAAATTCTAAAAACGCATCATAGAAACATTTAAAACAGTTATTTAAACAAATCACACTTAAGCACAGAGAAGACTAAAGTAAATACATACAAAGCCCCCCTGGGAAGACTGCACTTCATCGAACTTCCAAGTTCCAGTGCTTAATACCGTTTACGGGCGTTCGAAGCGCGATCCGAACTGCGGCGCGCGAGTTTAGATTCAAATCACCGCATTAGATAGTATCAGCCATTGTAAGTATTGTTAGATACATATTTTATAGACATCTTCTGAATCATGTATTGATTTGGAGTGTTAAGAAGATGGAAAGGTTTGTGTGTAGGTGTTTGTTTCTTAAAACGGTTCTACGGTATTTTTAATGGTAACTTTTTAGCTGTATTTGCATATGTGTAAGAATGGGAGTCACTTAAATGACGAGGAATATCTCTTTTAATATTTATTTTGAAGGAGGCTGCTCTTGACTGACTCCAGGAGTGGACTGCGATTGATTTACTTAATTGTGATACCTCAGCAAGAAGGTAATATGTCGTCAAAAAAAAAACTGGTACTAGGTACATAATATTGTTTGTACAGTATACGTATGTACGTATACTGTACAAACTGTGTGTTCTGTACCAACAGGGTGTGTTTTTTTTTCGATTTTCTTAGTGCAAGTGTTACCACCGATGTCAGTGGTAACACTTGCACTACGAAAATCGTCCTTTGTGCTACAAGAAAAAGGCCAAGTTGTTACCAATAAACTATTTTTATTTTTTATGTGCAGTTGTAACTACGTTTAAAAAAAAACAACTATTTTTCGATAAAATTTGCTTCCTTAAGCCATAACACAAAATCACTTGAACGTGCACATAAACCCAGCATATGATTGCATATGTTTCCAAGCAACACCTCATTTTACGAATTCCAGTATACGTGTATTCTCCCCTCTTGACCCCTCCCCCCCTAGTACATGCAAGCCTAGGACATATATCTCTAGCTCAAATCCATGTGGCGATATTAAATATTTCGCATCTCTTCACAGTGTTAGAATATCTCCGTGTTACCACCAACATTAACGTTCTAGTGTGTGTCTACGAAGCTTAATGGTTCCAAAATGAGGTCATGAATATATTCCGGAGATTCCTTCAGATGTGATTCGTTGAGATCTTTATTCGTCGATAGACTTTTATTGATTTTGCTATCAAAGAGATACGTGTTTTAAATGTTTGTTGGTAGTTCTGACGGGCATCACATTCACGCAGATAAAATGTTATATGGGTCTTTTGGGATTTCTTTCGTTTCCTTGTTGAATTTCTAATAAAATATGTTTTATTTTTTTGAATTATTCCTGGTTTGGAAAAAAAAAATATCGTTTTACATCCTGTGGGTGTCGTCAACAATCATTATGGCTATAACTCTATTTGGGTGGGCATTACAATCCAGAACGAAATATGTATTTGATTAAGTATTAGGTGTGTATCTATACTGTTGATATCCCGACCGAGAATAGGGTTTTAAAGATAAAATTGAGGGAGTCTAAACGTATAGTAGAATGACGTCTTAAAAGTGTTACCAGTAAAAGTTAACCCCACATAGTCTCAAGTTTGAAACTTACAAGAATTGCCAAGCAATTACACACGCTCGTATACTACCGTCAATGTTTGTATTCTCCCGTCCGCGCTGTTAAAATTCGGTAGTGCAAGTTTGGCTCTTGATGTAAACTGTAAATTGACATAAACATTATAAACTGCTCGTCAAGTCTCCACGTATTAGATATATGTAGTCTCTAATTGGCTTTCAACTTTCGTCAGCTATGATAAGATCTGATATTGAAGTCAATGGCTGTTATGTGATAGATGTTTACGCATTGTGTATTGTGTAAATACGATGTCAGAATAAATGTAATTCCTAATCCCAAATATATTTTCCTTCGTTAGGAATTAAATATTCATGAAAATGGAAAGTACAAAATTAGAGATACCGCGACAAAACAATGTATTTAAAATCTGTCCTAATATTCCTCTTAGTAGGTAACACTAACAAAATCTACATATGTATTTATGATAAGTAAAACTGTAAAGTTGATAATGAAATAGCTACCCTATCAACACCATGATCTGCCATAAAAAGCAACAAACATACAATTTGTAACACCGAGTAGATGCCACGAATATGACTAGGGAGGAAGATTAGCAATGCAAATGTCAGCGTATGCCAGGGTCCCATTGCGGGCCAAGTTCACTAAGTGTCGCCGTTACATCGACTGACAGTTTCAGCTTTTGATTGCCTTTGTAAATTATGTTAGGTATTTCGTGACTAGCGATGTGTTTACATAGGGTTACATGTGTAAGGAATTGGGGTTTTGTGTCTAGAAGGTTGCTTAAAGTTACATTCATGTTTAATGTTTCGCGTTTAAATGTACTTCTACATCTTAAATCTTTGAGAGTATTATGCGAATTTTAGAATGAAGATTAAGTTGTGGATAAGACTTTTCTTAAATACAACATAATCAGCCTATAATGTTCCCACTGCTGGGACACAGGCCTCCTCTCTGTGAGAGGGAGTGGGCCGTAATCCACCACGCGGGCCCAGTGCGGGTTGGTAGATGTCACATGTCGTCGAATTTTTGGTTCTAGGACATGCCGGTTTCCTCACGATGTTTTCCTTCACCGTTTTTGAGAGCTGTGGTGATGTACTAATTTACATAAAGTAAAGCGCCTGTCCGGGTTCGAACCTACGACCTACAACTCGTAAGTCGCGGCCGTTACCACTGGGCGTTTTCTTAAATAATTGTTTCCAACTCGAGATTCCTCAGGATTAAAAATATCCATCTATGAATAGAAACCATTAATTTCGGAATCGAAAAACATTTCCAAAGAATCTTAAACTTAACCGTTCCTATTTTCTATCACAAACAAACAAAGTATCCTTCCTAAAAATCAATTGACATAGAACCGTCAAGAATCCCAAACGTGTCAACAACAGGTACTCGTACAAAGTCCCACAAACTTGGACAAACAGTTAAGAACATTGAGTTGTTTAAAGTCGTCTTTTGAAACACTACACCGACTTCATTATCCTTTCCTTTGCGGCTATCATTTGAAAAGTAGTTTAGCCTCAGGAAAGGCATGTGGAGGTTCTGTGCTCCCAGTTCCCTCTCAGCTCCCCCTTACAATTTCACTGGATGAGATCGCGAAGCTTCGTTTTCCACATTTCCTGGCGACATTTCGTTGAGAATTTGCAAAGTGATTTATAACGGTCACCTTATTTCGTATATTACGTATGTACACGAGAACACGAGATTTGAAATGTTATTGCTGGATGGTGAAAGGAGATTAGGATGTTCTACATATTATATTTCGTTTTATTTCTTGGTAACCTGCTGCCGTCCTTATTTTGGAAGAGATTTACCAATCCAGAAAAGTACCTAATGATAAACCACATAGCATCAAACTCTTTTGACTTTTCAGTTATTTGTATAAAGCATGGCCGATTTTGCAATTACTTATTTTGGGATTTGACATTGATATCCTATTTATAGATATAATTTATTAAACTACTCCTAAAACTTACAAATTCATAGTCCTTTTTTTTTTTTTTTGAGGGTGGGAAATCATCAAGTAACTTCTCCCGCTCTGGGCGGAGCGGGAGGGTGTGTCAGACTCTTACTGACTAAAACCCACCCGTATTCCATCCTGTTGCCTATGTTGCGGGGGCCTCGGTGACCCATAAGTACCTTCCCGCTCCCCGGCAGGAAATTCATAGTCCTGCGATGCATTTAGACCGCTGCACGCTGTTGTCGTGTTTATTTCGAGTGTTGTGTAGTGTCAGGGATTATTTATAATGATAGTGGGTTTTTAAATGAGTTGAATACTAGAGGGACTAATTACCTGCCGAGAAACCCAGTCTGAAATACTTACCTTGACCCCGTGCAAGCTAATCTGGGTTTCCATATCTTTCCGGGATCTGTTGAAGAGGTCCGCTTAAAGTTATGAGTGGTTCTCGTTATATCCATACATCGTATATATGCTGCCTCTACAATATTTGTTCGACTAACTTTAAACTATAATACGTGTGTGTCAATAATTGTAATAATACACTTACCGTCAAAACGAAGTACCCTGAGAAACATTTTCATACAAACGAGGTAATTTCGAAGCCTCGGTTCTCCGTCAGGTAAAGATTCGGATGAAATCTGATAGCAGCTCTTCAGAGTATGGTTGGAGGAGGTCTAGAGCGCCTAAGGCACACAACTAAAATATGTAGCTTGGCAATTTCGCTACATTCACAGGGCGTAAGATGAAAATTGTATTCACTGTTCATTACTTTTCTGTTATACAATTGTTCTTGTAGTAACGAAAAGGCCAAGCCACATAATTTTGACTAAGGTGTAGAGTTTGTGAAGTTAGGGCTTGTAGAGTCAGAGCGTGTAGAGTTTGTGAAGTTAGCGCTTGTAGAGTCAGAGCGTGTAGAGTTAGAAGTTTGGCTCTACATGAGATTTGATAACTTTTTGACAGTGCGAGCCATGTAATCTCGTCTTGGCAACATTTTACATGAAAATGTTTTTGGTGGGATTTCACTTCTTTTTGTAAGTTGAATCCTTGAAATTTATTATACTACTCGTATTATTTATAACAAAGAGTCCCTATCAATTTTCAGACCTCTCTATCATCAAAATTTGTAGAAGTCTCATACAAACTTCCATCCCCTAATTGGGGGTAAAAGTTCCAAGTTTTAGAATGTTTGTTGTTGTTTCTGTACTAATACTAGCTTTCATACCAAATTTCAGCTTTCTAGGACTTCAGGAAATACCCTAAGAATTTTGATGATCATCAGTGAGTGAGTCAGTGACGAAATCGGGTTTTTTTAGAATAAAATCTAAAATATAAGAGCTATGCAATTGAAACTTTATTTGTTTAATAAATTTACTGTTTACATTATATTCCGAGAATTTTGTTTATCTGGTATAATCCAAACCCAAGTTATGAGGGTTCAAAAAACGCCGAAGCTCTTCGAGAAAAGGTAGGTAGTGCCTTTGCGCTTCGCTTGGCTCATCTTAGCGGGGGCACTACCATGCCCCCAGATCTATAGCTTCCGTCCTTTCAACTAGATCATGAAGATTGTTTTATTTTTTCACCTTGTCTAGATGCATACAGCATAAGCTTCATTGTGTGAAGTATCTTAATACTCTTCCAAGAATATTTCACATTCCAACATTACCATGCTAAAATATACAGCAAAAATATTCCTATGCTTCTTTGTAAGTATATTCGGACGTGTACATGATAGCAAAACATCCTTAACCCTGCTAGATGTAGACCCAGATAGACGTCCAAAATAAAATATGCCGCGATTTATCACCGGCGCACCACTCAAAGCGGGTGGTTAATAAAAATTCCACACTAGAAGTTATTTTGCAGAGGCCTCGAGAGAGTCTCGTATCAGAATCTAGCGTAAAACGCCCGCCGTTGGCGCGAACACGACGGTGGAGGGTGCAATGTAAGAACTGAACGAGGATTAGAAGTCATAGGTCCAGCATAAGACTGATGATGTATGTGTGATGAAACTAGAAAAGAACCGATATTACATAACAAAGTTTGCCTAGAGTTTTGGTATACAGAGAAGAACAGAACTCGTACTTATACTTAAGAAAAAGTAGATCAAGTAAGGGTTACGAAAATCGCTTATTCATTTTCTACAGAGTTTAAAAGAGGTGACCTAACGAATAATATGATTATGTTCATGGTAACACGCTTTGTCAACTTTACGATATTTACTGACACTTAAAACACCTACTCACCTACCCAGTGAATGGCATATAAGAAGCCAAATATAAAGGAAGGAAGCCCAACTAACTAAAACAAGACAAACAAATCAAAGCTCGCACATTAGCATCATATCAAAGTTGTTAAAATGCTAATGTTACGCTAGTAGGGCAGAGAATGGCTCCCTGGGGCACGCCTAACTATCGCGATAATTAATGCTCTGCCATTATTTAGAGGAGTGCTTACTCTTAATGTTTGCGATTATATAAAGTATAGAGGTGTGTTCAAGGTTGAAAGGGTTAAATATAAATATGTATATGGATGCCTTTTTATGGATGTTTAGCTATCTGGGTACCGGTGCACTAGTGGTGCATTGACATGTTACATGTTGTTGCAAACCCACGCCTACGGTGGCCGGAAATACGCCTGGGATTCCCGACGCCCAGGGCGTCTCCTGCAGTGGCCTCACCGGAGACCGTGCGGTATCCCCGGACCAGACGGATGGCCATGACCCTTTGGGCCGTGTTCCGTGGTAGGTGACGACGCCATGGCGCTTCTCTAGCCACTCCTCAAATAGGGGACTTATTCTTTATTAGTACCAAATTTCGTTTATAGTATCAATTTTTAAGGCTCCGTACCTCACAAGGAAAACACGGAACCCTTACAAGATCACTTCGTTGTATGGGTGACTGTCGGTCAGTCTGTCAAGACCCTTTTTTTTCAAGAACGCGTGGAAGTATCAAGTTGAAATTAATATCAAATACGTAGGTCTTCGGTCCTTTGGAATTCTTAAAAAATCAAGCTTCATAGTCAACGCAATAAATAAATACGGCCATTGATGCGACATATTTTTAAACTCGAAAATAAATCAAAACCTATTAGGTACTCGTACATACTTCTCGTTGACTTAGAATCATGTATTTTATTTATTTATTTATATATACTTTATTGTATACCACAAAAAATACAAAAGACATCAAACCCTTCAAAATATACAAAGAGCGGCCTTATCGTTTTCTGAGATCTCTTCCAGGCAACCATAGAGTGGACAGTGATATGCCTGAACATAAAGTGGGGCTGTCGTTGGTGCAAATAATAAGTATTCAATATACTAGAATAGATACACAGATATATAGGTACATATCCTGAATAATATATACATAAATACATACATACTAAATGTATATTCAACGAAAATAAATGAAATGAAATACCTATAGATAATTACAATTACGAGAACAAGATCACAACGACAAGTAATGTTCCTTTACGAGTATTTTAAACACGAGTAACGACCACGCGCGTTTTATTTGAACTGGTAATGCATTCCAGAAACGAGCGGCCTCAACAGTAAAGGATTTGTCGACGAACGTTGTGGAATGCATAGGCATTTTAAGCTTCAAGTTAACTTTTAACTTAACTTAACTTCAAGTTAACGTTAAAAATTTCGTGTGAAAGTCGCAAAGAAACTGGAAACGTTTCTTGAGATAGAGAGAGGTGGAAGGGGAAAAGAGCGCATTATACAAAAGGGAAAGAATATGAGCATTCCGGCAAAGGTGCATTATATAGTAACCACTTCAGCTTCACACGAAATTCGGAAACATGGTCATGGTTGCGCAAACCGAATATGAACCTTATACGAAAACTTTCTGCCGGGGTCGCGGGAAAGTTACCGAGGCTCCTGGCAACCCTGGCTGGGTGGGTTTTAGTCAGTTAGAGTCTGACACACCCTCCCGCTCCGCCCAGAGCGGGAGAAGTTATTTGATAATTTCCCACCCAAATAAAAAATATTTTTTTTTTGTCGCTCAAATTTATCAAGTTGGTCTTGGGTAAGGTCAAGATAGCTGGCATCAGCATAGTCAAGGATGGGTAGAAGAAGCGATTGTGCAAGCGCAATCTTGGTAGCAGTCGGTAGAAAATTACGCAATCTCTTCAAAGCTGCAGCGAATGCATATAGCTTACGGCTGGCAGTCCCAGAAAAGTTCTTATCAATGAATATCCCCAAGTTCTTAACTATGTCACTTAAGGAAGCAAGAGTCTTGAGTCTTTGTAGGATTGACCATAAGTCTATCACTTTATCTAGTCGCATATACGGGTTCACGATTAATCGTTAAGATAACCTCGGACAGATTTCCCAAAGAAGCTCGCGAGTTAATTTGTAAATCATCAGCATAAAGATGGTAGAAAGAAATTAGTTCGTCGGAGATTGAGTTAACAAAAATTACGAAAAGTAAAGAGGATAGAACGCCACCCTTTTTTTTTTTGAGGCCATGAAAGGATTTTTTTGCATCCATACATATTTCGCCCACAGAGAAGGAAAATTAATTTGCGTATTCTAAATTACAAATATATATAATATGCCCATGAAGACAAAGTTTAATGACGTACAACTTGCAGAAAGCAATTAATTTGAAAAGAAAACATTGATTTTGAGGTTATATTTAGTAAGAAAAAATCCTTAGAAATACATGCTAATAAATGCCTGTCACTTATGTTATTTCTATTGCCTGTAAGTGGGATTCAGTAAAACATGTCAGTACTTGCTTAATAAGTAGTATTTTATTAATTTGGTAAACCTTCTTCACAGTTTAGTTGATTGACTTAACATGACAAGGATTAGGGATACATTAGATCTGTATCAATATATTTTAAACAAAATCGATACCGTTCAATAGGTGTGTTATTCTATAGATTTGAAATATTAAAACGCATCTCACATGTGTAGTAATTGTAAAAAAAGATCGTTAATTATTTAGGATGAACAGATTAGGATATGAAAATCGGTTTTGTTGTTGAATTCTTTTCGCACCTAAGATGTATGGTATCAATAAAACCGGCGCACAAGTCACTACAGAAGCTTCATACCCTAGAGCTAAAAAAGTTGAACAGGAAAGTACGTACGGATGCGTAAGACATCCGTGAGCAGGTGGCTAGCGCACGTAATCTCACTCTGGATGTGTGTGAAATGAAAGAATACATAATCAGCCTATAATGTTCCCACTGCTGGGACACAGGCCTCCTCTCTGTGAGAGGGAGTGGGCCGTAATCCACCACGCGGGTGGGTTGGTAGATGTCACATGTCTTCGAATTTTTGGTTCTAGGACATGCCTGTTTCCTCGCGATGTTTTCCTTCACCGTTTTGAGAGCAGTGGTGATGAAATAATTTACACAAAGTAAAGCACCTATCCGGGTTCGAACCTACGAACTACAACTCGTAAGTCGCGGCCGTTACAACTGGGCCACCGCTGCTCTCTGAAATGAAAGAATAGGCATCACTAATTGTCATGTCAAATCTAATAGCCAAAGATGGTGGTATTGTTAATGTGATGTCATTACAGCTCTCCTAATTGTTCATTATGTAACGCCTAATGTCCGTTTCATACAGATATACGCAACTAGTATAATAAAATATATTGATAATATTATTAAAATATTTATATTTTAATAATATTTTTTTGGGATGATTACGTCTCAAGTACGGAACCCTTCATTGAGCGTGGTCCGACACGCATCTAGCTGTTTTTTTTTTTGTTCACTGGCAATAATTCCCACCTTGCATAAAAACATAAATGAAGGAAAAGTTCTAAGCTCGTATTAATAATTATCCTCTAGCAATATCTATTATAAACACATCCATGTGTTGTATATGTGTATGTTAATGTTGCAAATTATATCATGTGCTAACCCAAATGTACACAGAGACCTATTTGGTGTGCTAATTAAGAGTTTTCTGCCCGTTGCCATAATCACGTAATAAGGTAAAGATTCCCGCATTAACTATGTAGGTAATTGCGAAACTGCTTTCAAGTCCCTTGTACTAACGGTACTTAACGTGACAATGAGACTTGTTACTTGGTATTATTTAAGTCCTTATGTACCATTGCGACGGTAAAACAATTGGAAATGTTCACATTCTAATTAGTATTTAATTTTAGAGGATGTTTCTGTTAATTTCGTTTGGTTTTATAATTTCAATGCCTTCTCTCCTTCTCTTCACTAAACTCTTCACATAAAGTCGATTTAAACTAATATTTTGTAAAAAAAAAACTATTGGAGGCAGGCTGTGATAAGTATAAATATTATTGATAAACGTTATACCAAACATAAACCCAGGAAAATGTATAGTAAATCTGAAGTTCGTACAGGTTGCAATTTGCCTTGGATTAATAAATAAGAAATGCCACAGACAGACCAAAATATCATCACCTTCAAGCAACAACCCGTCATTACATAAATCTCTATAAACTAAAAATATGTTGTCTTGCTAATTCTGTTTTTAAAACCATAGGCGTTTTAGTTTACCCGCCCCCGCACCCGCCTATGCCTCGGGTCTGGCCGCGCTAGGCATCCCTCTATGAAATACCATTGCTCCTTCCTAGGTGAGAATATGCTGTAGAGTGTAAAATTTCCCAAGGTGACAACCGTTAGGGGCATTTTTCTGTGTAACTATGTATGCCCGTGTAATATTAAGCTCGGGGGACTTTAAAGAGTGCAAAATGCACCGTTTTTTCGCTAGAAACTTTCAGTAAAAGATAATGGAGGCTGCCTTTTTATCGGTTGAGTGTTACAGGTGTTTTTAATGCAAGTACAAGTACCTATCTACACAGTTATAACGTAAACATGGTATCTTGTGATGGTATGATTCTATGCTTTGCTGCTTTAGATAACTTTGGTATTTACCTTCATTTTTTTATTATTAGAAAGTAAATGCTTAAAGGGGTCCAGTTGGTAGACCTACTGTTAGTAGTGTCCAGTTAGTAGATCTGGAGGCAAAAGTCCTCGCGCACGTATGGGAATGGCGCGAGGAGGCGAAACACCCAGGCGTAACTCCGCTGCCGCGAGAAATCGCGGTACAGCGGATGGAGCTCCAGCGGGATCTCATGGCGACATGGAGAGTACAGTTGTCGGAACCGAGTGCTGGGCGCGCCACGATTGCGGCGATAAGACCCCTCTTTGAGCAGTGGCTAGAGAGGCGCCACGGCGTCCTCACCTTCCGACTGACGCAGGTCCTCACTGGACACGGCAGCTTCGGGAGGTTCCTGTGTCGGATAAGGCGGGATAAAACGCCCGGGTGTCACCACTGCGTGGATCACCCGGAGGACACGGTGGAGCCTACGGTGGAGGTCTGCCCGGCTTGGGCAGAGCACCGCCGTGTCCTCGTGGAGGCGTTTGGCGGCAGAGATCTCTCGCGTCCGGCCCTGGTTCAGGCCATGGTACGGAGCGAGAGGGCATGGGCAGCCGTCACCTTCTTCTGCGAAGCAGTGATGCTCACGAAGGAGGAGGCGGGATGGTTGAGGGAAAGGCAAGTTTCGCGCCCTCTCACCCCTAGCCGCCGCAGAAGACGCCCTGGGCGTCGGGAATCCCGGGCGGGTTTCCGGCCACCGTAGGCGCGGGCTTGCAGACGGTGAGCAATGGGTAGCTCACCGTCCGGTAAGGACCAGGCCTGAGTAGACGGCGCGTCGTATTCCACGCGCGCCTCAAAGAGATGTCGTCAGCACAATGTAGGGGTCCACTAGGGCCGATGCCTGCCGGGATCGCGGAAAGTTACTAATGGGTCACCGAGGCCCCCGTAACACAGGCAACGGAAGGAATACGGGTGGGTTTTAGTCAGTAAGAGTCTGACACACCCTCCCGCTCCGCCCAGAGCGGGAGAAGTTATTTGATGATGAGGAGATATTAATATAAATACACGTAGTAAACATGAAATTGTGATACCCAAATTTAGATTAAAAAAAAACAAGCAAATCATTTGTTATCAACAGTATCCGCTTTTATAACAAGTTGCCAAAGTCAGTTACAGAACTTAGCGATGGAAAGTTCAAAACCCACATCAAACGTGTCCTTATCAAAAACGCATATTACAAGATTAAAGACTACGTTGAAGACAAGGAAGTTTGGCAATAATTCCTTCTGCACATGTGGCTTCCCTGGTACACCAGAAACTATGGAAATATCTATTAACTGCTCCCAAATTACGATGTTTATTATTATTATTTTTTAGACATACATTTTTGACATTATATTTTCACTATTTGACATTATATCCCTACAATTTATATTTCAGACTTAATATTATTAATATTATTTTACATGGATTCTTGTGTACGTTGTGAATGTGAGAACGTTGTAGGCTTAATAGACTAGATCTTTTTTTCTTTAGACCGTTTCCTTTTCTCTTTTTTTTTTGTTAAGTACTTTTCGACAGGCCTACACTGTTCTCCCATACCTAATTTGTGTAATTTGAAAACATTGTAAAAGCCAATTATTTTTAAAAGAGTAACCGTGGAGTTTCTTGCCGGCTCTTCTCCATAGGAAACGACCAATTGGAACCGTGCACCTAGCTTCTGACGTTTCATAAGTGCCCATGTAGGTTTATGTGAAATAAAAATATTTTGATTTTGATTTTGATTTTGATGATGTCCCACCCAAAAAAAAAAAAAAAGACCTACTGTTCAAAGTTTTATAAAGAATAAATACGAAGAGTTTGCTAAGAAAAAATGATCTAAATGAAATGTAGCCTTTAACCTTAACTGAGGATGATAAAAGATGTACCTATTACAATTTAAAAACATTCGCAATATTTACAATATCAACAGCCACTCTCCTAAATTCAAAACAGCTCGAACATGACAAAATCCGAGCCCCAGCACCCACAGTAAGCACGTGATATAACGTCACACGGCATCAAATACAATCCTTTTAGAGTGGGAACCACGCCAGGCGGTGATTGCATTGGCAGCAGCCTCTGTATTACACACTACACTGTGTTTTTGCAAACAACTGCACAGATTAATGCTGCATTGATGAATTGGAAATTAAATGGTCTACTGAATCAGATTTTAATTGGTGTTTTTATTTTTATTGTGTTTTTCGCCATTTCATTCGTTATTCATTTCAATATCAGTAGGTCGTCTGAGTCAAATGTTCAATATTAAATTAAGTTTATTCTTTGGTTGATTTGTTAATGTATTGTATAATGATTTTATTTATTTATATACCGACAAAACTATAATTACAGGATCATGATTACATTAAAGTTGATCCACACTTACCGTTCAACTTAATGTTGACCAGGTTCAAAATCAAGTTAATCAAAGCGTTTTCACTGCTTTAAATTAAAATTCATTCCATTAATAACTCCAGCGCTCTTATTTACCCCCAAATCACATTACAGGCATACCAACACATAAACATGACTCCCCACTAGACAGTGCGGGGCGGTACAGCGGGCTGCCAACATAATCATGTTTTGGCCGGTCGCCCGAACAAAACTGATTCTTTCTCCCCTTGCTCGTATCAGGAGTATTTGTCCAACGCGCTTCTAGACGCCTGGACTGCTACAGGGTAACTAATTGTAGTGGCGCAACGACTTTGCCGCTTAACAATTTAATTACATATCTATGCCCTGATTGTTATTATAATACACGGTATTAAAAGAGAGACATACTTTAAGGAAGTGTAGTACTAGTAGAAAACGAACGACAAAATTTAGAAAGTAGCTTTTTTTTTATTCCAGTATTAGTCCACTTCCGCCTGACGCAGGTCCTCACCGGACACGGCAGCTTCGGGAGGTTCCTGTGGCGGATAAGGCGGGAGGAAACGCCCGGGTGTCACCACTGTGTGGATCGCCCGGAGGACACGGTAGAGCATACGGTGGAGGTCTGCCCGGCTTGGGCAGAGCACCGCCATGTCCTCGTGGAGGCGATCGGTGGCAGAGATCTTTCGCGTCCGGCCCTGGTTCAGGCCATGGTACGGAGCGAGAGGGCATGGGCAGCCATCACCTCTACCTCCTCTACCTCCTCCACCTTCTGCGAAGCAGTAATGCTCGCGAAGGAGGAGGCGCGACGGTTGAGAGAAAGGCAAATTTCGCGCCTTCTCGCCCCTAGCCGCCGCAGGAGACGCCCTGGACGTCGGGAATCCCGGGCGGATTTCCGGTCACCGTAGGCGCGGGCCTGCGGACTATGAGCAATGGGTGGGTGGGGCACCGTCCGGTAAGGACCAGGCCCGGGTCGACGGCGCGTTGTAATCCACGCGCGCCTCAAAGAGATGTCGTCAGCACAAGTGTAGGGTCTACTAGGGCCAATGCCTGCCGGGGTCGCGGGAATGTACAAAAGGGTTACCGAGGCCCCTGGCAACATAGGCAACGGAAGGGACAGAGGTGGGTTAAAACCCACCTGTGTCCTTTCCGTTGCCTCTCTACGAGACCCTCACCCTCTATGAGAAGTTGTTAGATAATTTACCAATCAAAAAAGAAAAAGTGTTGGTCGATAGAAAAATTTAATCATTTTCACGAGTATTACACTCCCATAAAGTGTCCCTCCTTTAAACTAAGATCCTGTGTGATAGCCGCCTACCGGAGAATTACAAACACATTCACAATCTGCAACGTGTGTAATCTGGAAACGTGGGGTTATTTATAATTTTGCTCACAAATTGCTAAAATAAGCGAGGAACTCACAAAAGAAGATAAATGATGAAAGACATTTACCATTTACCTACTTTTATGAGGTCCTCGCTTATTTTAGTTACTACTTGACATCATAATAATTCAAGACGTTTCTTGTCCCGCATTTTTTATACTATTTTTTTTAGAGAAAGAGTCTTTGTTCCTATAAACACACAAATTAGATTAAACCCTTCCTAGAATTTTGTTAAACACTTTGTTCAATTCTGCCCCGGATTGCTTCGAGGTCGACTCATCAAGGGCTGTCTATAGGAGAAACATTTATCCTGACGAGTACCAGTTAGATTAAAATAGTTCAATAAAAAACGGGGTATTTGATAATAATCAGTTTTCTCTGAATCGTTGCTTTCCATCCACTTGGTTTTGTTCGGTTCAATTTCCCTCGAGTGTGGAATGATGAAAGTCAGAGTCTACTTCAAGTATGTCGAAATAACATAAATTAATTAAATAGGTATATTGTGGTTTTACGTCTTGACGCCTTCAGCTGCCTTCATCTAGAGGTGATACATATTAATAAATACATATATCACCCACATCATGTCTTATCTTGTAACGTTACTTTTGAGATGAGAATACATTGATTAGATAATGGTATAAATTATCAGCATCATTCATCATTTCAGCCGAAAGACGTTCACTGCTGGACATAGGCCTCCCCCAAGCACCGCCACTTTGACCGGTTCCGTGCTTCCTGCATCCAGCGGATGCCTGCGACCTTCACGAGGTCATCGGTCCACCGTTTGAATTTGAATCTTCTGTAGTAATTATACGCAAAATAATTAGATGAAACGGCTCTATTCAATGTACTTATTAATGAAATACCAATTAAATCATCAATTTTTAGGGTTCTGTAGTCAACAAGGAACTCTATAGTTTCGCCATATCCGTCTGTCTGTCTGTCCTCGGCTTAGCTCAGAGACTCTTCGTACTAGAAAGCTGTAATTTGGCATAGGTATACATGTTAATTACACTGACAAAGTGATAAAATAAAATGTTGAAAAAAAAGGGTTTTTGTAGGGTAACTCCCTTACACGTAAAATGGGGATGATACGAGGTATCGTTGGATAGGCCGTTCAAAAATATTGCGCGTCTGTGAAAACCAGTTTTCGATTCAAGAATGCGTTTCAGTAATATTAAGCTTTAAAGTGCTAATATTTGTTAGAGTCAAGTGTGTCCGGGCCCTGCCAGCTGTTTCTTTCAACCTGAAAACAATCATGGCTGTAGTATATACAACGAAATTAAAAGGAAAACTATAACAGATAAATAGGCTTTACGAGTTAACGAGTAATAGTCGACCAACTTACATTTGCAGTTGGAGAATTGACCGTGATGTATATTGATTTAAGGGAGAACATGTTTTTCAACTACAATGTTAAGTTTGTTTTTGAGATAAATTCATCTCAATTACGAAACCCTTCAGTGTGCGTCGTCCGACACGCACTGGCGGGTTTTGTTTTATTTGTTTCTCGAGCCTTTTTCATAAATCATCTACTTAAGTATAGCCACTTTCCAGATTTGCTAATATAATAAAATACCTAAAGAAAAGTGTCATTTCGTAACTATTTTGATCTTCATACATTGTCTTGTTTCGTTAACTTTTTAGAACATCTACTCAAGAATTCATTCCCATTTGGCCAACCTTCTGCTCGGTAAGTACAGTCAGAGAACCTTGCACATTGCAAGGACAAGTAAGCTAATAACTGTTGAGTTTAAGTTCAATCGGAAAGGCCATCCTAATATCTGTCTCATTCACACCTTTTTGTAAGCTATTTCCTCGGTCCGTGGGGTCCCAGTGCGCATAAGTTATTTGCGGAAATCGCGAAACGTCTAGTTGATGTAACTGGTGACCGAAAAGCTGGCGGCTTTCTCGCGCAACGCATCAGCATTGCAATTCAGCGAGGAAATGCCGCCAGCATCCTCGGTACAATGCCCCGAGGGCCTTTTTTAAGCCTAACTTAGTTTTAATTTAATTTAGTTAATGTTAATAATCATCTTGTAATTTGGTTATGTAAATAAAAGCTATTTGTGTACTTACCAAAACTACATGTTTCCGCCCCAATGAACTAAAATCATGGCTGTCATTGAAGTATGTGGTAAATAAAGGCTTGAATTGTTTTACTCTGAACGTACGTTGGCGATCACAATTTAGGAGAGATTTGCATGACAATCGAATGTGATTGCGAGCTCCGGTGCTAAATTGTCATTTTAACATCAGTAGGTTTAGCGGTTTTCATTTACTGACACTATTTGGAATATTTTTTAGCAGATAAATTGAATTGAATTTCCAATATATTTTTTAAGCTCAAGTCGTGCCTTAATAGTCCTTTCAAAACATTGTGAATTGAGTTATACTATTACTAAAGATTGTAACATTACTTTTGCGTACTATCTTGGGCCTAATTTACATTATTTACATTATTTCCGCAAAATTACCAGTATTAGCTTACCAGCGTTCATGTCCTCTGTCCACAGTACTGAAAAGTTGACCGGGAAAATTTTAGCCCCCTCCCTAGTTGACTTTTGATTATAAACGAAACCTGCAACATACATACATATATCCTTTACCTAAATTTAAATGTAAAACTGTATTCAGTAGTTTTCTCCAAAAGCTAACGTACTATGAGACTAAACAACTCTGCAAAAACATTTATTATTTTTTTATTTATTCATATCTTTAATTGCATTCGATAATGTTTTAAAGGTGTTATAAAGGCTTAGAGCTAAGGTACAATTACGGACCCTGTCGGGCACAGCAAAAAATTTAAATAATTCTTAAAACACAACATAAATTTAACATTTTAAATACACTATTAACATCTTACTAACGTATCTAAAAACAGATTTAAGTTGCTCCTTTATTATATATTTTATATTGTGACATACGAAATACACACCCACTCATACACACACACAACACACACACACACATTCCTTGCTTACTTAAATTTTAATAAATGTGTGTAAGAGGAAGGCGCCTGTGTCTGTAACACAATTTATACTAGCACAGACACAGACGTTCACTCTGTCTCAAAAATGCATAGCGTTGCTCTTCATATCTTTCACTCTTTGTTGTTCGATTGAGATGGACGAATTGTATTTGGCGTTTTGAAATAAAGATTATTATTATTTCCTTTATTCCATTTAAAAACATATTATTTACGTTTTTAAATATGTTTATAAAAATATAAAAAAGAAACATTAAAAAATATAAATATAAAAATAGCAGCCCACCGGTATCGGGAACAGGGTCCAAGCTACTGGTGGTCAGGGCTCCTGAGAGAGGAACCTCCTGACGATACGCGCCGTGTCCAGAAGTACCGCTCTCTGGATTAAGCCCTTGATCCAGCTGCCTAGCGAGAGCCTCTTCAGGTGTTGGTCGAGGCTCTTGGCTATTATGCCATTGGCCGTCACGACTATCGGCACAATGATTGCTGTATCCACATCTCACATGTCGACAACCTCGTGAGCTAGGTCAAGATACTTAATCTACTTATCTTTTTCAGCTTTTACGAGGTTCTCGTCATGCGGGACCGCTATATCAATAATCATTGTGCGACGCGTTAATCGATCTATCACCACTATGTCTGGCTTATTAGCAACAATAGTCCTGTCAGTGATGATAGATCGATCCCAATACAACGTAATATTGCCATTTTCGAGAACTGGGTCGGGCGCATACCTATAGTACGGTACTTCCGATTCCACAAGACTGTATTTCAGAGCAAGTTGCTGCTGGATAATCCTGGCTACAAGGTTGTGCCTATGCAAGTAGTCTCCGTTAGCCAGACGAGAACAGCCAGAAATAATGTGTCGGATTGATTCCCCCGGACGATGGCATGCCCGACAGATGTCAACCGTGCCGTCTTTCACAATATATTTCCGGTAGTTGTTCGTCATTATAACTTCATCCATAATCGCAAAGACAAAACCTTCGGTTTCCCCAAAGAGATCACCGAATCGCAACCAGGATACGGACGCTAAGAGGTTTACATCGAAAAAAAGCGCCCGTGTAGCTCTTTGCTCTGCCATACCTCCCTGCGGTCATTAGTATCTATATATATATATATATATATCTATAGGTTTGCGCCAGTTCTCGTCAGCCAAGGAGAGCGGGGTGAGGCCCTTATCCACTGAGACCACATCTCGGTGCATCACCACGTCGGTTTCTAGGAAGTATTTCCTGAGACTGCATATCTCATGATTGTGCAGGGTCTTAGCGTTTATGATGTACAGTACCATCACCGATGACCGTGGATGGTGCATCCGATTTGCGGTCAGCAATGTGCGGACCCTCCTATCCAGGGCGTCAAGTTCCGTCTGAGTCCATTTGAGTATGCCGAAAGAGTACATCAAAACCGGCATGACCCAACCATTGAAGGCGCGCACCCTGTTTCCGCCTGATAAAAGACTATTTAATACTTTATTCAGGCGGCCAGAGAAGCGCTCCCTCAGCGATTGTTTCATGTCAGCGGCGTTGATGCCTAACGGTTCCTACATACCCAAA
Organism: Atethmia centrago; assembly: GCA_905333075.3. Lineage (NCBI taxonomy): Eukaryota > Metazoa > Arthropoda > Insecta > Lepidoptera > Noctuidae > Atethmia > Atethmia centrago. The sequence goes on from HG995370.1 coordinate 2,191,501, forward strand.
TATTTGTAAGTTTCGGTTGAAGAGAGGGATCTCAGGTGTATGGAATCCGAAAGTTGGGTTCCCACGGATTCCACAACCCCCCCTCGCTTTACATGCATGACCGCACATTTGTCCACACCAAATTCCATCCTGACGGCGCTACTGAAAGTTTTTACCTTCAGTAGCTCCATCAGTTGCAAATTATTGGGGGCAAAAGTTTCAATTCATTCATGTAAAGGAGGTGAGATATAACCTGACCACCTCTCCTCAATCGATAGCCTAGACCTGAATTCTCCAGCAGTGTGCTTAGAGGATTCAAGGCTAGGCAAAACCAAAGTGGACTCAAACTATCGTCCTGAAATATACCTCGCTTGATCCGTATCGATTCGCTATTCCTCTAGATATATCGACATCCTGGATAGCAAAGGACCGTTCTCCACTGCCCCATACATGACATCAGGAAGGTGCGCAGAGTTGCATCTATTTTATATGTATAACTCCAGCACCCTCATGAGCCATGTATGTGGCTCCGAATCATAGGCCTTCTTATAATTTATCCAACATGTTGACAGATCCTTTCGGGAACGGCGAACCGGTTGGCTAATGGCAATATCGATGAGAAGCAGCTCCTTAGTACCGCGGGATCCGTTCTTACATCCATTTTGTGAGGCAGAATGATTAAGTTGGTTTCTATATGTTTGTTAATTTTAGCTCTCAAAATGGATGTGAGAACTTTATAGACCGTCGGTATACAAGTGATTGGTCTATAATTTTTGGGTTCCGCAGTACTACCTGATTTATGGAGCAGGTGGGTTATTCCGGTCGTTAGGAACAGGGGTAGCGACTCTGACCCTAAGGCTGACTGGAACTGGGATGCCAGGCGGGCGTGCGATCTTTGGAACTACTTTATCCAAAAGTTGTGCAGCCCGTCCGGTCCTGGAGATTTTTATTTTGAGAATTAGGCAACGGACGGACTGCACGAGCTACATCTTGGGGGAGGATGGAAAGTGCCCCCATTTCTGGTTTAAGATCGCACGCTCGCTCGATTCTCTTAGTCAAGTCACCTTCGGTGTGATTGACAGGCACTGATCAAATGTTTCGCCAGAAGGAACACATGGCGTCATCATCCGGTAGGCGCGTGTCAGCCACACCTTGGTCCGGTCGCCCCCAAGTCCTATAAACCCACCTTTCCTCATTCTGGAATGTGCGATTCTGAGTGTATCGCTCCATTCTCCGCCTGTATCGACGAATACGGTTCGCCCATGCACAGATCTTCTGCTTCAGGAAGTCGATACGCTCTGTGACGCGGGTCAAATAATCTCGAGAACTTAGAATATCAGTCCCCGCGAACGCCCGCTTCACTTCTTATTATTATTACTCTGAAGAGCCGTGCTTGAATGATGCGGTGAACGCCTGTATAGCAGATTGCCCGGATACAGAGCGGCCCGTAAACCCTTCTTCCCAGAGACAGTGGGCTGAGCCGCTCTGCAGGTTGGTACGGAATAATCTAATCAATACGTCCACCAATACTGCTGAGCAGTCCCGCCTGCTGGCTGTGGGTGAGTGGGGGTCAGGCCTCTGGCTTCAAGCACTACCTGATGGTAGTCATCACCTAGCATAGTGCCTATGTTGGGTGATCCCAACATAGGCAACCTTTTCTGCCGATTATTTGTGCCCGACAAATATATCGGACACCGTCAGAGCCGCCGGCACAATCGGTTTGCGCAAATGCCATCCAAAACTGTAGCCAGAGCCGAATCCCCAGTCTGTCGTACTCTAAAGATGCTAAATGCCCTTCTGACTCCCTACCCTGAATGTGATGTGTTTGCGGATGAATGGAGTAAAATTATGCGTATATGTCTGGTGTTCTGTGAGAGACAGTATGCAAGGGAGTCCACTGTTCCATGATAGTTTTAAATTAAATTATTTTTAACGTAATTATTATTAATATATTAATCATTGTTTCTATGTTAATTAATGTAATTGGTGCTGTACCGTTTTAATTAACTATAAATAAATAAATAAATTAAATAAATAAATAGGCACTATGCTGGGTGACACCACCTTCCGGCTCGCTACTGGTTTGCGTCTGGTCGCTCCTTGCGGGGCTCCGCACAGCTGCCAGTGTGGTGAAGCTGTCGACTGCCACGGACACCATGGCCTATCTTGCAGTAAGATCCACCAACCATTAATGACATCATCCATCGTGCTTTTGTCACCATCTGGGTGCCAGCTGGGGAAGAGACCAGACGGAATGTCCATAGAAGGCCTTGGAAGTTAGGCTGGCCTTTGGTATGAGATGCAACATGTGTCCATCCAACCCAACCGTTGCGCCATCCCATATTCCTAGCACGGCGGGCTGTGCCGGGGCGGCTGCTGCAGGTGCGGCAAACATCAAACGGTGAAAATATTCCAATTATAAAAATAAAAACGGGGTGTGGCTGTGTCATGGACACGGCCCTGTGTTTTACGTAACGGGTAATATTTTCTTTGTAACGATTTCTTTGATCCTTTAGATGTCGAGTGGTGTAATTAAATTTTGAATGTAGATGATAAATATGTAGCTGCAGCACCACACTATATCCCCATTTTTGTACCATCAGTTTTTTTAATTGCCTCCCACTATGGAAGCAAATTTAAAGACGCCAAGCGGTTGGTCGACTCTTCACGTGACCAGAGCAAAGAATCAGCATTGCCATATAATGTGGCAATGCTTCTAGCCTTTGGGTCACTTTTCTTTTTTGGGAATTTTGTATGCCCTATGATTTTCCCCTCTTTTTTTCTATACATGACATTTTATTATTATTATTTTAAGTCTGTTAATTTATATCGGTATAAGTCGTATGCACTCGTAAATATTAGATTGAAACTTTGATGAAAAATTGTTAATTATATTATATATTGATGTTTATGAACCGAAAACTGACATTCAACGTATTTCGTAGAATCTACTTAAATATCTATACATTATATATAGGTATATTGAAGTGGAGGAAAATATAATTATTTCAACGCGTTTCCGTCCCAAATTCTAAGAATGTTCAAGTCAACTGATCAAAATAAATAACACAGTATCAAACTTCGAAAACAGTTCGAAGTAGCTAAAAATTAAATTAACTTAGTAGACCTCTACGTAGAGTTTCCAGAAATACTTACGTAAATTATTTGCAAATTGGGTTGAAAAACAAAATGTTCGCAACAAGAAGGCCGTATTAGCGGGACCACAAACGAAGAAATGATGAGAAACCAGAAACCATTTCGTTTGTGAAATCAACATCCTAACTAATATTATAAATGCGAAAGTGAGTTTGTTTGTTTATTTCTTTGTTTATTTGTTACGCTTTCACGCTAAAACGGCTGAACGGATTTGGATGAAATTTAGCGCGTGGGTAGACCACCTAGGTTACCACGTGAAATAATTTTTATCCTGATATTACTACAGAATCGAGACTTATGCTGGTGAAACCGTGGGGCGCAGCTAGTTATCAATTAACGCAGTTTTACTAACCCCATTTTCACAACAGTTTCAACAGAAGAATTTCAACAATGAACATTCAAATTGACTCAAAAACCTAAAACCCTTAGAAAACCCTGAACCCTTGATTAAGAAGCATTAAACGGAATGACACCAAGATTCATAGTGGATAGTAATTGTCAGTGGCACAAAATATATGGGTTCGTGTGAAAGCTATCGAAGCCGCTAGGTATCATCGGCTTGTTTTAAAGGGAGCGCCATAAAAAGGACAGAGACGCTCCCGTGGGTCCTTCGATCCGCACGTTAGGATGTGTTCGCACTGTGACTAGAGTCGAAGCGACAGGACAGGCACAGCAGGCTATAACAAAACTAAACAGTCCCAAGCGCCGTAATAATAATGATAATAGAATGGAAGCTACATATTAGTGCTGGCGCTAATTATAACACACTTTCGATCACTATCCAAAGATTGTTTAAGGAAATTCCTAATCCATTGCTTCATAGGTTTTTTCGTCTGTTCAACTATGTAAATAACACATTGCTACTGTAAGTGTATTATTACGCAATAACCCCGTGGATGTCGTTAACGTCAATATTTTACCAATCATATCTATCCGATAGTGTCAATATTATGGTAGTTAAAAAAAACTTCTTCAATATTATTACAATAACTACTATTTATTTAGGTAGGTAGGTAGGCGAGGTATTTTTTTTTTTTAATGGGAGATCATCAAAAAAATGACTAAAACCCACCCGTATTCCTCCCGTTGCCTGTGTTGTCTCAGGGGCCTCGGTAACCCTTTAGTACCTTCCCGCGACCCCGGCAAGCATCGGCCCTAGTGGACCCCTACACTTGTGCTGACGACATCTCTTTGAGGCGTACGTGGAATACAACTCGCCGTCGACCCGGATTCCCGACGCCCAGGGTGTCACCTGCGGCGGCTAGGGGCGAAAGGGCGCAAAATTTGGCTTTCCCTCAACCGTCCCGCCTCGTCCTTTGCGAGCATTACTGCTTCGCAGGAGGTGTCGGCTGCCCATGCCCACTCGCTCCGTACTATGGCCTGAACCAGGGCCGGACGCGAGAGATCTATGCCGTCGATCGCCTCCACGAGGCTATTTTACCCCTTGGGGGATGATTTTACGAAAACGCTAAAACACGTAATTCTTTATTTCGTAGCCCTGTGCGGTCCATGGTCTTTTACGGGGCTCCTGTGTGGGCGCGTTCCCTGGCGCTGCGGCCAGCCCGCCGGTTGAGCGCGGCCCAAAGGGTCATGGCCATCCGGCTGATCCAGGGATACCGCACGGTCTCTTGTGAGGCAGCGAGCCTCCTTGCCAGATTGCCGCCATGGGATCTGGAGGCAAAAGTCCACGCGCACGTATGGGAGTGACGCGAGGAGGCGAAACGCCGGGGTGTAACTCCGCTGCCGCGAGAAATCGCCGCACAGCGGACGGAGCTCCGGCGGGATCTCATGGCGACATGGAGAGTACGGTTGTGGCAACTCAGTGCTGGGCACGCCACAATTGCGGCGATAAGTCCCCTCTTTGAGGAGGGACTAGAGATGCACCACGGCATCCTCACCTTCCGCCTGACGCAGGTCCTCATCGGACACGACAGTCTCGGGAGTTTCCTGTGTCGGATACGGCGGGAGGAAACGCCCGGGTGTCACCACTGTGTGGATCGCCCGGAGGACACGGTGGAGCATACGGTAGAGGTCTGCCCGGCTTGGGCAGAGCACCGCCGTGTCCTCGTGGACGCCTCCACGTCAGCGGCACAGATCTCTCGCGTCCGGCCCTGGTTCAGGCCATGGTACGGAGCGAGAGGGCATGGGCAGCTGTCACCTCCTTCTGCGAAGCAGTAATGCTCGCGAAAGAGGAGGCGGGACGGTTGAGGGAAAGGCAAATTACGCCCTTTCACGCCTAGCCGCCGCAGGAGACACCCTGGGCGTCGGGAATCCCGAGCGGATTTCCGGCCACCGTAGGCGCGGGCTTCGGGACGGTGAGCAATGGGTAGCTCACCGTGCGGTAAGGACCAGGCCCGGGTCGACCGTGCGTTGTATTCCACGCGCGCCCCAAAGATGTCGTCAGCACAAGTGTAGGGATCCAGTAGGGCCGATGCCTGCCGGGGTCGCGGGAAGGTACTAAAGGGTTACCGGGGCCCCTGGCAACACTGGCAACGGAAGGAATACGGGTGGGTTTTAGTCAGTAAGAGTCTGACACACCCTCCCGCTCCGCCCAGAGCGGGATAAGTTATTTGATGATTTCCCAACCAAAAAAAAATGCCCTAACTTGACAAATGCTGGGTTTCTAATACAAACTTTCATCCCCTATATCACCCCGTTTAGAGTCATTTTTTAATCAAAAAGTAGCCAACTTGCCTAATTCAGTGGTTCAGTTGTTTAGGCGTGAAAGTTAACATACAGACAGACAGAGTTACTTTCGAATGTATAATATTTAAGTATGGATAGGTACATTAATTGTATAATTATATAGGATGTGAAAACGATGCACCTAGAATAAAATTACTATACTACAATAACTAAAAATAATTAAAAATGAAGCAATGACAGATACATTAATTATATGATAGATACATGGTGCTCACATAATTTACAAACATTGTAAAAGTATGTGTTTTCCAAAAATGTAAAGTCAGTGAGTGTGTCAGTTAAGGTTATCTATCACACAATGTAGAATCAATATCAGAAAAATAATAAATTATACAATTAAAATTGCATCCAGTTTGATTTTGTCCAGACTCTAGATTGTCCTATGGATCTGGACCAGCATGTGTATCTTGGATACATTATGATGGTAAAACAATTCCGAAATCAACGATACCAATTATACCGATATTTAAATAATAAAAAACGTGGCACTACGATATAATAAAGGGCCCATTTATCTATATATCTAGTCTGTTACTAAAACATCCGCCTGCTCCCATTTCTTGCGACAAGAAATCGCACCTTCACGCGACTCCCGTACCGCGCCCCACTGCGACCAATACGGCAAACTGCCTAATAAATTCGCAGAAAGGACCTCGCAAAAATGGATGCTTATCACGAACTGGCTCGGTTTCGCACTCCCCCTCCCCTAGCTTCTAAATAGCTCTGTTTTTGTCTCTGCCTTAGAACACTGTGTCACGACACAGATTTGATAAATAAGACGTTGCCAACAAATTACATATTTATACATTTTCCGAAGTTCAGTAAATTGATAATTTAATTTTGGTTTAAGTTTCTATTTATGCCTAAAATACTTGAACTTTAACAACTTCTTGATTGAAGTTGAACAACCATAGTTGCAAGTTTTTAAATAAATCTTTTGTCTAACAGGCAAGTCCTAAACAATCCTAAAACAATTTACGAAATCCAAGCAATTAACCCTTTAGCAATCCATGTCTGATTAGCAATTAGCCGTCCACTTTCCAATTTGTAGGTCAAAACAAAAGTCGTACCCCAGAGGTTATTGACACAAGAATCGTGACCACAGCCAGGTGACACAGCTTTAATACGAAATCCATTTCAAAATCTCAGAAACAAATCAAGATTCTATTGTCACAAAAACCTTTTATTTGCACCAACATTAGGACAAAACAGAAAATGTGACCAGCAAGAAATCGCGAGGTTTAATGAAGTCTCCCTAATTAATGTTACAGTGAAATGGACCAACATCAAACACAAAGAGAAAGAAGATATAACGAGACTAACGAAATGAAAACTCAAATATAATTCAGCAAGTTTATTCCATTATTAAATTGTTCGTGAAAGCAAGATAACCTCAGTTTAACTCAGTAAGAAAGTTTCGTTTAACTTCGGTTTAACGAGGTGAGGAGACCTGCCACTTTCCGACTTCCTAGAAGCCAGCCTGTGTTTTTGTTTCGGAACTAACTTACGTGCATTGTTACTGGCGATGCTATCACCAGCAAGAAGTACTAGAATATTATCTTCAACACGTATTTTCTTTTAAAGCTAGTTATTCAATTAGCGGCGTACTGTTGAGTGAAAATTATTCCAAGCTAACAACAGTGTGCCAAAATATATTATTTATAAAATTTCTTAAAAAAAGATGGCGCTTCACAATAAGCCGCAGTTCCGTGCGGAAATTCTTATAAGTGGAATGTACTGTCGGTTTGTCTAAACTGAGATCAAGGTGATCCGTGTTCGCTCGCAGCAAACACAAAGTCAATCGATACTTCTTGAAGATCAGTAGCAATAGTTTATTGGCTCACGAACTACTTTATTAAAGGCTGCAAAACAAAACCTTAACTTAAAGCTATGTTCCAGAACCTCGAGCATTTTAATTCCGCCTCGTCCTGGACGAAAAAATACGTTATTAATATAACTTCATATTAGATGCTGTTTCTTAAGCAGATAACAGTAATTTACGGCGCGTAAACATCCTAAACCCGTAAGAGGCAGGATTTTTTCATTTCATTACGGGTCCCTATAAAGTAGATAACACAACGCGCCGTTCCCAGCGGTATATAATTACAGAGTAAAGAAAAATGTACGCAGCCAGCGACTTTGACGGCGCACCTCGTTTTTCGGAACAATTTTATTTTTTATGGGTACTCGAAAGACGTGTGATTAAAAGGTAAAGAACAAGTCTTGGGAGCTTCGCGAAATTGAATTTGGATTTTATGATTAGAGAATGTTAGCTGTGCGTAGTGCGTCACTTGCTTTGTAGAAGGTCCTATACGAAGCAAATTGAAGGTCCCTATCAGTATCTATGTTCCTACTTAATATTATTAAGGTCTATTGTAGGAGTTCTTGAAGATACTTTGCTGCTGCACTTCAGCGTTTAATAATTGGATAGTAGTCACAGTTTCTGGTCACCATGTCTCATTAGAACAAACAAGATATTTTTTGCAGGGTTTAGTGATCATACTCCAGAAATAGAAGGTATGAAGTTATTCCTAACAATTCCTAGCAGAAGCAAAGTTAGCAATCTGTAAATCTGAGAGCACTTACAATACCCTAATTCACAGCAGACGACAATAAATGATGTTAAAATAGTACTATAATAAAAATCATATAATACTCGGGTCTGACAATAAAATGGCGATGTGCAGCCATAATCGAAGTCCTATAAATAGTTTTACCAAAGACGAAGTGTTCGAGGCGATGGGGACGAGTAAAACATTTCATTTCATCTGGCCGCCTTCCAACGGACACTGAACCAAGATTTGCACCAGCCAGATTTACAATCAAATTCCCTGGGCTCAAAAAAAACCTTAGTAATAAATTGTAGAGATAATATTATTATGGTTATTTTTTCGGAGTTTGTGCCTTAGTAATAACAGCTGCACGGGTCGATCGATCAGATTAAGCTACGATGATATTTTTTGTCAATTTGTGGCTAAAATAGGAACATTTTGCTGTCTAGGACCCGAAAAAGAACACGTCTGCAAGCCTAGCTACACTTGGGAGTAGTAAAAGCTGACTGAGAAATTATTTGAAGATAATGACAATTCCTCAATGTGCTTACTCGTAGAATTTAGATTACTAAATCATTGCTATTTTCAATCTTGTTTCACCAACCATGTATCTATACAGATAGATAGATGGAAAAAAGATTCATAAGTCCTGTCTGACTGACTGGCTCACCAACGCCCAGCTCAATCTCTTGGACCTAGAAAGCTGAAATCTTGAAAGCCGCAATTCAACCCCTAAGTAAAATAAGGGATGAAAGTTTGTATGGAAACATTTTTGTAGTTTAAACCATGCAAATTGGTATTTAGCCTTTTGGTTGGTAATTAATAAGCACAAGTATCAGGATGAAAGTCTGTTTGGGAAACCAGTAACCGCTCAGGCCGACTTTCGCCATCGCCAAAGACGCTTTAGTAATTCAACGTACAATAACTTTACTAAGGGATCAAATGCGTAAAAATATTTAAATTTTCCTTGTTTCCGTATCTGTAATTATTTAGGTAATTCGTTTTTTCGAAATTCCCACGGGATAGGGAAGAAAGATGATTTATATTTTCGCTTTAAAGTTACCTTCAAATTTGGCATGCTAGTAGGTAATTTAACGTTCCGCTAAATGTATATTGCGTTACTATTGTTAGGTTTTAGGATTTTTTATCCTCCAGCAATCGTATTATAATTAATCATATATAATTACTGGAGCGGAGGAGGCGGAGGAGCGTCACGCGTATTGCCGCGCGACCCTGCTTGGATACTATATACTATATAAGCAGTTCCAGAAGGCGGGCCAACTCATAGTTTATAAGTTTATGCCCTGGCTGGAGGCCTTAACCTATTGTGGCACTCACAGGAAAGTCCGGTTAAGCAGACGATAACCTCCTAGGTTGACCTGTAAGATGCCAATCACGAAAAAAAACGGGCCTATTCATTACAAATGCAACATTTGCCTAGATAACACGTTCAGCGCAAGCGCCGCTATGGTTTACGATACAACTGAACTGTACTTTTTGATGCAAAACTATCTTCTAAAAACTGTGCTTTTCAGCGCAATCCTTTGTTCTCGAACTTTCTGAAATTATTATTCTAACATTTTCTTTACCCCGACTTAGTTAAACACAAAACAATAGGCACGTTTTGTTACTTATCACAATGGCTGTTGAATCATTAAAAAATTATGGGATTATGTTGCCTTACTCCAGTGCCGCTGAATACTGCATTGACATGTCACGCCCCACTTATGGTAGTTCATGTGAGCTGGTGGCGGCGGGGCGTCTTTTATCGTGGGTCTCAACGGTGAGCTGCATAAAAGTATTGGTACTGCAAGTGACCTCTTGGGGATGGCTATGCTTTTCTCATGATCTGTCATGTGGTCGCAATGTGAACGAAGTCTCTAAACCTGGATTTACACCGAGGCTTTTAATACCAGCAGTTCCCGTGGGATATGTAACGACATACACGCGAGCGCAGCAGCGGGTTTATCATAAAATCGATTGATTTAAAAGCATAATTATTTAAATCAAAGCGGCGATCGTTATTCAAATCCTCGCACTTATTGTTATGCTAATAGACGTTTACAGCTGATTTTGCGACACTAATCAAAGTTGTGCTTACCCTTTAGACTTGATAAATTTTGGTTTACGAGTATCATCGAATTTTGATGATCTTCCCACGCTCGTCTACCCAATAAAGCCCAAATTAGTATTGATGTCTGTAGCGTCAAGACGTATCACTACCCACCCACGTATTGTTATACCTTATTGGAAGGCTTCACAAGTCTCAAAAGGCCGCATTTTCAATAAAAACACTTGTCAATTTGCTCACAAATGGATGGAATGGATGGGTATAGCTAGGACCAACATTGTAATTGACGTGGGATCGCGACAATAAACACGCTGAACGTCAATAAATTGGTAAATCCTCTCAACACGCAGAGATATTAAATTTTATTGTTTTACAGCGATCGTAAAAAATCGACAATGTTCAATCGGGCGTCGCGGTACGGTGCGAAAGTCGGACGTTGTAAAATAATCTAAATGTTTCTATGCGCGGATATTGTTTATGTTTTGTTTCTTTCCGATTTGGTTGTTTGTGTGGAATAGTGATTGCTTTTTCAAAAACCTGCCAAGTGCGTGTCGGACCACGCACAATGAAGGGTTCCGTAGTTGGGAAGTTGGTATGAATTTATCCCAAAAACAAACTTAACATTGTAGTTGAAAAACATGCTTCCATACATCGATATATGCCACGGTCAATTTTCCAACTGCAAATTTTAGTTGGTCGACTATTACTCGTTAACTTGTAAAACCCAACCCTTAGCTGTGATAGTTTTCCTTTTAATTTCATAATATGTACTACTGCCATGATTTTTTTCACTTCTCCAAAAACAACCATTTAGCTGGCAAGGGGGGGACACTTCCTGCTGGGGTCGCGGGAAGGTACTTATGGGTCACCGAGGCCCCCGCAACACAGGCAACAGGAAGGAATACGGGTGGGTTTTAGTCAGTAAGAGTCTGACACACCCTCCCGCTCCGCGCAGAGCGGGAGAAATTATTTGATGATTTCCCACCCTTAAAAAAAAAAAAAGGGGGCGACACTTGACTCTATCAAAAATTAGCATTTTAATGCTTAATATTACGCAAGCGGATCTTTGAATCGAAAAGTGGTGTTCACAGACCCGCAATATTTTTGAACTGCCTATCCAACGATACCCCACACCATGGGGTAGACGAGAAAAAAAATATCATACCCACATTACGTGCAGGAGAGGTAAGTACCCTAAAACAAAATAAATATATTCACACAAATTTATTTTAGCACTTTGTTGGCGTGATTAATATGTATACCTATGCCAAATTACAGCTTTCTAGTACTAAGCGTCTCTGAGCTACAGCGGGGACAGACAGACAGACAGACGGACGGACATGGCCCTTGTTTACTACGGAACCCTAAAAATTAAAGGACTGTTTTAACTGACTTTGAAGACTGAAACGAAGTCACAGTATAATGTGACGAAATTGTCTTCGTAAATACATTCTCTTATACACATACTCCAATAACAATAAACTAACTAATACTCCAATAACTATTATAGCTATGCTAGACGAAATCACTTAGAGCGTAGATTCAACAGATTTAATCAAAAGTTAGAATTTATCTACGAATATGAGCCACATTTATGCGACTTTTGAACCAAAGTCAAATGGACACAGCGATGGACCTGATGTACAAATATCTTAAAGATCTGTCTGAACCTATAAAGATAAGAATAACCACCAGATTTTACGAGAAAAATTGTGACTAAACCCACATATACCGAGCCATTCGATCCAGAATCCTGCAAGATGTGTGACATAGGATGACTTCTCACAGGATTTTATACACGAGTTTATTCAAACACGGCGACGAAGTCGTTCGGCCGTTTACAACGCTATCCTATTTCCCATATTTCTGCTACAAATACCTTGAAGGCGGCGACCAAAAAGTCTATTTTACGAGGGTGCTTGCATTAAGTCCGATTTATAAGAATAAATACATGGTAAGTAACGGCTGCGACAAGCCTCCACGTCTTTCTCATTTATTTGAATTTACGTATGTAGCGGAGTACAGGTTTATTGGGCGAGGCCACTTTAACGATGTTCAGTACGTTTATATGAAAAGTGTTTTGTTAAGTTATTTGGTTTATAACGTTATTTGGGTTTGGAGATTTGTCGTAGCTGAGTAGAGTTTACTACTGTAGTAATTTTGGTACAAAAGTACCTATTCGAAAATAAAAGAGGCTATAAATTTTTGACGTAATATATGTGTGGGCAATAGTCAAATGCAAGGAAAAAAATGTCCACATGGGAATAATCATTTAGTTTTTTTCCTATTATTAGTTCCAATATCCAACCACCAACGTAGATAGTTGATCCGTAGGATATGTAGATAAATGTGTAGAAAGTGTTAGAGGATACTTAAAAAACAATATTCGACTGACGGTTAGTTAAAAAGGCGCATATTAAACTCTCCAGAACCACAGTGGGCACACACAATTTTGTTTTGAAGGTGCAGTGGGATATCTGTTTTACATAAAGTTATTTAGCACAGCCATTCATAGTGAATTAAATAATAGCAAGCACACACATACGAGTATAGCATTGCAACTAACAACAATATTTTAAGCCAAGAAGTAAGCAGAATAACATTACGAACTCGGTAAATCGAAATCTCGACTAGTTCATATTTTGCTTCTTTATTTAATTCAGGTCCTGTTGCCCTTCCGTGTTACCCGAACCAACTAGTGATCAGAGTCGAGTGAACAGTAAGTCATGAATCATGATGCTGACTGACATTGAGCTGCTGTTTGACCCAGAGTTTCATCAGAATACGAGGCCAGCTTGTACTGGTTTTGTTACCAATGACGTGCGGCTTACTGTACAATGTACATTGGTAGATGGATACTAGATACATATGCATCAATATTTTCCGAATAGTTCGTAATCGCTCTCGATTGGATCCGACCACACGACCCGCCGCCCGCCGGCCCGGTATTGGGTCCACTTGGACCCCATGAGATAATGAGACTCTAAATGATTATGTTAATATCCATTATACTACCAACTAAAACATATAAATATGTGTTAATTAAAAGAGTTAGTTAAAAACTCGTATGTCAACGCCTTTAAATCTTTCATATTTAACAAGTTTATTAATTTACCTACCAGTACATAAAATCCAATTGTGTTCCATTTTTATGTGTCGAGGCCAAAACACATAAAAATGGAGAATATCGGACATCCAAACTCTATAACAGGGGCAGATTAACAGAATAATTATGTGCAATAGCAATTATTACCGTAGATGCCAAATAAATAAAATTCAATTTCGATTGACCCTAGTAATTAATAAGATGAACATCAAAAAACGATACTTGAAAACTAAATAAAATTGTTTAAAGCACTAAATACAATAAGAATTATTTATAATAATTATTTATGCTTTTCTAATGTAATTGTTATCGTTTTTGGGGTTCCGTACCTCAAAAGGAAAATAAGGAAACCATATAGGATCACTCGTGCGTCTGTTTGTCTGTCTGTCCGTCACAATCAATTTGCTCCGAATCTACTGGACCGATTAAGTTGAAATTTAGTACACAAGAATTTCTGTGACCCCAAACACGGACGTAAGTAAATGAATTTTGAATATTAGGGTCACTTTTGGAGGGCAAATTAGAATTTTAAAAAAAGTTTTGCAAAGTGAACCGTGTGATATATCAAATGGAAGTGCTTGTTGTAAGGATTTCAGTTTTTGTTTTTATAATTATAATATAAATATTTGTAAAGTTATGTAAGGAAATAGATGAAATTTGACCATCTCCGAAACTACCAAGTTTTTGGAAAAAATACAAAAAATAGTTCTTTACTTACAGATTAAAGGAAAACCTATAAGAATTCTATGTCTCAAAATAACATGATAAATCTCTCAAAATTGTGTGTACAAACTTACATTTTCAGTTGGAATGTAATGTTCGAACGAATGTTTTGCAACTACAAGGTTAAGTTTATTCTTGGGATAAATTCATTCCAACTATGGAACCCTTCAATGTGCGTGGTCCGACATGCACTTGGCCGGTTTTTGGATATAAAGCTAAAACCGAGGTAACAGACAGGACCGACGGCCGTAAGTAAGTACCTACTCGTACCTAATTTATTGAATTTCCCGCCGAAAAGTACGAATTTAAATTTTGAATGTAGAAGCACTCATAATTTTAATTCACACTGTATACAATTATTTTAATTTATGGGATAAAGTTTAAAGCCCCAATTTTTTGTCAAGATTTGATCGTATTTTTATCGTATTACGCTTTAGTAATTCAACATACAATAACTTTACTAAGGGATCAAATGCGTAAAAATATTTAAATTTTCCTTGTTTCCGTATCTGTAATTATTTAGGTAATTCGTTTTTTTCGAAATTCCCACGGGATAGGGAAGAAAGAGGATTTATATTTTCGCTTTAAAGTTACCTTCAAATTTGGCATGCTAGTAGGTAATTTAACGTTCCGCTAAATGTATATTGCGTTACTATTGTTAGGTTTTAGGATTTTTTATCCTCCAGCAATCATATTATAATTAATCATATATAATTACTGGAGCGGAGGAGGCGGAGGAGCGTCACGCGTATTGCCGCGCGACCCTGCTTGGATACTATATACTATATAAGCAGTTCCAGAAGGCGGGCCAACTCATAGTTTATAAGTTTATGCCCTGGCTGGAGGCCTTAACCTATTGTGGCACTCACAGGAAAGTCCAGTTAAGCAGACGATAACCTCCTAGGTTGACCTGTAAGATGCCAATCACGAAAAAAAACGGGCCTATTCATTACAAATGCAACATTTGCCTAGATAACACGTTCAGCGCAAGCGCCGCTATGGTTTACGATACAACTGAACTGTACTTTTTGATGCAAAACTATCTTCTAAAAACTGTGCTTTTCAGCGCAATCCTTTGTTCTCGAACTTTCTGAAATTATTATTCTAACATTTTCTTTACCCCGACTTAGTTAAACACAAAACAATAGGCACGTTTTGTTACTTATCACAATGGCTGTTGAATCATTAAAAATTGATGGGATTATGTTGCCTTACTCCAGTGCCGCTGAATACTGCATTGACATGTCACGCCCCACTTATGGTAGTTCATGTGAGCTGGTGGCGGCGAGGCGTCTTTTTTCGTGGGTCTCAACGGTGAGCTGCATAAAAGTATTGGTACTGCAAGTGACCTCTTGGGGATGGCTATGCTTTTCTCATGATCTGTCATGTGGTCGCAATGTGAACGAAATCTCTAAACCTGGATTTACACCGAGGCTTTTAATACCAGCAGTCCCCGTGGGATATGTAACGACATACACGCGAGCGCAGCAGCGGGTTTATCATAAAATCGATTGATTTAAAAGATTTAAAAATAATTATTTAAATCAAAGCGGCGATCGTTATTCAAATCCTCGCACTTATTATTATGCTAATAGACGTTTACAGCTGATTTTGCGACACTAATCAAAGTTGTGCTTACCCTTTAGACTTGATAAATTTTGGTTTACGAGTATCATCGAATTTTGATGATCGTCCCACGCTCGTCTACCCAATAAAGCCCGAATTCGTATTGATGTCTGTAGCGTCAAGACGTATCACTACCCACCCACGTATTGTTATACCTTATTGGAAGGCTTCACAAGTCTCAAAAGGCCGCATTTTCAATAAAAACACTTGTCAATTTGCTCACAAATGGATGGAATGGATGGGTATAGCTAGGACCAACATTGTAATTGACGTGGGATCGCGACAATAAACACGCTGAACGTCAATAAATTGGTAAATCCTCTCAACACGCAGAGATATTAAATTTTATTGTTGTACAGCGATCGTAAAAAATCGACAATGTTCAATCGGGCGTCGCGGTACGGTGCGAAAGTCGGACGTTGTAAAATAATCTAAATGTTTCTATGCGCGGATATTGTTTATGTTTTGTTTCTTTCCGATTTGGTTGTTTGTGTGGAATAGTGATTGCTTTTTCAAAAACCTGCCAAGTGCGTGTCGGACCACGCACAATGAAGGGTTCCGTAGTTGGGAAGTTGGTATGAATTTATCCCAAAAACAAACTTAACATTGTAGTTGAAAAACATGCTTCCATACATCGATATATGCCACGGTCAATTTTCCAACTGCAAATTTTAGTTGGTCGACTATTACTCGTTAACTTGTAAAACCCAACCCTTAGCTGTGATAGTTTTCCTTTTAATTTCATAATATGTACTACTGCCATGATTTTTTTCACTTCTCCAAAAACAACCATTTAGCTGGCAAGGGGGGGACACTTCCTGCTGGGGTCGCGGGAAGGTACTTATGGGTCACCGAGGCCCCCGCAACACAGGCAACAGGAAGGAATACGGGTGGGTTTTAGTCAGTAAGAGTCTGACACACCCTCCCGCTCCGCGCAGAGCGGGAGAAATTATTTGATGATTTCCCACCCTTAAAAAAAAAAAAAGGGGGCGACACTTGACTCTATCAAAAATTAGCATTTTAATGCTTAATATTACGCAAGCGGATCTTTGAATCGAAAAGTGGTGTTCACAGACCCGCAATATTTTTGAACTGCCTATCCAACGATACCCCACACCATGGGGTAGACGAGAAAAAAAATATCATACCCACATTACGTGCAGGAGAGGTAAGTACCCTAAAACAAAATAAATATATTCACACAAATTTATTTTAGCACTTTGTTGGCGTGATTAATATGTATACCTATGCCAAATTACAGCTTTCTAGTACTAAGCGTCTCTGAGCTACAGCGGGGACAGACAGACAGACAGACGGACGGACATGGCCCTTGTTTACTACGGAACCCTAAAAATTAAAGGACTGTTTTAACTGACTTTGAAGACTGAAACGAAGTCACAGTATAATGTGACGAAATTGTCTTCGTAAATACATTCTCTTATACACATACTCCAATAACAATAAACTAACTAATACTCCAATAACTATTATAGCTATGCTAGACGAAATCACTTAGAGCGTAGATTCAACAGATTTAATCAAAAGTTAGAATTTATCTACGAATATGAGCCACATTTATGCGACTTTTGAACCAAAGTCAAGTGGACACAGCGATGGACCTGATGTACAAATATCTTAAAGATCTGTCTGAACCTATAAAGATAAGAATAACCACCAGATTTTACGAGAAAAATTGTGACTAAACCCACATATACCGAGCCATTCGATCCAGAATCCTGCAAGATGTGTGACATAGGATGACTTCTCACAGGATTTTATACACGAGTTTATTCAAACACGGCGACGAAGTCGTTCGGCCGTTTACAACGCTATCCTATTTCCCATATTTCTGCTACAAATACCTTGAAGGCGGCGACCAAAAAGTCTATTTTACGAGGGTGCTTGCATTAAGTCCGATTTATAAGAATAAATACATGGTAAGTAACGGCTGCGACAAGCCTCCACGTCTTTCTCATTTATTTGAATTTACGTATGTAACGGAGTACAGTTATTGGGCGAGGCCACTTTAACGATGTTCAGTACGTTTATATGAAAAGTGTTTTGTTAAGTTATTTGGTTTATAACGTTATTTGGGTTTGGAGATTTGTCGTAGCTGAGTAGAGTTTACTACTGTAGTAATTTAGGTACAAAAGTACCTATTCGAAAATAAAAGAGGCTATAAATTTTTGACGTAATATATGTGTGGGCAATAGTCAAATGCAAGGAAAAAAATGTCCACATGGGAATAATCATTTAGTTTTTTTCCTATTATTAGTTCCAATATCCAACCACCAACGTAGATAGTTGATCCGTAGGATATGTAGATAAATGTGTAGAAAGTTTTAGAGGATACTTAAAAAACAATATTCGACTGACGGTTAGTTAAAAAGGCGCATATTAAACGCTCCAGAACCACAGTGGGCACACACAATTTTGTTTGAAAGGTGCAGTGGGATATCTGTTTTATATAAAGTTATTTAGCACAGCCATTCATAGTGAATTAAATAATAGCAAGCACACACATACGAGTATAGCATTGCAACTAACAACAATATTTTAAGCCAAGAAGTAAGCAGAATAACATTACGAACTCGGTAAATCGAAATCTCGACTAGTTCATATTTTGCTTCTTTATTTAATTCAGGTCCTGTTGCCCTTCCGTGTTACCCGAACCAACTAGTGATCAGAGTCGAGTGAACAGTAAGTCATGAATCATGATGCTGACTGACATTGAGCTGCTGTTTGACCCAGAGTTTCATCAGAATACGAGGCCAGCTTGTACTGGTTTTGTTACCAATGACGTGCGGCTTACTGTACAATGTACATTGGTAGATGGATACTAGATACATATGCATCAATATTTTCCGAATAGTTCGTAATCGCTCTCGATTGGATCCGACCACACGACCCGCCGCCCGCCGGCCCGGTATTGGGTCCACTTGGACCCCATGAGATAATGAGACTCTAAATGATTATGTTAATATCCATTATGCTACCAACTAAAACATATAAATGTGTGTTAATTAAAAGAGTTAGTTAAAAACTCGTATGTCAACGCCTTCAAATCTTTCATATTTAACAAGTTTATTAATTTACCTACCAGTACATAAAATCCAATTGTGTTCCATTTTTATGTGTCGAGGCCAAAACACATAAAAATGGAGAATATCGGACATCCAAACTCTATAACAGGGGCAGATTAACAGAATAATTATGTGCAATAGCAATTATTACCGTAGATGCCAAATAAATAAAATTCAATTTCGATTGACCCTAGTAATTAATAAGATGAACATCAAAAAACGATACTTGAAAACTAAATAAAATTGTTTAAAGCACTAAATACAATAAGAATTATTTATAATAATTATATATGCTTTTCTAATGTAATTGTTATCGTTTTTGGGGTTCCGTACCTCAAAAGGAAAATAAGGAAACCATATAGAATCACTCGTGTGTCTGTTTGTATGTCTGTCCGTCACAATCAATTTGTGCCGAATCTACTGGACCGATTAAGTTGAAATTTAGTACACATAAGAATTTCTGTGACCCCAAACACGGACGTAAGTAAATGAATTTTGAATACTAGGGTCACTTTTGGAGGGCAAATTAGAATTTTAAAAAAGTTTTGCAAAGTGAACCGTGTGATATATCAAATGGAAGTGCTTGTTATAAGGATTTCAGTTTTTTTTTTATAATTATAAAATAAACGTAAAGTTATGTAAGGAAATAGATGAAAATTGACCATCTCCGAAACTACCAAGTTTTTGGAAAAAATACAAAAAATAGTTCTTTGCTTACAGATTAAAGCAAAACCTATAAGAATTCTATGTCTCAAAATAACATGATAAATCTCTCAAAATTGTGTGTACAAACTAACATTTACAGTTGGAATGTAATGTTCGAACGAATGTTTTGCAACTACAAGGTTAAGTTTATTCTTGGGATAAATTCATTCCAACTACGGAACCCTTCAATGTGCGTGGTCCGACATGCACTTGTACGGTTTTTGGATATAAAGCTAAAACCGAGGTAACAGACAGGACCGACGGCCGTAAGTAAGTACCTACTCGTACCTAATTTATTGAATTTCCCGCCGAAAAGTACGAATTTAAATTTTGAATGTAGAAGCACTCATAATTTTAATTCACACTGTATACAATTATTTTAATTTATGGGATAAAGTTTAAAGCCCCAATTTTTTGTCAAGATTTGATCGTATTTTTATCGTATTACGCTTTAGTAATTCAACATACAATAACTTTACTAAGGGATCAAATGCGTAAAAATATTTAAATTTTCCTTGTTTCCGTATCTGTAATTATTTAGGTAATTCGTTTTTTTCGAAATTCCCACGGGATAGGGAAGAAAGAGGATTTATATTTTCGCTTTAAAGTTACCTTCAAATTTGGCATGCTAGTAGGTAATTTAACGTTCCGCTAAATGTATATTGCGTTACTATTGTTAGGTTTTAGGATTTTTTATCCTCCAGCAATCATATTATAATTAATCATATATAATTACTGGAGCGGAGGAGGCGGAGGAGCGTCACGCGTATTGCCGCGCGACCCTGCTTGGATACTATATACTATATAAGCAGTTCCAGAAGGCGGGCCAACTCATAGTTTATAAGTTTATGCCCTGGCTGGAGGCCTTAACCTATTGTGGCACTCACAGGAAAGTCCAGTTAAGCAGACGATAACCTCCTAGGTTGACCTGTAAGATGCCAATCACGAAAAAAAACGGGCCTATTCATTACAAATGCAACATTTGCCTAGATAACACGTTCAGCGCAAGCGCCGCTATGGTTTACGATACAACTGAACTGTACTTTTTGATGCAAAACTATCTTCTAAAAACTGTGCTTTTCAGCGCAATCCTTTGTTCTCGAACTTTCTGAAATTATTATTCTAACATTTTCTTTACCCCGACTTAGTTAAACACAAAACAATAGGCACGTTTTGTTACTTATCACAATGGCTGTTGAATCATTAAAAATTGATGGGATTATGTTGCCTTACTCCAGTGCCGCTGAATACTGCATTGACATGTCACGCCCCACTTATGGTAGTTCATGTGAGCTGGTGGCGGCGAGGCGTCTTTTTTCGTGGGTCTCAACGGTGAGCTGCATAAAAGTATTGGTACTGCAAGTGACCTCTTGGGGATGGCTATGCTTTTCTCATGATCTGTCATGTGGTCGCAATGTGAACGAAATCTCTAAACCTGGATTTACACCGAGGCTTTTAATACCAGCAGTCCCCGTGGGATATGTAACGACATACACGCGAGCGCAGCAGCGGGTTTATCATAAAATCGATTGATTTAAAAGATTTAAAAATAATTATTTAAATCAAAGCAGCGATCGTTATTCAAATCCTCGCACTTATTATTATGCTAATAGACGTTTACAGCTGATTTTGCGACACTAATCAAAGTTGTGCTTACCCTTTAGACTTGATAAATTTTGGTTTACGAGTATCATCGAATTTTGATGATCGTCCCACGCTCGTCTACCCAATAAAGCCCGAATTCGTATTGATGTCTGTAGCGTCAAGACGTATCACTACCCACCCACGTATTGTTATACCTTATTGGAAGGCTTCACAAGTCTCAAAAGGCCGCATTTTCAATAAAAACACTTGTCAATTTGCTCACAAATGGATGGAATGGATGGGTATAGCTAGGACCAACATTGTAATTGACGTGGGATCGCGACAATAAACACGCTGAACGTCAATAAATTGGTAAATCCTCTCAACACGCAGAGATATTAAATTTTATTGTTGTACAGCGATCGTAAAAAATCGACAATGTTCAATCGGGCGTCGCGGTACGGTGCGAAAGTCGGACGTTGTAAAATAATCTAAATGTTTCTATGCGCGGATATTGTTTATGTTTTGTTTCTTTCCGATTTGGTTGTTTGTGTGGAATAGTGATTGCTTTTTCAAAAACCTGCCAAGTGCGTGTCGGACCACGCACAATGAAGGGTTCCGTAGTTGGGAAGTTGGTATGAATTTATCCCAAAAACAAACTTAACATTGTAGTTGAAAAACATGCTTCCATACATCGATATATGCCACGGTCAATTTTCCAACTGCAAATTTTAGTTGGTCGACTATTACTCGTTAACTTGTAAAACCCAACCCTTAGCTGTGATAGTTTTCCTTTTAATTTCATAATATGTACTACTGCCATGATTTTTTTCACTTCTCCAAAAACAACCATTTAGCTGGCAAGGGGGGGACACTTCCTGCTGGGGTCGCGGGAAGGTACTTATGGGTCACCGAGGCCCCCGCAACACAGGCAACAGGAAGGAATACGGGTGGGTTTTAGTCAGTAAGAGTCTGACACACCCTCCCGCTCCGCGCAGAGCGGGAGAAATTATTTGATGATTTCCCACCCTTAAAAAAAAAAAAAGGGGGCGACACTTGACTCTATCAAAAATTAGCATTTTAATGCTTAATATTACGCAAGCGGATCTTTGAATCGAAAAGTGGTGTTCACAGACCCGCAATATTTTTGAACTGCCTATCCAACGATACCCCACACCATGGGGTAGACGAGAAAAAAAATATCATACCCACATTACGTGCAGGAGAGGTAAGTACCCTAAAACAAAATAAATATATTCACACAAATTTATTTTAGCACTTTGTTGGCGTGATTAATATGTATACCTATGCCAAATTACAGCTTTCTAGTACTAAGCGTCTCTGAGCTACAGCGGGGACAGACAGACAGACAGACGGACGGACATGGCCCTTGTTTACTACGGAACCCTAAAAATTAAAGGACTGTTTTAACTGACTTTGAAGACTGAAACGAAGTCACAGTATAATGTGACGAAATTGTCTTCGTAAATACATTCTCTTATACACATACTCCAATAACAATAAACTAACTAATACTCCAATAACTATTATAGCTATGCTAGACGAAATCACTTAGAGCGTAGATTCAACAGATTTAATCAAAAGTTAGAATTTATCTACGAATATGAGCCACATTTATGCGACTTTTGAACCAAAGTCAAGTGGACACAGCGATGGACCTGATGTACAAATATCTTAAAGATCTGTCTGAACCTATAAAGATAAGAATAACCACCAGATTTTACGAGAAAAATTGTGACTAAACCCACATATACCGAGCCATTCGATCCAGAATCCTGCAAGATGTGTGACATAGGATGACTTCTCACAGGATTTTATACACGAGTTTATTCAAACACGGCGACGAAGTCGTTCGGCCGTTTACAACGCTATCCTATTTCCCATATTTCTGCTACAAATACCTTGAAGGCGGCGACCAAAAAGTCTATTTTACGAGGGTGCTTGCATTAAGTCCGATTTATAAGAATAAATACATGGTAAGTAACGGCTGCGACAAGCCTCCACGTCTTTCTCATTTATTTGAATTTACGTATGTAACGGAGTACAGTTATTGGGCGAGGCCACTTTAACGATGTTCAGTACGTTTATATGAAAAGTGTTTTGTTAAGTTATTTGGTTTATAACGTTATTTGGGTTTGGAGATTTGTCGTAGCTGAGTAGAGTTTACTACTGTAGTAATTTAGGTACAAAAGTACCTATTCGAAAATAAAAGAGGCTATAAATTTTTGACGTAATATATGTGTGGGCAATAGTCAAATGCAAGGAAAAAAATGTCCACATGGGAATAATCATTTAGTTTTTTTCCTATTATTAGTTCCAATATCCAACCACCAACGTAGATAGTTGATCCGTAGGATATGTAGATAAATGTGTAGAAAGTTTTAGAGGATACTTAAAAAACAATATTCGACTGACGGTTAGTTAAAAAGGCGCATATTAAACGCTCCAGAACCACAGTGGGCACACACAATTTTGTTTGAAAGGTGCAGTGGGATATCTGTTTTATATAAAGTTATTTAGCACAGCCATTCATAGTGAATTAAATAATAGCAAGCACACACATACGAGTATAGCATTGCAACTAACAACAATATTTTAAGCCAAGAAGTAAGCAGAATAACATTACGAACTCGGTAAATCGAAATCTCGACTAGTTCATATTTTGCTTCTTTATTTAATTCAGGTCCTGTTGCCCTTCCGTGTTACCCGAACCAACTAGTGATCAGAGTCGAGTGAACAGTAAGTCATGAATCATGATGCTGACTGACATTGAGCTGCTGTTTGACCCAGAGTTTCATCAGAATACGAGGCCAGCTTGTACTGGTTTTGTTACCAATGACGTGCGGCTTACTGTACAATGTACATTGGTAGATGGATACTAGATACATATGCATCAATATTTTCCGAATAGTTCGTAATCGCTCTCGATTGGATCCGACCACACGACCCGCCGCCCGCCGGCCCGGTATTGGGTCCACTTGGACCCCATGAGATAATGAGACTCTAAATGATTATGTTAATATCCATTATGCTACCAACTAAAACATATAAATGTGTGTTAATTAAAAGAGTTAGTTAAAAACTCGTATGTCAACGCCTTCAAATCTTTCATATTTAACAAGTTTATTAATTTACCTACCAGTACATAAAATCCAATTGTGTTCCATTTTTATGTGTCGAGGCCAAAACACATAAAAATGGAGAATATCGGACATCCAAACTCTATAACAGGGGCAGATTAACAGAATAATTATGTGCAATAGCAATTATTACCGTAGATGCCAAATAAATAAAATTCAATTTCGATTGACCCTAGTAATTAATAAGATGAACATCAAAAAACGATACTTGAAAACTAAATAAAATTGTTTAAAGCACTAAATACAATAAGAATTATTTATAATAATTATATATGCTTTTCTAATGTAATTGTTATCGTTTTTGGGGTTCCGTACCTCAAAAGGAAAATAAGGAAACCATATAGAATCACTCGTGTGTCTGTTTGTATGTCTGTCCGTCACAATCAATTTGTGCCGAATCTACTGGACCGATTAAGTTGAAATTTAGTACACATAAGAATTTCTGTGACCCCAAACACGGACGTAAGTAAATGAATTTTGAATACTAGGGTCACTTTTGGAGGGCAAATTAGAATTTTAAAAAAGTTTTGCAAAGTGAACCGTGTGATATATCAAATGGAAGTGCTTGTTATAAGGATTTCAGTTTTTTTTTTATAATTATAAAATAAACGTAAAGTTATGTAAGGAAATAGATGAAAATTGACCATCTCCGAAACTACCAAGTTTTTGGAAAAAATACAAAAAATAGTTCTTTGCTTACAGATTAAAGCAAAACCTATAAGAATTCTATGTCTCAAAATAACATGATAAATCTCTCAAAATTGTGTGTACAAACTAACATTTACAGTTGGAATGTAATGTTCGAACGAATGTTTTGCAACTACAAGGTTAAGTTTATTCTTGGGATAAATTCATTCCAACTACGGAACCCTTCAATGTGCGTGGTCCGACATGCACTTGTACGGTTTTTGGATATAAAGCTAAAACCGAGGTAACAGACAGGACCGACGGCCGTAAGTAAGTACCTACTCGTACCTAATTTATTGAATTTCCCGCCGAAAAGTACGAATTTAAATTTTGAATGTAGAAGCACTCATAATTTTAATTCACACTGTATACAATTATTTTAATTTATGGGATAAAGTTTAAAGCCCCAATTTTTTGTCAAGATTTGATCGTGTTTTCATGTACTTTATGTATGAATAATGGCAAAAGTAAGAAT
This sequence comes from Atethmia centrago, assembly GCA_905333075.3. Classification (NCBI taxonomy): domain Eukaryota; kingdom Metazoa; phylum Arthropoda; class Insecta; order Lepidoptera; family Noctuidae; genus Atethmia; species Atethmia centrago. Next base: position 2,217,115 of record HG995370.1, read on the forward strand.
ACAGATGAAACGAATGAAAAGAAAAAACCCTAAAAAGAATAAATTATATATAAGTATATTTACTAAAAAAAATATAAAAGTATATTTACTGTAAAAAATGGTACAAAATGGTAGTAAATATACTTATATATAATTTATTCTTTTTAGGGTTCCATTTTTTTTTTTTTATATTTGGCATCTCGCAGCTCAACCTAGGAGGTTGTCGGCTGCTTAACCGGGCTCGCCTGTGGGTGCCTTAATAAATGAAGGGCTCCAGCCAGGGCGTAAAACTTAATACTATGCGACTGCAAGCTAAGGCAAGGTCCGTACGCCATACGGTACGGGCACGGAGCAGGGGCAGGAGTACGGGGTGGGGTACGGACCTCGGTTTAGGGCGAGAGGGCAGCAAGGGACAGGCTGGATCGGATTAATTGACTTGATTGAATTGGATTGGGGACGAATTTAAAGCTGGCGGCTCAGCGGCGCGGGCTGGCTCGAGCAAGGGTCGGGGCGGGCATGGTCTGGGGCGACGCGGCGTGCCTCGGGGGCGAGAATGGAAAGACGGCGGTTGGATTTTGTGTCTGTCCACGGCTTAGCTCAGACACTCTTAGTACTCTTAGTACTCTTAGAAAGCTGTACGTTGGCATGGCTATATATATTAATCACCCCGATAAAGTGGTAAAATAAAATCATATAAAAAAATTGTTTAGGGCTCTCCCCTTCAAGTAAAGTGGGAAAGTTTTTTTTTTGTCGTCTATTCTATGGTGTGGGGTGTCGATGGAAAGGTCGTCCAAAAATATTGCGGGTATTTTTTCGATTCAGGGATCCGTTTGCGAAATATTAAGCAATAAAGTGCTAATGTTTGCTAGAGTCAAGTGTCGGCCCCTGCCAGCTAAATAGTTGTTTTCAGATATTTGAAAAATATCATGGCAGTATATAACGAAGTTAAAAGGAAAACTATCCCAGGTAAGCAGGCTTTACAAGATAACGAGTTTTAGTTTACCAACTTACATTTGCATTTGGAATGTATGAGAGAGCATATTTTTCAACTACAATTGAATTAAATTGTTTGTTCTTCGGGTAAATTTATCCCAACTAAGTAACCCGTCATTGTGTATAGTCCGATATACACTTGGCCGGTTTTCATCTTTCCAGCAAGAGTTATGGTTGTTTATGCACAATATACGTATTATCAGCGAATCTAAGTTGCCTAACTTTTGGATAGGTGTACCTGTTTTACAAAAAAATCGCAGTAAACTGACGCGGTTTGACCGACCTCAACATATAACAACATATAAGCTTATTGTATAAAAAAAAAAAGAAAGATAAAACTTAAACCCGACTACGACAAAAAACACCAACTAAAAAGGTAAGACATCGTATCAAAATAAAATCAGTTTCTGTTTTCGTATAACCGGAGGCACACGTCTTTACTGATCATGTAATTAAGGCACTATTCATACTGATTCCAGCCGCCATTTTATGCGACGACAATATGGCGCTTCCAATGAAAAGGTATCATTGGAAGCGCCATATTGTCAATTTCCAATAATACGAAAAGTAGTTTAGGAGTTGTGAGTGAACAGATAAACATACAATACCTGTTAAAATCATAACCCTCCTTTAGCTTCGCCGCAGTTGGGTTAAAATAGAGGTGGTAATAAATTCGAGGTATAAAAGTTGATGTAAATTCATGAATTTTATGACGTAAGGAACATCTCGTGTAGTCAGCTGATATATAATAAATATATAAAACGTCAAAATTTTGTCGAGCAGAAAAAAAAATCTAATTTTTTTATTTGCTAGAATGTAGGTACCAAGAACTTAAGACTATCGTGGCCCAATTACATTCTACCATTAGGTTAAAAGCCGGATAGTTGCCTCGGACGGATACATGCCCCGGTTTTTAATACACTAGTTTTAATACACTGGTTTTTTTATATGTTAGGAATATAAGTTGTGGTGTCGCTTTACTACAATAAGTAGTGAATAGGCGCACCTGTTTTGGCGTTATAATTATATTGGTAAGTAATTTCTATTGAATATTTTTAATACTGATTGTGGTTTCAGTCAACTTTTTGTTTCTTTGCATGCATTAGAGTTTAAATTACATTGTTTATTATGTTTTGTTGCTAAATATTTTTTATTTATTTTGCATATAAAAAGGGCAAGTATCCGCATCAAAAAGGATAGTCGTACGTACAGTACTTTCGCGGTTAATTGCCCCTAGAGTGACCAAAAATGTTTTAACAAGCAAAGACGGATTTTATTTTTTTGTTGTATTTTCGAATTTACTGTGACTATTGTATGAGATGTGGAAAGTTTTGGGTAAAATTAATGTTGATACCAAAATTGATTACCAAATTGTTGTATTCTTAATATAAATGACAATAACTTACGTAACTTTAAGTTTAAATAATATTTTTTATAATTTAAATCATTCAAACTGAAAACTATTTAATAATGTTAATTCACATCTCAAATTGTACTTAATAAAACATCTCAGTGAATTATAAAGTTAATTATAAAGACTGTTAAATAAATATCAAAGATTACTTTAATTGATATAAATTTCTTTCTATCCAAAATAAATAAAAATAATACCGAGGTTACTAGGTATCCCCGCACGTGGCAAGTATCCCCCGAAGCATTTTCCACGCGAGGCTACTATCCGCCATAATAGGCAACTATCCCTTTTCTGGCCACAAAAGTATATAACAAGCTGCCTGAGACAATAAAATCATTAAATCCGGACAAATTCAAAGGTGTACTTATGAAAATTTTAATAGATAAATGTTACTACTCATTAAAGGACTACTTGGATGACAGTTCTATAATCCCTCCTTCAGATATGCATTGTTTGACACTCGTGTGCTAAATTGATTCATTGACATTATCCTATTTTTATTTTTAACATTTCTGTTTTATCTTAAATTTTTATTGTTGACATTTTTGAAATATTTTATTTATTTGGTAGGTACTTTTGTTTTGACATTGTAGTTTTTATTTGAAATTGAATTCATTGTCAGGGGAATATTATAATGATTTATCCAACACTAGCTCTTTCTATAATTGTTATTACTAAATTCCAAAGTCACGCAAATTGTTTACTCGAAATCAGTCCTCATTATGCTCTTATAATTCTAAAGTTTTGCCTTTTTGTCCCTAAATTTACTTATGTGCTTCGCTGTAGCCCTTTTTGGAAACATCCAAATTTGCTTTCACCAATAGACGATTTAGTCAAAACTAGTTTAGAAACGATTTTAAATATTCAGCTCAATGAACCATCTTGGTTACAAGCATCCCTCCCTATTCGGTTTGGCGGTTTAGGAATCCGCAAAATTTCGAGTGTTGCTTCCCCAGCCTTTTTGTCGTCCACCCATAGCACGTCACGTCTCATAGGTAATGTCCTAAGGGCTTTGCCCACAAACTATGAGACTGCGGGCTTGGAGGATGCCAAGAATGCTTTTCAAATTGCTTGCACGGGTAAAGAATTTCCAGACAACCTAAAATCTCAGAGGAGCTGGGACGATATTTATTGCGATTTAACATACAAATCGATTCTGAGCCGCAGTTCAGGTCCGGATCGCGCAAGACTTTTGGCGGTCGGAACCAGAGAGGCCGGTCTTTGGCTACATGCCCATCCTTCTCCATATACCGGTACCATCCTGGATCCGACCTCGCTTCGTCTGGCGACTGGTCTGCGGCTTGGGGTCACGGTATGCACTCCACACACATGCCCTTGTGGCACGGACGTGGACCGACTGGGTCACCACGGACTTTGTTGTCAAAAAAGTGCAGGCCGCTTTTCAAGACATGCAACACTTAATGACAAAATCCGCCGGTCTCTTGCCAGCATCAATGTGCCTGCTCTTCTTGAGCCGACTGGCATTGTCAGAGATGATGGCAAAAGACCTGATGGTGTGTCTTTGGTCCCGTGGAGTTTGGGACGGATGCTTGTGTGGGACGCTACCTGTGTAGACACACTGGCACCGTCCCACCTCCAACGGACTACTTCTAAAGCGGGTGCAGCGGCAGAAAATGCCGAAAATCTGAAAGTTATTAAATATGTAGGCCTTGGCAGAGAGTACAACTTTGTGCCCTTTGGCATCGAGACCCTCGGTCCGTGGGGTCCCAGTGCGCATAAGTTATTATGCGTATAAGTAGTTCTCGCGCAACGCATCAGCATTGCAATTCAGCGAGGAAATGCCGCCAGCATCCTCGGTACAATGCCCCGAGGGCCTTTTTTAAGCTTAACTTAGTTTTAATTTAATTTAGTTAATGTTAATAATCATCTTGTAATTTGGTTATGTAAATAAACTTAACATTTAATTGTTATTTCATATTGTGAAATGAATAATGAAATAATGGTAAACTAACTTTTGTACTCCTAATGGCACTCACAAAAATGTAACATCTCACACACCTGTGTATCTGTAACCTATGAATACAAATAAATACTCTGAATCTGAATCTGAATCTGAGAGGTGGAATAAAACAGGATTTATTCAATACCATTGTTAATTATATATACAAAAATAGGCTATTTTAGAAAATAAAAGACCTATGTTTTGAGATACATACTGAATAATTTTCATAGTTCATATTTTTTTCGAAATAGGGGGGCATCTATCCGGCTTTTACCCTACATATGGTGTGCAAATATGTCATATGGCAGAGTGGTTATTGAGGGCCTACGTACAGTACCTCAAATTGTTTACTAATACCGGTAGAGCAATTTCCGGGAACTTTTCATAGAAATTGTTCCACCAGAGTCGAGTCGCGCCTGTCTGCACGAGCCTTAGGTATTAGTAGGTATATAAATCTGACTAAAGGCTCCCGGCCTTTAGTCAGATTTAAAATAACCCAAAATACCTTCTGAAATAAAAACATTAAAAAAAATAAAGATTATGGCACACTCATCCAAAGTTGTAACAATGGCCTGCTCAATTCAGTTTAGGGCATTTGGACTCGAACCAAACTCTTATTGCAGTCTAAGATATTACGGTCGCCATTACACATTCCAGTGCAGTGTTACTGTCTATTTTTTCATTATTAATATTACCTCCACATAAAAAGGTAGTACTGGTGGTAATGGAGACTGTATTTATAATTCACTTCTTAGTAAAAAATCACACCGATTTAGAATATTGGTGCTGATAAGCGCTCAATTCTTAAATCCGTTCTTCACAGTAGGCAGTTTATGAAACTGTAGCATAAACACGAGTATTTTAATAGTTAGGTGTAGATTCATACACTACTTTATCTAAACTCATCCAATTTTATCAAAAACACAATAAATACACACATACATAAACTCCCGTCTTTTTCCCATGGGGGTAGGTAGAAACTATAGAACGCCACCTGCTGCGCTCCTTACATACTTCTTTTGCTTCGTTTACGTTCAACAGCTGGTTATACACGCACGCCGGTTGCGAGTACTACGCATTTGACCTTTCTGAAGAACATCACCAATGAGGTCACTATATGTCTTCCTGGGGCGTCCCCTCCCGGCATTTCCCCTCACATTTGCCTTGTAAATACCTTTTGTTAGTCGCCTTTCATTCATCCTCTCAACATGATCAAACCATCTAAGCATACTCTTTTAAATGTTCGTCACTACATCTTCTTTTAAACCGTACCGTTGCCTTATCAGATAATTTTTCAGCCTATCATATATATTTCCACAGCTACACAAGAAATAATATCGTATACAAAGAGATTTAAGTATTAATGTCTTTGATCGTATATATAGGTATAAATCTGGCGCCCGCAGCAACATTCCGGTGCGGGTACGCTCCACAGCAGCCTCCACCACAGATAACTCTAAAATCATTGAAAACTATACATTAAGGAGAATTTGCAGGTCAGTATCAGGTTGTATGTTGATCTAAACTTTGATGGAAAAGGAAATGCCCCCAAATATTGTATTATGTTAGATAAGTTAGGCTCAGTAGATGGCGCCAGTCGCGGCATCAGTGGCGGTCTGAGGTCCTCAGACGTGCAGGTGCGGGAAGAACCATAAGATAGGAGTGTACATAAAAATAATAATGATATTCAGAATATCGTGTTATGACATATTATTTGGACTCGTTAGTGTTTGTAAACATTCAAAACAGTGTGATATTTACCTAAAATCTCAGACTATTTGCACGAATTGGCGTCCAGTTTTTTTTTTTTTGTACTTTAAATAGCTTTTGAAAACTACAGGATTTTCCAGGATTATTGAAAGTCCATAGCCCTTTTACCTTTCAAATTCAGCCACAAAGAGACGTTTAAAAGCGATTTAACGGAATGATCAGTAAAATGTAAACACGGCATCCCTTTTGAGAGCCGGGAGCCGGAGCCGTACGTCATAACGAGCGGACATGGTCATTAATATTTGATTACGTTGCGATCAGTCCAGCCGGCAGTCGATTACTGCCAGGAAATGGTCCGCTAATACATTCGACAGGAAAGTACCGAAGGACTACTAATTACGCGGGTATAGAAACTTTCTTAACCGAGTTAGTCTAAGGTCCTAAGCCGTACCTCTGGAGCACACCAACATGTTCTAAAATTACCTGACAATTTCCAACACTTTGCGTCTGATAATAGACGAAGAGAAGCGTATGATTACCCCTCCAGGTATGCCTATAAAGACGACTCATCTCGAAGTCCAAGTCCCGTCAAAATATTGAGCATACATTTTGTGCAAGTAATTAAATTAAGCCGAGATAGACGCTACACAGTTGTTGTATCCAATTGTATATACGCATAATATGTTATCTGCATCGTTCTGATTCGTTTGGGGTCATTACATAATCAGCCTATAATGTTCCCATTGATGGCACGGAGGCCTCCCCTCTTTGAGAGGGACTGGGCCGTAATCCACCGCACGGGCCAGTGCGGGTTGCTAGATGTCACATGTCTTCGAATTTTCTGGTTCTAAGAACATGCCGGTTTCCTCACAATGTTTTCCTTCGCCGTTTTGAGAGCAGTAGTGATGAAATAATTTACTCAAAGTAAAGCGCCTGCCTGGGTTCAAATCAACGAAAAGATCTCGATCGTGATCTCGTAAGTCGCGGCCGTTACCACTGGGCCACCACTGCTCCTGCAGCACCTTTGGGGTCATTACTAAGTGTCATTTGGAATGGTCCTTCTGCACCCATCCTGGTTGTTAGTCGCGACGCGTCCTCTGCCGTCAGATTAACGCAAACCGGTTTACGTGACGGCGTCAATTTGACGCCTGATGATGCGGTGGCTCCTTATTTGATAGGTTAGGTTTAGTTGCAAATGGCCCGGACATGGAAGTAATATTAATTTAAGAAGGAAAGTGTCCGGTAAGATCGAAATCGCAGTACTTTTCGTGAGCGTTGTTTTCGCAACGAAAAGGCTGTCTATTCCTGTTTTATTAGTAGGAGGTGGCTATGGAATTTCATTTGGGGGAGCTCAATCTCTTTGAATATAACTAAGGAACGAACGTTCTATTTTTTCACAAAACAAAGTCATTAATAGGTAATGTTTATTAAAAAAATGATAACAAAAGCTTTGACATCACACAAATAGAGAAACATTTATTTTAAGCTTGAAATTAATACATCATAATATTACAATTTTTGCTGGTAGAGAAAAGAGTCATTTTCACTAGGCTGAGCAATTTATAAAACCCCCTTTATTATATTTTCATAGACAAAGCCCATAACCCTAAGTATGTATGTACCTACATAAATACACTTATTTATTCGAATATCAATTTAAAAATAAAAACTGAATAACATCACGTTCAGCTTTTGAAACTGTAATTTACATTACAATTTATTTAAAGACTTGCAACCAACCTAAAATACTTTTGATCGTCTTCATTTAATTATCTTAAATCCAGTTTTAAAACATTTGTCTAAATTACTCCTAAGTTAGAATTAAGTTGTTTACCTGCCTCTAAGTACGACTTATCGATTGAGGGCCTACTTAAGTAAGTGCTTACTTAGAAAGCTTATTTAAGTGAACATAAACAGAATTGTGATTTAAAGATAAAATTTGACTGTTATTCTTATTTCGGCTATTTTCTGATTGATAGAGGAGTTATATTTATATCAGCTATCCAGCCTTTCTATATTCGAAATTCAAGATCTCGCAAAAATTGCAACGCTGTTTCATGTTGTATGTTGATCAATACATGGCAATTATAATAAAATAGTAACTTAATTATAATCACTTAAAACATCAATATAGCTCTAGAAATTATATTTAATGGAAATGAGACTATTTCGTGAAAGTATAACGATTTGCTGAAAATATAATTTTGCTTAGTCCCTATTCTAAAGTGGGCAAAGCACACTAATACAACAGTTGAAAGCTAAAGCTCATGAAGAGATTATGCTAGACAGAAATTACTGATACCACTACATAAAACCATAAACCTCAGGCATTAAGTCCGGTTTTTTCTTTACTTGTGGATAAAGTTTTAATAAATAAATAAAACCGTGGAAGTTTATTTCTTATTTGATATTCTTCTAGTAGAACCAAGATGCGACACAGGCGCTGTAAGACGACAATTTGAAACAATAGAAATTAGAAGTTTCCTCGAAGCCAACAAACGACGTCTGAAGCTGCAAACACCTAAATATTCAAACAACACTTATCTAAATCCATCGCTGGACCTCCTAACAAAGATATAATAAACAAGCCTGATCAGCATTAAACAAAGCGAGCACCTCTAGAGAAATCAAGCGATATGGTCACTTCCGGCCCCGGCCGCTTCTGAATATTTGACGCGCGCGGAAATGAGCGCGGCCGGTCAAGCGCGAGCTGACGCTAATGTAATAGCGTTAGAAGATGGCCGTCGGTACAAGGTCACGTCGTGCGGATGCAGAGCAAGTTTGACGGGAGATAAGTCTGGGCTACCAATTTAGTTTGTTTGTTTAAGGGCCGATTTTTCAATCGTCAGATAACTTTTGTTTAAAGACGGTTATATGGCGGTTTGACATATTTGCTATAAAAAACCGGCCAAGTGCATGTCGGACTTCGCACATTTAAGGTTCCGTACCAAATGTAGAATATAAGCCGTTCGAATGGCAGAATTATTCATAAGCAGTAAGTAGGTGAGTGACCTTAGTAACTCTTTTTGTGTGGAATCTGTGGAGCTTGGTTATAAATTTCTTCGTGTGAGGGAATTTCAAAGAAAAATCAGATTTATTAATATATTGGTATTTGTTAATAAAATATACGTAATAATAAACATTATCACCAAATTTCAAGTTCATAGATCAATGGGAAGTTTAAAAACTCTTCGGAACAAAATTTTGTAAAAAAAACTTTTTACAAAAAAAAAATGCTTATTAAACTAGAGGTCTTCGAGTCCGTCGTGCTACATCGTCATCAACATTTCAGATACACCTTAATTTATAACGTAATGTTTCTAACACCTCGACAAATGTCTCTTATTACAAACCATATTTTCAGAATCCATTATAACACCAGCCTATTATTGTACCACTGCAAACCAAAGGCCTCTTCTGATACTGAGAAGGCATTGATCACCACGCCGATACCCGACAGTCGTTATAACCAAAAACTATGTTATGTAAACAGAAATGCTAGGACCTCAAAATTTCGTCGTAACAACCGGTACGTCGTTTTAAGCGAAGGGACCGTCGGATTGCGTATTGCTTGTTATTTAAAACATTTAAAGGTTTTTGGATGAACTTATAAACTGCTAGCGTTGTACATAGTTCTATTTTTGCGAAATCCGTTTTGGCAGGAGAATATACGCGTTTGCACATTGCGTTTTCAAAGACTTGAAAAGTTTTTTGCTGTGGGCAGAAGGGCAAATGGTCTATAATTACTTGGGTCTGTTTTATCATTATTTTTATGAATAGTTTTTATTAGGGCTTTTTTAGTTGATTGGGAAAAATGCCTTCTTCGAACGAACGATTGAATAATTAATTTATAAAATGGTAAAGTAAGTTCGTCAGCGCACTGGCTTTTTTTTGTTTTTTAGATGACTCGACTGAGCTAGGAAAGATAGTATTTTGAGTGGGGTTCTTCGCTGATGTTTTTTCTCGGTTCAGAGCCGGGTGTTTGGCTGGTATTTTCCCCAATGGATAAAAAGAAGTTATTGAAGATGTTAGCTGCTTGTTTAGGTTCACTTACTGGTTTTGTTGTTTGTAATGATATATTTTGTTCATTGTTTTTGTTTTTCTTGTTTGTTCGTTCTTTAACAATGTTCCAAACTATGAAGTTGTGTGACACATGCCACACAACCATGAGGACCGGACAATGAGAAATATGCATCATGGCTGGCTTTTTTTTTTGAGGGTGGGAAATCATCAAATAACTTCTCCCGCTCTGGGCGGAGTGGGAGGGTGTGTCAGACTCTTACTGACTAAAACCCACCCGTATTCCTTCCTGTTGCCTGTGTTGCGGGGGCCTCGGTGACCCATAAGTACCATCCCGCGACCCCGGCAGGGATCGGCCCTATTAGACCCCAACTTTTGTGCTGACGACATCTCTTTGAGGCGCGCGTGGAATACGACGCGCCGTCGACCCGGGCCTGGTCCTAACCGGACGGTGAGCTACCCATTGCTCACCGTCCGCAAGCCCGCGCCTACGGTGGCTGGAAATCCGCCCGAGATTCCCGACGCCCAGGGCATCTCCTGCGGCGGCTAGAGGCGAGAGGGCGCGAAACGTGCCTTTCCCTCAACCGTCCCGCCTCCTCCTTCGCGAGCATTACTGCTTCGCAGAAGGAGGTGACGGCTGCCCATGCCCTCTCGCTCCGTACCATGGCCTGAACCAGGGCCGGACGCGAGAGGTCTCTGCCGCCGATCGCCTCCACGAGGACACGGCGGTGCTCTGCCCAAGCCAGGCAGACCTCCACCGTATGCTCCACCGTGTCCTCCGGGCGATCCACACAGTGGATCCCGGACGTTTCCTCCCGCCTTATCCGACACAGGAATCTCCCGAAGCTGCCGTGTCCGGTGAGGACCTGCGTCAGGCGGAAGGTGAGGACGCCGTGGCGCCTCTCCAGCCACTCCTCAAAGAGGGGTCTTATCGCCGCAATTGTGACGTGCCCAGCACTGGGTTGCGACAACCGTACTTTCCATGACGCCATGAGGTCCCGCCGGAGCTCCGTCCGCTGTGCCGCGATTTCTCGCGGCAGCGGACTTACGCCCCGGCGTTTCGCCTCCTCGCGCCACTCCCATACGTGCGCGACGACTTTTGCCTCCAGATCCCATGGCGGCAATCCGGCAAGGAGGCTCGCTGCCTCACAGGAGACCGTGCGGTATCCTCAGACCAGCGCCAGAGAGCGCGCCCATACAGGAGCCCCGTAGAGGGCCATGGACCGCACGACCCCCACGTAGAGCCTCCGGCAGGAGGCGTTTGGACCCCCTAGATTGGGCAGGAGCCGCTTCAATGCAGTGCCCGCCCGCTCCAGTTTGGGAGCCAAACGTCGGAAATGCTCCACGAAGTTCCACCGGCTGTCGAGGACGAGTCCCAGGTACTTCATCGTCGACTCGACGCCGATAGAAACCCCTCCTACTGTTATTTGAGACCCCAACGGTGGCGCGTTCTGAGGACCATGAAAACACATGGCCACGGATTTGTGCAGGGCCACCTCGAGTCCCAATTGCCGGATCCTTTCGACGATTGTCGCAACCCCGCGTGCCGCTAATTCGGCCGCCGCCTGGTGCGACCTCCCCTGCGCCAGGACCAACGTGTCGTCAGCGTAGCACACTACGCTGACGCCGCTAGGGAGGTCGGCGCGCAGATCATGGCTGGCTGGATAATATTTTAGCATTACTACATAGTGATGCTGTACTAGAATCCAGTCAGCCATTTAGGTTGAAATGTTTAGGTACTAAATCTTTTGGCAGATAAGTAGATAATATTGGGTCTGTAGCTTTGTTAGTCTATTGCAAAATGATCAAAAAAATTGATAGAATTACTTTCTAATGGACTAGTTAATCGGTAGATATTCTGAATTTAGTTTTAATCTTCCAGTTGATGTAACTGGTGACCAAAAAGCTGGCGGCTTTCTCGCGCAACACATCAGCATTGCAATTCAGTGAGGAAATTCCGCCAGCATCCTCGGTACAATGCCTCGAGAGCCTTTTTTAGGTTTAACTTAGTTTTAATTTATTTTAGTTAATATTTATATAATAATCATCTTGTAATTTGGTTATGTAAATAAACGATTTTTATTTTATGGTTTATAATATCAAGCCACGTATATGAAGATCCTACTGTCTTTCACCTCTTTTTGTTTTAATAATTATAACATAGGTATAGACTTCTGTACTCAATGAACTATTTTTGCAAGTTGTACTTATTAAATGAAGTTCCAAAAGACTTTCTACGTCTCTCCTTCCCATCACTAGAGCAAAATTATAACGTGTAAGAATCCGCATGTACTCAAGTACATGCAAGTGAGTAGAATTAGATAAAAAAAAAATTAATATTGATTCGTGTCAAGAATCATTAGCATAGTTACTTCCTTGAATTTGACGCTGTTGCAAAACACCTTTTATGTAGCTTTAAATGTTACTCTTGGTTTAAAGTTTAAAATATAATAAGTACCTACATACAATGCTAGAGATAAACATGCTTACATAAAAATACAATTTCTAGCGTTGCTGTGCATAACACTTATTAAATTCTGTGGTTCCCAACCGCTAGGAAAGCGCCTCAGTTATAACTTATAAATAATAGAACATTAGCCGTTATATATTAATTTTCAAAAAACTTAGTTTAAAAGCATTGAGTTTAAGTGCTTAGGTGTGTGAGAAGCACTACTGTAAGATATATTATAGCGACAACAAATTGAATTTAAATCTTCGTAACCAAGATTTAAGGTTCATTTTTATGCGCCAAGACTTCTGGAGCGAGCTTCTTTACAATTCTTTTAAACAAATTGCATTGCGAAGATGTTGTTTGGTAGTTTCCAAAAGGGGGTTTGTGCTTCCTGTATTACTTAGTTTCAGTGGAGTTTTGAAAGACATTGGACCGTTTAAGTTTTGATATATGGACATGAACATGACTTAAAGTGAATTTGTTCCTACTTATTTGTATGACGCGGGCGTAGCTAGAAATATTGGAATATTAGCAGGATATTGGTTTGTGATGTGAGTCGAGTCCATACAAGGATTTGTTTTTATGGCAAAGGCATAAATAAACAGGTCAACACTTTGACAGCTAGCTTTTAAAAAACAACGAGTAAATGCGAATAATCGTATTAAAGTGAATTGAAATTAAATAAACATACGATTTCAATAAGAAAATAAACAGTGTAATTAGAATTCATATTTATTCCCCTTTATCTAGTTTAATGAACTCGCTCCACCCACATCAAATTAAAATCCGATTCGAAAGTCCAAAACTAAAGTTGTTCCAGGAATTGTGTTATAAAGTCTTGGAGCAGTAGCAGCAGTAGTTAAACCCAATCGACTTCCTAACGTATGAGTCGAGAAAGGCGATCGAAACGAAAGCAAACTCATTAATTCTACGTAGAAGAAATTAAAATCCGATACGACACAAAATGTCCTCTTTTTATTCCCGTCGGAAACTATCCTTATTCTGTTGTTATTGCAATTCGTTTTCAACCCTATCTTTGTCTTCCTAAGGTTGTCTTCTAATTGTAGTTTCCAGGGACTTATGTTGAATGAAGTGGAAAACAAAGGAAAGTTTCCAATTTAATTTGCCGAACACTTCTTATCTTTTTTTTGTATTTATCTCCGTTTGATTACATTAAAGTGAAATGTTTTCTCTCGTTTACTTTGCGGAAGTGCTAATTTTCAACTAATAATGGTCATTCGTGGTTTTTGGTGAGATTTGGTAGATTATTAATTTATTATTAGATTCCGGGCAAGTACCAATGTGACTTTTTCAATTCCTACTCGTATGTACATCAAAACCGTTTATAACGACATCGCTTCAAACGACGTACCAGTTGAGGTCCCAGCATTTCTGTTTACTTAACATAGCATAACATAACATAGCATAACATAACATAACATATCATAACATAACATAGCATAACATATCATGACATAACATAACATAACATAGCATAACACAACATAGCTCCCTAAACAGACTGTAAATAAAGAAATAGTATTATTTTGTGATGAAATTGGAAAGGATCTAGGCCACTTGTTGACAAATAAATATCCAGGACACTCAATAATCCCCCCGTTGGCGGCGAGCCAGCCGGCCTCGGGCAAGCAGAAGCCCGCCTCATACTCGGCTGCCGCGGGTGGCACGGCCAAACCGGGGTCGTCGGGGCAGAGCAATGGCACGGCAAAAGCGCAGGTGGCGAGGGCTCCAGCCCCAGCAGCGAGAGCTCCAGTCCAGGTGAAGAGGGCTCCGGCCTTGGCGGCGAAGGCATCGACCCTGGTGGTGAGACGGCCGCCGCCGCCTCCTGAATCTCTTCCGGCCGATGCCGAATGGCAAGTGGCCGGGGAGAAGAAGAAGGCGGGTAAGGCAGCAAGAGCGGCCAAAAAGAGAGAGAGGCGGCAGCAGCGCAAGAAGCGCACCGCCGCGGCTAGGCTCCGCGCCCCGAATTCCGCAGCCGTAGTGATTACACTACAGCCGGATGCGGAAAAGAAGGGCGTGTCCTACAAGACTGTTATGGCGAAGGTGGGTGAGGTGGTGCGCCTCGGCGCTGCCACTGGCCTAAAAATGAAGGTAACGGCGACTGGGGCCCGAATGGTGGAGGTCCCCGGTGCGGCCAGTGGCCCGGCCGCTGACGCTCTGGCCGAAAGGCTCAGGGCGTCCCTAAATGCGGACGAGGTCCGAGTGTCCAGGCCCACCAAGTGCGCTAGCATGCGCATCATGGGCCTGGACGACTCCGTGACGGAGGAAAAGGTGGTCGCCGCAGTAGTTAGGACTGGGGGTTGCTCTGCCGAGCAGGTGAGGGTGGGCACCATCCATCCTGACTCCGCGGGGCTGCAAACCGCTATGGTGAGCTGCCCCGTGTCGGCGGCCAAAAATATTGCCAAAGAGGGCCAAAGGTTATTGGTGGGCTGGGTGTCAGCACAGGTTAAACTGCTGGAACCCAGACCTCTGAGGTGCTTCCGCTGCCAGGTGGGCAACCACGTGCAAGCGAATTGCACCTCGGAGGTGGACCGCAGCGGTCTTTGCTACCGCTGCGGTCTGCCCGGGCACAAGGCCGGCTCGTGCACTGCCACGCCGCACTGTGCCGTATGTGCGGCGGCTGGCAAGCCGGCCGAGCACCGGATGGGGGGCAAGGCCTGCGCCCCACCCACCAAAGCCAGGGCCAGAGGCAAGCCCTCCACCACCGCCGTCACCACCGCAGCCGTCACCACTGCCACCGCCGCTGCCGCCTCCAACACCGCCGTCGTCGCCGTCGCCACCGTGGCCGCTGCGGCAGGCCCCTCTCAGGGGGCTGGGAAGGAGGCCCAAGAGGGGGCTGACATGGAGTGCCATTAATGGCCCCATTACGCCTCCTCCAGGCGAACATCAACCACTGCGCCGCCGCTCAGGATCTGTTGCTCCAGAGCATGGCGCAGTGGTCGATTAACATCGCCGTGGTCGCTGAGCCGTACTTTGTCCCGCCCAGGGATGACTGGGTGGAGGACCTGAGCGGCTCAGTGACCCTAATTTCGTCGGCCGCCGCCGGTACTCCGTCCCTCGAGGCCGTCAAGAGAGGACGGGGTTGCGTAGCAGCACGGTTCGGGGAGATTGTCGTGGTAGGGGTCTACTTCTCTCCGAACCGAACTCTTGCCGAGCTCCACAACTCCCTTGCGGAGTTGAGAGACGTCGTCGTCGGGTTTGGTTCCCTCCCCGTGTTCGTCCTCGGGGACTTCAATGCCAAGAATTTGGCTTGGGGTTCCCGGTTAACGGACACACGGGGCAGGATGGTGGAGGACTGGGCTCTGGAGACAGGCCTGGTCGTCCTAAACCGGGGTTCTGTCCCCACGTGTGTGCGGATGCGGGGTGAATCAGTGGTGGACATCTCGTTCACCAGCCCCGCTCTGTCGCCGCGTGTAGTTGACTGGCGTGTCATGGAGGGGGTGGAGACCTATTCCGATCACCGGTATATCCGGTTCGACGTCTCCGCCCAGACCTCGCACGCGCCGGTCCGACGGGCCCCGAGTGGTCCGCGGTGGGCGCTGAAGCAGCTGGACCGGGAGCTCCTCCTGGAAGCCTCGATCGTGCAGGCCTGGGTGTCACCACCGGACAGGCCTGCCGACATCAACGACGAGGCGGAGTGGTTCCGGGAGGCCATGTCCGACATATGTGACGTGGCAATGCCCCGGGTCCAGCCTGGACGTGCCTCGCGCCAGGTGTACTGGTGGTCGCAGGAGCTGACGGCTCTGCGCACTGCGTGCGTGGCTGCGCGACGCCGGTACACCAGGCACCGCAGGCTCCGTATCAAACCTCCGGATACGGAAGCCATTCAGGCGGAGCTGTACGAGGGGTACAGAGCGGCGAAGACCGCCCTCCAAGCGGAGATCCTGCGGGCCAGGGGGTTGGCCCGCGAGGAGTCGCTGGGGACTCTGGACAGGGACCCGTGGGGACGCCCGTACAAAGTGGTGCGGGATAAACTCCGCCCATGGGCTCCCCCGCTGACGCAGAGTCTCCGGCCCCAGCTTGTGGAGGACGTGGTGAGCGCTCTGTTCCCTTCCCGAGGGGAACACACCTCCCCGCCTATGGCTCCGCCTACTGCGGTGCCCGATGCGGACCACACCGCCGACGACGACGACGATGCTCCGGAGGTGACTGAGGTAGAAATGAGAGCGGCGGTACGCAGGCTTAATGCCAAAAATACCGCCCCAGGACCCGACGGCTTACCTGGGAAGGCCTGGGTCCTGGCCTTGGAGGCTCTCGGGCCTCGACTTAGGGGGCTCCTAAGCGCATGCATGGAGAGGGGCCAGTTCCCGCTTCGCTGGAAGACGGGGAAACTGGTCCTCATAAAGCAGGCAGGGCGCCCTGCGGACTCTCCGTCCGCTTATCGGCCCATCGTGCTGCTCGACGAGGTGGGCAAGCTCTTTGAAAGAGTCATTGCAGACCGCCTCGTCGGCCAGCTGGTGCGGGTGGGGCCGGATTTGGCGGAGAGCCAGTTTGGTTTCCGCAGAGGGCGCTCTACGGTGGACGCCATCATGCGTGTGCGAGCCCTGACGACGGGGAATGCTGTTGCCCAGGGTGGGGTCGTCTTGGCGGTGTCCCTAGACATCGTCAATGCCTTCAATACCCTGCCCTGGAGTTGCATCAGGGAGGCACTCCGGTATCACCGGATGCCGACCTACCTCTGTCGTGTGGTCGAGGCCTATTTGACGGACAGGGCCGTCATCTACCCCGGTCACCAGGGAGTGTGGAACCGGCAAGAGATGTCGTGCGGTGTCCCACAGGGATCGGTCCTGGGGCCGCATCTGTGGGACATCGGATACGACTGGGTGCTGCGCGCCGACCTCCCTAGCGGCGTCAGCGTAGTGTGCTACGCTGACGACACGTTGGTCCTGGCGCAGGGGAGGTCGCACCAGGCGGCGGCCGAATTAGCGGCACGCGGGGTTGCGACAATCGTCGAAAGGATCCGGCAATTGGGACTCGAGGTGGCCCTGCACAAGTCCGAGGCCATGTGTTTTCATGGTCCTCGGAACGCGCCACCGTTGGGGTCCCAAATAACGGTAGGAGGGGTTTCTATCGGCGTCGAGTCGACGATGAAGTACCTGGGACTCGTCCTCGACAGCCGGTGGAACTTCGTGGAGCATTTCCGACGTTTGGCTCCCAAACTGGAGCGGGCGGGCGCTGCATTGAAGCGGCTCCTGCCCAATCTAGGGGGGTCCAAACGCCTCCTGCCGGAGGCTCTACGCGGGGCTCGTGCGGTCCATGGCCCTTTACGGGGCTCCTGTATGGGCGCGCTCTCTGGCGCTGCGGCCAGCCCGCCGGTTGAGCGCGGCCCAAAGGGTCATGGCCATCCGGATGGTTCGGGGATACCGCACGGTCTCCTGTGAGGCAGCGAGCCTCCTTGCCGGATTGCCGCCATGGGATCTGGAGGCAAAAGCCCTCGCGCACGTATGGGAGTGGCGCGAGGAGGCGAAACGCCGGGGCGTAAGTCCGCTGCCGCGAGAAATCGCGGCACAGCGGACGGAGCTCCGGCGGGATCTCATGGCGTCATGGAAAGTACGGTTGTCGCAACCCAGTGCTGGGCACGCCACGATTGCGGCGATAAGTCCCCTCTTTGAGGAGTGGCTGGAGAGGCGCCACGGCGTCCTCACCTTCCGCGTGACGCAGGTCCTCACCGGACACGGCAGCTTCGGGAGGTTCCTGTGTCGGATAAGGCGGGAGGAAACGTCCGGGTGTCACCACTGTGTGGATCGCCTGGAGGACACGGTGGAGCATACGGTGGAGGTCTGCCCGGCTTGGGCAGAGCACCGCCGTGTCCTCGTGGAGGCGATCGGCGGCAGAGACCTCTCGCGTCCGGCCCTGGTTCAGGCCATGGTACGGAGCGAGAGGGCATGGGCAGCCGTCACCTCCTTCTGCGAAGCAGTAATGCTCGCAAAGGAGGAGGCGGGACGGTTGAGGGAAAGGCAAGTTTCGCGCCCTTTCGCCCCTAGCCGCCGCAGGAGACGCCCAGGGCGTCGGGAATCCCGGGCGGATTTCCGGCCACCGTAGGCGCGGGCTTGCGGACGGTGAGCAATGGGTAGCTCACCGTCCGGTAAGGACCAGGCCCGGGTCGACGGCGCGTCGTATTCCACGCGCGCCTCAAAGAGATGTCGTCAGCACAAAGTAGGGGTCCACTAGGGCCGATGCCTGCCGGGGTCGCGGGAAGGTACTTATGGGTCACCGAGGCCCCCGCAACACAGGCAACAAGAAGGAATACGGGTGGGTTTTAGTCAGTAAGAGTCTGACACACCCTCCCGCTCCGCCCAGAGCGGGAGAAGTTATTTGATGATTTCCCACCCTAAAAAAAAAAAAAAAAAAAAAGGACACTCAATAATGAACTACTGCATGCCTGGTTGTTCTATATTTGACATAATGAAAAAAGTTATAAAATGTAATTTTAACCAGGATACTATACTATTAATGTTTGTTGGTAATAGGGGAAATGTGAACAAAGGAGAATTACTCCAATATTATAGATCATTATGCAACCTTAATTTAAGAAAAATTGTGATGTTCACATTCCCATACAGCCAAAGTTTGCCACAGGAAGAAAACATCTTTAGGTCTGAAATTAATATGACTTTGCATAATTTGACTTATAATAATAATTTATTCCAATTAATTGACACTAACAACTATGTTGGTAATCATTTATATTTGACAAAAGATAGATTTTTTATGGATAGGTATTATCTTTCAAAGTACTGTAAAAGACAGATAGCTGTGTCGCTATCTTACTATTTTTCTATTACAGCCAAGAATTTGGCTAAACAAATTGCTTCTATTGAGCAATGCAATGATGACATTTTAAATAATTCAGCCAATAATTGGATATCAAACATTGACATTGATAATAATTTAAATTAGAAATTAAGACAATAGAGGAAATCTCTAGCAATGTACAGAACTGCAAAAAAAAACAAATAAAAGTTTAAAATCAGTCAATAGTATCAACCTGGTGCATCAGAATTATCAAGGATTTATAAACAAAGATTTAGAGGTAGAGTTATTTATGAATGTTAACAGTATTGATATTCTTAGTATAACAGAACATTGGCTTAAAAGCCACCAGTTCTTGTTCAATTTTAACAATCACCAGGTTGGTAGTTCGTTCAGCAGAGTAAATGCTATACACGGTGGCTCATTAATTTTAGTAAGTAATCAGCTTAAATTTAAGGACCGTAAGGATATTGTGAGCCTATCTGTTGAGCGGACAGTTGAAATAGCCTGTGTGGAATTGGAGCAGTTTATTGTATTAAGTGTGTACAGACCCCCTTCAGGATTGTATGACTGCTTTGAAAAGGTAATGGATGAAGTGTTACATAAGATTTTTGACTCAAACAAATCTATTATCACTTGTGGTGATTTTAATGTTAATTTATTAGAAAACTCAGGTTCTTGTAGTAAAATAATAAGTCTGTTTCAGTCCTACAATCTTGTAAATCTATTTCTAGAGCCCACAATAATAAGCCCTACGAGTGCCACATGCCTAGATAATATTTATACAGATATTATACCAAGCCACAAAGAAATTATAAATTTACTAGACTCAGATCATTGTGGGCAAAAGATTACTATTCAAAACCAAAACAATAAAGTGGCTAAAAAGATATCATTGTTAACCCTAAAACTGCAAGTCGCTTGGAAGCTTTTAAAGTTAAACTCATAAATAAATTACCAGTTTTGTCTATTCCTGCTGATCCTAATCATCTATATGATGATTTCTTTAATATATACTGTAAACAATTTCATTCCATTTTTATTCCCAAGACTATCTCGATTAATAATAACGCATCTTTCAGTGATTGGGCTACCATTGGTATTCATAAAAGTAGAACACGGCTTTATGAGCTGTACAATGAAAGGGCATACATAAACACTGCTGAATTTAATTTATATGTTAGAAACTATTCAAAATTATTTAAAAAAGTTTGTTGTATGGCCAAGTCGCGTGATTTGAGTTCGAAGATTAAAAATAGTAGTAATGTAATCAAAACGACTTGGAATATTATTAATAGTGAAACGGGAAGGTCTAGTAACCGAAATACTGACTATAGCCTGTCAATTAATGACAAAATAATAAAATCAGACTCACAAGTCGCCGCGGCCTTTGAAAATTTCTTTTCAGATATTCCCGTTTCAACTACTAAATCCCTAAACTCATCACCTTCTGTTGCTGAGTCTTTGCTCAAGGAAAATGTTAATGTTTGCGATTCGGAATTTCATTTTGAACATATTACCTGTAGAGACATAATTAAAACCTTTCACACTTTAAATGTAAAAAAGACTGCAGATCTGTGGGGTAATTCTGTAGAAGTTGCTAAGTCAATTATTGACATTGTAGCTCCTACTTTATCTCTTATCTTTAATAATTGCATTGCCTGTGGGGAGTTTCCTGACCTTATGAAAAATAGTAAAATAATACCTTTGTTTAAATCAGGTAGTACATCAGACCCCACCAATTATAGACCTATTTCAGTACTACCTACCTTTAGTAAAATTTTTGAAAAAATAATTTTAGTCCAATTACAAAGATTTTTTAATAAACATAAATTATTGCACAATAAACAGTTCGGTTTTACAAGGGGTCGTTCGACTACTGATGGTGTGGAACTTTTAGGACATATTTATAATGCATGGGAAGATAAACGCGATGCATTGGGCATCTTTTGTGATTTGTCCAAGGCATTCGATTGCGTTCTTCACGAAACGTTAATCAGGAAACTCCGCCACTACGGGATCCGGAACACCGCTCTGGATCTTCTTACTTCATACTTGAGTAATAGGATTCAGAGCGTTGACGTTAATGGGAAAAGATCTCCCGGATCTATAGTAACAATGGGAGTCCCACAGGGCTCAATTCTTGGTCCTTTCTTGTTTCTTATTTACATTAATGATTTGCCATACCTCATAAAGGATAATCATGATATAGTGTTGTTTGCGGATGACACTTCACTTTTGTTTAAACTTAAACGTCAGCAGCTGGTTACTGACGATGTTAATAGTGCGATCTCAAAAGTAGTTCACTGGTTCAATGTTAATAATTTACTTCTTAATGAAAAAAAAACCAAATGCATTAAGTTTACGCTAACTAACGTATTGATAAAGGGCGAAGAATTGAACCCTGAAGATAGCACAGTATTCTTGGGCTTAACTTTGGATGCTAAGCTTCAGTGGGGTCCACATATAGATAAATTGTCGAAAAAGCTAAGCTCCGCAGCATACGCTGTTAGAAAAATTCGTAATTTAACTGATATAGAGACAGCCCGTTTAGTGTACTTTAGCTATTTTCATAGTGTAATGTCGTACGGTATTCTGTTGTGGGGAAATGCCGCTGACATTCAGACTATCTTCGTTTTGCAGAAAAGAGCTGTTCGGTCAATTTATAGATTAAGTCCGAGACACTCTCTCAGAGAGAAATTTAAGGAGATTAATGTAATGACTGTGCCCTCCCAGTATATTTTTGAAAATCTTTTATATGCCCATAAAAATATAAAATTGCTTAAAAAATACAGTGATATCCATAATATAAATACTAGGAACAAACACAAATTTGTTGTACCTACAACAAGGCTCAAGAAAATAGGTGGCTCATTCAGATGTCAATGTATACGTTTTTATAATAAACTTCCAAGCCACGTTCAAGATCTAAGCCTTAATAAATTCAAATCATTTATTAAAAGTAAGTTGTGCCAGAAAGCATTTTATACTATTAAAGATTATATTGAGGACAAAAAGGCTTGGGATTAAGCTGCTCCAATTATTGCATACTGAAACTTTTATTTTATTTATATACCATTTTGACATATTTACTTTGTGGAGTTCAATATACTGTTTGGAACTTAATATTTACTTGTAAAGTATTATATTGTTTTCAATTATTGTGAATGTGAAGCCTATGTGGGTCATTATTGTTTTTTTTTTCTCATTTAGTATTAATCATGGTCTGGCAGTTTGAGTAATTTATGCGGCCTACCCAAATGTTCTTTCTTTGGTATTGTTCGTCGAATCGTTGAGCTCCTTAAGTTCTGAGTTGAGCAGCACGATTACTGACAAATGCGTGCACTGACTGGACAGGTCCACTCAATCTGTGTGGTTCTTTCCTCAAAAGGACCATTTCAGACACCAATCTACAGGGCCTTCACATGATCTGACCAAGATTATGTCTGGACTTTAAAAGAGACTGTGACCTCTGAGTTTGTTTCGGCCTTTCTTCTCAGAGTAGTCAGATAGGAAAAGCCAACCTCATCTAGCTTTATTTAAAAAAATATGATTGACGTGTAAAAGTGTTTGTACAAACCTACTTACAGAAAATAAATCATTTATCATTTATCATTTAGCATAACATAGCATAACATAACATAACATAGCATAACATAACATAACATAGCATAACATAACATAACATAACATAGCATAACATAACATAACATCACGGCTGTAATCCCCAAGGGCTTAGGCAGAGGTGCAACTATATTTATTTTTTTGGTTAGGAAATTATCAAATAACTGCTCCCACCGGTGGAGCGGGAGGGTATGTCAGAATCTTACTAACTAAAATCCGTTGCCTGTGTTGCCAGCCCAGGGGCCTCGGTAACCCTCGAACTTCCACGCGGCACCTATAGTACTCCCGCATTTCACCAATTACTTAACATAGTTTTTGGTTATAACGACTATCGACTATAACAACCGTAATCCGACGGTTCTTTCGCTTAAAACGACGTACCCGTTGTTACCACGAAATTTTCAGGTCCTGGCATTTCTGTTTACATAACATAGTTTTTGGTTATAACGACTATCGGGTATCGGCGTGGTGATCAATGCTGGTGCCTTCTCAGCATCAGAAGAGGCCTTTGGTTTCCAGTAGTACAATAATAGGCTGGTGTTATAATAGATTCTGAAAATATGGTTTGTAATAAGAGACATTTGTCGAGGTGTTAGAAACATTACGTTATAAATTAAGGTGTATCATTTATCTGAAGTGCTGGTGACGATGTAGCACGACGGACTCGAAGACCTCTAGTTTAATATGCATTTTTTTTTTGTAAAAAGTTTTTTTTACAAAATTTTGTTCCGAAGAGTTTTTAAACTTCCCATTGATCTATGAACTTGAAATTTGTATTTTGTGGCACTAAAATCTGCTTTGTGCCTTACATTTTTACATATATCACACTTATTTCGTGATTTGCGGTCTTTTGACCTTGGACATAACGAACTCAGATTTAAAATCAATAACTCCAATAATAGCAATAAATCCCATTGCTTGCAAAGTTTTTCGTTTTTAGTGAATTGATGAACGCCTGCGTTCCGGCATACCTACTAACTAATGTCACAGCACTGATACACGCATTCTTACAGATTTTATATAGACTGGCCGCTACAATGAAGACTGGCCGAAAATAAACAAATATTTAAAACTCGAATTTAATACCTATTCTTTTTATTGATTTGTGTATAAATGTACTGATTAACAGACTAACATCAATTCAATATTTGCATGTCATCAGTGTATGGCGGAATGTGTCTTTGCAATAAATTTTATATGTAACATATTTTGTACCCAACACATTTTATGCAAACGATTTTGAATGGATTTGTTTTTATGATTTCTGACTTTGGTAGCGACGAGTCTATTCATCTTAAAAAAAGCTGATACGAGTAATTATAATGTCTTGCAAGCCTTACTTCGAGAAACACAAAATTCTCACCTTAATTGTTATATATATTTTGGGATTATATAAACTAGTCCGCAAATACCCAGAATCTTACACAACACAGAACACACGGTTTCCCATGTCTTCACATATAAACAAAATATTCGTTGCGCCATACAAACTGATTAAATTTGCCTCCCTCCCGCCTTAAACTGCACTTTTCTAGCCCATATGCTAAGTCAATAAAAATATATAGTAAATTACTGGAAAACATAAAACAAAACCAAAACCAATACACATTTTATAAATAAATTAAAACAATTCTTAATTCATAAAAGTTATAACACAATAGACGAATATCTAACGGATAAATTCAATAATAAATAGATATAACTGTTTACCAGATAAGTAAACAATAAAAGTAAATGAGTTAATATATTTGAACATATTAAGTATACATTTAACTATATAACTATATTAAATACACAGACAGCCTATAATTGTTCCCACTGCTGGGACACAGGCCTCCTCTCTGACGGAGGGAGGAAGGCTAGAATCCACCACGCGGGCCCAGTGCGGGTTGGTAAATGTCATTTGTCTTCGATTTCTTTTTGTTCTAATACACACGGCTACACATCAACCAGTTTACGCTGATCTCGCATTGTACGGAAATCCTACACAATGCGAGATCAGCTTATACTGGAAATGTATAGCTTGATGTGTAGCCGTGTGTACATGCCGGTTTCCTCACTCATATTAAATACACTAACTGCAATACAAAATATTTAAGCGTATAATTAAATAAAATAAAAAATATCTCATGGCGTCATGGAAAGTACGGTTGTCGCAACCCAGTGCTGGGCACGCCACGATTGCGGCGATAAGTCCCCTCTTTGAGGAGTGGCTGGAGAGGCGCCACGGCGTCCTCACCTTCCGCCTGACGCAGGTCCTCACCGGACACGGCAGCTTCGGGAGGTTCCTGTGTCGGATAAGGCGGGAGGAAACGTCCGGGTGTCACCACTGTGTGGATCGCCCGGAGGACACGGTGGAGCATACGGTGGAGGTCTGCCCGGCTTGGGCAGAGCACCGCCGTGTCCTCTTGGAGGCGATCGGCGGCAGAGACCTCTCGCGTCCGGCCCTGGTTCAGGCCATGGTACGGAGCGAGAGGGCATGGGCAGCCGTCACCTCCTTCTGCGAAGCAGTAATGCTCGCGAAGGAGGAGGCGGGACGGTTGAGGGAAAGGCAAGTTTCGCGCCCTCTCGCCCCTAGCCGCCGCAGGAGACGCCCAGGGCGTCGGGAATCCCGGGCGGATTTCCGGCCACCGTAGGCGCGGGCTTGCGGACTGTGAGCAATGGGTAGCTCACCGTCCGGTAAGGACCAGGCCCGGATCGACGGCGCGTTGTATTCCACGCGCGCCTCAAAGAGATGTCGTCAGCACATAGTAGGGGTCCACTAGGGCCGATGCCTGCCGGGGTCGCGGGAAGGTACTTATGGGTCACCGAGGCCCCCGCAACACAGGCAACAAGAAGGAATACGGGTGGGTTTTAGTCAGTAAGAGTCTGACACACCCTCCCGCTCCGCCCAGAGCGGGAGAAGTTATTTGATGATTTCCCACCCTAAAAAAAAAAAAAAAGCCATGTGTACATGCCGGTTTCCTCACTCATATTAAATACACTAACTGCAATACAAAATATTTAAGCGTATAATTAAATAAAATAAAAAATAAATAAATAGATTGACCTACACATATTATATTCAACCATAAATAAATGAGTAATATATATAATAACTAATACTGTTGTAAAAACAGATAGGAAATAAATTAAATATTACGTAATAAGGAAAATCATTAAAGCGCTCTTCCTGTCTCCTACTTATTTAAAATGTTGCTGTGCCCGACAGGGTCCATAAGAGTTTCTATTTATGAATACTTACCACCTGTATGTGTACATCATGGATTTCAATAGAGATTAATTGATTGATTGATACACGAGTGAGTAATACCATTCATTAATAAAGATTACGTCATTCACTTGCTAATTGAGATGAAATAAACTAAAACTGTCAGACTAAGTACACTTGAGATGTACCTACTTACATTAGCAACCGTCTTCTTTATAATAAAGAGCTCGTCGCAACAATTACTTTTGCCGTAAAATCTCATTTACTAAGCGAATGGTATTACGCTGAGATGTTATTTTAATTTAAAAATAAGAAACATAGAACTTGTTGTGACAAGACTTGCTGTATTTAATACAATTTCATTGAAAAAAGATATAAAAAAGCAGATATTAAAAAATAAAAACCCGCTAGATAACACAAAAACTTGATAGGCTAAGGTCGTTTGTCCACCGCCACCGTCAACGGGACGTCAGCGAGAAACGAGATTATTCGAATCAAACGTAACTTTGTACTGGGTTGGATGGTGTACCGTGGACACGCGGCCATAGTAAATTTATGTATCGCTACGAGTACTTCGGCGCCGTCATCTCGTCCGCGTTCACGTCTATTGACGATACCGGTGGACAAATGGCCTAAGGCTACTTAGAATCTTTATTCTAAGAATTATTTACTTTGACAGGGCAAATTGGATTCCAATTCAATACAAATTATATATAAAAGAAATGTCAAGTAGATGAGTATCTGCCATTTTCTTTTTGATTCTCTGATAAATATCTCGTTTGCGTTACGTACACTCGGCTACGTGCGTAGCCGTGTGTACAATTTAAACAAGTGGGAATATAAAAGATTTATTATTATTATTTTTACATTTTTATTTTTTCTCGAGTTTTTTTAAGAATTATACTGTTCTTAACAAAACTCGAGAATTTAATGACAATAAGGTCAAAAATAAAAATGCAATGTCGAATGATGATGGCCTCAAGAAGCTTAATTTCATGGTTGGCCTAAAAGAGATTTTCTAGACAAAAATAAGTACGAAACATCACAATTATTCACATTGAATACTTTTAGAAAGCACCCAGAAGGTATTTATTTAATACCTTTAGCATCGATAACATTTCCGTTATTGTGGATCTGCTGTCCATCCCTCACGTTGGTTTCCGCATAAAAATCATATTTGTAGGGGCTGCCAGTCAGCAGAACGTTGGCCAAATGCAAATATCGGGACGGGCCATGTGTTTGCTTAGATGTTGCGATGTTCAGATGTTCCGCTTGATAGCGATATCGAGGAGTGTTACTGTAGCTACTGTTTGCACGAAAACCGCTGATTTTTGTATGTATTGTACTAACAGTTTAGTTCGAATGTTTGGTTCATGCAAATCTGTTTGAGGATAAACAAAGGCGTTCGGAAACGGAACATGGACATTTGTATTGGAAGCTGCGGTTTGGAAATAGTTGAATAATTCGGAGGAAAGTAGTATTTTTGGTCTGAAAAATATATAACGG
This sequence comes from Atethmia centrago, assembly GCA_905333075.3. Taxonomy (NCBI): domain Eukaryota; kingdom Metazoa; phylum Arthropoda; class Insecta; order Lepidoptera; family Noctuidae; genus Atethmia; species Atethmia centrago. The sequence continues at coordinate 2,244,761 of HG995370.1, forward strand.
CATAGGATAGCCTTAACTAGAAGTGTTCATCGTATGTTTTAGTGGTTCAGCAGCTTCAATATCGTCAGGATTGTGCCGGAATATAGCGGTCGTGGACGTGGTATGACAGCGGTTCCTCTGACATCCTCCTCTGCACAGATTACCAATATCTAGCAAGCTACAGATGTGACAGTAACTCTTCTGTCATCAGAAGACAGCCGCCACGCAACCATCGATGCGACGCTCTGCTAAAGTGACTGTCACCAGCCAGTGTCACTCTTATCCGACCTTTACGGTGTCAAAGTCGAAGTCGAAACCATTCCTTTAATAAGATTCTGTTCAAATTTTGCCTAGATTTTCTCTATAAGTCTGGTCAGTCGGTAGGCTATATATTAACATGCTATTTGCTATGGGGATGAATAATATTACATTGTTCGTATTCCTCTATATTTGTAAGAAGACGAGCTAAACGGTTAGAACATTGCAGATAGTTACAGATTTAACCTTTTAAATGATTATCATCACGCTTATATCTTCATGAGGCTAAGCAGTCAATCATCATGACATACATATACAGGGTGTATTTTTGAGATGAGGTAGCAAGGGTCCTCATCCGTTGTAGTTACACGAAATTAGTCTTAGGAGATTGTCCTTAACTTTTGATAAATTTTGATCTGCATACACAGATTTTATAAACACTGTACAGTCAGCAACAAAATGGGTAATTTTCAGAAAATATAAATTTGATGCCAATATATCCTGTTTCTTATGAGGATCAAAACACTTATAAGACAAAGTGAGGTTTGACTACTAGAAGAGACAGAAACCGCAAAAACTTAACCCATACATTTCATGTGACTCTAACTGACTTTTTAGGGTTCCTTACCTCAAAAGGAAAATACGGAACCAACACGCGCTTGGTCGGTTTTTTTCCCAGAATATCAGAAATCACAATCAACATACTATCTACAGCAGTGATAACCGCTCGTCAGGAATCATAATCAGCCTATATCGTTCCCACTGCTGGGTCACAGGCCTCCTCTCTATGAGATGGAGTGTGCCATAATCCACCACGCAGTGCGGGTTGGTGGATGTCACATGTCTTTGAATTTTTGGTTCCAGGACATGCCGGTTTCCATATGATGTTTTCCTTCACCGTTTTGAGAGCAGTGGTTATAGAAATAAAATACACAAAGTAATGTGTCTTCTTGGTTTCGAACCCACTACCTATCACTACCTACGACACTTAAGTCGGGGCCGCTGTCGTTGGGCCACCACCGCTCTAACCGTTCCTTAGGAATAATCTGCAAGAATTTATCAGTCAGTGTATCAATGTTGTGGCATTAGGTGAATGCAGGAACGTAAGCATTATTAATCCACTAAAAACGAAAAACTTCGCTAGCAATGGGAAATTGCTACTGAAGACTGCAGAGTCGGCCTCAGGACGAGCTGCTTCTCACACGGACAACTGTACGTCGCTTGCTTCTGCGTCACCAGTCCTGAGTCTCGGTATATTTTGGCTGCTGAGACCAAAACTACAAACGTAGTGTACAGGGAAGTTTTATAAAAATAACGGAACATTACGCCTGTATTCCCCGAAGAGTAAGACAGAGGTGTACCTATAGTACACCCATATTTTGCCAGTTATGTTTAGGTCTCATGTAATAGGGGGTGAGCCTATTGCCATTAACCGGGCACAAATCCAGACTTCGGATTGCTACTGAGAAATTCCAGATGGAAAACCCAATAACACTTTGCCTAACCCGGGAATCGAACCCAGGACCTCATGGTCAACAGTAGCGCTTGCAACCATTAGACCAATAAGGCAGTTTTTTTTTTTAATGTGGCTGTTATTTTAGTATATTGTGGTGTGTTATGACCTCCACGCGAATGAAGTCGCGAGCAGAAGGTTATCATAAAAAGGTTTTTTCAATGCTTTTTGATACCTTACATAGGTATCAAATTTTCTTTTGTAAATTCGTACAAGTTAGTATTACCTTTGTGATTTATTTGATATTTAATGAAGTGTAATAAAAATAATACGATTTTAAAATAAAATCCAAAAAGCTTGTGAGAATAAGTCTATGTTTTTTGTTTTACACAGTTAATGGGCCGGGCATAATCTGTAAACTAGTCCATCAAACCTCGAGCTTCTCTAAAAACAAAGTTATTTATTTAATATTTTTACACTAAATAATAAGTTTTATGTGCAGTAAAGGGCAAAAAGGCGTGCAGGTCGTATTGCACGTCGGCAGTAAATAACTTCGTAGCTTCACCTCTTTGGATGCGACCTCGCCAACGAAACCCTTTGTCGGGGCAACACAAAAAAATGAGGGACAGATTTTCCCGCTCAAAAAAAAATAATCTACTCCTACGTTCCCCGTGATGTCGACGTAACCAAATTTTTAGAGTTTTTTTTAGTTTCATCCTGAAACAATGGCTTTTATGTGCCGAGTAAAAGATTTGCTCCAGCTTTAATGTTAATGTCATCAAACCTAGTGCAAGGCTTCTCTCTAGATATTTAGTAAATATTTTGTAGAAATTATCTTTAAAAACAATTGATTTTCTCTAACGTGCTAAAAGATAAAATAAGAATTTAACTGAATCTGTTTAACCAACAGATTTAAGAGTCCAATGAGGCGAATGTAACACGGCAAGCTTTCACTAGCCCTGCAAAGTTAATGTAATGGTATGCGATATAGGTACCTACGTACTCGCGGCGCACCTCACCTCATGCCGGATTTCTGCCGGCTCGGTACTGGAAGCGGATACACAGCTATAATAAGTAGATAGGTAGTTTAGAACTTATCGGTGTAAGCCTCTGTTGTAGTAGTTTTAGGTTAGGTTAGCTGGAATAATTGAAAACCTTTCAACACAATGAGCGGTATGTCGGCACTGTAAAGCTTGTCTGCAAAAGGTAACCAACTTTACACAGCGCAGGCGGCAGAACAATGTTTCTGGTTGCAATCGATCACTCAAACAAACATACAATCAGTTTAAAAATTGTAAAAGAAAGCGTTTGTTTTGTTTGTTTATTATGTGGAACTTTATTGTTTCAGGCGCGTTAAAAAGTGAACTTGAAATAAATAGCATAAGTTCAGTAGGTATTGCTTCTCACCGCCGTATCCCTCTCGGTACCAGGCCTCATACGCGCTTTATAGTACCTCTTCTAAAAGGCCTCCTTATAAAAATCCTCGTCTGTACTCAACATGGAGTCATTAAAGGAGCAGTGGTCAAAAATCTCCATATTTTGAGGTTGTTTTTGACAACTTCTCTTTGAATGACGTTCAATTGAGTCCAAGTAGGTAATTGTTTTTGTCCGATGTTATGTTTAAACGTAATGAGAACAGGCGTTCATTTTAATACCTTGTCATTTAGAATAAAATCCAATCACAAGACGTCCAATTTGTAACAAATTAGTAATAATTGACTAGTTTATTTTGTCACCCACAAGCTCTGTTGATTAAATAAAAGCTAAAGCTGCATTCACAAAACATTTTGCATTTTAACTGCCGTTTTAACCTTTTAAAAAGACTGTGAAATATGAAATATCAAACGATGAAAACCTGCACCGAATCATGGCTGCAAATTACACCAATCACAGGTCAGCTGTATTTTACTGCGCCAGACAGAATCATCGCACAAAAACCAACAGATAAGCCTCAGACAAAAGGTCAAAACACCATATAACTAATGTAATGACCAGCCACGACCAGCCACTGATGTGAAGTTCCACTGGAATATTCCAAAGTAGCCGAGCGAGACTCCAAATCGCCCATTTGGAGTCAAAATCTCACTATACAAAAGTTTTTGCAATAATCCCCAACATCGAGTCCTAGTCACTCCGCTCTTACGACAAAGGAATCTAGACTTAAATGCGAACTATATTAGGTTCACTTTTGGTTGGATTCCAAGGAAAATCTAATAAATTTTGTCTAGCATGCAACATTTGCTTCGTCACCCCTCAAGGGATATTGCAGTGTGCTTAGCACGAGAGTAAGACTTTTTAAAAAGTCCTGATTTTGTTTCTATTTGTGTTTGGAAGTTCCATGGATTCGGTATGCAGGAGCTTACTTCAGTGGTTTCATCATTACATGAATTTTGTAGAATTAATGTTGAAGAAATTTGAATAATTTAAAAAAGTTTGCACGCAACATGTTTTGCTTTAAATTCCTATTACATCATTATTTAGAATCTGACTAACTGTAAGTCTTACAAAGTCTGCACTGTATGCCTAGCCATCTTGCAAAGGTTAGCCAGTCAGAAGTGCGATCCATGGCTCTTTGCGGGGCACCTGTGTGGGCGCATTCCCTAGCACTGCGGCCAGCCCACCGGATGGCCATCCGGATGGTTCGGGGATACCGCACGGACCAGGCCCGGGTTGACGGCGCGTTGTGTTCCACGCGCGCCTCAAAGAGATGTCAGCACAAGTGTAGGGGTCCACTAGGGCCGATGCCTGCCGGGGTCGCGTCAAAGTCCAAAAGGTTTACCGAGGCCCCTGGCAACACGGGCAACAGAAGGAATACGGGTGGGTTTTAGTCAGTTAGAGTCTGACTCACTCTTCCGCTCCGCCCAGAGCGGGAGAAGTTATTTTTTGATAACATTTCACCCAAATAAAAAAGCCTGTCAGAAAAGTTGGTAGCAGAAGGTTTAATTATAAGTACACAGCCCCATCAAACGCAGAATAATAATTTCTCAAATCGTTGTTTTCCTTCAATCATATTTTATGATGAAAACCATCTAAACAAGCTCATTCAAGCCTCAATCAACCCAAAAAAACCACCAAAGTCATCAGTTCGCCAAAAAGTCAGGTGGCACGTCATGACATGGAACACGTGTCGCTGTGCATCTACAGTGAGGCGGTCACGTCGACACGCTACGTGACGCGTGTCGCCCGCGGCATGCAACTGATTCGCTAAGTTTTGGCGCTATTGGGAATGGAACTAGACTTCATACATACGTGAATACACGACCGTCTTCAGGTGCATCAAATAGCCTTTATGGTATACTTTAATGAAGCCTGACGAATCCTGGGCAGTCAACTCCGCTGCCACCTTACTGACTGATTAATATTTTATTAATGTATTTAATAGAACCTCAACTAATTCCTATTTTGATATCCTAAAAATACTAAATAGCCAATAAACTGCTGCCAACTTGGATGTAGCTGTATGTTGGCTATAGTTCGAACCCTGTTTTTTTTTCTGGGTTGGAAAATCCTCATGGATGTCCTCCGCCCTGGGGCGGGCGGAGGTATCTGTCAAACTCTTACCAACTAAAAACCACCCCGGTGTTCTCCTCCCACACTTGCACCGGGGATCATGGGATCTTATGCAACTTCCGCGATCCCCGGCCCGCCTTTGCGGGCCACCTCAAGCCCGCAGGGGGAATGAGGTGTAAGACCGGCCCGAGTGGATCCCTACACTTGTGCTGACGACATCTGTCATCTTGAGACGCGCGTGGAACACAACGCGCCGTCGACCCGGTGATCCACACAGTGGTGACACCCGGGAGTTTCCTCCCGCCTTATGTGATACAGGAACCTCCCGAAGGTTTAGGTACCCTAGCTTAGTTTATGCGACTATCTCGACTCATGCGTCAAAGTTCTAACCTATCCCATTAAAATGCATGTAGACAGAATCCGTATTAAATCGCAGATACTGTCGAAAATGAGAACAATTCTAAAAATAACATCAAAACCATAAAAAACAACAAAACAGTTAATCAAACAAAAAAAAACCTAACCCATTTTGTCTGGGTTAGGTTTTTTTAGGAGTAGCTTAGTTACTGCGACCAGCCAGAACGTTAAAAAAGACGTATTTATATAATAACGTACATCATTAAAAGGTACAGAATTTTTTAAAGACTCAATTAAATCATCATCTGCCTAACCTCCACATTCAATTTACTGAGTAACACCTGGAGGTCAGATAGGCAGACGCTCCATGTAAAACATTGGTATTCGGCTGCATACGGTTAGACTGGAAGCCGACCCTAACATAGTTGGGAAAAGGCAAGCAGATGATGATGATTCTTGACATATTCATGGTTCGTCACAAGACGATAGAAGAAGTCTTCGGAGGGAGGTGGAATTAAAAGTATTGCTTATTTGGGACAGATAACTTACTACTTGAACTAAACTTGCCACATAACTTATGCGAAATTAAGTCAGCTATAACTTAGTTTTGACCATAGAATAACTGATCAGAGATCAGCTTATCAGAAACCTAATGATAACCAGTTATTCACAGTTAACTAAACCAGCTTGATTCCTGAAGTGTCGCAGCGTGTTGTGTATCGCAAACAAACGTGACGATGTGACGTTTATCGGCGACTACGCGACCGTGCTGCCAATCTGTTGCTTAGGAGCTGTGTGGATACGGATTAAGATGTTGACGGTGTTAATCGATTAAGGTCACTGGCATAAGTGTACGAAGAAAATTGCTGGTTATGAGTTTTTGCCCAAAAGCAAGGTGTGAAATGTGTCATGAAATTACTCAATTTGGTCACTCGACATTTTTTTTTATCAATATCACGCCTGTCTCCTAGGGATTTTAAATGGGTTTGAAAACGACATTGTTATTAAAATCCATCTCATATTTTTTATTTGCCATAGTTAACTCGAAAAGGTACGGAATGCTTTCATAAGAAAATATTAGGTATACCGTGGTTAAAGTATTCGAAAGTCAGCAAGGTGACTGCGAGGCTAGTGCCGCGGGGGTGTCCAGCGGTCATATAAAAATTGTAAAATGAAAATACAAGCAATAATGAACGTATCTTCAATTCCCTGTCCAACACCAAAATTACTAATTCCCATTAACATGCCATATCCTTGGGGACTACAACGGAGCAATAATTGCATTTTGACTACAACAATTTTGGGCAATTTTACAACGTGTCTGGGAGCAACTGGAATAATTCCGTTGTAACGTTATTGTGTGACAGAATCCTTATAATTTGAGTAATAAACTTGTCCCTTGGCATTGCGATCTTGGTCTTGTGTGTTGTGTACACACTGGCTGTGAAATTCTGTTCGTTATGAACTCATAAAGAGGTATAATGTGTCATGTTTTATGTCAGAAACTATTTTTTATGTATTGTGACAGTCATCAAAAATCTCATTATACCTCCGTGAGAAAGGGGAACAAGGAACAAGATGATTTTGTAACAGGTCGTCGTTCTTGGGTAGATAGGTACCTACTCGTTGCTGTGGCGCTTGATCAACAATACTGAAATGCGCGAGATTTTACCTAGGATCGTTTTACGTTTAGTTTCGCAGTCACTTATCTGTGGTTGTCGTTCAACTATACACAGATTTTCAAGTGTTCCTACCTATCCTGCCGGGGTCGCGGGAAGGTACTAATGGGTTACCAAGGCCCCCGCAACACAGGCAACGGAAGGAATACGGATGAGTTTTAGTCAGTAAGGGTCTGACACACCCTCCCGCTCCACCCAGAGCGGGAGAAGTTATTTGATGATTATCCATCCAAAAAAAAAAAAAAGTGTTCCTACCTATACTTACGCAGTTGGTAGTTATAACGAGAAAACATTGCATGATTTTCTTGCACCACAAATTATTTACACCGACACGAGCAGCAGATGCTGATGCAGATGCAAATATACACTCTCATAACAATTTATTAAAATCATACCTAATTAAAATGTACCCTTCACTCACAAGTACTTACATACCTACCTATACGAAGAGAAAATTAAATGATATTCTCGAACTAAAATACGGAAGCAAGGTAAAATTTTGTGGGGAGCGCTTCAGCTATCTACAGCGATGCGAGATGCGCTAGAAAACCACAAATGATACGAGCCGAGCTCCAGAGGTACTACCACTGACATCAATAAATTCAGAACTATCTTTGCACTGAGGTAGACTGCAGAAACTTGGACTAGACCGCTTTTGGTAATACTGGGGACTGGTTTATTTTAACTTATGGCGGTAATTTGTGGGGGCAAGTTTTTAGTTCCGCATAAGTGCTATAGTGATTACGTCCAAAAATATTTCGGGTTATCATAATTTCTTGTTATTTTTTGTTTTTGACTTAAAATCTGTGTTAACAATAAACCACATAAAGTTTGCCAAACTGCATAACAGTTTATAGACAGTTGTTCTCGTTTAACAATGGATTACAAATTTTGATGTTTTACATCGACCGCAAAGTAGAAAGAGTCAACTGCACTTTTTGCGAAATTCACTTTTTCACATAATTCGACTCAAAATTTTTTTTTATCATAGGATTCTTTTTCTGTTTAATTCTCAATGTTTACTAATAGTCAAGTATGTAAAGACAACTTCACCTATTTTTCACAAAGTGATGAAGTAGACACGGACATATATCATTAGTCCGTGTGTACGTCGGACAATCGGCGCGTTCAGCAGTTGTAAACTAAGATGTCAGTCACATAGCCGTTTTAACGTCGGTTTTTATACTTGCGTTATTTTAGTTCAACGACTATAATAGGTCACGTCAGCGTTACAAATAATGATTCAATAAGGAAAATTATTATTACCTTTATTTATTACTAGCTTCAGCCCGCAACTTCATCCGCGTGAAATTTCAGCCGCCAACCCACCACATCGCATCCCATCGCCCGCCCGCGCTATTACTTCGTTTTGGCTTAGCGTTCTTTCTGATGTTCTTTCTTTTTGCTCGGCTCCCAAGGGTCGTAGCGTGATGTTTAATAGTCTTTAACCTTTTTCAAGAATTGGGCTATAAAAAGCAAAAAGATTTTTTGAAATCCGTCTGACAGTTCCAGAGATGATCGCGCAACTTCTTTCGATTTTAACCGTGTTTTGATTGCCTAATTTGAAAAAAAAACGGTCGTCGCAAACTTTTGTGTGACTAATATTATGAGTACTATAAACATGTAGTACATTATTTATTATTTTTTGTGTTCACAGCGCGCGCCAAATAATGAGTTTTACAGGCAAATGTTTGACACCCTGGGTTACATTATTGTAATTTTCGTACGGATCTCAAACTTTTTGAAAATAAAATACAGCCCATGTTACTCGCATGTCTATAAGTGAAAGAATTTGTTAAATCAGTTATGGAGTTTTGGAGTTTATCCATTACAAACAAAAAATCAAACCTTTATCTTTTATAATATTAATATAGAAATATAGATTATACGATGTAAAATACAAAAGATTAGTTATAACTATTTTAATATTAAAAATTAAATAAGCGTAAGCAATTAGGAAGTCCCGTGCAGAAGCGGATATATGGCAGTTGACTCATTTAGTTAACGTTTTTGTACGAAGTAGATAAAGACATCTACCGTATTGTAGAGTAAAAAAATACAGTAAAATAAAACACAGTTTTGCGTTCAGAACGCTCTCCTGTAAAATGATGATGTTTTAGATAACCGTATACCCTTTGCAGCCGTCGACATAATCTATGTGCTAAGTAGAATAACTTAATTATGCTAAATGAACACCTGTAATAAATATGCAGTCGCTATCAAACAACTCACATTTAACAAAATGGCATTTTGTTAAACAAACATAGCTATGGGCACAATGGCTGAGTATGTATTTTTATAATTACCAGCAACCGACTACCCTGTAGGTAACCGGTGCATCAAAACAGCCTCCACGAGTGAACGGTTCACTCTTTAACTCGTGCCAACAAGAGACATGAAGATCGATAATTTGTTACAGTAAGCAGACCCTTTACTAGCCTTACTGCCCATTAATGTGTACTGTACACATCCAGTTTATTAGTCTCAAACACAAACCTTACAATGATCACTATAGTCTGTTCCAAAAGTATCCGATAAAAATGTAAACAAATAAATCAGGACAAATTGGCATCTACTGAGATGCCAATTTGTAATGCCACTTAGTGCTTTGATTTGCTTATTTGAATACTTACAGCCGAAATTCTAATTAATTTTAAATCTGCTTAAAGATGTTGTTCATTTGACAATTGAGGTTATTTTTATACTCTCAATTTTCGTCGATGATTTTTCAATACAATTTATCAGAACAAGATTTTTTGGAAAAAGTGTTATAATATAAAGTTGAAACCTTCTACATACAGATGAATGAATTCCCCTAAGTAAGTGATTGCGTAAGAATTAAACTTGAACAGAGTTTGTTTACTTTGATTTTATTCGGTTCGGGAAACTTATTAACGATGTTACTAAAAATACGAAATTGCCATTTTCAAGTTCCCGTTTATTAACACTGAAATAAAAACGAATAGGTTGGCACAAAATACCTATAACATTAATTATACAATTAATACTACACCATCAAATAATTTCGAGTCGGAGGGGCTCGTGCCTAAATGATAACAGCCGTACGGGTCGATCGTCGAAAGCCAGAAGCCCAAAAGTCTGACAACCAGTCTTACCAAGGTGTATCATGTTATCCAGTAACTGGTCGTGGAATTCAGATAGGCAGTCGCTCCATGTAAAATACTGGTATTCAGCTGCTCCCGGTTAAACTGGAAGCCGACCCCGAGCCGCCCGAGCTGGAAAAAGCCTAGGTACATCTACCTAGGTACATCTACCTAGGTACATCTACCTAGGTACATCTACCTAGGCACATCTACCTAGGTACATCTACCTAGGCACATCTACCTAGGTACATCTACCTAGGCACATCTACCTAGGTACATCTACCTAGGCACATCTACCTAGGTACGTCTACCTAGGCACATCTACCTAGGTACGTCTACCTAGGCACATCTACCTAGGTACGTCTACCTAGGCACATCTACCTAGGTACGTCTACCTAGGCACATCTACCTAGGTACGTCTACCTAGCCACATCTACCTAGGTACGTCTACCTAGGCACATCTACCTAGGTACATCTACCTAGGCACATCTACCAAGGTACGTCTACCTAGGCACATCTACCTAGGCATATCTACCTAGGCACATCTACCTAGGCTCATCTACCTAGGCACATCTACCTAGGCTCATCTACCTAGGTACATCTACCTAGGTACATCTACCTAGGTACATCTACCTAGGTACATCTACCTAGGTACATCTACCTAGGTACATCTAGGATACGGATAGGAAACACCGAACTAATTTAATTAGAATGTTAAACTCAAAGAACAACATCAGAAAGAGATATCATAAATATGGAAACCCAATGGACTTAATTGAGGTAAAACTGCTTGGCAAGCGCTGCGATACCTTGGTCACTCAATGTTACAACAATTATATAAAAAATCTTGAAAACAAGCTTAAAACCAACCCTAAGTTATTTTGGACGTATGTAAAAAATAAAAGAGGGGGGTCTAGTGCTTACCCCATGACCATGAATGACGGATCAGTGTTCACGTCTGATGGTGCGACAATATGTGAGATGTTTGCTACCAGCTTCTCGTCTGTTTATAGCCTCGACCAAGAATCGAGTAATGAGTTTACTCGTAATACTGAATTATTTTCACAGTCTCTTGGGAATACCAGTCTATGCTTAACAAGTCCAAATATAAGCAGTGAGTGCCTACTTAGGAAATTAAAAAGTTTAGATATTAACAAAGGTCCTGGCCCTGATGGCATACCGCCAATATTTATTTCGGCTTGTGCGGAGGAGTTGGTGCATCCACTCATGGTCATTTATAGCAAATCTTTGAATTCTGGTGTATTCCCTACGAAATGGAAAATGGCAAAGGTGGTGCCTGTACATAAATCGGATAGCAATGACAACATATCTAACTATAGGCCCATCTCGATTCTCTCAACGTTTGCCAAAGTGTTTGAATCACTACTCTGCCCGCATTTTCAGAACCATCTCAAGCTATTCATAAGCGATCATCAGCATGGATTCGTTGGCTCACGGTCCACGAGCACTAATCTAGTTGCATTCACAGAGAAGTTAATTGAGGCTGTTGATACTGGTCACCAGGCAGACGTCATTTACACTGATTTTAGCAAAGCCTTTGATAAAGTTTCCCATAAAATCCTATCTCATAAGTTACATGCGTATGGTATCACTGGCAGCTTGCTTAAATGGGCAAGTTCGTATTTGGCAGATAGATCTTTCTTTGTTGTGGTAAACGGTTACCAATCTAATGTATATAAAATCTCCTCTGGAGTCCCACAAGGTTCACATCTGGGGCCTATATTGTTTATCTACTTTATTAATGACTTTCCCCGCTGTTTGCGGCACTCCAAGATTTTTATGTATGCGGATGACCTAAAGTTTCTTAGAATAATTAAATCTGATAGAGACTCTTCGCTTTTACAGTTGGACCTTAATAGTCTCATCCGATGGTGCAAAAATAATGAAATGCATTTGAACTCAATGAAATGTTACCATGTGAAGTATACAAGAAAAAATAATCATATAGAGACAGTATATTACATTAATGAGGACAGGGTTAATGAAGTGGACACTATACGTGACCTTGGAGTTTTGTTTGACCAAAAATTAACCTTTTTACCACACTTAGATCATGTTGTTAAAAAGGCGTCAAAAATGTTGGGGTTTGTCATAAGACAGAGTAAAGGTTTTCGACAAAGTAAAACAAAAATTTTACTTTATTATAGTTTGGTACGTAGCATATTAGAATACTGTAGTGTGGTGTGGCGGCCACACTATGCTACTCACAGTTTGCGTATAGAGCGCGTCCAAAAACGCTTTGCTTGGCATTTAGCTCTTTCTGTTGGTATAGCAAAAAAATCGCCTTCTTACAAAGACAGATTAAAAATCTTCAACATACACACCTTAGAAGAGCGAAGGCGTTTAAACGACGCAATGTTTGCCTGTAAAATTTTGAAAGGAAACATTGACTCACCGCCGCTGCTCGCACTTATAAACTTTCGTGCTCCTTCAAGAATTCCACGTAAACCCATAACTCCACTTCGTCCTCCACAGAGAAGAACGGTGTTGGGATCTAACTCTCCATGCGCTAGGTTCTGTAGAGTTTTGAACAGTTGCAGCGATCTAATCGATTTCCACTTTGATTCTCTGACTAAGCAGAAATCTAAAATCTTGAGTTGTTTATCAGAGGTGATGTAAAGCATCCATTATTTTGTTACTTACATAATTTTATGAATCTAATTCAAAACTAAGTCTTTATTTAGAGTACATATTTTTTCTTTAGTTTTAAGTTGGCTTGTAGACTGTAAATGCACCTAGGCTTACAAATTAGCATAATTTTAGTTCATGTGGTGTTTACCTTTAAGTAATTGTTACACTGTTCAAAGTTTTTAATTGTTATTTTAATCAAGATGTTAGTGTAAACATTGTTGGTGAACCAAATAAATAAATAAACTCATCTGGTTTTATAACATAATTTATTTTGACTTGTAAAAGTGGTTTTTATTTTAGTTAGACGCAATTCACAATTATGTATATATTTATTCTAAATCATTCTGACGTCAGTAATTTAGTTTTACCAAGCTGCAAATGTGTATACGTATTATTATATACCTTTTAATATAATTACAGGAAACGCCATGGAGTGTAATTAAAGTGCAACCTACTTAATAGGTATAATTAATAGCTTGTTATAGCTGAGCTAAGCGTTTATTAAACAAACATCTAGCTAGTAATCGACTAAGTACTTCCAGTGCATTAATTTTGTAAATAAATTGCTGAATACTAATGTCGGAATTCAGTATGAGTTAAGTTGGATATTGCTAAAGTAGCTTTATCTGGACAGGCAGTGTTTACAACACTGACAGAAACAATAACTGAATTCTCCATTCCTGTAGTATGTATTTTAGATCAATCAGCCCACGAACTAGACATACTTATTTTCTTGCCCAAAACATTCATAAATATTCTAACAACGAAACTTGTTCCAACAAAATATAATAACATGCAAATATCCAGAAAAATAGCTATTATAATTTCCCAAATCACAGTATTCTAACCAGTGATCCATACAGAATGTGTGGGAGATGGTGCTCAATGGCGCGTGGTTTACAACCAATTGTACGGATGTGTGGCTAGATGGGCCACGACTTGCGCCCATGAATTTTATTGGAATTTGATTATACGAAGGCTGACTTTGATGGCGTGATTATGGATGTAATGAGATTTCGAACGTGCGTATCTTTATATGACATTGCTGAAGAATTGTACCGTAGGTACTAAAAATATTCATGTCTTCTTCTCTTTATTTAACTCGAATTTACTATTGTGAGAGCGATTTGCGTAGGTTATTAAAATTATAATTTTATATAAATGCAAAACTGTTCTAAGTAAAATATAATATGATCGTAAGTATTTTGCTCCTTGTAACGAATGAGTATAATAGTTGACGGAAAAGACTGCCGCAGTCGCAAGGGATGAAATGGAAAACCTCCCGCCCCGTCACCAAGAGACAAAGCTGGAAATTCTCAAATGTTGCAATCCCACCGACACCGGTATCCCTCACACTGACATTGGTGGCAAACATACGAGTAGGTGTGTGTCAGTCAAGTACAATCATTCTGCCCGTCACCAAGAGACAAAGCTGGAAAGTCTCAAATGTTGCAATCCCACCTACACCGGTATCCATCACACTGACATTGGTGGCAGACATACGAGTAGGTGTGTGTGTCAGTCAAGTACAATCATTCTGCCCGTCACCACGAGACAAAGCTGGAAAGTCTCAAATGTAGCAAACCCACCGACACCGGTATCCTTCACACTGACATTGGTGGCAGACATACGAGTAGGTGTGTGTCAGTCAAGTACAATCATTCTGCCCGTCACCAAGAGACAAAGCTGGAAAGTCTCAAATGTTGCAATCCCACCGACACCGGTATCCATCACACTGGCATTGGTGGCAGACATACGAGTAGGTGTGTGTGTCAGTCAAGTACAATCATTCCGCCCGTCACCGAGAGACAAAGCTGGAAAGTCTCAGATGTTGCAATCCCACCGACACCGGTATCGATCACACTGACATTGGTGGCAGACATACGAGTAGGTGTGTGTGTCAGTCAAGTACAATCATTCTGCCCGTCACCACGAGACAAAGCTGGAAAGTCTCAAATGTTGCAATCCCACCGACACCGGTATCCCTCACACTGACATTGGTGGCAGACATACGAGTAGGTGTGTGTGTCAGTCAAGTACAATCATTCTGCCCGTCACCACGAGACAAAGCTGGAAAGTCTCAAATGTTGCAATCCCACCGACACCGGTATCCCTCACACTGACATTGGTGGCAGACATACGAGTAGGTGTGTGTGTCAGTCAAGTACAATCATTCCGCCCGTCACCGAGAGACAAAGCTGGAAAGTCTCAAATGTTGCAATCCCACCGACACCTGTATCCCTCACACTGACATTACCGACAGTCTTTTCCCAACTACATTGAGGTCGGCTTCCAGTCTAACCAGATGCCAGTATTTAGCTGAATACCAGTATTTTACATCTTTTTTGTAAAATTATAATACTAGAAAAAGGGACCTATTGGCTCAACCAGGTTTCAGACATAAAATAAAATTCCTCCCCAAATACTTCAATTGCATGAGATAAAATTCAAAACATGTATAAAAAAAAACTTGCACACTATGCAGGCAGGCGTATTATAAGTTGGGGGATTACATCGCTGATAAAAATGCTTGGCTCAATGCTGGTCCTGCTCCACAACCACAACCGTACGGCATTTTATTGTGGGGTCGAGCTGCTGACATTGATTCCATCTCTATTTTGCAAAAGCGAGCTGTCAGAGCCATTTATTAACAATTTAAAAAAAATAATATTATGACAGTACCTACCTTGCCAATTCATTTATGAAAATATTATATAGGTAAGAAAAAATCGACATCTTTTTAATAAAATAAGTGATAGACATAATTTTAATACTAGAAATAAAGATAAAATAGATCAACCATTTTTCAGATTATCTAAAGTACATACATCTTTTATGGGGTACTGTGTCAAATATTACAACAAAATACCTTGTGATATATTGCAATTAAATGAAAGAAAATTTAAAACTCATGTTAAAAGTACACTTTGTAAAGAAGCATATTACAAATTAGAGGATTATATCCAAGATAAGAATGCTTGGAAACATGCTAGTCCAGCTCCGTAGGACAATCTAGAGTCTAGACAAAATCAAACTGGTTGCTATTTTAATTGTACAATTTATTATTTGATACAAATAATAAATCAATGTTGAATTTAAATTCTGTGATTACTTTAACTCACACCTAACTGACCTAGATATTACTT
The DNA here is from genome assembly GCA_905333075.3 of Atethmia centrago. Taxonomy (NCBI): domain Eukaryota; kingdom Metazoa; phylum Arthropoda; class Insecta; order Lepidoptera; family Noctuidae; genus Atethmia; species Atethmia centrago. Next base: position 2,260,899 of record HG995370.1, read on the forward strand.
CATTTATTATTTTTAGGAAAACTTATACTTTTACAATGTTTGTAAATATGTGAGCATCATGTACCTATCACATAATTAATTTATCTGTCAGTCATTGCTTTATTTTTCATTCTTTTTTTACCTATTTTGGTATAGTCATTTTATTCTAGGTGCATCGTCTTCACATATAATTTTAAAATGTACCTATACAAAATTTTATAAAACATTTTAAAAGAGTAACGGTGGAGTTTCTTGCCCACTCTTCTCCATACGAAACTACCTTTTGGAAGTGGCAACTAGAATCAATTCTTTTTTTCTTTTTTGTTAATTTTGACGTTCAAAAGTGCCTTTTATGTGCTTATTTGAAATAAATAATTTGACTTTGACGTTGCCTTTGAACCAATTGATTAATTAACATTTGAAAATATTGTTGGAGCTGCTGAACATTGTAAGACTATCTTTGCATTGTATAAATTCAATCTCCTTTGTATTATACAATTGCATAGCACAGGTGTGAGTACTATGTATAATGGAGCTACTATTTACCGCTTAATATGTCTTTCGTTTGACTTGAATGGGCCCTGGCGGCTGAGAGTATGTCATGCTCACTCATATATTTCGCTGATGGTGGCGCGTGTGTTGGATCATTTAGCTCCCATCAAAATGGTTGAGCTGAATAGTGCTGATCCATGCGTCGTGAACGGGCGCCGCAGTCAGTTGGGAATGGTCATTTCTTAGCTGCCTCGGCTTATTTACATTTATTTTATTTTGAAATTGTTTATTTTGCTACTATAGACACGTTTTTTTTACACCGTCCTCACATTTAGTTATAAATTCAACATTATTTATACTAATCTTTATGTAACAATATAATTTAAAACGGGGTCCATGGAGTTTCTTGTCCGTTCTTCTCGATAAGTAACTACTTCGCTTTGGAATAGGCAACTAGCTTCATTATTTATAACTAGCCAACACCTTGACAATCCAAACGCAAATCATTTATTTAAATTAAACCATTTACAGGCACAAATGGTTTAATTTAAATATATATAAATGCTTTGAGTTTGAGTTCACGTGGAGCGACTGCCTATCTGACCTCCACAACTCAGTTACTGGGTAACACGATACACCTTGGTGAGACTGGTTGTCAAACTTTTGGGCTTCTGACTACCCGTAACGACTGTCAAAGATCTACGAAAAACTGCCGGGATCAACTAACGGCTTAGCGTGCTTTTTGAAGCACGTAGGGGTCTCAACGGAAGGGGCCCCTCCGTGCTCTATCCATTCCTTTATCCATTACATATTGAGACTCTAAATACGTAATGGGTGGTCACCCATCCACGAACCGACCGCGGCAAGCGTAGCTTAGCCTTCGTCCTATACGGCTACGTTATGTTTACTTGGGGGGCTCGTGGCTAAGTAAACACTTAGCCACGAGCCCCTAGTGTGGTGGCAAAGCACATACCCAGATAAACTATATCACAAGGAACTCTACTAAACATAATGTCAACCCATGTTATAGAAAAATGTCTATACCTAATATCACAAAGTATACGAGTATGCAGAAACATTAGAATATATCCAGACAAAATAAATTGTTGCTGAGAGCATCTTCACGGTGGAATCTAAAAGAGAAGCTGACATTTAATAATATGTTCACAGCATATTTCCATGAAAGTTGTTAGAAAACGAAACGAATTTTAAACATTATTCAAGAAAATGTTGCACGAAACGTATAAATAATGTCCATTGCTGAAATATACGATTTCGATTTTAGATTTAGAGGATTGATCAATGGGATTTAGAGGTAAGTAATGTTCACACGGTGTGGTCAGAGTTGCGGTCTTACAGCCGACGTATCAAAGCGAACCTTTATCTGTATTGAGTTCCGTGGGCGACTGTACCTATTACTGGAACCAACGAGTAATTCGACGGGTACATTTCAGAACAACTGAATTTGACACTGACATTAGCGATAATTTAGGACTTTATTTAATTTAACGCGTTACATATAATTGTTTTAAAAGGCTGACAGTTCCGGGAAAACTGGTTTACTGTAGGGCGGAAATTGGCAGAATTACTAATCAATGAAAATAATTGATGGGTTTTCTGAAATGTGCCTAAACTACCAAATCTTTTACCTAGATTTTTCCCACCTGTGTTTGGGTCGGCTTCTAGTCCAGCCGGATACAGCTCATTACCAGTATGTTACATGGAGCAATTACCTATCTGAACTTCACAGCCCAGTTAGTAGGTAACACGATACCCCTTCTTAAGACTAGTTTTCGGACTTTCGGGCTCATGACGACCCGTAGCAACAGCCTAAAACTCAACATTTACAAGAAAGCATCTGACAGTATTAACATTGAATGTCGTCGAGAAAGTTTTTACCTACAGTTAACGATTTTAGCTTTGTTTAAAAGCCTTTAACAAAGAAACGTTTCATAAAAGAAAGCTTACAAAAAAGGTACACTATTAAAAAGCCATCTAATAAAAATCTAGCCTACTTTCACAGAATGTTCATAAAATTAAAAATAATTAATGATGTAATTCATAGAACTAGTTGTCACGTAATATTAATGTTCACGCCTCGAGTGTCAAGATTTGAATAATTTTCGTTTATAATTATTTTTATTCATTTGAATTTCTATTGCGCACAAATTACTGCGTAATTATATTAGTCTAGTTTTCCACGTGATCCTCAGATTTAAAAGGTTGCTCACCCTTAAACCTTATTGTGAGTCGTAAAGCAATTAAAGTACATCTTGAGAATGATCAGCAATATCGACAATTATTTTTAGATTTATTATTTTTACAGACATTCTTTGCTCGATTCCTTTAATATAAGATTAAGACAAGGAGCTTATTTGCAAGCACAATCTACATGTTTTGCAGCAAACAAACTCATCAGATTCTGTACGCTAATTGCGTAACACACTTTCATTCACAATGCCAAGGGTTTTGAAAGAAATTTCTAAACCATTGCATCATAAGTTTGAAAAAATTGTCTCCTCGACAACGTAAGTAACGCAACGAACGTGGCTGAATAACGAACTGTTCAAATGAAAGGCGATCGACTGCAATTGTATGTGTTACGCAATTATCCCGCTGGTGTCTGAATAGCATTGAGATCAACTTCAAAATCGGGGGTTACTGAAATATAGACATTTTTATTTTATTTTTTAAATATCACTTCTAAAAGAGGACTATTTAATAAAACGTGACCCGTCAAGTTGGATTACAGGCTGTCAATTTTAAAAAATAAATTGCATTTGTGATGATCTAAAATAAATAATGTTTGTTTTATTTATGTTTCATACTAATTTGTCTGAGAATAGCTGAAATACATTATCATTTTCAGCGCTGCGAAATCACACTGTGACATCTAACTCATTTTCTTCTGGTTTTAGGTTGAAATGAAGCTTCATTTTAATACAACCAGATTTTAATCATCCGGATTGAAAAGTATAAAGCTCCGGAATAAAAGTTATTAAACACCCAGCTATAGTAACTGCGCCGGTGCCCATCGAAACCAACCTTGGGCAGCTTTTACATTTTCATCTAAACGGCGATCAAGAACAGCAGAACATTGTTGTGGAATATTGACACTGACAGCTGTTGAACGCAGTTGAGAAGTGCTGAACGCGTCCAGTTACGTTGATGAAAATCACAATGGTAGCCAGACAGAGACACAAAGAGAGTCCCTTTGATGTCGGAAAATATCCCACGGGCACATACCTACTACCGGGATTAAAACTAGTAAACCCTTATGTGTTAATCCACAAAAAACAAAATGTGTAGGTAACTAATAGACTAATAAAGCGTAGGGCTTTTCGCTCGCACTGCGGCATTTTTCTTACTCAAAAAAACAACTTCTACTGGTTTTGTTATCACTGACGTGAGGCCTACTGTGCTATTTATTAGAAATAAAGAGCCTAAAACATAATCGTAAAAGATTATCACTAGGGATGGGATAAACGTGGTTTGAACCGAATACGAACTTCGGCCGAACATTCGCTAAAAATAAAAAGTTCAATTATTTTCACTTCCTCGAGAGTGACACTTCGAATCTTGTTACCGCGCTCACTTGAATGATAGGTGCGTACACTATAATTATACACTTTTCTCAGAGGCAGGAAATGTATACGAACAAAACGTAACGGACCTATGCCAAATAACCCAGAATCCTTGGTATTATTGCACCATAACCTGCCCTCGGTAAAGGAGAATTCCCAAAAAAAGCCCAGAGTCGATAAAAAAATATATATATGTACGATAGTAGCATTCATGGTAGATATCAAATGTGAAATTAGTTTCTCTCAAAATAATCACCATAGGCGCCATAGCGTGCACATAGCGGCAACATTGCAAGCATCGAGTATAGTCTCCTGTGGTCAGAAAGAGACAGGTAGTGCACCGAGCGGTTATCCAAACAACGTAACATAATTATGAAACCACATTGTTCAGCACTGAGACTGCTTAGGTATAACAGTTATTTCAACAAAACAGCGACGAGTGCAGTGTGTGACTTTAGAATCGCAGCAGCCCTCATTAAATCAAATCGAGAATCCTACCAAGACAGGGCGGCGCCTCATGCACCAAATAAGAATCGTCGGTCGTGGTACGTTGGCAGTTGTGCGCCTGTTATCAGCATGTTGTACGAGTATTATCGCGCCTATGCTAGGCATGAAGACACTATGCAAGAGCCAGCTGGTTTTCGAAATTCTTTCGTAGTTGATCACGATAACATGTAAAACCGACGTATTTTTTGCGATAAATCTACCTACGCTTTTACAAATGTTTCTTTTTATATTCTGTATACTTCTAACCAATTTAATTTACAAGAAGAATGCATTAGCTATTAATAAAAAAAAATAAAAAATACATAGCTAATCCCGGGGATATTTTTAAAGAAAGTAATTTTATATTTTATATCTACAATTTTAAATAACCTTTTTACCCCATATTATTCTTCTTCTCTGTCGACTGAGAGTTTTTTGCCCATACATTTTTAGGCATTCTCGTTTAAATTAACCAGATTTTACACCTTTATAACAATTAAAAACAGTGATTTTTGGCGATAATTTGGCCAATGTATAAATTTCAACATTAATTAATACTTACATACATTTTTTTGTTAATAACACCTAACAAACACTAATAGAAAATTAGGTTAAACCGAATGAGAAACGAATTACGGTCCATCCCTAATTATTACTCAAGTGTCATCGTATTTCAGAAAAAATCTGTATGAAAATGTGTCTGTAGAGCATCGTCTGGGTCATAACCTCTTTCAAAAAACTTGATGTGCCACAGCGGCCAGTAGGTACCTAGTGTACTTTATATTCGGCTGTAAAGTGCAACGTGCGCATCACGACAAACACGCGAAGTGTGGCGATGTGTGACATTATGAAACTCTTTTCTTTTTTACCTCCCTCACAAGAGGGCTTCCAAATTTATAGGATTGAACGCCTGGCATCGTGATTGTTTGTATGCAATAAAAAAAATATTTCTGGGAAAATCCAACGACATATTTCTCACTGGATTTTAGAATTGTACAAAACGTATGACCTCATACACAGCACGGCAAAATATATGCTCAACAGAGTAACGCTATTCACATTTCTTTCGCGTTTAGTGTGCTTAAAAGCTTTAAAAAACCCTTAAAATTCACTTACTGTAATCATAATTAAAACACTAACACGTAAACCTAAAGTGCAAACATATGTTTTAGTAAAATATGAGATCATTACAGCGACCGCGGCCATTACTCGCGGGTTTTATCGCGTCAACACGCGACTCGCGGCTTCTAATAATGTAAACAAGTGTTACTTTATGAGACGTAAGGACTTTTATTAAAGGTTATTTTTAATTAACTTTAAATAGCAGTGGAGGGGCAAAGGGTTCATGGCTAAATAATAACAGCCGCACGGGTCGATCTTCAAGGTTAAGCAACGCTTGCCTAGGTCGGTCCTTGGATGGGTGACCTATAACATACCGAGACTGTTAGAAAATAATTATACTTGTAAATCTGTAGCCTTGTTTACATGACATTAGAATAGTTATCACAAACCTCGTTTAATTTAACAAAGACCCTTGCCTTGGAAAGCACGTGAAGCCGTTGGTCCCGGCTGTCATTCGTAGATCTTTGATAGTCGTTGGTACCACTACCCGTTAGTTAGAATCCCGAAAGCAGTGACTGTCTGTCTGACCTCCACAACGCATTTGGGTCGTGGAGGTCAGACAGTCAGTCAAATCAAATCAAATCATTTATTTTTGCAGAAAACACTGTTACAATGGTGGTAATTAAAATTAAATGTACATGTTTCAAGTGATTCGACCGTAAGGCATGCAAATTGTATACAAACAAGATTGACCTAGTATATAAAATTAGATTAAAATATTTTAAGATATTAAATTAATGGAATGTTCTTATTAAAGTTATATTTTACAGTCACTCCAAGTAAAACACTGGTATCCAGCTGCATCTGGTCAGAGTGTTTGTGCAAGGACTCCTGTGGGTCTGCTACCGTAATAGCGTTGCTTGACCATCAAACAACGCTATTATGTTCCGATTTGAAGGTTGAAGGTGGCAGTTTGACTAGTGCCAGTAAGACTGCCAATTTCAGGCGAATGACATAGTCCAGGTTTGTCTCTGGATGGCAACGCATCTGCAATGCCTCTGATATTATATGCAGCCACAGATATTTAACTGTTCAGTTTAGTGTGAGTTCAGCAGTCACTTCACTTTACTAGAAACGTACACGTTACTAGCAATTTCAAATTGTTGAAAGAATAATAAATCAAATAATTCACTTTATCTTTGGTTAATGTTGCCAGAATCAAAATCCGTCAGATAACGTCGTACACTCACACCATTAATATCATGTTCCAGCACACATTGCAAACCTATTCAAAGTATTTCAAGGGGAAATCCGAAAAAAAATCCAAATCCCGACCCTTGCCGAAACACGTCCAATAAAATACGATATTAACCCTTGCCGTAACATTTACACGGTCATAAGTTTCGGATTAAAAAAGGGGGGCTGTGGGGGACGCAGTGAATAGGAAGGAATCGCCGCTGGATGAGTAGGGTCCCCATTGTGGGCGGACTTACGTATTAACTTGGTGAGTGTACATACGAGTGAGCGTACTTTTTAGACTTCGGATTTTTTTTACATTTTTAATTATTTAAGCGTTTGTAAACAGACAAGAAGAAAGGAACAGAAAAATACGTACAAAGGTGATGCTTATTATAAGAAATCTCTTCCAGCATACCTGCGACAGTAGACAAAGAGATGTACACGGTGTCTCCGTGTGTAAGAGTAGGAGAGAAAACAAAATACACAAAAACAAAAACTATTCACTAATTAACTATTAACTATTTTAGTGTGCGAAGAATCTTTAGCTTGTTAAGTACTTGCAAGTCCACCTTCGTAACTTAACTATACCTCATTGGTTTAGGTAATTAATTAAATAAAGGTAAACAAATCCTAAAAAAGGTTTTTCTAGATGACACTTTCTTGTTTAAAAGTACGTTGTAACTTTTAACCAAATTATTTTTGATTTTTATGAGAGATTATTTTCTTCTATTAATATATGTTAAACTTTATAATTTATTCTTAAATTATTCTTCGTAGACGTAACTGCTTGTGCACAAGTTTTTAGTTAGATTTATAATAATACTATAATATTTTACAATATGAGAGCAGTGGTGACCCAGTGGTAAAGGCCGCGACTTACGAGTTGTAGGTCGTAGGTTCGAACCCAGACAGGCGCTTTACTTGGTGTAAATTAATTTATCACCACTGCTCTCAAAACGGTGAAGGAAAACATCGTGAGGAAACCGGCATGTCCTAGAACCAAAAATTCGAAGACATGTGACATCTACCAACCCGCACTGGGCCCGCGTAGTGGATTACGGCCCACTCCCTCTAGGCTAGAGGAGGCCTGTGTCCCAACAGTGGGAACATTATAGGCTGATTATGTATTTTATATTATAATCAGTCTATTGTAAATGATGAAATGAAATGATTTTTATTTCTGTAAGTAGGTTTGTACAAACACTTTTACACGTCAATCATATTTAGGAAAAAAAAAACTAGATGAGGTCGGCGTTTCCTATCTGACTACTCTGAGAAGAAAGGCCGAAACAAACACACACAGTCACAGTCTGTTTTTTGGTCAGATCATGTGAAGGTCATGTAGATTGGTGTCTGAAATGGTCTTTTGAGGAAAGAACCACACAGATTGAGTGGACCAATCCAATCAGTGCACGCATTTGTCAGTAACCGTGCAGCTCAACTCAGAACTTAAGGAGCTCAACGATTCGACGAACAATACCAAAGAAAGGATATTTGGGTAGGCCCAAAAAGAGCCCAAAAAGTCAGGTTCTCTAAAAGTCAACGAATTATAAAGTTGCTAAATTGAAGAGTACAACTGTGACGTAGCGTGACAACTGAAGTGACAGTCATTACGTTTAGTCGGTTACTTCACGTGTTTTTTATTTTGTTTAAGTACCTTTATTTAACTACCTAAACCGCAGCGTAGAGTGTAGAGCTTTTGACACACGTGTCCTCAAAGGGTAGCCTGATAAATAGCCTCACATTAATTACACCACAGCCATGTTATCGTCGACCTCTTACCATCAGGTAGACCGCCCACTTGTTTGCCATCCACGAACATTCAAAAAACTTCTTGAACCAATATTTGGGTGACTTATTCTCTTAGTAATTAACGTTAATTGCTGATAATGATGACAAAACATTTACCCCATTTACCATTTATCTCATTTTTGTTTTATTTAAAATTATAATAAAAAATAATTTAAAAAAAACGACTTCAAAAAGAAATTAACTCAAAATTATAGAATAATATTTAGATTTATACACGAAATAAAGCAACAAAACGAAATCAAAAGTAGGTACGAAACAAATTACTAGCAGACAACTTTTTTGAGGTCGGCCAATAAAGCCATTTTTTATAATGGATAGGTACTTTTCTTAAGTACTGGCACCGTAAAATATTATTTCATAATTTTAAATTAATTTCTTCTTGAAGTAGATTGATTTTTTTATACTTTTTTATTACGGTAATTTTAAGTTTTAAGTAAAAACTGTGATATTTGTTTGTAACAAGTGATAATTGATGATGATTTTCCCGATATGCACGAGAAATTGACCAAGGTTTTGAGTTTTTTTCCCCTTTGACACTACACCTGTAACTCGTATCAATAAGCCAGGCCGTCACCCTTCGCCCGGAGTACACGGTGGAGCATACGGTGGAGGTCTGCCCGGCTTGGGCAGAGCACCGCCGTGTCCTCGAGGACGCGCTCGGTGGCAGAGATCTCTCGCTTCCGGCCCTGGTTCAGGCCATGGTACGGAGCGAGAGGGCGTGGGCAGCCGTCACCTCCTTCATCGAAGCAGTAATGCTCGCGAAGGAGGAGGCGGGACGGTTGAGGGAAAGGTAAACTTCACGCCCTCTTGCCCCTAGCCGCCGCAGGAGACGCCCTGGGCGCCGGGAATCCCGGGCAGATTTCCGGCCACCGTAGGCGCGGGCTTGCGGACGGTGTGCAATGGGTAGCTCACCGTCCGGTAAGGACAAGGCCCGGGTCGACGGCGCGTTGTATTCCACGCGCCCCTCAAAGAGATGTCGTCAGCACAAGCGTAGGGGTCCACTAGGGCCGATGCCTGCCGGGGTCGCGGGAAGGTACCAAAGGGTTACCGAGGCCCCTGGCAACACAGGCAACGGAAGGAATACGGGTTGGTTTAAGTCAGTAAGAGTCTGACACACCCTCCCGCTCAGAGCGGGAGAAGTTATTTGATGATATCCCACCCAAAAAAAAGGCCGTCACCTTTACACGTACCTATTAGTCCATATTTTGAAAACTAGTTAACCGATTTTGATGAAACTTGCAGTGTTCCCTGAGTTGAAAAATAAAGCCAATAAAAATGATAACAATCTGATTTATAGTTTCGGAGAAATGTGTGGACAAACTTACATATATACAAACATACATACATACCTATCGAATTGATAACCTTTCCTTTTTTGAAGTCGCTAAAAATAAACATTTTTCTCGGTAGTCGTACTACAAACGCTCACGATGCTATAATAATATGACCCATGTCGGTGACGTGTCATCCAAATGTTATTACTTAAAGTGACGCTAACGTGGAACCAGCACGGTATCCTCACATTTTATATCTGATACAACATTACATAGACTCTATGGCATAGATATAGAGTATAGTTTTGTGCGTAGTGCCTTACTATTACGAGTGTCGAAAATTTGGTTTGTTTGATGCATCCTAGGATTCCTAGGCAATTAGTGTTGATACCAACTGTAATATTCTAGAGCTATGTTCCAACACGGAAAATGTAGCCGCAGCGTCTACATCTTACTTCACAGACCGTCTTATTAAGTAGGTATGTTCTAAGACAAAAACATTTTTGAGTGCGGCTGGCTATAAGAGTAGGGGAAGACCAAAGAAACTATAGATGGAGGGATTTCTAAGATGGCGACTAAAAGAGAAGGAAGGATGAAGAAGAAATCCTACGCCGACGAATCCAAATAAATTGGGATATAAGGGCAGGAGAATGACGATGTTCTATGACAAAGTTATTATTATTTGATGAATTCCTATGAGATTTTTTTTTACAAAAATCACGACACATTTCTAATTTTTAATAATTCAAATACTCGTTAGCCCATCCATCATATGGCCGCTAAACTAAAAATATTCATAGCCAGACGTTTTGCGTTTGGCGGAGTAATGCCGTCACTAATTGATATGGAGTACGCACTCGGCTCAAGAAAATGGCGTCGACGTGAAAGCTTTTTGAATATTCATCGGCGACGAGAAATGTGCGGTGGTGTTGCTAGGTCTCTGTCGCGGGTTCGTCTGCTTGCCTGCTTCTGATGGTAATAGAAGTGAAGAAGTTGGTCTTAATTGAATTAAAGTTGAAAACGTTTAAGTGGTACAGACGGTATCAAAAGTAGATAAATCATGCAAAAGTGGTTTATGGATGTAAAGCTGGCATATACAATACAATGTACTTACAACAATTTTGTTGAGATTATTCTACTAAGGAGTACCTACTCTTAAAGATTAGATCGAGTTCCAATTAATTTGGAAATCCTAAGCTCTTCATTTACTGGAAATCCCTAAAACAAACACGTAACACTGAGTAATAAATTAACTATTTCAGGAATCAAAGGCTCGCACTAAATAGGTGCTACCCTAAATCATGAAACCCTTTCAATTGAATCAAATTTAATAGCTTCAGAATCAAGATAAATCGATGTAATACAGCCCGGAACGAGCACCAGTATTTATTTATGTTAGGCACTGAAAATGTAAATATCTATTTGTCAAGACGTTGCCTAAAACGGGGACGTATTTGGGATACGCTCCGTGAATGGCGGGGCAAACAGAACCAAGTTCTTTAGAAAATAGTTGGATACCTCCTAGTGAAAGAGATTGTCTGGGGAAGTTCTACCATCGTATTAGACATGCGCAAAAAAGTGCGTTTTAAAGTGATGTAATGTGGCATCACATTTCGTACCGAGGAATGTTGCATTGTGTTGTTAAATGTTATCCAATACAACAACGTCTTCAGGATGCTGATGCGGCTGCCTCGCTATCGTAGTGCGTCCGGAACGGTTGCGGAGGCGCGGACGGGCGGCTTTCATGCGGTTATACGGAAGAAAGTAGCCTCCTTATTGCAGCGCGTGCGAGGCAGTAGCAACAGTATCCTGCAGCTGGTTGTATCTCGTGCGGGTTGCCCTATCCAGAACAAATGTGTTGACTAACGTAGTGCATAAGATTTTACTAACAAGATAAGTACCTATAATAATTATTTGTCTCTGTATTTTTTCACTGTATTTTTATCTTTTTGTAATTTTATGGATTATTTTTGATCTGAAATACAATGATTAATAATAATAATAATTACACCATGACTCCAAACATGACGCGAAATGACGCGCCACACGATCAGATACGATGGCTGTTGTAATGAAATACTCGCTTGTAGAAGATATACAATATTATTTATTATCAATCAATCAATCCCTATTCGTGAACACAGTTATTACAATAAAGCTCTATGTCCTACCAATGAAATTGGTGTACAAATATATTAATTTTTTAGTAATAAGTCTGAATCTATACAATACAAAGTCACGAACGAGTAAATTATATCAATTAAATGTATTATTAATAAATAACTAATATTAAGATGTGATGTGACAATCGCCAAACGCAATGCGCCCGCGCTGCGCCGAAATGTACACTTGCTTTTGTTATCATATTCATAAAGCCGATTTTCCTTCATACTTAACCCCTATCAACAGAATAATTAAATCAAAAGAGCCAGACATGAATGATACGGTTAGGCTTGCCAGACGTCTCGCCGCTGTTGCCCGGGTCGACGGCGACGGCGCGTTGTATTCCACGCGCGCCTCAAAGAGATGTCGTCAGCACAATGTAGGGGTCCACTAGGGCCGATGCCTGCCGGGGTCGCGGGAAGGTACTTATGGGTCACCGAGGCCCCCGCAACACAGGCAACAGGAAGGAATACGGGTGGGTTTCAGTCAGTAAGAGTCTGACACACCCTCCCGCTCCACCCAGAGCGGGAGAAGTTATTTGATGATATCCCATCCTCAAAAAAAAAGAGGACTCGCCGAAATCGGGACGTCCCGATTTTTAGCCCAAATATAGCCCGATTTTTAATGACCCGCGCGGGACAGGCTCAGTGTCGCATTTCCGGGATAAAAAAAAGAGTAATTGGTAAGTATTACTTATTTATATTATATCCCTCTGAAGAGCAAACCATACAGTTATTTTTATTACTACAGTAAAGTAACGTATTTTGATAAAATACATTTTTATGGCTATCTATAATATCATTTTTTATTTAAATATTTATTTAATAAAAAAAAGCGGCCACGTACGTGTCGTACGTACAATGAAGGGTTCCGTAGTTGGGATTACTTGGGATGAATTTATTCCAAAAACAAACTTATCATTGTAGTTTAAAAACACATTCTCCCATACATCGATATACGTCACAATCAACTCTCCAACTGCAAATTTAAGTTGGTCGACTATTACTCGTTAATAGAGCTCAGTTAGCTGCGATAGATTTCCTTTTAATTTAATTAATGTACTACTGCCATGTTTTTTTTTTCAAATCTCCATAAACAACCATTCAGCTGGCAGGGAGGGACACTTGACTCTAAACTTTAATGCTTAATATTAAGCAAACGAAGCCCTGAATCGAAAAGTGGTGTTCACAGATCCGCAATGTTTTTGAACGGCCTATCCAACGATACCCCACATCATGGGATAAACTTTGTCGGCGTGATTAATATGTATAACTATGCAAAATTACAGCTTTCTAGTACTAAGTGTCTATGAGCTACAGAGGGTCAGACAGACAGACGGACATGGCGAAACTATAAGGGACCCTGGTTTACTACGGAACCCTAAAACCTAAAAAACGTTTACAAAAGTGTACATTTAGCCAACAGTAGTTTTACTATACATTTATAATGCCTAGTAATAAACTAAAGCTAAAATATGTTTAATTACAAGTGCAAGTAATGATGGTTCGGAATTAAAATGTTAGGTGGCGACCCGCCCGATCTGGGTTTTTTCAAACCTGTGTTTCAGGCCATCACTTTACATTTCAATTACATGGGGCCATAATTTTTTTAAAGTAAAACTGATTCAAATATAATCTATTAATAACTATGAGAAAAAACGTGTTGGTATATTAATACCTAACTCTAGCCTATGTAAATATTAATAATATACAAAAGTAGATACTTATGAGGGAATAAATAATCATCATGACAAAATTTCTACAAGTTTTTTATGTATGTGTAATTGAGTATCGCTAAATGTTCTGATAACATTGGACTTCATTTTTTATAGCTTACACTATAAAGGCTTAGTACCTTGTTGAGCCTTTTCTATTATACAGAAAACGGAAATCCGCCCGGGATTCCCGACGCCCAGGGCGTCTCCTGCGGCGGCTAGGGGCGAGAGGGCATGAAATTTGCCTTTCTCTCAACCGTCCCGCCTGGTGTCCCGCGAGGTGACAGCTGCCCATGCCCTCTCGCTCCGTACCATGGCCTAAACCAGGGCCGGACGCGAGAGACACTGCGGTGCTCTGCCCAAGCCGGGCAGACCTCCACTGTATGCTCCACCGTGTCCTCCGGGCGATCCACACAGTGGTGACACCCGGGCGTTTCATCCCGCCTTATCCGACACAGGAACTTCCCAAAGCTGCCGTGTCCGGTGAGGACTTGCGTCAAGCAGAAGGTGAGGGTGCCGTGGCGCCTCTCTAGCCACTCCTCAAAGAGGGGACTTATCGCAGCAATTGTTTAATGCCCAGCTCTGGGTTGCGACAATCGCACTCTCCATGTCGCCATGAGATCCCGCCGGAGCTCTGTCCGCTGTGCCGCGATTTCTCGCGGCAGCGGAGTTACGCTCCGGCGTTTTGCCTCCTCGCGCCACTCCTATACGTGTGCGAGGAATTTTGCCTGCAGATCCCATGGCGGCAATCCGGCAAGGAGACTCACTGCCTTACAGGAGACCGTGCGGTATCCCCGGACCAGCCGGATGGCCATGACCCTTTGGGCCGCGCTCAACCGGTGGGCTGGCCGCAGCGCCAGGGAGTAATATGATACTTAGAATGAATAATTGCCGTACTGTTAGTACATTACATGTTGTGTAAAGCTGGTGTGTAGGAAATCTAAAAGGGTGAAAGCCGCCTTTGTCGCCTTTACAATTGCTCTTTGAGCGCGCTCAAGAGTGAGTAAAATTGTTTTTGCAACACTTGCAAGAAGTTATGCAATAGGTAAGAACGGATTGGCACAAAGCTAACTAAACCTGTTTAGTTAATTTATAGTCAGCTATATTCCGTAAATTCTGAAAAAAAATATTAATTTGCGTACATAGTAAATCAGTATGCGGAAATTTAGATTGGAGTCAATAGTGACACCTAGATATTTCAAACGGTCAGCTTTAGCTAAAGTGATACTTGCTACAATTATGGGCATAAATGTTTAAATTAGTAAGCGATTTGTTAGTATTTCTCATTGTAAGTAACATTAAATGCAGATAAAACAAAAAATGTGTTTTGTTTTATCTGCATTTAATGTTAGGAGATTATTATGGAGCCAATCAGACACAATGTTAAAACTATTAATATGATTTAGCTGAGAACAAGAGAGCGGTGTGGATGACACCGCTCTCTTGTTCTCAGCTAAATCAAGAGTCGATGTCTATGAAAATGTTCAGAATAGTTTTAGCATAAAACTTTATGAAACCATTTTTGAGTGACAGGCTGAACATACAGATTAAAAATAACGTGGGGCCCAAAATGCTGCCTTGTGGAATTCCAAAAGAATTATTTTTAAGTGTTTAGGCCTTGGCCAGGTCTAGAAAAATTCCAATTGTGTGCATACCATTATCCAGATTAGTAGTAATATAATTAGTTGATTTGTGTACTGCTTGGCTAGTTGATCTTTTGGGCCTAAAACCAAATTGACTATCTGAGAGTAGTCTGTTATCTTCCAGATATTTTATCAATCTACTGTTAATGATTTATTCTACAATTTTGAGAGGCCTGTTAACACTGAAATGAGTCTGTAGTAATTCAAAAGTGCCTGTAATTGGTTTATTTGAATTAAATGCTTTGAGTTTGAGTATGATGCATACAGTTTTTGTCTCCAGACTTTAATACAGGTGTGACCACCACTTTTTTAGGCAATTTAAGGAATATACTTTTAGATAAACATAGCTGAAAAATGTGTGTTAGCGGAGGGGCAAGTAGGTATTTAAATCTTCTAATTATTTTATTAGGTATGTCATCCCACCCAGTAGCACAAACATCTTTTAACCTGCTTATTATTCTTACTACTTCGTTAACGTCGGTATCTAATAAAACAAAATAACTTATTTTAGAGGATGTCGTAGTCGGGTTTTGAGGGGAAGAATTACTAGAATTTAAAGATTTTTCAGCCAAGTCTTTACCAACGTTAGCAAGAAAGATATTATTATAAGCTTAGCTTGAAACTTAATTATAAGGATAAATACGAGTAGTAATAAAAGTAGTAATACTAATTATTAGCGTTTTTTTTTATTATATCCCGGTTTCGACGAAAGAATCCCGCATGTTTTGCTCAGAACGTTTCAAAATCCCGAAAATAAATCTGGCAACGCTAGATACGGTTCTAAAATAAACTACTCAAAACTAAATAGGGCCCACCATGTTTTTTTGCTGTAACTTAAAATTGAACCTAAATATTCAGTTTTTATGAATATACAAGTTTCAAGTGATCATTCAGGAATAGTAAAACACAAACAATTGAAACTTTTGTTTATTTCGTTTAATAAAAACACAAAATAACAGTTTTTAGGAAAAATTACACAAAATAAAGGAAAATCATAATCTTGTAAAGCACAACTAATGTGGGAAAAAATATGGTGCTTGTTATTTTTTAATAACGAGTGGGTCCTCCTCTGCTCCGTATGCACTCTCTGGGCCTATCTGAGACACTTTCAATCAAGTGAGTCACGTTTAATTCCGGTATTTCCTCCCAACAGACTTTCAGGGCGTTAATGAGCTCCTGCTGGCTGTTCACATCACTGTAATGTTCTTTCAGGCGTCTTTTGAGCTGATCCCATAAATGTTCGATGGGGTTGAGATCGGGACTCATGGCTGGCCATGGCAAAATGGTGATATTGGCTTCAGAGAGTGCTCTTTGTGTAGCGCGAGCTGTGTGTGCGCGAGCATTGTCATGCATAAAGACAAAGTTATTGCCCACTCTTTGTGAAAATGGTATGATATGTGGCCGGATTACTTGCTCGATGTAACTGGCGGCGGTTACGGTACCTTCATTTAGAATTACCAGCTCTGTTTTGTCGTGTAAGCTAATTCCACCCCATACCATAACACTGGGACCCCCAAATCGGTCTGTTCCATGGACGCATGGTTCAGAAAAACGTTCACCTTCTCTTCTCCGCACGCGTATCCGTCTGTCGTCACTGTAAAACTTCACTTTACACTCGTCCGTAAAAAGCACATTCCTCCAGTTATCCATGGTCCTTTCCAAATGTTCCCGGGCGTACCTTAAGCGTGCTGCACGATGAGCCCTCGTCAGTTTCAGTCGAATAGCACGTACTCTGGAGCGTTTTCCATCTTCGTGTAGCCGATTCCGAATGGTTTGATCGCTAACTCTCTTCCTTGTGGATTGCCGTAGTCGAGTTTGTAAGGTCCGAGCGGTTGACCCTAATTTCGTCGGCCGTCAGGAGGGGACGGGGCTGCGTAGCAGCACGGTTCGGGGAAATTGTCGTGGTAGGGGTCTACTTCTCTCCGAACCGAACTCTTGCCGAGTTCCACAACTCCCTTGCGGAGTTGAGAGACGTCGTCGTCGGGTTTGGTTCCCTCCCCGTGGTCGTCCTTGGGGACTTCAATGCCACGAATTTGGCTTGGGGTTCCCGGTTAACGGACACACGGGGCAGGATGGTGGAGGACTGGGCTCTGGAGACAGGCCTGGTCGTCCTAAACCGGGGTTCTGTCCCCACGTGTGTGCGGATGCGGGGTGAATCAGTGGTGGACATCTCGTTCGCCAACCCCGCTCTGTCGCCGCGTGTAGTTGACTGGCGTGTCATGGAGGAGGTGGAGACCTATTCCGATCACCGGTATATCCGGTTCGACGTCTCCGCCCAGACCTCGGACGCGCCGGTCCGACGGGCCCCGAGTGGGCCGTGGTGGGCGCTGAAGCAGCTGGACCGGGAGCTCCTCCTGGAAGCCTCGATCGTGCAGGCCTGGGTGTCACCACCGGACAGGCCTGCCGACATCAACGACGAGGCGGAGTGGTTCCGGGAGGCCATGTCCGACATATGTGACGTGGCAATGCCCCGGGTCCAGCCTGGACGTGCCTCGCGCCAGGTGTACTGGTGGTCGCAGGAGCTGACGGCTCTGCGCACTGCGTGCGTGGCTGCGCGACGCCGGTACACCAGGCACCGCAGGCTCCGTATCAAACCTCCGGATACGGAAGCCATTCAGGCGGAGCTGTACGAGGGGTACAGAGCGGCGAAGACCGCCCTTCAAGCGGAGATCCTGCGGGCCAGGGGGTTGACCCGCGAGGAGTCGCTGGGGACTCTGGACAGGGACCCGTGGGGACGCCCGTACAAAGTGGTGCGGGATAAACTCCGCCCATGGGCTCCCCCGCTGACGCAGAGTCTCCGGCCCCAGCTTGTGGAGGACGTGGTGAGCGCTCTGTTCCCTTCCCGAGGGGAACACACCTCCCCGCCTATGGCTCCGCTTACTGCGGTGCCCGATGCGGACCACACCGCCAACGACGACGGCGACGACGATGCTCCGGAGGTGACCGAGGTAGAAATGAGAGCGGCGGTACGCAGGCTTAATGCCAAAAATACCGCCCCAGGACCCGACGGCTTTCCTGGGAAGGCCTGGGTCCTGGCCTTGGAGGCTCTCGGGCCTCGACTTAGGGGGCTCCTAAGCGCATGCATGGAGAGGGGCCAGTTCCCGCTTCGCTGGAAGACGGGGAAACTGGTCCTCATAAAGAAGGCAGGGCGCCCTGCGGACTCTCCGTCCGCTTATCGGCCCATCGTGCTGCTCGACGAGGTGGGCAAGCTCTTTGAGAGAGTCATTGCAGACCGCCTCGTCGGCCAGCTGGTGCGGGTGGGGCCGGATTTGGCGGAGAGCCAGTTTGGTTTCCGCAGAGGGCGCTCTACGGTGGACGCCATCATGCGTGTGCGAGCCCTGACGACGGGGAATGCTGTTGCCCAGGGTGGGGTCGTCTTGGCGGTGTCTCTAGACATCGCCAATGCCTTCAATACCCTGCCCTGGAGTTGCATCAGGGAGGCACTCCGGTATCACCGGATGCCGACCTACCTCTGTCGTGTGGTCGAGGCCTATTTGACGGACAGGGCCGTCATCTACCCCGGTCACCAGGGAGTGTGGAACCGGCAAGAGTTGTCGTGCGGTGTCCCACCGGGATCGGTCCTGGGGCCGCATCTGTGGGACATCGGATACGACTGGGTGCTGCGCGCCGACCTCCCTAGCGGCGTCAGCGTAGTGTGCTACGCTGACGACACGTTGGTGGCGCAGGGGAGGTCGCACCAGGCGGCGGCCGAATTAGCGGCACGCGGGGTTGCGACAATCGTCGAAAGGATCCGGCAATTGGGACTCGAGGTGGCCCTGCACAAGTCCGAGGCCATGTGTTTTCATGGTCCTCGGAACGCGCCACCGTTGTGGTCCCAAATAACGGTAGGAGGGGTTTCTATCGGCGTCGAGTCGACGATGAAGTACCTGGGACTCGTCTTCGACAGCCGGTGGAACTTCGTGGTGCATTTCCGACGTTTGGCTCCCAAACTGGAGCGGGCGGGCGCTGCATTGAAGCGGCTCCTGCCCAATCTAGGGGGTCCAAACGCCTCCTGCCGGAGGCTCTACGCGGGGGTCGTGCGGTCCATGGCCCTCTACGGGGCTCCTGTATGGGCGCGCTCTCTGGCGCTGCGGCCAGCCCGCCGGTTGAGCGCGGCCCAAAGGGTCATGGCCATCCGGATGGTCCGAGGATACCGCACGGTCTCCTGTGAGGCAGCGAGCCGAGATAATACGAACTCCGAAGAACGCTCCGTGCGTCATGTTTGAGTGTCACGTGCCATGCTTAGTTTGGTCGAGTCATTTGTAATGCTACGGTACGCGGTCGGGGTACATGACGCGCAATGCAACAATCGCATTACTTCCACAAGTCTACATCATACCTACATCTCCTGCTAACAAGCAGGGTCGGTATTATGTAAAACAGCTTCGATGAAACTAAATACGATTCAGTCTTATTACAACTACAAATATTTTTATTTGTTAAGCGTAGGTAGGTTAGGTACAGATGTTGTAATTTTTAAAGAACGCTATGTCTAGCCGTCATCGGCATACAAATATTATCTTGGTACAAACATGCTGATTATAGTAAATTATCAAACGATTATCACACAATGATCACACATAATTAGATGTCAAATCAATAAATAATAAATTATAATAATAAAAAATAAAAAGTTAATTATAATGTGTTAGTCAGGTATTCGTTCACCGTTTTCTCATATATTATTTTCAGTAAAGCCTTTTTATAATAGTGTATGTTTTTCATTTCTTTAATTCGTCTAGAGATCTTATTATAGATCCTAGGTGCCATTCCTAAAAAACTTTTTGTATAAAGAGCAGTGCTATGTGACTTAGCGCATATCTCTCTATTGCGTCGTTAAGATCTCAATGTTTCAAACAGATGGAAGTTGGATTTGACAAATACTACTGTCTCAAAAATCAACATCCAAGGCAATTTTAAGAGTTTTTAATTTTTTTGAAATGTGGAATACACCTTTCAGTTGGTTTAAGTTTAAACACAGCACCCACAGAAGTTATGGAAATCGAGAAATAGGACCTCTATTTATAACTTTACAAGAACTTACAAGTTTACGTTATCTAAGTAGGTACTAAGGCATTTTTCCAAAGTTTTCTAACAAATATTTAATGTTAGCCTTTCTTGCACCAGTCAGCTTTTAAATCTATGATATCAACGCTTACACTTTAGCATTTAAGCATGACACACATTCGAAGATGCAGATATAAATGCAACATAAACCGCTGGAACGTTCCACATTTGACGTTCATTAATCTCAAGCATCTCAAAGCTAAAGCCGCAATTCGCCAATACTCAAGCAGCATCAGGCAGCCGACGCATTTCCTAGACGCTACAAATCTTGCCTGAATTTTTCAGTAAACACGAGCTCGACTCAAAGCGGTGGATTCGTGGGCAAACACGGAACATTCCGCGGTAAGCCCGGGTAGGTAAGAGCGCTCGTAAGCCCGCGGTACGTAAGCCCGGTCTAGACGCTGTACATCTTTGTTGATCTAGGACATGCCATCGGCAAATACTTCGCCTTGTTCCAATGTATGGGAAACAAATCTGTTGGCGTTTGTTTTATTCGTGTCTGATTCGTGAGTCGCGGAATAAAATGGTGGCGCTTGCACCTGTACAGAATTGTGTTGCACTGCCGCAGTACCGTAGCTTGTTTTAGTTAAGGAGATGAGCCACGGTGGAAGGACTTGAAAAGGTCCTCGTTCAACAATGTATGATGACGATATTGATGATTTTTTTTTTCTGTAATGCCAATATACACATTTTTCTTTCTTTTTGTCTTTCTATGAGATTTGTATACCAACACTAAATTCTGATGTTTTTTGGATTCCGTACCTAAAATGTAACCCTATATGATCACTCGTGTGTCCGTCTGTCACAGTCGATTTGCTCAGAATCTACTGGACCGACTAAGTTGAGATTTGGTACACGTATAATTTCTATGACCCAAACACGTACGTGTAACGTAAATTAATTAATTTTGAATATGAGGGTCACTTTTGGGGGCAATTAGAAAAAAAAAAGTTTTGCAAAAACCGTGTGACATATCAAATGAAAGGGCTTGTGTGAGGGTCTCCAATATTTTTTTTTATGATTTTTAAAATAAATAGTTTTAAAGCTATTTAAGAAAATAGATGAACATTCACCATTCCCTTATCTCCGAAACTAATGAGAAGTCTATGCTGTTAAAATAACACGGTAAATCTCTCAATATTGTGCGTACAAACTTCTTTTTCCATTTGGAATGTATGGGAGAACATGTTTTTCAACTACAATGTTATGCCTGTTCTTGGAATAAAAAACATGGTAGATAACATATTCATTGTAAGGAATACCGGACAAGTGTGAGTTGAACTCGCGTGGTGAGGCCGTGGTGGCCTTACCACGCGAGTTCAACTCGCACTAGTCCGTTTTTATAAAACCAAATAACCGATATCAAATAGCAGTTTGAATTCCGCATCCCCGAGCTAAACTTTAAATTATTATTTCCCTAACGTGCCACTGACGTGCCTGAAAATATTACAAACTTATACCAATAGGCCGTCATATTCCGTCAATCACATAATTCGAACCACCATACATTGGCTGCAGACACGATATTCACGAAACATATCTCAAACTGACAGCTCGCACACCAATCAAACGAACGAACTCAAACACCATACGTCACTATCGCGAAACAATAACAGGCCAATTTGTAAATAGCGGAATATCGGTCGTAATACATGATCGGATCGACACGGGCATCGAACCGAAACTACGGTACGTCAAAAAGCAATCACTGTACTAACATGGAATCATTCGGCGGCGCCGTCAGCCGGAACAAAAGCGAATCACTTTGATCCGAGGTTAGGGTGACCACGACTGGGCGTGTAATGAGACTGTCCCGGCCGCGGTCTTACAAGTAGTGATTGAATTTTACGAGTGAACAGGTGTGAGGAATCTGAAGAAAAAGGTACTCTATTAGTAAACTCTACAGGTGCAATCTTTTTTAGCTCATGTACAAAGTAATCCCGAAATATTTTTCAAAACGTATTATGACTTCAAATGTGTCTAATGGCACATCTGAGACATACCTATGGCGTGAATAATACATGCGCAATATCATCAATACCTTTCTAGAATCTATCTGCCTAGCTTTTTCTATGAAAGAGAGCGAATGATAAATTTAAAATGTTTCAAATTATACCGAAAATACTAAAATAATAATATAATTTTATGAGAAAAGAGCTTTTCTTGATATCTGGGCTTTCTTTTCATTTTAATGACATGTCAACTATCAAACAGTATAATTAATAATTGCTGATTCACGAGAAATAATAAATGATGCATCGTTTTAAATTTTAAATAGTTTGTAAATTACAATTTTGCTGAAAAATAATTAATATCGTGAGTTGTCCCTATTAAACAACTTTACAAATAAACCAAATGAAAAATGTACATGCACAGACTAACCCAGAATTTTAAAAAGCTTTACAAAACGTTGACAAGTTTCATTAAAACTAAGTTTTCATCGTAGTTTTTTACCAGCCCTCTATTTAATTTTAGTATTATTAAGTTTGCTATTCGGAAAGCGTCATTTAAATGCGAGTTAGATAATTCAAATTCTAAAGTGAATTTACACACATTTGTTAACTCCACGATTTAGACTTAAACAGTCAGCCAACAGCCAGCTCAGACGCGATGCAAGTCTTAGGTAAATAGGATTTACATCCTTACTTCCGTACTAATGCCTATTATAAATGCGAAAGTGAGTTTGTTTGTTTGTTACGCTTTCACGCTAAAATAGCTGAAAGGATTTGGATGAAATTAGGCGCATAGGTAGACCATGACCTGGATATATTTTATCCCGGTATTCCGCGGGACGCAGCTAGTTATTAATACAGTAAACATATTCTCAAAAGATAATTAAGTAAGTACTTCATCATTTATTTCAGAAAAGAAACGATTCTAAAAAGACGCATAACGAAGCCTAGAGGCATTTTTATTCCCCGTAATTGTGATAAAAAAAAATGTACTAGAACCTTCCGTTGCCTTGGGAAACGATATTTACGATATTTCATAAAAACAAGTTTTAAATGTAAAAACAACTTTAAATTCCCTTCCATGCACCCAAAAGCACAAAATGCGCGCTGCCACAAAAAGCGATTCCTCACATAAAAATAAAAGTCGTTTCCCAGCAATAATTAAAAATGATGGCTGGGAAACGACTTTTATTTTGGTTGTGAGAAATCGCTGTAAATCAAAATAAGTAAGATTTAATGTATTTTGCGTATTTTGATGTACAGAAAGCGTAGATAACGACTATGTGACGGGTCTTTTTACACCCTGTATAACCCTTTTTTGCATACTTCCTGCATTAATCCACTATCTCGTAGCTCCCCTACTGGCGATAGAGCATAGGCGCTCGCAGATAGCTTCAAACAATGAAATGAAAGGCCGCGCGATATTTCAATGCAACGCAAAGCCGAGCGCGCCGCGCGGGCCCGCCTACTTGCACAGATTATTATCCTACCCACCTGCAGCAAAAGTTCACTTGTGATATGTGGCTTTAGTAAGGAAATCAAGATTTTCCATTATGGCAATATTATCTTTGATTTTTGAGGACTATATTTTCCGTTCCGACTGAATATAACTTACTAGAATTGTGGATACTTGTAATGAAAGAAGAGGGTGGAAGGTTGCGAACTTTTCCCTAAAGGTGGGTTTAGACCAAACGAACATACATACAATGGATATTTTTGACATTTTAGTATTGATAGACGGATATACCAACGAAAGAATGCTCTTTTATCTCTGTTGACACAAAGAGAACGTGGTATAGTGGGGACAGAATGGCCATTCGCTCGTTTGGTGGACCGACCTTAACTTGGCGATGCAATGGCTGATCAAACTCTCTAAACATGAAACTCTTTTTCATGAAATAAATGTAAACACGATAGCATAATACTTTGATACTGGCTAATGGCAAGCACATCAAAACCACAAAAATCTATCGGTCTGAACAGTTATAAGTACTTATAACTCAGTTTTCCGAAATATTGCTTTCAAGAAAATGAGCCTAGTTCATATTAGAGTTATTACTCGTAGATACCACCACACAGACAGAATACCTCATTCGTAGACAATTCTGGGAAATGCAAATTACGATCATTTCTGGTACTCTGTAAGGCCTCACTATTGAGCACACAAGAGTAGTTGGAATGAGCTATCAGCACACATCAGAGGGGGTGCGGGGAGGGGCGGTTCGGTTTACTTAACGGACTTAGAAGCAACTTAGTCGCCAACTATTCACTTAGCGTCGACCGATGAACTACTTTGCTGCGGACTGCGCGGTCGAAGGAGATGTGGGAAGAAGTTGATGTGGTAATTGAGAAATGGTCAGAGGGTGGTCTAACGAAAGAAAGAAAGTAATTAAATGTGTAGGAGATCCCCTATTGACTTCTCATAAATAAAAGTAAAGAAATCTAGTATGTACTCCTACTGTACTTTAAGACAAAGCTTTACAAATACTAACTATCTTTGTCCAACACACTGCTAAATGATAAATTATTTTATTTCTGTAAGTGGATTTGTACAAACACTTTGCACGTCAATCATATTTTTAAAACTAGATGAGGTCGGCGTTTCCTATTTGACCACTATGTGAAGAAAGGCCGAAACAAACTCAGAGGTCACAGTCTCTATTAAAGTCCAGACATAATCTTGGTCAGATCATGTTAAGACCATGTAGATTGGTGTCTGAAATGGTCTTTTGATGACAGAACCACACAGATTGAGTGGACCTGTCCAGTCAGTGCACACATTTGTCAGTAGGCGTGCAGCTCAACTCAAAACTTAAGGAGCTCAACGATTCAACGAACAATACCAAATAAAGGACATAGGTAGGCCGCATAAATTACTCAAACTTGCAGACAAAACCATCACTTTTTTAAGCTTTATAAGAAGAGGAATTTCAGGACATGCCTATGCCATAAAGGTTTTTTTTTTTTACCACATTGGATCATTATTCTACAAGTTCTAATCTAACCTAACCCGCCTGCTAACTGTGAGAAAAGAAAATGGCATATCGTCGGTGATATTCTGAAACCGCGGAACTAACAGTGTTTAAAACCGCGTAAGGTAGGTGCAGTGAATTTTTCAGGAACGAGGAAAAACGTAATATTTACTAAACCTCTTGACTTTCTATTGTTTAAACTTTTATATTGATAAATTCTTCTTAATATTGTAGGCATTAGTTACGTAAAATATATATTAATGAATTAGAAAATGCGAAATCTCAATTTTGCTACTTTTGTAAATACGCGGTTTTAAACACTGTTAGTTCCGCGGTTTCAGACTATCACCGACGATATACTTAATACAAACTCAGCCTACTAGTTACGCGGACTTGCGGACGGTGAGCAATAGGTAGCTCTCCGTCCGGTAAGGACCAGGCCCGGGTCGACGGCGCGTTGTGTTCCACGCGCGCCTCATAGAGATGTCGTCAGCACAAGTGTAGGGGTCCTCTAGGGCCAATGCCTGCCGGGGTCATGGGAAAGTCCGGAAGGGATACCGAGGCCCCTGGCAACACAGGCAACGGAAGGAATACGGGTGGGTTTTAGTCAGTAAGAGTCTGACACCCCGCCCAGAGCGGGGGAAGTTATTTGATAATATCCCGACCAAAAAAAATAAAAATAGTAGTTTAATTAATATATACATATACATTTAGTTTTATTAATATATATATAGGCATAGCACTGTTTCCGCTCTCCTTAAAGTGACTGGCGATATAAGGGCAGGACTGGAAGTCACCAAAGTCACTGCTCTTGTTTTGGTTGATTTCTCGAATGCCTTCAATACCGTTAGTCACGACATCCTATTAGCTATTCTTTCCTATGTTATGGTCTCTTCCGAAGCGCTGGAATGGTTCTCCTCTTACCTTCAGGAACGACAGCAGTCCGTTCATGTTGGAGATACTTCATCATGCTGGCGTGATTTGGAAGCTGGCGTTCCTCAAGGCGGTATTCTTTCTCCTCTTCTGTTTTCTATTTTTATCAATCTTATAACTTCCGAGCTTCAGTGTTCGTATCATCTGTATGCAGATGACTTGCAGTTGTACTTTCAAGGGAGGGTTGATGAAATACCTGACATTATCGACAAGTTAAATAGGGACTTGACAGCCATTAAAACCTGGTCTGATAGATTTGGTGTTGCAGTAAACCCTAATAAGTGTCAGGCGATCATCATTGGGAGTCATCGTAGTATTGGTAGTGTGGATGGTTCAACCTTGCCACCTGTTCTCTTCAATGGAACGATTGTTCCGTTTAGTACTGACGTGAAAGACCTAGGCTTGCACATCGACTGTACCCTGAACTGGCGTACTCAAGTCGCTAGGGTGAGCCAGAAGGTTACTGGAACTCTGCGGGCTTTATATCGACTGAAAAATGTATCCATCAAGTTCCAAGACAATGCTTGTGCAGTCCTTAATTTTCCCTATCATCGATTATGGTGATGTGTGCTACTATGACCTGAATGCAGACCTCCTCTACAAGCTAGACCATCTTCTCAATAACTGCATTCGATTCGTTTTTAATCTGCGTAAATATGATCATGTCTCTGGGCAACGATCGCTTCTAAAGTGGTTGCCCATACGCCAGCGCAGAGAGCAAAGGGCGCTGACCACCTTGTTTTCATTTCTTGACTCTCCCTCTTCCCCTAGTTATCTCGCCCCCCACTTTCAGTACATTTGCGCGAACCATAGTAAAAATCTACGTTCATCACATAATCGTCTTCTTCAATGTCCCACTCACCGCACTGACTTTATTCACTCTTCCTTCTTCGTTCAGTCTATCTCTCTGTGGAATGCGCTCCCCCAGGAAATCAGGATGGCAACCAACCGATTATCCTTTAAAGTTAAAGTTCGCGAGCACATTCGTAAGAAGCTGGCAGTATCATCACAACGGTAATGTTTTCCCATTTTTGTCTTACTGTTTAGTATATTCGTGTATTTATTTGGTCTTATATTTATGTATAATTAGGTATATCTATTATATATAATGTTTTTAATAGGTATATGTATGTATATACTATTGTGAATACATAAGAAATCGTGAACCAATTCGTATAAAAGGAAGCGCTGTCACACAGCGCGCCCCTTTTTCGCTCGAGAACCATCGGACCGTCAACACGTCGTAGCGACCGACATTTATTTTTTCTAATTTCGTGCCATTTTCTTTTGTTTTGTTTATTATTTGATTTATTAAAATTACTATTGTAGCCGTTAGAGTTTTGTCTTTTAAAAAAAATAACTTGCCATCTAGTTTGCAAGATCAGAAGTGGGATTCGATCTAATTTCTGTTTTTGTTAATTGGGTTTGTGCTTATTTTAAAAATTAAAATGTCGGATCGCTCTCGAAGTTGTCACCATAGCCGTGAGCCAGGTAAGCGACATAGCAGACACCAGGATCGTGCGCAGACCCC
This sequence comes from Atethmia centrago, assembly GCA_905333075.3. Classification (NCBI taxonomy): domain Eukaryota; kingdom Metazoa; phylum Arthropoda; class Insecta; order Lepidoptera; family Noctuidae; genus Atethmia; species Atethmia centrago. Next base: position 2,288,802 of record HG995370.1, read on the forward strand.
GGAGAGCAACCTACAGCGGGAACTGCACGTCATGCGAGCGCGTTTGCAGACGTTAGAGGATCAAGCATCGTTTGTACAGTCGAAACGATCGCGTAAACGGAGGGTATCTCAACATGAATCGTCCAAGCGTGGCGCGTCGCCGCCGCCTGGCCGGCGCCAGACGACCCCGACATCACGGCGCCATGCCGAGCGCGTCGAGTCGCCGTTGCTAGGGCGATCGGCGCAAGCGCCGCGGTCACGTACGCCACCCCTGCCGTCTGCGCCGCCTAGCGTGCTTCATGCAGGCCATATGGCAGAGTCTTTGTTGGAACATGGTGCAGCTAGTGATATTACCGCAACGGATCGCATAGTGGACGCGATCCGTTCCATCAATAATCGGGTGAGATCTGACCAACATTTTTTTATTTCTAGTTTCGATCCTAGTCTGAATAATATTAGTGATTGGTGTGACGAAGTTGATCGGGCAAAACTTTTAAATAACTGGAGCGATCATGAATGTCTTTCGCGAATAGGCAATTGTTTAAAAGGTGATGCTCGTACGTGGTTACGCGAGTGGGTTACGAGTGATCGTACGTGGAGTAACTTCAAAAAGGAATTTACGCCTTTGTGTCCGAAAACGCCAGACATTGCAAATATTCTATTCGAAGTAATGAACACAAATTCGGATAATTACTCTACGTATGCGGATTACGCCCGACGCTCGTTACTTCGATTACGTATAGTGCGCGGACTCAGTGACGAGCTTATTTCTGCGATTGTTGTTCGTGGTATTGTAGACCCTCACATTAGAGCATCAGCTACTAATGCTAAGTTGTCACCCAACGACATAGTTGAATTTTTGTCGATTTATGTAAAACCATCTACTTCTAAGACACAAAGTTCGCGTCCTACCTCACAAAATAATTATGTTAAAAGTAATCATGCGAGTAATGTAATTAGAAAGCGTAGGCTTGAGGAGGGCAAGTGTTTTTCGTGTGGTGTGGTCGGACATAAACAGGCAGCTTGCAATAAGAAAGCCAAAATAGATTCAAATGAGAGTTTGAACCCTAGTAGTTCAAATAATTCCGTCTCCAAACCAGTGTTCATGCCGTTAAAATCTGAACCTTGTTCTTTTTGCAAAAAACCTGGTCACAAGGTAGATAACTGTTTCGCAAAACAAAAATCAGAGTCGCGCAACAAAAATAACGTTAATTTTTGTCTAGAAAATAAGATTACCCACAATAACGACGTTGTAGTAGCCGTTATTCAGGGTATACCGGTGGATGTGTTAATCGATAGTGGGTCAACCATATCGCTTATATCATCGTCACTGCTGAAACATTTTAATAGTGCGCACAAGCCAGCATTTCGCGTATTACGGGGATTGGGAAGTCAAGAAATCGAAAGCACTTCATATGTCACCTTACCAATTGAGTTTGATGGTTTAACACTTGAAGTAGATTTATTTGTCGTGGCACCCGAGTTTATGAATACGCCAATTATTGTGGGAACCGACGTGCTCAATAGGGAGGGTGTTCGGTACATTCGCACGCGCAATTTTCAATCACTTACTAGAAAGGTAGACAGTGCGGAAAATGTGATGAGTGTTCAGTACGATGAGTCAATACCAATTAACACGCCTCTCGTAGGTGATCAGTTACAGCGCTTGCTCAATATGATAAATGAGTTTTCTACATATTTCATATCCGGTACCGCGACATCGACTGTCAATACAGGGTGTATGACGATTAGACTTAGCAACAATACTCCCGTCAACTATCGACCGTATCGAATGTCCCATGCAGAAACACTTCGTGTTCGTGAGATAATTAAAGATTTGATAGCAAAAGGTGTTATTCGCGAATCAGAATCTGACTATGCAAGCCCAATTCTTTTGGTTAAAAAGAAAGACGGATCGGATAGGATGTGTGTAGATTTCCGTAAGTTGAATGAAGTCACAGTTAAGGATCGTTTTCCGCTACCGCGAATTGATGATTACATAGATCGATTGGGACGTAATAAGTACTTCACCAGCCTCGATATGGCAACTGGCTTCCACCAGATTACGCTTCATGAGGAGTCTGTTCCACTCACCGGATTCGTCACGCCTGAAGGCCATTTTGAATATCTGAAAATGCCTTATGGATTGGCAAATGCTCCGGTGGTGTATCAACGCGTTATCTCAAAAACACTGCGCAAATTTATCGACTCTGGTGATGTACTTGTTTACATAGATGACGTTTTGATTTTGAGCCAAACAATGGACCAGGGTTTCGATCTTTTGCACCAGGTGCTTAGAGCTTTAACAGAATCTGGGTTTTCTGTCAATTTGAAAAAATGTTTCTTTTTAACGACTGAAATTGAGTATTTAGGACGTAGAATTAGCCAAGGTCAGGTACGACCGAGCCCCAGCAAAATTAAGGCCCTGATAGATTCCCCTGAACCAAAAAACGTGAGACAGGTTCGCCAATTTCTGGGCTTAGCCAGCTACTTTCGTAGGTATATATCGAGTTTCGCTCAGAGAGCTGCTTGTATAGCTGCCCTTACAAAAAAGGGGATAGAATTTAATTGGGGAAAAGAACATCAGACTGCTCGTAAAGAAATAGTTGAATGTCTCACTAATGAACCTGTCCTAGCGATATATGATCCTTCCTTGCCGATTGAGGTCCACACGGACGCTAGTTCCATTGGTTACGGAGCTGTCTTGTTCCAAGTACACGATGGTGGTCACAAGCGAGTGGTTGCCTACTTTAGCAGGCTCACACAAGGCGCGGAAAATAAGTATCACTCATACGAGTTAGAAACCCTCGCTGTGGTCAAAGCTTTGCAACATTTTAGACCTTATCTTGTGGGTGTGCGTTTCATCGTTGTTACAGACTGTAATGCTCTGAAGCTCACACAGCACAAGAGAGATTTATTACCTAGGGTAGCCCGATGGTGGGTCTACCTTCAAGATTTTAATTTTGGCTTGGAGTATCGCAAAGGCACACTTATGTCCCACGCAGATTATCTGAGTCGGAACCCTGTCAATGTGTGTACAATTCAGAAACCTCAGAATTGGGCACGGATTGCACAGGCTGCCGACGAAGAAGCCCAGATTCTTATACAAAGACTCAATGACGGGCAACTAGATGCCACGAGATATATTGTCAAGAATGACGTCCTTTACGTAAAGTATTCCCCCACTGGCGAATCTTCCCGTTTCCTTTGTTATATCCCTAAAGGACATCGGCTTAGTCTCCTTCGTGTGTTTCACGATGAACATAATCATTTTGGGGTTGATAAAACTGTTGATTTGATTACAAAGCACTTTTGGTTCCCTGGTTTGCGAAATTTTGTTTTAAAATATATTTCACATTGCCTAGTGTGCATTGCGCATAAAAAGGTCGCACGAGCCCCATTCCAACCTATTAGTTCTTGGGAAAAGCCAGACCTACCCTTTGAAACCATTCACATGGATGCCTTGGGACCTCTCCCTGAAGCCGATGGCTACCGTCATGTCTTAATAGTTATTGATGCATTTTCCAAGTTTTGCCTCCTTTACCCTATGTATCGGCAGGATGCAAATGAGTTAAAGCAACATTTTAACAATGTGATATCCCTATTTGGGACCCCTAAATTAATAGTAGCCGACAGAGGCCGCATGTTTCAAAGTGCTGAATTTCTTAATTGGGTTAAAAGTATGGGTTGTGATACACACTTTATAACGCCTGAGATGCACCAATCTAATGGGCAAGTCGAGCGTTATTGTCGAACGGTTTTAAATATGATACGTGTCGAAACTAACTATCGACAAAACGCATGGCCGACTGTTATCTGGAAAATCCAGTTGGTTCTTAATATTACCAAGCACAGAACTACGCAATGCTCTGCCCTCAATCTACTGGCAGGTATTGAAGCAGCAACTCCGCTTATAAGAAGTTTGGTACGCGATGTTGCGTTCGAGGGCTCCAGTCCTAATAGAGAGACCTTACGTGAAATGAGTAGACAGAGAGCATCGGAACGACTTAAGCAGAATCAGCACCAGCAAGATGCCTATGTTAACCAAGGGAGGAAGCCTTCCCGAATTTTTGAATTAAACGGTTTGGTTTTTGTGCGAAAGCAGGCTCAATCAACTGGAAAGTTAGACTCCTGTATGCGGGGCCCTTACCGCATTGTGAAGACGCTGCCACAAGGGCGCTATGAGCTCCAACTCCTGGCCGGCTCGTATGGGAAGTACACGCAGGCGGCTGCGGAGTACATGATTCCTTGGCGTGGAGAGTGGACTCCTGAAGTATGTGCTGCTTACTTCGATGGTGAGTGCTTTATGCCTCTTATATATGAAGCTTCATATGGTGTTTGTGTTGTATTATGGTGTGTTGGGATAAGCTTCACGTAGTGCCTCTATCCTGACCGAACCGAGTTACGAGTACGCCTCGCGGCTAGCCTCTGACTCCGCTAAGTTATGCCACACTTCGGGGCTTTTTCTTAGCTGAATATCAAGATGCGTCTTGATATATGATTTGCCCGCTAATGTGTCGAGACAAGCTTCACGTCGTGCCTCTATCTCGATAGCTTAGTGTGCGCCAGACAACGGTCAATTATGTGCGTATGCACAATGCGTAGCGTTGTGCATAGAGCATATGTTTTTAATGTCATGTGCAGATGCAGACCATGAGGGTGAGGAGTCCACACCTGCTACTGCCAAGTTAATTTCGTCAGCCAACCAGTCTGTCTCCCAGCCACAACCTAGTACCTCTGGGACCGAGACTGAGGCGTCGCAGCATCTCTTCGAGCCTGAGCCACTACAGCTTCAGGTCCAGCCTGAGCCATCACAGCTTCATGCCAAGCCCGAGCTACTACAGCTTCACGTCGAGCCTGAGCCACCGCAGCTCCAGGTCGAGGCTGAGCCACCGCAGCTTCACGCCGAGCCTGAGCCACTGCAGCTTCACGTCGAATCTGAGAGGCCACCAGCAGAAGTGGAGTTCTCCATGCCTGTGCTGGAGACCGACCACCAGAGCTGAAGACATCATGAAGGAGCCCGGGACGGCCTCCTGTCAGGAGAGGCCGTATTGTGAATACATAAGAAATCGTGAACCAATTCGTATAAAAGGAAGCGCTGTCACACAGCGCGCCCCTTTTTCGCTCGAGAACCATCGGACCGTCAACACGTCGTAGCGACCGACATTTATTTTTTCTAATTTCGTGCCATTTTCTTTTGTTTTGTTTATTATTTGATTTATTAAAATTACTATTGTAGCCGTTAGAGTTTTGTCTTTTAAAAAAAATAACTTGCCATCTAGTTTGCAAGAATACTTATATTTTAATAAATATTTATTTCACAGTTTTCGTTATTGCACCTACCGCTGTCTGTCTCTGCATCACCCAAAGGTTGACTAGTAGAAAATGCCTATGGCATTAATTTCGACCCACAAAATATCGATAAATGCTAATACGATGCTACAAAATTGCGATGCACGTTACTGCGAAAGACCGTCTCTGCGAAGCCACTACACTTCGATGCACGTTACCGCGATAGATCTTCAATACGATACAACTTGACTTCGATGCACGTTACCGCGAAAAATTTTCACTGCGATACTACTTAACTTCGATGCACTTCGATGCACAATGCAATATGTAAAACGTTTTTATTCCAAAAGTTGTTTTATGAAAGAACATGAATATTTTTGCCAAACAAAGGGGCCTCCGGTGAATTTTAGAAATTCTGGAAATCTACTAATAAGTTATCTTATAAGCCGAGTCGTGCAGCTAGGCATTTGCAGCGCAATTTAATTGGTCAAGGACAGCTAATGAGACACAATTGATTTTCTATTGTTTGACTCCGAATCGGTGTCGCGCGGGCCTTAACCGGAATGATAGGTTCTGCAGGGGCCCTACCATCAACATTAAAAAAAACTTGACAATTACATGACAAGTCAACTTAGGTTTTCTATTTGTACCATGAGCATTTCCGTCTGACCTGCAATGTATCAACTTGCTATGTTATCGCTGGCCGGTACGCCATATTATAAACAAACGTTAGGAAATACTTTTTCGCAATATTACCGGTTTGACGGTTTTAAAGAAGTAGATAAAATTAATTTAATAACAGTTTATAATGAGAGCAGTGGTGGACCAGTGGTAACGGCCGCGACTTACGAGTTGTAGGTCGTAGGTTCGAACCCGGACAGGCGCTTTACTTTGTGTAAATTATTTTCATCACCACTGCTCTCAAAACGGTGAAGGAAAACATCGTGAGGAAACCGGCTTGTCCTAGAACCAAAAAATTCGAAGACATGTGACATCTACCAACCCGCACTGGGCCCGCGTGGTGGATTACGGCCCACTCCCTCTCACAGAGAGGAGGCCTGTATCCCAGCAGTAGGAACATTATAGACTGATTATGTATGTTATAATGATCAGAAGAATTCTAAAAAAACTATGTTTCGTAGCAAAAAATCTTATTTAACACGATTATGACGTTCGAGACCCTTTTAGATACTTAAGGAAGGTAAGCACCTACTTGAAAATCTTACCAAAGTTATTGCTATTTTCGAACGAAAATAAGTTTTAAGTGTCAAATACATACATATATTATCAACACCACAAAACTATCGAGGTCATTTGTGATCATACTGGATTTAGTTGTTCTTATGATAAATAGTGCGATAAATAGATTTATTGATTTAGTACAAACCTTAACCTCTATCGACAAATCTATTGATTTTGTGGTGCGTGGCATGAAAGCTCGTAGCTCATTGCAAAGCTCAAGTAATAGTTCCTTAGTGAGCCTATACCGTTTGACAAACATACCCATCCAGCAACTCAAAGGATTTTTATCATACTTTTCATAACTTGCCTTTGGATTTTAGCGATTTGTTGCATAATGTTTTTATCACCATCTACCTCAAAAAACTAAAAAAAATAATCTTCGTCACATCTAAAATAAACGGCATAGAGATTGTTTTGTTTGTTGTCTATAATTTTAAATAACACCGCATTAGTATTGTGTTCACAAATTAACACGTCCTTCCGTTGTTTATTTTAAAGAAAACAGTTCAATAAAAGTTAGTTTTACACGGCTGCTTAATATGACTGCAGTTCAGTTTTTAAGTGTTTACATGTCACAGAGGACTTGAAAGTACGGCATAACGCAGGTCAGACCAATGAAATGTTGTCACGTGACTACTGACCGGCTATGGTCACGTGTTCGCTAGCTCGCCTGTTATTTGATGTGTTCATGGTACAAACTAGCCCGACAGTTCACTTTACGTCGATAACTGACCTGCTATAAGAGTCCAAGGTAGGCCAAGAGATTTGTGTGAATTTTACGATAACTTTAGAGACGAGTGAATTTTACGATAACTTTAGGCACGTTACTTGATTGTGTTCATAAAATGCAACGTGGGAAGTCTCCTGGGCACGATGGTCTCACTTTAAACCATGTTATCCGGGGGGGGTCCTCACTTAGCAGAAAAAACTAGTGATACTTTATAATGCCTGCATAACTCAAGCTTTTTTATCTAAAGATTTTATGAAGTAGTAATGCCATTGCTTGGTTAGAAATAAGAAAGGTGATATTTCAGATTTGTCTAAATTATAGGCCCAAGCGACGGTGTTGTCAAACATATTTGAAAAGTTGGTCGGTTTCATAGGGAATATTTATTTTTAGAAACGAAAATATGAATATTTGAAAAGCATCGCAGATAGAATCCTTCCTAACTAATATTATAAATGCGAAAGTGAGTTTGTCTAAAACCGCTGCGTTCAGCCGTTTGAGCGTGAAGGCGTAACAAAGATTTGGATGAAATTTGGCACATGGATAGACCATGACCTGGGTAAGGACATTACGATACTTTTTATCCCGATATTCCCACGGGATCAAGACTTATGTGGGTGAAACTGCGGGGCGCAGCTAGTAATTAAATAGTCTGTTCATACAAAATACATCTAAACATGAAAATATTTTAAGTAATTTGAAAGTAAAATCGTTTTTATGCGTTGGGTAGACATTACTTCTAAATTTTTTTCATAAAGTATTTTCCTACAATACTTGAATATTTACATACAGAATTGATGTGTATGCGTCCTAGTTTAACATATATTTTTTGCATAACTATTTGCATTATTTGAAGGCATAATAATGGATTTAAAACTCACTAAAACAATATATCTGCGCCTTAAGGTAGAGGAGAGAGCTTAAAGCTTGGCCATTGTGGCCAAGCTTTAAGCTATCTCTCTTTTCTTTTACAATCAAATAAACACTGCATTTCATTAGACTGCACAATACAAAACTAACTTTAATAACAACCAATTGGAATTCAAACCAGACTCAACGAAACAATAACAGCCGATAGCTACATGCGATATTCGAAACGGTCGAGATGCAAAATTAGCACAATTGTGGTGCCATGCTGCCACCAGACAATGGCTGAGCTAGTTCGTTTGCACGTTATTTAAGTCGCAGTGGATCGGGGCCTAATTTGGGTCCATTGTCGCCCATCCACTGCTGGCTCGATTGCTTTGTTTGGCTGACTGGGACCCACATGCCGCGCAATGGACTGAATGTAAAACTTGATTAGGAGCTGTCGTTACGGCGTTTGCACCTGCTAATGACTGTGTTGGTGGTATCGGGTTTGTAAAGGACGGTGTGGTTTATGGATTAATCAAAAGGGTCTGATAAACAAAAAATAATTTTGTTGGCTTGGGTTTAGTAGTCAGAGCCTAAGTTGTGGTTTAGATTGATGAGACTTAACTTATCGCAACATCACGGTTGTAATCCCCCAAGGGTTAGGCAGAGGTGTACCTCTTGCTCACCCACATTTCGCCAGCTATGTTTAAGTCCCATGTAATAGGGGCGAGCCTATTGCCATCAACCGAGCATAAATCCAAACGGGCTGCTACTGAGAAATTGCTAATAAAAAAACCCAATAACACTTTGCCCGACGCGGGAATCGAGCCCGGGACCTCATGGAAGGATGGTGGTGAAGGGCGGGCAGTTTTTGGGGGACTGTCTTATGTAATTTTGACGTTCGAAAAGTGCTGATTCTCAGCCTAGTTTGAATAAATGACTTATAATTGATTGAATGATTGACATGCTCAGCAGTATCCCTTGCGACCTCTAGCACAACGATACACATACAATTGCATGCAGAACGTAGGTAGTGTTGCATTGAGTTAACTACTGGATCTTTGATCAGTGTAGCGGTCAGTGTTTGAATTTGACTTTATTATTTAACTTAATAAACAACTCTGCATATAACCATCTACGTTTATACATAGAACTGTCCTCCCCCCCTAGTCTTCATACTCTACTAGAATAATAACTAATTTCTTCCACTTTACAATAAATACTTAATATACAAATCCCAGCCATTATAACAGCAACATGAACAATGCATATAAACCGGACGCCACACAGCTACCTATTACGGCACAAACTTAAAGGCACTAACTAGCCTACATAAGGCGTAGTCCGCACAGGACCGTTACATGCGACTTGCAGCGAGCTTCTTAATTTGAATAACAAAGGTGGCTGCATGCGGCTGAATAATTAACTGCGTACAAATTACTACGACGGCGTCGCTTTTGACGACACCAGTGAACGGTTCTACCGCTGCCGCTGCCGTGGTATACGCCTAATGTTAGGTAATTATTGAATACGTATAATTATAGAAGCTTTAAATTATAGTCATGGTATTGTAAGAGCAATTTTTTCTAGGTCATTTCTGATTTTTATGGAAATAAAAACATTTTCTTTCATTCTAGCTAGCATCATTTTTCCAATAATATTTTTAGTGTTTATTGAAGAGGTCATTTAGGTGGTTCTTATCCAAAGAAATAAGTCATAAACAATATTAGAAGGTAGACTTAAATTCCTTTGTCTCTGATTTTATTACAAGAAGCATCCACTTGTTACAAATGTCAGTGGGTTTAGCTCTATTTGTCAAAACTTTTTTATAGTGCTATAAAAGTCGCACACGGAATCTTAAGCGTGTTTACAGTACCTACCCACCTACATACATGACATGCAAACAACCCTTCAAGTTTGTGTACCACAGCTATGTACGAGAATTAAGTAAACACTCAAAACAGAAACGGATAAAGTACTAAAGCAGTCGTAAAATATTATTTTATGTTCAATAAAAACTTATTAGAGTTAAACAGAGATACTTGAACGAAAAACAGGTGTAAGAAATATATTCCGATTCTTCTAAATGGTGTTCTTCCAACAATAGGTATGAATTTTGATTCCTTTGGAAGAAACAGGCTTCTTTTTATTTCGTTTTCCTACTTTTTCTTTTAAAAGTGTTTTAGGCTGTCTGACCTCAAAACCTTTGCGATGTATTTTGTGTTTTGACACTCCTCGCTATGTTAGGAGAGAAACATTCATAACTCATAATCAGCCTATAATGTTCCCACTGATGGGACACAGGCCTCCTCTCGGTGAGAGGGAGGAGAAACGTAAGTTTAATTAATTTCCCACGAAGCGTTGAGGGTTAATATGTGTAGAAGACAAGTGTTACCTTTGTCAAGTAGTTACGGGCTCCAAGAAATCAGTATTCATAAAGGTTAACATAATTCATTTATCTGTCATTGCTTTATTTTTCATTCTTTTTTTACCTATTTTGGTATAGTAATTTTATTCTAGGTGCATCGTCTTCACATATAATTTTAAAATGTACATAAACAAAATTTTGTAAAACATTTTAAAAGAGTAACGGTGGAGTTTCTTGCCCATTCTTCTCCATACGAATCTACCTTTTGGAAGGGGCAACTAGAATCAATTCTATTTTTTTTTTTGTTAATTTTGACGTTCAAAAGTGCCTTTTATGTGCCTATTTGAAATAAATAATTTGACTTTGACTTTGGTTACATTTTATGAAACACTTAAAAAAGACACTTATTCAGGCCAGAAAAACTAGTTCACAATTCTAAATGATGAAATGATTTTATTTTCTGTAAGTAGGTTTATACAAACACTTTTACACGTCAATCATACTTAGAAAAAAACTAGATGAGCTCGGCGTTTCTTATCTGACTACTCTGAGAAGAAAGGCCGAAACAAACTCAGAGGTCACAGTCTCTTTTAAAGTCCAGACATAATCTTGGTCAGATCATGTGAAGGCCATGTAGATTGGAGTCTGAAATGGTCTTTTGAGGAAAAAACCACACTGATTGAGTGGACCTATCCAGTCAGTGCACACATTTGTCAGTAATCGTGCAGCTCAACTCAGAACTTAAGGAGCTCAACGATTCGACGAACAATACCAAAGAAAGGACATTTGAGTAGGCCGCATAAATGACTCAAACTGCCAGACTAAGATGAAAACTAAATGAGAGAAATAATAAAAACAATAATCCACATAGTCTTCACATTCACAATAATTTAAAAAAATAATATAATACTTCAAAAAGTAAATATTAATGTCATAGTGTATAAGTATAACAAAATCATCAATGTCACACTTAGTATAAAAATAAAATTAGTTTGTTGCCTGGGGGTACATTGGAGTAGCTTAATTAATCCCAAGCCTTTTTGTCGTCCAAGTAATCTTTAACTTTATAGAAACCTTTTTGACAGAGTTTCTGTTTAATAAATGATTTAAATTTATTGAGGCTCAGTTCTTTGACATGGCTTGGGAGTTTGTTGTAAAAACGTATACTTTGGCACTTAAATGAATTACTAATTTTTTGGAGCCTAGTCTTGGGCACAATAAGTAAGTCTTTGTTTCTAGTATTTATGCTATGAATGTCGCTGTGCCTAGAATATAGGTTAATATTCTTTTTGACATAAATCAGGTTCTCATATACATATTGAGATGCGACTGTCATTATGTTTATATCCTTAAATGTATCCCTCAGTGAATGCCTACAACTTAGGTTATAAATTGCTCGAATGGCTCGTTTCTGCAGCACAAATATAGCCTGAATGTCGGCTGCATTTCCCCACAGCAAAATGCCGTACGACATTACACTATGGAAATAACTAAAATATACTAATCGAGCTGTTTCTACATCAGTCAAATGACGGATTTTATACACCGCGTAGGCTGCAGAGCTTAGCCGCTTCGACAATTTGGTTATATGTGGGCCCCACTGTAGCTTTGAGTCCAAAGTAATACCTAAGAACACAGTGGTGTCCACAAGATAAAATAACTTTATACTTGTACCTAAGTGAACTATCACCGATTACAAAGGTCGAATTGGTAACAATGACTATACGACACGAATTACAGTGGACAATTCAAAGTCTTAAACCATTTATTCAAATCAAGCTGACAATCAGCACTTTTTGAAAGTTATTTGTAACTTTTGAAACTGGTGGTGGCCCAGTGGAAACGGCCACGACTTACGAGTTTTAGGTCATGAGTTCAAACCTAAGTTGGACTGATGTCCAGCTCCACTGTTCTTAAAACGGTGTAAGGAAACTGGCATGTCTCAGAACCAAACATTGAAAGACATCTGCCAACCCGCACTGCATGGTGGATTACGAGTTATTCCTTCTCCTAGAGAGGAGGCCTGTGACCCAGCAGTGGGAATATTATAGCCTGATTGTGCTTGTAACCTTTGTACAAAAGTCAGACGCAAAATGCTTATCCTTCACCACTCCTTAGTGTTTAGAAGAAGTGGCGCAACAAACTCCCCAGCAACACGTCACCTGTTTAGTTTTAAGAACAGAATATTTTAATTATTTATACCCACTTGTACTATGTCTTTTTCAATCACTATTTTACGATATTTTTAATAGCATATTGTTCTTTCATCTATATAAGTACCATTCTGCCATGCACCATAAAACAAGGTTTTAAGATGTTACGGGCTTTCATTTAAAATGGCTCCGAATAACTTCTCTTTATGCCTCGAAGCCGACATTATTTATCTGAAAACTTTCAATCTATGTTAAGTACTCTCCTTGTTACTTCATCAAAATGAAATTAAATTGAGTTTTGGGTGGATTTTAAGGGTGGGAGTTGGGGTGGTTGGAATATGTTCCAAGTGGTCTTAGGTAGCTTAGGTGACGGAACTGCGAACTATGAGGTTTTACCTAGATTTTAATTGAACTGGTTTAGTGGTGCGTGTTGTAAATTAAAAGGCGAATAACGATCTGTCTCCTTTTATTAGAAAGCGTTGCTTCTACGAGTATACAGTACTCGGTGAAAGAAATCAAAATAAAAAGGGTACATTAATAAACTTAGAAATAACACAATTTGGTAATGTCGGTAGAATGTGCCGCGCTCCCTTCGACGTGCGCGCGCGATGATATAGTCGGCCAGTCCACATTCCTTTCCCTTTTTTTTCTTTTTTTTGTTGGGTGTGATATTATCAAATAATTTCTCCCGCTCTGGGCGGAGCGGGAGGGTGTGTCAGACTCTTACTCACTAAAACCCACCAGTATTCCTTCTGTTGCCTGTGTTACCAGAGGCCTCGGTAACCCTTTCGAACTTCCACAGGACCCCGGCAGGCATCGGCCCTAGTGGACCCCTACATTTATGCTGACATCTCTTTGAGGCGCGCGTGGAACACAACGCGCCGTCGACCCGGGCCTGGTCCTTACCGGATGGTGAGCTAACCATTGCTCACCATCAGCAAGGCCGCGCCTACGGTGGTCGGAAATCCGCCCGGGATTTCCGACGCCCAGGGCGTCTCCTGCGGCGGATTCCTTTCACCTTGGCTAGCTTAGTGTGCACGGGCGCGCGGTGGCGAACGGCTGTATGCACTCGTCTCCTCTACGTAAGTATGAGCTGCTACACTATACACATTACAACGTAAGACTCAAGTTTTACGTTGTAATGTTTTTACGTTATTTGTAGGTAATTCATGGATGTTTATATATTCTAGGAAAGTTGATTTCAGTGTCGGTAAACTTATTAAAAGTAAGCACAACGCTCACACAATATTTTAATTTTCAAGTTGATGTTTAATACCTACAAGTTACATTTTAAATACAGCATCGTCTACAGGAACAGATTTTCACGGTAACACGATAATCAGTTACAAGATTATTGTTTAAATTTAGACATTTTGGGGGAAAGTATACAACTTGGAATCTCCCATAATCCAAATAAAATGTAAATGAATTCAGAATCTTGGCGTCCGCTGAAACGAATCAATTTATCTTTCCTTTTAAAGGCTCAATCATAATTATACAGCATTGCAGGATCCATTCATCAAATTCTTATTCACAAAAGTCGATAAGTTAACGGTTTTCATTTTGTAAATTCAATTTCAGAACTGTGACACTCGCACTAGTGATGTGCTAGTGCGATATCGATATTTCACGCCACTCTATCTTTTTAACGCTTTTGCAATCTGTGCGAAAAAATATAATGGTCTATCAGCCGCATTGTTGGGTGCGAACTAAAATGCAGAGAATGTATAAAAATGCAAAATCCTTCCAGTACGAGCTTAGCGGTCTGCTATACAAAAGAGAAAATTATGAACACGTGTATGGAGTTTTGTGAATAAAACTTTTGTGTTGCTCTGAAAGCAAAACTCATGAACTGTTCAGGTGAACATCCATGTAATAATTTCAGTCAACTGAAAAGATTTAACGTAGGTACTTAGTGCTAACCTATGTGCAATCTAGATGTTATCACTTTTAGATTTAGTTTTAATGCGGCGAGCTGAAATGTGAAGCAGTTAGATTATTCTTTTGATAAATGTTTACAGTTACAATAATTAATCCTAGAGTTATCAAGTAAATGAGTGCGAGTGACACATGTTAAGGGTCTACCCTAAAAGCGATCGTCGAACGCGATGATCGCGTATTCGTACGACGTTTGCTTTTGGCTAGGACGCGGCCTAAAGCATTATTTTTGTGGTTTATTGAGAAAATAAAATAAGAATAAAATAAATAGTTCGACGAACAACATGAAGCCAGCACTACGCGGCAGCAATGCGGCATCGTTAATCAGAGTCTCCGTTGTTAATATCACAAATATTTATCTTTGGCCGACAACGTTAATGAAAATGTCCATTGGTTGCTCACCTGGCCGTTATTAATTATAATGAAACGTCTAAAGTATCAAGATTGTTCTTTGTTTAATTTTATATTAATGATCGCAGATTTTGATTATGGATTGAGTTCTGACTTTGCGTACCAGTTAACGTCATACATAATTTATGTAATTTAACAAAATGATTTTCTATTGGAAAATCAATTTTGTGTACAAATTTAATCCAAATTCTCCTAACAACCGATACAAAATAGTCAGACAGAAAGTAATAAGACGATACAGTACGATATATCGAGTCTATTTGTATACTGCAGAAAAAAGCCATCACAGCAATATATGGCCTCCGCAGGCGCTATTCTCTTAGGGAACTGGTTAAAGATATTAACATCTGACGGTACCTAGTCAATATATCTATGAAAACATAATGTACGTAAGGAAAAATCTAAATATTTTCAGTAAAAGTGATCAAAGACACAATTATTGGACAAGAAATAGGACCAATTAGTTCAATCAGGTTTCAGACTGGCTAAAATAGACTCATCCTTCATGGGGTACTGTTTCAAATGTTACAATATAAAAAACTTTTCCCAAAAAATACAACTTTTTATTTTTCACTTTTTAGTGGGTCAGTTTGTAATTTAAGTTACAATAGCTTAATATCAACTGCTCATCACCTTTTACAAAATATTGCTTTTCCCGATGCAGGGAAATTACTAGTTGAGGAGTTCTCCTGGTAAGAACCAGGAAAACTGCCGCTCGCCATATTTATGCTCATCACACGAGCATAAATGGCTTAGCAACCATATTAAAGGACTTCCATAATCGAATCGCAACCCGTTAAATACTTATTATTAAGTAGTTCCGGTGGCCACCTGTGATATTCATCATCAGTTCCACTTCACCAAATGGTGCTTTCCGAAACGCTATAGGTGTGCCTATAAAATTTGAGGATTTACCTGGATTTCCATGGGTTCCCTCATCTCATCAGATTATGACTTGGTGACAATGAGACCACCTCGGATGCATAACCTTTCAAACAAAAAAAGAATTTTCAATATCGGTCCACAATTGACGGAGAAAACGGAGAACATGCATACAAATATATACGAGTATAAACATCCGAATTGAGAACATCCTCCTTTTTGGAAGTAGGTTAAAAATACCTCCCCACATAGGTACTCCAACTGAATGAAACGAATTTTAAATCTTGTATTAAGACGCTGACAACACCTAAACCGCGGTCACCGTCAGATTGCATAGAAAAGAAAGAGAAGCGCGATGACAGAACGCTTGTAATTTATTGCAAAATATGAAGCAATTATCTATTTACTCAAAATTGAGTTGAGTAATAGAAAATAAAAAACAACCAAGTTCTGCATTCAAATAAGACGTTCTTGTTATTAATTTAATACGTAACGTATGTTGATATTTAATGCAGATATTTTGGATTAGAACTCAAGGTAAGAGGTCGAGTTTTGTTTTTTAAACGTGTTTTGGTATCAACCAGTTTCTGGGAAATATGTTCAAAATTAACATATATTTTTTCCGCTACCACAAACTATACAGATTTGGCAATTTTTTTTCTTAACAGTAGCCTATTTTGGTCAACTGGGTCTTGTCAGCGCCTTAAACGCACACTATGCAGCCAAGCATATCATAAGTTGGGGTATTACATCGCTGACATAAATGCTTGGCTCAACGCTGGTCCTGCTCCACAAGGGCGCAAAAACTAATTGATTGGCATTCGAAAATATTTGTAGGAGCTGCTGAAGATCATAAAAACTATCTTTGCATTGTATAAATTCAATCTCTTAGTATGCGGTGCTTGGAGGAGGCCTATGTCCAGCAGTGGACGTCTTTCGGCTAAAATGATGAATCTCTTAGTATTGTATAATTGCATAGCAAATGATTGTGTGAGCACTACACCTACTATAAAGCTAGAATTTACTGGGTACGCCTTTAATTGACTTGAATGTGCCCTGGCGGCTGAGAGTATGTCATGCTCACTCAAATGTCTCGCTGGTAGTGGCGTGTGTGTTGAAGCATCAGGTTCCCTTCAAAATGGTTGAGCTGAATGGTGCTGATCCATGCGCCATGTTCGCAAAGTAAAAGTAAAGTAAACATTTATTTGCGTAGATTGTAGGTAAAGTAAATAAGATGTTACAGTAAAATATGGGTGATCATTATACAATCTACCTTATTATTATAAATAATAATGTAGCATGCCTTACATATAAGGTTGAGAATGGGTGAGTGAATTAATATAAAATGAAATGCAATGATGACTGATGGTTAAATTATTTTTGCAGTATTTTAGTCGAACCGTAGTCGGCATGGCATATTCATATAATAAAACATGAATAGAAATACAATACAATAGGAATAACATTAAATAAGTCGAAACAGTGTCATAATTAGGTTTGTCGAAAGTTAATTACATTAAATCATATAATACATAAGTCAGAGTCATTTAGAAATTCATTCACAGAATAATAGCATTTTACAGATAATAATGCTGTCAGCTTCTTTTTAAATGTCAGTTTTGAATTGTGTCATTTTTTATTTTATTAGGTTAAAATATTATTGGGCGCATGCTAATAACACGTTTTTTTTTTGTAAGTTGGTATTAAAATTCTCAAGATGTAGTAAAATATTTATACATATACTGACTTCTTATAGGTATCTTTCTATCGTAGACATTGCAGTGAAAATGTTAATGTTACATTTAACGAAAATTTCGACTTCTAAAATGTAACATCGCCAAGAAAATTAATAGTTTGAGGGACTTAAACACATGAACGCAACTATCCGTCACTTTGATATTAAGTATTGACATTAAGCAATGTTTCTGAGCCTTGGACATGTTCTCTTAGAGTAGAGATTCCCCAAAAGATTACCTATTCCGTATCATAAAATTTAAACCATTGTATGCAACTACAGTTGTGGTAATGTTGACCTTTTTCGCTAGATTGTATAGGACATACGCGGATACGCTCAATTTTTTACAGAACTCTTCTGCTTGTGGTTTCCAAGTCAATTGACTGTCTATCAGTGTCTACACCTAAAAAATTTGCAACTTGTACTTGAACGGGTGCCGTCAGTAGAGACTAGTATTTTTTTAGCTGCCACGGCTTAGTTTAGATTTTCAATTGTTTTTTGTTTTCACTTTTTATTACGGACTTTAACGTGCACGTCTTTCTACATTGTTCTCACATGTATAATTTCAACATGAATGATGTAAACAATATTTTTGTAACAATATATTAATATAAAAGAATTTCTGTGGAGTTTCTTGCCCGTTCTTCTCCATAGGAACCTACAACGCTTTGGAATGCGCAACGAGCTTCATCTTTCTGACTGACCGACCCCTTGACAATTTAAAAGTGCCTGTATTTGGTATATTTGAAATAAATGCTTTTAGTTTGAGTTGTACCTTACCATTAGCAACTAAAAGTAATTACTAGGTACTCTGTAATAATTCCGTCTACAATATACCAGCCAGTCCACAGAGCTAACAATTAAGACATAAAGAGCCCATTATCATAATAACATTACCCACAATATGTTTCACTAATTAACCCAAGCAATACAAGAAAAATAGGACTCTCTTAATCCTAATCTCTGCCATTAATATCGTACTATTATCATTTAATCAACATATCGAATCAATTATTACTTCTTCCATTCTACTTCTAAGGAAAATCGGGAAACTAGAATGTCACTTACTTATGAACGTCACATTACATTAACATCGTGCTGAAAGGAAAGAAACAAAACTATCTGGCTCAGTCGTTCATTAGCATTATGTTTGCCGAAAGACGTCCACTGCTGGACAAAGCCCCCCAGCGGCCATCTGGCTCAGTGGGTGCAGTCAGAAAGGTCTATGTCCAGCCGTGGAAAGCAAATGATGATTGACGATAATTTTAAATACCTACCAATACTGTCTTGACGATAAGTTAAGGAGCATACAAATCCTTCTCTATACAATATACAAATATAATATAGTAAAATTATTATTATATATTAGTTTTATATTATACTAGCTACGCCCCGCGGTTTCACCCGCATAAGTCTCGATCCCTTGAGAATATCGGGATAAAAAGTGGCCTATGTGTTAATCCAGATTATAAACTATCTGTGTGCCAAACTTCATCTATTGAGATGATTTGTTACTCTTTCACGCAAAAACGGCTAAACGGATTTGGATGAAATTTGGCACACAGATAGTTTATAACTTGGATTACCAAATAGGAAACAGGCAGACCATGAACTAGAGTACATTCCCGTGGAATAATTTCCAACCTCTCGGCAAAAGCTACCATAAATGCTAATACCATAAATGTAGGTCAATCAATTCTTAAATCCACTTTTTCAATTAAATTCTACCTTCAAAGTAAAAAAAAAACAATTAAGCAAATTGCAAGTATCAAGAAAGTAAAACTCCAAACTCGATTGACATTCAAATAACGGAAAAAGAAAAGCCTGTTTCATGGACAAGTTTTACCGATAAATCATTGAAACAGTTATAATTTAAGAGAAATCTGATTATGGTGGAAAGTCTGAAAGAAACAACCGAGGTGAGGTGAGGTTGCACAGAATAACATTGTGCTGCAATGTAGAAGGGATAGACTTTTGATTTTACTGACTGGTTTTGTTACCACTATGGTAATAATTTTTGCTTAGTGATTTTGTGCTTAATATTTTCGAATTCTTCTTGACCTGTTTTTTTTTTAGCAAACGAGATTAAACTACGCCACAGTAAAACTCCTTAGTTCTTTTTGAAAATACGACATTAATAAAACCCTTCATTTACATTACCTCTACTCGTTTGTTTAAATTCTACATAAACTCAAATTTTGTTCTAAAATGGCACAGAACTCATTGCCGTTTTGGAGTTTGGGTGTGTTTTTAGAAATCTCATCAGGATTCACGACGGTTTCATTCTAATTCCGAACCCCTATTTCCGAGAGCTTTATCAATTCTCTAATGATTGAATATGTTATCAAATTTCACTTTGACTGTTGTCATTTGATAACAAAAATAACAACAACTTAACTACATTCGACATGAGAATGATAAACATAGACGTTACGAAACTAAGAGGAAACTCTCCAAAACACTGCACACAGTCACTTACCAAGAATTTCCTTTAACTTAGTTCATTTAAAAAATATGTTCCAGGCGAGGCTCGTACTCGCAACCCCGGCATTGCTTCACGACATACTGCTTATAAGTAGGTACCGTGCGCTAACCAATTGCGCCACTGGAGCTGTGGGATTCCACCCCGATTATCATATCACTAGCTTTCATACAACTTAGTTTATGTGTACGTATCAGGCGGTTAATATAACTGAAAATCATTAAACGGTTCAGGAATAGATTTTTTGATCAGAAAAGATTGCCAAGTTTGGTTGAAGTGGGTTTGGGTATTTGGTTTCTAGTTCACCCAATTCTGATTAGCTTAATTTTTTTTAAGTAAAAATATTTTTTTACAAAGAAACCAACCCATGATAGAACGTTGTGTGAAACATTTTTTCAAGAGAAGGACCTACTGTGACCATGCATATCGCTCCAGAACAACATGCTGGATCCTATCTAAAGAAAAGGCACCGCTGGTGTTACAAGCCCAAGGGACTTTTCTACTTTATTTCGAGAGGATGCAATGCGTCAGCGTTCCTGCGGAGTACTGGGTGTTACTGCTACAGGTGTCTCAGGCTACGAAGGTCTTTTTCTCTGAACTCTGCCTGCCTTGATGGTTTTAGAACGCAAAGTATGTTATGAAATATTTTAGGACTAGTCTCTTTATATTGCAAAAGACAGATTAATAGTTAGTTTTAGGGACATAGAACCTCAAATTGACCTGGTAAGCTGATGCTGATCTGTAATCCGTCAAGTGTAAGTGTAAGTCCCCTTCACTTCTATACACCTTTCGAAAATAAAGCGCGATTCATTAAACAATCAGTTACATTGACACCAGGATCACCCATCTGCTTACTATCACCGCTTAATCTATGACATAACCCAGAATTAAATTTGCAAATGGCTCGAAAGTTAACTCCGGAATTGTACTAGAAATTGATTAATGCCCTGAGCGAGATCAAACAATTATTGAATTCAATTATAACAGATATTAGCGGAGTTTCCTGATGTTTTTCAACAAGTTCTGTTGGTACTTGTTCCCGACGTCGCCACTGACATTTGTCTTTATTTAGGAGACAGCCTGACGTTGATTGAGACCGGTGAAGACTGAACAATGACAAATATCTAATTTGTACCTATAGAGTAACTTAATGGTAGATGGTAGATGGTAGATGGTAGACGGTTGGTGGTTTTAAGAACTTGAAATCGTTGACTTTAACTTGAATAATCATAATCCGTTATTAACATAGGTACAATAAAATAGTTGTTATATTTATATAAAAAATTACAAGCGCGCTATGTTATCATTACTTGCCTACATACAACAATGCATACTTCAGATACATACAAGCATTATACGCAGCAGTCTTCTTAAAATAAACCTCTTACTGACTCCTAAGTGAAAAGTTCTCTCAGTACAGTGAAATTGCAGGAACATGAGATTTTTTTACTGTAGTTATGAGGGGCATTTTTTTATCGTATTTGTGGAACTATGAAGCATTTTGTCATGTGTGTTCATTAAAAGCAGAGCATCTTGCCTTTTTGTATAGGAAACTCGATAACAACACGTAATGGACAGCATTTAGATATAACCTACATCTATTCAAAATCAAATACAGTAGCAACAAGATAATGACGATAAAACACGAAGAAAATATAGAAATAGTAGGTACCAACCAAGTTGCAAACTATATCAAAGTAATCACAATGTAAAGATAATCAGCTGAACACGTAAAAATATTAAAGGTTGTATTTTTGTGAAACAAATTCGATGATGGATGGCAACGAGCAATGTTCTCACCCCAACATCGAGATAAACAAAATGGCGACATCCTATCTTTCTGGTAAATCTGAAAATGCTGATAATCTTGTGTTTACTTTAGGACTACACGATTTTGTTATTCCACGTTGTTATGGTTACATTTTATGATATTGTTAACAAAGGACTTTTTATTGAGACATGATCTTCTTTCATCCGTTTCTGTACTGTTGTTTAGTTTTTTTTTTTTTAAGGTAAAAGGCTTACGGTATTTGAGTTTATTTTATTTGTTTTTTTTAACGATTGGCAAAGCCGCGGCTCCGGCCACGTGGAGGTCAGAAATTATCGCACAGGAACGTAATAACGGGATAAAAAGTTAAATTCCTAACCCAGGTCATAAGTCTACCAGTGTGCCAAAGATCGGTCAACCCCATCAGCCGTTAAATCATTAAAAGAAACAAACAGGTAGTTACTTTCGCATTAATTTATAATATTTTTAAGTATGCATTAACTCTTGTTTCTTGTTTTTAAGACCTAAATTCAGAAGCGAAACAACACGAAAAATGATATGTAAATATTTATATATGTATCATCAATCCATTCACGATTTATTTTCCTCCAGTAAGGTTGCGTATGCTGCTGCTTTTATTCCGCTACTCATTACCGTCAAAGGAAAATAGGTTATTGTGCCACTCGCAAGCGTGTCTTGCGCTGTGTACTTACGCGTTTTTATCTTTGAACCAACGTGTTTTCTACGCAATGCTAACGAGCAAATAAGCACACAATATGAGTATTTACTATGTATCGTAAAAGGCAATTATGTAAGTCTCTCGAAATTGAAGTGGTCTTTCAAAGGTCCATGATGAACTGAGGACATTTACGAGGCGGAACGAAGGTGATACTACAATCTGGATTAAAGTATATAACAAATTACCGGACATAGTCAAAATGAACAAAAAAATTATACATTCATAAATAAATTAAAACAATTTATATTATCTAAATGCTATTATAATATCAATGAATATCTAAATAACAAATTTTAAATGACATACTCGTAATAATTACTTAAATAGTACCAGGTACCAACTAAGTAATCAAATTATAGCTCTCTTTCTCTATTTTCTCTTCCTACTTTGCTGTGCCCGACAGGGTCCACAATGATCATATCTATGTAAAGCCTACCACCTAAGTTCACATTGTGGAATATAAATAAATACTGAATAAAATCAGTATTGGATACAATTAAATATGACTTTTTAATACAAAAAGACAAATCCTACTCTAACTATGCGACAAACGTACATCAATCGTTACCTCGTCGTAATAATCACGTTCTCCTAACCTTTAGCAATGGTCCTTTCGGACATAAATCAAATCAGCCAGATTTCCAACAGTCCCGTGATCCGCACGAAATTGAAGACATCACGTCAACAGAGCCTGTGTGAGTCCAAACAGAAGGCAATCAAATGCTACGTGACAATGTTACTAAGGAACAACTTAATTTTTATTTTACGATGACAACTGTATTTTCAGAATCCATTAGAACCATTTGGGATTCAAAATGTGTATCAGCAAAATCCCTTCAGTAAATGACTGCTGTTTATTTTATCAATTATCTTTGTTTTTTCTCGATTCGTAACGATTTGAATATCGTCTTACCTTTAAACAAAGACCGAATCTACTTCAGACGTTTTATGTAACGATTTTGGACAACGCTTTCGTAATTCTATCTGCCTATTCAAATAAATATCTACATAGTTGGCTTCTTTGATCTTCGAAAAAGAACTTGATATTATAATCGGAGCATAATGTAACAGCTATTTATGGAAAGTAAGGAGATTTGATTCCAATTATAATATTTAGATGCCGCGTTTGAAAGGAGAAAATTGGAGATTTGAAAAGGTCCCAGTACTTTTTTATTTAAGTGGAGAGTTGGATATTTTAACAACAATGGCCGTATTATACGCCTTTCTTAATTCCCTGGTACTTAGTTATTGTTAAAAAACTACTTAAGTTTGAATGTTTGTAAAAAGATTTTGTGGTTTTTAGCAAGTACCAACCAATTTAAATATTCCCTTTTTCACACCTTTTGAATGATTTTCATTATAGTTCTTACACTCAAGTACAAACAACTAAACCTATAATCTCCTCCCACCGATCGATGCACTTACATAAAGCGGGTACCAGTTCGGCGCCTAAGACAGGCGCTATGCGGTCGCGTCCCGACACTTAATATTAGCTCGCGTGGCCCGCATAGTTCAGCCTGAACGTGGGACACGCCGAACCAGTATTGCATTTTATACTGTAGCTATTGAAATTAAATTAACTTTCTAAGCAGGAAAAAAATGTTTAATAAACGGTAATTGCAACGACACTGCGCGGAACGGGGCGAAAAGACATATGTACATTAAAACTCATTCAATAACGGTTGAGTAATAACTACATAAACAGTCATTCAAGTCTTATTACTAATATGACTTGAATGACTGTTTAGCAATATTTTGTGTATATTGTAGAATGCATCCTTCCTAATAGGTCTAAGTAACATTGCTCCTAAAAGTTACGAACAAAAGGACCACTGTTGAACTGAAAAATACAAATAAATATTTTGCTCCTCAGCATCACAAATACTGTAACTGCAACTTTTCAAAGTATTTTCAATTAACAGACAAATGGTCTTTCCATAAATAAAAATGGAGTTTTTTGTAACAAAAGCAAAACAACGCTATTTGTTTTTCATTACTGGCGTTGAAAGTGAAGCGGGCTATAAAACCATCGATGGTACTCAGATACCAATCGGTGTATTCTGTCGCAGTGTAGTATTATTCATTTATGTTTTTTTTTTGTCTTCTATAACATTAAATAAGTTTATAAACCACTACAATTTAATATCAGAAATTGATTCAACAGTAAGGGCAATTTGTCTCTCTCAGTGAGTCATTTCGTTCGCAGAGCTTAAAGTGACTTACAGTGTGAGTACTGTTTAATTAGCAGGTAGCTCCATTAATCATGCTAAATATTGAGTTTCTAGTTGTACGAGAAACAATATTACAATGTCCTTGCCATCTGCTCTACAGGTTTTACCCGGCACTAGTTTCGTCGACAGGCCATTACCAAGTCACATTATAGTTTAACGAAAAAACAACATAACATCGCGCCTGGAATCCAGGAAGGGCTGGGCAGAGGTGTGCCTATAGCTCACCCACATTTCGCCAGTTATGTTTAAGTCCCATGTAGTAGGGGCGAGCCTATTGCCGTCAACCGGGCACAAATCCAGACTCCGGGCTGCTACTCAGAAATCCCTGATGGATAAACCAACTAACATTTTGTTTAACCTAGGTATCGAACCCAAGAAACGGAAAAAAGTTGTTTAAAAGTTGACTTGTGATGACTGTGTATCTTTTGTCTATGCACGTGTTTCTGTCACAATAAAACATTTGTTCTTTTTTCTTTCATTTTTCTACACTATAATTAATTCAAACGATACTACATAAGACAAGAACTGCAATATTTATTCATGACCTTCTACTAAACCACTAACATAAATCACTCCAAAATTATTACTCGCCTAATACCACTTCCCACAAATCCTGGGGAACACAAAATGCAATATAGGCAAACAAATGGAGCCCATATTAAATAGGGCAAGTTTCAGGTGTAGTAGTAACAGCTAGGGACCCGAGTCAGACAAGTGAAGGGCCACGCTTAAGAGCTCATTCCGCGAAATTAAGCAAGGGAGTACGTCTAAGTCGTGCGGCTTAAGGTTTGATATGTGGATCAAGGAGGAAGGTGGAGCGACCTGGCTGACTCATTGTGTTTATTCTAATGTACTTACCATAATCAGCCTATAATGTTCCCACTGCCGGGACACAGGCCTCCTCTCCGTGAGAGGGAGTGGGCCGTAATCCACCACGCGGCCCAGTGCGGGTTACTAATGTACTTACAGTGAAGTAATAGGTGCTCCCTGGTACTTTACGCTTTCAAAATTTTGTCCTTGTTTTTTGTTTTGATCCTTCAGAGTTCCGTTCGGAAAGAGGATTTTGTGATTAAGATAGAAAATTTCTTACTGATGTTAAAATAAAAGAATACCACTTTATTTGTGCGTAATTAAAAACTTACGTGAGTAAGAAATAGCGAGGGATAGAATGAACATTTTTGTGCGTTAACAATAAAATTAGTACCTAGGTACCTTCCTCCATCAATCAATCACAGAAACGGCAACATGTCCTTTTGTCTACGCGATCAGCTATCACTCACCCGCACGCTTCTGCCACTGGGTTACACCACATGTAAAGGCAACAGGACAGAAGCCTTAAATCGCGTTAGTGTCGAGCGAGTGTTTATAATGCCCGCCCCGCGCCCCTTGTTACCGGAATAATCGAGAATAATCGGGCCTGAACCGGATTTGGGCAGTTTCGTCTAGTTAGGGACGGAACAAAACGTTGTAATTACTTGGAAGTACTGTGTCTGTAAGAAAACAGAGGTAGAAAAATCCGATTATTTTCAATAATGTTCCATCAAATGTGTATGTAGATTCTATAGATCTGACATACCTTCAAGGTCACTTGAGAGGTATCCAGCAGGCTTAGCATGACGCTTTCTATGTCTTCTCTACTGTAGACTAGAAATCGCTGGTCCATCCTTCTCGAAATCTGTTCTTCCCGAGCACGAGGTCACACCTAGACTCGGGTTTCGCTAACTCGCTAGTGACGTGTATTACCACCCAATTTTACCGTAATTTTGCGTTTCGTTCTCAAACAAATATATGAAGCAAAATGTTTTGAATGAATCTGTCTTCAACAACAAAACGCAGATGGTCTGTTTAATGTTATAAATATTGATTTATGGCTGGTGCGCGGAAAAATTAAAACCAACAACTAAGTTTTAAAACTAATTTGTGTGTATTGAGTATAATTTACAGCCATTATTTACATATAGTGCCACAATTATACTATTTTGATGACATCACGCAAAAAGTTAATATATTATACTTTAAGGCTCCGCTGGCGCGTCGCGCCTTTCTGCGGAATCCTTTATGTTTTTACTATGTATATTGTTATTTATTGTTAATATTGTATGATTTTACATATTTTATATCCAATCTCCGAAAATGAAAGGAATGTAGTCCGTGTTCAATGAGAAGATATTGGCTCTCATTCTGTTGTTTTATGAATCTGTGAATGTATTTAATAGATCAATGTTAAGGGACAACATATTGTAAACACTATAGGATCTTTTGTTGGTCTTAGTTTATTGTATTGTATATTGTATTTTTTAATACCAAAAATCTATTATTTACAGAAATTTTGGGCGACAGCTCTCGACCGAGTTCCTCGCATAAATATTGCACCATCTCTTTGCTTATTTTATAATTCTGCAGGAAATCACTTTCCGGGGGACCGAAGGCTCCCGCGAGCTCTCTGATAGTATTTCTTTCCCTTTCTTCGCTCAAGTTTTGCTATAAAAAAACTTAATACCAGCGATTTGAACCCAACATGTTAATTTCAGCATATTATCTGATAAATACAACAAAGCACCGCCTAAAACTACTCGTGTTAAGGAAAAAACAAATAACGAATCTTTGTCTAGATAGTATCTATGTTCTATGTTCTATGTTCTATGTTAGAGGGTTTGGTTTCCGCACTTAGTCCTTCAAGTGGACCATTGTGCGTGGGCCATGGCGGCCGTTTTTTGGTGGTTATTCCAACCAGCCCACCTCCCTCCAGAAGTTGATAACATCTCCTGGTCTGTTTAGAACCTCTGTGTAGGATCTAGGTGCCCCGAGGGTTTCTGTTCTAATGTGGGTGACGGCTGTGCATTCGAAGAGCACATGCGCAACGGTTTCCTCTGCCTCCATGCAAGCCCTGCACAGAGGGCTGTCCGTTATGCCTATTGTGTGGAAGTGTTTGTTTAGCGAGCAGTGGCCAGTGATGGTCCCCGTCAACAGGCGCAGGCCGGTCCTGTTCAGGCGTAACAGGCGCCTGGTTAACTTGCTATCCAAGGATGGCATAGCCTCCCTGGACTGTCTGCACCCCTGTACCGAGGACCACCAGCTCTCCGCTTGTGTGTGGGTGAGCTCCTGTAGCCACCTGCGTAATTGGTTGAAGGGGATGGGCACGATTGGCTCTGGTCCGCAGACTGACGTGCCGGATGCTTTCCTGGCTAGTTCGTCAGCTGCGTCATTGCCCAGGGATCCACTGTGTCCTTTTATCCATTGCAGTGTCACTGTGTTGCGGTTCAATACCGTTATACGTTCTAGCGCATTGTGACATTCTTGTGTTAATCTCGAGGTATTATGTTTCTTCCCTAGGGATTGGAGAACTGAGGCGCTGTCGGAGAGTATACGTACATGAGTGTCAGTAACTCTCCTGGCTTCTATGGCATACGCCGCTTGTATAATGCCCACACATTCCGCCTGGTAGACGGTGTTGAACATTCCCAGCGGCCAGGATATATTTATGTTAAGGTCGTGTGAGAAAACGCCAGCTCCGGTTCCGGAGTTGGTCTTTGATCCATCGGTGTATACTCTTACCTCATGCGGGCCTGAATAGTCGCACCGTTCTTCTGTGAGTATTATGTTGTAGTGCTTTTGGAAACAGTGTAGTTTTGGGGCTCTGTCGCAGGGTGATGCCATCATCGGTCTTCGTTTGATCGCATCCTCCCTTATGCGTATGTGCTTGACTCTAGAGTCTTTGCTCAGGGTCCCTGTTATGTTAAGCCTAAAGGCGGCCAGGGCCGCCTCCTCTCGCACGATGAGGTGCAGAGGCGGCAATCCAAGCATCGCCTGTAGGGCGGCGGTGGGCGTAGTTCTCATACAGCCTGTGATTGCTACACAAGCAAACCGTTGCAGTTTTTCGAGATCTTTTTGGGCTGTGCTCAGGTCTGTCCTGGGCCACCAGACTAGTGAGCCATATGTGATAGTTGGCCGGATGACCGTGGTGAATAGCCAGTGGGTAATCTTGGGGTTAATTCCCCAGTTCCTGCCGAGCAGTCTTTTGCACTGCCACAGTGATATGCTGGCTTTTGTAATGATGTAGTTGGTGTGTTTTGCCCAATTCAACTGTTTGTCCAAGAAAATGCCCAGGTATTTGGTTTCAGTTGATAGGCTTAGGGTGGTTCCAAAGAATCGTGGTAGCTGTAGTAGCGGCAATTTCCTCTTCTTTGTGAAAAGAACCAATTCGGTTTTTGTAGGGTTTACTGATAGTTGGTGCTTATTGCACCAAACCTCTACTATTTTTAAGGCTTGGCGCATAAGGTTGCACAGGGTATTCTCGTGGGTGCCGTTTATTATTATGGTTAAGTCATCCGCGTAGCCTACGGTGAAGTAACCTTTATCGTTGAGTGTTTTGATAAGACTGTCGACAACCAGGTTCCATAAGAGTGGCGAGAGGACGCCACCTTGTGGGCAGCCCTTCGCCACTATGGCCCTGGTGGTGTCGTTCACTGTGACTTGTACCGCTCTCAGTTTAAGCATATTTGAGATCCAGCCACTTATGGTCTGATCTATGCTGTGCCTGTCAAGGGCCGTGTTGATACTATTGAACATCGTTTTGTCAAAGGCGCCTTCGATGTCAATGAAGGCGGCCAGTGCTGAGCATTTGTGATGCAGTGGGCGCATTCGATTTTGGAAACCACGCTGTGCAGCGCGGATTCTGTTGATCTGCCTGTGGTATACGCATGCTGTTGTTTATGAAGGGGTTTGGCTCGAAGTGGTCCGTCTCGAATGTGTCTATCGCAAAGTCTCTCGAGGGTCTTCAGTAGAAAGGATGTGAGGCTTATAGGCCTATAAGCTTTGGGTTGTGTATAGTCGGTTTTGCCAGGTTTCGGTATGAAAATGACTTTCACCTCGCGCCACGCGAGGGGTATGTACCTGAGTGCCATGCAGGCTCGATAAATCTTCGTCAGCAATGGCACCAGATGATTTACCCCCCACTGCAGCAGGGCTGGGAAAATGCCATCCAGCCCTGCGGACTTGTACGGCTGAAAGGTGTCAATAGCCCACCTTAACCGGTCTTCTGTTATTATGTTGCGGGCTGTGGACCAGTCCTGATCCGTTGGGGTCCATTCTGGTTCAGCCTCCCACCTCCCATCCTCCAGGAGTCTACAGTCTGGGAAGTGGGTTTCGAGAAGGACCTTACTGGTGTCCTGGTCGGTTAGTGTGT
Source organism: Atethmia centrago (assembly GCA_905333075.3). Lineage (NCBI taxonomy): Eukaryota > Metazoa > Arthropoda > Insecta > Lepidoptera > Noctuidae > Atethmia > Atethmia centrago. The sequence continues at coordinate 2,318,786 of HG995370.1, forward strand.
ATGAATTATCAGGCTTTTTCAGCGTGCCAAGAGTTCGGTCCTGGTCTGCTGCCAGGATCTTCCTTACCCTAGCGGCTTCGTTATTTGTCTCTATGGATTCACAGAATTTCCGCCAAGCAGATCTCCTGGCGGTTCTAATCTGTTTTTTGTATGCTTAATGGGTTTCTTTGTATAGTTCCCAGTCGTCCGGGAGTCTGGTGTTTTTGGCTCTGTTGAATTGTTTCCGCAATGCATCTCTGAGTTTACTAAGTTCTGCGTTCCACCAGGGGTTCCTCTCGCCCTTGGTTTTTGGCGCTCTTAGTTTGCAGCATGCATGGTATGCTTCGGTTATATATTCTGATAACTTTGTCACGGTGTATTCCAGTTGCGTTTGGTCTCTTATAGTTGCCTGTGATAGGTGTCTATCTAATAGAGAGGCTAGTAGACGTTTAAACCCGGGTACATCGGTGCGCCGCGGGTTCCGCCTTGGTGTTGGTTTCTTTGTATTGGTAGTTATTGTGAAGCGTATCCTCCTATGGTCCGAGCAAGATGGCTCGTCCGATACGTGCCAGTTCATAATAAAGTTAGTCGCGTTTTCTGTAGCGAGTGTTAAGTCTATGATCGTTTGTCCTCGGACTGTGACCCAAGTGGGTTCAGAGCCGCGGTTAATGATGTTAAGATTAGTAGAAAATAAATAGGTGGATAATACCTCTCCTCTGGAATTCGGTGCGTCGCTGCCCCATAGAGGGTGGTGAGCGTTCGAGTCGGTGCAGATTATCAGCTCCAGTTTGGCGCGCTCACAGTGCTGCACTAGGTCGGCCATCTCCTTTGGAGGACAGTTTGTGTCCTCGCCTGGCATGTACACCGAGGCCAGTACAACATCTGGAGCGCTACCATCGCTGTGGAGCTTGACAGCTGTTAAGTCTCTGGAACAGAATTGAGTAAGTGGTGTGATAGGAATTCCTTTGGGTATGTAGACGCAGGTTCTTGGCTTGTCTGCGCTGTGTGTGTTCAGGATCAGCTTACCTCCGATGTTACCGAGGCCACATATTTTATTATTCCTGATCCAAGGCTCTTGGATCAGTGCGATGGTTCGGGGTGTTACCTCCAGCGCCCTGCGTAAACTAGCCGTGGCAGTCTGGCTATGCTGGAGGTTTGTCTGTATGATGTTGAGGGGGGGCGATGGCGACGGTGGGGTGGAGTTAGTCGGAGATGGATCCATCGGACAATCCCTCCGCTCCCTCCGCCCTATGCTGGTCGTCGTGTTGACCGCCCGGTGACGAGGCTAACAGTTGCTCGTTCCAGCCGGGCGATGTTGGCGGTATGGCTTCGTCGTCGTCGGCCATTGCCGCTCGGGCCATGACCTCCTCCAATCTGTCCATGTCCGTGTCCAGTGTGTCTGTCGACGTCGGTATCGTCACAGTCAGGTCCGTCGTTGTTTCGGTCAGTGTGGCAGGGGGTTGGGTCGCGGTGTCAGGGGGTTGGGTCGTGGGCCAGAAGCGTACGTATATCGACCCAAGCAGGTACGATATCCGACGCTCCCGGGCTAGGACCTTCTCAACTTCCTCCGGTGGTACACCTAGGGTCAAATATGTCCCATAGTTGTCGCCACCGACGGTAGTTGCCCTTTGCAGCGACCACTTGCCTATGTCGTACCAAGTATTCTGACGAATCAGAATACTTTGGAGCCGGGCAATGTCCCCCTTGTAGCGTGGGACGAAGAGTGAGGCTCGGGCACGGGTCGGCACGTTGGTCTGTTTCATTACCGTTAGGGTAAGGTCGGTGTCTGGGAGTTGTATACGGGGCACGTTCTGAGTCAGCCAGGTCAGAGCATGGTCGTCCTCACACCACAACTGCACGGTGCCTTCCGCTACCCGAGGGTAGCCGCGGAAGGCAGGGAGCTGCGATGTGGAGTCCGTGTCCAGCATAAGGCTCTCGAGTTTGGTCTTGATGTGTATGGCCTCTTCCTTGGTCAGGTCTCTAGAGGGGGTAGGGAAGCAGATTGCTACGGCCAGCCGCGCAGGAATGTCCTTTGTGGCTCGCGCGTAGGTCCTCTGCACTCCCTGGGCGGAGTGGACCCTCACGCGTTTGGCGTCCCCCTGAAGCGTGCTCGGTGAGGCCGAGTCGTCGGGGCGCTCCCTTTTCACCGGCCCTGTACCGCTTGGTCCAGGCTGCGGATCGGAGGTACCCGTCTGGGTGCTTGTCGCCGGTAGCGGTTGGCGTGAGGATCCAGCGCGCTTACCCCTCTTCCTTTGGGGTCGAGGTCGGTCGTGGGTCAAGTCGGTGTCCTGGGGTCGGCTGGCGGCCCCGGCAGGCTCAGTCGCGTGCGGAGGTTTTTCGCGCTGGGTTTCCCCTTCGCGTACTTGCCCTCGCCCGCATAGTTCCGCGTCCGGCCGCTTTTCGCGCTGGGTTTCCCCTTCGCGTACTTGCGGCTGGTCACGTGATTCCGCGTCCGGCCGTTTTCCGCGCTGGGTTGCCCCTTCGCGTACACGTGGCTGGTCGCGTACTACCTCTTCGGCGTCCGATCGCTCTTCGCGCTGGCTAGAGCCTTCGCGAGTGTTGCGCTTTCGGTCGCCTACTTTCTTCCCTCGAGCCATGATTTTTCCGCGCTTGTACAGCATGCGTACTCCATCAGCCGGGAAAGTGTTAGAGCTGCCAGGTCCGTCTTCCTTCCCCGTCACTCTCTGTCTGTATTGTAGTTGGTCCTTGTCCGGGTTGGTGATGCTGTTACGCACAAGGCTCTGTTGCCAGAGACTTGTGGTAGGCATACACGTCGTAGTGGGTGTTGGCGCGTGAGATGCAGCCGGAGGTGAGATTGTTGGCGCACTAGTCGCAGCCGTGGTAGGGTGGGATGGCGCGTAAGTCGCAGCCTGTGTTGTGGGCGCTGAGTCAGCAGCCGGCCGCGCTGAAGAGCGCGGCAACAAAGAGCAGTCGGATGCCCCCCCCAGAATACGATGGGGGCTGACCGCCGAAGCGGTGTGGGATTCCCCGGCTCGGCCGGGACCCACCTGGGTAGATTTTTTGTCGTTCTGCATATTTTTTGGTTATGGGGGGTGGGCTTTTGAGGAATCGAGGTTACCCCTCCTCGTGGATCGACGGGATATAGGGATAGGAAGGAAGGCATGGTTAGGTGAGGTGGTGTGGTTTTGGGGGTCACCCTACGCCTGGGATTTGACCTAGGGATTTGGGGACCGACGGGATCTATGAATGCGGAGGGATGGTTTGTTTGGTGATAGGTGCATAGGACAAGGTAACATAGGTTTCCCTGAGCCTGGGATTTGGCCTTCGGGAGCTTCTCTTGTCCGGGATCTCTTTCGAGATGCTCCGGGTGCGGGGTCGACATTAACAGTCGATCCCGCAGCCGGAGTTGGGCTATCCGCAACCTGCCCACCCGCTCGGTTGCAAGAGAAGAAGTGCGTGGCTGTCTGGGTCTCCCCACCACAGATGTACATGTACATTTGCGTTGAGGCGATCCAGCTTGCCCCGAGGTCTAGATAGTATTTATGAACACTATTTCGGAAGAAAGTTTTCTATCCCAAACTGTCAAAATCGGCAAAAAATTGTACGTCACGCTTGACGACAAGTCAATTGACTATTTGCTAGGGTAGCCCAGCTTGACGACAAGTCAATTAACTATTTGCTAGGCTACCCTAGCAAATAGTCAATTGACTTGTCGTCAAGCGTGACGTACAATTTTCCAAGAAAGAAGTGTCTTCACTACTGAAGACACTTCTCTTCACACTTGGTTTTGTAATCGCCATGCTAAAGACAGAAAACTTTCTACTGTCTACACGGAAACGTAATTTTTGTCTACTCTTCCGTCGACAAAACACTTCTCTGTGGTTCTCGTGCTAAGCCTTTAGAAAGTTAATAAGTCATTTTCTTTATCTGTTGTATTAGTGAGTTATACGAGTTTAGTATAAAATTTGCCATGATAAAGGCCATCCGTTTAGCAAAGTTACTAGTGTGGTTGATGCCCCTTGGTGAACCAGACGTATCAAGTATCTCTCATGAACACCACTTTACATAATTCATGAGTTTAAGAATCACCTTTAAGACGTCCTAGCTGTTAATAGGCTATTAACCTACTACTGTTCGCAAGGTCAATAATATCACTTTTTTCAATTTCCACGACCATCTCAGTATCGAAAGGTAAGTATTTTTTTAATCCAAGATCTGCGTAAAAAGACCAATTTGTCAGTAGGTATTTTAATCTTCCTCTCGTATCGACTTTGTCGTTTATTCTTTACAATGTTTTTATTTAGTCTCGCTATAAGCTTTCTCATTTCTAAAGCTCTCTCTAAACATTAGATCGCTTGCTGTGACTTTATTTTTTTTAATTTTAGTAACTTGATCCCCTAGAAATTGCTTTGGAATTTAAAATAAAAGGAGAGTTAACATGTTTTCGTGTAGAATAACAATTTGTTTTAAAGTTGCAATATAATAGATAGATCTTTTAACAATTTCGATCAATGTTATCATATTATTATTAAACTTTTTAAGATCAAACTGGTCGTTACAACTTTTTCAATTAAGTCTCCACCTAGGACCGCACAAGCCTCAAATACTAAAATACTAGTGGCAAGTTTGATGACTGTACATACATCTACACCATCAGTTGTTTATTTATAATAAAAATAATTTAAAAAGTCAAAACAAAAGACTTGAAACCAAAAATCTCTACTGATTAATATGTGGTCTCTCCCTGTTCGATCGCGGTCATAGCTAATTAAACCGCTTTCAGTATTACCGGCTCATTGATATTGATTGGCGATCTCTTTAATAAATATGCCAACATATTTTACACAACACATAAAGGTTTTTGATAGCCACAGCCGGGATTTGAAATTTACTGAGTTTTATTTAAATAAATTGATGGGTAAGCCGCTTAGCGGTTTAATGCAACCGTCACAGGTATCAAATGGTTTATAATTATCACCTGGCCTGCAGTCTCGATATAAATAGCGACGCTGTCGCAAACTACCGATCGCTTTAAAATAACAAATTGTAATCGCTTGCCGTAACGATGCTTACAACGAATGCAAGTCTCTACATCCGAGATACCGAGCAAATTCGGACATTATCTTAACATAACGATGTCGGTACGCTAACGAAAAACGTATTCATAGTTCGGCTTTTTCAAAGACAATTATCCACCCACTTCAAAATCTAAGGAGATTTAAAAAATATATCATTCACTCCAATTTTATATTCCCTCGAAAAACGGGTAAAATTGGAGAGTGCATGATTTAATAAAAATAATATTTTTTTCTTAAAAATTGTAAAATGCCTATGTAAACGTTATCTTTAAAACTCAATTTTCATGGAAACTAATAAGTAACAATAACCATATTAAAGAATTAAAATAACTTGTTAAATATCTAAGGACATAAAAATTTGCCTCCTTGCAACATTATTATTCTAATGCCAAAGTGGTCAAGTATCAAGGTCAAGTCATCTTGTTTGGTTGTCATTAGAAACTATATATAATATTTCCAATGGTATTTTCTTAATAATTGTTCATTGTTATACGAAGTTTCAGCATGTTATACCTATTAATTACTCGACTACCCATTTCTGGCCCAAGCGGCGACCCCACTGCAAATAGTTTCTCACGAAAGTATACATAGCTGCGTGCATGACACTTGGCATTCTACAGAAAGTTAGTAAGGCTGTTGTATTTCACATTCGCAAACTGCTGATTGTCAGCCTAGATTGAATAAATGACTTTTGATTTTGATTTTGTGAACTAGGGAGATGATTGTGATAATGGAGATTTAATCTTAGTTGAATACATGACATGCGGTTGTGTTATTTATTTTACAATACTCTATTGTAAAATAAATATAATATAATATAATATAATAGAATGGATTTATTTGCAAAGAATGTACAAACTGTAATCAGTTGTTACAGTTGTGAGGAATCTATGTACATTCTACCCAATATAGCATGCAAATTTAGTACATTTGAAAAAATTACAAAAACTAAATTTCAATTATGCTATCGGCTAAGAAAATTTGTAAAGAATAATTTTAAAAAATACTATTAATAATGCTGATATCTGTTTTCTAATTTAAACGGTAAGTAGTATATTGTTCATTATTTTATTATAAATTACAGTGGAGGTGCCATCGTACATATAACATTTTTATGGAGTAAAGAAGTTTAAGAATCCCGTGCATAAGTTCTGATATCCGACCAACAATTCTTATCGTTTAAGTAGTCGTTGATAGAATAGCCTTTGAATAAAGGTTGGATTTTACTTTAGCATTAAACGCATTAAAAGGCAAATGTAGCAAAGAAGAGTAGCTTGGTATAAAAAGTAATACCAAGCCCAACAAACGAGATATGAACCTTGTGAAGCCGCTGAAATGGAGCACGTAATTAGTCCTTATTTCTGGTGTTAATATTGTGAATATCACTGTTTTTAGTGTATAAGTGTATATTTTGCCTAATATATAAGATGTTGGCGAAGATGAATTGTGATGCCACCGTGAGAATACCTATATCTTTAAAAAAATCCCTCAGAGAAACTCTGGCACCTAGGTAGTAAATTGCTTGAACAGCTCGTTTTTGAAGAACAAATATATGAATGTCAGCGGCTTTGCCCCACAACAGAATACCGTAGGACATAACGCTATGAAAATAACTGAAATAGACTAACTGGGCTGTATTAACGTCAGTATATTGTCTTACATTCCTGATGGCGTAAGCGGCCGAACTGAGCCTTCCCGCTAGGCTTGATATATGAGGGCCCCACTGAAGTTTGGCTACTGCTATGCCCAGAAAAACTGCGAGTCTACTAAAAATCTTTATAAAATGAAAATTTAAACTTTCACTACTTCACTTAGTTTGACATGTTTACTTCTTCTTCGTAGTACCTTCACTACAGGAGATATCGATCACATACGACGCATCTCCAAGCTTTGCAGCCTTCCCAAGTGTGGAGCGCTGTCTCGGAGTACTCCGACAGCCTTTATATGGTTATGCGACGGCAAATCCCTTGGACTTGTTAATTTCCGTACCTTTAGAGAATAGCAGGAGACGTGTTTACCGAGCTCAGGTGAACGTTAGCATTTCTTCAAATACAACAGCCTTACGAACTGTCTGTAGAATCCCAAGTGTCATGCACGCAGCGTACTTTATTGAGAAACTATTTGCAGAGGGGTCGCCGCTTGAGCCAGATATGGGTTAGACGAGTAATAGGTATAATATGCTGTAATTTTGTATAGTAATGAAAAATTACTAAGAAAATATACCATTCAAAATACATAGTTTCCAATAACAACCAAACAAGATGACTTGACCTTGACATTTCACAACTTTGGCACTAGAATAATAATGTTGCAAGGAGGCAAATTTGTATGTCCTTAGATATTTAACAAGCTATTTTAATTATTTATTATGGTTATTGCTACTTATTAGTTTCCATGAAAAATTGTTTTAAAGATAACGTTTACATAGGCATTTTACTATCTCCCTGTTATTCAAAGAGATTTTGAAGTGGCTAATAATTGTCTTTGAACGAGCCGAACTATGAATACGTTTTTATTAGCGTACCGACATCGTTATGTCAAGATAATGTATATTTTACTTGGTATATCGGGTGTAGAGAATTGCATTCGTCGTAAGCATCGTTACGGCAAGCTAAAAATAAATTGCTTGACAATAGTGCGATATTTTCGTGCTTGTCAAGCAATTTTGACTGTCTAAGGCACCCATCAGAGAGCAGTGGTGGCCCAGTGGTAACGGCCGCGACTTACGAGTTGTAGGTCGTAGGTTCGAACCCAGACAGGCGCTTTACTTTGTGTAAATTATTTCATCACCACTGCTCTCAAAACGGTGAAGGAAAACATCGTGAGAAAACCGGCATGTCCTAGAACCAAAAATTCGAAGACATGTGACATCTACCAACACGCACTGGGCCCGCGTGGTGGATTACGGCCCACACACACACAGAGAGGAGGCCTGTGTCCCAGCTGTGGGAACAATATAGGCTGATAATGTATGATAATATAAGGAACCCATTAGGACTTTGCGACCGAATTCGGTCGTAAAGCGATCGCTATCTATGTCGAGACTTCAGCCCCTGGTCAATAGATTGAATGACAGTGGGTTAGTGTTTATATTGATACACCAAGCTCGCAAGTGGGGCTGCTTACGTTCTGTGAAGTTCTACATTATTGTGTGTTAACTATTTAAAATCTCTGATGTTTTCAACAGTAAGATAAGGTTCATGATCAGTCAATACCTACCAACTAATTGAATAGTGAGTACTAACCAGTTTTCAATCTGAAACCAAGTGCATCAAAGACAGTAAAACAGCTGTTACATAATTATCATTTTCATGTAACAAAACCATTCTGAACACAGTCAAACAGTGTAAAATTAATATCATTTCAAGTTAAATAAACATAATATTTTTAGAGTATATTTGCGGACAGGTGCACCCGCTTCAGCAAGCTGTCAGCAAAACGAATGAATTGCCTCATATTTATGTAATTACATTGCACGAACGACACTAAATAATGTAGCATTGCTGGCTAAATTAATTTTAATCATTTCATCAATTTAATTGTTTCATAACGACGAGGATCATCAAATCTGTCTGCATTTAAGCTGAATTTGTAAATTAGCACACAGAGTTTAGCTGTTTTTAAGATCATTTTGTAAAGATTTAATTTTCTGCTCCAGCCGGTTACGCCTAACCAAAATAAAATGCTGGTCCATCGGTCCGAATTTGTTTTACAGCAAAATCTAATCCGCGAAACAAGATGAATTCCGCCTATAAACCACTAACACAAACAGACGATAGAGAAAGTATGGAATTTATGAAATTATATTATTCTCCGTACACAACAGCTGAATACTAATGGAGTGGGGACGGCCGCGAGCCGGATCCGATCACGTTGCTCTCTCGTGATTGTAAATCAAATTAAAATAAATAAATAAATCTTATATTTTTATGCTGATCGAAGAATAGATAGAAATCTGAGGACACGACTTGAATTTCTTTGTTGTTGCTAGCTTCAAGCGTCAGCTAGAAATAGGTCACCTATTTTTCTGTTTATATCATGACTTTATATCTAAATTTTACGATAGGTATTTTGACTACACAAATAACTACTTTAAGATCCGATAATATCTGATTGATTTACTCGGGCTTGAAACTCTCACTGTGCTGAGTCGTAAACCTAGTTTTCTGATTCAACAAACGATTGTAAAAAAATATTGGCCTAATCACCGCGCTTAGGAAACGTATCTATTAAAGAACGAGAATTATCTGCTGTAAGCTGCTGCTCATTTTTCTGACCTTATTAACACTCGAAAATGAAAAAAATAACAAAGTAACTAAGCTTAATAGTTAAGGAAACATCAACTACAATGAACGGAGTGAGCTGTAAAGTGTAAACCATGCATGTGCCGGGGCAATGGATCGCCTTAGTTTGACGATAAAGTTGGTGTCAGAGCAGACTGTGCAGTTTTTTTTTTTTTTAAATCTTTATTTGTTTACAGGGTTTTTTCTATACAGAATATGTCACCCCGATTATTGAATACAATAAGTATAACAAACTAGCCTACCCGCAACCTTGTACCCATAGTAATAATATGATAAAGTGATCTGGCCTCATCTGACAATGGTGAGGCCAGAACACTATTATAGAAGCCTACATTAAAACTATTGTCAAAAGCTTCACGTCTTTGGACTCCAATACGACTACATTCGGTCAAGATGTGATGCACATCTTCTATAACTCCACAAACAGCACAATTAGGTGAATCAACTTTGCGCATCATAAAACCAAAACTATTAAGAGGAACGTGGCCGGATCGGAGTCTCAAAGCCATCACAACTTCTTGCCTATTCATTCTGCCCTCGCTAAACCAAAGCATACGTGGAAGAGATGGTTGAATCGTCTTGTACCAAATGCCCTTCGTCAAAGATCTTTGATCAAAATATTCTGACCAAGATCGAATACATCTGTCTCTAACAAGGGGTAATAGTTCAGTATGCCACGGAGGACAAGCATACAATTCCCCATCAGACGCAGCTTCATTTGCCAAACGATCAACCATCTCATTACCATCCAGTCCAACGTGAGAAGGAATCCATTGCAACACAACTGTTTTATGTTTGGCAATAAATTCAGTGATGGTTCTTATGATACTATACGCCAGTGGAAGCCCCCTGAAAGGTGAAGTGCTCGTACATCTCATGAGATGAAGAAGAGCACTTTTTGAGTCAGTGAAAATGACAAACCTGTCGCCATCCAAAGATTGTATATAAGCCAAAGCTTCAGCGATAGCGATCAACTCCAAATGCATTATTGAAATTTTTGATAAAATACGGAATTTGAAAAAGGTACCAACTTGCGAATCAAAAAAGGCTGCGCCACAGTAGTTTTCATGTTTAGAACCGTCCGTATAAACACAGTAAAAGCCAGAATATTGTGCATTTAGAGACTTACAACATATTGATTTTAAATTATGTATATCATAACAATGCTTAGGTTTATCAACCGAATCCAAACTAGGCTTTACAATACGTGATAAGTCCATATTGCTGACCCAAGTATCCATGGAGAACATGCCAATTTTACTACTGCAGTACATATGTTTTTGTTTTAGGGCATTGTGAGACACAACTAATAGTGGTTCTTTCTTATTTCTCCAATAAGGATTATTTCTACAAAGATCATGAAGCTTTTCCAATATGCCTATTAAAGGAAAGTCGTAACACTTAGATTTTAAGTAAAATTTACCAGCTAAATATCGGCGGCGAATAAAAAGAGGAGGCAATATCAATTCAGATTCCATCACGTGAATCGGAGTGCTTTTGATAAACCCACCTATCAACCGCAGGCAGATGTTTTGTAATCTATCCAGTTTGGTTAAATGTGTGTTGGCGCTATTGTCCAGTAAAAAGCTACCAAAGTCGATACGACTACGAATAATTGAAATATATAACCGTCTTAAGTGGTTAGGATGAACACCCCACCCGGGTCCTACCAAAACCCTAAAAATATTAATCAGTTTAAGTACTCGCTCACGAACCTCGTTTATATGTTTCTTCCATCGAAGACCCCTATCTAGCCACAATCCCAAATATTTAACATGATCTACTAACTCTAACAAAGTACCGTTTAAACGGACATCTATAATCGGCCTACGAAAACCTCTACTAAACAAACAAATTTTACTTTTAGCGGGAGAAATGTCTAAACCTACGTGCGTTAACATGCTGTTGATTAGATCAAGAGCAGCCTGAATCTTGCATTCGCCCTCACCAACAGAAGAACACTGCACGTATATAGCGAAATCATCCGCATATTGGGATATGCATATATTGTTCTGCAAACGTTTACAAATATCTGACGTAATTATATTAAATAATAGTGGAGATAACGGATCACCCTGAGCCAAACCACTACCCGAATATCTGCTAATAAAGTCATTACCAGATCTTATTTTGAGTACTCTTCTATGAAGAAAATTCCATAAATATCTACAGATGCGTGACCCCACTTTAAAACTATCCAAAACATTTATTAAAACAGTATTATTTACATTATTATACGCATTATTTATATCTAAAAAGCAACCCATAGTAGAACAACCCTCGGAAAAACCAGTTTGAATTGCGGAGATTAAGCAACTTAAACCATCTAAACACGACCTACCTCTTCGGAAACCTACTGTGTTCGCAGAAAATATGTTACGTTTTTCCAAAAACCATTCCAATCTTCGAAATAAAACGTAATGGAAAATTTTGCATATGCACGACAACAAGGAAATAGGTCGGAGTGAAGAAACGTTACTAGAATCACGACCAGGTTTTGGAATAGGTACGATACATATGTCGCGCCACTGAGAGGGAACAAAACTGAGATCAAAGAAGTTATTATATAACGTTAGTAAAATAGATTTACCCACATCAGGTAAATTCTTAATCATAGAATAAGATATATCATCGCATCCAGGAGATGTATCCTTAGATTTGATACATTTATCAAGCTCCTGAATAGAGATCTCACACTCTAAAATAGGGTTACTATGGTGAACCGTAGGGGTTGATGGGGAAACATAATCTGGTGTTAAAGAATTCAAAAGATTGATGGCACTTTGGGCGTCCACAAAATGTCTAGGTGAACGGTAACCTTTCAGCCATCTCATTTTGCGCCACATTTCACTAGACGATGTAGTGTGATCGACTGTAGAACAAATATTTTGCCAGTTCACTGCCCTAGCCTGCCGGATTAACTTCTGCGATGTATTTATCCTACTATTGAGAATATCAAGATTTTTGGGAGTGGGATTACGCCTAAATTTGGCTAATGCTAGCCTACGATGAGCCACAGCGTGTGACAGTTCTGAAGTCCAGTACGGCTTTGGAGTAAAATCGGAAGAAGGGTTTTGGTTAAATTTAAACATCGGGATGAATTTATTAGCAGCGTCATTCAAAATATCCAAAAATAAATCATAAGCTTTTTGAAGGTCAAACGGTAAACACAAATGACAAAGTCTTTGTTCCAGATATTTTTTATATGAAGTCCAATCTGCTTTGCCAAAATTCCTTTTAATAACTGAAGGCAGGTATGAAGTACACAACGTTGAGATTTTAATCATTAAATGGTCACTGCCAAGATTTTCATTTAAAATGGTCCAATTAAAGTTAAGCGCAATATCTGTAGAAACTAGCGATACATCTGGAGAAGTCTGTTGCAAGTTGTTGTCAACTAAACGAATTCGCGTATGTGCCCCGTCGTTCAAGTAAAAAAAGTTGCTGTCCATAAGCGAGTCGTGAATAAGACTGCCTCTGTGGTCAGTTTTATAAGACCAACTGACGTGATGGGCATTAAAATCACCTAGAATTAAAGTTTTAGATGGCCATAATGATAACAAGCTGTCCCAATCCTGCTGAGTGGTAACGATTCTAGTTGGACAATAGACAGAAACAATATTTACGAACGGATCACAGTTAAATAATTGAACGCACACTACCTCGATACCGTTATTGTTCACGTGGACGCGCCTCTGTTGCACTTTAATAGATTTGTGTACGATGATAGCTACACCGCCGTATGAGTCATCCCGGTCCGCGCGATAAACATCATATCCACTAACTTTAAAATTACTTTTTGGTTCGAGCCACGTCTCACTAAGGGCAGCAATATGTACTTTATCCTGACATAAAATTTCATGAAACGATGCTAACTTAGGCCTAATACTTTGGGCATTCCACTGTAAGATGTTTAATTTAACTGATTTGTTAGCCATTACAAGGAATGAAAAAGTTAAATAATGCTTTTATCCACGGCCATTCTGAAACAAAACTCGCTGACACTAAGGTTAACCATTCTAGGCACAATTGGTAGACACACCTTATCTTAAAAATTAAGCTAGTCTTTTTGAGGTAAATAACTTCCTTTATCCTGGACCACAACTCATTGAAAGATGGACATTCGTCGTTACCCTCTCCATGATCAGGTGAATGATGAAAGTCTTTATCGTCTGCATCTGAATTCCAAAACATCCAATCTTCTTTTTGTGGGTTGTTTTTATTTTTCGGAGACTGTACTTTAGGTTTTGGAGGGTCATCACTAACCGTAGTAGTAGTCTGCACTTTGTGTACAGTAGCCTTAGTGTGGATAATTTCGGCAAAATTATGATGAAAAGAGGCTTGGAGGTTGCCTGCAAAAGGTGTAGAAGAGACACGATTTTCTGCGGCTACCGGAGCTTGAGGGAGAACGACAATTTCGGGGGGACCAGAATTTTCGGGAGGAACATAACATTCTAGGGCTTTCCTGTATGTGCAACCAAACTCAGCCATAATCTCCCTTAGCCTTCTCTCCTTCTTATACACTGGACAAATCTTACTTAGAGCAATGTGGTTACCACTGCAGTTGACACAGGTAAACAATAAAGTGTCGCAATTTTCATGATGCCCACCACACTTCGGGCAAACTATGTTTTTCGAGGGGCACATTTTTCGCGTATGGCCTAACTTCCAACATTGGGAACATTGGGATACCTGGTGTATGAAAGGTAAAACTTTTATGTTTATATCACATACACGTACTGATGACGGTAGATGATCACCGTCAAAACAAAGTCGAAGGGTTTCACTGGGGCACCAACCACCTTCATCCCTATTGCGACGGTCCAGCCTCTTGAATGATAAAAGCTTGGCGGGGGCCGGACATGAAATATTTTGAAGAATCTCCTCATCTGTAAATTCTAGATCTACATCCTTGATTAGGCCATAGCAGACAGAAAGCTGCATAGCCTTCTGGAACCTCCATCCTTTCTCTAAAAGTTTCTCGCACATTATAAGGTTCTGCGCAGCCGAGTCACATTCAAATTGAAAACGTATTTTAAAAGGACTTAAATATTTAACTTGGCTAATTTTTGTTATGTTATTTTCTTTTAAAATACGTGCCATCGCAAACTGTTTCGGAAGGCGTTCCTTGGATGACACATAGACCTCATACTTTTCTTCTTTTACAGAGTTTTTGCTACCGAGACATATCTTTTTTTTACTCCCCTTAACTTCTGTCCAACCCTCTTCGTCTTCAGTACTGTCCTCTCTTTCTCGTTTTTCTGCTCTTAACAGCTCCTTATTTTTACTATCTTCATCTGCATCCATGTCCGACGAATCATTTAACAGACTCTGTACATCATTCTTGAATACGGGCGTATCACAGCGCGGTGAAGCACTTACGTTATTAGCCATGGCGCGATCACGTAAGGCACACGGTAGGACCGCGAGCCGGGTGGTCCGGCGCACACCTATAGCGCGTGGCAGTACGTAAACAACAATGCGCGCAGTGGGATAGCGATTCGATCCGCGACAAAAAACACAACCAGACCGCACGAGTGCCGGTACGGTTATGAGACTGTGCAGTTGCACGATTACTCTATGTATGTCTGCGAAAATGTTACCTAACTTGAAAGATATGAATGCGTTTGAGGTAAGTAGAAGAAAGTTCTGTATCAAGTAAATAAAGCAAAAATACTTCAAAACAGCATTCGCTTTGACCAAGGAAAGCTTAACCTTTACATTTTGTAATAAGTGTAGAGTCAGCATCAAAAAGATGTTTCCTTCGACAAGAATTCATTGAATTATCTACAAATCTATGTTCTATAATATTGTATCTATGTGTAGACATAAGACATAATAGCCCATTGCGTACTTAATTAGACCGAACTCGTAAACAAAACTGTATCTACTTTAACTTGTGTTTGGGAAGTACTAAAGTGCGGGCGTCTTTGGCGCAGTCTTTTGTAAGTTTTGACCTTTAAAATGTGGCTTTTCTCAGCCTAACTTTACTAGATTTTTTTTAGTTTTCGTAAACGCCTCTCGATCACAGAGACAGGATCTTTTCAGCCCAAAATGAAACGATCGTAATAGACGACGTTATTTAACTACCTAACAGGAAGAGGATATCCTCGTGATGTTTGGAAACTTTGTCGTTAAAACAATACCCTGCCACGTGACAAAAGTTCCTTTCACTACATAAATAATAACATAACAACAATACACACTAACAGTTCCAAGGACACGAAGGAAATATTAAGTGAGAATTTCTCAAAGAAAAATACATCAACAACTGTGGTGGCATTACAACTTGGTACTTAAAGTGGCACAAACTTATCCCTTTGTTTCTGTCCCCACTTTCACGGACGCTAATTTATTCAATTTTATGTATATTTTGTTTACTCAAATCGTGGTTCAGTTTGGAGTTAGAATGTGTCACTTATAATTTGAGTAATGGGGTAAATATTACTTAGATTGTCACTTAGTTTGTGAACTTTAAGTAGTGTCCTTAGGATTATTGTGCTCAAAGATGATGATATAACCGTACTTACGTGTTAATAAGATTGTCTGTTAACCCTTATTGTGTTAGTTACCATGCCTAAAATAGAGGAAGACCATGTTTAGAAGCATCAGCTTAAGGACTGAAAAAATCCGGAATTGGTGCTGAGAGTCACAGATTTGATTCTGATTAAAATGAATCATTGTCGTGTAGACTCCTTTGTACCGACACATTGCAGTAGAAACATTACTCAATAAAACGAGTCCACTTTTTATGTAACTTGAGCCAGTGCTATACCTATCTAGATTATAAAACCCACGTCACAAGTTGTCTCTAAATACAATATTCCCACGAGTGGATCGCGACAATACTGGCAGGAGTGAACAAAAAGGCCGGGGGAACCGCAAAAAAAGTTAAATTAATCGAGCGCTCCCCTCTTTATAAAGTTTTAATCAAAATTGGATTTTTGTTCGTGCTGGAAACATTGCGAGGTGTCAAATGGGTTCCTGTTTGGATGGCTCCGAGATTTTCGGAAAAACAAGCACTTCTGTGTTTGTTTTGTTCAGGAAGTAACTGATGTTTCTGGGAATTGAAGGAATAGGTAATTTTGCTAATTAATTTGTTTTATTTGTTTCAAAATCTGAGGAGCTAACGATGGATCCGCTCGCGATATAATGTAATTACTTGTAACAAAATACAGCTGAAGTATAAAATAAAAGTATCCTGACTCAAATCACCACGATGCAACATAAGTCTGAAATCGCCAACCCGTCTTGAGCAAGCGTGGTAAGCAAAGGTCGTGGCGTCTGTGTATGAGAACAAGCTACTGCGGCTGTGTTGACGCTGCTACTGCGGCTGCGAAAAACCTTGAGCGGCGTAAGTAAAATAATCTTATCGGTATTTATATTTTCGAGCCATTTAGGGTTGAAACTCTCGGGCCGTGGGGTCCGAGTGCTCATGGTCTTTCAACCAAATCTCCAACCAGCTGATGGACACTTCCCGTGATGAAGTGCTGGCTTTTACCTTGGCCAGAGGCTAAGCATCATTGCCATACAACGTGACAAAACCGCCAGTCTCTTTGGTATAATACCAGTCGACTGCGATGAGGAGGAATTTTTGGACACCATATTTAGTTTGTTAATAGTTTTAGCTGGCATTTGTATTTAATACTTTCAGGTATTCCGTGCGGTGCCGGACGTAAAGAATAGCAGCATCCCATTTCTTCCCATGGGTGTCGTAAAAGGCGACTAAGGGACTAGACTACTAGAGAATGGGCAGCAGCGTTCTCTATGCATTTTAACACCATACTGCGATGGCCAACCCGCCTGCCAAGCGTGGCGATTATGAACAAACCCTCCCTATTGGGGGAGGCCTATGTCCAGCAGTGGATGTCTTTCCGCTGGAATGATGATGATGATGAGGTATTGCCATTACAATACTTTCCACTGCTGAAGCATTGAAAGGCAAAATGTGTGTGGATTGTTGATTATTATCATTAAGCGTACAATAACACCACTGTGTGGATCGCCCGGAGGACACGGTGGAGCATACGGTGGAGGTCTGTTGAGGGAAAGGCAAATTTCGCGCCCTCTCGCCCCTAGCCGCCGCAGGAGACGCCCGCGTCAGGAATCCCAGGTGGATTTCCGGCCACCGTAGGCGCAGGCTTGCGGATGGTGAGCAAAGGGTAGCTCGCCGTCCGATAAGCACCAGGCTCGGGTCGACGGCGTGTTGTGTTCCAC
The DNA here is from genome assembly GCA_905333075.3 of Atethmia centrago. Classification (NCBI taxonomy): domain Eukaryota; kingdom Metazoa; phylum Arthropoda; class Insecta; order Lepidoptera; family Noctuidae; genus Atethmia; species Atethmia centrago. The sequence goes on from HG995370.1 coordinate 2,336,325, forward strand.
GCGCGTCTCAAAGAGATGTCAGCACAAGTGTAGGGGTCGGGTTTTAGTTTGTAAGAGTCTGACACACCCTCTCGCTCCGCCCAGAGCGGGAGAAATTATTTGATAACTTCCCATCTAAAAAAAAAGGCTTACAAAAAGGATGAAGTTCTGTTGTATTTTGTTTGCATGTAATGAGTAAGGAATCTAAGAAAAGCTCGAATCCTTTGAATATATTGGATTAGTTGAGCAACACTGTTCGGATAGCTCGAATGAAGAGCTTGGAAAGTGCATGCCTTGAATATAACAAAACAAAAGCATTTACAACATTTATGCAAACTGTATCGCAGTTTGCAACAATTTGCGCTATACTACCAACTGATGGATATTATTACGCGCCAAATTAGTGGTATCGAGCTGACCGCCGTGTTAATTGATGCAGTTACTCGTATACTAAGTGTGATGTGGGATACTTCATTGTGGTATTGTGTACTGATCACTGAAGTTACGGATTTTGATTTGATTTTGAAATAAAATCGCATACTTATAAGACGTATTAGTGAATAGGTGCTTGTTGCGTATGTCCAAAAGAAATATACCTGAGAACAGTAACACAGTAAGCCACAGTAAGCCCTTTCATTTGATATGTCAAACGGTAGGTACAGTGAGCATTTTTTTTTTTATTTGTGTCCTAAAAGTGACTCCCATATTCAAAATGTATTTATTTACGTAACACGTCCGTGTTTGGGTCACACAAATAATGCATGTGTGCACCAAAATTCAACGTAATCGCTCCATTAGATTCAGAGCACATTGGCTGTAACAGACGGCCTGACTGACAGACACACCAGTAACCGTATATGTTCCGTTTTTTCCTTTTGAGGTACGGAAACCTAAAAACCCGTAACGATCCATTTTATGAGATTTTAAAAACAACCCACCGCTGATATCGTAACTATTAAATAACCCACCGCTGATATCGTAACTATTAAATAACCCACCGCTGATATCGTAACTATTAAATAACCCACCGCTGATATCGTAACTATTAAATAACCCACCGCTGATATCGTAACTATTAAATAACCCACCGCTGATATCGTAACTATTAAATAACCCACCGCTGATATCGTAACTATTAAATAACTCACCGCTGATATCGTAACTATTAAATAACCCACCGCTGATATCGTAACTATTAAATAACCCGCCGCTGATATCGTAACTATTAAATAACCCACCGCTGATATCGTAACTATTAAATAACCCACCGCTGATATCGTAACTATTAAATAACCCACCGCTGATATCGTAACTATTAAATAACCCACCGCTGATATCGTAACTATTAAATAACCCACCGCTGATATCGTAACTATTAAATAACCTACCGCTGATATCGTAACCATTAAATAACCCACCGCTGATATCGTAACTATTAAATAACCCACCGCTGATATCGTAACTATTAAATAACTCACCGCTGATATCGTAACTATTAAATAACCCGCCGCTGATATCGTAACTATTAAATAACCCACCGCTGATATCGTAACTATTAAATAACCCACCGCTGATATCGTAACTATTAAATAACCCACCGCTGATATCGTAACTATTAAATAACCCACCGCTGATATCGTAACTATTAAATAACCCACCGCTGATATCGTAACTATTAAATAACCTACCGCTGATATCGTAACTATTAAATAACCCACCGCTGATATCGTAACTATTAAATAACCCACCGCTGATATCGTAACTATTAAATAACTCACCGCTGATATCGTAACTATTAAATAACCCACCGCTGATATCGTAACTATTAAATAACCCGCCGCTGATATCGTAACTATTAAATAACCCACCGCTGATATCGTAACTATTAAATAACCCACCGCTGATATCGTAACTATTAAATAACCCACCGCTGATATCGTAACTATTAAATAACCCACCGCTGATATCGTAACTATTAAATAACCCACCGCTGATATCGTAACTATTAAATAACCTACCGCTGATATCGTAACCATTAAATAACCCACCGCTGCTATCGTAACTATTAAATAACGTAATTAAAAAACTAAAACGACAATTTGAAAGGGAGCTACATGCTGATTCCGTCACAAACAATAAATTATTAGAAAATATTAAAACTTTAACTTACACAAATAGTTCTAAGAGTCAAAACACAGAACTACTAAACATGAGACCAAATTCAACTGAGTCTGTAAAGTTCATTAATGATAGATTATTTCACAAGAGCTAGCCCAAAAAAATCAACCTTCAGCACATAATTTAAACTCTTCGATCAGATACATTATCGACACAACTGAACTCATTTGTTCTTTTAGATACTGATTCCGAAGAAGTGAACAGGATCTTGATGCGCTCCTGGCTGCGACAATGTATCTACTAGATTTTTGAAACACATAAGCCAGGAAATTGTTCTTCATGTCATAATCCACTTGGTTAATCTTTGTATTACAAAGGTTATCTTCCCAGCGCCACTTAAGCAATCTATCATCATCCCTGTTCACTAGGGTGGGGACAGAGACGACGTCAACAATTACAGACCCATATCAATTTTACCAGCTATATAGAAAACTAAATGCACCCCGCGGTTTCACCCGCATAAGTCTCGATCGCGAGGGAATTATATCGGAATAAAAAGTTTTCAATGTTCTAATCCAGGTCATCGTCTACCCATTTACCCACGGAACCCTAAAAAACGCAATAAATACATCCGAAACTGCCTATCAAACGATACCCCACACTATGCGAGAAAAATAAATATCATCCCCACATTACGTGCCCGTGGAGGTACCTTAAAAAATGTTTTTTTTTTCAAGTTTTTATTTTAGCACTTTGTCGGCATTAATATGTATACCTATGCCAAATTACAGCTTTCTAGTACGAAGCGTCTCTGACCTATAGTGGGGTCAGACAGACAGACAGATAATCAGATGGACATGGCGAACTATAAGGGTTCCTTGTTTACTACGGAACCCTAACAATAACAATGCGAATTCAGCTGCGGGAGTGAGTTTGTTGCGCCACTTCTTCTTAGCAGATAAAGCACTAGGAAGTGGTGAAGGGCAGGCGTTTAAATGGGAATGTCTTATGTAATTCTGACGATCGAATATTCGGATATTTGGATCAGATCGGATATTCGGATGCATATTCACCTAAAGTTGAGATGTTAGCGAATGTGGAATGCGCTTTTGTATCGAAACAATCCCGCGGTTCCGGGATCAACAAGGTTTCTGACTATTGAATCAGATTAGTATTATAATCTACATATAACTTACTTTCAAATGTTGGCTTATATGGAATGCACTATAGTAAAAACAAACCCGCGATTACGGAATCGACAAATTTTGTGTTTTTCCTGACTATATAGTTCCTGACTAGTCCTGATTCTCAGCCTATTTTGAATAAATGGCTTTTGATTTAGAAAACATTAGTGGGGCTCCCTTGCATCCTGAAACAAATAAAAAATATTATGTCATCGCAACAGCCAAAAATAATTTTCAAATAATGTCTCTTTATAAAAAGGAACGTAGTTGGTATACTTAAAAAAAACCATACAATATAAAAAAGGCACAATTTAATTCACCCACCGCACCCCTATACGCAATTCCTGATACACTGAACGTAGACAGCGAATAAAGCGAAGATTTAACATGCTACGAATTACTTCACCCGTAAGCGGTTGAAGCGATGTATTGCTAAAAGCTAATTAGCAATGCTAATTCCATTCATATGTCGTAGAGCGGGAACTGAGCGGAATTATAGTGATGTGCTCGACTGCGGAATTACTTATAGTGATGTGCTTCCGGCTGGAGTTGACGGAGGAAATTAAATCGCTGCGGCTTTTATAGTAGGGAGTTAATGTGGATCTTTTATTTATTGATCCTTATTTACCTTGCAATAATATATTAGCTTATGCCCGCGGCTTCGACCGCGTGGATGTCGGCAAATATCCCACAGGAACGTACCTACTAGCGGAATTAAAAGTACCTTCTTTGTTAATCCAAATTATAAACTATCTGTGTGCCAAATTTCATCCGAATCTATTCAGCCGGTTTTGCGGCCACTCAGAACAGAGTACATCCAGACATACGAACAGAAATTCTAAAATCTATATTTTCAGCATGAGACTCGTTCCCACACCTCGTAGCAATTACTTTTTTATTAAATATTCAATGTCCAGTTTCGACTTCGCTACTGTTTTATAATACCTATGTATATAATAATAATAATAGAGCAGTGGTGGCCCAGTGGTAAAGGCCGCGATTTACGAGTTGTAGGTCGTGGGTTCGATCCCAGACAGGCGCTTTACTTTGTGTAAATAATTTCATAACCACTGCTCTCGAAACGGTGAAGGAAAACATCGTGAGGAAACCGGCATGTCCTAGAACCAAAAATTCGAAAACATGTGACATCTACCAACCCGCACTGGGCCCGCGTGGATTACGGCCCACTCCCTCTCAGAGAGAGGAGGTCTGTGTCCCAGCAGTGGGAACATTGTAGGCTGATTATGTATATTGTGATAATCCAATCTTAATCCAATGATAGAAATAAGTATGTGTGTACTGGTCTACGATGATTACGATATAAGTTGCCTCGTTGGTCTAGTGGTTGCAAGCGCTACTGCTAAGCATGAGCTCCTAGGTTCGATTCCCGGGTTGGGCAAAATGTCATTGGGTTTTCCTATCTAGAATTTCTCAGTAACAGCCCGGAATCTGGATTTGTGCCCGATAACATGGGACTTAAACATAACTGGCGAAATGTGGGTGTACTACAGGTACACCTCTGCCCAACCCTTCAGGGGAAACAAGGCGTGATGTTAGGTTATGTTATATAATTATCGTGACCGGTCAAGATAAGTATACCAACGTGGCGCTTTCCTGTTTCAAGGTAGCTAGCGGATTCTTTTTTTTTACGTTTTTTTGCAAATTGTAGGTCAGTGTCATGTTATACTTATGTTGAACAAAATATGACTCGTGACAGTAACTAATATGATGCTCATAGAATTAGAATCATCACTAAAACTATCGAAGTCACAATTTACCTCAAATAGGCATTAAATAAGGTAAAATCGAACTTAGAGAGCTGTAGAATCGTCGTTTCATTAGAATAAGTGCCAAATTCACTAATGGAACTGAACGCGATCAACATATATGAACTGCGTTCAAGAGGTCAGTGTGAATGTTCACAACAATGAATGATGACAGTGACGGCTCTTGAACGCGGTCTAAATTATGCTGATCGCGTTCAGTTTCATTGGTGAGATCTGCCCTAAGAGATCAGCTAATACTGGTTGCGTTACCACTGACGTGCGGCCGCTGTATCCCTACCCTTAACACCGACACACAGTAACGCTGTATTATAACCCTCGACTATTTTCCTCAAAACATTAAACTGAAAACATCGGTAAAATTAGAACGATGATAACATCTTACTAATTTTTTTATGTAATAAAATGCAAAAAAGGAATAAAAAGCAAAGGAAAGCTGAACCCTTTTGTATAATTCAAATTTAATTAATCTTATAATTTTAAAAGGAAAATGTGTATTTCGCTCAACTTTTTCCTTCTATTTTAATAAGTAGGAAATGAATCCCATCGGAAAATCTAATAAGTATTTTTGTAAGATTTTAATTTATTGGTTTTTCTTTATAATACGATACCGTCAAACGGGAATAAGCGAAGCCTCTTAGTTTTAAATGCCGAAGTTCGGCGCTTTGAATGGGAATATCCATTTCATGACTTTTTTTACCTTTGTAAGATTTCGTAGTCCCAGACTTATATTAAAAGGAACTGGAAGTTGATTCCTTCCTAGGGAATTATCTCTGCTTTAGTAATACGCCTCTTTAATATATTTCACACTTACTACTTTACTAGAAACTAAAGATATTTTAGCTAGACTGCGCGGGCGCCCACCGCACCTGAATACCTACTAGAACATACTGAAAACATGCATGTCATATGAAGTTATTTTTTATCACGTGGTAGGGTGTTTTCACGTAGAAAGCTGGCAACAGGCGCGGCGGCGCCGATATGCCAGCGCTTTTCGGCGCCGACAAGCGCTGGTTGTCAACGCTAGTCGGCGCAGGTAATTTTATAATTATACCAAATTAACGCGAATCCTTCGCCGGTAAGCGCCGACAAGTTCTTATCTGAGTTAGTAGGTGCCACTGGTGCACACTGGTTCACGATGATTTGGCAAAAAGTATGAAAACTACTGCGTCGTCCAGCGTTGACAACCAGCGCTTGTCAGCGACGATAAACACTGGCGTATCGGTGCCAGTTACCAGCTTTCTACGCGAATGCACCCGTAATTCGTATTTCACTCCTTTGCATGAGAGCCTATCAAATCATATCACTGAATATCATCGGCAAATCGTAATTGAAATCTGAGTAGGTATTCAACTTCGAGGAAGGTGTACCCACCCTAGTTGCTGTTTGTTCATGAACGACCTTTTGCATGTAAGACATCGAGCCATATTAAATACCTACTAGGAAGACAGAGGAGCATGTGTGCTGTCTTAATTACTTCTCAATCTCAAAACATACCAGCCCTCAGTCCCATCAAATAACACTCTCAAAAAATTAAACCAACTCATTTAATCCCTACAAATGCAATAAACTATTCGCACCTGTAACTAGCAACTAGTTATAGTTAACGAATAAAATATGAAATCGCTTCAGAAAGCGTCGAGCAGCGCAGTTAGCGCTATTTTAAAACTTTACAAATCGAAAATCATTGGCGAAGTTTTGCGACCAACTTCCCGGCACAGTTTATTATTTCATTTTGATTTTTATTTATTCGTTCGCGATTTTCTACGGCACCACGACGACTAGTGAATTTCAAATTCATTTGGTACAGTTAAAAATATTTCGAATTTTATTTTCTATGTGAAATAAGTTGCTGTTTTCAGTGGCTTATTTATAGTTTTGAAATTTTTAAGTTTAATGTGGATTGAATTTTGCGCTTCTCCATCTTCATTGACGTGTTATTTTCTTTTTCGTTGTAAGCTTATTTAATAAATACGTAGTATCCATACGAACTTAATGACATTTCAGGTTATACCTATAGAAATATTTTCATGTTTGCAACACCAAATCTCATAGGACATTTAGCCAAATCTAAACTTAACATTACCCGAACACAATATTCACAAATTCGAATTTCAAATAAGTCAGATCGAACCGTTACCCCTAATAAGAAAATGTACGTGTTTGCGGATATCACACATTGTATCGCAGTGAGCCAACAATGGCTGCCGTCGCTGTAACCGATACGCGAACAATGTGCCTCATAACTTGACTGGTATCGCCTCCTTTGTAATGTTCCTAAAGGTGTATTTGTTTATGTAATTTGTGATCTAACTCCAGATGTGTTATTAAGAAAATTTATTTTAAGAAATATTTTTTTCGTAGGTATTATTAGTGTTGTGCCGGTCGTCTCTGACCTGAGGCACTGGGTGCACTGGGGGCACCGGGCGACATCCTGATTGATAAGTACATCCGTTTAGTTAATTTCATCATCATCAATAAAACACATATTGGTGGACAGTCTTCCCACATTTTTCGCGACTATCTGACAATTTTTAGTCAGAAAACCCATCGAGATAACCAAACAGTCAAACAACAGAATTTATTTTGTTCCAACAAAAAGACAGTTTCACTATATTGCCGCTCGTTCCCGCGTGTTAGCTCCGCTGTAGAAATAATTGAGTCGCCACCCTTTTCTACGCCTATGCCAATCGGTACGGACACGTATGACATTGTATAAAAGGTCAACTCCGTTGTAATTATTGCCAACGCCATATTGAGGGTCGGGGCTTTTTCATTTCGGGCCGGGATCGGGCCGGGCACGCCCAGGACCATTCATATCGCAGATTAGATATCGCCAGTATATTGTGTGAATAACTCGTATATTTTTCAGTTTGACCCGTTCAGGCGATGAGAGGATGGCTGATAATCCTGTCTTTTTATGTTTTTTTAGAGGTTTATATTGATTTATGGGTCTTTCCGGGAGTAAATGAGCTGGGATTTTATCAAAATAGCTTGGTTTGATAGATCTTTTTTATGAAAAAATATGCCATGAAGTAAGTTAAATTATTATGATGTAAACAGATCGACTATAAGAATTTAGCCTTTCCTGATTCTACCAGCCAATTGCTACTAGATGAAGAAAATCATGACTAGGTTATAGTTAAACTGTTTGCACGCGTTTTAAGCGCTAATTATCGCTTAGGCATTATATTTTTTTACATAACAAAATTAAAACACGGCAAGCAACATAAATAAAAGTCAACCTCACACGAAACATATCAGTTAAAGCTAAGTACAAACAGTATAAAACGTCGGAATCAAGTCTCGGTAGGGATGCGCTTGATTTATGCGCGCGGTACAGGCGGCAACACATGTGCCTCGCAAGGTAGGATTACACGCTGTGTGCCTCACTTGGAAGGTAGCCGTGCTGCACACTGTGTGCGAGACTGTCCATGGGACAAAGACATTTTAATATACTTAAGCAAAGCGAACAACATCAAAATCTTCCTGGGGCTGCAGTCTCGACGTAGATAGTGATCGCTTTACGACCGAATTCGGTCACAAAGTCCTAATGGTGGACCATTAGACAGACAGTCAAAATTGCTTGACATGCACGAAAAAATCACAATCTTGTCAAGCTTTTTGAGGGTGGGAAATCATCAAATAACTTCTCCCGCTCTGGGCGGAGCGGGAGGGTGTGTCAGACTCTTACTGACTAAAACCCACCCGTATTCCTTCCTGTTGCCTGTGTTGCCAGGGGCCTCGGTGACCCATAAGTACCTTCCCGCGACCCCGGCAGGCATCAGCCCTAGTGGACCCCTACTTTTGTGCTGACGACATCTCTTTGAGGCGCGCGTGGAATACGACGCGCCGTCGACCCGGGCCTGGTCCTTACCGGACGGTGAGCTACCCATTGCTCACCGTCCGCAAGCCCGCGCCTACGGTGGCTGGAAATCCGCCCGAGATTCCCGACGCCCAGGGCGTCTCCTGCGGCGGCTAGGGGCGAGAGGGCGCGAAACTTGCCTTTCCCTCAACCGTCCCGCCTCCTCCTTCGCGAGCATTACTGCTTCGCAGAAGGAGGTGACGGCTGCCCATGCCCTCTCGCTCCGTACCATGGCCTGAACCAGGGTCGGACGCGAGAGGTCTCTGCCGCCGATCGCCTCCACGAGGACACGGCGGTGCTCTGCCCAAGCCGGGCAGACCTCCACCGTATGCTCCACCGTGTCCTCCGGGCGATCCACACAGTGGTGACACCCGGACGTTTCCTCCCGCCTTATCCGACACAGGAACCTCCCGAAGCTGCCGTGTCCGGTGAGGACCTGCGTCAGGCGAAAGGTGAGGACGCCGTGGCGCCTCTCCAGCCACTCCTCAAAGAGGGGACTTATCGCCGCAATCGTGGCGTGCCCAGCACTGGGTTGCGACAACCGTAATTTTGACCGTCTAGGGACCCCATAAGGACTTTGCGACCAAATTCAGTCGTAAAGCGATCGCTAAAAAGTAACAAAAATATTCGCTTGCCGTAACGATGCTTACGACGAATGCAAGTCTCTACACCCGAGATACCGAGCAAATTCGGACATTATCTTGACATTACGATGTCGGTACTCTAACGAAAAATGTATTCATAGTTCGGCTCTTTCAAAGACTAAGTTACTTTGAATAATTAAAAATCAAAGAACGATTTAAAACCCTTAACAAATCCTAATTTTAAATAATTCCACTGTCAACAACACAACTAATTACAATATTCCACTAATGGCAACCTACCCCGACATTTTGGCAATATTAATTTTAGCATACATTAACAGATTATTACAAGCAAAATATGTGAAAACATAGCTGTGAGGAACAAAGGTCGCTAATCACCTCGCATTGTTTTGTTCAGCAAATAGGCGGCAGTCGTGGATTATCCGTGACTTGGAGTTACTGCTGACTCATATTACACCGAGCCGAACATAGTTGGGAGGAGGCAGTGGACTTTCTCCTAAGTCTGGATATTCATCAAAGTTATCAACCTGTAGGACCACTGCCAATTAGAATAGAAAAAAAAACTATTTCCTTATCCATCACGTTTGTCAAACGAACTTCTGATGACCCAATGCCGTTTTCAATTATTATTACCTATAAGATTGCGTGCTAGACGTTCCAGCTCCTTAAACTCATAAATTGAAGGTAAGTCGAGCTTTTACGTATACGCGGAGTAATTTCTCTTAAAACTAGTTACTAAAATTATATCGCTTTCGTTAGGCTGCACTCGATATAAATCTGTTTCATATATATGTAGACAGCGGGCCGGCTGTACCCTAACAGACAGACATTTGTCATAACATGAGCATAAACTAATCCAAATATAAAAAAAAAAACCTAATTTGCTATAATTTTCCAACATGATGACGACGAGTGATGAATGATAGAACGATGATGAATGATATTTATAATTCTGTGAATTGGTTCAAAAAACACTTTGACACGTCAAAAATAAATTATGTTATAAAACTAGATGATTCCGGCTCGTTCCTTGCCCGTGTATTCGTCGACTTACGCTCGCTACGGTGCACCACAATGTCTCATCATGGCCACCCTACTTCGTCCGTGGCGGAAACTGTAAAATGTAACGTGACGCAAATTACTTTGTCTATTTTATAATTTAACATCGGCCGGGCCTTTGTTAGCGATTGAGATAACTCATCGCAACCTCCTGGACCAGCGGAGCTTGAACTAATTAGTGCCTTAGGAGACTATTTGCATTTTTAAGTGCTCTTGGGAGTGAGGAGAAAAATGGGTGCTTCGTGTCTTGTTTGTGTGTGTGATCGGGACTCGGGAGAGGTTTTAGGGACATGACAGATGAGCTAATAAGCTGATTGTCTCTTTATCATACATAACGATTGGTGCCTGTTGGGATGTCTTTGATCAGCAGTATGCAATAGTTGATTGTAAAACCGTAACACACACTTTGACTGCCAAAAAATTTTACTGTTCTTCAATGCTGAATACCTATTGCATCTGACTCATCTAAAGTTCCTTCCGAACCACAATAATTAACAAGCAGTTTCTGATTCTTTAATACGAGGAAATGATGATCAGACAAAAGTGCACTTGCCTTTGAATACAAGATAATCAAACATTCTCAATTCTAACCATTTCACAAGGAAGCCAGCGAACCGAATCTTGACATACTTCCAAACGTAGAATCGCAGACAACCTCTCGAAACTATACTTACAAGAATCTTCAAGTCGCGCCGAATAATTCACATTCAGCTGCCGTAAATATCAGTGAAGACGTTTCAATATCGTGGCGCGCATATTTTGTCATTCCATTGCCGCGCATACATAGTGCGCGAGCGTGGGCGACGTGGCCAGCCAACAATGTATGCTGTACTATGGGAACTACGTGGTATGTGCTTGTGAGGTATGTGACGTACGGCGCAGGTTACTGCTTCTGAACTTTATCGTTGTAGTGTACCTGGATATGTGTTGTGTGCGACGGGCACACACGAGTAGCCAGGTAGCTGACACTGATGACGACTGGCAGTCACCACGAATGTCGGGACGTTGAAGGTGCAGCGTACCCTGGCCTAGGACTTGGATGTGTTGAATGTTTGACAAAAAACGAATCATGAATGATAAATGATTATTTTAAAATAACATTATAAAGACTAATAATTTGACCAACATCTCATTTCACAAACATTACTTTATAAGTAATCATTTGACAAAATACATATTTCGCAAATGTTTTACTTTGTAAATCTTTCAAATGTTAAAATATAATTCCAAAAATATTCATGTGACCAACTACTTACTTCGTTTGTCAATTGTCAATCACGGTAGATAAATAAAATTTTTACTAAAATATTTTGATCATATTTTGAAAACATAAAATGACATGATTGCAATTTTCATTTGGACAGATAATTTATAGGCGAGTACTAATTTTATACAAATACAGACCTTGATTAATAGTCAATTTAAAAAATTCACGCTGTCCTAACCAAGTAAAATACGTAGGTAGAATTCGGTTCTGGCGTTGTGGTCGCAGTTCTAAACTAACCTAAACCTAGCCATTTCTGTTCAATCGCCCTACCCTACTGATGACTGATGATTTCGTACTGAAAGTAAATTAAGTAAGTAATTATCAAACAATGCATTTTGTCAAACGTTATTTATGCTTTACGTTGTTTTACCAATTAACATGACTATAAAAAGATTAGTTTGTCGAATAAAGAAAGAACAAAAGAAAAATTGTTTATTCTGCACAAACAAAGCGCAAATTACAAAAATGTACATACCATACACACATATACAAAGTAGCTAAAAGCCTCGTAATCAACCCATATAAGTTTGACAATCCTGTCGATTACGTAATATTTACTCTGTGTTGCGACACTGGCAGATGATAACCAATGACAACATAACATACAATCCTAGCAAAAACAGAATGACGATTGCAGAGTGGGGAAATAATTACTTTTATAACAAATAAACAACTATAACTAGAACAATTAAACAGTGCGTGGCATCTGTTCAAGAAAAGGTCGTTGCTCAGCGAAATGCTGTGACTTCGGACAAGCCTATCGTCAACAGCGCTGATTTTCAGCAAATGATGTTTTGATGTAATAAAATGTTGTCTTTCAATTATTTGTCAAATGAGTTATTTACAGAAATAATAGTTTGTACTGTGATAACTATATCAAGTATTAAATTTACCTAACGGTATTTTAAAAAACAAAAATGTTTGATTATTTTTTTGTGATGATGACAAATGACAGGACATCGATGTGCGACTCCTGTCAGTAAATTGTGATAACAGTTCTGCTACAGATACCACAATCATGCTTAGTGTAATCATCTTTATATCCTCTTCTTATTTAACAGTTTTCCTGTAATCACATTTCTTCTACATCCCATAAAGCAACCGTAGGACATATTGTCAAAACCGCAATACACGCTACAGAAACCAATCACTTAGCAACTATTGAGCTGAACATTCAATATAATGTACCTAAGAGTATTGATATTTTTTTAATATATCAATGGCCTTAATGAACCAGCTCCTTCTAAATATCTGATCCGAATTTAAATTTCTGGTAAACCACTGTTTGTAAAACCAAGAGCACATTCATTTCCCTCAAAACTCAAATAAAACGGAACGCAAATTCAAAATGTATTCCATCGCAGAGTTCATTTTAATAAAACCATCACAAAATAATTATCGCCGCAGCCAAATTCGTGTTAATGAGATAAAGACGCGTAATGATTGACGCGATTCGGTTCAATATTTAACTATTAATGAAGCCACGTTTGAACGCTGGTTAAATCGCCGTTGATCAATCAGCGCGTATTGTCCGCGCTGAAGGGCGAATGGGCGCGGTAATCACGAGCATTGCATACGTTTGATTTTGTTGATGTAGGCTTTGTTATGTGGCGTTGTTTCAGTGATCGATTTTGATTTACATTAACCTGCAAGTTTTAATATATATTTTATTATTCTATTCTAAAACTTAGGTGAAGTGAGCTTAAAGTGAGATGTCATTCCGCGTGATGCTAGGGATTCACAGCTAAGTTTGCACGATGAGATTTTAACGGAATACATCGGAGGGTGGCGATTTAGTCAATTCATTATACAATACCTCCCTCTCACAGAGAGGAGGCCTGTGTCCCAGCAGTGGGAACAATATAGGCTGATTATGTATGTTATGTATTATACAATACAGGTCATTATGGGGTGATTCTACCCGTCATACTAAACAATTTTCGCTGTGATACTCGTAACTGATTCGCGAACAACAATCAAAGGGAACAGTAGACAGAGCAGAAGAGTGGACAGACTATCCCGATGCATGTACAAGTTACCACAAAATATCACATTTCCGCATTAGATTGTGAACTTAATCAACAACGTTTTAAGGTTTAAAAACAAGTCGAGAAAATTGACAGTTTCGTATTACCTGATTTGCTGGCGACTGTACCTATTAAAAGTTTTTTTTACGATTCGATACGACGAAAAGTTGTTCAGTAGAACCAGGTAGAAACTCTCCTTCATGAATACAGGTGAGTAAGTCTCCCTGTATATAAATTATACTTTTTGGCGTCTATTTATTATAATGAAAAAATATTAAAGAGGAGAAAATGACATTTAAAGGGTACCTGTCTACTTGCCACAAAATATTCAGAGCATTACAGTTCAAGGGCCAATAAACAGAATTGTAAATGAAAACCTTGTCCGTCTAGACAGCCTATTTTTGCAAGTGCCTAAGATAAATAAAATTTAATGATTGCTCATACATAATGTAAGCTATACATGTTTTTTATATCATATAGTGAATGAAAAGATACAACAATAGCAATTCAAACTACTAGAAGCCCCCGCAGACCTACATCGGCTTTGAACAAAAATAATTTTAATATCTATATCTAGTATACATTTATAATAAAACAGTAACGAAGTAAAACCGTACATTGAATGTTTTTGAAAAAGAGTAATTACTACGAGGTGTAACGAGTCCGAAAATATCGTTTTGAGAATTTTTGACCGTTTGTCGGTTGTCTGTCTGTGTACGGTCAGCAACCGCACATTGTATTTTGGCCTAGTTAACATACTGCACATTTTGTTCATTTATAAAATGTAGTATCGTCACGTACGCAAGTACGTCAGTCTTCGGTTTAATATCGAGCTATGGCGCGCAACATATAACATTTTTACATTCTTAACATTTTTTTAACATTTTATATCATTTTCTTTTTACATTAATATAGTGAAATTTCGTATTAAATACCTTTTTGAACATTAACATTTATTTTATTAACATTCAACATTAAGTGTAAAGGCTCATGTCCTTACAGTCTGGACATATGTTCCGCATTGGCACCAAACCGGCTGAACAGGTTTCAATGAAATTTAGCACACAGGTAGTTTATAATCTGGATTAACACATGGGTTACTTTAAATCCCAGTAGTACATTCCCGTGGGATATTTTCCGACAACCACGCGGGCAAAGCCGAGAACTAAATCTGGTTACTAATAAACACTCACAAATACAAATCTCTTTGTACCAATACAACAGATACACATAATCAGCCTATAATGTTCCCACTACTGGGACACAGACCTCCTCTCTGTGAGAGGGGATGGGCCGTAATCTACCACCCGGCCCAGTGCGGGTTGGTAGATGTCACGTGTTTTCGAATTTTTGGTTCTAGGACAAGCCGGTTTCCTCACGATGTTTTCCTTCACCGTTTTGAGAGCAGTGGTGATGAAATAATTTACTCTAAGTAAAGCGCCTGGCTGGGTTCGAACCTACAACTCATAAGTCGCAGCCGTTACCACTGGGCCACCACTGCTCTACGACAGATACACACATCGTAATTCCGAACAAACCGTCACGACTTAAATTATCATTTTATAATAATCCTCTACAAGTTAAAGGAAAATTTATTTAATTCTCGTTCAGTCGGACGAACGCTAATAAATTACGCAAAAGATTAATCTAATGCACTGACTCCGCCATGATTTATTATGAGGGCAACAGGTGGGCTAATAAGGGGTAATATTGGAAAAATATAACCGTTTAATTTGAAATGTATTGTTGTAAACATGCCTGCTTCTGACGCGTTCAGTGTAACTACATAGAGTTTTTACGAGGTTTTTAAGTGTGTGTAGGTGGGTCAATTTTGCCATGTTATTTCAGTTCCATAAAAAGTGCTACAACATAAAGAAAGCCGTGGATTTTTTTATTTAAAAGTAATCATTTAGCATTTGTTTCTATTTTGTGCTTTGGCTCCATGGACATACCTACCTACTTATATTATACACAGACTTTACAAAACCAAAAATTCAATTAAATCTCTGAGCATTTATTTCAATTACAGGCACATTTGAATTGTCATGTCAGTCAGAAAGATGACGATAGTTACCCATTCCAAAGCGTTATATATTACATTAAAATAAATACTAATTAGTGCTATTGTTGCAATAATTCACACAAAAAAAGCCACTTAAACAAACGTATATTAACAAAACATATATTCCCCAAACTCAGTATTTACCTGCATATTCCAGTGCCAACATCTACAAACTGTGCCAGCTTCTACATCGATCAGCGAACTAGAACACTCCCCAGGTATGCTGCGCTCAATATTGTGTCAAACCAAGCTCTGAATCCACACTACCGTGTCGTGTTATGCATTTAATAAAGCCGTAATACCTATGCTAATACTTGTCACTTGGGCCACTGAGAAGGTGGCGCAGAATGTTCACTTTGACGACATTTTGAAACTTTAAACGATTATGTCTAAGAGAGTAGTTACTTGTAATCTTGAAATATTTTAACACTGTGTTGTCGCTATGGGAGGCTTATAATCGGACGCTTTTAATAGACTGTAGTTTTAAAGGCTTAAATGTATCCAAATTATTTTATGTTTGTACTTATTTGTCTTAGCTGACCGTTCTGGGTTACAAATAGTGTAGGCTTTTTGTGGGTCATCATCATTATCTACAATCCGACTTCAGCCACCGCTGGGCATAGGACGCAGCAGTGGCTGAAGGCCTTTATTTGTTTGTAGCAATCTCCACGCTCTTGTACACACTCGAATAAGCTGACCTCTCGTTCTGCGGAAATCCTATGCAATGCGACATCCGCTTATACTGGAAATGTATAGCTTGATATGTAGCCGTGCGTACAAGTTTTATCTGTGAAAGCAACATGTCGTCTGTCAATCTCGCCGCCGGAAAACAATAAATAATTCCTACATCCAGTTCCGGGACGCCACTAAATAACAGTCTTTATTTACCCGTCACTGCACCCTGCAGGAACGATACACAGTAACCCATAATCCATTAACTGCTAATTAGTAATTATGTCACATTTCGGAACCTTCTACTCCTAAATATGTCCCCACACTTCCCACAGCTATCATACTGCGTTCCCCACACATCGCCTCCACCCGCGAGCTCGCAATATCCCAACGTGCCTATTTGTGTTCACGTGCTTCCTATCACCAACACAACTTTGATTAGCTATAGTTTCACCAACAGCAGGCTTAGCATGACGCTTTGTATTTCCTCGAAGAATAGACACGGCTATTTCTATACAAAGTGACATTTCGTTTCTCCTTTTTTGACATCCCACCGTAGAAATCCTTCTACATAAAAAAGGACCTAGACAAAGATCGTTAGAAACGAAAGGCAAAATGACAGATTGTAGAAGGATTTCTACGGTGAGATGTCAAAAATGGAGAAACGAAATGTCACTTTGTATAGAAAGAGCCGTGTCTATTCTTCGAAGAAATACAAAGCGTCATGCTAAGCCTGCTGTGCTACGACCCTACATTCTTATATATGTATATTGGGTTTCAACTAGCGTCATAGCAGTAGATGTATTTCCTGTTCATCTCTCCAAATATAGGTTTGCATGCCTATTAATTAAAGTAGATTGTACAGGGGTCGCCCATTTTATAGTAATAACTTATTTTAACAACATACACATAAACAAAACAAAGATACGCGCGCACATAATTCAGAGTAGGTATTATATTGTATTGTATTGTATTCTAATCTATGCAAATAAATTGTTACTTTAATTTGCTGATACAAAGGAATTCAACTCACAACTTATTATTTAGCAACGACATTATTGTTACCGGAGCTACCGACATAGCTTGCAGAATAAGCGAACTGAAGTGGCAGTGGGCTGACCATGTTTGACGAAGGAGCGATGGGTGATGCAGCAGGCCAGTCCTGTAGTGGAGACCGCGTATCGGCAAGCGTAGTGTGGGAGGCCCCCAACTAGATGGGTCGACGACTTTAAGAAGGTAGGTGAGTCAAACTGGATGTGGGAGGTGGAGGGCAGGGTTTTGTGGCGCAGCCTGGGAGAGGCCTGTGTCCAGCAGTAGACTGCAATAGGTTGAGTTGATAGTTGTAACCAGCACGAAAGGGAAACGGCCGGTTTCCCTTTAAGCCATCGGCCTTGTTTATAGGACTTTAAGATCAGTTGAGAGGACTCACTGTCAAGTCAACGCCCTTATCTTCATTAAATCCAAGTTCAAAAACAGCACTTATTACAAACCACAATAAAACCATCCACACTCCGCTGATTATTATTTTTCAACACAAACCAACAAAGAGTGAGCGTCAAACATTCCCATAAAACTCAGCCCGCAGCCTAAACACGAAACTTTAACACGATTTTCTAAACAAGAAACACCAACTTTCTGTTATTACTCTTCTTTATTTTATTATCAAAAATGTTTACGAGTCATTATACGAACTCCCGTCGTTTCGGGCCTTGATAAAGATAAATTTGCTCAGCAATTGCTCCATGATTAATGATCATGAACAACAGGTGAGGCTTTTTATATTCCAGTCGCTAATCCTGTCTAGTTACCCACCTACCTGTCCGTATTGTTTTAAAATTCGCTCGGAACGCGCCGTCACTCAGGGTGACGCGTCTGTATGACATTTTTTTTAATCTTTTCTGAAGTGATGTTGATTAAAAAATCGTGTATTGTTACTGTTTTTCGTTGTGTCAGGCGCCTGGCTGGACTGGTTTCCAGGAAATTTGTGCTGTTGTGGCTTGTGAGGGATTTTGTTACGTTAGTGCTGGAGACGATGCGTACGTCATAGGTGGATGAAAGCTTTTTAAATGACTGATGATTGAGGGGTGCGTGTTGGCGATCTAAAAGCTGTCGTTTTGAGCAAAACTTTCTTTATTTATTTATAAAAATATTTATTGCCTCGTCATTGTTTTGTCGCCCGTACCTTCGATTTACTTTGAAAAGAAAGAAAATTGGTTTAATGTCATTGAAACGCGTGCAAATAAAAAAAAAGTGCTCGAATAAATGACAGGTACTTACAGTCCGGCCTTCATAAAATGCGTTCCTGAAACGTGTCATTTGGACAATCTCTAGTAACTATAAGGACCAAATTCGCAAAACACAACAACACAAATCTATAATTACGAGCACAGAACAGAAATAGTTGGCAGCTGCACATCGTGACTGTGACAAGAGGCTTCTAGTCAGCATGGCGCAAATTTTCAGTGGTCACCCGAAAATGACGTAAGGAAATAAGACAAACGGAGGGAGTTTTAGATAGATGCAGTCCACTTCAATACATTTGATAACGCCGCAGCAGTTCCCAATAATAATAATAATTTTATTCATAAGTTCACATAGAAATTACTAGAAGTTACATCAATACAAAGTTACATATTAATATTAGTAAGAAAATGTTAAACTATGTCTAAAATAAACCTAGTGTATAACTTATATAGATTGTTTAAGGGTCTAATTGAATACAATAGCGACCTACCTGATGTAGGTTTATTCAAACCTGTGTTTCAGGCCATCGCTTAACAACGCTGAGTGCTTTAGTGGACAATATGTTACTGTACCTATGTAGCTCTATAGCTAGCATTGATACATATTAATTATATTTTAAAATAAATATTGATTTAACATTAATAAGCTTATTGCATTACATCTAGCAATTTTTCAGTGTCTGAGTAATTAAATGTCGATGAATATTCACACAACATTTCACTACATTTTTTACGACTTACACTATATATACTTAGAGACTTATTGATTTTATTATATAAGAACGGACCTAAAAATACATAAAATTTATTTATAAAAGTATGTCTAGTTTGAGGCTTTATGCAAACCAAGTATTTTCTTCTCTTATCTATAGATATTGGGATATAAGGAAGTTTGCTATGCTGGAGTAGTACTATATTCAATATAAATAGTTGACGCACGGTTAACACCTTACATGCCGTGTAAAGCTCGTGTGTGGGAAATCCAAATGGGCGAAGGGCTACCTTAAGGATAGCTCTCTGCGCACGTTCTAATAGGATTGTTGGCAGTAGGATTGATTTTTGAAGTTATACAATAAGTGAGAATGGATTGGCACAAAGCTAAATATACCTGTTTAATTAATTTGTAGTCTGATATGTATCGTAAATTCTTAAAAATGTACATTGATTTACGCATTTGTGTGCATAATAAATCGATGTGTTTACGGAAATTCAGATTTGTGTCAATCGTTACACCTAGATATTTCATATGATCGGTTTTTGCTAAGGTGGGACAACTACATGCATTGTCAGCATACGTGTTGCACGTATGGGCATGAATGTTTATGTTAGTAGTTGGCAGGTTAGTATTTCTAATAGTAAATAAAATGTGTTTGTAGGTAATAGCCCCCTTTATGTCAAGCCAACCATAATATTTTTAACTTTCTAGTCAAAATCCTTATTAAAACCATAACACTTCACCCACGATAGTGCACAGCCAGGAATAGAATGTTAACGCGGGTGTGTCATGTGCCAATGAATAAACGATTCGGGTCGGTTTATGCGATCCCCCGTGTTATGGCCCCCATGGCTCTCGCTCGCTTTACAAACATGCACGTTATTTTGTTGTTAGGGGTTCTAGAGCAGAATTATGGGGTATTAAGGGGGCTTTATTGAAATTACTTAGCCTAATGCTATGGGAGATAGGAAAAATTGAATGGCACTGTTTTAATCATGGGTTTGTGATAAGAGCCTTTTGATAGTGCCTTCTGCTATAGTAGTTCTGCTATAGTCATAGCAGAACTACTCAGACTGATCTAGCGATTGATAGGCTCTGCTATTTTAATGGGTGCCTTTACTAATTTTGTCTAGGCTCTCTGGCCTAGACAAAATTACTCGAATTATTTAATCGAGGATAACGATGATGGAAAAGTCAAAAATGTATGAGACTGACATCAGCGAAAACCGTTCACCTTCCGTCAAACAAAAACCGTTCACCTTCCGTCAAACAAAAAATCAACGAAACGCTTTGAAAGCGATTGCCTCCTGTCTGGGCCCTCGGGTAGCTAAGGCAGTTTAATTAAAGATTAGGATTTAACAGCCGCTTCAACAGATCCACCATTGGCGAAACGGTTGGTGATCCTAAAAAAACGAGCGGGCCTTACGTAGTACTCGCATAAGATGTGTTACATCTGGCACCTCACAATCTATTTAAAGTACTTACTAATTCCATGAGTACACTAATTCCATGCTATTCAAAAGTACTTACTTATTCCATGCTCAAGCTGTCACTTCAGGTTACACACTTCCGTCCCTTTACACGAAATCACTCTCACAGAGAGCGAGAGGGAAGATGTTACATATCAATAACTACACAGGTACATAACACACAATCAAACACCTTCTCCATTGAGTTGGCAGAAACTACAGAACACGATCGTGTCACGATCCATACATCTCATTTTTCTTTAGTGAAGTCACTGTTACCCATTCTTTAGTGAAGTGACAGTTACCCATTATTTAATGAAGTCATTGTTAACCACTCTTTAGTGAAGTCACTGTTACCCATTCTTTAGTGAAGTCACTGTTACCCATTCTTTAGTGAAGTCACTGTTACCTATTCTTTAGTGAAGCCACTGTTACCCATTATTTAGTGAAGTCACTGTTACCCATTCTTTAGACATTCTTTCCAGTAGTCATAAGTTTCTATCTCATTTTGATCTAAACAATAGTATTTTGCACAAAGTGAACGTCTAGAGGACGTAGAGTCTCGCTGAAATAGGTTATGTAAATGCAAAGAATATAAGTTCATATCAACATCGGCGATGCAAGCCGCCAGGTTGCGATGGAAACATACTGATGCATATTGTGGAGACAAACGCAGGGGCACTTGCCATAGTGAAAGCCATTTACTGTATGTACGACTGATTTTTTTAATAGGCTGCGACACCTACATATAAACGTAGTCATTTGCGTATTTGCGTGCGCTACAGTTAACGGCGGTTTTTCATAATTATGAAATTAAAGTCGTTTTCCGGTTATTATTTTTGTTCAATTTTATGGAGCTCGTGTAAGTACTATGCCGATAATGCTATGCTCGTAGTTCTAGCCTGACACAATAACTAAAAAATAATTTAAAAAATATATATATATAATTTAAAAAAATAGTCTTGTTATGATCCATTGCTTTAGAATGAGATGAGTCAGTCCCTCTAAAACGGGCAGTGGCCAACCAAAACCCTAAAACAAACATATCACTAACAAAATCCCCAATTAAATTCTACTCTACCTGGGAATCAAACCCAAGTTTATTAGTCTGGCGGTAACGAGACGACCTCTATAAAACACGCGTTAAAACATAATTTATATGAAGCTAGTGCGAAGGGCGAACCTCGCTGTTCCTACATATTTGAATAAACCAAGCTCTTTAATTATACATAGATACATTTATGTAATACCTTCGTGTGCGCAAATTAATGACAAATGTTCTTGTCCTGAATTGTTGTAACTTTTTCTGTACACGAAAAACTAGGATTGGGTTATAGATGGTTATTAATGTTAGAAAACTTAATTTTATTTTTACTCGACTTCATAAAAAGGAGGAGGTTCTCAAGTCGGTTGTATTTTTTTTTATTTGTTACCTCAGAACTCCGTCGTTTCCAAACCAATTTGGATTTTTTTATGATATTATCGCTTGCTTGTGTCAACGTTTTGGGTATTTAAATAATTAACTCTAGCCTCAAGTCAGAAAACCTAAACAGGCTATCGTAAAAACCGGACAAGTGCGAGTTAAACTCGCGTGTTGAAGGTTCCGCACAATTAATATGTTATCTACCATGTTTTTTATCCCAAGATAATTTATGCCAATAACAAACTTAGCATTGTTGTTGACAACCATGTTCTCCCATACATACCAACTGCAAATGTAAGTTTGTTCGCACAATATTGAGAGCTTTAACACATTATTTTAATACCATATACTTCTTATAGGTTTTCCTGTGCTCTAAAAGTAAAGAACTATTTTCAGTATTTTTTTATTTTAGGCTCATTAATTTCGGAAATAATGAGGGGAATTGACAATTTTCATATATTTTCTTAAACTTCACAAATATATTTATTTACATAACCAAATTACAAGATATTCTTAAATAACTTTAAAACGATTTATTTTTAAATTATGAAGACAATTATTTGAGACGTTCACAACACACATATATCACACGGTACAGTTCGCAAAACTTTTTTCTATTTGCCCCTAAAAGTGACCCTCATATTCAAATTTCGTGTCTGTCTGGCCGATCGTCTATGGGTTCCGTTTTTAGGGTTCCGAAGTAAACAAGGAACCCTTAAGTTTCACCATGTCCGTCTGTCTGTCAGTGCCCGGCTTAGCTCAGAGACAATGGCGCCTACACATAGAAAAATTGTCAGGAAGGATAAGTTCGGCCGCCTATGCTGTTAAAAAATTCGACAGATAACCGATGTAGATACGGCCAGAATTGTTTATTTTAATTATTTTCATAGTCTTATGTCATATGGAATTCTTTTTTGGGGAACCTGTGCGGACATTAATATCGTCTTTGTTTTACAAAAAAGGACTGTTCGAACCATTTACAGCCTAGGTCCAAGAGATTCCCTTCGAGAAAAGTTCAAAGAAATAGATATTCTGACTGTAGCCTCTCAATATATATTTGATAATCTTATGTATGTACACAAAAATATATCAAATTTTAAGAAATAGTCCGATATACAGACAGTTTAAATACCAGGAATAAACATAATCTTGCTGTACTTCACACTCGCCTCCACAGAGTAGGCAACTCGTTTATGGGTCAATGTATACGCTTTTACAACAAACTTCCTATTGATATTCGAAATTTACCCATTAAACGATTTAAAAGCTGTATAAAAAAACAAAATTTGTAAAAAAGGGAACTATAAAATTTCTGATTATTTAGAAGACAAAAAAGCTTGGGATTGAGCTGCTCGCTCTGTTAAGCCTTGTGGTAAAACCGTAAAACTTGACATTTTAATTATTATGCAAAATCATCATTTTATACAATTATATATACATATTGACATTGATGAACATTATAAACAAAATTACGTGAATATTTATGTACCTTGAAAAGTATTATATTACTTTAATTATTGTGAATGTGAGGATCATTTTGATTTATTTCTTTTTGTTTTTTTTTCTCTCAGTTTAATGATAGTCTGGCATTTTGAGTACTTTATGCGGCCTACCCAAATGTCCTTTCCTTGGTATTGTTCGTCGAGTCGTTGAGCTCCTTAAGTTCTGAGTTGAGCTACTCGATTACTGACAAACGCTTGCACTGACTGGACAGGTCCACTCAAATTTGTGCGGTTGTTTCCTCAAAAGACCGTTTCAGACATAGATCTACATGGTCCTCACATGATCTGACCAAGATTACGTGTGGACTTTAAAAGAGACTTTGACCCTTGAGTTTGTTTCGCCATTTCTTCTCAGGGGTAGTCAGATAGGAAATGTCGACTCCATCTAGCTTATTTTTTCATTTTTTTTTTAATATGACGTTTAAAAGTGATTCTGATATCCTATTTACAGAATAAAGAATTTCATTTTATTTCACTCTTAGTACTAGAAAGCTGTTGTATTTGGCCTGAGTACTACTACCGGGGTATCGAGTAATAGTCGACCAACTTACATTTGCAGTTGGAGAATTGACCGAGACGTATATCGATGTATGGCAGAAATCGTGTTTCAACTACAATGTTAAGTTTGTTTTGGGATAAATATTCATCCCAACTATGGAACCCTTCATTGTGCGTGGTCCGACACGCACTTAGCCGGTTTTTCCATTTGCGGTACGGAACCCTAAAACACATTGTAAGGAAATCTCATGACACTTTTTCAATCGGAACTGGTCTTCCGATTTAGAGAATTTAGGCGACGACAAAAAAGAGAAAGGAAAACGACTGATATTTTAGGACTGCAAGAGTTGTCATCCAGTACCTACCTACATATGCCTGTTCTAAAAGTATCTGACAAAACAACGGGATGGTTAACAAATAGATAAGAAAACGTACCTACCATAATCAGCCTATAATGTTCCCACTGCTGGGAGACAGGCCTCATCTCTGCGAGAGGGAGCGGGCTATAATCCACCACGCGGACCCAGTGCGGGTCATCACATGTCACATGTCTTCCAATTTTTGGTTCTAGGACATGCAGGTTTCCTCACGATGTTTTTCATCACCGTTTTGAGAGCAGTGGTGATGAAATAATTTACACAAAGTATAGCGCCTATCTGGGTTCAAACCTACGACCTACAACTTGTAAGTCGCAGCCGTTACCACTGGACTATCACTGGTCTGCAGAAAACGTGCCTATGGATGCCAATTTGTAGTGCCGCTTACAAATTGAGTGCTTAGATTTGTTTATTTAAATACATACAATAATTGCTGGAAAAAGTAGTGAGATTTAAAGTAGAAACCTTCTAAATACAGATGAATGTGTCACTAATTCCCTTTAGTGTGTGATTTAGCCAATAATCAGTATGGTGTCCGTTCCGGTGTTTCGACTGAAGATGCAGTACTTGATTTGACACAGTATTTCAATAAATTTAAATTAAAAGCTAAGGTGATGGAATGGCTTCTACATCAGGACTATGCACAAACTGAATCACTACTCAAATGCATTGCCTAATTGTGTATTATTTTTCACTTTTATTTATTCACATATTACATCTCACACTCACTACTCTCATACAAAAACTCACCACACATACATACTAAACATATCCCCACACACATTCACTCATTCACTATTACATAGGTTTTTAGATGGTATTCTACTATTTTTCCTTTTTCTTAGAATATAATATTGTATAAATGTAAATCTGACTGTTAACACGAACAATAGGTTGGCACAGTCCGCAGTTGTATAATCCCTATTTTTAAGTAACCTCACAGCTGAACACTGTCTCTTAAGATTCAGGTTATACCTAGTTTGAGAGGCAGGGCTCACAATATCTTTATACAGACTTCTGCAGCGTACTTAGCACCTTGTTAATCAGTGTATACTAATGTATGTACCTTTGTGACAATAAACTATTTATTATTATTTCGTTTATCAAACTTTTTGCCTTATAAAATACATTTTTAAATATTTCTTAGAAAAAATATAAAAAAACATTTAAAAATATATAAAATAGTGGTCCGGTGATTAGGGCTCCACAGACAGGAAACTCCTCACAATGCAAGCCGTATGGAGGAGTACTGCCTTCTGAATCAGGCCCTTGATTCAACCGCCTAACGAGAGCTTCGAGAGATGTTCGTTGAGGCTTTCGGCCATCAGGCCATTGGCCGTTACGACAATCGGCACAATGACAGCCGAGTTCACATTCCACATGTCCACAACCTGGTGTGCTAAGTCAAGATATTTTATTTGTTTTTCTTTCTCAGCTTTCACGAGGTTTTCGTCATGTGGAATGGTAACATCGACTATCATTGCGCGGCGCGCTAATCGGTCTATCACCACTATATCAGGCTTATTGGCGACAATAGTCCTGTCAGTAATGATAGATTATTATTATTATTATTTGCGTAAGAATTTAACCTGAACAGGGTTGTTTACAATTTCATCAGATACTTTGGAACGGACATTACCAAGACGTGCCTGCCCCAAATTTGCCCCCATGTATGTATGTCCTTCAGCTCGGCACTTGTGCCGCGGCGTCTCTTGGCAAAGCACCACTATAGTTCTTCTCAAATTGTGATTTATTTGCGACAAATGTCGAAATAAACAGTCGCCGCAGTTTTATTGCAGCCCCCGTGTGCCTTTTATTTACATCGCACTTATAAACATTCGAGCGTTTGTAGGCCACCGAGAGGTGCGGATGTATACACATGGTGTTGTACAAGGAAATGAAGTAAAATAGAATAGTGACTAACATAACACGTAACATTCACGTAACATTCATAATAAAAAAAACTTACAAAATGAGTTTCAGTTCATACCGACGATATGAAAGGGAAAAGTTAAAAATTTATAAAAAATATATATCGCACATGATGTAAAATATATTTTTATTCTTTTCTTGATATGCAGGCACCATACTTACGTATTTAAAAAAATACTTCCAGTATATCTACAGAATTAAACACGACTGTAAATATTATTTTATAATAGAATTTCAGATGATTCCCCTTTTAACTAAGTTTAACCTATAAAAGGTACCAATCCTGTATCTTATTTGCATTGACTGGTTTTCATTTCTCATAAAAAATTACATACGCCGTTCATTTTTTTTTTTTGGATGGGAAATCATCAAATAACTTCTCCCGCTCTGCGCGGAGCGGGAGGGTGTGTCAGACTCTTACTGACTAAAACCCACCCGTATTCCTTCCGTTGCCTGTGTTGGCCGTCGACCCGGGCCTAGTCCTTACCGGACGGTGAGCTACCCATTGCTCAATTGCTCGCCGTCCGCAAGCCCGCGCCTACGGTGGCCGGAAATCCGCCCGGGATTCCCGACGCCCAGGGCGTCTCCTGCGGCGGCTAGGGGCGAGAGGGCACGAAACTTGCCTCTCCCTCAACCACCCCACCTCCTCCTTCGCGAGCATTACTGCTTCGCAGAAGGAGGTGTCGGCTGCCCATGCCCTCTCACTCCGTACCATGGCCTGAACCAGGGCCCGGACGCGAGAGATCTCTGCCGCCGATCACCTCCACGAGGACACGGCGGTGCTCTGCCCAAGCCGGGCAGACCTCCACCGTAAGCTCCACCGTGTCCTCCGGGCGATCCACAAAGTGGAGACACCCGGGCGTTTCCTTCCGCCTTATCCGACACAGGAACCTCCCGAAGCTGCCGTGTCCGGTGAGGACCTGCGTCAGGCGGAAAGTGAGGACGCCGTGGCGCCTCTCTAGCCACTCTTCAAAGAGGGGTCTTATCGCCGCAACCGTGCCCAGCACTGGGTTGCGACAACCGTACTCTCCATGTAGCCATGAGATGTCGCCGGAGCTCCCTCCGCTGTACCGCGATTTCTCGCGGCAGCGGAGTTACACCCCGGCGTTTTGACTCCTCGTGCCACTCCCATACGTTCGCGAGGACTTTTGCCTCCAGATCCCATGGCGGCAATCTGGCATGGAGGCTCGCTGCCTCACAGGAGACCGTGCGGTATCCCCTGACCATCCGGATGGCCATGACCCTTTGGGCCGCGCTCAACCGGCGGGCTGGCCGCAGCGCCAGAGACCGCGCCCATACAGGAGCCCCGTAGAGGGCCATGGACCGCACGACCCCCGCGTAGAGCCTCTCGAAGGAGGCGTTTGGACCCCCTAGATTGGGCAGGAGCCGCTTCAATGCAGCGCCCGCCCGCTCCAGTTTGGGAGCCAAACATCTGAAATGCTCCACGAAGTTCCACCGGCTGTCGAGGACGAGTCCCAGGTACTTCATCGTCGACTCGACGCCGGTGGAAACCCCTCCTACCGTTATTTGGGATCCCAACGGTTGCGCGTTCCGAAGAACAAGAAAACACATGGCCTCGGACTTGTGCAGGGCCACCTCGAGTCCCAATTGACGGATCCTTTCGACGATTGTCGCAACCCCGCGTGCCGCTACTTCTGCCGCCGCCTGGTGCGACCTCTCCTGTGCCAGGACCAACGTGTCATCAGCGTAGCTTCCAAAAACGTCTTAATGTGATATGTGAAGCCCTAAACCCTTTGTGCACCTTTTAATCCGAAATCTCTTTAAATCCGAAAAAGCTATGCTACTCTACGAATTTCTTATAGTGAGATGACCATTCACTAATAGAAATTCTTCCACGAGAGTCTCCTTTTGTAAGCACTATTCCATCCCGTCCACACCCAGCATGGCTAGATAATCGTACATAGTATAACCGTTATCATCACAAACATTTTGTGCCGCATCCTAGCCCCAATTATGGGCAGCATCGCGCTCATATATATTTCAGTATTTACTCGCGGGGAAACAAAGCGGATTTCCCTAGAATAAAACTAATAATACCGAAGTATCGGGGAGGAGTGCGGAAGAGGAGCGGTGAGCGGATTTTGAGGAGTAAAGGAATTTTGGCTTTGATATGTTTTTTTGCTATACTTATGTGATTCAACGTGATTTGAGAGACTGCTATTCTTTCTCTGTAAACATGTAATATTTATTGGGAGTAGACGAAGTATCGAAAACATTTCAACAGTTCGTTTATAAATGCCTCAGAGGGTACGTTTATATTTTATTTATTTATTGACACACCAACGACTTATTATTTAGATTTATATATTATTTTTCTGTTTAAACACTTATTTTTGAGAATGCGGGCTAACCTGTAATTGGCGACTGTGTAACTCCAACGCTAATTGTTACCTATTGAAAAGATATATTGTATGCAGAAGCTGTTCGTAAACCTTTATTAATTAATAAATGTCAATTGTTTCAGGGACACATCTCGATAGGCCCTCGTTCTAAAATTATATTTGTTCAGTTATAGTAATAATGCACCACTACAATTACCAAGCTTAGTACAAGTTGCATATTATTCTGTTTACTATATAAGGCAAGTCTTTGCTAAGGGTTATTTTTTTCCATTTAACTCCGCCCCGCTTCCTCCACTGCCTTGACCCCCGCGGACCTCCCAGTCGTCAATCCCGAGCGCCCGAGGCGAGGACTCGTTGTTAACTATGACAAACACAATTACCCTCTACACACAATACAGCTCACCACTACACGCAACACAGCTCAACAATACACACACAACACAAGCTACAAGTGATTACGGTCTCTGCCAATCGCTTGATGAGACCCTGGTTTATAGTTAGACCTAATTGGGATGTTAAATACTGTTGTTGGAAATATTTGTAGGATCTTCAGGGTTAAAGGTCAACTTATATTATTGAATGTAATACTGCGAGTATATGGCAAGAGTTATCAAGTTTCAGAAGTAAAGAAAAATAGAAACATAAATGTATTATTTTTGTCAAAGTCAAATCATTTATTTCAAAAAGGCACATAAAAGGCACTTTTAAACGTCAAAATTTACAGAAAAATAGAATTGATTCTAGATGCCCCTTCCAAAAGGTTATAGTTTCGTGTGGAGAAGAATGGACAAGAAACTCCCCCGTTAAGGCTCCTACATACCGGCTCGACTTGTCGCGCGACGCGTCGCGACACAAAGGCACCGCTTGTAGCGCTACACGCGGTGTCTTTGTGTCGCCAGTATGTAGGAGCCTTTACTCCTTTCAAATATTTTACAATATTTTGTATACAGCGTTCCTGGCTTGAAGGGCACCTGGCCCTGAGCCAGTACAGGAGGCCAACGCCGCCGAGAGGGACAGTAGTAATAGAAATAGATGCCAAGTGCATAAGCGGGCCCTGCGGACTTCGTATTTTATAGTGGACCTTGAAACGCGGGTTTATATAATCCTAAGTGAAGACGATGCACCTACAATAAAATTACTATATCACAATAGGTCAAAAGAATTAAAAATGAAGCAATGACAGATAAATGTATTTTAAGATAGATACATGGTGCTCAAATGTTTACAAACATTGTAAAAGTACACGATTTTTTAAATATAAAATGTTAACAAGTCATAAGTCAGTGTGTTTAACAAAAGACATGACAGTTTTCACGTACCTAGGCACAGGCACCGTACACCGACGCAACTCTTCGCTCATGCCCACCAAACTAGCTCGAGAATAAAATAGCATTTATTTAAGAAAACGAAAACCCGACCAAGTGCGTGTCGGACGACGCTTAATGAAGGGTTCCGTAGTTGGGATGAATATTTATCCCAAGAACAAAATTAACATTGCAGTTGAAAAACAAGTTTTACGATACATTCCAACTGCAAATGTAAGTTTGTGTGGTTTTCCTATAATCTATAAGTCAATCAATCAATCAACTCAGCCTATAACAGTCCACTGCTGGACATAGGCCTCTCCCAGGCTGTGCCACAACACCCTGTCCTCCGCCTTCCACATCCAGTCTGTCCCTGCCACCTTTTTAAGGTCGTCGGTCCATCTAGCTGGGGGGCGACCCACACTACGCTTGCCGATACGCGGTCTCTACTCCAGGACTCGTCTGCTCCACCGGCCATCGGTCCTTCGACAAATATGGCCAATCTATAAGTAAAGAACTAAATTCTGTATTTTTTTTTTTTCAAAATTTTAGGCTCAGTAGTTTCGGAGATAAGGGGGAAATAGTAAATTTTCATCAATAATTTTTAAATAACTTTAAAAGTATTTATTTTAAAATGATTAACAAAATATATTTCAAATCCCTTTCATTTGATAACTATGTGACGTGGTACAGTTTGCAAAACATTATTTTTTTCTTAGTTGCCCTCCAAAAGTGACCCCCATATTCAAAAATAATTTATTTACGTTACACGTCCTTGTTTGGGTCACAGAAATTTATATGTGTACCATATTTCAACTTAATTGGTCCAGTAGATTCGAAGCAACTTGGCTGTGACAGACAGACATGTAGACAGATAGACAGACACACAAGTGATCCTTTAAGGGTTCCGTTTTTTCATTCGGACTTATGGAACCCTAAAAAACTCGACGAATGTATGACCTCCTCCTTTTATGGACATGGTTAAAAAAACAACTACCTACCCGCAAGTCCTTCACCACACAGCTACCTATAACCTCACTAATAATGTTACCCAAAACGTTCCATATCACAACTATATGAGGAGTACACCGGCGGAATGCCGAGCAGCCGGAATGATGCGGGAAGAAAATAATGTATACGCCCAATTAGTCTAACGTACGGTTATCCCGGTCCATTCGGTACATAGCAATGAGCTATCTGTTACTTTATTTGCCCAGTTCTGATGAATATGTTTGGGGAAGATTTGGGGAATTTGCAACGGTTGAAAGGGTTATAGAAAACATTGTGTTATGAAAAGAGTAGAGTTACCAATATTTGATAGTATTACTTGTTTTAAGTAATTGTATCCTAAAATGTATTTTTTTTGACATTACTGTGAGCATGTTCTCAAATATACATCATGCCCATTGGTCTCTTTGTCCCACTCTGGGTTTATTTTGAAACACAAGTTCTTTGAAGTGCGGAAAATTCAGTGTAATATTTTATATTGTACCCTGTATTATTCAGGGCTACGAATATTGCGTGAATTTCGACGCAAGCATCCAAACAGCTCTAAAGAAGGGCAGCCTTTCCATCAAAACTAAATCCCAAACGAAGCATTAGCGACACAACAAACCCAGCTAGTCAGCAAAACGTCCAAACACACGTAATCCGCTAACCCCCAAATAAATAACGCATAAAGGTGGGATCGTGACGGGCGGCCACATTCCTCATAATCCAGGGTTATCTTTATGAAAACTATCCGCTGTCTGCCATCAGTATGCTGCGGTCGACGCCAACCAATCCGTCAGCGGCGCGGCACGTGATGCGAATCGCTTCGAGGTACAACGAGGTAGGGAGAGTGGAAATGCTATAATTTTATGTTCTGATAACACGAGTACCTAGACCTACCTGTAGTTCGTTGACTAAGCATTCGTCCAGCTCATCCTAGGCAGTCAGCCATGCTACCAAACCGCTGTCAGGCTAATCTGTTTCCTACAGCATGAGCTAATGTTTTACGAGTAGTACAGCTTAAGTCATGAGAAGAAGTAGTCTGTGAGTCTACAATATAAAACGTTATGGAAATGTAAATAAAACATAGTAAAATCAATTAATCGATGATGGGTGATACTCGCAAATCTTTTGCTTCGCAGAAGCTTCCTCAAAACAATCACCTTAATCTTCTAGTCATTATGCCAAGAAAAAAACGATCTTGCTTTTTAGAGATTATTTGCTATTTACAGTCCGTATTCGTAAGGCTCTTAGAAGACCATAACGAGGCAAGATATCGCCTTGATTGCTGCAAATGGACTCTAGCCTCAGGATATAGTAGGAGTTTAAATAATTAAGATATGATCCTAACAACATTTTGAAATTATTGTCAAAAAGTAGCAAGAAATAACGCTTAGGTATATGACCACTTCCAGTAAAATATTCAGACTATACATCCATGCTGTTATGAAATGTTAGGAACACACAATCGGTATGCTTCGCTATTGACTTAGATTCAATGACGTCATTGGCTGGACATGCCAGCCTTTCGCTACATCTACCAATATACACTTTATTTGCTTTTTAGGGATCCGTAACAAAAAAAAATATGAAAATAGTTAATAAAAATTTGTTTTTTTTATTTGAGGCTGAATAGCAGCTGTCGTTGAACTTGTGAGTTGCCTCATTTTAGGTAGATGTCATCACCGCTTAGGAAGATCGGTGGGTTTTCTGATACTTTGCGAATCATCTAAGGATACAATCTGTTTAAGACATACATACCTGTGTGTTTTGAAACACTGCAAATGGCTGACACACACATGCACATTAGTTGTAATTATAAGAAGCAGCAGGTGCACTGCTACAACAATCTTTGGGCGCTCGAATGACGTTGTCACGGGGGCGCTGTTGGCATACATTTTGTGAAATGGTTTTGTGACATGTATTGAAAAAACAAGATGGCGTAGTTCCAATTTTGCCCCCGCGTCAAAAGATTCTTGTACAGCTTACATGCGAATCTCACGAGTGTGGACCGTCGGTAGCGGCCATTGCTCTATCTACAAATTTACGCACATACTGATAATACCTGATATTATACCTACACCCGCTTGACCTTTTGTAGGCACTTGTATGTAGAGTTTACTTTAACTTAAGTAATTGGTGTCTACATGATTACATTCTGCTTGGCTCAGTTCAACTTAAACATAGGGAGTGCCCTTTACATGCTCCTCTTAGATATTCATCCTTCGTCTCAGCTGCTCACTTTGATCTATGTACTGGAGCCAATCTAAGATTAGATTTTGTTTGTATTGTATTAAGTGGGCATAGTTAATAGCTACCTATACTGTACCTCATTTATGAAAGTTTGTATTTGTTGTAGATATATGAGCAAACAGGTCGATTGCTTATCTTGGGAGGGAGATACCACCGTACACCAAAAACGAATATAGGATTGCCAATGACTAACCACGTTACTTTTATCAATAATCTGATCCACACAACATTTTACTATGGTTACACCCGAACCTCAGACCAACCAAGAACAATTATAGAGGTTTTAAGCTGACAGAATTGTCCCATCTATGCAGTAGCTTTTCAGCAATAACAAAATACATAACTTATGCGAGTCCATATCAATTTTCAAGTTTCAATTTCTTCTTTATTTACCGAGTCTCTAATACCGAGTAAATAAATACCTTTTGAAACATATAGAAAACTTATTAACGTCCCAAACGATAAGAACAAAACAACAAGTGCGTAATATAAACTTGAAGTTTGAAAGATTGAATCCTTTCTGAAAGAAACGGCTCCTTTTATACAACTTACACGCCAAATACTACCCTTAGGAGCACTAGGACATAACCTAGCGAGTTCTGGGGACTAGTAACGACAGATAAAAGACATGTTCATGTATGTATACACGGGATTATGGTACCATTAAGAGTCTCGACGGATTAAGGAAAACATAATTGGCGACAAGAGTTAGAATATTGACGAAAATTTGAAAGTTACGATCGAGACGTTTCTTAAATAAAATACCTGTCATTGTTTAGGTATATGTAAATGGTGGATATGAGTATGTGCAGGAACAACCTCCTTTGCTATGGGAACTTTTTCTCAACTTATTGCAATCGCAAACTAATTTTCCCAAGCGAGACCACAACGAATTCTCGAGTGAACATAGTAATGAAATACTGTAAAGTCACAGTAGGTACGTAGGATAGTGAACCCGCGTATTTTGCTCTTGCCGTACATCTGCGTCAAGTAAAACTATAAACAATAGCCGACACAACATTCCCTCGCCACCAAACGCAGATCCATCACAACAAGGGCTTTAGCAATAAAACCCGACTGGAAACATCTATATTTTGAAGACATAAAACTCATATTTGAGCATCTGGCTGCTCCTGCCTCAATATCTCAGCGGCAGGACCGAATACTTGGTGTTTTTCTCTCTTTTTCCAATTTCCCGGGGCGTGCTCGCAGTACCGTATTTATTATTATTTGTTTTCAATTGCAAAGTAATCTGCGGACTGCAGATGGCGTAAGATGAGAGTCGCGTGCTCAGTGCCGGCTGGGGCGGGATGCGACGCGCTATTCTGTAATGTCTCTGAGTCGCGATCGAGATTTGCGTGAGGTTCCGATAGTGTAAGGTAGCGGTCATGTGTGGTGTTAGCGGCGCGTGGTGTTTGCTTGAGGTTACATTATATCAACTGTTACCGTCTACTGGTATATTTTGGGTGACACAAAGGCTGTGCAGCTGGTGCTGCTTCACAGTTTTATTTTTTTATTCAAAAGTACGTTCACTTGTGACAAGGCTTTAGTACATCTGCTCACATCCGATACCAACCAAGCCATGGCAAAAACTTGTATCCACTTCTTAAATGTCATGTTTTCATCAACTCATTACAGTTTTACATTCACGAAAAAATTCGAAGACGCTTTCCTAAATTGTATTGTCTCACGTCTTCGTGAACAAATAGCTTA
Organism: Atethmia centrago; assembly: GCA_905333075.3. Lineage (NCBI taxonomy): Eukaryota > Metazoa > Arthropoda > Insecta > Lepidoptera > Noctuidae > Atethmia > Atethmia centrago. The sequence continues at coordinate 2,371,729 of HG995370.1, forward strand.
TTATGACAGACACGATTACAGATCTATTCCGAGCAATTTTGAGGAAACACTCAACTACTTTGTTAGGCGACGTCATTTCATTTGTATGAGGTGTTATCAATCCTTTTGTTGCGCTGGGAAATTGTGTTTACATGTAGTCTGTCTTAAAAAATAAGAACCTTTCGTTGGTATGTATGGTCGACTTCGTAATTGCTTTCACAACAATTCCTAGTAAATTGAAACTTCTATAAAGTTGAAACCGAATAGACCAAACGACAAGTTTTTTGACGTGCAAGTGACATTCAAACTTGGGAGGGGGGGGGGGTAAAGCAATTACATAAATTATTGAGCCACAACCGTTGACTTAGCGTTGACTAAACAATATAAAAGAAGTCATTATTATCACAATAAAAAATGAGCTACGTAGAACCTGAACGTTACTAAGCAAATGTAATTTTGAGGCCTCAATACTTTCTTATCGAACTTTCGATCTCATATTTTCATAACTCATTTTATTGGAAAAATATCAGCATGTAAGCATTCTCCGCGAGTAGGTACGCATGATATTATTTTGTCACTTAGCTATATAGAGCTTAGATAGAATGCTGGATAATCATAATCATAAATCTTTATTTATCTTGACATCATATTACTGGCACTGGTTAATAAAATGCACAAGCTTAAATAGTAAAGGGGTCTGTGGTAGGAGGGTCCTGAGTTACAGATCACACGGCTGAGATAGGACATGTTGGTTTACAAAACAGTTACAGTCAAGATAATTATTACAGGTATCATAAAAGTATGTAATTGTCATAAATTGCAATTAAGTAACAATAAGCAGAACCTATAAAACTAAAATATACATTAAAAAAATTTACTGCTACATAATTATTATCTATTTGAAAGCAGTATTTAAAGTTATTACTAGTTTACAAAATTCAGAACATATATTTTGTTTAAACAAATTCAATGAAAAGCAGAGAGCAGTGGTGGCCCAGTGGTAACGGCCGCGACTTACGAGTTGTTGGTCGTAGGTTCGAAGCCGGACAGGCGCTTTACTTTGAGTAAATTATTTCATCACCACTGCTCTCCAAACGGTGAAGGAAAACATCGTGAGGAAACCGGCATGTCCTAGAACCAAAAATTCAAAGACATGTGACATCTACCATCCCGCACTGGGCCCGCGTGGTGGATTACGGCCCACTTCCTCTCACAGAGAGGAGGCCTGTGTTCCAGCAGTGGAAACATTATAGGCTGATTATGTAATGAAAAGCAAGTTAGCGACATAAAATTCAAAGAAATACACAAAATATGTATATTAATTATTCTCTGATACGTACTGAGGTACCTACGTAACGTAACAACATAAAATAATAATAAGCATAACAAAAATGACGATTGGAAATGGGGAAATGAAGAATGTTGTGTGTATTGAATTTTAATAAGTGTAGGTGTGAGATGAATTTGATATTAGATTTCAAGAGCAATAATTATCACGGTGGCTACTAAGTAACCCCGCATAGGTCTTGAGAACAATGGTTGTACAGTTAACAGCAAGTCCATGGTAACAATTTGTCATTGCCAGCGCCTTTATTTCGTAGCAGCCCTTACTGCTACCATTGTATGTGTTACTACTGACTTGCTGTTTACCCTACACTCACAGAAACATATTAATTTACTTAATACATTGAGAACTGCTATTGTTAACAGCCAAAGAGTCAAATACTCGTATGTTAATTTAAGTAATTCCTTTGATTTTTCATCATTGCATGTATTTTAAACGAATTAAATATTTGCTTTAAATATGTTTAAATAATTGAATATTTGATTTATTCTGAAAACACTCTTAATAAATAAAACACGGTTCAGTGCAACAAAAACAATAAATAAACGTTGTCAATTCAATTCGGAAATATAAATTGAAAACGTTTTAACGTAACAGTGATCATTTTGCAGATTGTCATATTTATTACAAGCTATGTGGTTTCTCTTTATTATCTGTAGAATCAAATATTAGCGGGCTGAAAATAAAATTGTATATTATTGTACATCTTTTTCAAATGCAAAATCATCATTATATACAACTATATGTACATATTGACATTGATGAATATTATAAGCAAAATTACGTGAATATTTATGTACCTTAAAAAGTATTATACGAGTATTACTTTAATTATTGTGAATGTGAGCACTATGTGGGTCATTTTTATTTATTTCTTGTTGTTTTTTTTCTCTTAGTTTTAATGATGGTCTGGCATTTTGAGTTCTTTATGCGGCCAACCCAATTGTCCTTTCCTTGGTATTGTTCGTCGAGTCGTTGAGCTCCTTAAGTTTTGAGTTGAGCTACACGATTACTGACAAATGCTTGCACTGACTGGATAGGTCCACTCAAATTTGTGTGGTTCTTTCCTCAAAAGACCATTTCAGACATAGATCTACATGGTCCTCACATGATCTGACCAAGATTATGTCTGGACTTTAAAAGAGACTTTGACCCTTGAGTTTGTTTCGCCATTTCTTCTCAGGGGTAGTCAGATAGGAAATGTCGACTCCATCTAGCTTATTTTTTAATATGACGTGTAAAAGTGATTGTCATATCCTATTTACAGAATAAACAATTTCATTTCATTTCATTTCATTTCATTTCATTTCATTTCATTTCATTTCAAATAGCCAGTTGTGAGAATTTTCTTTAAACAAGACCTCGACAAGATGATCATTCACCGAGCCTTACCAGCGTGAGGTGAGGCTCATTTCAACGACGTAACGATCTTGATCCACGTATCGACCTTAGCAACCGAACTCACAACTTGATGACCGAGAAAGTTGAATGAGGATCATGTTAATGACGATGATATTATGTCACTTAACTAAACAACATCGTCGTTGTTACACAACAAAGTCGCTGTATAAACTTAAAGTCAAAGGATTTATTTCAATTAAACCAATTACAGGCACTTTTGAATTGTCAAGGGGTCGGTCAGTTAGAAAGATGAAGCTAGTTGGCCATTCTGAAGCGTTGTAAGTTTCTATGGAGAAGAACGAACAAGAAACTCTAAAGACAATATTTTAAATTAAAATGTTGGTTATCATTCACGTTAAAAGTATACAACATTTTAAAACAAACTTTTCGCCCCCGCTGCCGCTCCTACCACGAAGTCCGCTACCTATCAGACAGACTCGTTCAAATACGCCAAAATTGAGCCGTCAATAGAAGCGAGAAGCAAGTGATTAAAATGTGCCTCTCACCGACGAAGTTTTTTATTTGTGGCGCAGGTCAAACCTAGACAGACTGCTTGCTTGCTTATTGTTGGCATTGTTTGCGAAACAGGGGTTTTAGCAAATAAGCTGACGACTTCTTTAAGAATATTTTCATTTAGAAGCAAGAAGTTTGTTTTATTTAGATTTGTTTGTTGCCTTGTTAAATATTAAGATGCAATGATTGGAAGAGAGAGGTACTTTGGTGTATACCTATCAATGTCTTTTAATTCGACGTATTCCTTCCGGGACGTGATAGTGCTACCCTTAGATACATTTAAGCACCCCATATATACCCCATACCCCATAAGCGAAAATCTATGGAATTCGGGAACATCCAAGATTTGTACCTTCGATTTTTTTTTTGTGGGACATATAATTAAGCTCTAGCTCGTAAAAGGTTCTTAGCAGTGAAAGTGATTGATTGAAATCCAGATGGCGTACCTCCATACGAGTTGCTTTACAATACAAGTTCGAAGCAGGATGACACCCTAGGGAGTGTCAAATTAATTTATTCATTCGTAGTCTTATTTTTCTTAAAGTAGTTTAAACTTTAACACCATTCTTCATTAAATCACCCCGTTTATTTTAATCTGATTTAAAACATATATTAAATATACATTTTGTAACTAATAAATTAATAAAAAATTACTTCATGCTCTGTAGAAAATGTGCGTGGTCACAAATTCGCATGATACTCATGAAAAAACCAATAACAAACGGTGCACTGTTCATTGCACTCGCAACTCCACACGATACCGAAAAAGATAACGCAGATTAATTCTGTCAGATAACCACTAGGTACATTAACACCAGCAGATTATGCTGAGCAACTTTCGGCACAGCATCCCCAGAATGTTGTCGCCCAACTTGCGTTATTATCTGCACAACTATGCTGAAATTTGCACCAGAGCAGTGAAAATTAGTGTTACACGGGAATTTAGGGTGCCTAGAGTATTGTGTCAGTGCCTAGTTCCTTCCTCTAGGATTTGTAGTTTTGTGTGCCTTTGTAATTCAGATATAGGTTTGTGGGTTTCTATTTTAGTCCATTCGATGATGAAGATTTTGAATGTTTATAATTTATCATCACCACAACATTGTTCACAGAAGTCAACGTCAAAGTTAATTCACTACCTCAAGTATGCCATTAAAGGGCACTTCTGAACGTTGAAATTTACAAGAAAATAGAATTGATTCTAGTTGCCCGCATGCCAAATTCTATTCTCAGTTGAAGCGTTAGGATTGAGACCTAATGCTTATTAACAGGCAAATATTTGTATGAAATATGTTATGTATGAGCAGTGGTGGCCCAGTGGTAACGGCCGCGACTTACGAGTTGTAGGTCGTAGGTTCGAACCCAGACAGGCGCTTTACTTTGTGTAAATTATTTCATCACCACTGCTCTCAAAACGGTGAAGGAAAACATCGTGAGGAAACCGGCATGTCCTAGAACCAAACATTCGAAGACATGTGACATCTACCAACCCGCAATGGGCCCGCGTGGTAGATTACGGCCCACTCCCTCTCACAGAGAGGAGGCCTGTGTCCCAGCAGTGGGAACATTATAGGCTGATTATGTGTATGTTATGTATTTGTATGTTTGTATTTAATATATTGCAAAGCCCAAACTCAACTATTATTTCATAAACTGACTGCCGGAAATGATAAACTAACATGCGCGGTTGATGATTTAGTTTAACAACAACGCTGCAGCCCAAACTCTAGGATTTAGTTAACTCTAATATTATCGTTTTTACTGCAGCCCGAGAAGAATTTGGTTTAGTTTTCCTATTCTTCCCAAAATATTGTGTGTTCGCTTTAGTCAACTTTAAAACAGCCGTAACTTTTACCTTATTCATTTCCGACACACCCACGATTGTATATAGCCACGATAGTTCCACGTGTAAACTATGCCAAGCTTACCTACAGCCGCCATGTTTAAAGCTAGTCCATCACATACGATATGAGTGAGCACGTGGCTCATTGCTCCGCAGTTTTACGGCGAGTCATAAATCCTGGCTGGTGGAAGTGTTGTACAACATCGATCGAGTCACCGGTACACGCTATAATGATGTATTGGATACTGGCTTGGATATGATGTACGTAAATGTATGGGGTTGAAAATATAGAATGGAGATGAGCATCTTCACAAGGCTAAGGACAAGGTGTACAAGAGACTAATTAGGTACTACTATTACTTGGATAAACAGGGTCAAATTAAATTAGGTAACGAACACACACATGCGATGGGTTTCGAATATAAAAAGTAGTGACATAGTATTGAATAGGGGGAAACTTGAATTCGTCGATAAAACTGTTTTCCTGGGGATCACGCTTGACTCAAGGCTGCAATGGGGTCCTCATTTAACATCTCTTGCAGGACGGTTAAGTTCAGCAACATATGCTGTGAGAAAAATCCGTCCTTTTACTAATGTAGATACAGCGAGGTTAACGGCGGTAAAGTAACTGAAATAGAATTATTTCAGTTACTTTCATAGTATCATGTCTTACGGTATTTGACTATGGGGACGGGCTGCAGATATTGAGTCTATTTTTATTCTGCAGAAAAGAGGCATCAGAGCAATATATGACCTCCGCAGACGCGATTCTCTAAGGGAACTGTTTAAAGATATTAACATCTGACGGTACCTTGTCAATATATCTATGAAAATATGTACGTAAGGAAAAGTATTTTCAGTAAAAGAGGTGAAAGACACAATTATAGGACTAGACATAGGGACCAATTAGTTCAACCAGGTTTCAGACGGGCTAAAGTAGACATCCTTCATGGGGTACTGTTTAAAATGTTACAATAAAATATCTCCCCATATACTCCAACTAAATAAAACAAAAATTAAATCTTATATTAAACGCACACTATGCAGCCAAGCATATTATAAGTTGGGGGATTATATCGCTGACATAAATGCTAGGCTCAACGCTCGCGCTGGTCCTGCTCCACAAGGGCGCAAAAACTAATTGATTAGCATTCGAAAATATTTGTTGGCGCTGCTGAAGATCATAAAAACTATCTTTGCATCGTATAAATTAATTCTCTTAGTATTGTAGAACGGTGAACAGGACTAGATCAGGCCGCCTCGTGTACAAGCTCCTACGTACAAGGCCGCATCACACGGAGACAATCTACTTTGCTTTATCTCTGAGTTCTCTAGCTGTAGGGTAGGTATAATTCTATTATAAACAAACGTTTTACCCTGGTTGTAGAAACCTTATTCAATTGAATTTATTTTTAACTGTCTTGTCATTTAATCTCTGATTATCCTTTGCCCGTGACTTCACCCGCGTGGTAGTAAAAAAATAACCCACAGGACCGTACTACTGATAAAAATGATCCTGTGTGTTAATTCAGGTTATAAACTATCTGTGTGCCAAATTTCATCTAAATCCGTTCTGCCGTTTTTGCGTGTTTGAGTAACAAACATCCAAACATCATACAAATGTTCACATTTATAATATAGTAGCATTTGCTGCTGGTTGCGATTGATTAAGCTGCAGAGTAACGCCCCCCTACCTGGGAATGAAATTCAAAGCCCCATTTTGTGGACCACTAACAATACCTCAAACCTAAATCTTTTTCGACCTTTAAAAACTGACTTCAAATAACCTCACCTATTTACCGCAGTATCTTCACAAAGGTTCCACAGTCTCCTCCACACTAGGCATAAAATACTTTATTCAGCACATCACAGAAATAAATCTGAAATACGTACTTAAGTGAGATATCTACTTGCATGATGGAGCGAAAAATAGTGGAAATATAGTAAAATATTCCCTGCGCTCTATTACAGTGGTTATCATACTGTGTCGGTGCTTCTGAGGCCTTGCGATAAACATCTCGTACGTAACGAGAATCAATTATACGAGGGTACTAGTACGGTTTCTACGTATGTCGGGAAATGTTGATGGAATCGGGACGAGATTAAGATGTGGAAGATAGATGTGTCGCAGAATTTTGTCGCATTATTGTAAGATATTTGCACATTCTGGGAGATTTTTGGCTTTCATTATTATAATATTTATTTTAATTTATTAAGTTTCTTATTTGTAATTTGTTATGGTGTAAGTTTAATTGGTCTAGGACAGCTAATGAGACACAATTGATTTTATATTGTTTGAATCCGAATCGGTGTCGCGCGGGGCTTAACAGGTTAATAAAGTGTAGATATTCTATGTATTAAGTGAACCGAAAATAAATGTACTATTCTTCTTCATTTGAGGTTGTTATTATTTGAGAATGTTTATATTCTCAAATAATAATAACCTCGAAGTCGTATTCATTTATTATGAAATGTACGTAAATGTAGTAACAGAGGGTCTAACTCCGTACATTCCACACTAAATGTATATGACTTGTTAGATCAGTTCTAGGCAATGCTCTCTCCAGTGAACGCAATAAAATGCTTCTAGGAAACTTAAGCACCTTGTAGGGTGCTACTCATTCCAGTAGCTAAACATTTATCTTATGCCAGGCGTTCGACATTCTATTAACCCTTCATGATCATTTGATACGAGAATAATAACGTTAATTACCTATGATAGGTACTTTGTTTCAACGTTACTCGTCGCAGCCACAACGCAACCCCCTGCGAGCCGCGCACTCGCGGCCGGCCACGACGCGAACAGAACGTTGCTGATTTGATTTGACTTTGTAGCGACCACAACGCAACTGCAAGAAGCTGCAGCGACACTACTCACACGTAATTGCTTGCCTACATTTTACCACGCTGCGATGCGGTGTGATCGGGCCCTAAATGCCTCATCAGTTCGTAGAAAACTACCAGTAGGGACCTGAAAACGAAGGATTTTTATAGGAATCCGATATAACAAAACATTGAATAACAAAAGACGATAAGCAGCGTAGTAAGAGTTAAAAAATACACATAAACTATCGTATCTCAACGTTGGGCATCGTGTAATGCCCCTGGGCGCCGGGCACTTCACACTGGGCCTAGCTACAATATAATCCTGTGTTTTACGCGAAATCAATAGGTCACGTGCGTAAAGATAAGACTGGCGGCAATATAGCCGGACCCGTGTCAGCTACTCGATGTTACGGCTGCGCAGATATTACGGGAGCCGGTCGGCCGGGTTTATTCCCGTTCCGCCAGCGCACGGCGCGTGACGAAGGGATGTGTTTCACGCTTTTGGTGGTCGTGGATTGAAATAGGCTGCTATAGGATATAGAGAAACGTTATGTGGGGTATGTTAGGTTTTTGTCGGTTTCTACTTCCGTCCGCTGCTTTGTGGGCGCTTTTTGCCTCAATAACTGTCTTAAGCAATAGTGTTGATTCGACTCATGTTTTGTTATTTCGACCGTTTTAGGAACCCAACAAAAAGGTTTACTTGTAAGAAAATTCCTGTTATCAAAAGTAGGTACCTACTCGAAGCTTTTGAATTAAATATTAACAAACAGTATTTTGTTCTATTCCGAGAAATATTCAGATACTAAAGCCTTCAAAAACATCAATTGAGGTAAAAATACCGTAATCCTTTCTAAATTGTTGACTTAGTAGGCAAATTTTCTGTTGAAAAGTCGAGCAACATCGCGAGATTTCACGAACTGACGCCGAGTTCCAGCCAACGGAAGAGGCGCCTAGGGATAATGTTATAATAAAATTACCGTCCCTCTGAAATTCTGGAGAACTTAGCAGAAACATGTCTACCTTAGAATTTTGATGTGAATTCTGTGTTCTGTTAAAGTCGCTTTTGCAGTCTTTTGTGACTCGTCTGAAACAAGTAAGTAGGTAGTATATTTACAGGACATCTTAGATTAGGTTGCTGCAACTATAACATGCAACTTTTATTTACTTTAAACTATTTTTGTTTTTAGGGTTCCGTATGTCCAAATGAAAAAACGAAACCCTTATAGAATCACTCGGGTGTCTGTATTTCTGTCTGACTGTCCGTCTGTCACGGCCAATTTTCTCCGAATCTACCGGACCGATTAAGTTGAAATTTGGTACACTTATCGATTTCTGTGACCCAAAGACGGACGTGCTACGTAAATAAATGTATTTTGAATGTAGGGGTCTCTTTTGGAAGACAAATAAGATAATTAAAAAGTTTTGCACACTGTACCGTGTGTCATATCAAATGAAAGGGCTTGTTGTGAGGGTCTCAATTATATTTCTTGTATAGTTTTCAAATCTCTATCTCTCTCCAAAATAACTGAGCCTAAAATTTTGAAAGAAATACTATAATAATTATAAAATTACCTTTGTTATAATTCCTGTACTGTTTTCCTTGCTTCAAACAAATGAAATCATATTATTTCTCTAACTTTCTTACATATGTTTGAACACCACAGCTGAAAAGCAACATCACAATGAACTGTTTTTAACACTGAATACTGTATTTTATATTATTAATTTTCTCTTGTTGTAAAATAGCATATTTTTATCCATTGACATGTTCAATCATAAATTGTCTAATATTTTCTTTCTCTATTTTTTTTTTTTTTTTTTTTATTTTGTGATGGGTTTGCTCTTGACCTTAGTCTATGTCAGAGGCGACAGAAACAAAGTCGACGATGGAGCGAGCTTACCCAGAAGTAGCCTGTTCACTCTCACTTTGAAGAGATTAGGGTTATATGCGTTCGGAAACACAGACGCAGGCAGAGAGTTCTATTCCTTTGCTGTGCGCATTATAAAAGAAGTTTGGAAACGCTTAGTGCGAATTGGTGGGATAGCCACCAGGAAGGGATGGTAACCTGAAGTGCGCCTAGATGACCGATAATAGAAGGGGGCCGGTGGAATGAGGTCGTGGAGTTCTTGAGCACACTCTCCGAAGTACAATCTATAGAAGACCGACAAGCAGGCAACCTTGCGACGATGGGCCAAACTGTGAAGCTTGGCATCCACCAGATTTACGTCGCCAATGAGCCTCTTAGCTCTGCGTTCCACCGAGTCAAGCGCGGCAAGTTGGTATTTAGCCGAGCCATCCCAAAGGTGGCTACAATACTCCATGCAGGATCGGACCTGCGCTTTATAAAGGGTCAAAAGCTGTCCAGGCGTAAAGTATCGCTTCACCCTATTTAGGATGCCCAGTTTCTTGGCCGCAGTTTGGGCTTTGTACTCGAATCGTACCGGCCTTGATAAAGCTAGTTTCAGACTTACTTCGCTATGTACTCATGTAAACCGTTTTCATTGATCCGGCAGGCATTCAAACTAATCATTTGAATTATGTTTCACAGAAACTTCTAGAACCTTTGCCAGGATCTATAAAAGCGGTGATCGGACCTGACAAGGGTTCAGTCAGTTCAGTTCAGTTCGACTTAGTCTAATCTCAGTTCGGCGCAGTCAGTTCAGTTCTATAGCTTACTTTATTTCTTGTACTAATAATTGTAACGTGTAAAAAATATAATCTCTAAAGAATCTCACAGTGTGCGTGATTTGTGATTCACCTTACATAGTCGCCGGCCCTCTCACTTCCGCCTTTGGGAGATTTTTAAGGCCGAAGGCATTATAGTCGCGTGGCTTAGGACGCCATAGCCGACCACTCCTGTGTGTCTTAGGAGGTCCAGACACTCGTCTCGTGGAGCGTGGGGTGCTGTAGAGTGCCTCCACAGTCGGCCGTATCGGCGGGATTCGGACTACGCCACCGTCTTGCTGGCCCGCTCCGGGACGGAGAGCTCTACCATTATTAGGGCATTCTATCAACGTGGCGTTGGACACTAACACCGATTACACATCATACCACCAACCACATCAACAATACCACTAATTTAGATACTATAGAACAAAACGTCTTGTTTAACAAGGGACGTTTTACTCCTTGGGACAGAGCTGCCGACTGACTGCGAAGGCGAGATCCTCATCTTCGTGCTCTGCCTCGTCTGTCAGCCCTGTCCCACTGCTGCCTGCCGATCCAGACCAACTACCTGCCGACCCTGTCCAGCTGCTGCTAGCCGATGCTACATCCTGCCGTCCAAGCGTCCCGTGCACTTGGACCGAAAGCATAGAATAATTTTAATATTTAGTCTAATCTTTCTTTTAAATATTTAGTAGTAAGTACTATTACTTTAGTTTTCTTTTTTTAACGTGACTTACGACTGGCCCTCCGGCCAATCGTAACGTTACAACTTATAGATTACGGAGAACCCTATAAAAAATCTGGCCTTAAAATACCGTGGTAAATCTCCCAATATTGTGCATACAAACCTACATTGTATGGGAGAACATGTTTTATAACTACAATGTTAAGTTTGTTCTTGGGATTAATTCATCCCAACTACGGAACTCTTCACGTGGTCCGACATGCACTTAACCGGTTTTTTTTTATTTTTATAGTCTTCGAAACCAGTGCGAAACTGCTCGTGACAAGTCAAAAACTAGCCGTGACTAGTCCGAAATTTGTCAAGACTTTTCCGAAACTAATAGCGTGCCTGAAATACTAGCTAACAGTCTTTTGGGCACGGAGGCGAGGAATGTTATAATGCCCTGGTTTTAGTCTTATATTATTGTAACATTTTATAGTTTTTTTTTTAAACTGGTTAAGTAAATAAATAATGAATTATGTATTTCATGGAAAGTAACAGTATATTTTTCTTATGAGCAGGTGTTACATCCCACAAGGTGACCTTTTCGAACGGAAAACTGAAGGGAAAATAAGGAATAAAAGTTATTTTTAACGTGGAAAAATTGTGAATTATCGTTAATGTATAGTTGACGTCGCGTCGTGGGAATTGTTGTCAAAAGCGCTAAAGGTCGGTGACCTTTAGCGCTTTTGACAACAATTCCTAACAACTTCACTTAAGTCGAAACTTATGTCTGTCAGATCGACAAATAGATTTTGTCGTTTTTTGATGGGCAGGTGACGTTTGACCTTAGAGTGATACACGAGGGTGCGTGGGGTGTTGGCTCGAGGCGAGGTCGACCATGCCTGGTTATTGATTTACCCACAGTTTCTGTATATATATAATATATTTTAAGTATTGGTTGTGTAAGCAGTGGTCGCTCAGAGGTAAGCAGGTAGGCCGCAACTTACGAGATCTAGGTCGGAGGTTCGAACCCTGACAGACGCTTTATTTTGTGTAAACTATTTCATCCCTGCACTCAAAACGGTGAAGGAAAACATCGTGAGGAAACCGGCATGTCCTAGAACCAAAAATTAGAATATATGTGACATCTACCAATCCACACTACGCCCGCTCCCTCTTACCGAGAAGAGGCCTCTGTCCCAGCAGTGGGAACATTATAGGCTGATTATGCTATTGTTTGTGCTGTTCTTTTAACACAACTTCTTAGTGATATGGCATACTCTTTTGCAGAAGAGGAAGACCCAAAATACTAATATGTCGCCCAAAAACACTGACCTTTCAGTACCAGATGCGCATCAGACCTAAGAAGGTACCAAGTAGCGAGTAGCTCTCCCATTCTTTTCATCAATCAATTGCTAAGCATTTATTTAATTTGGGAACACTCTAGCCTAATTCTATTAACCGGCATGATGGATGGCGTCCATTGTTGGCCGTCGTGTGGAGTTTTATAAACAATGCATAGACGTGACCAGAAATACAACGCTTTTAGCCATGTTTTTTGACAGTTTGCTTATCGAGTTTGTTGGCAATTTGTCATGTATTTTAGGTATTTTTAGGGAAAATTCAAAGCTTCGTATTATGTGTTACTAAGTGCCGTTAGGTAGGAATATGATTACCAAACAACATTTTGTTGTTTACTGGTAAACACAACTAAGAGTTTGTAGATCGTAGATAACCTAACCAACTAGACAACATACAATTAAAGCCACGGTACAATTAACCCTATCTATAGTTTCAATACAAAAACATTATAGAACATTGAATTGTAATCAAAAAAGTTCGTGTGACGGTTTCATTAAACAAAACGAGTTTCACGTTAACGGGAACTGATATCATCTGCCTTTGAAATCACATCAAAATTTTAGTTAATAATTTGATTTCAATCAAACAATTGCAAAACTTTCGCTTCGTTACCGCCGAGTTGTTGTAACTTTTGATTTATTCACAATTCATTTGTTGAATTTGAATTTTTGATTTATATAAAATACAATCCGTTTATTTTTTAATGAACGAAAAGTTTGTTCGAAAATTATGGGGTCGCTGTATACTTTTTTATTGTTATTATTTTGAAACGCCCATGATAATTACGTCAGCAAAAACATTACAAAATATATATCATGGTTCACTTAATATCAATAAAGGCCGCAGCAGTTCAGATAAAATCCAAAATATATATTTCAGCATCAAATCACGCCACTAACTCGTGATTACTGCGTCAATATCAACCCAACAACCCTTAAACTTCTTGTCCCACAAATCAAAAGCCAAGCCAGCAACCTTTGAAAGCCACAAACAAAAGAACTAGGTCTGGTCGCTGGTAGCGCCCCTAGCGGCAGCGACAAAGACTAACAAGTTAATTTGCGCGCCGCTGCATTCAATCAGATTACAGCGCTGTTATTAAATTAACTGAACATTATACCGGCAAGAATCCTTAAAATACCGATAAATTAATTTCCTATTCTTGTAAGGGTTTACTGATACTTAGTAGTGATTTATTGCTCGCCTTTGTAGTGTGTGCGTTTAATAGTAAGAAACATTTTATCTCCCCTTCAATGTCGGTTTTGGAAGCTGCTTTATTATATTTTATCTTTACCAATAACTTTTCATTGGACTTTCCTAAGCCATATTATGCAAGCTTTGGAAAACAAAAATATTCATACGAGTATCCTTGTACGCGATGGTTATAAGCAGCCAGAAAGACCTGACCATTACAAATTTCACAGCTGGTAGAAAGTTATAACGGTTTCGCGTACAAGTCGTCAAGGCACAAGCAGGTTCCACTGTCCATCACTCAAATAACTGTCAAAATCAACGATCTATTTACACGATAGAAGCGAACACCGAGTTATTATGGTCACAACCAACCATCACTTTGAAAAAGCATTCCTATTTATTTGTCTACTATCTTCTTCAGGTAAGTCTAATCTATAGCCGTGAATTTCCTAAGCACGTCGTATGTATAGTCAGGCCTCAGGAGCCAGGCTATCGCCTACAACCCACTACTATAAATCGTACGGACATTGTTACGCCCCTATAGATAAGGCGCAAAACACAGATAACGCCGCTTGGATTGATCTTCAATGAGTGGAAATTCATTTATCTCGACTAAACCTTAAGTGAAGTGGCTGGCTAAGGAGATTTAGACTCTGTATGTTCAGGATAAAGTTGAAATTGGATTACGAGCTGTGTGGCAAGGGAAAGGTTAACGGGACGTTTTCCTAGAACAGATTTTTAGCAGCTCTTAAGAATGATTTTGTCAAATTAGATTTCTGGTTTGTTTTCATAAGTCCTGGCTTTTCTCTTCTTTGTTGTTTTATTTTAGCCACTTCAGCTCCCTATTCGATTCTAGTTTTCAAGGTACATTATTGTTCACAGAACGCATTAGTCTCTAAACTATTTGAAACAATAACATTCCTTATCACCTCATAAAAAAGAATGTCTAGCCCTGACATAGTCGCATTAAAGGAACCACCCTCTAACCCAAGGAAGCACATAATTTGTGACCGCTATCGACACGAAGATAAAACCGTTCGATTCGGCACGACTTTAATTTCTTTCCCGACGATAAATGCTCTCCTGCGCACCTCTCTTTCACAACACATATGTGAGAGGGAGAGGAAGCACGCTTTGTAGACAAAGAAGTTTAGTTATTGGATCACGGCTAAGAGGGTGAATTGTGTTGTGTTTTTTAGGATAACTGTTGACTGAATCGTGGGATAGAGGGTGTGTTGTGTGTGGGAGGATAATGTGATTATACTTTGAGGACTTTCCGAGGAATTTTGTCGTAGCTCTCGAAATATTGCTGAAGAACATTTAGTTCTTATTTAACGATCGACTGGTCTAAGCAAACTTGTGTTTTAGCCGCGAGGCTTTAATAAGAGAGACATGACTCATTATTTTATTGCTAGTATATTTTATTTATTTTACAGAGAAGTCCTTGTAGTTCAGCCCCAACATAGCTCCCAAACAAATATAAAATAGTTTTAAAGACGTTTTCCCGAGAATTAAAGAGAAACATGTAACGCTGGCTCGCTCGTAAATTATCGGATTAGAGCCGTGGTCGTGCTAGGATCTGAGACTTTGTACAGTAATACGTCTTGTATGTACGGTTTAAAGTTATTAATGTGGACTTAAGTTTGTTTTAATAATCCACTGATTGTTGGACAAAAAGACACAAGATATAACTAAATATTTTGTAATTCCATTTCCTTTTTCTAAATAGAGATAAACTTACACATTTGATCAATATGGAAATACTAACTCCCAGGAAATATCCAAAACTTATCTTCCGAATGATTTAACCGAAACTTATGCGAATGTAGTGATTGGGCACCTAATTTAAATAATTATGCCTTCATAAAAGCCTAAAAAACTTAAACAAGGACTTATTTGAAACAAGATGAATCCGTAGAAATCCAAAGCTAGTTAAATTATGTCTATTATTGCAGCACATTCTACGGCACGCAGACATGCAATGTGCATTTGCTCTAAGGAAGTGAGCAGCAGTAAACAAAGAGGCCGGCCACTTGAGGGCTGATACAATCTGAAGTGACGCGGAGGAATGACCGGCCAGTGCTGAGGAGCGCAGGATTTAGATGGAGCGACAATCACACCATACTGTAATTGTGGGAAAATTAAAACTGATGAATTTTCATAGATAGAAAGGCCCATATTACAAAACCCCACTCAAAACTCAAGCATTACTTAAACTTAGTTTACAGTCATTCGATTGGTTGAAAGTAAGACACCTTAAGTATTTTACCAGACAATATCATGAAATCTTCCGCCATCGACTTTAAACTTATAGAAAAGATAAAAACGCTAAACCAAGGTGAAAGAAACCTTGATAAAAACGTGACCAAAATGCACGCACGACAGAAAATAATTGTCTGCACGTTGCGTCATGAAAATGGCTCATCATATTTTCTTACCAAGTTAGAAAACGTAGGAACCAGTTCTCAGTGAGAAACATAACATTCGTCACCTTTACATTCCTTACAGGAACAAGAAACGGCCTTCTTAAGCCAAGCGCCCATTACAGCAGCGCAACGCATTTTCATACAAAAAAGTTCCTGTAGTATAGGTTGGTTCATAGAAAATGTACGGATGTGATGAAGGATAGTTTTAGCAATGCGTTGCGTTGCGGTGCGGTCCGCCCTAATCTGTGCTAGTCTTAAAATGGCATGTATTGTTTCCTTAATTTTGAACATTTTTTTTTTTTTTGAGGGTGGGAAATCATCAAATAACTTCTCCCGCTCTGGGCGGAGCGGGAGGGTGGGTCAGACTCTTACTGACTAAAACCCACCCGTATTCCTTCCTGTTGCCTGTGTTGCGGGGGCCTCGGTGACCCATAAGTACCTTCCCGCGACTCATTTTGAACATTACGGTGATAATAAGCGTCACTCCGGTGTAACAACACTCCAAGTCCATGTTTAATCTGGGAGCTGGTACCTGCCGGAGTTTAATCTAGGCTACCTGCGGTGACCGGAGATATGGCCTGCCACGCACCAGACTCCGGCCCGCTTAATGTCATCGTTGAGACTAACCACCAGACGGATGGAGGAGCTACAGATCTATTTGGGAATTAGAACGTAGTTAGTTTTGGGATGATTTGGAGTGTGGATTCAGATTTACTTTATGTTAGGATACCTTTGAAAGTAGCTAGGCGCTAATCCTAGCAACTTTTAAAAGTATCGGTTCTATTTTCAGATTATACGGAAAATTATCTACTAATCAATTTGAAGAAAAGATGCTACATACTTTGGGATCAAATTGCACAATCAGATATGACTGGGACAAGTATATGTCTAGTAAATTATTTCAAGACATTAGTTTGTAATGTAGAAGTATAACGTTCATGGATTTGTGACTATCGTGGATCCCCAAACCTCAGAACATTGATATTCCGGAAAAGTCCATAACTACTTACATCAAAACAAGTACAGGGAAAAAAAAACATCTTTCAAAACTTTAGCTCTGAATTCCGAACGTGTTGTCTTAACTTCAATGCCGATAGAACTATGTTAAAATATGCAGGGCACTATGCCGTAAGTTATAATAGTCGACTTAGGGTAGCTCAGGAGCCAGGACAGGCGATAAGCTAACGACCCATCATTTCTTGCGCATCTGGAGACCTTGCCGATACCTGCGGAATATAGAACACGTTTGGATACAAGTTTCTTGTAACCTGTGTGTTTAGTAAAAGCCTTTTTACCCAACTGCGCGACAGCAGAGACAGATTATGTAGGTTTCTTAATACCCTCAAAAACACCGGGAAACTACCGAGTTTCGAAACATCCTACCGGGGCTAGATGGTTTTTAATACATGAGGTTTCTATCGACTCGTCTAGGTCGGACAATGGTTATATGCTAGCTAGCAAATGGCAGATTTTAGACGTCAATAAAGTAAAGTCTTGAAAAGATGTAAGTTAATCTAATCTGAGATTGAACTAGGATAACTGCCACCTGCATGCTTCAAAAGTGATCTTGTTTTGAACTTTTAAGTTGCAGTCGGTTCATATTTTCAAATTTTGATTATTAGCGGTTCTTAAATTAATATCAAGATGGTAACATTTTCTCTTAGCAGGTTTTGAGTTTGAGTCTCTTTGATCAATCAATAAACAGATTGTAGTTACCTCTTTGTACTCGTAAAAAGGCTTTCATAAATCAGCAAGGACAGCAAGTATGCAATTTTAAATCATCTTACGAGTATGCATATAAAAAAGTGAATACCTCATTGTAAAGTTGGCATCAACAAAGTGTTATTCTTAGGCAGAGTACCTTAAAATATCTTCACAGCTTCATTTCCCCTACTTACTGAGTTAACAGTTTGTTCATTGACATGCGGACGTAAATCTATTCACCGAAGCTAAACAAACATCATTCAAGTCGCGACGCTTTCAAACTACTCCGGCAACTATCTTCAGCACATCTGCTAAGTACCACAGATAACGCAACTCCTGAGTACACAATTAGTACTTGGCTGCACCAGAAGTGACGTCACCCAACAAATACTTCCACCACTCGTGGTATCATAAATCTGCACACCTAAGACTAGGTGTTAGTTTAAATTGTCCTGTTTAAGACGCTCTATATCACTAACTTAAGTACTGTCTATAACACAGACGAAATTAGTCTCTACCCATCATAATCTAAAGTTGAACTTCGTTTGGAAGGTGTTATGACTGGGTAAGTTGGAGTACTTTAATGGATTTCAAATACATTAGTCACTGTGCTTGCCTAGACATACAAACGAAGTGAAAATAATTTATTAATACAACGCGATCATTAATCAGTATAAATGTTGGCAATGGCAATGCAACTGTTTTCCATTCGGAATTTTAATAACTTGTTTTAAATTTATGATTGTTTCCATTCCGATCCGCTGGAAGAAAAATGTGTATACCCACTGGTTGTATTAACTGTTTAAGATTCTGTGCAAGCTGCTGCAAACAGTAAAGTACGTTATTTTGCTGTTTGCGGGACGTTGTACAAAATGAACAAAAAGAAAATGGTAAAGAATAACACAAACTGTATTGAATGTAAAGGAGAACATTTGAGATTAAGAGAAAAAGACGGTATAACTTTTGTGCTGGTTATACGAATTGACACATGACTCATGCATCTTCTAAACACTGTTTAAACGGTACAAATTTTATAGTTGGTTATTAATAAACAAATAAATTTACTAAAAAATACTCAAGATACATTATATCTAGGTACTTTCAACCTACAATGTGACCACTAACAAAAATAAAATACAGAAGTTGAAAAATACCATAAAAGATTTCACAACACACTAGAAGACTTGAAGACTTCAAATTCTGAACGGTGTGCTTGATATAGCAGCAAAGAATTTTATTAATATAGCTGTTACAACACCAATTATACAAACTTATATCTTCATATTAAATATAATATGAAAACATAAGTTCGTATAATATTGTATATATATACATATATATAAATGTAATAGCACAACATGTGGGTTTAAGGATTACGGGCGCCAGTTCCAAGAAACAAGAACCCTTGTCGGTTTCTGCACTCGTCAGTCGTTTATAAGAAAGAGGGATATTTTAAAAGTAGGTAAAAATACAAAATATCATTAAACCGACCTAAAATATTATATGAAGAAGGAAAGCGTTTTGGCTTGTTTATATTCGTCATGATAATTTATTGCTGGCAACATGTTTTGTTTATTACGAACACTAGAATTAAGTTGTTTACTAACACTAATGAGTCTCAATAAGATAAATATTATACTAAACTTTCAGCAATAACATTTTAATTAGTCTGTTGGTGTCTTCTACTAATAGATATAGTCCACATTGAAAAAAGACCGGCCAAGTGCGTATCGACCTGCCGGGGTCGCGGGAAGGAACTTATGGGTCACCGAGGCCCCCGCAACACAGGCAACGGAAGGAATACGGGTGGGTTTTAGTCAGTAAGAGTCTGACACACCCTCCCGCTCCACCCAGAGCGGGAGAAGTTATTTGAAGATTTCCCATCCAAAAAAAAAAAAGTGCGTGTCGAACCACGCACAATAAAGGGTTTCGTAGTTTGGATAAATTTATCCTAAGAACAAACTTAAAATGGTAGTTGAAAAACGTGTTCCTCCATTCGGAATGTATGGGGGAACATGTTTTTCATATATTAACATAACATCTTAAAATATTAGTTTGTACGCACAATATTGAGTGATTAACCATTTTATTTTAAGACCATATACTTCTTGTAGTTTTTTCTGTAATCTATAAGTATAGAGCTCTCTGTATATTTTTTCAAAATTTGACGCTAAGCAGTTTCGGAGATTGAAAAAAAATTGAAATTGGGAAATTGACCATTCCCCCCTTGGGAATGGTCAATTTCCATCTATTTTTTTTAACATCTAACGTTAAAACTAATTATTTTAAAATTATAAAAGCTATATTTGAAATCCCATAACAAGTCCTTTTATTTGATATGTCACACGGTACAGTTTGCAAAACTTTTATTTTATTTTCTAATAAGTCTGTACGTTATACGTCCGTATTTGGCTTACAGAAATTCATACGTGTACCAAATTTCAACTTAATCGGTTCAATAGAATCTGAGCAAATCGGCTGTAACAGACGGATAGACAGACAGATCCGTTTTTTTCCTGTTGAGGTACGGAATCCTAAAAATTGGTTTTAAATCATTAATTACCAGTCTTGCAAACGCCTTCGTAAGTTGATGATGTTAGTGTTATCTAAACTAACAATATAGTCAAATTGATTGTTTGTACGAGGTAATCTCTGAAAATACTGAACCGATTTAAAAAAAATTGTCTCACTTATTTGTATAAGTGAGACAATTTGAAACAATTTTACCTTTGTAGGTACACCAATGCCGAACGCCATAGAATGTCTTATGATATTCTAGTTGAGCTCGTGGTCAGACCAGACGCTAATTGATATTAAATACTATGCTGCTTACACTCTTGTCATCATTTCATAATAAATATTTTGAACAACAATCGAAAATGATTGGCTTATTTTTCCTCATGAACCACCAGACAATAAAGTCACTTTAAATATTGAGATACCAGCTAGGCCAATATTTAGTTCAAAGAGATCCTCGAACCTTGTGCAGTTAGAATACAAGTTAATGTAGCCACTAGCCAATAGCCCTGAAGATGTAACAACCGGTAATTTGTGGCTACAAGCAATCCAAAAGGTGTTTATTTCAAGAGGTGAACGCTGAGGAACTTTGGGCAGTAAGTCAAGTCACTTTAGTTTCCCGAAAGTTACTGCTTTTATTACAATACTTGTTGAGGAAGTTTCTTGGCGACTAGATCATAAAATGTTATCAGTAGATTGTATAGTAGATCTATGAGTATTGTTGAAATGTGGAAAAGAGTTAATCTGTTTGTTTCTTAGGTGACCGGTCACCTTTGTATTTTGGCGTGTGCTAGCTAACATAATTATGGCAAGTAATTTAATTTAATGTTTTGTGTTTCGTAATGTTAATTACTTTGCATACGATTTGTATAGAATCATGTTTATATAACTAAACAGACAGGTGTGCTGCTGCTGTTCCGCCACTTCTTCTTCCCAGCTAAAGCACTAGGAAGTGGTGAGGGGCGGGCGTGTTTGGGGGACTATCTTATGTAACTTTGACGTTCGAAACGTGCTGATTTTCAGCCTAGTTTGAATTGATTGACCTGAAGGAACGGGTTCTGGAAAATCGATTTGATGATTTCAAGGAATATTACTTGCAGAACAATTTAGTAAGTACACTTCCGTTTTTTAAAACAAAAATTCTCCTGATTCAATCTGAAACCAAAATTAACAACGAATGCAGCTTAAAGTACATTTCTCAGTCTTAACATTTAACCCAACAATAATTCGCCAATCACAAAAGGTATTCCTAAGCACGTAAATTATGTGCTCAAACCGTTGAAATTCTGTCTGAGTTTATTTCGCACGAACAATTCCTTGTAAAATGTAAACTAGCGTAATTTGTTACTCTGGACTCGAGATCTGGACGCGTTGATTGCGAAACACCAATTTATTTATTGTCGTTGGCTTTAATCCCTGGATATATTGCTTCGAACGAATCAAGTCCCTGGAACAAGATACTGGAACCTTCGATCGAAGACCGACTTAGAATTATAGGTTTCATTGTAAATTGCTCATTGAGGCGTGTGCGAGGTACGTGGTAAGCTTCAAACAAATTAATTGTGTTGGATACAGTATTTCAAATAATACTGTGAAACCATTCTGCAGTATAGATATGTACATATAGTTGTCTAAGGAACTTTGCAACCTACAGCAGCAGCGTGTATTCCAAAAAACAGAAATTGTGATCAGCACTATTTTCCAAACGTAACAATTAAGTATAATGTTTGTGCAGTTTTCGTTCAAGATCGTTGACAGCTGAGAGTTTAAAAACGAATTAATAACAAGGTAAATGTCAAAACAGAGCAAAGTAACTTCCTTGTTCTACAAGACTAACCCAAAAAGCCGTTTTTCAGCTACATGCCGAAAGCCAGAAAATATAACTCCTCAAACCATTTATTCCAAATAAACCAATTACAGGCACTTTTGAATTGTCAAGGGGTCGGTCGGTCAGTCAGAAAGATGAAGCTAGTTGCCCATTCCAAAGCGTAGTAGGTACCTATGGAGAAGAACGGGCAAGAAACTCCACGGACACTCTTTTAAATCAACGTATTATGGTTACAAATTATTGTTTACATCATTCATTTTGAAATTATACATGTGAGAACGATGCAAAACGTAAAATCGTCCACAATATTTTTTGTTTTGTTAAAATATTAACAAAACAAAAAATAAGCAATTCAAAAATTAAAATAAGCCGTGGCAGCTAAGAGATGACCAGTCTCTACCGGCGCCCGTTCACGAACATGACGCATGGATTAGCACCATGCAGCTCAACCATTTTGAACGGAGCTACATGATCCAACACACGCGCCACCATCAGCGAGACATTAGAGTGAGCACGACATACTCCCAGCCGCCAGGGCACATTCAAGTCAATGAAAGACGTATCCAGTAAATGGCAGCTTTATAGTACATAGTACTCACATAACAATGTGCTGTACAACTATAGAATACTAAGAGATTAAATTTATACAATGCAAAGAGAGTTTTTTAAATCTTCAGCAGCTCCAACACATCAATTAGTTTTTGCGCCCTTGTGGAGCAGGACCAGCGTTGAGCCAAGCATTTATGTCAGCGATGTAATCCCCCAACTTATAATATGCTTTTTTTTTTAGGGTGGGAAATCATCAAATAACTTCTCCCGCACCCGGGCGTTTCCTCCCGCCTTATCCGACACAGGAACCTCCCGAAGCTGCCGTGTCCGGTGAGGACCTGCGTCAGGCGGAAAGTGAGGACGCCGTGGCGCCTCTCTAGCCACTCCTCAAAGAGGGGACTTATCGCCGCAATTGTGGCGTGCCCAGCACTGGGTTGCGACAACCGTACTCTCCATGACGCCATGAGATCCCGCCGGAGCTCCGTCCGCTGTGTCGCGATTTCTCGCGGCAGCGGGCTTACGCCCCGGTATTTCGCCTCCTCGCGCCACTCCCATACGTGCGCGAGGACTTTTGCCTCCAGATCCCATGGCGGCAATCCGGCAAGGAGGCTCGCTGCCTCACAGGAAACCGTGCGGTATCCCCGGACCATCCGGATGAACTTATAATATGCTTGGCTGCATAGTGTGTGTTTTATACAAGATTTAAATTTTGTTTCATTCAGTTGAAGTATGTGGGGTGGAATTTTATTGTAACATTTTAAACAGTACCTCATGAAAGATGAGTCTACTTTAGCCAGCTTGAAACCTGGTTGAACTATTTGGTCCCTATTTCTAGTGATATAATTGTGTCTTTCACCTCTTTTACTAAAAAGATGTAGATTTTTCCTTACGTACATGATGTTTTCATAGATATATTGACAAGGTACCGTCATGAGTCGCACCTGCGGAGGCCATATATGGATCTGATGGCTCTTTTCTGCAAAATAAAAATAGACTCGATGTCTGCAGCAGTAACTAAAATATACTAGCCGTGCGGTATCTACATCAGTAAATTGACGGATTTTTCTCTCAGCATATGCTGCTGAACTTAGCCGTCCTGCAAGGGAAGTTAAATGAGGCCCCCATTGAAGCCTTGAGTCGAGCGTAATCCCCAGGAAAACAGTTTTATCGACGAATTCTAATTTCTCTTGATTCAATACTATCTCACAAATACTACTTTTGACTTTTGGTAAAGAAAATCTTATGCACTTAGTTTTGTTCCCATTTAATACTAAATTATTAGCAGTGAACCAATTTTGGACCTGCAATAGGGCTTTATTTACGTCGTCAAAATTTGATGCACGTTTATTAATTTTAAAAATTAAGGAAGTATCGTCAGCAAATAACACCATTTGTGGTTGGGTTTTTAACAAGTGGGGTAGATCATTAATATATACTAAAAAGAGGAAAGGACCCAATATCGAGCCTTGTGGTACACCCATTTCTACTTTTAAGCCGAGTTAGCTCCAGCATATTAGCACATATTGACGTAAACCACGATTAGTGAAAAGATCCAAAGACTTCAAAGCAATTACATCCAAACACGAGACTACCCTACAGTTGGGATTTTGTGGGTATCTAAAGGACATAGATTTTATTTTTCCAAATGAATGTCACATGTTCAGCGACGCCGCGCTGCTTGAAGGAAGGCGGATTATTGTCAATGGAGCATGAACCTAAGCAGCTTACCTATACATTCAACTTAAGAAGGGTCGCATTTGTAAGTATTTGATTTGTTTCCAGATTGTTACGTACGGCATTTTACCCCAGATCTTGTTGATCAGAAAGATAGATCTAAAGCCCATTATGCGATATTATCAGGGCGTTTGGACAGTGCCGATCAAACAAAGCGATCAGTAGCCGTCCACACACGCATCAAATCAGACACTGGCTGTGCAGTGCGTACAAACAATCCCGCTAATTAACTAATTAAGTTCCCTCGTCTACGAAACGCCATTTAACGAACCAAACGGTTCCAAACCTTTCAATATACGCCAAAATACCTGACTATTACACGGCACAAAAATAAAACGAGCTCGCTTCAATTTAGTCAGATGTCCCCATGCGGTGCCGTGGTGTGCTACAGCAATAAAATAAAAATTTCAAATGAAACGGAGTACGTTTCAGTGTTTCCAACGAAAATGTTTCAATTTGAACGCACTCTCCTATCCTGCATTTAATGCATCCAAACTCCTCGCAGTTTCCAGAGTGATGAATAGCTGCAACAAATTATTAAGTTTACACGTTGATGCACTGCTTTTCGCTTTGTTTCGAACGCGATTGTTTTATGCTGTGGCATTGTTTTTATTTGTTAATCGTATAATTGGATGCCGATAAAGTATTTAGTTTTGCTGACTGGCAACAGTGTGCGGAGCGGAGTCTTTGCTGTTTCGTTGTGTTGATACAGGTAGGGTTTGCAGATTGGACGGTATTCCTTTCAGTGATTAAAAAACATCCAAAGAATCTGCATAAAAATATTTAAGTAAAATTATTCTTCGCGGGATTCCTGATTTCCAGTTTATCAATTCTAAAATAACTCTCGAAATAAGCCGACCGAAATAAATTTTATATAAATAGTCAGTTCGCACCATTGTTCGCACACAGAAAGGCTCATTCATAATCGTGAAACAGATGAAAAGCGTCTTATTATGATTGCTCCTTTCGAATTTCGAAAACAATTTTAAAATCCACCCACTTTTGAAGTATAACCCTGCACAGTTCAAATGTAACTGTTTTGTACGTGCTCATTTGCTTGAGTGAACTCTTTAATTTGGCAGTGTTGGAGGGAGAAATCTGTGCTAATGAGTTGGGGCAGTAATTAGTCATTTATTCCGAGTCAGTCAGTTACCTTCGACTCGAGGGTAGGGAATATTTTCCACTGTTTAAGTTATGCCCCCCTCTTCGCATACGATTTTCTCTGGCTGGAATAACAATGTGGAACATAATGGCTGTCGTATGTATGTGTATCTTCATGTGCGGTTTGGTGAATAAAGATCTAGTTGGTTTAACTATGAATGATTTGAATTTAACGTTATTTGAACACATATTCTGACGACCCAAGTAGCGCATTAGCGGAAATTACATACATAAACATGCTATATTACAGTGAAAGGATGTACTAACGGATACGACAATTCTTGAAACTGTATTAGGAGTTATCTCGTACTCTGCTAAACAGCACAGCTGTCTGCATAAACATTTTAAAAATCATTTTAGTAGTATTTGAAAGTACTATTGTCCAGCGTTTGAGGCTGCGTTTTAACCAGCTAGTACCAACTAGCTGGTTAAGAAGACCAAAGCTTGTAAACGGTTGCTTAACGCGATAAAGTCCATAGCTGTGAGCTGTATTAGAGAATCAAAATTTGCCATTGGCTTTTTATGGTGTACCTACATTAATTCTATTCCAATGCTAACTCAATAAGCTTAATAGTAGCTGGTTAAAAGATAATATGAAGTATCTACAAATGCCGTACGAAGTATAAACGCATTTAAGACTGCTTGAGCTGTAAATGAGTGTAGCCTTACTCCACTCTAACTCCAAAGCATAAAGTGTACGAGTAGATATTAGCAATTTTACAGCGTAATTTTACAGTAGTGTTATGATAACGTCAATGTGTGTCATAACCCCACAGCACGACTTTACCGTTCGAAGATACAATAACATTCATAATTAAAATCAATGGAAAAAGGAAATGAAATGGTGCAGTTAATTAAAAATCAACTTTCGAAAGAATACGCTAAGCAAAGGAGCAAGGATAAATATAAAAATATCCTTCCTGTAATCTCGTATCGTAAAATTCTAACTTTAAAACGAGTTTATATTGACATACTTTATAAACACAATACCGAAATTAAAAAATAGAATGATATTATAACACATTTTCTATAACAAAATAATGTTATAAAACTTTTTTTTTACCAATACAAAAATCAAAATCAAAATCAAAATCAAAAGTCATTTATTCAAACTAGGCTGAAAATCAGCACTTTTCGAACGTCAAAGTTACATAAGACAGTCCCCCAAAAATGCCCGCCCGTCACCACGATACAAGTCAAATCAGAAGTTAATCACTAACTTTTTGGATTTGCAAGGAGATTCCATCATTTTTTTTCTTCTAATGGAACGCATAGTTATACGGGGCGCGTCATTTTTATAGCATTACACAAAATTTTGATTCCAATTTTTACTTGTCTGTGGCCGTTTTACCGCATGCACGGTGATGTGCTAGGGAATAATTATTATATTTAAACTATTTCTTACTCTTTTAACTTTGATCTTTTATTTAGTAGTTTCAATCCCGTTTTATAAGAGTAGATAGTGTATGAAACTGCACATAACTAGGTATTAAAACAGTCGTGTTTCAATACCCCTCATTATGCAACAGTTTCATAAACTATCATCATATATTTAGCTACAGTCAAGTGCCGGTGTCGATTACAAATTGCAATTATCATAGTTCGATGGTACTGAAATTAATATAAATAATTATGAAACTATTTTTAAGTCTATTATTATTTTATACTTTGTTAAGTAATTATTTTTAATTAAGTCTTTAATTTTAGTAATCATTGACACGTTCAAAATCATCTTAACTTATTTAATTTTCGATTAACCACAACATAAATTAAACACCTATTCTTAACCCGTCTCTAGTGTGTCACATAAATCCTTTAGCCAGAAAAGCCTACTACCTTGTACCCAGTCAAATACCAAAAAAAAATACCAAAATAAAACTCTGGAACCTGGTTCTCCCTGGAGGTTTACGTCGAAGCCTTCAATAAGATCTGGACTTACTCGTCACGGCACGTAGACTGCAGCAGTATCATCGTCAAGGGTGACATGTTATCTTCAACGGATGACGGGATCTATTTATTGTATTTTATTGTGTTGCTTTTGGTATTTTTATAGTTGTACCTAAATTATTGATGTGCGGCGATTTTTTAAATCACATAGTGTTAAATGCCTGTGGCTTGTGACTAAGTAATAACAGCCGCACGGGTCGATCGATCAGGTTAAGCTACGCTTGCCGCGGTTAGTTCATGGATGGGTGACCATATTTATATACCGAGATCCCCCCGTGCCCGTGCCTCCATGCCTCGAAAAGCACGTTAATTCGTTGGTCCCAGCTGTCATTCGTGGATCTTTGAAGGTCGTTACGGATCGTCAGAAGCCCGAAGACAACCAGTCTTACCAAGGGGTATCGTGTTACCCAGTAAATGGGTTGTGGAGGTCAGATAGGCAGTCACTCCATGTAAAATACTGGTATTCAGCTGCATCCGGTAAGCCTGGAAGCCGCCTCAAGATAATTGGGAAAACGCTAGGCAGATGATGAGTGTTAAAAACCACAATAAATAATATTTTTCTGGACATGTTCCTACTCACTTGCTGGATTCTTTGATGTTCGCGAACGCTCAATTGCATTAAACTATGCAACTAATAGATTCTTATAAAAAAAAAAACACTGCATATTACTGTACCAGCATGTGCTAGTGCAGGCATTGTGAAACAAAACCATAGAAACACTTAATCACGTATTCAAATAACACTGGCAAAAAAATATTCGAAACTGCCACTTGGGAAAGGGTAGGAAAATATTCAAATAAAATATCTGTAAGCTAGATATAACAGCCATTAAAACAATGCATATTCTGTCGATCGGAGTGCCAGCGGCGGACCTTTTAACTGAAGCTAAAAGTGCACGCAAAAACTAATCTTCACGGTAGGGCTGCAGCATAACAGTTGTTCACAGTTTCTAAAATATAAACAATATATTTTTAATTTTTCTCCGCAGCGAGCATTCGGAAATGGCTTGTATTTTGAGGTACTGGTCCTCCGTTCTCTTTTCCTGTTCTGGCATAGGCACAAATGATAGAAAGGCTAAAGCTGAAATATTAGCCAGCCATGATTTTATCTGAAGAAATGAAACCATGTCTACGTCACGGTATCACGATAACACAGGCAAGTAAAACGTATGGAAATAAATATATGAAACGCTTTAAAATTTCCATCCACGATAACGTGCACGTATTTTCATAAATTTTATGGACGTCCATGATAATATTGTCGTTCCTACGTTAGAAATTATGAAAGCGCACATTGCCACACTTCGTCAATTAGTCATCTCATGTGAGTAGTAAGTCGCGGGAAGGTACTAAAGGGTCACCGAGGCCCCTGGCAACACAGGCAACGGAAATAATACGGGTGGGTTTTAGTCAGTAAGAGTTTGACACACCCGGCCGCTCCACCCAGAGCGGGAGAAGTTATTTGATGATATCCCACCCAAAAAAAAATGTGTGTAGTAAAGAATTACAGTTGTAATTTAATTTACGAAATAGATACGGACAAGTTAAGCCAATCATTATAGTAAACAAATCAAAGCAAACTGTCAAGAATACTGAAGTAGGCAACCCTGTTGCATCTGACATACTTTTAAGGACAAGTCGAACTTCTTCCGTAGAAGAATGTTCTCGTATAGATTTGTCTTCCGACACATCCCCTATAGACATAGTTATTCATTTTCAAGACGTTCCTGAATATTTTAAAGGAAAATTATTTAGTGTTCCTAAGGGTTTTAAGTAGAAACCCTTTACATAATATTTTTATAAGTAGGTACGTAATACTTGTCATTTAAGTGCAGTAGACGATCGACGGAAAAACGACCACTCACTATCCAGATGGATTGGTAAACCCATTTCGTTGTTGGAACTGAACAATTGAGCAACAACCCTCATTATTTAAAGTCGCTCAATTGTTCATTTAAACAGTGGTCGTGCTACCAATTGTTTTCTAACCGGAGCCTCACCAGATGTGACTAAATACCACAGCATCTGTTTTGAGTACTCTATGCACAGCCAGCACCTGTAACTTTAGAAAATTAAATAAGCTATACAACTGTAAAGTCACATCCACACGTTCCGGCTGCGATCGTCCGAATTGCCGGCCAGCTGTCAAACACAGACACATCACCGTCGAAGAGGCTTTAATAATAATGAATTACCGTCAAACTAAAGGATAGTACTCGACCCAGTTTTCCATACTGCCTACACACAAAACCCCACCTTGGTTCACAAGTTATAAGGTTGTTTTTCGGTTGTGTAATGATTATTTTTAACGAATTGTCTTGGCTTGGAAGTTTTACTTGTTCCAGTTGTGCGTGGGCCTGACAGCGGTGTCACGATCTATGAAAGATGACTTGTACCTATTACGGACGTCTTGGGCGGTTTTGTCTAATAGGTCTCTTAAAACTAGACATAAAGACCAAATGTTTGATAGACCAGGGTAGCCAGACCTGTTTACCTCTGTGAATTTCGGAATTAGGTATGTACGAAAATATCTTGGAGTTGGTAAAAGTATCGTTTTGGTGCCATTGTCACGTTGGTAGGTGCGATAAGTGCGGAATAACAAGTAAGTATGATCTGACGCCTTCTTATAATAAACTACAGAATTATTTTATGGAACTTTTCCGTTTCTGAAATGGAGTTATTAAAAGTTTTGAGAATCAGGCAGTACGTATATGTTAACGCTAACTTGTTGACTAAGTTTTGAACTGAATTATAAGTGAGTCTATTTTCAAGTACGTATTTTTTTCCGATATTAGCAAACACTGAACATTATAATGAACCTTTATACACACCATACTCTGTACGTTTGTCTGCTAGCCACAAATTAACAAATAAGACGCGACACCATCTTGGATTTAGGCGTAAAATTCTAAAATACGATCCGGGACGAAGATTCCCAAATTACAAATTCCAATAGCCAATACACTTTAACTGTTATATATTACCAAGCAATATAAATAATTCAGTCCATATTTTTAAGTTATAAGTAGTCCTCAAAGCGACGGATAAGTACGGTCGAGCGGTCTAATGAGAAAATCGGAACCGTGTTACTTAGCTAAGTACACTAAGCGAAATTAGATTAACTTACCTTTACTTAGATTAGTTTACTTAGGTTAGCTTGAGGGAACAACTTTTCAGAATTTCAGAACATTTCTTGTAAATTTCTGTTAGTTTTTAGGTCAACATATATGTGTCTATGCCGATAACATTAAAAAAGTTACGTTTGGACATTATATGTCCAAACTTAACTTTTTTTTGTAAAACGAAACAAAGCGGCAGGAGCAACAAATAAATCACGACCGTTTCTTGTTAGTACTTCGCTAAGGTGTAGAATCGGTTATAAACTCGGACATCAATGAAGTTAATGATGTCAATATTGCTGATATCTGAAATTTTGATCATATCACTATCATCAAAAGGACCAAAAGATCAAAAGACTATTAAAAGCTTATTTAGGTGGGAGAAGATGAGCTTACCCACTATAAAAAAATGGGTTAACAAACTAAACCATGTCTGATAACCATGTCTGACCTCAGGCTTGCACTCATGGGTTTCCTAGATAACGTTCACCATACGAAAAACACCCGTACTGAACTGTTACGCACAACAGTGGTTATAACATCATTATTACGACCGTATATATTCTACTAGTTACTAGAATTGTCTAGTCGTCTTCGATTCAATAGACTGGACGCAGGCAAATTTCAAAGCATGGCTTTTTACTCTTTTCCAAGTTCCCAATATAATCATAGATATTTGCAAAATTTACACATAATAATCAGCTTTTATATTCTGATACAAAGATAATATCAGATAACGTGGCTCGGGATGGCTCGTTTGGCTCGAGTTACCTTACAAATATACGAATGATTACGTCATTGAAGGTCGACGTAAAGAAGACACTTCTTTACGTCGACCTTTAATGACGTAATCAGATTACCATCACTCTTTGAAGAAACATTTACAGGAAAATTAGAACGACTACAAGCAAAATATACTAAGTACTTTTCCTGGAAATCCTTTTGCAAAATAAATGAATCAAAAGACAAAGAAAAACAGAATCAATTCCAGTTATTGTTTTATTTTTCATGTTGAAAATGGCTAATTTTAACATCGTTTTATTAATTTTGACCAACTTTATTTTGTAAAGTACCTGTAACAACAATAAAATATATTAATTATATTCTAAGAGCTGCTGCTGTATATCACAAGTTATAACAGGATCTAGGAATACAGAATACAGCCATGGCTTGAGTCGAAATGCTTTCAAACAGAGCTATACTACTACAATATAAATCATTATATTACAATTGCAAAAAAAAGCTACGTAAAATATAAAAGAGTCATTTCCTCACCCTGAAAAAAATATAATTTTAAACACATCACCACCAACTATATTTCAACTAACCCACACGTTGAGAAGATGGTGTTAAAATTATCATATTTTCACCCCACGAATGAATTTTAAAAGGGGAATTCAGCCAAGACAATTTTAATTAAGTCCCAGAGAGCTCATTATCTTTAGCGTCACCGCGCGGATGGAAGGACCAAGTTTTTTTTCAAACAAAAATCTTTTATGTTAAGATAGTGTTATCTGGCGCAAATGTACCAACTTATATCTACTCGCGTTAAGTTTTTAGAATTCAATTTTACTTTTGCAACAACTTGAAATGTTTTCAACCGTGGTGTGCGCTGTTCAAATTATTTACTGTGTCGCGAATTGGGGTTTGGATCGATGGGAATATTGGAATTGTGGACTGTAGCTTCGATAAACAGGTGTATATTAGTTTATTTTTAGAGTCGAAAAACAAATAGTATTAGTATCGGGCTAGAGGTATATCTTCAAGGTTTTTAGGGTTCCGTGGTCAACAAGGAACCCCTATAGTTTCGCCATGTCTGTCTGTCCGCGTGTTAGCTCAAAGACTCTTAGTATTATTTTTATTAGAAAGGTCACGCCGACAAGTGGTAAAATAAAATCTTGAAAAATAAATTTGTACCTCCTTACAATTTTTTTTTAAAGGCGTTTTTTTCTCTTATGTCCCATGGTTTTTTTTAATGTAAAAGTCAGACGATAGCTTATTATTATTTTTAGATAAAGTTCATTGTAGTTGTCATGAACATTCGAAAAGGCCACACAATTGCCCGCTGATGACGACGATGACAAAATGACGCTAGCGTCACTCTGTCATCGTCGTCATCAGCTTCGTCTACCTATTTCCTTTTTGCCGTGGGTTCCCCATAGCACAGCATCATGCTGAGTGGAAGCCTTCTTGTGACTATCACGGCGTGCAGTTGCCGACTATTTGTTATATTATATATGTTCGTGTTATGTGTTATGTGTTCATAAACATAAATCTGTTTTGTCTTATTATTTATAATAATTACCATTGCTTTTATGTGCACGTGTTTCTTTGACATATAAATCTATTTTTCTTTCTTTATTTTTACACTACAATGTCATAAGAGGGCCTGAAAAGCCCTTGATCTGACTAGAAATTATCACGAACAATAACCCAGTTGATCAACACATTATTTTAGCTGTAATCGAATACAGGCCAACATCGCTTTTTATTTAGATAGCCATTCGGAGAACGTAATATTACTGGTAGTTATTTAACAAGTGTTCAAATAATAAGTATTGGATTTTCGTAGAAAGGCCTGATATTATAAAAAAAACATTTAAGTAACTAAAATATTTACTTTAAATACCTTTTTTGCATAAATATATAAATATTCCTGCAACATACTTTGTACAATTTGATCTCGTACTACAGAAAGATATCGGATAACAGCTCCAACAAAATTGAACCGAAAAATTAATACTTCATTCGGAACGGTAACAGGAAAAATAATTGTTATAACTCTGAAAAAACTGCAACAGTTCGGCTTATGCCTGAAAGCTTAACCGGGACAAGCGAATTAAGCAGTGATTTATTTTTGTAAATAGAAAGCGGATTATTTAAACGTGTATTTTTTAATAAAAAATCCGTTGTCAACGGAGTTATTTTATCTTCTTTGATTAAATTCCATTAAACCGCGTTTGAAGGGTTAAAAGTATAACGTTTTGAGTTTAAATTAGGGCTACCACTTTAAAACAGAGCGTTTTTGGCTTTTTAGTGTGACTTGAAATATTCATAATGTTTTCGTTTGACATTTTCCGCCCATTTTCTAATTAGCTCTTCTTTCTGTAGATATAATAACTTACCTAATTGTATTATCTACGTAACACAAAAAGCTACTTAAAACATGTCATGCCAACTAGTAAAGGCAGTTTTAGTTAAATTACATAATAGGTACGAAAAAAGAGAAAATGATGTACCTAGTCACCTAGCTACGATTAATTTAATGCCAGCTCTGAACGTTACTTAAGTTCTATTATCTAGAACACAATATTAGTTTTACATAAATTAGTGCTAATAGACTAGAGAATCAGTCTGTACTATTTAAGTTACTAGGTATGTAAAATTTAAGCCGACGTATAATTCGGGGTCCGTGGGTGTCTAAGTCTATCTATTCACGGACGCGAGACGTCGACCTTGTATGGAGCACCACTACTATTGGTGCTACAGTTGTCCTGAGCTGAAGTTGCCTGCAAGTGTGTTTGAAGGCAAGCTGGGGTCTACACAAGAAGCAATCAGTTTCAAAGCATTTCGTATTTTTACGACGACTGTCAACAGGATTGACTTAAGGCTCTTACATACTGGCGCGACTTGTCGCGCGACGCGACGCGACACAAAGACACCGCGTGTAGTGCTACAAGCGGTGCTTTTGTGTCGCGACGCGTCGCGCGACAAGTCGCGCCAGTACGTAGGAGCCTTTAAGCTTTTCGGTAATAAGTTTTCGTCGTTATCGCTGATAGCATATCACTTTCTCTAGGTTTTAATAACATTTAGAAAAAGCTTTTTGAGAAGTGTTCTTTATGTGGTAAAACTTGTTTTAAAACTATAATAATACTTTCTACAACCGCTACCATTTGGCCAAACTTTGCGTTATGTTTAAAAAATGGCACCATTAATTAGAACAGGTTACCACGAAGAAGAGAATTAGTTTGATGATTCTTAAAGTTGATTTACTCAATCGCGTAAACCCTATTCCAAGAAGTAGTAATCAACTAATAACTGAAGATGAGTCACATTTTTCAGTCCCCTCATACTTTTAAAACTCACTTTCTGACTTACTACCCTCTGGTAGCTCCCTCAGGGCTCGGTAACTAAGTGGTCCTTTACGCACGAACTGACACAATTAGGGTCAGTGTTCCTAACTCGGGTCGCGTAATGAGTCCAGTCCCTGATACACGGGGATCACTTGAATTTGTAACTGACCGCGGATGGAAGGACCAGGAATAAAGTTGCTGGAACGATATCTGTTGATAAAATACAAGTATCCTATTGATTCTAAGGAACTAATCAACAATTGGGTTTCATGACTAAAACAAAATACCAATAGATAATTCTTCTTAATATTAACCTGAAACCTTAACGCTTAGCTCATTTTAAAGCCTGAAAATCTGAGGCAATATGAGATTTCCTGAATCTTTCACATGCAGTAGGCACACAATTCACAAAGAGCCGAGACATGTTTTCAGTACTCAGATGTATATAACAGTTAGAGGTATACCATGTGAAATTAAGGTAAGTACCTATATTGTCTATGAAGCTTTAAACAACAAAGCTTCTAAACGTGCACACCTTTTAAAGCCTGCATATTTTCATAAAATTAGCACTAGTCATTAAAAAGGTCACAATTTTTTAAACTTCCAAATAAAGAACGACAGACCACTAACCTCTTCACTCGACCTCTTCTGTCCATTGCTGAGGACGTAATAACTATAGTGAAGTGCCTCGTCTTTACAGCCGTCCAGTGTGCATTCGCCTTTACGTCGTCCGGTGGAGATAAATATTCATGTCGCACTTTATAGCCGCCTTTATTAGGTTTCCATGTCGTTAGGTTTAACTCCATGTGTTGTGGTTATCATTATTGGTGATATTTTATTGTGGCATCTCTCTGAAAAAATTGAGTTACGCGTTGACACAATCAAAGTACGCTTGTATAAAGTAGATTTGACAAAGCAGCTTTTGAAAAGTTGGACGCGGTCCTATTGCACTTTGATTGGACGCCGACATCCAAGTGCGCTTTGGTCAGTGTTGCCACGATCAAAAAACGTCCAAGTAGTCGTCAAATCTACTTTGTCCAAGCGTACTTTGAGTGTGTCAACGCGGCTTAAGGGATGGTGTAACAAACCACCTGTCTGTCAAAGTCAATGGTGACTAGAGATCATTACAGATTAATCTAAATGTATCGCCGAACGTTATGCACATGCTAAACAGGTATTTCCAATAGATGCAGAAATAATCCAATTATGATACAATACTCATAACTTTAAGCACAATATAGAATTTAAAATCCAGAGTCAGGTCTTCTTATAAATCTTACAATAGACTTTTAAACGCAGTGCACCAAGAAACCCCTAAAATCCAATTTTTCCATTTTCAAATTAATCAAAATCCTTTCGTTATCATCAATACTGGTAGGTTTACAACTAAAATCCGCCTGTCAATTAGTCTGAGTGAACTCAAAGAGTATCACAAAAGAGGTTTGTTGGAAACTTTTTTAAAAAAGAAATGGAAAAAGTTCGCTCATTATAACAGGTTTAAGGGCGGCCGTAGTCCGAACTCTTCTGATTTACGAATGTTGAAGACAGATGTTTGTACAGCTTATAAATATTCGCCGTTTCATAATAATGTTCTTGAGAAAATTTTACAGGTTTTTTCTTCTAGTAAGAGATTGTAAAAAAGAGTTGTTTCAATGAGGCAAATTCATCATTCATTAATTTCATTATGTAAGGTTGGGAAGTCATGAGTCGTTGTAATATTATATTCAATATTAATAGGTGTCTACATAACCCAAAAGCTATCACACAGCTAGATATCCCACAGGAGAAAAAGAAAACGATAACACAGTCGGACCATTAGATCTTGTAAACTAATCCTTATAATATCTCCAGCCAATAAATCAAGCGTCCATTGTAAATCTAAACACTTAGCCGGGTGAGTCTTGGGGACTATCCGCCATTCCGCCATCCCGCCAGCCGTCAGGGGCATGCCCACTAATCCCCACTCGCTATCTCAGTCTAGAAAAATAAGTTTAATTCCTTGATTAAAGCGACACATTCGTCTGATGTTAGACCAGTGAGCTAGAATGTTTTAACTAGAATTAAAGTTTTAGAAGTACTTTTTAAAGCGAAATATTAGATAAACAAGCTACATTTTGCATTAATTGCATCTTGTACCTAAATTTACACAGAAAGACAGCAGAGGAACATACAGCTATTAGCAACACATTGTGAATACAGAATTCTGTATTCAGAAATTCCTATACCTTCGATGTTGATTAAAACATATTAACTAAACAATAAAAGTTGTAATGTTTATCGAATAACCTTTAGGTTCATAATTATCTATTATTAGGATTATAATTTCTGAAGCTATCAAAAATAAATTGTTCAAAAACAAGGAACACACCGCATCCATTCTTTATTGACATCTGGTCCTTCGGTCCGAGTCAACAGTTAAATGCCTGGAGTTTCACATGAAGTTAATATATTAGCTGCTCTCGGTACAGCCTGCTCTAGCTAATAGATTAGTTTGGACTATGAGATCAAACTCGCTCAGTTATAAGGACTTGTTATTGTAAATGCGGATCCAAGCAATGTTCTGTAGCTGGTAAGATATCAATGTATGTGTCTGTGTCTTTGTTGCTATTTGGCAAAATGATTTACGCCCCGGCCCAGTAGTCCTTCGCTTACTTCCAGAATAATATTTAAGAATCGCCACTTTCCCAGAGCAGTTTTACTGTGTCTAGAAATTATTTAGATTCAGAAACAGAGAAGAAGAAAGAGAAACAAGTTCACATCGAATGCGATATAATTTTAGTATAATAATATAATTTCAGTGTTCCGCTCGCATTAAACTATTCAACCACCCTTCATTCTGTAAAAATATCACCGTGAAAACATGGGTGAAGTGAGCTTGAAATAAATGATGATTGATGATATGATGATTTGAATGATGGAGAGCATTAGGTGGAATGCTGGGGATTGACACTGTTGACAACTCACTCCTAACTCAATTCACATAAGTTATCACGGTGAGATGTTTACAGAATACGCGTGACCAACTAGTCGTGTAGTACGGGATAGGTAGATTGGTACATGTAATACTAACAAAAACTTGTCAATTACTAGAATGTTAACAGTGGCCAGGGGGCGTGGCCTGCGTGACGTATGCGGTGATTAGCGCCGACTGCGCTGGTCACTGAGATATGGCGTTGTTCGCCGCTTTTTGTGAGCGCTGTAGCTGATGGAAGGTTACGTGGAGAGTGTATTTTATTGTAATAATTTATAAGTACATAATGGCACCGAATACCTTGTTCAAAAACTAAAACAGTTTGAAAACGAAAGTCGAAACTTTCTGACGTGTTTTCTGACCATTTTGTGTGGTTTATTCAGTGAACGGAAAAAAACATGGAAGCATTCCTAGCTTTAAAAAATGACCCAAAGCAGATTGCGCCGCGGTGGGCGGGGCTTACCGATTGCGCCGCTGACGCTTTTAGTTCGTCTGCAGTAGGCAACAGAGGTGGTCGACTATTATTTACGGGTTTTTGCGTGTTAAATATTTAAAAATGCCTTCTTGTGCAGTGAAGTGGTGTATAAATAAATCACATTTGCATAAAAATAATGCTGGATTTAGTTTTCACGTGTAAATACATCGCTATTTATTATATTTCTATTAAAAATGAAGTCGGTTTGAATAGGACACGAAATCTATGGGGATGATGTTATGCCAACCAAACAATTTACTTTTTGACAATAATGACAAATTTTAATAGACGTAACCTTTTTTTTTCTATGGGGAACGGCATTATGCAAAATGTTTATTTTCACCAATTAATATGTCTTAAAGACTTATGGATTGGCGTATCCCTCAGTAACTTTGTTTAAAGTATGTTACCGTTCTGAGTGTAACCTACGAAATATTATGAAAGTTCAATCAGGAAAATGTTTAACCAGCGAGCATAACTTGACTGTATTATCAAACAAATGCTTTCAATAAGTGACCAGCTATAATGACATATTAAACATTTTTTAAAAGCACTCCTGATATCCCATCACGCGACATACCGTTTATCAAAAGTATTGTTCAAGAATTCCTTAAAATTCGTTAAACTCACAATTTTCCGAGGCACGTAACTTAAGTAATAGTCAAATGTCAAAGACGGTAATAACATTGGGATTCACGTTCATTATATTCATGATAACACTGAGCAATAACAATGTCTGTAGTTCCTGTCTACTCCCATGGAAAGAAGGCGTGAGTTTATGTATGTATGTAACACTGAGCAAATAATAAGCAGTGATATAATGTTAATGTATAGATACCTAAATTGTAAATAAATAAAAAATAGACCACACATTTTTTTATTTACCTTATAAGTAATAAATTTTAGCATACACGGTGGTATATAAGGTGTATGCTAAAATGTATTATTACTTCCTAAGCACTGCTCTATTTACAGACCTCATAACCAGTTCATAAAACATATGTTTTATCATAATTCTATATTTTAATATCATCAATATCACGATTAATTATTTGCGTTGCACCTTATTACATAAAACATCCCGGGCGACGAATGGTGGGTGAAGCGGCGTCGTAGAAATGTCGTTAGCGGCCTATACCTACTGTACATGTTAATTTAAACCCAAACAATCACGAAATAAGGTTCATTTTTAACTGTGCATCCAGAGTAGTAATAATATTGTGTGTGTATTTTCGCGAATCAGCGACGGGTTTTCGATGTGTGAGCTTGTTTGGGATTTTGTGTCAAGATGCGCGCTTAGTTCCCTTGAAGTAATGCTTCCATGTTTTTTTTCCGTTCACTGGGTTTATTCAAATAAAATTTGACAGATCTAATTGACATACGTCTGTTTCTTGTTTTGAAAAGAGAGAAAAGATAGCAGTAGCCTCAGTTGTTTGTGTACCATAGAATCGGCTTAATTATCTACGTTTCCAATTTCAGGTGGTATAGGTCAAAATTAAATCGTTAAAAAGGAATTTGGAGTAATTGGGTCTAAAATCTATGGGTATTATAATATATAAGTTTGGTGTCCTGACATCGAGTTTTAGGCCAGGTTTTGCTGTTAGTTATTTTAGTTGAGAACCTACGTTGAGATTGTGTTGTACAGTCGCCAGCACATCAAGTTGCTAGACTGTCAAATTTCTTCTAATGATTTTAAGCCTTAAAATGTTGATGGTTAAGTTCAAAATCGAATGACAAAATTTGACAGTTTGTGGTAAGTTGATGCGTGCTGGCGACTGTACAAAGATACCATTTTATTTTGGAGTGACGATACCGCTGAACTAGTCCAAACTATGTACCTACAGTAAAAAAGCAGTGTACCTACTTGACCAACACCAATTACCCAATGATACCGCTAAAATCCATGGTTCCAGCAAAACCCAAATCTATTTCGCAGTCTGCATACAAAAGCTGCCTGCAACCAAATCTGAAACAAAATCTGAAAATACAACACACAGAATACAAAATACTTGCAACCCGTTTTTGCCAGAACTGATCAGTGTGTTGCATGCAGCACGTCGGTACACCTACCCAGACACAGGTACGTAGTACCAGCGGTAGGAACACAACAGTTTGGCTTGGAACACCTGCTGAAATCAATTTTCTGGTATGCGCACATACTCTCGTATATTTTTAGACGTACCATTTTACAAATAAAATATAAAATCCATTTGTGTGCATGCTTTAATTATATCTAGTTGATTGAAAATTGAATGTCTGTTTGATAAGTTTCTGAAATTGTTCGGTGAAATCTATTGGGATTTGACGTGAATTTTTGCAGCTAAATTGATCTAGTTAAATATTGTTTCATTATTTACCTAAGTTTACCTAGGTAGGTTTTTTTAAATGGATACTAAATGCAAACGACGCTCTCCAATGCTCTCTCCCAATTTAACATGGAAAGGAGCTAAATGACGATAATGTACAGGACAAAAATACTCCAAAACGAAAACTTCTAATGTTGTTCGAAAATATAAAACATCCATTTAATACCTTCCTCTGGACATTGACCTTCCCTCTTTACCTTTCACTACACATCAAAAATATGAAACCGGCGGAAAATAATTTCTTTTACGTATTCCTTGTTGACGCCATTTTAGGCCTTTAACGGTCGAACGAACTCCCTGGAGAAGGCTCAAGGACGACTATTGTTATCATAAATATATGGAAATATCCCCCTGTATCCTCTTACAAGAACACATCAATTGAAAAGAGAAAAGGGACATCAGAAATATGCCAATCAAATATATACTAGAAGTGTCTGCAATTGAATTACCACACAATTATATTTACACACATATAAACTGGAAAAAACACATACAAAAACTTAGATTAAAAAAATTGTATATTACATACGAAAATTGTATTTTTTTAATCTAAGTTTTTGTCATACACCCTCCGTGAAATTAAAAAAACCACCACTCTTCAAACAGCGCTCACCACCTACTACGAGTATGCGTATGCTTATGCATGGCTGAGCTGCGGCGTTACCCTTTGGGGATACAGCACAGATGCACCAACACTCTTCACCCTACAAAAGAAATTAGTTAGAATCCCACTAAACATCAATCAAACTTACAGCTGCAAACCTCACTTACAAAATTATAATATTTTAACCCTCCCCAGTTGTTTATGTAAGAGACCTGCAACTTTGTTCGTAAGTATTATGAATTTTATACAAGAAGCGAAGACAGTATGTCTGTCTGAATGCGATAAACTCAAAACTACCGAACGGATTCATCATCTAGACACGCGGTAGCGTGTCAAGCCAAGTTCAAGTAACAGAACTGGCGAGCAGCACCGTGTGTAATATTACACGAACCATTTGGAGCCACTTTTGACCCCCTCATAACTCAAAAACTATTTCACTTAAATGTGACATATTTGGCTCATATATTGAGACTTGCGAGATACATATGTCCTCCAAACATAAACACATCTCAAACGGTTATTTAGATATTAACGTCCAAAAATCGTCATTTTTATCACTGACTGACCTATAGACCAAAACTCTAACCCAGTTCCAGATGACCTAGAATGTTCAAATTTGGCATGCAGATAGGTAATTAGGTTAATACAAAGGAATAAATCAGAAACTGGTAATTTTTTATCATTTTATTATAATTTTTCACTTAATTGATTCTATTAAGAACACTTAACTTATACTTAGTGCCTGTAACTGTAATAATGTAAGAATCAGCTATCAGCAATCAAAACTTACGACAGCCGGTCTTTATGTGGATTTTAAGGTCTTCACGTGAATATATAACGAGTTGAATACCACCCTTAATTTTTTTTTATCCAAATATTTCCGTTTTAGTACTTATAACTAAGAGTATAGTCGACTTTCGTATTTATTACGTTATTAACTGGGATTTAGTATTAATTATTGTCTCAATATTTAGCGCACATCAATAGTGTAAGATCATTACTTATAAATAATTATTAAATAATATAGACATTTCGGTACACGGCGTGCGGTGCGACGCGGGAGCAGCCGGGTGGGAGCGGTGCGATATATAGAATAAAATATTATGTATGTTAGAAAAAATCGACATCTTTTTAATAAAATAAGTGATAGGCATAATTTTAATACTAGAAATAAAGATAAAATATATCAACCATTTTTCAGATTATCTAAAGTACATACATCTTTTATGGGGTACTGTGTCAAATGTTACAACAAAATACCTTGTGATATATTGCAATTAACTGAAAGAAAATTTAAAACTCATGTTAAAAGTACACTTTGTAAACAAGCATATTACAAATTAGAGGATTATATCCAAGATAAAAATGCTTGGAAACATGCTGGTCAAGCTCCATAGGACAATCTAGAGTCTAGACAAAATCAAACTGGTTGCTATTTTAATTTTACAATTTATTATTTGATACAAATAATAAATCAATGTTGAATTTAAATTCTGTGATTACTTTAACTCACACACTGACCTATTACTTTATTTATTATTTTTAGGAAAACGTATACTTTCACAATGTTTGTAAATATGTGAGCATCATGTACATAGGTACACATAATTAATTTATCTGTTATTGCTTTATTTTTCATTCTTTTTTTACCTATTTTGGTATAGTAATTTTATTCTAGGTGCATCGTCTTCACATATAATTTTAAAATGTACCTATACAAAATTTTATAAAACATTTTAAAAGAGTAACGGTGGAGTTTCTTGCCCATTCTTCTCCATACGAAACTACCTTTTGGAAGACATTATATTTTATGTTGTTATAAATAAATTTCAGGACTGACCATTGAACTTGGCACCCATTTAGATCTCACTTCTTTTGTCGTTGAAGTCAACAACCAAGGCATATATCATAATATTGAACTTGGCTCTCATTTCATATTAACGTTTTTGATGGGATACGGTTTTCACCAAGGGACGGAGTGATTCATGAGGAAGGTGTATAATTCATCAAAGTTTTGTACAAATTAGCTGAAATATGACGATGATTGTTGAAGATGTCGGAAAAAATCATGACGATTTCCCGCTTTACTGGCATTGCGCCGAGTAAACCTTAAGAAATAAATAAAATTAACATTCTACAGGATTGTAAATTTGCGATAGCAAATGTCTGTCTTATAAGGATGACCCACAGTAACCATGTCTATCTTCCAGAAATTTGATAAAAATTTAATTCTTATTTCCGAAGCTATTTTAACAGGTATATATATTATTAATATATTATTAGTATATTATTAATCCATATCTGTTATTTAAATTGGACATTTCATTTAGATTAAAATATGCTTGACTACATATAATTTAAATGAATACTTTAAAAGATATCACGGATTCTAAATTACGCGTAACAAAATAGTTATGGTTGACGGCGGCGCGGCGCTAGGTTAGGAGTCAATGACCTTTTCCTCGGTTATTTGGTATGCGATCACCACTGTTTGATGACATTCTGTGGAGTTGGCGGTTGAAGCTAAAAAACATTAAACTCCACTAATGGCTGGCTAACTCATCATTTATTTTCATTTATCTAGTTCAACATAAACAGATAGTGGGACCTTATATAATATAGGTACCATTTTTGTTTTTTAATTATTGTAAGGCCCGTTTACACGATAATTATCAGAACGATATTTTACTGCATAATTTTGGGATCATCCAACAATTTCATACATTTCTTGCAATTGTTTTTAACCGTATAAACATTGGGATGAAGACGTATGATCCCAACGTTCTACCGTAAATTAGACATCATAACGAGAGCGTCGTGTAAACGGCCGCTAATGATGTGCGAAAGCGGTCATGTGATTCGAAAGGGGGAACCGACCTACCTAAACACTAATATTAACAAAGTTACAAAAAACGCATATCAGCCTAGGATAATTTAGAAAAAGTCACAATGTATATTGTATACAAAGAAATATTTTGGTTTGTG
Source organism: Atethmia centrago (assembly GCA_905333075.3). Classification (NCBI taxonomy): domain Eukaryota; kingdom Metazoa; phylum Arthropoda; class Insecta; order Lepidoptera; family Noctuidae; genus Atethmia; species Atethmia centrago. The sequence continues at coordinate 2,415,980 of HG995370.1, forward strand.
TGTTTATGTATATATTCTTTACTTTCACCTTTTTGAAGGATTGGAAATAAAATACATTAAAGTACACTCCAAGTGGTATGAACGTCGGTTACATTTTAACCTAACCCACATGCTCGGCGCAACAGGCTAATATGACACTACGACAGTAAAAAAATAGAAGCATAATTATGCTCTGTTACCCGTGCGAAGCTGGGGCGGGTTGCTAGTAAGAATATATAGCAAACTACTTTGATTTATAAAAAACCGGCTATGTTTGTGTCGGACCTTTGAGCTCTCTGGGCTGTGCCCGGCAGGGTGGATCACCACAATGATCACATATAATTTTAAGTTACCACCTAAATACACATTGCGGAATGCAAAAAAGTATTGAGTATTGTTCCTGAGGGTTCATGGATGACTGGAGACTGTTCAAGATATTTCTAGGAGTATAAAAGAAAAAAATGATACGCCTTGCTGTGGTTTTTTAGTAATCTCACTTCCTGCTTAAGTAGAATTGGCGTAGGTAGATATTTTTCTGATATCTCAAATAGTTAGTGGAAATATCCGACAAAAGACGACGATGGATCACTGTAAACATGTACATGGACTCATGTCCATGTACATGTTCACAGTGATCCATAGTTGCATTCCGTTACATCGATACGTTTCCAGTTTACATGAGTAAACTACTGTGATTGGCTGACTGAACAGATAACAGATAATACAATCACTTGACAAATTCTTACTAAATTGTACAATGATATAAAGGCCTTTCAGAAACCAGACGTAAGGCAAGCCCTAATTAAATATTGAATGCCGACAATGTGTAAAAAGTCGCACTATTCTATTCACAGTATTCACAGGTTGACCGAACATATCGATTGAACAAACCATTTTTTATTTATTTCACGGCCAATCTACTTATTGTATTAAAGAAATTCATATCGCACATTTTTTACGTGTAAATCATATTTCTCGTGTCAAAATTCAATATTTTCGCACAGTGGGTAATGACGCAGAATATTTTTATCTGTTGTGCATTAATAACAGCTCGGCTCAGTCGGCGCACAGTCACAAAATAGATAGCTACAGAAGATCGGTTCGATATAAACAACGAGAGACACACGCACGCATAGACACGCTTCACGTACAACGAGTCCAAGCACACTCGCGAGCGCCTGGCTTTTGTTTGAGATAGTTTGAGGACGAAGTACGTACGCTTCTATAGTCTGTCCTAAAAGTATCTGATGAAAATGTAAACAAACCCTGCAGTGCTATTCTGTAACCTTCTCATCGTGAAAACTTAAGTGAAGTGAGCGTGGAGTGAACTGTCAGTGTCATCCCACCTGATACTAGGGATGGACCAAGGATTACATTTACAATCATAATCGAGAGTTTAAGAATATTTTTATGCTAATTCTATTGATCATGATCAGTTAACTGATTAAATAAACGAAATCTCATGACCCAACCGCGATGTGTTTTGAAAAAGCGGTAGTGGATTGAGTCGAGTAATGTCTGTGCGACATTATTCAGCGTTGTTATTAACCCAAATATATTCAATAAGAAGAGATAACCGAGTGTGTCAAGTAATCGAGTGCTAAAATTGTGCCTGGCTGATGGACCATAAAATGTATCCCCTCGCAAACTATCTGGACACCTAACTTAACGATGTGTGTATCTGTGTACATAAGCCATTTGAATAAAAAACGTGCGGATTATTATATATAATAGGTACCTTTCTAATATTTTATTTCAGGTAGGTAGATTTATACCAATAATAAAATAATATTCATAAAATCACCGTTACCAATACTAAAACAAAATTCAACAGTTCAACTGACACTCGCGCAGCGTGCGCACTGGCCGCCGGGCGGCTAGGCTCACTTCATCCAGCCAAAGTGAAGTAAGGCAACGAGAATCAAGTGAAGTGATAAGATCACGACACGCGCGCGTCGCGCTTACCGACTCACTTCACCTAGCCGATTCACTTCGGCGTGGGTGGTTACTATGTTTACGAGAATCGGGTGAAGTGATAAGATCACGCCGCGCTTGCGCGTGAGGCGCTGTTATTAATATCAAGTTGTTCTTTTTTTAATTTGCCGTGTTTTATTTTTAAATGCGCGACAAACAAAAATTTGGTTTTACCACCTCTATATCAAAATCCAAAATGGCAGCTACAAACACTTTTCATCATAGGTGTCGTTTTCATGGTTTTCGGGGGTGTTACAGCCGATACTGAGGTCAAATCTAAAAAGCATGATAGCGGCTGCGAAAATGTTTAGATTTTTCATCATGGAAGTCGTTTTCATGGTTTTCGGGGGTGTTAAAGTCGATAGTGAGGTCAAATCTAGAAAGCAAGATGGAGGCTGCAAAAATATTCAGATTTTTATCATGGGTGTCGTTTTCATGGTTTTCGGGGGTGTTAAAGCCAATAGTGCGGTCAAATCTAAAAAGCAAGATGGCGGCTGCGAAAATGTTCAAATTTTACATCACGGGTATTGTTTTCATGGTTTTCGGAGGTGTTAAAGCCGATAGTGAGGTCAAATCTAAAAAGCAAGATGGCTGCTGCGAAAATTACCAAACCTTTTTGAATAAAAAAAAACAAAATTGAGTTTCTGACTGAATTTCTGTTTTGCTATTTGATTTAAAAAAACCCTAAATAGTAACGTTTCAACACTTAAATACTAGTTTTGAAATAATATAAAATGATCAATAGAATTAGCAAAAAAATATTATTATAATTTCGATTATGTTTATAAATGTAATGCTTGTCACTCCCTCACTCCCTTGCATCAGTGGGATGACACTGATCGCTCACTCCAAGCGAGTTTTCACGGTGAGATTTTTACAGAATCGACATGCTGTTAAAGTTAAATTGTTACGCAATCACTCACTAAAATAAATAAGTAACACATCCATCTGTATTAAGAACTTACTTTGTCTCACTAGATTTTTCATCAATTAGTATTTGAATAAAATTATTAAATTATCTATAATTTGTTTTCTATTATTATTATTAGGTATCTATAATCTATAATTATATATCTATTAAATCAAAAAGAGAGAAAGCACTCAATGTGTAAGTGACACTACAAATTCGCATCCACAAGTACGTTTTCTTATTCATTTATTTTCATCAGATAATTTTGGACCAAACTATGCATATGTGTGCGTGCGCTTGTTTGCGCTAGTTGTATGGATCCGTCCTTCTGTAACTATTTATGTTGTGGCACAGTGTTACAATCGTGAACAGCCAAGATCAAAAGGTTAGCAGAATTGAGCGTAAATAAGTAATTTGTACAGTCAGACACATTGGGCATTACGTGCTCATCAATTATGGTGACGTGAGTATAAATTGAATGGTAAATCGCGTGAGATGAAGTCTGTGAGTGACTCGAATACTGAGTCGATTTCGTAGTCGAGAAACTCAATTCGATTAACGAATCCTGATAGTAAATATTAATACGTGTTAGCGAAATTGATATGTTATAAGCTGAGTCTCATGTGGGGAAAGTAATCACTAGGAGTCTGGTCGATTGAATTCGATTGCGTAGGGTAAGGCATAGCATAGAGTATTTGAGATTTGATTTGCACAATCTCTGCAAATTCCTTTTTCAATTATTTTTCAAAAGGTTGTACAGATCCTTCATTTTCTTTTCAAAGTCCATTCTATAATGTACCTATTACTATGAATTTGTTTCAGCTGAAAAGATTTACATTTCCCTACAATATTTCTCAACATATTCGAGTGTTGTATTCTGTAGTATCTTGTTACTTCAGATAGTAACATTTTCCAGTGAATACGTTCTGAAATCCACTGAAATACAGTTAAACGGCCCTCTGTGCTCGTCTGACAACACTAAGGCTGTGGACACAACGGGTAATGGTTTCCACATTAGTAAGTGAACGGGTTTTGTTGAGAATGTGAGCTTAATTTCTCGGAACTGTTTATAGAAGTTGGCAGAGGACTAAAGACTTTGAATAGTGGTTCCATGTGTAAATACTGGACAATTAGAACGGTTCTAAACTGTTGTAAAGCTTTTGTAAAAAGGATATGAGGAGGAATGCTTCTGAAGGACCATGATACTAGATAATAATTATGATAAATATGTTTTCTCAGCAAAGTGATACATAGCTTACTAAAGTAGAAGTTATTATTGTTATTTGTTGATCGATTTAAGCCGAACCCCAGACAGACAGCCAACCTACCTATACCACCCACCTGAGTAACTTAGGTTAGTTAATTTCTTGGTCACGTCCCAAGAATGCAGATCTTGTCTCGGCCAACAAACAAGAGAGCCTTTTTAAACATCTTCTCAAGAACCTTCCCACCCAAATATAGACGATCCATCTTAAAACCCGGTCCAACCACATGTGCACTCGGCCTTGAGCCCGGGCTCGCATGCTTTTAACTGATTGCCGTCGTTTCGGACCAATAGCTTAGTCTGCACGTACTTAGCTGTCCATGTAACTTTTAAATTTAACCGGTTAAGCAGCATCTATGACTTGCTTTGCTAACTTGAAATGTTAGCTATCGGATTGCGGAGATGTGTATTTAGCTTTATATCTGGTCTACTTTTGTAGGTGGACCATGGCTTCGTATTTGAGTCTTTAATTCTTATTAGCTTCTAGCTGATGCTTGTAGCTTCGTTTGATAAGCATAAGGATAATATTTGATAAAGCCCATTGGCAAGAACCGGGCAGCCAAAAGAAACAAACGTAAGTATATATGTTATGTTAATCGCTGCAACGAATAGGTATCTCAAAGAGATGTAAATAAAAGTCGTTTTAATAGCCAACAGACTGGAACTGCTACAAAATTGTATGAGGTATAATATTCCTTAGTCAATCATTGCTAACAGCAAAGTCTATACATATTTTATAAGTTGTAAAAAAAAACAAGAAAAATATAATGTAACATATATTTCATATTTTTATTGCGGTACTAGAATCCATCATAGGTAAACTTGACTGGGACAACAAAGGTCTGTTTATACAAGGCAAATATTTAAACCACCTCAGATTCGCAGATGACCTAGTGCCGCTGTTGTATATTATGTGCGCGTGGCTGCGTCCACGCTTTAAGTATTCGCCTTACTACGAATAAATCAGTGTGTCTGATTATTGTATGTGACAGGTAACTTTGATACGCCGATACAATGGCCCGCGAGACTACGTGGGCTAACCGCTCACTGTGGGTTCAGCAATGTGGAGGAAGCGCTAAGGGACCGGGACACTAAGGGACGAAAAGTGCGGAATCAAAGGGAAAGTGTTTGGTGTGCGGTCGTTCAAATCATACATCGTCTAAGTGTCGTTTCGCAAAATCCCAAGAATCGATTATAAGGGTTTCTTTTAAATATTACGTTGATTCAGTGTTATTTGTAATTAGGGGAGGAGTGTTGTATATGTGTGCGTGGCTGCGTCCACGCTTTAAGTATTTTGTCCCGCTCACGATCCGGCAGCATCGCTATTACGAATCGGTCCCTTAGCGCTTCCTCCACATTGCTGAACCCACAGTGAGCGGTTAGCCCACGTAGTCTCGCTGCCCACTGTGTCGGTGTTTCATCTGCATGTTGTGATCCTGCGTAAAAATTACATCGCTCACCAAAACCGCAGCGTTTCGGCGTAAAATGATCATCTAGTATGCATAATATATCTTCATACGGCACATTTTGCAGCTCCTTCGGTAATGCCAGATCCGAAGCGAGTTTGAAGGTGCCACCCGTGAGTGCGCTCAGCAGTATCGCCCGTCTGGGACGGGACAGGTACCAAAGTACCTGTCCCGTCACTCACTGCAGTAATATCGTTTGCTATAAACCACTGTGTTAACCAACTCCTATAGGTCTTCCAGAAATGCACTGCATGATCAAACGTGGATAAAATTCCAAATTGTTTAACCGACATGTCGCCAATGTTATGTCTGTGTGCGACAGACAGGAGTGAATTCATTCGTAGTAAGGCGAATACTTAAAGCATGGACGCAGCCACGCACACATATACAACAGCTGCTCTCATAAACTGCTTCTCAACTACAACGTATGATGGAATCTCTTCACAAGGCTAGCAGACAGGCAGGCCTAGTAATGAACTTATCAAAAACAAAAGCTATGTCAAATCACAAAAAGTCAAACACAAAAATAGATGGCAAACCTTTAGAATAAACCCAATTGTTTACCTAAATATATATATTGTTCTACACAATATATATATTTAGGTAAACAGATTGGGTTTAACAAAAATAGAAATGAACTAGATGTCGAGAGGCGAGTCAAGAATACCTGGACCAAATACTGGAGTTGTAAAGAAATATTTTAAAGCTAAAACAGAAAGTAATGGACTCATGTCTTATCCCTTGTTTTGTTGAAATTCACAAATAAAATAAGAAATAAAATAATTACCTGCCAAAGAGGAATGGAACGCAGTATGGTAAATGTTAAAAAAATACAGAAGATAAGACATACAAAAATAAGAGCTAAGACAAAAACAATAGATGCTCTAAACCACGCCTTAAAATTAAAATTTAAATACTGGCTGGTCACGTGGCGCGTCTCAAAAACCACAGATGGACCAAAACGGTTACAACATGGATAGACCCACAGGGTAATAGCTACAAAGGTAGACCTTACGCGCGATGGGATGACGACATCAACAAAATAGTGGGACAAAAATGGCATCTTATAGCTAAAGACCGGGCAAAATGGCAATCTTTGGAAGAGGCCTTCACCTCTAGGGGGGTTCCTATTACCAAAGAGATGTAAAGGAAATATTTTTTTGTTTACTTAAAACTTATTATCTTTTTTCGTAACTTACTTATTTTAAATCGCAAACTGTAAACTAATAGGAAATAAAATGGCTTTATTATTATTATTATATTTCATGTAGGTACTGTTACGCAAAAACTAACTCCTGAAGTCCTGACAAATGATAACTACCAAATAAAATCTATTAGTATTTGCGACAAACAATAATTTCAAGAGATCCGAGGCACTCGTACGTCTGAGCTATCGAGCAATATCTTAATATCACGTCAAATAATACAATAGTGTCACTCGTTCCACTTGCCATCCTTTTGACGTCCGTTCGACCGAGCAATTCGTTCATTGTTTCTTTTCATTCACTCACTCCCGGCCGTTGAATGAATGAGTCTGTTGAACGGGTCGGCTCAAAGACAACTCTTTTGTCGTTCGAGATGAAAAAGCTACGATTGGAAATGTCATTTTATGTTCTATCCGTGTTAAAATAGAGCTTCTGCACTTTTTGTGACTGAAAGAAAGAATGCAATTGGCGTAAGAATGGAACGTTTAAGAAAGTCTTTGAATGCCAGCAAGTTTGTTACAGTAATTTATGTTAATTATGTTACGGAAAATCTGTTTTCCTTCCAGAAATTGCAAGTTTAGAGATATTTATTTACGATATTGCTGAAATACCGAGCAATAGCAATCAGAATTAGTGTTTTTTATGAAATCATATAACATCGACATTTCTACATCACGCAAGCAGATTTTACCGCGCAACTAGTATATATACAACATCCCGATATCATCCGCAGCAGTTGCCCACCAGACACGACACCCGTCTGGTCGGAGGACCCTCCCTTGTCTATGGAGGATGAGTGAACTTTACATCCTGTCCCTTATGCCTCTATAGGTCCTTATGGCCGCCATCGAATACAAACTTCCGCATTCGATTTCAAATACTGACAGAATTAATACAGACATATGAAATATCACCAATACCATAAACAGCTAATTGATTAACATAGACTATCGCCAGCATACAATTCGGCCGATGACACACTTCCAGAACTCTCTCAGTTAACTAAAACAAATAAATGGCTAGATTCTGTTGATTTAACACAGCAAGAAAATAACTTTTCACATTTTGGCAACTTATTTAAATGCTATAAAGTATAAAATTCGCTACAAAATTGTAGTGAAGCTCCTGACTTTTGATTTTCGCCATTTTGGAGGATTAGGTGTCCGCGCAAAGTAAGCGATAGAACCGTTCAGTCAGTACGTGCCGGCGCCCATATCCCACGGCTGTACGTTTTTAAATCTTTTATACTTATCTGGGGGTCGGCGGAAAAATATCCCACTTTTTATTAAAGGTTGCCTTTTTTTTCAGTGGTTAAATGGAATGGTGTGTGCTAGCTTATAGTAGGGAAAGTTAGTTGTAGGTTACTTTGCCATTTTGTTGTCCTTTGTTTTCTCTTAATACTATGCGTGTCACTTTATGTAACATTTCTACATGTATTATATAAATATATCTAAAATCCCTATGGTGTACATTATAAAGAGTGTTCTGTGCTATTCTGACATATTTATTATTCTATGTGTCGGCAGATACATTACATACGGTCAATATTAACTACTAGGTACGTACTTTGTTGCGCGTATACAAAGCTTATGAAACCATGTTATTTTTGAATCCATAATTTATGTGAATATTAAATTCCACTGGGCTATTATTACAGTTGCTGATAAAAGTTGAAAATGATTAGGGAAATTTTCCTACCAGCATCCTCACTGTCAAAATGGAATACTGTAGAATGACGCTGGGCGATACTTATAGGTACAGCAGTACTACTCTCCCGGACCAGCTCCATCCCAAAGAACTCTAAACCCAACCTGGGAATAGCACAGCCTCCCTGCTCCATTATTTCATTCGGTATTATTTCTCTATATGCTTTAACATCAAAAAGTAAAGCACAACTAATTAAAACTCAGCTCCAATTCCCAATAACCACGCAATAAATAACTTACTTATGTATACATTATCAAGAATTTACGAGCATAAGTCAATTTCAATTTGTGAGTACCATAACCAAAATCGCGAGTGTAACTCTTTGGTAAAAGTGCAGTTAAACTCCAAATGAATGGCCCCGTAATTTAATTTAATCGCTTTATTCAATTAATTGCTCACGGTAGCCCAAAAATACAATTTTGGCTTTATTTTTACAGGCACCGGTGAGTCTTGATGACTCATTTACCTGTGGGAAACGAGCTCCTAGTGAAGTTAATCTACTGTTCAGGGCTATTGGTATTAATATAATGTCAAAGGATTGAAGCTGTAATGAACGGGTAATGCTTTTAATAGATGATAGTGTCGAATATTTTGTTGATTCCTGATGCAGCATGAAACATAACTTTTTGCTGGTACTTTTTAGGATTGGACAGACATGGACTAGCCAGTACAGTAGTCATAGTGTGAGTGTCTTAGTACTGCTAATAATGGTTTTTTTTTACATTGTTCTCGCATATAGAAAAACCGGCCAAGTGCGTGTCGGACCACGCACAATGAAGTGTTCTTTCCAACTACGAAAGTTAGGATGAATTTATCCCAAAAATAAACTTAACATTGTACATAGTTGAAAAACATGTTCTCCCATACATCGATATACGTCACAGTCAATTCTCCAACTGCAAATTTAAATTGGTCGACTATTACTCGTTAACTTGTAAATCCTACTTAGCTGTAATAGTTTTCCTTTTAATTTCATTATATGTACTACTGTCATGAATTTTTTCACATCTCCATAAAAAACCATTTAGCTGGGGGCATAAAAATGGCATTTGACTCTAACAAAAATTAGCATTTTAATGCTTAATATTACGCAAACGGATCCTTGAATCGAAAAGTGGTGTTCACAGACCCGCAATACTTTTGAATCAACTATCCAACGATATCCCGCACCATGGGGTAGACGAGAAAAAAAAATATCACCTCCACATCACGTGCAAGGGAGGTACTCAAAACAAAACAATTTTTCAAGATTTTATGACATGGTGAAACTATAAAGGTTCCTTGTTTACTACGGAACCCTAAAAACAAGAATAATTACCCAATATGTTGTAATAGCTAACTTGATTTAAAAGAATGTCTGTGGATTTGCCGTCCTCCATAGAGACCTACGTTTTGGAATGGACAACTAACTTAAAACTACTAACTGACCGAGTCCTTGATAATTCAAAAGTGCCTTTCAGTTTAAGTTTTCTAGTTTGGGTTATATTTATTATGTAAATTTGAGCTACTACTGAGAATGGATATCCACAGTAGAAATAACGGCCCCCTTGGCAGTACTTAGGTACCAAACCCAGTACATCATACTCGAAAGCCCGTGCGACCTCCATGGAGGAACAAGAAATATTATAGGTAATCAAGTTGTTTGTTTTACTTATTTACTTTTGAATACGATTATGTAAACGTAACTTCTGTGTCGGTGCGCTGTTTTTCCGTACGCAGTTCGTATCAAGACAACACTCCCTCAGGCTTTTATTATATACCGAATCATTTAAGTTGCAAGAAAATCTTTTATGCTAGTCGCTAAACATTATATGCAAAGTCTTCAAAAACATCCACTCAAATAGAGGACCGCTCGATACCGGAAACCATATGCGACTACCGCAGCATCATTATAATATTTTCTTTCTTTATAATAATCAAATAACTCAATAACCTTCATCATTTCCGTGGAATACCAATACAAACTCATTGGGAATTCCCACAAAATTCTGTTGAATTTCTTAATTATTTCCGCATAGACGACAAAAATGTTGGCGTTTGGGGCACAGAATGGATGGGTGCAGAGAGCCGACTCCGTACAGCGGGCGCACGGACACATAGACGCGTACGTACCTCAAACAAATGCCAGTCGCGAGTGTTGTACGCGTTGTACGTATGAATTAATGATATATTTATTTGCAAGAATATAGGTAGCTAACATCAGTTCTTAAGATCTATGGGTTTCTATATTCGGCATTTGAGCCGTGCAAATATTTAGATTTTACATCTTGGTTTTAGTTATAGCATGCAATACACATTTAGACACGTGTCATGTGTGTGTGCGTTTTCGCTCGCTGTATGAACCCGGCTTTCTTTACCTATATATATTCTGTGTTCGGGGCGTTCAGCTCGAGCGGGTGGGGCCATAAAACGGGCCACGACTGACTGATGGCAGCTGCGAAGCTTTACGAGTGCACGAACGGGGCCGATCAAAATACTCGACTCTTGAATTTCAAGTTTGGCTATAAAGTCAGCGGCGATTAATAAGGGGTTTGCAAATTCATGCATATGTGTTCTTTAAAAACACTGTTGTTTAAGGATATAAGTGGATATAAGGAACAAAATCTCCCAAAATAATTAAAGTTTAGTACTTTAATTATTTTCAACGCCAATTAAAGAGGTAAACAAGTTTTTAAGAAACTTTTACACGATAAATACCTTACACCATTACAAAAAGAGTTTCTAATTAGGTATAGATATCAGAGAGCTAAGTTGATAGCTGAACTAACAGCACAGTAGCTACATATGTCGTCAGTATAATTGTCGCATTTTAGCATGGATATAGCGGTCAGTGACCCACCTATATTTTCTAGCATTTTTTTATTAAAAAAACTGAAATAAAGTATGTTAACGTCCTGAATCAATATCTATCGTAATCTTCAACATATTCCAACAACGAAAAACCATACATAGTTTGTTGTTTGGATAATTCCTACAGAGAGATATAAGGGAAAGGGCAATATCAGCTGTTGCCATGCTAAAACGCGACAACGATAGTAAAGACTGTTTAGAAATGCACCTACAGTATTTATTAAAGCAATTAACATCGCTTGTTGCAAAGCCCTCCGCTATAACTTCCTTACAAAGCTTACAGCAAGGATTTGATTGACGTCAAAGCTCATAGGCCACGTGCAGGGCTTGTCAAACGTGTTCTCAAAGAAATACAGCCCCAAACCGACTGGGATGGCTTGTAGGTATAGTGTACGTGATTACGGTTTTATAAAGTCTATAAAGGTCAAATCTCGGTTATTTAGTAAAAACAGGAATAAATAATCATTTATTTGCTCAAACATGAACCCTTAGACAATGGCATGCAAATATTAATGAAATAATGTAAAAGCGCTACTGCTGAGCATGAGGTTTCGATTCCAGAGGGCAAAGTGTTATTGGATTTTTCCATCTGGAATTTCGCAGTAGCAGCCTGGAATCTGGATTTGTGCTCGTTTGATGGCAATAGGCTCGCCCCCAATTACACGTAAACATAACTGGCGAAATCTGGATGTACTATAGTCACACCTCCGTTTAACCCTTTGGGGAATACAAGCGTGATATTATGTTATATTTTACTCCCCTCTTTGGTCAGCTCAGCTACACACTCAGCTCAGTATACACTGTTTAAGAAAATCAAATTGACTACTGAAACTTTCAACAAACAGTTCAAGGAAAGGTCAAAGGCACACACTTTGACAGACGGAACGTTTGATCCTCTTTACGTTATCCTTTAGTTAACTTCACCATACCGGAAATAGGTGACTTAATCTTATCAGAAAATCACCCGCAAATATCAACAAAACCTACTTTAGAGTAGCTAGTAGTATATTAAAATCACGTTGCTCACTCTTATTCCAAATCAGAAACAGAATCAATAATAAAGAACCTTGTGCATAAAAACAACGTGATCTACCTTGAAGTGTCTAATTCAATGAGCGACAGCCCGGAGGACCCGGCACACTGGGTGTCTTACAAAATTCCATTTCAAATAAAGTCATTACGCACGCCCGAAATCCCTTGGAAAACTGTGAATAATGACAGGGAATTATACTGTGTTTTATGCCTTCGCTCCTCCAGGCCACAGAGGGGGAACAGGCGAACAGAGGGGGATGGAGGGACAGGCAAATTTTAACGAATTACTGGAAAGATTGGAGCTTTTGCCTGAAAGAATTGGTGTGTGAAATTAGATTGTTGGTTTGGAAAGCTTCACATCAGTTTATTATAACAAAGAAACGGTGAGACGGGCCTGTGTATTCAAAGGATATTCAGTCACACCCTCGTCCTTCAACGAAAGTAGGTTATTAGTTTAGAATCTAATACACACTTATGTTATAAGTTACGTTAAGTTATGTTACAGTTATGTTATAAGCTGGTTCATATTTATTTTCCAGCACAACAATAATTCAACCACTGCACCTCAGTCACACTTTCTCCGTACAATTCCAAAATCCGCACTTCGCCCACAAATTCTTTTATTTAATACAGCACCGTCGGAACCCAAACAAAACACTCCAAAATCATAATCAACAAAACGCTTCACTAACAAACGACGCAGCATTAAAAAATATATCCTTAATTACTTAATTTTTTCAACGTGGGTATATTTGGGTACAAAGTTATCAAGGACGGCGGAGCTACCGTGGCCGTGGGGGAGCCATGTAATTATCAAATGAGATTTTTATCTCCCTGTTAATATCTTTAATTTAATCACTTTGGTATTCATGCTGTCCTGGTAAAGGAAGATTGCTATGAGATGTGTTTTATATAGTGTACGTAGAGAAAAAATAATTATTCTGATGTTTGTCAACTTATTTATCCTATTGACCGCCATGTCAAAAAAGCAAAGACGTGCCCACGGCGCCAAGCTATGAAATATACCTTAAAATCTGTCATGTAGTCGTGACCGTGGCGTGCTGGGCACATTTTGCTCGGTCATCTATACATGACTGTGGCGGTCAAAAGGTTAAAAAACAGAATATTTTAGAGATTAGCATTGTATGTAAACTTGTAGTTAGGATTGGAACTTTGTTTACAAGAAATAAAGTATATTATGGTCAATGAGGGAAATAAACAGTTTTTTTTTTTTTATGATGATACATGACTCATTAGTACTACTCGCGCAACTCATCAATTTAGCACCAATTTTTAAGGCTTTATAAGCCTCACCGAATAGACGAGGAGTTTTTTTTTAATGTATTTCTATTGCTCTATTTCCGTCGTCCCACCACTCAGCATTTATGACTGAAAACACTCAATTTATGAATGCTGAGGTGGCAGAACGAACTATAATAATACTAGTATCTAAAAGATAACAATATCGATCTACTATGTCCAGAAAATTCGAGACATTAACAGTTTCATTCTGAAGTGAAGGCTAGCTGAACCAGCGCTCCGGTGCCCATCTGATGCAGTATACTCATATACTTTATTTTTGTTGAACAGTAAACCGTATTTTAGACTGAAAAACAACAGAATACTGTTTTAAACAGTACGGTTGGCAACCCTACTTGTAGTACCACATAATATAATGTCGCCTCCATATACTTTGTTTAACCTCTTTTAGATTTTTAGGGTTTCGTGCGTCAAAAGGAAAACGGAACCCTTGTAAGATCACTCGTGAGTCTGTCTGTCTGTCTGCCTGTCCGTCTGCCACAGCCAATTTGCTCCGAATCTCCAGAACCGATTAAGTGAAAATTTGGTACACATATGAATTTCTGTGACCCAGACGAAGGTGAAACGTAAATAAATGAATTTTTAATATTACACTTTCGGGGTAAAAAAACATGAAAAAATATTTGCTTACCTACTTGTGCTGAGGATTTCAAATATAATATTTATTAATTTGAAATAATAAGTTTTAAAGTTATTAAACTATTCATACAAATAACTTAGTGTAAAAGACAAAGTTTATCTACATTAAATACCGAAAACGATGAAAGTATTATTTTGATACGAATTAACTTACTAGTCTGAAATGTGCATTATAAAAAAGTATCTTTTTAAATGTATTTATGGCTCACTATTTATGGCTCACTATTTATGGCTCACTATTTATGGTTCCCTATTTATGGCTCACTATTTAGGCTGTAATGGCGGACTTTTATTTAGAACTGCTTAAGACAAACAATTCCACGATCTGGGGGGTTACCATCACCTCTTATAGCAGTATTACTTCAATATTACTTCAGCGTGAGAAAGAGATGGAGCTATAAGTCCTGTATAGCTCCATCACTTTCCCACTGGAAGTAATATTATAATAATACTGCTATAAGAGGTGATGGTTACCCCCCTTATCTTCATGTAACCTAACGGCCCATGCCAAAATAGCTCTCGGAGGGCAGGAATTTTTCCGACTTACTTGACACCTACTTATCGTTATATTATGAGCAAATCCCACAACATGTAGGATATTTGAGGTGCAGGGTAGAACAATGCCGAAGTTAATAAGTCAGGGATGCTATAAAACACGATATAATTCACACACACAATATAATTTACAAACACAACAATCACAAGCACTATTATAAATACAGAATACACAATCAATCTCATACGCTATGCTAATTACCAACTTAATACTACTAGCTAAGTAAAAGTCCTAGCCTGTGGAGACTCAATGATAGCAGATGACGACTGAATGAAGACTGGATAACGACTGAATAATATTTTTTTTTATTGGCATCTCGTAATTGACCTTGAGACGTCATGACTACTTAACCGAATTATCCTGTGGCTTCCTTAAGTTAACTCAAAGCCTCCAGCCAGGGGCGAATTTCTTACATTAGTATGCGACTGCACGCTAAGGGCACCCCCTGTTCCTCGGCTTAGGGCGTCGCTGGGGGGAGGACAGCATGGTGGAACAGACTGGATCATAACTCGATAATTATTATTATCAGGGGAATTTAAAGCTACGGGCTCAGCCAATTTAAAACTCATATTAAAAGTACACTTTGTAAACAAGCATATTACAAATTAGAGGATTATATCCAACATAAGAATGTTTAGAAACATGCTGGTCCAGCTCCATAGGACAATCTAAAGTCTAGACAAAATCAAACTGGTTGCTATTTTAATAGTACAATTTATTATTTGATACAAATAATAAATCAATGTTGAATTTAAATTCTGTGATTACTCAAATCAAATCAAATTATTTTATTTCACATAAACCTACATGGGCACTTATGAATGTCAGAAGCTAGGTGCACGGTTCCAATGGGTCGTTTCCTATGGAGAAGAGCCGGCAAGGAACTCCACGGTCGGGTCTACTTTAACTCACACACTGACCTATTACTTTATTTATTATTTTTAGGAAAACGTATACTTTTACAATGTTTGTAAATATGTAAGCATCATGCACCTATCACATAATTAATTTATCTGTCATTGCTTTTTTTTTTCATTCTTTGTTTTACCCATTTTGGTATAGTAATTTTATTCTAGGTGCATCGTCTTCACATATAATTTTAAAATGTATCTTTACAAAATTTTGTAAAACATTTTAAAAGAGTAACGGTAGAGTTTCTTGACCATTCTTCTCCATACGAAACTACTTTTTGGGAGGGGCAACTAGAATCAATTCTATATTTTTTGTAAATTTTGACGTTCAAAAGTGCCTTTTATGTGCGTATTTGAAATAAATAATTTGACTTTGACTTTGACGTTGCCACGGCGCGAGCTGGCACTTCGTCGAGCAAGGGTCGGGGGGGACAAACACGTCGGGGTCTTCGCGAGGGTCCTTGAGGGGCAGCTAGGTCGGAATGTCGGTTGTGTTCTTTATGCACTATACTCGTGCCCCTACTGCTTTCCTGGAAGAGGGTAATGGAGTCATCGGTGCCGGTGAGAATATGCTTTCCCCGGCGATCTGAGCTAATAGTGGAGGGCCTGTAACTAGCGGCCTTCACAACCAGAGGGCTGCGATGAATGACGGCAGACTTAAAGAAACGCTTGGTAATGCGTTTCATATACTGCTGGATAGTGGAAATTTTGAGGACGAGCTGGAGGATCTCGTTTCGAACGAACCAGGGAGTTCCCGTTGCCTTACGGAGGAAACGGTTTTGAAGACACTGCATCCTATGGATATGGTGGGTCTTAGCTTGTGTGAAGACTGCATAGGCATGTCATGATGGGACGTGTATGCACGCTGTGTAAATACGCAATTTGCACTTAAGGGACAATTTGCTGCGTGCATTTAGAACGGAATGGAGTCTACCGAGAGCGAAATCGGCACGCGAACGCGCCTTCTTTATGTGCTCTGAGAAGGAGAGGTGGTGGGCGAAAGTCACGCCGACTGATATTTGGCTCGTTTCTCCCTTGGGATAGGTTTGCCGAACATGGCGAGTGGTCGGCGGGGACGGGCGGTTTTGAGAAAAGAACCGCCTGACTCTTGTCGGGATTGACTTCGATTCTCCACTTTCTAAACCATGCGCCGAGTTTATCGACTTTGGTTTGGAGACTGCGAGATATATGGTCATGCTTTAAGCCAGTGTAGTTAATAGCCGTGTCGTCTGCGAACAGAGCCAACTCCGCCCTTTTACTATTTGGGATATCGCCAGTGAAGAGAGTGAAAATTAGAGGGGCTAGCACGGAGCCCTGAGGGACGCTTGCGCATATAGGATGGGAGGAGGATAGCGCTCCTTCGATGCGATAGCGGAAGGTATGGTTTGTCAAAAAGTCTCATAAGATGAGCACGAGACGATCGGACACACCGAGTTTGTAGAGCTTATATAATAAGCCGTTGTGCTGGCACAACGGCTCAAGCGTTCGACAGGGTCTGGACCCTGTCGATCGCTTTTACTATGTCGAAGAATACAGCACCGGTCGTAAGACCACGTTGGAACCCAACGCTTATGTATTCTACGATGCGGTGGACCTGTTGGACGCAAGGATGTTGGGTTCTAAAACCAAACTGCTGGTCGGGGATGGGACCCTTAGTTTCAGCAATGTCAAAGTCAAATTATTTATTATAATAGGTTGGGGAAAAAGTTTCTTACCATTTTGTTCGATAACTTTTTGCCATCTTGTAGGTAGGGACATGATCCCATTGCTATAGAAATTTTGGGACTTCTGATCAAAATACAGCGACAAGTGGTTTTGGCAGTCCTCTCGTGATGTTAACCTGACACTGCCTAAAGAATTCTGAAGAGACCGAAACAGGTGGAAATCTGAAGGTGCAAGGTCAGGACTATACGGCGGATGCATTAACACCTCCCAGCCAAACTCTCTTAATTTTTGCTGAGTGGCTAAAGATGTGTGAGGTCTAGCATTATCATGATGAAAAACCACACCCCTTCTGTTGATTAATTCCGGCCGCTTTCTCTCCTTCTTGCTTTAATCTCATCAGTTGTTCGCAGTAGAGTTCAGAATCGATGGTCCTGCCTGGTGGTAACAGCTCATAATGAATAATGCCCTTCCAATCCCACCACACACACAGCATCACCTTGCTGCGAGTTAACCCGGGTTTCGCCACAGTCTGTGAAGCCTGACCGGCCTTTGACCACGACCTTTTTCGCACGTTCTTGTCGTACGTGATCCACTTTTCATCACCTGTTATCAGCTTTTTCAAAAATGGTTCGGTTTCATTACGTCGTAATAAAGAATCACAAATGAGTACACGGTTCTTTAGGTTTCTTTCAGTGAGCTCGTGAGGTACCCAAATATCGAGCTTGTTTGTACACCCAGTTTTTTTCAATTGCGCCAAAACTGTTTTGAGGTCAATTCCCAGTTCTTCAGCTACGTCGTAACTACTGATATGCCGATCTAGCTCCACTTTTTCAAAAATGGCATCCATTTTATCCGTAATAATGCGGCCAGAGCGACGTGCATCTTTGATATCAAAATTTCCGGATTGAAAACGCTTTAACCAAATTTGTGCTACTCTCACAGACACTGCACTAGGTCCATAAACATCGCAAATTTTTTTCGCGGCTTGTGTTACATTTTTACCTTTTTTGTAGTAACATTTTAAAATGTATCGAATATCTTCATTAGATTCACTCATCTTGACGGTGCGAAAAACAAATGAAAATCACACATTTTCCTAATTTGAATTTGGAATTATGTCCTTTAAAATTTAAACTTTCAATGATACCAAAACCAACCCAGATACAAATAGTATACCCAAAGATATTTTAGTACAAGTTCATACATACTATAATACGAAAAGACTTTTTCCCCAACCTAATATAAAGGGCACTTTTGAACGTCAAAATTTACATAAAAATAGAATCGATTTAGAAGGTAGTTTCCTCTTCCAAAAGGTAGTTTCAAAAGAATGGGCAAGAAACTCCACCGTTACTCTTTTAAAAATGTGTTACAATATTTTGTATAGGTACATTGATTATATAATTATACGTGAAGACGATGCATCTAGAATACAATTACTATACTACAATAGGTAAAAAGAAGTAAAAATGAAGCAATGACAGATAAATAAATTTTGTGATAGATACATGGTGTTCACATATTTACACACTTTGTAAAAGTACTTATCCGTTTTTCTAAAAAAAAAAAGATCAATCAAAATCAATCAATCAAAATATTTTTATTTCACATATACCTG
Organism: Atethmia centrago; assembly: GCA_905333075.3. Lineage (NCBI taxonomy): Eukaryota > Metazoa > Arthropoda > Insecta > Lepidoptera > Noctuidae > Atethmia > Atethmia centrago. The sequence continues at coordinate 2,435,076 of HG995370.1, forward strand.
GACACTTATGAAAAGTCAGAAGCTAGGTGCATGGTTTCAATTGGTCGTTTCCTATGGAGAAGAGCTGGCAATAAACTCCACGGTTACTCTTTTAAAAATAATTGGCTTTTACTATGTTTTCAAATTACAGTGTTAATAGGTATGGGAGGACAGTGTAGGCCTGTCAAGAAGTACCAGGTACATAACAATAAAAAAGGTCTACAAAATATCTAGTCTATTAAGCCTACAACGTTCTCACATACACAAGGTACACAAGAATCTGCGTACGGCATTAAGTCCAGGCGGACTTAATGCCGTACGCAGATTCTTGTGTCAATTGTACAGAGGCCTGTACAATTATAAATTTTTATTAATAAAATTTTATTAATATTTTACATTATTATTTATTTATTTAAATAATAATGTAAAATATTAATAAAATAAAACCTATTTAAACCAAATGACATGTTTGCCATTACAACAAGTCTGAATTAATATCTTGTCCACAAAAGCCACTAGTAAATAGTTTGATATCAAAATTGTAGGTAGATGAAGTAGAAGGTCAGTGTGTGAGTTAAGGTACGAGTAATCACAGAATGTAAAATCAAAGTCTTAAAAATGATAAATTATACAAATACAATGCAACCAGTTTGATTTTGTCGTCTAAACTCCAGATTGTCCTGTGGAGCTGGACCAGCATGTTTCCAAGCATTCTTATCTGGGATATAATCCTCTAACTTGTAATATGCTGGTTTACAAAGTGTACATTTAATATGAGTTTTAAATTTTCTTTCATTTAATTGTAATATACTCGTAGCACAAGGTATTTTGTTGTAACTTTTAACACAGTACCCCATAAAAGATGTATGTACTTTAGATAATCTGAAAAATGATTGATCTATTTCACTTTTATTTCTAGTATTAAAATTATACCTATCACTTAAATTATTAAAAAGATGTAGATTTTTTCCTAAATAAATATTTTTTTCATAAATGAATTGGCAAGGTACCGTCATAATATTAATCTTTTTAAATTGTTCCCTAAGAGATTCGCGACGACGTAGATTATAAATGGCTCTGACAGCTCTCTTTTGCAAAATAAAGATGGATTCAATGTCAGCAACCCGACCCCACAGTAAAATGCCATACGACATAATGCTGTGGAAGTAGCTAAAATAGACCACACGCACGGTTTCTACATCTGTTAACTGTCTTATCTTTCTAACAGCATAAGCGGCCGAACTTAGCCGCCCCGCAAGAGATGTTATATATGATCCCCATTGTAGTTTCTCGTCTAGAGTGATTCCTAGGAAAACCGTTTGATTCATAAATTCCAGTTTTACTCCATTCAAAATATGATATCACATTCGCTACTTCTAACATTAGGTAATTTAAATCTAAGGCATAATCTCTGAGGCGCTTATAGGTAAGCCTCTCATAGACTTTTCCGAGAACATTGAGCAGACTGATGGGGCGGTAGCTAGTGGGCTCCGTTTTCGGCTTACCGGGCTTGGGTATGCCGATGACGGTGGCATTTTTCCAGTCTTGTGGAAAAATGTTATTGCTCACCTGACCTGACCTGGCCCAGGCCACCATCTTCAATGGTGCCCACCATTGAAGATGGTGGCCTGGGCCAGGTCTGGTGAGCGGGGAACAGTTGGAGCACCCTATTGGTGATTCTGTCTGAGCCGGGGGCTTTACGAGGTTTTGGACCCTTGATGATATCGTGCACTTCGTCTGGAGTGACGGGAGGCAGAGGATAATCAGAATCTTTAACGGGCGGGAGAGAGGCTCTTCGTTCGACTTCCGCGTCAACCTGGGACAGGTGAGCTTGGTCTACTGGTTGAGAGCTGGGTGTGCATTGAGACTCAAGACTATCGGCTAGGCATTTCGCCTTGTCGACGTCATCGAATGCGATGGTCTTGTCGGGGCACACCAGTGGGGGAGACGACTTCTTGGGATTTGAGCTTCCTCTGAAGTTCTCAGAAGGCTAGATGGGTGGGCTCTAATTCGCTCAGCAACTTATCCCAGCCGGCGTTACGTAACTCCGATAAGCGTGTCTTTACAAATCGCTGTAAATAGTGCATATGGGCTTTGTTCGCGTGGCAAGGAAAGTTGCTGTATACACGGACAGCCGCGTTCTTCTCATTCAGTAGTTCAAGCACATCGTCCGGAAGCTTCCAGCGCGTGTGGTCCATCGTAGAAACCCCTTAAACAATCGTCCAGGACTGATTGCACGTGTTCCGTGAGAGAGTCGATCGCGGCTGCCATATCCGCGATAGAGTCAAAGTGATCAGGAATGAAGTCTAGTCGGGGGACTAACGTTGTGGATTACAGGCAATCGCTTACTTTCCTCCAGTCTGTCAACTACCTTGGTGAGAGGGGGTCGTTCAGGGTCGTGAAGACCTAAGCCCGGCCAGTTTTAGGACAACTGTGGTCTGAAGAGAGTTCGCCGATCGCTTCTATGGAATTCAACCATAGGTTGATATTCTTAAGAAGCGCTATGTCAAGTATGTCAGGGGTGTGGTTAGGGTCGTGGGGAAAGTAAGTGGGAGTCATCGGAGCGATGAAATCGAAATTTAGGATAGGGCAGAGGCTTTGACCTCTGCCCTATCCTAAATTTCCAAAATCTATCCTAAATCCAGGTGCCTCTGGTGGAGATCCTAATGCTGATCGCCCTCTATGATAACGGATTCAATCAGGCTAAGTAGGGCAGAGAGGCGTTGGGATAATTCTGATGTGGAAACGTTGGGAAAATAGGCCAATACTAAGGTGATAGATAGGCTGGTGGCCAGTCATGCCTAGTTTACAGAAACACACTTCTACACGTCAGAGAGAGGGCGGGTCCATTGGGATGCAGTGCAGGCCTTGTGGCATCTAGTCCTGTCATTGCGAACTATGCGATAGTTGGCATTTGACGGGTTTCGAAGACTGGGCTTTAAAAAGGATTCCTGCAAGAGGAGAATGTCCATTTGGTGGTCGCGGAGGTACGCAGCGATTTCATCGCGTTGCCCGTGAATGCCATTGGCATTAAAGAAGCCTAACTTGAGGGATCGGGGTTTAGTACGCGCTTGAATTCCTTTATCCATTATTGAGTGGGTTTAACAAAAGATTCTAGGGCTTGCGTGACCTCGGGATACGCATGGAAGATTTAAAGAAGAGAGATCGCAGGAATTTCTTGCGGCAACGAGTTCGTTGGCCATTTTTCTAGCACGGAGAGTGAAGAAAATTGAGAATGTATCAGAGATCACGCTGAACGGATCTACTGGGTTAGGACCGACCACTGGAGTAGTTGAAGCGATAGGTCGTGTCACAGCGGTAGCGGCAATGGCCTCGGGAGCAGGCGCGGGTTTCGCGGGTTTGGCGGGTATGGGCGCAGGGGACGCGGATGCCAGCGCTTTGATGGGTGGCGGAGTGGGCCTCGGTTGACCCATAGCAAGGAAGGCCTTTTGATGGTTCAAGTAGTTCCAGGGACTAGGCCTTTGGGGGCTTAGCACGGTAGATAGCACGCAGCTAGGTGGTTCTCTACAAAGATTTCGGTCTTTTGGGCGGAATCAGTCAGAAGCGCCGTGCTCACCTAGTTACTTGACGCAACTGGGCTTAACATGGCAGTTCTTTTGCGCAATAATATTTTGAAGGTATGCCCCTTTTATTGTATTTGCACATAGGCACAAGTAGTGGGCGTACCTCTATCATCTCCCGGACAATACTCCATACGGAGTCTAGCAAAATGGACTCGCCCAGAGAGCAGGTAGTGACTTTTCGGGCGTAGGTAGTGAATCTATTGGGATGTAGCCTTGGATTCTAATGGCGTCGTAACTTTCTAGGTACCTACGTGTTTGCTATGATTTAACTAGCTTCAATTCTGGTTATATCTTGGTCTATTTGACATTAAATGACATTATTATGATTAAAAGGTACATGTTTAACAATATTCCGAGCTTTAAATCATTGAAATATGTCAGGTTTCACAGATATGAGTATTTTACGTGAAAGTACATACGTTTTCTTTAATGATTAGGTATTCTGGCTACATGCCGCCTACTAGGTACTTTACATATCATAGGGAAATTGCTGTGCTTCTCAACACAACATCTTTATAAATTGCAGCCTATGTGTTATTCTGATGTATATGCTATATTACTGTACAGTTTCACCAAAATCCGAACAGGTAGTAAGTACTACTAAAAGATCTTTCCGTAACTCTTTACCTAACGGATGGCAGCAGCGGCCGCGTCACTGACTCGCCGTCAATTCCCGACCTGGACCGCCAGAAGACGCCTCTGTGTCTGGACTGATTTCACTAGTCTTGGCAAATGTATGACAATATTGGACGCCAACAGTTCATAGTTAGTCTGGTAATCATGCATAGGATAATGTTATCACAACGCGTATACTACGGGTAAGGTACACCTCTAAGCGACGTACCGTCAACCTGAGTTTCAAGACAAGTCACAACTCGAGCCGTTGTGACATGAGTCACGACTTATAGGTAAGTAACAACTCGAATCGTTAAAATGTGAACTTTCACAAAAGAACTCCGTTCTGTGATCCAGACATCGGACCACACGATGACCTGTGACGTCTCCTCGCAAAATTCCTTTCCAACTTCCTTATACAAAGTTCCTTACTGATGCGTTCAATGGAGTCACTATGCAATTGCATCCTTTTCAGCATAATAATCCTAATCCTAACTAATATTATAAATGCGAAAGTGAGTTTGTTTGTTTGTTACGCTTTCGTGGCTTTCATCAACGGCTGAACGGATTTGGATGAAATTTAGCACATGGGTAGACCATGATTTGGATTAGGACATAGGATACTTTTTACGCAGGTGAAGCCACGGGGCGCAGCTTTATATAATTTTATAACGAAAAAAACAACATGTATTTATGCGCAATAAAGGCGGAGTACTAAACTGTAAATGATGTATTGACGTTAAACTAACAGCAAGAATAAGGCATCCAACTTGAGATCTAGAAGAAGTTAAACTAAAGTGCTTGGAGGCGACATTATTATGTGGCACTACAAGTGTACAATGCTAATCTCGAGGACGACTCTAGAGTATAACAATACAGAAATAGAAGACACCCAATCCAAAAGCTATAAATAAAACCAATACCTGCGGATATATAACGCGTTACACAAACAGTTGAGTTCTCCTGGAAGCAACAAATTCTTTGCAGAATCCAATATACGAGGCGCCGATATATCATACGAAACATTATACATCACTTGGACTATTTTATCCGTTCCTACTCCGGACATCATATGCAGAATAGTATTGGAGAAACTTTGGCTTGGAAACATACGAGACGGTAGAAGATTATGGAAGCAAGACAGTTGATAAGTCAACACAAAACAAGTCTAATACAAATAATTTTATTTATTTTGTTTTATTTGGTAAACAATCAGATATCAATTCGATGGGCAGTAGAATGAATTTTTGAGGTGGCTGGTTCATCCTATATGACCAATTTTCTTTCTCTCTCTCTCTCTGTAGAAATTTGAAGATGTAGATGGATAGATGTACCATTATTTTGCTCATGGCCACCTCATGACAAATTAATTGCCTTCTTTGAATCAGCTTTGATTCTTTCTTCTCTTACCCCGAGGCAGCAGTTTCGTTAATATCATGTCTGTAATCCCCGTAGGGTAGGGCAGAGGTGTACAGTATAGTGTACACCAACATTTCAGCTCTTACATATGATGTCCTTCTGAAAATTTGTGTCTTACACCGCATTATAATAAGTGGCCACATCTTAGGACGCCCGCTTACTCCGGTCGGCGGATATCTTACAAAGTGTAGATATGTCATCTATATTTAAAGCCTAACCCAATATAAGTTTATGTTGAAATTCAAGCACCAAAAAGCCTGTACAAAAAATCAATCGTCGCCTCCGGAGCTATAAGTCCCGTATATTACCTCACAGCGTACCCTTCTCAACTGCCTGTTATCAGTATATTTTCACCCAGGCTACCGTGCAAGTAGCAGCCACTGCTCCACCACACATTCTTCACCTCATCAAGCAAAAACAACCCCTTTTACAAAGACAAAAGGTGCACCAAAACTGTAGAGGTAAGTTGGTAGATGCGTAACAAGTCGAACCGAGGTTGCCAACAATTTACAGAGTCCATTTGCGGCGATCGCTGGTATTATGTTTCTGTTATATATTTGGAAATTTTCACGTTTTTATTGTTGTTTATTATCTAGAGTATTGGATACCTTAAGCGCATGGTTAAGAGATATACCTTATGTGTGTAAGCTAAACGAAATGGGAAGAAGTGCCAGTGAGAGATATTGTACACAAACTTTTAATATGTTATTATTATCACCAGTCGTTGTTTCACTTTTGTCTTTTAACTAATTAAGTTATCTGACATCCTAAAAAAAGTATTAACATTTCAAGTAATAAGCAGACACGGATGTTGATGAATAGAATGTGGAATTTTCGACTCATTACCAGTCGTCTATCCACAATTAAAAAGTCCAACTTAAACTGCTCTAAACTTAGCATCAATTAAGCGATAATAAACTTAAAAGTTACCAATTCGTAACACAATTGGCTCAATTCAAGCTACTAAGTTAATCTCCGATTAAAGTCGTTGCTGGCAGCGGGCCAGGTAAACCAAGGTAATGATTACTACACTTTGTTTTGTTACGAGTTACATTAAAGAATTTGGTCGTAATTAAGCAAGAGTCAGGGGATTTAAACGCGTTAAATACTAGGTAACTATGGGCATTATTCATATAAATGTCTATCTAAGCGATCAACAACTAACCGAATTTATATTCACATCGTATGACGCATTGGTGTCGCTTCTCAAAACTTGATCCCCACACTCGAATCTTGATCTTTCGTCAAATTGATACTCGAGAAGGTTTTCGAACGACATACCTTCGTACAGGTTAATGCTTCCATTTCCACCCCTATAATACCTTAGTCACCACTAACGATATCCACAGGGCAAGACCGTCACCCTCTAACCTCTTCTAGGTCGGCACCCCTCAAACTTTATAATTATCTTAAACGACACCAACCCCTTCCAACGATTATTTACCCCTAAAGAGAAACACACACTAATTACTCCACCAGGGCAAAGTAAAACATCTTCCAAATAAAACCTATTAAAATTAGCATATGCCGCGTCCTCGACAGTAATTACATCATGGCTTTTAATTACTTCCCAACCGTTTACCGGCTTAGTAATTAAATACAGAAAATTTTACGGGATAACTGTGAGGAATAAGAGATACTGTCGGAATTGTCGGTCAGATGTAGCTTCTAGAAAATGGTGTACAATGTCAGAACTGGCCGGGGACGATTTGTGAAAATTGTTAAAGAATTTATTCTTGAAAGCGACTTCGTTCGGTATATAATTTTGTTGCGTGTTGCTGAGTGATATCAACTTGTGACAAAGACAAACCACTGACGTCATGAAAGAAACCGGAGGTCACTGTTAAACAATAGTCCAACAGCCTTCTTGTCGTAACGTCATAAGACCATGAGTAGTTCACGATCATCTATAAATTGCGTTCGTTTTTGCCTAGATCACTAGTAGTATAAACACACAGGATCTTCAGATTGGCAAGTCACTTTTACCTGTTTTATCTTAAAAAGTCTTGACAGAATATTTTTGGAGGCTATTACCAATCAGCAAAAACGATAACATTTCTCCCATTCCTCCTAACATATCAGTAGCAGTAGGAACAGTGATTATAGTCCCAGTAACAGAACCAGGTGGAGCGTTTACCTCGGGCGCGTATTGTGCGAAGTCGAAGCGACTGACAATGGAGACTTACCCCGTGCCGGATCAGTTGCCGACACCGATGTATGGACACTGGATGTACCTGCCATTCATCACATTTCGGGTATTGGTAAATGTTTCTTATACCTTCATGATTTTAAGTACATTGTAGTGTCACTTACGAGATATCGTATATGTACAGTCAACAGCGCATCAGGTTATACGAAACTGTCAAATTTCTCCAAATGATTTTAAACCTTAAAATGTTGATGGTTAAGTCAAAAATCGAATGAGGAAATTTGACAGTTTGTAGTAATTTGATGTGTTGGCGACTGTACGTAATTTGAATACAGGTGTGTTGGTCTCCCCATATTTTAAAGCTAGCAACACTGGCGATGCGATAAAATACAGACAAATCTATTCTCTTAGGATATTTTTTTACAGAAATCTTAAGTGACTTTCTGTAGTCATCATCGGTAATTTCAAGCGACTAGGTAGATAGATGATAAACAGATCGAAAAACAAGATAATGTCGCGATGAGATTTTGAAAAGGTACCTAGGAGACAAGGCAGAAACTATAAAACACTCGCCTTTTCTTAAAATCGAACTGTAATACCAGCATGGTGCTGGATTAACGCCGCGAGAAATCACGGCACAGCGGACAGAGCTCCGATGGGGTCTCATGGCAACATGGAGAGTGCGATTGTCGCAACCCAGTGCTGGGCACGCCACAATTGCGGCGATAAATCTCCACTTTGAGGAGTTACTAGAGAGGCACCACGGTGGTCTCACCTTCCGCCTGACGCAGGTCCTCACCGGACACGGCAGCTTCGGGAGGTTCCTGTGTCGGATACGGCGGGAGGAAACGCCCGGGTGTCACCACTGTGTGAATCGCCCGGAGGACATGGTGGAGCATACGGTAGAGGTCTGCCCGGCTTGGGCAGAGCACCGCCGTGTCCTCGTGGAGGTGATCGGCGGCGGAGATCTCTCGCGTCCGGCCCTGGTCCAGGCCATGGTACGGAGCGAGAGGGCATGAGCAGCCGTCACCTCCTTCTGCGAAGCAGTAATGCTCGCAAGGGAGGAGGCGGGATAGTTATTTGATAATTTCCCACCCAAAAAAAAAAGGCATGGCGCTGGATGTGTCTGCTAGTGATACAGATGTGTGATACGCCTCAAGTGAAGGCGATGCGTTCAATGCTTACATCTAAATATTGTCATTTAATAAACTACTTTGCTCATGTAAATTATATTAAGCGTATCGCCATCTACCCGTAGCTATTACTTCAGACTACAATTTTCTTCAGCAAAATGAGATTTTCTATCTGAAAACTCATTACGCGCGATAATGACTTATTACATTAGTGGTGTCGTTGAACGCAGCTCTAGATCGGGGTCAACTAGTTTACAAACTCGCTACTGTCTAGCTGTCTTAATTCAGTTCTGCTGTCGCAGCCGACCGCTGCGGCACCGCTACGATTTGCCGACGATAAACTTGCGTTAAACTGTTGTTCACTAGAGTGGGACCGTTTAAAACGGAACTTTTTCAATTATTCCTCTTGTAGTTTATTGGATTCGATTCGAAGCTAGCAAGTTATTTGATTTGCAAGTTCCTGCGATGCCGTTGAAAACTTGTACAACTAGTTATGAAGAGAGATTGAGGAAAATTTCCAGAGATGCTGAGATTGTCTGCTAACAAAGACCTCATAACAAAAGTAAGTCGCTGCTGGGGAAAAAGTATTTTGTACTTGAGGGGTGGATACGGACTGAGTCGTGCTCGAAGAAATATTTAAGATGAAGCGATAACGTAGCAACCAATCATTTCAAAAGGAAGTAGGTATACGCCCATCTGAACATTTTACTTAAGGCTCGTGCAGACTAGCGCGATATCGCGGGCGTGACAGGCACCAATATGTCTGTCGCGCCCGCGATATCGCCCCAGTTTGCCTTTATACCTTCTTCACACGAGCAAAAAGTAGTGCCATCTGTGATAACTCATACGAACTACGTGAGTGCCGCGTTGCATAGGTCGACGACGTAACCTGGGTACGTCCGTTCATGATTTTTAATCACATTTCATGATTAAATAAAATCTTGTTTATAAGTCTTCTCCTATCCCTTTTTACCAGAATCTTGATGATGGCAGCACGGCCGCTCAGTTTGCGTAAAGAAAAGAAAACAGCATTTCAAAATATTTTACGAGTTCGAATTTCAATTTGAGTCAATTTCAAATTATTATCATTTCTAAAGTTCCTCAGAAATGTTTGTACTCTTGTTGTTTCACCCATATGTTTTATTTAAAACATATTAGATATCTACCAAAATTCAGACACTAATTCCTAAGAAAAAGTAAACCACAAATAAAAAATGACGTCCGTACGAGGTTACTTCGTTAACTTCGCGGCAGCTGCCGACAGCGCGCGACATGACCGCCATTGTGGATTTCGGTAGTAAAATTATCATTTAAAAAATGTGTTTATTTAATCATTTAATTGCAACCAAAGTAATGTAAGGTTACTTAACAATGATACGAGATCCCATTTTCCTTTTTAACTTTCGTATCATAATTTTTGCAGCCTTTTACAACGATTTTTATGACAGTCCAGCTCTTCCGCGCGCGGACCGTGTTCGACTGAGTCGCGTGGTTGGTCCTAAACTAACATTTTAGGGCCAGCGCACTGGTGCCATTTCTACGCGCGGTTAGCCGGGTGCGTACCATTTGATATAATATAACATCAAAAGTTCTAATGATCACATGAGTTAATTTCATTTAATATAGTTTTTTTTAGTATAACGATGAAATTATATTTATTTATTTATTTAAACTTCTCGCACACAATTAGGTACACAGGCGGACTTAATGCCTTAGGCATTCTCTACCAGTCAACCAAGGGTGGTGAAGAGATAAGATGGCAGGTGCTCTGAGAGGAAATAATAATAATGAAAAATATTAGAATATATCATCATAGATCATAAATAGAATGAATGAATGTATAGATTATGAATATAATTAATTGTTGATATAATTTCAGTTTACCTAATTTTATATGATTTAATAAACATTTTCCATAATGCAAATTTGAACTAATATTCAGTTAGCATAATATTTAGTTAGTATAATATGAAAATTCAACCGCGGCGACCGGGCAGCGGCCACCGAGCGCCAGGTCCCCTCTATTGTTAGTGAATCATTTGGGTTGGATGAGGTTATAACGTTCATTTTATATAATTTTAATTTTGTATAATGCTCATACATCATAAACAGTATGATGTTTTCTGATATTTACTTACCTATTCAATACAGAATGTTGGCTGAAAACGAGTAAATATGAAAATTAGGTCAACTGAACGTTATATAAAAAGAGCATTATACAAAATTAAAATTATATAAAATGAACGTTATACTAAATGTTATTAGAGCAAAAGAATTTTATCTGAAATGTAACATTAAATGACATGAACTTAGGTTATTTGTTTTTTAGCATATGAAAATTATATCTTGTAAACGTTATTTCAAATGATAATATACTATCTGTTGTTATGCCATATATTACACACCCGGCTAGCCTGGTCCTTACGCAGTAATATACATATAAGTCAATGGTTGGAACATTAAGAATTGTGGGTCGAAAATAGCACATGCGATAGGTGGTAGGATGCAAGAGAGTAAAAAGAGCTCGAAAATTTTAGCAGGCCGCTTTAAAAGTTAACCAAAAGGCAACTCACATAATTAACACAAGCAAGTAAAAGATGTGTTGCCGCGCGGCGGGTGCTGTGAAGAGATCGACTGATCAGGGCCTCAAGTCTGCTATTACAATAGTGTCAGAATGGTCTATTATTGATTTCATAATTGTTGATTTTGACAAGTTTGGTAATCTACTAATATAATGGCGTCATTAATGAGGATCGGATGAGACCATTCTGACAATTCTGACACTTGTAATAGCAGACTTGAGGCCCAGTTTCAATGTCCATGCTCGTGATGCGCCGCATCCACTACGTACTTCTCGGGGGCGCCGGAGCCCCTGTCTACGGGTACCACTTCAATGGTGTGATTGGAGCAGCTTTTACACATCAATACAGTTTCAGACAACGGCTGTTAAATGCACTGTATTTTCATAAGCAACTCAACCATTGACCTACCTAGGATTCTATTTCGTTCAGCTTTTACTAAAATAATAACCCCGTTTACTTTTCTCCGGATTATTGTAAATAATGCGAAGGATAATCCGTAAAAGGAAACTTTAAGACAGTATAGTTTTTTCAACTTCGCCGCAGAACGTCTTGTTGCTTCTAAAAGTGTTTGAAACAATATTTTCCGATATTAAAACTGTATTTCGAATCGAGTCTCAACAAAAATTCGATTTAGTAACTTTTGTAAAACGTGCCAAAGTTTAGCAAAGTTCCGAACTTGTCGTCATATCGTGGGCAGAATACACGCTTGGCTCGTTTGCAGCTTATGAAAACGTTATTTAGACCTGATAAAGGCTATTTTCGTTTACCACATACGCATAAACATCTTATTATGAAGAAAGATGTGATGAACATCAATGTAAATATTTAGTCAGTCGCCTTAGACGTTCATATTGACGTTTCTGTTGCTTTGAAATTATATATAACATATAATATTCACAGCTTTATTTATATACCTACTTTAAACGTATATTTGATGAGACATTCGTAAGATGACACAGTAATAACATGTGCTCACATCTTAACTTACTCATAAACTTATTTACTCAAGACAGATAAATTATTTCTTCGTTCATACATCTAAAAGGACCTTCCTATATTTAAAGGAGCACTCTAAAGACCTTTTCTCTGTATCCAAATCCCGCCGGATTTATGTGGAATACTATCACATAGGTAGCCGAAGAATAACTCCAAATAAAAACAAAATAGGCCATCCCAGACAACCGTTTAAATCATAAAACAAATAGTAATATCTGGTGAACAGGAGATTATGGTAAATAGGTCGGCCGGTGTTCCGAGATCATGAGCCGGCCACTTATGAAACATAGTTCGGCTGCAAGCTCCATTTACCCGCTGGTCACTCTAACCGGATCGAGCCGGTTAAATCCGGTAAGTGGGCCTCCGTGCTCGAATAAATCCCCATATTATTGTTATTGCCGGAGAGGATTCCTCCTTTGTATACGACCGCCTCATGACGTCATGGCCTGCTTTCTGATACTATTTCTTTCAATATAGGTACGTTAGTTGTTTGTACTGACTTTTTTTTTTAGGGTGGGAAATCATCAAATAACTTCTCGCGCTCTGGGCGGAGCGGGAGGTTGTGTCAGATTCTTACTGACTAAAGCCACCCGTATTCCTTCCTGTTGCCTGTGTTGCGGGGGCCTCGGTGACCCATAAGTTCCCGCGACCCCAGCAGGCATCAGCCCTAGTGGACCCCTACCTTTGTGCTGACGACATGTCTTTGAGGCGCGCGTGGAATACAACGCGCCGTCGACTCGGGCAAGCCCGCGCCTACGGTGGCCGGAAATCCGCCCGGGATTCCCGACGCCCAGGGCGTCTCCTGCGGTGGTTAGGGGCGAGAGGGCGCGAAATTTGCCTTTCCCTCAACCGTCCCGCCTCCTTATCCCGAGCATTACTGCTTCGCAGAAGGAGGTAACGGCTGCCCATGCCCTCTCGCTCCATACCATGGCCTGAACCAGGGCCGGACGCGAGAGATCTCTGTCACCGATCGCCTCCACGAGGACACGGCGGTGCTCTGCCCAGGCCGGGCAGACCTCCACCGTATGCTCCACCGTGTCCTGTACTAAGTGACTACGAGTACTAAGTAAAATATTAAGATGATTTGCAGGGTGGACTTGAACAGTGGTCCGAATGTGAACTCATGACTTGGTTTTGTGCCCGGTTGATGGCAATAGGCACGCCCCTATCTATGGGACTCGGCGTTGCCTAATTCTTTGCACAGGTGTGATTTTATGTACATTTTATGACCGGTTTAGAAAATAGCGTAGGTACCTCATATTTTTTATAAAAATAATAGGTTTAAAATTCTAGTGTAAGAAGTAAAGCAAGTAGCAAAAGCCGCTTCAGCTTATCAGTAACGGGTTCTGCAGTCACACCAAGACGCGCGGCCTGAACTGAATAGAGACTGACGGGCATTCAAAATGATACAATCAATGTATTTAACCCAACAGCGTTACTTTTATTAGTATCAAAATAGTCATAAAAATAATTTTAAATTAATAAAATGCAACTAAATTGTAAAGTAGAAATATTGTGATTTTAAACTGCACAAATACTAATAGGAAACCGATTGAGCTAGGTTGTTATAGGGATGGTTGTTATAGGGATGGTTGTTATAGGGATTGTTGTTATAGGGATGGTTGTTACAGGGGAAGGTTGATACAACGACAATAAAGTCCGAGCCAAATACCTAAGGGATAGGATGAAGTGCATGACACATAACAAATACTTGTGAACATCTGTATTTATGTTCAATAAAAATACGTTCTACCATACGCTTACGATACACTCGCAATACGATAACTTCCATTATAAGTTACGTCATGCAAGTCATCCCATCCTAGAGAGAAAACGGGATCCCGCACGACATGTCGGACATAAACATTGTTTCCGTATTAACATCACTTTTTCTTTTTTTTCGCCTCCTCCTCCAATTTCTTTTGAAGTGACGCCGGCATCTCTGCAGGAGGAGGACGGGGCATCTTAGTATACACCTTGAAAGCGTCATAAACAAACCACTGCAATCCTGTGAGAGTGCCGATCATGAAGATACGCAACACCAGGCCACCCCAGATGCCCATGAAGCCCACGTCCCTCACAATGCTGCCTATGGTGGAGCCTGGGTCTTTGTTCAACTTGGACACGATGGTATCCGAGGGATGCGACACTATTGCGCACAGCACGCCCGCCATGTACCCCGCTGTGAACGTCAGTACTAACTGTTCGTTCTTCGAGCACTGGGCTCTCGGCTTCGGCGCCACTGTTTCGTACAACAGCTCCAGAATCTTCTCGAACGAAGCGAACTTCATCATGGTGTAAGGGATTTGTCGGCCCCACAGTGGCACGATTCCTTTGTAAAATGTGCCAAACCCTTCCGTGCTAAGCATGTGTGGCATGGCTCTGGACATCTTTGACGTGTAGCCTGGCGTTGTCTGAATACGCACTTTAGTGGCTTCCAACGGCGCGAGAAAAATATCGGCGACAAACTCTGCGGACGCTGCAGCGGCTAAATACAAACCTGTTCTGTAAATGTAGGCGTTTTCCTCAGAGACCATTTTTGCGTATCTATATTTGAAGTATTCATAGCCACAGAACTTGGCAGCGCCTTGCATCGAGTACCCAATAAATGTAGGCGCCCATCCCTTAACGAGGTTCGCAGGACCGCCTTCCTTGTAGGAGACGAGGAACCCTTGGGCAATGGACTTGTACTTGGCAGGGTCCACCTGTATGCGGCACTTGACCAGGTCGAGCGGCGTCACGAACGTGTGCGTAGTGCCGCACGCCACCATGCCGCCCGCCGCGCACAGGATGAAAAATTTGTTGCTGTGGATCTTGCACGAGAACTCTTCTTCACCTTTCTTAGCCATGGCGTTTGCTTACAATTTTTTTTAGGATAAGAAGAAAGCCTTCCGTCCGCACTATTTACTGTGGTGTATTTTTTATGCAATTTCAAATAGACTATGTACTCGTATGTGGAAAGTATTCGGATTACCACCGACAATTCTTGTCGGTGTGTCGGTGGCCAAAACTGTCAGTGTTTTAAGACTGACATTAATCTAGCTTTGTCTGTGCTACAGGGATCTTTTGGACGAAATTCTCGCCACGGTGTTCTTGGTTAGCACATTTGTTTAGATTTTTTTGCTGTTTTTGAGTGGTTTTTAGGGTTCCGTACCTCAAAAAGAAAAAACGGAATCCTTATAGGATCACTTTTAGTCCGTCTGTCCGTCTGTCGGTCAAGACCGGCAACCCGTGAACCCGAACCCGTGAACCTCGGGAACCCGTGGAGGTATCAAATTGAAATTTAAACCTTATACTCAAGTCTAAAGTCTCTGAAAGCTGTGAAAAAATCAATCTTCCGAGTTGAGAGTTAAGTTAAGAGTGACATTATGACATACTTCAAGGTAAGGTTACACCATAACTTATGTGTGAAATGGCGAAAATTGGAACTACGGCCGTCATGTTGAAATGTCATTCGATTGTCAGTGTCTACTACATTCGGGTTCTCTGGTTGTTTTGTCGTGATATTGCTGAATTTATAAAGTTAAATATGCCGAAAGCTATTAAAAGTGATGCTCAAAACATTATTTTATAGGTTAAAACCTTTTTTGAAGTAGAAGCTTGGGCGGGGTCTCCGATTATTCCATTTAATTAAATATACAAACGAATTTCGGCAGCGACAGGTTAGTGTTGTCAACTTTCTTGTTATAAATTACCCGATACATAACTAATTATTGAAGTCCACGAAATATTCATTTCTATTCTTGCTGCAGGTTAGCGTAACGGTATCGTACACCTATTAGGTCACCTGCTAAGTGAGTAGCCAACTAACCTGCCAGATTTAAAATTTCTACTAACATTTATTTTACTATCTTATATTTCAGGTGTGAGTCAAGGACTAATTTCAAAAATATTTAAGGAACGGCACGCAGCAGAAGAAACAGGTACAAAAATTTGGACACCAGGCAAGGAGAGAAAACGTAAATGTGGATTTGTGCATGTTGATGATTTTGACATGGGAGTTATACGGGGGAAAGTACATGAATTTTATTCTGCTAAAAAAGAGGTCCCTACTGTTAAAAAGCTTCTAGAGGTCGGAAATAAATTACACAGGACAGCGAGAGCTGCTTCACAAGGTGGGATTTCGTTTTAAAAAATCTCAATCCAATCGGAAGGTTCTTATGGAGCGTAATAAAATATCAGCTTGGAGAGCTAAGTACTTGCATGCAGTGGATAAAAATAACAAATCTCCCCAGCCCCGGCCCATAATTTATTTAGGTGAGACCTATATTTACTCTTCGCATACATCTGGACTGGATAGGTCCACTTAATCTGTGTGGTTCTTTCTTCAAAAGACCATTTCAGACACCAATCTACATGGTCTTCACATGATCTGACCAAGATTATGTCTGGACTTTAAAAGAGACTGTGACTTCTGAGTTTGTTTCGGCCTTTCTTCTCAGAGTAGTCAGATAGAAAACGCCGAGCTCACCTAGTTTTTTTTTCTAAATTTGATTGACGTGTTTGTACAAAACTACTTACAGAAAAAAAATCATTTCAATCATTTCATCGGGTAAATGTTGGCAAGGAGAGGGTGAAGACGGAGTATTGGAGCCTGTATCGATAGGGCAAAGATATATTATTGTTCATGCGGGAGGAGATACTGGATTTGTTACAAATGCACTACTTGTGTTTAAATCAAACACAAAAGTGGTGATTATCTTGACGAGATGAATAGTACCAACTTTAAATAGTGGGTTATTGAAAAACTTGTGCCTAATTTACGAGAGCCATCCATAATAGTGATGGATAATGCTCCTCATAACCGTATTTGTGTGAATAAAGTCAGAAATACGAATTCCTTAAAACAAGATATGCAATTATGGTTGACCCAAAATAAAATTGACTACGGAGAGGATTTGACTAAACCTCAGCTTTTAGAAATAATTAAGAGGAACAAGCCTGAACCTGTATATGAGATTGAAAAAGATTTAGAAGACAATAAACACAAGCTTATATTTACCACCTTATCACTGTGATCTCAATCCCATTGAACTCATATGGCACAATGAAAAGAAAAGTTGCTGATGTAAATATTGCGCACAGAAATGCTGATATTCCCCGCCTGGTTAGAGAAGGTTTTGACGCTATTACATTTCATGAGTGGGCACGGCATTGTAAACACGTTTCCAGGTTAGAAGTATTCTCCATACTTAAAAGATGATTTACATAATCAGCCTATATTGTTCCCACTGCTGGGACACAGGCCTCCTCTCTGTGAGAGGGAGTGGGCCGTAATCAACTACGCGGGCCCAGTGCGGGTTGGTAGATGTCACAAATCTTCGAATTTTTGGTTCTAGGACATGCCGGTTTCCTCACGATGTTTTCCTTCACCGTTTTGAGAGCAGTGGTGATGAAATAATTTACACAAAGTAAAGCGTCTGTCCGGGTTCGAACCTACGCCCTACAACTCGTAAGTCGCGGCCGTGACCACTGGGCCACCACTGCTCAAAGCATGATTTGTATTTAGATAAACCTTTTATTATAGAAGTGATAAGTGACACTGAAACCGAAAGCGATAATGATAATGATGATAGTGGTACGGAAATAAGCGGAGTATGGCCTCACATCCAGGATGAATTTGTGTATGCAGGTTCATCTAAAGATCACAATTACTGTAAACCTGTTTTTCAATAAATTATTGTAAAGCAATTCGTTTTTTTTTTATTACACAACACTACCACTAGGTGGTGGTAACTGCTAATTATAATTAGTCAAATCAGGTGTTAGGGGTTAGATACGGTCATAACGAAATGCTAGACATCCAGGTACCTCTTGCAGGGTAGGTACCTACTTAACTTCGCATTAAATGAAAGTTGTATCCCCCCGTGGAACATTTTATCAGCTGAATTTCCACTTCATTGGATTACTTTTTAGATAAAGCTATTGTTGTTGTTGCTCTTTGAAGGATAAGATCAGAAATGAAGTTATCCGGAAGAGAACCGGAGTTACCGACATAGCCTGCAGAGTAAGCAAGCTGAAGTGGCAGTGGGCTGGCCATATTTGTCGAAGGACCGATGGCCGGTGGAGCAGACGAGTCCTAGAGTGGAGACCGCGTATCGGCAAGCGTAGTGTGGGACGCCCCCCAGCTAGATGGACCGACGACCGTAAAAAGGTGGCTGGGACAGACTGGATGCGGAAGGCGGAGGACAGGGTGTTGTGGCGCAGCCTGGGAGAGGCCTATGTCCAGCAGTGGACTGTTATAGGCTGAGTTGATTGAAAGCTATTGTTTATTCCTGAGAGACTAAACTGTTAGCGTACCTACGTAACTGTAAATTATCAAATTCTTTTTATTTATTATATTATTTTTATATAGGTATCATTGTTTTTAATTTGTAAAAACTGTAATTCTTATTAAACGATTATGTCTAATGTGAAATTTCCTTCTTGAAAACTTACTCAATTTTGGGCACCTTATATTAATTAGCAACACTGAATCGATGGTGCCGTCCTCTTTCAACTGAAAGAGGACGGCACCATCGAATCAGTGTTGCTAACCTACCTACTTATCTGTGAACTCACAGATAAGTAGGTAGGTTACGTATTAACAAAAAAGTTCAGAGTATAGTTATTATACTCTTTGGTTCAGAGAGACGGTAATAACGAGTGGAAACCCACTGAAACATGTGTCATCACTTATGATGACGACAGAGTACTTTATACTCTTAGAGAATATAGAAAGAGCCAGAATCCGCGTTCAATTGTCATTGCAAGCCGCACGCTGTGACCAAAATCAAGACAAGCGTCCCACGCCCGCCTCACTTCCCACCCGCGTAATGTTGCTAGCTCGGACATTATGAACCCATTTTGGGGTAAACGTTGAGAGTATTGGTAAGATGATATAAATAATAAAATCACTATTGGTAATTTTATTATTAAATTACTATTAATAATTAATTCTAACAAAATCATATATACATACGGGTTGCATTGATAACCTTTCTTTTTCAAGTCAGGTTTTATTTTTTTAATTTAACACTACAACGAATAAATGCCCTCAGTAGGTAATAAAAAGGGAAAATCAAAACTCTTATACCGGCAACACTAACAAGATGGATGCATCATTCTCTATGACAATAGGATATTTTACTATATATGAGAAAAAATCTATAAATATATTATTGAGATAGTTTAGGCAAAAAGGAGTCGGAAAATGTTACTTTTAGTTCATAAAATAACAAAATAAATTTTAAAATTCAATTCAACGTTTTCAGTTTTTCTAATCTGTTAAAAAACACCATTAATTATTAATTATAACACCATATATTAGACGCCATGTTATTACGTCATACGGCTATGTTAACAAAAACGTGTCCATTATCATACAAACATCAACGCATTTGTTTTCATAGCCCAGTGACGTCATGACCACAGAGCAACATGGCGTCCACTGCGTCCAGCGTTTTCGTCACCTTACGCGCGAAATTTGAAAATGTAAAATTTTAAATGCATTTTTATGGCACTTATCGATTGAATAAAAAATTTGTGATTTTTTTTTTGGGTAAGCATATTCGCACTATACAATTTAATTAAGACACTTCAAAAATGGGTGTAAGACCCTATTACAAACTGAACAATTTATTTTTTTTACGATATTTCAATGCGCTATTTATACGTGAAATGTGATCCCATCCTGTTTATTTTTTAGCCCCGCTGCATTTTTGCAGGTATGAACGACACAAGACGGCATAATTAAATTAAATTGCACACTGGTCAAACACGTTACGCGATACGACGTTCACAGAGTAGCTGATCGGCTGCGCGTCGAACTACTCTATTTAAGAGTAGTTTTTGACGCTTCAGTAATAGGCGTGTTCGCGGCTTCTGGTTCTTTCTATATTCTAAGTTTATACTATACTGTGATGACCAAGTCTTTCCCAAAAGCATTTACTGCTGCTGCAAATTTTTTTTTATACGTACTTTTTTGACATAATATTTTCATTATTTGATATTATATACCTATAACTTTGATATCAAACTATTTATTAAAGGCTTTTGTGGGCAGGATATTAATTCAGACTTGTTACTGTTTTAAGTATTGGAAGCTTGTTTTTTCATAGAGTCACACCACAGTGTGACTTATTGGCAAAGCCGTTATTTTCACAGACTCTCTTAGCTGTCTGCAAGCCTTAGTACTCGTACAAAACCTTTTCAAAAGTATATTGTATAGTTCCCTTGTTTTAAAAACTAAAAAGTCTTTATTATCTCGTGCTAGTAGTAAAGGTTTAGTTAGTTTGGATAACTAGTCGCATCAGCGCACTCAAGTGAGATCACTGAGTGCGCTGATTCGTTGATCAAAGATGCTTGCTCATCAGCAACAGCTGATCTCACCCACAATATTCATCAAGGGTATGACTTGCTGAGCCTTCCAAAAGCTAAGGTCCAATCCTCATGGCAGAAACAGTGGAATATCGCTGGAAGAAAAAAGGGCAGGTTTTACTATGCAATACAACTTTAGGGGTCTCTCTCTCGTTTCGCGATGTGTAAGCCCCTAAACAAGACTGCCTCGTCTGGTTGTAGAAGGTTACGGGTCCATTAATTAAAGTCTTTCGTCAAGTTAATAATGTTTGTATTTATTACATTGAAAACCCTTTAAGACAACCTTCTACGCGGACCGATGTAATGTCACTGGCGTCCATTCATACTTCTCGCTTGTATACCTTTTGCTTATCAAGTGTTCTGCCTTTCATATTTACATTGTGTCCCTACACTACATCCCCCCAAAATTTGTAAAAATAAAATTTTATTTAATTACTATTATCTTAAAAGTAGGTACTAAAACATAATACAATTTATACTTATGAATAGGTACTAGGAATTTGTATCGTAGGGTTATTTATAAATAACGTATACTGTTACATACTGTAGGGACAGAGAACAACGAATATTAAGGTTACCTTACAACTATGGTCCCTTTGTTAACATTGTTGATATAATAGAAATTTGTTTCATATGAATTGTTTCATTGTTATCTTATATTTATATCTTTGTTCTTAGTATTTACAAAGAAATTGCTTATCGACAAATGAGTACGTGTGACCGTTGATTAATTTAGTAATAATGCACAAGTTGTTCTTTGTTATATTTAGTTTGATCAATACTAGTTATTGTGCGGGCTTTGTTCGTCATTCATTTATTTATTTTAACAATAATAGTCACTGTTGTTTGTTACACCATCGGTCCTTCATTTATTTATTTAAAAGAAAGCACAATGGTCACTGTTATTTATTACAACATCGTACGTTAGGATAGTGTTTACAGGTTAAATCTGACTGGCGGCTTAACAGTACGTCCACTGCTGGTTTTCTTGTACAATATAGACTTCTCATTATTCTTATCTGGAGGTACTATGCTATGGTCTGGATTTGTGCAAACATTGCTAGTTTCTGAATGCTCATTAAGTACATATGCAGGCTTTAACCTATCTATTGATATACCACTTTTCCTGTTTGGTAGCTGAATTACGTATACTTTGGGTGTTCTTTCTATAACGCGATAGGGACCATTGTACGTAGGCGTTAATGGTGGGCGTATGGCGTCATTGCGAACAAATACATACTCACAATTTTTTAAGTCATTATGCACAAACAGTGCGCGTGAGTCTCGTGAAATACGGGGTACAGGTTTGAGTTTACTAATGGTATTTTTAATGTTTTCCAATAGCGTATGGTTGTCGTACTGTTGCATGTCAGAGATATTGTAGAAATCTCCTGGTAAGCGAAGCGTTTGTCCGTATACGTATTCTGCGGGACTCGTGCCATTGTCGCTTCTTCCTACTGCGCGTAGTCCTAATAATACTGTAGGCAGTTCATTACACCAGTAATGGTTGTTTTCTAGTCGTGCCGTTAATGCTGATTTCAATACTCTATGCCAACGTTCTACAATACCATTACTCTGTGGGTGGTATGGTGTAGTACGCATTTTCTTAATACCCATTAGTTTCATTAATTGTTTAAATAACGCACTCTCGAATTGACGACCTTGGTCGCTTGTAATTCTTTCGGGACAGCCAAATCTGCTAATCCATGTGTCGTAGAATACCTTAGCTACTACTTCTGCTGTGATTTCTTTGACTGGTATCGCCTCAGGCCAACGTGTACACCGGTCAATTATAGTTATTAAGTACCTATTTCCATCATGTGATAATTTTAGAGGTCCGACTATGTCGATATTTACATGTTCAAAACGTTTACTTTCTGAATATTGCTGTAAGTCTGAAACAGTATGTCTAATTATTTTGCACTTTTGGCAAGCTATGCAATACTTTGCCCACCGGGTGACGTCTTTATTGAGGCCGGGCCAAAAGAACCTTTGTGCAACTAACTTGCGTGTTGCCCTAATACCGGGATGACTAACATTATGTATCGAGTCGAATGCAATTTTTCTATAACTTGGTGTTAAATACGGTCTACATGAATTAGTTGAATTTTCGCAATATACAGCTGTTTCGCAATTTGGCATAAAGTATTTCTTTATACATAAATTATCGTTTGATCCTTTCAATAGCTGTGTGAGCTCGGTGTCATTCACCTGAGTTCGTCCTAATTCCGCAAAATCAAGTACAGTCGGGCAGTCGATTGTTTGAATGCGCGATAAGAAATCTGCGCCAGCGTTTTTCTCGCCTTCTATGTACCTGATTGTTGTAGTGAATTCGCTAATGAATAAAAGTTGTCTTGTACGTCTAGGTGTTTCGGAGTCACTTTGTAGTTTGCTAAATGCGTATATTAACGGCTTGTGATCCGTGAATATAGTCGGATTATTACCTTCAAGTAGATATCGAAAATGCTTAACTGCCAAGTAGATTGCTAATAACTCCCTGTCGTACGTAGAGTACTTTTGTTGGGCTTTTGTGAACCTCTTTGAAAAGTAGCCTAATGGTTGCCAGGAGTCGTTAATTTTTTGTTGCAATACCGCGCCTGCACATGTGTCTGAAGCATCGGTCATAAGAGCTACAGGCACATTGGAATTCGGATGAGATATCATGACAGCATTCTTTAAACCTAGTTTACACTGTTCGAAGTCCTTAGTCGCCTTGTCGTTCCAATCGATAATAGTCTTATCCTTTCGTTTAGCGCCTATCAGGAATTCATTTAAGCTTGCTTGGTGACTAGCAGCGTTGGGTATACTCGCCCTATAGAAGTTTACCATACCTAAAAATTGTCTGAGCTTCTCTACCGTTTCCGGTCGTGGATAGTCTAGAATAGCCTTAACTTTACTTTCTAGGGGTTTGATACCCTCTGTTGAAACTTCGTAACCTAAAAAGTCAATTTTAGATTTACCAAATTCGCATTTTGCCAAATTTATGGTGATACCAAACTGTCTAAATCTCTCGAATACTTTACGTAACTGCATTTTGTTCTCGGCTATACTATCGCTTGCTATGATTACGTCATCGACGTAGCTGAATAAGAAATCTAGGCCATATAATACATTATTGTTCATGAACCGTTGGAATGTTTGACTCGCGTTTCGTAGTCCGAAGGTCATACGCGGGAATTCGAACAATCCAAATGGTGTGATAATTGCTGTTTTTTCTATGTCTTCCTTAGCTACCCTAATGCAATGGTATGATTTGTTGATATCTAGTTTGGTGAAGATTTTTTTACCTGAGAGCACGTAAGTAAAGTCATGTAGGCGTGGAACGGGGTATCGGTCCGGCTTGGTGATGGCGTTTAGACGCCTGTAGTCACCACATGGTCGGATGTCCCCATTTTTCTTTGCTACTACATGCAGAGGTGTCGCCCACTCGCTTTTGGACGGCCTGCAAATGCCCATCTCCTGCATGCGCCTAAATTCTTCCTTTACCTGGTGATACCTGTTCGGAGGAAGTGGCCTAGCCCGTGCATGTACTGGAGGTCCAGTAGTTTCAATGTGATGGAAAATGTTACAACTATTATTGTCTGTCTCATCATCCTTGAATGGCCTAGGTTTAGTAACGTCTGCATGCTCCGATAATAAATCGTGATACTTATGATTACTGTCTACGATGCTAACTGTGGGTTCTGTGCATTTTACTATGCAACCTATCGTATTCAAATCGGTTCGCTTATCTATTAACTTATGAGCATTCAGATCTACCAATAAAGTGTGATATTTTAAAAAATCAGCTCCGATTATCGGTTGTGTTACATTTGCAATTATAAATGTCCATCTCAATGGCCTTCTTAAACTAAGATTTAATTCTAATGTTTTTGTGCCGTATGTCTGAATTTCAGAACCATTTGCTGCATATAACTTGTACTTATAATTATAATTATCTGTTACGCACCTTTGTCTTTTGGTCACTGGTATTACACTGACGTTCGCACCTGTGTCGATGAGGAAACGTATGCCGGAAGTAATGTCCGTTACACATAGGCGGTGATTTGACGTGTCGATGCAGTTTTCCGCCGCTGACTGCATCGCTCCTAATTTCCCGATATCTGTGCTGACGATGATGATTTCTCCTGTTTCCAGTTGCAGGGCTGTACGCATTTGTTCGCCTTGTCGCCAAAACGGAAATGGTAGTAACAGGCCCAGTGTGGTGTCTGCGGGTTACGTCTTTGCGCTGAAACATTGTACCGTCTGTTTCCCGATTGCGATCGTTGTCTAGCGCCATGCTGCTGCCTCCATGTCGATCTACCTCTGTGTATCTCCTCAATTGTTTCGCGTAGTTTTGCTATTTCCGCAATAATTAGATAGTTGTTACTTGGTGACGTGGTCGTGCTCACTCCAGCTATCGATACATCGGGTTTCGCCATTTCCATCACCTTGTCAGCCATCTGTGCTAATTTATTGATATCTGCGATTTCACTTACAGTCAGTACCGCCCGTACTGAAGCTGGTAAGTGTCCGATCCATAGTATCCGTAGTGTGTCCTCTGGAAATTTGTCTTGTGCAAGATCCTGCATTTTTCGTAGCATTTGTGATGGTTTCTGTTCCCCAAGTTCTATTTCGCTGAGTAATTTTTGTACCTTACGAATTTCCGACTCTTCGTACACGGTCAAGAGCCTTTCCTTTAATGTTGTGTACGCTTTTTCTTCTGGTGGGTGTAGGATTAGATCGGCGACCTGTTGTACGTTGTCTTTGCTAAGTTTTGCCACCACGATATTAAACTTTGTGCGTTCCCCTTGCTTTTGATTCGCCATTATCGCTTCGAATTGACCGAACCATAGTCGTGGTTGGTCTGTCCAGAAGTCAGGAATTTGCGTCTTAAACGTGATTTGTGCTATCTCACTGTCTCCCTCCTTGCATTGCGGTGCCGATTCTTGACCTGACTGCTGCTCTAGACCCATGTTTACCCGTAACGTTTACTGATTGTTATGTAAAAATATGGTACGCGTACGCGTATGTACGCGGCACTCACGACGTTAAAACGTATTGCACTAACTATTTCACTATTGTTCACGTGTAACTTTTAACGCGGGTCACCACTTTAGGGGTCTCTCTCTCGTTTCGCGATGTGTAAGCCCCTAAACAAGACTGCCTCGTCTGGTTGTAGAAGGTTACGGGTCCATTAATTAAAGTCTTTCGTCAAGTTAATAATGTTTGTATTTATTACATTGAAAACCCTTTAAGACAACCTTCTACGCGGACCGATGTAATGTCACTGGCGTCCATTCATACTTCTCGCTTGTATACCTTTTGCTTATCAAGTGTTCTGCCTTTCATATTTACATTGTGTCCCTACACAACCAAGAATAAAACCAAAATCTTGATTCTACAGCTACAAAAATTCTCCAAAGCAGTTATATACGTCCTTTGTAGAATACGTTTAGGTTTTTGTAGTTCTCCCTTACTAACATATTTCTCTTCAGAACTGTTTGTGGCGCAGTCAACCTTCTTCCGTCACAATAACATAAAGTTATGAATATTCTGTATGCGTGGACCAATCAGTCTGACCTCTTTTCTACTAAAGACTCTGGAAAGGCTGTGTGATAGGGAGTTGAAAACGGCGCTCTGAAAACCATACCGCTACACGGTAACCAACACGCATACAGCTCGGGTAAGCCAACCGAATCCGCTCTTCATCTAGTGGTCAGCTAGATAGAGGAAGCGATTCATCAGAAAGGCACCTGCCTGGGCACTTTCATAGACATCGAAGGAGCCTTCGACAAAACCAACTTCTCCAGCATTAGCAGCGCCCTCTCCAGAGATGGAGTAGAACAGGTACTAACGGACTGGATTACAAAGATGTTAAGCAAACTAGTGGTTTGCCTTGAGGATGAGCGACAGTTGGCCATGTTAGCCAGAGGCTGCCCCGAGGGAGGGGTGCTGTCCCCCCTTCTATGGAATCTGGTGAATAATGACCTTATCACCAAACTCAACTCGAAGCTCTATTACACAATAGGTTTTGCAGATGACCTCGCAATCCTTATTTCAGGGACGGTGACGGGAACAATCTGTAACCTCACTCAGCAGGCACCACGTATCGTAGAAAGATGGTTCAGGGATTTCAACCTATAGGTGAACCCCACTAAAACCGAACTAGTCATGTTTACCCATTAACGAGTGTTAGGCCCTTTCCGCCTGCCAATACTATTCGATACAGAACTTCAGTTAGCCAACGAAGTCAAGTACCTTGGGGTTATTCAAGAGAGTAATTTAAACTGGAATAGCCACTTAGACAACAAACTAAATAGAGCTTGCATCACCAGCAAGAAAATTATAGGTAAGAAGTGGGGTCTATCCCCCAAAATTATACTATGGCTGTACACGACGGTGATCTGCCCCATGATCACCTACGGGGCCGTGGTCTGGTGGCCCCGCACCAAGCTAGTCTCAGTCTCCAAGAAACTACAACGCCTGCAATGACTTGCCTGCATAGCAATCACGGGGACTACTCCGACTGCAGCAGTCGAAGCCATGCTGGGACTACCACCGCTCCACCTGTTCATACAGCAGGAAGTGACGATGGCGGCAGTACGTCTAAATGTACTAAATATCTGGGGTAAGAGAGACACACTACACACCGTGCTGCTTGAGGGACTCAATAATGAGTTCCCCATCACGAAAGCAATAAATGTCCGGGTACCCAAATAACTTATATTTGATAAAAAGTCCAACTTCACGAGGATCGCCGATGCGAGCGGTTGCGCCCCGCAAAGCTGCGCATCTTCACAGATGGTTCCAAAACAGGTAATGAGTGGCACAGGTACTGGTATCTTCTCAGAGGACTTCAACATACGCATAGCCACACTATTGTGGAGCCATAACACAGTGTCCCAGGCCGAGTACATGGGTATTTCTCTAGCCGCTTCAACCATCATGCCCAGGGAAGTTAAAGACCATCGATCCGCATACTCTAAGTCAGCGTGGCTGTCCTGCAATCGTTAAGCAACACAGTTGACTCTGGGCTAGTATACGAATGCCACCAGCGCCTCAACCAGGTGAAATGAAATGAAATGAAATTGTTTATTCTGTAAATAGGATATGAGAATCACTTTTACACGTCATATTAAAAAAAAAAATAAGCTAGATGGAGTCGACGTTTCCTATCTGACTACCCCTGAGAAAAAATGGCGAAACAAACTCAAGCGTCAAAGTTTCTTTTAAAGTCCAGACATAATCTTGGTCAGATCATGTGAGGACCATGTAGATCCATGTCTGAAATGGTCTTTTGAGGAAAAAACCACACAAATTTCTGTGGACCTGTCCAGTCAGTGTAAGCATTTGTCAGTAATCGTGTAGCTCAACTCAAAACTTAAGGAGCTCAACGACTTGATGAACAATACCAAGGAAAGGACATTTGGGTTGACCGCATAAAGTACTCAAAATGCCAGACCATCATTAAAACTAAGAGAAAAAAAAAAGAAATAAATAAAAATGACCCACATAGTGCTCACAGTCACAATAATTAAAGTAATATAATACTTTTCAAGGTACATACATATTCACGTAATTTTGTTTATAATATTCATCAATGACAATATGTATATATAGTTGTATATAATGATGATTTTGCATAATTAAAATGTCAAGTTTTACGGTTTTATCAAAAGGCTTATCAGAGCGAGCAGCTTAATCCCAAGCTTTTTTGTCTTCTAAATAATCAGAAATTTTATAGTACCCTTTTTTACAAAGTTTGGTTTTAATACAGCAACACAATAATCGTTTAATGGGTAAATATCGAATATCAATAGGAAGTTTGTTGTAAAAGCGTATACATTGACCCATGAACGAGTTGCCTACTCTGTGGAGGCGAGTGTGAAGTACAGCAAGATTATGTTTATTCCTCGTATTTAAACTGTGGATATCGGACATTTTCTTAAAATGTTATATATTTTTGTGTACATACATACATAAGATTATCAAATATATATTGAGAGGCTTCAGTCAGAATATCTATTTCTTTGATTTTTTCAAGAAAAAATCAAAAGAATAGACCTAGGTTGTAAATGGCTCGAACAGCCCTTTTTTGTAAAAAAAAGGACGGTATTAATGTCCGCACAGGTTCCCCAGAGAAGAATTCCATATGACATAAGACTATGAAAATAACTAAAATAAACAATTCTGGCCGTATCTACATTGGTTATCTGTCGAATTTTTTTAACAGCATAGGCGGCCGAACTTATCCTTCCTGACAATTTTTCTGTGTGGGCGCCATTGTAATTTAGAGTCAATAGTTATTCCAAGAAAAACTGTCGACTCAATAGGGTCCAACTCTATTCCATTAAGTTGAACATTGGTAGTTAGCTGCCTGACATTTGGCGTTGAAAATTTAATGAGATTAGTCTTTTTTTCGTTCAGGAGAACATTATTTACATTAAACCAATGGACAACTTTAGAGAGTGCATCGTTAACATGTTCAAAGTTGATCAGCAGTCGTTTGATTTTAAAAATGAGGGAAGTGTCATCTGCGAACAATACAATCTTGTGATTATCCCTTATGTGATAAGGTAAGTCATTTATATAAATAAGAAACAAGAATGGACCTAGAATTGAACCCTGCGGGAAGCCTCTACAATATAACCATTAAATGGATTAAAGGACACAGCGGTTCGCTAGGCAACGATGCAGCCGATGAACTTGCCAGAAGGGGGTCGAGCATGGCATCAGTGGGACTTGAACCCACCGCGCCATTCCCCTTCGGGTACTTACGCACTCTGGTAAGAAAACGCACCAGAGATCAATATAACAAACTATGGTCGGACCAAGGTGAGTGTAGGGAGGCCAACAAATCACTCCCTACAATTGATGGCCGCCTCACGAAACGGATTCTCCGACTAACTAAACAACAGCTGCATACATTCACAGACAGCCCTGCACAGCTGCAGGGCTTGCATGGAGGACGACGAGATATCAGCTCATCTGCTACTAAACTGCCTGATGGTCGCCACATACAGGGCAAAGTACTTGGTAGCCCAGTTGGTAACCCGTGAGATTTTCTGTAACAACAAGGCGTTGCTGGCCTTCCTTGAGGAGCTGGGGTGGACCGAATAATCAGTTTCCCACCCATACGCAAAATACGCGCATTGATGTGGAGTTGGGGGACACCAGTCTGTATCACCTATTACCTATGTGTGGGTATGGAATGCGTAGATTTTATGTTTTTAAATGATGATATATTTTTTAACTTTTAATCTTCGATCAGATCGAAGCTTTTAATTATTATTTTTTTCTCGTACATTCTTGCTTTTCCAACTCCTTGAGACAGTGCTAGCAGAATTGTCGACATCGGCTTTGCTTGCTATTTATTAAAACTAAAATAGGGACCTTTTGGCGCCTGAATGACATACTCGTAGATAAGGAGGCGTTGTTGATAGACATTTGTGAAAGTCTCACATTGATTGTATTGACATAACAAGATAGCGACGTCAGTCCCGATTTTGGCCGCGCGCCACAAGAACCGCCGAACTGATTATTTGCCTCGAATACTATTGAAATTGAAATTCTCTGTCATATAATCAGGTGTAAGCGTGACCCACAAAGAAGCCCCAAGATTTATTTTTGACAACTACGGCTGCTTTGTGTCTGGATTATTTGGACCGTTAAGCGCAGGCCACACTAAGTATGTTTAGCTTCGCTCATGTACCTACCGCGTCTGTCCATGTTCCGTTTCATAGTTCGCAGTGTGAACCGAAGTATGTAAACACGCGGTAGCTACATGCTTCTTATACATGCTTGCTATAATAGCTTCGTTCCCAGTGGGGCCTGCGCTTTACTCCCCGACGCATTCTCTGGGTATTTCTTCTTCATTAGTTAAATCAGGGTCCAGGTTGCTTAAAGTTAGTACTTTGAATGGTTGAAATAGGCGGGGTCCTAATTGGTTTAGCGCTTCGTTCAGTAACTAGAACATTTAAGCCAGTGGCCTTTACGATTTCGCCAGCAATCATGGGATCACATGGTGTTTCGTAATCTTCCACAATGTGAAACGTAATTTGCAAAAAACTCGTGATTTGTCTGCATAATGACTTCTTGATGTTGTGATCGGCTTTCAAGAATACTAGCCAGGGTGGACAGCATTTGATCTGAGCTAGAGCCTTCTGATCCTCCTGAGCTGAGGTATATCTTCGATTCAATCTGCCCTTAATAGATTGAATCGAAGATATACCTCAGTTCATTCCACTTCTGATTGCGAAGGTGGCCTGATTGAAATATTGTTGAAAGAGACCTGCTTTTTACGAATTCTAAGTGTTTTGAGGGTTTTTATTTGTCATTATTTAAAAGAAATACAATATAATTATAACGCAAATTAATTTAATTTAACAAAAAATACATTAAAAATCACACACAATTAGAGTTATGGACGAGGCAATCACTAGAATCGGACTGTACCCACTAGAA
This sequence comes from Atethmia centrago, assembly GCA_905333075.3. Classification (NCBI taxonomy): domain Eukaryota; kingdom Metazoa; phylum Arthropoda; class Insecta; order Lepidoptera; family Noctuidae; genus Atethmia; species Atethmia centrago. The sequence continues at coordinate 2,466,337 of HG995370.1, forward strand.
TCGTATACGGCATTGCTCAGTGTTTCGTCTTATAAAGGCCGGTTCCTTCCTCAACTCGCCTAATTCACTGAGTGGAGCGATGATATCACTAAATGTTGCGTTCCGTTTTACGTTATAATTTGCTCACTCCGACAAGGTATGGTCAAAGAGATGAGAACATCATAATACATGGAAAATAATCCCTTGAGCAACTCTTTCGTTTGTCATCAGAACTGCTGGTTCAACATCCTACAACGGTCGTGTCCTACTAGGCAGTAGGCACTCTCTCGTCACTAAGAAAACGAATAATCGAATTAAAAATTTATTAATTTCATTTTGATCCACTTCGCCTTACAACTAAGTTAAAATAATTCTTAAAATACTCTTTACTAAAATAACTAAATATTTTATATTAATTTTAATATTTGTATACACATATTTACAAACAAAACTATTGCATTGCTTTTTGTACTTTTTAGAGAACGATTAATAAGTGCCAAAGTAATCACTGATTGTTGAACTTAAAATCTGAAATACAAAAATAAATAATAGATTTTTTTAAAGTCCTTTTCCATAGAATTTCTGGGCAATTCTTATTGCATTTACCTTATATCTATCGATGAAATCAGTCGATATAACAAGCAACTCGGATTTGATCACATTTATGTGTTCAAATTATCATTGTCATTTCAATGTCATTTACGGCAATTACTTCGATTGTTTGACAAAAAGGTTTTTGTATGTGATTAGAAAAGAAGGAAAGACCTTAAATAATTAATTCCCATACCATCATGAGAATAAACTTATTCACTGACTTTTCATATCAATGGCAAATTAACTAATGGTGTATCGTTAATATTATAAAATAATCGATTCTATTTTCATAACAAACATCGATATATTACATCGATCAGTATAATCGTCAACTAACTACGTATTATGCATTCAATCTCACACAAATTATTTAATACTGCCGACGAGGCCGACCGGCCGCGCGGTGCCGAGCCGGCCCGATGGAAACATGCGGCAAATATTTTGTGGGGACGGCCATATTAGTATATGAATAAAAACCTGACCAAAATAATCGCAGTCATTGAATCGATCCTCGCACGAACATTAAAATACAACAATTCCGTCGACACATAATATTTAGTCACACATTAAACAGAACCAGTCTATCATTTCAATGACACATAAATTTTAATAGCGTAGTGAGACTTAATCGATACATTCCAATCGGTAATCCGTAGCGATTCATTCGACGAATCGATTTAGAAAAATTTACTTTTATAATTTACATACGAATTGGCAGTCGTTGAATGTTCTGGCAGTGTTATAAATAAGAAGTATATTTACAAGTCTCACTACTTGACACTAAATAAGCAGTTACAGGAAGCGCCTTCTCACCCAATAATCGGTCAACATAGCAAAGGACATTGATAGTTTCCTTGTGTTCGGTGCCTATGTGTGTACGTTGTGCCTTTAACTGTGACCACATTTGTGACATTTTAACGTACCAGAAACCGTGACCATGATAACTTACGCTAAGCAAAACCGATTCAGCAATTCATTCCTTGTGGGATAATACACAGACAACGTCGCGATCCCCGTAAGCTTACGCGTAGTTAGTACAGTGTCAAAGTCACGAAGTATTGTCCATTGAAATGTGACAAATGTGTACGCAGCTCTTGTGACGCGCTTTCTGTAGCTAATCATCAGTCGGTGCGTGGTCAGCGCCCGCGCGGCGCCACGCGCACGGACACGTACAGACGCAGCGGCGCCGGCACGTCGGCGTGGCGCCGCGCGCGCCGCCGCCCGCCCTCCGGCGGCGCCACGAACCGGGCTTCCAGCTCTAGCTGCCTATCCATCACCACCTAGAATGTGAATAATAAGATAAAATAAAATATGATGATCATTTGTTTGCTCAATCATGAGTAGAATACGTACAATACAAACTATCAGCGTGATGCAAGAGATGTTAAATAGTGGATTGTGTCACAAGGGAGCAAAATAATGTATTGAGGGCGAGAGACAATTTTTGAATCCAGAGCGAAGCGAAGGATTCTAGAGTAGAATCCTAAGCGTAGCGAGGGATTCAAAGTACGTCGCTCGAGGTTAAATAATTTTAGCACAGTGTGGCACACTCTGTCATTCATCCCCCTCTATGAGAAAATAAATAAGAGATGCTTTTAATAGTAACGAATATTTATATTTATATAACCAAATTACAAATTTATATTAATATCAAATTAAAATTGTCAATAATATTTGAAAAAAAGTAATGAATAAACAAATAAGAAGTTCCCGCGTATTTTTTATTTTATTTGGTTAACCAATGCCGCTTCGGCAGGCGCGCTTTTTTTATTACCGGCCAGGAATTTATCGAAGCGAATTGCGTTAAGTGCGCCGGAATGACCCATTTTGCTCACACTTATCGAGGAACCCTTCGCCTCTTTTCGAATAGATGAGATGAAAAATATATTTTTTTTAAGGGATCATCTCGTTTCTCTTAGACAACGGCATGCAAATATTAATAAAATAATGTATAATGTCACTCCGAAGAATATAACATAAGTATCGCAACATACCTGACTCTTCAAATGTCGCCTTAACCTGAGCGCCCAGGCGCCGTCCCGCTTGGACAGCACGAAGTCCCTGCCGGGGTCCCCGTAGGCGAGCCGGTAGTGCGCGCGCGCGCCGCCCTCGGCCGGCAGCAGGCGCAGCAGCGGCGCGCGGCCGCGCGTCTGCTGCGGCGTCGCCGTCACCACGATCAGCTCGGCCTCGGGCTCCAGTAGCGAGCGGCGGCCTGGTGGAGTCAGGCAGGGGTTATGCAAGGAGAGCTTTCAAAGATACCACGCCTTTACAAAAATAATCGATGATTGAGTTCCTCGAATATGTTTTTTCATCTGCTAATAGCCACACCTCAAAGATCGTTACACCACCTAACTTAGTCACCTAATCTACGAGTATATCCTTAAAATATTAGTCTAGTCTTAGCCACTAAATCAATAAAGGACAGTAATATAAACCCAATAAAACTGTTCTCTGCATCTTGTTTGTGTGTTTTGCATTATTAAACTGTAACAATTACTTCAAACGTCCGTTACTGTGGGGGCCATAATGTGACGTAATTCCCAAAATAATACACATTTACATATAACATGTTTTTGTAAATTTTGACCTGATGTCACTTTCAATATTGTTATGTAACTTGGATTCAACCAGAGATACTTACGGCGACTACGCCTCTTGCGTTTCCTGACTATCATTGTCCCATTAGCGAACACTATCGCCTCATCCGGCGCCCTTCGTCTGCGACCGTTCACCTGCAAAGAATATGATCCTAACATTTAATACAGCTGCAAGTGTTTAAGGAGCTAGAGCTGTAATTGCCAGTAAATTACTAGCGATTTAGTAAAATGTATAAGCATCACCTTTATACGTATTTTTCTGTTATTTTCTCATTGTCTATTTATATAATATGTGGGTACATAAATGGTTAAATAAATACAATGATGGGTTACAGCTAGCCTCTTACCTACAGGGAATAATTTTTAGGATTCCATACCTCAAAAGGAAAAAACTGAACCCTTATAGGATCTCGTATGTCTGTCTGTCCATCTGTCACAACCGATTTGCTCCGAATCTACGGGACCGATTAAGTTGACATTTGGTACACATATCAATTTTTGTGAATCAAACAAGGACGTGTAACGTAAATAAATAAATTGTGAATAAGGGGTTAACTTTAGGAGAAGAAAAATTAAAATTAAAAAAAAGTTTTGCAAACTGTTTCATGTAACATTATCAAATGAAATTAATTGTTATGAGGATTTCAAATAACTATTATTTTATATAATTTTAAAATGGTTTGTTAAGAAAATATATGAAAATTTATCAGTACTATTGAAGGGGAAATATCATAAGTCTATGGTGTTAAAATAACTTGGTAAATATCTCATTATTGTGCGAACAAACTTACAATTGCAGTTGGAATGTAAGGGAGAACATGTTTTTCAGCTACAAGGTTGTATGTTCTTGGGATAAATTATCTTGGAATAAAACATGATAAATAACATATTCATTGTACGGGAACCCTCTTCACGCAAGTTGAACTCGCACTTGTCTGGTTTTTTTAACATCAACACGCCCTTTAAATTGGCTGTTTAAATAAAATGAAGCGCATTATACGGCCTCATAAATCCCGCATCATCAAAAGTACATCCTCATCATTTCTTCGGCTTCGATAGTCCAAGTGTATGTAAAAAGTGTTGACTCACCTTACAACTGAAGCAACCTTCAGTAGATATCAAATCTTTATCTCCGCCGATCTTGTACTGGTCTCTGACGGGAAAGACGGGAGCGTCTCCTATATCATCAGGAGGCAAGGCTCCGTCTAATGCGGTGAGGCAATGACCCGCGCCCACGAGCTGGTAGCCTGCGGGGCAGCCGCACTGGTAGGATTCACCGAACGAGTTGCAGCCGTACAGACAGCTAGCGGTTGCACAACCACCTGCCAGCTAAGGAGACATAGGTGCTATTAGGAAACATCGACAGCAGTGTGCTGTTTGGACCCAAGAAACAATCTGATACGAAAGATGTTACAAATAGTCAGGTAGATTCTTTGTCCCAACGACTTAATCCATAAAGATCGATTTACACCGTGCAATTGAACTGCTTTTGGCATACCATAACTTGAAGCAACAATGAAAGTTGCACCGTCTAAACAGCGTTTATACAATGCAAATAATTTGTTACTTCAATTTTATTGTCTGCCAGAGGCAAGAAACTTGCATCTTGTAAATGGGGCATTAGCATGCTTCTTGAAACTGCACGCCAAAATGTGTTTTTTGAACAGTCCATTAATAAATTTTCCACACGTATGCCAGCTGGACAACATGTCAAAATTCTTTTCATCTTCCACCTCTTCACCAAGTCACTTACCTGAAGACACACAGCATGTCCGGCATCCCAGCCGTAGCCAGACGGACATCCGCACCGGTACGCGCCTCCCACGGCGAAGCACGGCGACGTGCCGCACGGACTGGCAGAACAGACGTCTTGTGGGACACACACGCCGCTGGAGGACCGAGTTGTACCTGAGAGACGGCGTGTAGTTGTGAGGTTAGGAAGAATTGTGGTCTTTGTCCTTTAAAAAGGAGGGCTTTTTTTTTTTGTTAAGGAGGGCTGCGGCTGTATATTTAAAATTGTCGCACACAATAAGGTACAAAGGCGGACTTAATGCTTTAGGCATTATCTACCAGTCAACCAAGGGTGGTGCAGAGATAAGATGGCGGGTGCTCTGATTGAGACGAACATACAACATCATCATCTGTCTGCATTTTCCCAACTATGTTGGGGTCGGCTTCCAGTCTAACGGGATGCATCTGAACACCAGTATTTTACATGGAACGACTGCCTATCTGATCTCCACATCCAATTACTGGGTAACACATAAGACTGGTTATAAGACTTTCGGACTTCTGACGACCCGTAACAACTGTCAAAGATCTACAAATAACAGCCGGGACTAACGGCTTATCATGCTTTGCGAGGCACGAAGGGGTCTTGGTATGTAAAGATGATCACCCATCCACGGATCAACCGCGGCTAGCGTAGCTTAACCTGATGGAACGACCCGTGCGGTTGTTACTATTTGGCCACAAGCCCCAATTAATAAATGATTAACATAATGAATTATAAATTAAATAGGTACACAAGTACACAGACAGGTTATAAACTTATAATACACAATTATACATACAAACATATTTACTATAATATATACCTAAATTATATATAGGTATTGTTACATATAATGAAAATAACTCTGATGCATACCGACTAGTGCCCGTCCTGATATCAAGAGGAAACTCATTCCAAAGAAGAAAGGACTGAATATGAAAGGAAGAATGAACAAAATCAGAAGTATGAGAAGGACAGAGTAGGAGAAGATTGTTTATTTATTAAAACTTTATGCACTAATAAAAAAAACGTGCAAAGTCAGACTTAGCCAGTCTTCCTACAAGTATAGTTAGGTTGACGCAGATACAAAACAAAGTAGGTAAGTGCAACACGACAGAAAATTAACTTGAAAACAATTATGAATAACATACAAAAATAAATACGTAGTAAGTCAAGAGAGATAAACAAAACCGGCCAAATGCGAGTCGGACTCGCGCACGAAGGTTTCCGTACCATTATCCATAAAAACGGCAAAAAAAATCATGTCTGTTGTATGGAAGCCCCTTAAATATTTATTTTATTCTGTTTTTTAGTATTTATTGTTATAGCGGCAGTATCATACGGCGGATACATCATCTGTGAAAATTTCAACTGTCTAACTATCATGGTTCATGAGTAGAGATCGGATATTCGGATGCGTATTCACCTAAAGTTGAGATGTTGGCGAATGTGGAATGCGCTTTTGTATCGAAAAAATCCCGCGGTTCCGGGATCATCAAGTTTTCTGACTATTGAATCAGATTAGTATTATAATTTACATATATGTAACTTATTTTCAAATGTTGTTGAAAAACCCGCGATGTCGGAATCGACAATTTTTGTGTTTTTTCTGAATATATAAGCGGATGCATAATATCTACCTACCTAATATTGTAAAGTAGGTAGGTAAATACCAAACTGCCATAGCAAACAACGTTAATATAAGATAACGGACTACATATATTTAGAATAATTTATGTAGGTACCTATTGCAACAAATAGTTAAAAATTATTGTGCTTAGTGAAATTCTGTTAAATTCCTGTCCTCTCCACATAGCGAAAAAAACAGTATATGTTAGCACCATTATATTAATAGAAAACGACGATAGGCATTTTGCGAGTTTGTGAGTGGGACGGCAAATTATAGGTACCTGCTTATGCGCAAGTAGCTACCCCGACAAATAGTTCTCTTAGTTTATTTAATTACAATAATTGCATTCGTCGCTGTGCTTGCCATGCGTTCGGGTGTTTTTTTTTGTTTTAACTAACACACACCACCCCTCCTCTTACACCCTACATATACATATTTTAGAAGTCGTTTCTTTATTATACACCCGACTAGCTATGCATTCCCGGTATTCCTGGCATCCCGTGTTTTTTTTTTACAAATAAAAATATTTTAAGAAGCTGCTTCCATACTGTCACAGCGAAAATTTAACTTTAGGTAAATATGCATCCGAATATCCGATCTCTGTTCATGAGATACAGCCTGGTGACAGACGGACAGACAGACAGACAGATGGACAGCGGAATCTTAGTAATAGGGTCCCGTTTTACCCTTTGGGTACGGCACCCTAAAACACGTTGAGGAAGAAACATTTTTCAATAAATTAAGTCTGTGTTGATCGATTATGATACGGCAATCAAATTTTTCTTTTATTACATAATCTGGGCTTGAAAGTTTAAGATATAAAGTAAAACGCCTTTAAGTAGGTATATTTTAATATAAAATTCCAAATATTGAATACAGCGGCATCTAGTGTGTCACCCTTCAACTATGTGTATGGCTCAAAACACTTGTGTCGTACGACGACGACACCCAAGGCAACGTAGCTCTAACTTCATGTGTAGTGCTTTAGTTTCATTTCTCGACATACGAGTATATGCATCACATATAAATGTTGCGCTGTTTCTTATACAGTGCCTATCAAGGTTGGAAAAACGGAAGTATTTTATGATGGGCTTTTATAAGGTGAACAGGAAAATCACAATTACCGTATTTTCAAGAACGTTCGCATCCTAATCTCGGTCTCAAACTGTAAAAAACCTTTAATTTTCCTTTTATAAAAAAAAAATTACATGTTATTGTCACTGAGATGAGATTGTGACTTGAATTTTAACGATTTTAAAGTATGAGAATTGGCTTAAAGAGCTCTAAACATAATGAAGTCATCCAAATCCACATACCAGCGGGGCAGTCGCAGTGGTAGCCGCCCGCGTAGTTGCGGCACGGCGCCTGGCAGCGGCCGTCGTCGCACTCGTCACGGTCGCGGCAGCGCGCGCCGCCCAGCTCCAGGCGGAAGCCGCGCGGGCACACGCAGCGGAACGAGCCCAGCAGGTTCACGCACTTGCCCGGCGGCGGGCACAGGCCCTCCTCGTGACACTCGTTCACGTCTGTGGAGAGGCACAAGTGATAGTGTCAGACTCATCGACATCTTCCGCCCCTTGCTTGTCCCATGTTACACAGTTTCGGTGTCAATCACTAATGAGATCTTGGTCATGATTATCTATTGTGGCAAGGGCACCGGAAGGCTTACGTCAGTTTGTGAATTCAGTAAATTAATTATTAATTTAAATTGAATGAATTAATTGTATTTGAATTAATTGTATGGCTTTGTAAAATATCAACACAGAGGCCCTGAGAGCGTTATTGCCAGCTAAACAACTTTGTCAAATAAATTAACAGTAATACAAGCGCAAGCCGTTACGTTAAAATATAAAGCCAGAAGTACTCAAAAACTTTAAAACAAACTTCGTAAACGAAACTCACCAACACACGCATCACCCCTCTTCTCATACCCATCTTGACACGAACACTCATAAGAGCCCTCAGTATTGCTACAGATCTGCTGGCACGTATGCGTGCCTCGTTCGCACTCGTCCACGTCCCGACAGTTGGCTCCGTCCTCGTCGACTTCATAGCCAGTCCTGCAGAGGCACTCGTAGGAGCCCTCCGTGTTCTTGCACAGCTGTTCGCAAGGCGGCGGTCGCACGCTGCACTCGTCCACGTCGGCGCACACGTCGCCTGCGGCCTTGTAGCCGCGACCGCACACGCAGCGGAAACTGAGAGGGAATAGAGGTGATAATGTTAGCTATATATGCTTAGAGCGACATTGGCTGATGAAGAACCGTATCATATGTAAATAGCGCCACGCCCTGCTTCGCACGGTTTTTACGACTCGACAAAATGTCGAGATTTCTTTATAATTATGTAGTTTAATTTCAATGTGTTAAGTATGCATTTTTTAAATGTATTTTTGTATTATGAATTTATTGTTAATTTTCTAAACGATGGTGAAACCCGCATCAAAGTTTGTTGCGTAATTTAGAAGAACTACGCCGTCACACAGACTCGACGTAGGCGAAATGAAACAGGTTCTAAGGCTCAAAAAAGATGCAATCGAGCGATGTTTGAGCTTAAAACTATCGATAGTTGCATGACATACTCTCAACAGTATAAAATACTGGCACTACCATGTTTATAGATACTAGAAGTGGCTGAGTTTGTTGAGTTGAAAAAAAAATCGTTTTAAAGTCTTGCCGATGTAGTTACACGTAATAGACGCGACAATACCCTACTGTGTCATCAGACCGCTAAGACAACACTAATGCGTAAAAGTTTTTATTGAAGTCGAAAAGAAAGGCTTCGAAGCTTTTTAACAGTCAAAACATACTAAGGCATAACAGAATTCTTGAGGGAAAATAAAATAAACTTAGACTGTATATTTACGAGTAAGAATTTTGTTTGGTTTTGTGTGGCTTTTTTTGTTCTGTTCGTTAAAAAGAAAGAAAGAAATCATTTATTTGCTAAAGCTTGGCAGATTAGTTTATAATTTTGTAGCTTTTGCATAGCCTACCAGTAAAATATGGCTGAACCTATTCCCTAAATCACCATGTATACCATATTTGCAATATAAAATATATTTTATCTTTATCTATATTATATCTTTATCTTTTATATGTTATCTTTTATATTTTATCTTTATCTTTTAGCTTTAATTATGTACAAACAATGGAATATAACTGTATTTCTAGTTATAGCCAAAACAAAACAAAATTCTATGGCACACATGCTTTTGCCTTTATCGCAATTTACACATTTATACATTAGAACTGTTATCAAAAGCGCAACTACGGACTAAATTTTGAATTAAGAACCAAACATTTTCTGAACACCGAAAGAAAGTTAAGGGGATTACATCGCTCAAATCCCAAAAATACCGTATGTTTAACGAAATTTGTAGATGAAACCTGTAGTGCATTTTCGATATAAAAAATATATGTTATACTTAAGGTCATTACAAATGCATTGTATTGTTTAAAATTTTAATAAACTTTCCCAAATTTTGGAAAAAAAATATAGTAAATAGGTCCTTTTTCAACCTAAATTGTAAATGTTCTCTGTAATGGCTGAATAGTTCGGCATGAATTTTGTACCAAAAAATACGTAATGACGTATTTAACAATTTGTATTGTTTTTTTTTTTCGTATTTCATTAAATATTTTTTAATAATAAATAAAAACCCGAAACTTCGCGAGAAAGGCCTGTGATGCACACTCGGGACGCGACACTTCAGTGTCTCTATGACTCTGGTGACGGGTGGACTATTACGCGCGTTATTTTTTTCAAATATAATAGTTAAGTTCACTTTTTGAATGATTTCTGAATGAAATCATATTGTAAATAGTACAAATATAAATATTTCGTAAAATAAGAATATAAATTAAGTTTGTAAATATATATAAAGTAGTTTGTAGTTTTGTTTTGTTTTTTGAACCCATCATAGAGTAAGCTTGAATATGCCTAAATACAATAAAAATAAATGTAAAGTGAAGCGTGGACGAGCTCTCCAAAACTATTTGTAAGTACCTACCCTTTTAGTGTATATACATATTATTATTTCTATGGTGTTTATTTTTTTATCGTTTAACTATCTCGAGAATTTCGTTTGATGGAGGATGGAGACCTAGGTGACTAATGATGTCACCTACCTGATGGTGCACTCCGAAGGTGGGTATAGGATCTCATTGATGGCACTACGTAGAACCGTCGTGTTTGGACTCATTTGAAAGAGCTCGTGGAGAGCTAGGAGACTGGTGATGTCACCTACGTGATAGTGGACTCCGATGGTGGTAAAGGACCTCATTGACGGCACTACTTAGAGCCCTCGTGTTTGGACTCATTTGAAAGAGCTCATGGACACCTAGGTGACTAGTGATGTCACCTACCTGATGGTGGACTCCGAAGGTGGGTATAGGATCTCATTGATGGCACTACGTAGAACCGTCGTGTTTGGACTCATTTGAAAGAGCTCGTGGAGAGCTAGGCGACTGGTGATGTCACCTACGTGATAGTGGACTCCGAAGGTGGGTAAAGAACCTCATTGTCGGCACTACGTAGAGCCATCGTGTTTGGACTCATTTAAAAGAGCTTATGGAGACCTAGGTGACTGATGATGTCACCTACCTGATGGTGTACTCCGAAGGTGGGTATAGGATCTCATTAACGGCACTACGTAGAACCGTCGTGTTTGAACTCATTTGAAAGAGCTCATGGAGACCAAGGCGACTGGTGATGTCACCTACGTGATAGTGGACTCCGAAGGTGGGTATAGAGTCTCATTGATGGCACTACGTAGAACCATCGTTTTTGAACTCATTTGAAAGAGCTCATGGAGACTTTGGTGACTGATGATGTCACCTACCTGATGGTGGACTCCGAAAGTGAGAGAGAGAGAATGTGAGAAGATAGCTGAAGTTGTAAGGAGTAACATAGGTTGCTTTTGTCCCGGTAGCACGTTCCCGTGGGATAATTTCCGACACTCACACGGGCGAACCCGCGGGCAGCAGCTAGTCAATTATGAAAAAGAACGTTCATATTTAGGCGTCTGTAAACATTTAGGTATTATCAGTATTTTTGTTCATTTTATCATTTAACAAAAGGCTCCGAATTTGTCTTCGTGGTGCCGAAATTTCTAAGAAAGACACCTGAGGTCGTAAACAGCCGCCTTGCTTTTGTTATTGTTAATTGCCTAGAACACGTGTGCCATTGCCCTTAGATAATGTAATTAGGAGCCTATTGATTCAAATATAAAAAAGTATTATGTGATATCCAGGTATTTTTCTTTCTTCACTTTACATAACGAAAAAAATGCTCGGGCCTTTGAGTTTCGTTAAAAAGAAGTTACATTGTATAATATACCGGCTGACAATTTTTACCGTCTTGAATAAAATTGGGTATTATACCTTTGGTGAACGGAGCAGAAAGCCTATGGCTTATTTTTTTTTTAGTTTTCACTAGCATAGAGAGAAATTAATCTATCACTAAATAGTAAACATTTGAAGTATTTTTTCACACTAAAACAATAAAAACAGAAACCTGTGATTTGAACTTGGATATTCATTTATCGATTTATTTATTTTTTACTAATTGCGCAGAATATATCAATGAATTTGTAGCGCGATTCTATCCTTTGAAGCCTGCCGATAGATACTCGCCACACTTGCCGTCGGCCTCTTTGATATACTGTCGCAGGTGCACGAGCCGCTCATGCATACTCGCTCGCCCGAGTCCCGCTCTCTCTCTCTAGTACTTACATCATTCATTCATGCGTGATCGCAGCCAACGCCGCCATTTCCTATCTTCTCCTGTTTTGGCTATTATTCGTTTTACGCACGGGCCGTAGCATGAATAGTTTTCATGTTTTTTTTGAGATACCTTATCGGAACTTTTACAAATTCAATGGTACTAACCAAATATAACCAAAACAATTTCCAGACCGTAAAAATCTCATTCGGTATATATTCTTTTTGACCCTATATCGGCTGTAAAAACATATGACTAAGTATTTTCTTAGTCCTTGAACAAAAAAAAAAAAAGAATATCTTAAAAATCATCTTGTATATTATTAAAATGTTTGTTATAGCTTGAACAACATGAAGATTTACCAGATTTGATTATTGAAGAAACACAATCACAAGCAGAAACAAAATATATATCTGGAAGACGAGTCATTGACATTGCTTACTTTTTTCCAAAATTCAAGAAATAGGTGGTCATGGTGCTTTAAACTGTGGTATACAATGTTTGAAACTCATAGGAGAGAAACGTGTAGGACTTGCATCTAAGTTTACAGTAGAGTAGTTTTTTGAAAATAAAATGAAAATAAAATTATGTACATTTTATTTGAATTGTTTTTGCCGGAACTTTTGGATACGCGGCATAGTCGAAATATGGAAATTAGTAATCCGCCATATATATTACAAGCAATAAAGAACAAGGAAGACCGGTAAAGGTGCATAACGTACAAAAACCAGAAGACAAAGATATGTGCGCACTTCAAGAAAGCCTACATGCACCTTCAACACCAACACCAATCCCAATAAATGACCAACCGACCTGTTCACGCTTTTTGGATTTCAATGACTTTTAACGGTAATTAAAAGTTTTAGATTTTGTAAACGAAACATTAAAAAAAATTAAACTTATTTTTTTATTTTACTAGTCGTCATCATCAGACATCCAACTTTATTACCTACACACATAGGAACATACATGGTCAAATCAAATCGATCTGATGACATTATTTATGATTTTGCTTACTACTGACACTGACATGGTCATCATCAGACCTTCAGAATGTATCATGTAGTAGCACCCGAGCTCAATTAGATGAATGTTAAAAGCTAGGTCATCCTTACTATTTCCGTTACTGAGCACCGATAAGCACTTACCTGGTCATCATCAGACCTTCAGAATGTATCATGTAGTAGCACCCGTGCTCAATTAGATAAATATTAAAAGCTAGGTCATCCTTACCATTTCCGTTACTGAGCACCGATAAGCACTTACCTGGTCATCATCAGACCTTCAGAACGTATCATGTAGTAGCACCCGAGCTCAATTAGATGAATGTTAAAAGCTAGGTCATCCTAACTATTTCCGTTACTGAGCACCGATAAGCACTTACCTGGTCATCATCAGACCTTCAGAATGTATCATGTAGTAGCACCCGAGCTCAATTAGATGAATGTTAAAAGCTAGGTCATTCTAACTATTTCCGTTACTGAGCACCGATAAGCACTTACCTGGCCATCATCAGATCTTCAGAAAGTATCATGTATTAGCACCCGTGCTCAATTAGATAAAAGTTAAAATATAGGTCATCCTAACTATTTCCGTTACTGAGAACCGATAAGCACTTACCTGGTCATCATCAGACCTTCAGAATATATCATGTAGTAGCACCCGTGCTCAATTAGACAAATGCTGAAAGCTACATCGTTCTAACTATTTCCGTTACTGAGAACCGATAAGTGCTTACCTGGTCATCATCAGACCTTCAGATTGTATCATGTAGTTAGCACCCGTGCTCAATAAAATAACTGATGAAAACTAGTTCATTAAGCAAAGTGCATCTACAATTACAAAATAAATACAAATTATGATGTAGGTACTCGTACAAGACTCCTATGGGACAAAATGTATTAAATCTCGCAGAGAGCGAATAAAATAGGCAAAAACGATGACAGCTCTGCGACACATCTGTGTTCTTGCTTTATCTTAAGTTCAATTTAGTAAAGCATGGCCGTTTGTCGGTAGGTGGCGCCAAAGTAACTTATACCAGAACGGAGATCAAATCATCAAGGTCATCGAGCAATGTAATACCCTTAAATAGAAATCCAATAGAGCTAGCACACTCTCCACCAAACCAAAGCCAACTGACCTGCCAATAGTATTAACACATCTGCCGGGCGCGCACAGCCCCGGCATGGCGGCACACTCGTCCACATCGAACATATCGATTCCGTTGCCCACGCCGTGGTTCTCCCCGGTCAGGCCGGGCACGAGCCCCACGCCTCCGGGCCCGGTGCCTCCGCCGCCCAGGTTGATGCGGGAGCACAGTTCCAGCCGTTCAGGAGTGCCAGGTTGTGGGCACAGCTCACATTCTGGACCCCATGCAACACCGAGTGTGCAGCAACATTGAGCCCTGGAAATTGGAAATAAATGAGTCTCAGTAGCACTCAGCCAGCTGTTCCATGTCTCTCGACTTTGTAACAATATTTTGATATTTGTATCTATGAAGTTTCTTGCTTTCTTCTTTATAGGTACCTGATAGATGAAGCTAGTTGCCCAGTCCAAAGCCTAGTACTTTGGACTGGGCAACTAGCTTCATCTGTCTGATTGACAGACTCACTGAACATTCGTAAGTGTCTGTACTAGGTACAGTTTTGGAATGAAAAATAACATCTGAATGACGATTATTAGCTACTCACTTAGTAACATGTGCAGGAGGAATGGGCGTGGAAGCGATGGCTCTTGGCCACGGCTCCGGCATACAGCGACCGGCCACCAGTGACCTGTGGCACATGCCCGTGCGGTGATCTGAAAGATTATGATTGAAAATACCATCGGAAACCAAAAAGTATTCAAGATCCTAAGATGAAACTTTGTTAATACTTGGCCATAAGATATTAGACGGTTTTTAAGAAACCATCACAAATGATCTAGTTTATTATAATAAAGTAATATTTATTTTATTATTATCTTCCTAATTTTCAAGAACAAATAAATTCAAATTACTAAAGTACCGCGTAAAAAGTCCCCGTGGATCACGTTATGTTATAAGGTAATAAAACGAGCCGTCAAACTGTAATCTGTCAGATAGATTTGTGATTCGAAAGTCGCTTGCAGTCACGAGAGAAAAAATGAACAAAATGCTTTTAATTTCATATTTTATAGACAATCAGGACATCAATTCGTGATTTTTTTTAAGCCTAGCCTTTGTTTGCAACTTTACAATAAATTAATAAAAAATAATAATTTTATTGTTATAAAATCTTTAAAAAAAAACTTCTAGGATTACATCAGCAAGATCCATACGAGTATTTATCACTATTATGTCATCGTACTCACCAATACAAGCCATGCCATCCTCACTAGGTTCATATCCTGCGTCGCAGTCGCAAGCGAAGCCTCCCTCAGTGTTGATGCACACTCCAGGGGAGCAGCGGTCAGGGTCCTCTGAGCACTCGTCGATGTCTTCACATGCGTCTGGCGCGTCGTGAGCCAATGTTGTTCGTCTGTAACCTGCGAGATGAGGAGAGGTTTAGGATATTGGAAGAGCTTACTTTGATGGATTTGATTTGGTGGTTAGAAGGGGTAGAATGATGTTACTATACGAGTACATAGCTGAAAAAACTATAGTTCTGCTGCCGGTGAAGTCGCAAATTCCATCGACCATGATACAAAACAAATGGAAGAAATTTTGTGTAGCCATAGAAAACCTGCTTCACTTGACCACTGACCAGTTTAAGTCTTATTAAAATTGTGTTTTGAAAGTAGAGGTTAATACAGGTTTTCATTTCCTTGTATATGCCAATCAATTATTATTATAAGAAGAATTTTCTTGCTTTAGTTATTTTTGGCTTTGTAAAGCAGATATAATCAACAATTTCTAGTATGTCTTCTCCATCTTCGTACTGCCAAATAAGGATCAAAATGACTATATTAAGAACTTACCTTCAGGACACTTGCAGATATAAGATCCGACGACGTTCTCACATGCATGTGGGCACACTTTGTTATCTTGCGCGCACTCATCGATGTCCTTACAATGCACGCCGTCCGGGGCGACTGCGTAACCATACGGACACGTGCACCGGAACGAACCGGCCGTGTTGTGGCAACGGAAGGTACACATCGCTCGTCCTTCTGCGCATTCGTCTACGTCTACACATGTCTGTAACAAAGGTAGATATTAAACATCAAGGAGGAATATTTACAAGACAACTATTCAATGAATGATAATAACTATTCAGATCGATGTAGTGCATGACAGCTGAATTACGTTCATTACGTTTAAAAGCGATCAATGTCGTGTCTGGTCGACGTCGATCGACTGCAATGAAGTTGCACGTTTTAACAAAAGTGTTTGCTACTATGGCTACTGATACGTACCGATAATCGACATCGTTTATTCACTTTAGTCTAAGAAGAATGCCGACCACAAAAGAATATCTTACTGAGTTTATTAAATGAATGTGGTTTTAGAACTTTTCTTGGGAAATAAAACGTTACCAACTGCTAAGACATTCATTTGATTAAGATCTTGCTATATCTCACCTGCTCAGGTCCTTGAGTAAATCCAAAGTTACATCTGCACTCGTACCCTCCGGGCGTGTTGGTGCAGGTGCCGTTGCCGCAGATCCGCGGGTCCGCGGCGCACTCGTCGGCGTCCGCGCACGCCAGGCCGGCCGCGCTCAGCGCGTAGCCGGGCGGGCACTCGCAGCGGAACGACCCGTCCGTGTTGATACAGCGGCCTCCCTTGCATACGTCCGGACGGACCTTGCATTCGTCTAAGTCCTGACGAAATTGAAATGTAAAATAAAAAAGTAGACACCGTGTTAGGTAAACGGGATGATAGCGATTTTTTAACTAGGATGCAAAGTCCTTATTGACTAAAAAAATGTAAAGCTTTAACGATTTTAAAGTCAGGAGTGAAAAAATATTTTCTTTTTACCTGAGTAAGATTTGGTCGGCCCATTCCACCTTGACAAATTCGAAGGAATTCAGGGGTATCAGGAGCTGGACAGCGTTCACAATATTTACCCCAAGCAGCACCTGGTGACAAGAAAATACATTCAATCTAGATTTAGTAAATCACAAGATTAATTGAATAAACAATTTTAAAAAATATAACTGGTTGGTCCTTGGTCCTTGTAGCATAATTATAAAAAGCTTATCACACGCACTCGTTTACTTGCCAGAACACTATTTGTCTTGGTCGTTTCCTATGGAGAAGAGCCGGCAAGAACTTAAAAAAAGTAATGCTAGTTACCTTCAGAACAGCAACACTCGGGTCTTCCGAGCTGCAGAGGCCTGGCTCGGTGGCATCGTCCTGAGTCCCACTCGTCGTAACAAAGCTCTTTACGCTCATCAACACAAATTGCAGCCGTCTTGTCGAACCGCCAGCCAAGAGGACAGTCGCAGACGTACCTAGACCATACAACTTTGTAAGAAAACACCCACAAACACTATCAAAAAGAAAAAGCAATTCATAAGTATCGACACAAAAAAAGACCAATATTGTTACACTTTCTTAGCAATGAATGTTTTGATTTTGACTTTTGTTCTTGCAATGTGGAAAGAAAATTGCTGATTCTGCCTTCATATCTCTTGAATAACTCATCAAAACAGCAGAATGCATTGTTTATTTTATTTGTCACAAATGGCACCATAAATAGTTTGATGTGTGGAACGGACAGCATGTAATAGTGTCCAAAGTCAAAGTAATTTCAAAAAGTCCAATAGTGTATTTGATAAATAGTAAGTAAACTGTACATAGATAATGCTTCCTGTCCGTGATCCTAAGTCCTATACACAGTTGTATGTTACAACTTACCCTCCGTTGAAGTTCCTGCACTCGCCGCCTGCGCACACGTACTGTATCTCCTTGCACTCGTCGCGGTCCACGCAACGTCTGCCTACTAACCGCCACCCAGCTCCGCAGGAACATTCGTATCTGAAGGGAACAAAGCATGTCATGAAGATCTGCAAGAACTGCAAGCTGGTTCCAGGTATTTTTGGATATATGGATATATCACCGTATGATTATGAACATCGTTAGTTTATAATCTATCCATAGCATACCGACAAAAGGGTTACAGAGACCCCAGGCAACACAGGCAACGGAAGTAACACGGGTGGGTTTTAGTCAGTAAGAGTCTGACACACCCTCCCGCTCCGCCCAGAGCGGGAGAAGTTATTTGATAATATCCCAACCAAAAAAAAAAAAAAAAGCATACCGACAAATTGTGAACTAGCATCAAACTTGCATGAAAGCAGCGGGTCACTGCGTTACACACTATAACACACAATGTGTTTCATTTTGACAGTTCAACAACATTCATTGCCTTATTTACGTTGTTGAGCAGACAAATTTTTCGAACATATGAAGAAATGGATTAGCAACATACTTCAAAATCATTCAGATTGTGATTGATAGTGTGTTACGCAATTTGGGTGCTGTTGTTCTTGCAAGGATTTAAGCATTTTCTGTCAACTCGTCATCTTATCGTGCATCTCCAACTGATAAAGATTATCCATAGATAAGGACAGCAATATACCCTCTGTTTCCTAATATAGGTAAGTGCTTGATGAAGAAAAGCTAAAGAATTTGGCCATGAATCAGGGTACCAGGTGGGCTTTTATTCCCCCTGCTAGCCCACACTGAGGTGGGGCATGGGAAAGCTAATCCGAAGCGTTAAAACCTCACTAAAAGTCGTTCTGAAAGAACGGGCACCGAGGGAAGAGACTTTGAATACTCTGCTAGCCGAAGTTGAAAATATGGTTTATTAATCGGTCCCAACATCGTCTTAGATAATGGGGTGCTTGAAACTGTAGATGCCAAACTTCAGTGGGGCCCACATTATATCAAGCCTAGCGGGCAGGCTCAGTTCAGCCGCCTACGCCGTCAGAAAAGTAAGACAATACACTGACGTTGATACAGCTCGATTAGTTTATTTTAGTTATTTTCATAGCTTTGTGTCCTTCAGTATACTCCTATGGGGCAAAGCCGCTGACATTCATAATATGTTTGTTCTTCAAAAACAAGCTGTTCGAGCAATTTACCAGCTTGGTGCCAGAGTTTCTCTGAGAGATTTTTCGAAAGGTATTCTCACGATAGCATCACAATTCATCTTCGCCAACATATTATATATTAGTAAAAATATACACTTATACACTAAAACCAGTGATATTCACAATATTATCACTAGAAATAAGGACAAATTACGAGCTCCATTTCACCAGCTTCATAAGATCCATAACTCATTTGTTGGACTTTGCATAACTTTTTATAACATGCTATCCTCTTCTTTGCTAGATTTGCCTTTTAATGCGTTTAAAACTAAAGTAAAATCCAACCTTTGTTCAAGCATAATATTGTATCAATGACTATTTAATTTTAATTTATTAGTGACAATCTACTCATTACAATGTGTTTTTTTATGAGTTGTAATAAGTGGTTAGCTAGCGACCTAGACAATTGATCATACTATTCTTGCCTGAGCAACCGGCAGCAAGTTCGTCGTGCTCCCTTAGATGTTACTGCCTGCGGTAGCGTCGGGGGTCGGGTTGCTTCTTTCCCTCCAATATGGCGAGGAGGTGATGGCTGATCTTTGCGTTATGCTCATGAACGGGTGCTGCTTGTGGTGACTGTATGTCTTGCTGACCATGGTTTTATTATTATTATTAGTAATTAACTGTTGATTTATTTTACTTCGATGGTGCTATTTTATCATTTCTCACTTCGTGTTACAGCCCTAACCTTATGTATGCGGGCACGTCCTTTATGCCTGGAGGCTTTTATTTAGGTATTAAGTTCTGTTTACGTTTTAATGTTTTAATTAGCTTGAGTACAGTTTTCATTGTTTTGTTGGTATATTGGCGTGTGCTAGCTAACATATGGCAAGTAATTTTACTTCATGTTTTGTGTTAAATAATTTGCTTACGATTTGTGTAAAATCAAGTTTATATAACTAAACAGACAGGTGTGCTGCTTGGGAGTTTGTTGCACCACTTCTTCTTCCTAGCTAAAGTACTAGGAAGTGGTGAAGGGCGAGCGTTTTTGGGGGACTGTCTGATGTAATTTTGACGTTCGAAAATTGCTGATTCTCAGCCTAGTTTGAATCAATCACTTTTGATTTTGATTTTGGATAAGGAATCCCGACCGGCAATGTTTGCCCTGTGTTGCAATGCCTTGTGCACTCGCAAAGACCCGTAATTTTCCAAAACCAACCTTAAAGATCGAACTCACCCTCCATTAGTATTAGTACAAGACGGCGCTCCGTCCCGGCCGCACGGATGCGGCAGCTCGGAGCACTCGTCCACGTCGCGGCAGTGGCGCGCGTCGGCCGTGAGCGCGTAGCCGGCCGCGCACTCGCAGCGGAACGAGCCCAGCGCGTTGCGGCAGCGCCCGTTGCGGCACACCATGCCGCCTTCGCGGCACTCGTTTATATCTGTAGAATACGACTACATATTGAGACTATGCTCAAAAAATCATAAATGATATACTTATCAGGAAATTATCAATAGTACTGCTTCTGTGTAGAATAGTCGAATATGATAATTTTGGTATACACAAAATGTGACAAGACTTTCGACGCTATATCTATAAATATATAAGATATAGACAGTCCTTTGCCAGTTTCCAGTACACAAACGCCTGAAGGCATAAACATAGGCCTTCGGGTATTAATTAAAATGCTTTCAAATAAATAATTCCAGCAGAGCTACTCGAAAAAGTGCGTTTGAAACATATTAATCGTATGAATAAATAAATCAAATAAAATGTTGAGTCAACTGAAATTAATGCATCGGACTGAAGAGCCATCCAATGCATTTATGTCAATTGGTTCAACATTTTATTTATCTATTGGGGACCTCCAACAAAAGATGTAGGTACACAAAAAAATAACTTATAGATGTATTAAGTGTTAGTTTAGTGCACTTCTTGAATAACAGGAGACCACAGCATGCTTTAAATTATCGAATAAATGAACTAAAAACGAAAGCAAACTCTACTTTATTTCAGTACTTAGGAAGAAATTCAATAGACAAAGGTAAAATACAAACAAATGAGATAAAAACGTGACTTAAACATTGAAACCCACTCACCGATACAGTCATTGTTAGCACCAGGCTTGAACCCTTCATCGCAGTGACACGTGTACGAGCCGGGCAGGTTCTCGCACGTGCCGTTACGACACATGGGGCGCGGTCGCGAGCACTCATCCACGTCTCGGCACGCGGCGTCGCGGAGAGTATAGCCAGGCTTGCAGTCGCATCTGGAGGGAAAATAAGTACATACTTGATGAATTGTGATGGTGGAACTCACAATTTAGAAGGAATATTTTTTTGTCAAAATTGGCAAAGAATTTGTGTTTTCCAAACGGCAATTTTATGTAACGGGCATAAATTAGCTTATCCTTCATTATTTTAGAAATACCAGTCGTCATTATAAATATCTATACCGCTCCCTATTGGAAATTACTGTCGACATGATCGTCTCTCAAGAGTTACCGAGCCAGGCCGGTTGAGTCATGGCTAATTTATTGATCCTGTTGTGCGCCAGTGCTTGTTATCCTGTAGCTATTAACGTTGGGAAATTGAATAGCCATCCACCATAAACTCACCGTCATAGCCAAATAAAATTAACTATCATAATTCAAAATGCCTTCTCACCTGTAAGATCCAATAGTGTTCCTACACTCTCCATGCTCACACAACCTCTCGTCGGCACACTCGTCGACGTCCTCGCACTCGTCCAGCGAGGCCGTGAGGCGGTAGCCGGGCGGGCAGCGGCACTCGTAGGCGCCCGGCAGGTTGACGCACTGCGCCAGGCCGCGGCACGGCGTGCGGTGTAGCGCACACTCGTCGATGTCGCGGCAGAGGTGGGACGTGTTGTCGTGTTCGTAACTGAAGAAGAAGAAACAGTTAAGAGAGAAATAGATGAATCACAAATGTTACTAAAGCCTTTCGTTCATTCTTGGCAAACAAAAGTTGTGCTGCGTTATCACAGCAACATGATTCTGCGTTACAGACACATGTTTCTACCAACACAAAACGACAAAATCTGTTGCAGCAATATTGCTGTGGATGTTGTGTTTACAGTCATCAACACGGGACTTAAATTAAACATATTGTCCCTTACCCGTGATCACATCCACACTGGAACCCAGTCGGCGTATCGTGACAAGTACCAGGCTTGCATAACTGCGGCATGATATCACACTCATTGATCGGCTTGGTCTCATTGGTCATGGGGTTGATGTACTCTCCAGGCTTCTCTCCGCAGAGAGCCATATGTTCGTGGGAGCCCTTGTCGGGGCAAGGCTCGCAGGGCGCGCCCCAGGCTTTGCCCACGGAGCAGCAGCACAGGTACTTGGTTTGAGGGACGCCGGCAGCGCCGGTACAGCGGCCGGTGTCGGGCTCCCAGTCCATGTAGCATTGTCGTTGGCGGACGTCCACGCATTCCTCTGGAAACGGGAAACATTATATTAAATAGTGTGTATTTAAAAGTAAAGCCCTTGGTTAGACTACAGCAAGTCTGAGAAAAGAAATCAGGATCAGAACGATAAAACCATATTTACACTAAAGTAGGACGACGTAACAATGGAAAAATTACATAGCAGTAGACGTCTAAAGCCAACCATCAAATCAACTCATACTCACTTCCATTAGGCATAGCCACATAACCCTCAGGGCACAGACACACGTACGACCCCTGCATGTTCCTACATATCCCAGGTCCGCAGATATCAGGTCTGGCGCACTCGTCGATGTCCTCGCAACGCTGCTCATCCGCCGTGAGCTGCCAGCCGTCGCCGCATGTGCACACGAAGGAGCCGAACGTGTTGGTGCACGTGCCGTGCTCGCACAGGGCCGGGTGTTGGGCGCACTCGTCGATGTCAGCGAGGGTTACTACGTAGGATGGCTGCAAGGAGTGAAAGTGAAAATTTGACAATCAAAATCACGGTAATGTTCATTATTAGAAGTCTCCATTTGATTGAAAGACTAATCAGATTGTGGTCATTGTCTACATTTTGTTATGTATTCTTATTAGTTGGGAAAAGGCTAGGCAGATGATGAGAGTCCAACAAAGAGAATTGAACCACTTGAGAGCTGATAGACCGATTTTGTCTAGGCACACGACTCACCACTGCGGGCCGAGGGACGAAGAAAATACAGCGGTTGTGATTAGTCGATGCAACAATGTCAGAACGAATGTTCCAAACATAGTGATGCACAAGTCAGTTTTGCAACAATAATATCGATATCGATAAAATTGGCGTCTATTAATTCTATATTTTAAGAACAATAAATTCTCATAAATGAAATTCAAAATCAAATAATTTATTGTGCCATGTTATGTGGCCATTTTAGTTTTGACCAGTTGGTCAAAACTAAAATGGCCACACATATCGTCATCTAATAGAAGTGCAATTTCATTTAAGTGTCGTGAGCCTGAGTCACCCGCATGAGCAGTCAAGAGGCTGTATAGTCATTGGAGTCCAAGCTATCGGCCGGTCTGGGATCCAGAGAGACGAACGTCCCAACAATACGAGCCGTGTCCAGAAGTACCGCTTTCTGAATCAACGCCTTGATGACCCTCATTATTATTATTTCGGTTAAACACACTATCCCGCCAGACCAATTGATGATAAATTACTACCATAACGTTCGGTTGACTGTCTTACAATTAGAAGGAAAGTACAAGTGACCGGAAATGTAATACTTACAGGTTCAAGAACTGGTTGGTATCCAGGGCCACCAGGGCAGAGTTGCCTGTAAGCTTCTGAACCTGGCTCCGGACATAAGTCACAGTAGTTGCCCCAAGCAGCACCTGTAATATCCCAAAACCTCATAAGCACCCACTAGGTGTAAATAACTGTAAACTCTCAGGTTGTTCTTCAAATTATTGTTAACTTACCAACTGAACAGCAACATGCAGCCATGGTGCCATCTTCAGACAGTTCGTCACTGTCGCGACAATGTTCGGCGCCAGATCTCAGGTCCACCTTACCGTAACAGCGTGCCTTTCTCGAATCTAAAACGACAGACTTAGTTATTTTCATTATTTCAAACTTCGATCAGGAATACACTAGATACAGTATTACGAACCAAAATCTCATTGCTCAACTGGCCGAAATTGATAATACTGAACAAATATATTCTTAACTACTTATAAATAAATTTAGGAATGTATTGTACATAAGTAAATCATGAATTTCAAATCATCAAATGTTTACGCATTCGTAGTCCAGCTTTTTTTCCCGCCCTGCATACCTACTTCAGAACCAAAAATATTCGTTATAATTTGACTGGTCTAAGAGCCATTGCACACCACGATTTTTTTATGCGCTGACGACGCGCGGAGAACGCAATCAGGACGCTCAGCAAACGCAAGACTGAAGTCACGTTGTTACATTTGCATACGATCCTTGCGTTTGTATCGCTATAATCACGCTGATACAACTCTACAAACGGGCTTTAAACGCGCGTTTGTAGCGATGCATCGCGCAGAAAACCGTGTGCGTCGTGTGCGCACCTCCCCCGCATCACTTTGTTCCCCGCACCACCAATGGTACAAACGCGCTGTAAGTGCATGTTTGAATCGATACAAACGCAAATGTGACGCGCGTTTATTGCGATCGTAACGTGTAAAATCTGCTAAAACGTGTTGATAACGCGCCGAGGACGCGCTAATGTCAGCGCCAAAAAAAAACGTGGTGTGCAAAGGCTCTAATAGTCAATGTTGCACAAATAAAGCTTACCGTAACAAGCAGTGCCATCCGACACGAGCTCATAGTTAGGCGGACACCTGCAGATGTAGGAACCCTGTGTGTTGACGCACTGTCCGTACTGGCACGACTGTGGCGACTTGCACTCGTCCACGTCCGTGCAGTTAAAACCGGGCATCACTGTGGCAAAGTGATTTTTTGAATCAATTTACAGGAATAATTATCATTTATCAAATAAAAAAGAAACTGTAGTATGAGATTTAAGAAAGGACACGCACAGAAAATACAACAATAAAAAAAAACATTAAAATAAAACTAAAAAAATTGTGAAAACAATAAGGAAGACCTGTGCAAGGCCAAAAAGGCACCTATCTCAGCATGATGCTGCGATATTTGAAAAAAAAACAAATACCGCAGCGCCGGTATTCTGATATGGGAGTAGATCGATGTAGAAAATCCGCATTTTTATTGATAAGCACAAACAAACAAAATATACACTTTCACCGTCTCACAAAAGCACACGCAACGGTTAAGTACCGAGGGTTAATTCCAGTATTTTTATGAACGTTTGCATTATAATCTCAGTGTCAATTTGTCAAAAATCTTCTTATTTCCTTGTAAATTTGACAGACAAGTTTTTGCAACTGATTGTCGCTAAGAAGATTACGACTTGAATTTGAAAGTTTTTTAAGGACGAGAATTGGCCTTCAGGTCAGACATTTAGTGATTTATTTTTGTTTGTTTATCAGGAACAGCTTCAATAAATAACAAGTTATGCCAGCTCATGTGCCAGCTAGATAATAAAACTTAATTTATAACTTATGCCCTAGCCAGAAGATGTAAACTATGAAAAAAAAAGGTAGTAAGTATTGGTTTACTTACAATCATCAATACTGTCAGACTGGTAACCCTTGTCACAGATACACTTGAACATGCCGTACGTGTTCACGCATCGACCGAACACGCACACGTTGTCGAAAGTCGCGCACTCGTCCATGTCTGTGAAATAAAACGTCAAGTTTGACATGGATATAATTAAAAGATAAAAGGCATATGTTTTCAGATGAATTTAAAATAGGTTTGCAGTATTTATTTTTCGTACTTTTTACAATGGTTACAAAAGCTGTTTGAATTTAATCCCGAAAGAAATTCATTTTGTAACAAAAGTGGAACACGTCTCAATATTATAATCTTCATAGTAATCAGTCTACAGTATTACAATGCTAGAATGGGCTTCTCCAATCGCACGCCATTTAGCTTGGTCCTCGATTACTCTCATCCTGCTGTTACTAGCCATTCTGCAAAGGTCGTCGTCGCTTAGCACGAGAGCGACCGACGGAAGATGTCTAAGAATTTTAAATTGGGTGATACTGTCAGTGTTTCCTATATGACACTTACCGAGACAGGACCTGCCATCAGGTGACTTGGTGAAGCCGACGTCACAGTCGCATTCGTACCCGCCGGGCGTGTTCGTGCAGTGACCGTTCTCACACAGAGTGGGGTCGTTCGCGCACTCATCAATATCCACGCAAGAGTATCTGCACGGGATAAATTAGTTATTGTGACGATTTCATAATAAAAACGGGCCAAGTGCGTGTCGGACCACGCACAATTAAGGGTTACGTAGTTGGGAAGTTGGGATGATGTTTCCCAAAAACAAACTTAACATTGTAGTTGAAAAACATGTTCTTTCATACATCGAAATATGCCACGGTCAATTCTCCAACTGCATATTTAAGTTGGTCGACTATTACTCGTTGACTTGTAAAGCCCAGTTAGCTGTGATGGTTTTCCTTTTAATTTCATAATCAACCATTTAGCTGACGCTTGACTATAACAAAAATTAGCACTTTAATGCTTAATATTACGCAAGCCGATCCTTGAATCGAAAAGTGGTGTTCACAGACCCGCAATAATTTTGAACGACCTATCCAACGATACGCCACACGGGGTAGACGAGAAAAAAAATATCATCCCCACATTTACGTGCACCCAATTTTTTTTTCTAGTTTTTTTTTCTAGTTTTTTTTTTTAGCACTTTGTCCGGGTGGCCTCTTGACCGTCAGACTCCGGATACCTGTGTTATTATGCACTAATGGTGTATCACGCGACATTTCACAAGTTAATATGTATACCTATGCTAAATTACAGGTTTCTAGTACGAGCTACAGCGGAAACAGACAGACGGACATGGCGAAACTATAAAGGTTCCTTATTTACTACGGAACCCTAAAAAGGAAAGACTAAAATGATGTGGCATTGATAAAAATATAAATTACTGCTAGAAGTAACTGATTTTTTTTGTAGAACCAATACCAGTGACAGCCTTGTGGAGTCACCGTCGGACTGCCAATGCATAGGTCTTGAGTTCGAACCTAAGGCACGCACCTCTGAGTTTCGGATTAATGTGCGTATTGATTAATTGATCGAAGGTGTACTGTATAAAATTATCACTTTCTTAAAAAATGGTGAAGGAAAACATCGTGAGGAAACTGCATGCCTGAGAGATGTTTCTCGACGGCATGTGAGGCAAAGTTAGAGGCCCATGGGCGGCATAAAAACTCTGACACCAGTTTAGTCACGTAAAAGAAAAAGAAGAAGAAGTAGAACTAGTTCGGTATCTTAATTTATGAGCAAATTAAGCAAACATTTAACATAAAGCATTAGCAAGTTTGATAACATTATCTACTTTTTGCATTGGCTGGACCATTCTATAACATCACCAGTTTAAAAAATCTTTGGAGAATACGCTCCGTTAACCTCAACTACAAAGACCGATGGCAGAGATTGGAGCCAGTCTTGGCTATTGAAGTCTGAAGACCAAAGGACTTAGAAACAAACAATGTCAATGTCACATACCCGTCTCCCTTATATCCCGTATCACATAGACACATGAAGGATCCATCAGTATTGGTACACGTAGCGCGTGGGTGACATCCACCGTTGTTGGTGAGGCACTCGTCAATATCTTCACATTCGTTGCCATCGCCTCGCCATCCATCGCGACAGCGGCATTGGAAGGAACCCTGATACAAAACATCCCAATCATATTGGTGTACTAAATTGGTGATAGAAGAAAAGTAGTCTCAAAGATAATTTAAAGTCATGAATTGCAGAGCCAAATCTCGGACCTTCACAAAAATTATACTATGGCCTTTGAACACGATATTCAATAGTTCGTATCATGTGTAATAGAAGAACTGTAAATGGCCTATAACTATAAGACATTTTTTTTATAACACGAAATACACATTAACTCCTTAATAAAAAAATCGTGAGAGGAACCCAAATACCATATCAAAAATCCTTTGCTGGAAAGATCACTCTACTTACAGGTAAGTTAATACAATCAGCAGCAGGATGACAGTCACAGGTGCCAAGCTCGCACTCATCATCATCTGTACAGGCGGGACCTTGCTCCGGCTTCACGCTGTAGCCGTCAGGACAGCGGCAGACGAAGCTACCGATCGTGTTGTGACATTCACCAGCACCACAGAGGTCTGGCACCTAGAGAGAAGGGCATTTTTACTGCTGTTGTTATAAGTCTAAAGTCTTGGGAAAATATAGCGATTTTTAGTGGCATTGTAGCAATGTTATATTTCCGTCCAACGACAACAGCAATTTTAATTAATAAAGACTGAGAGACGAAGACAGCGCTTTTGTAATTCGATTCTTAACCTCCCAGGTATTTTACGGTTGTATCATGTGTAATTTTTTGGTCCTCAAATACATAATGAAATTCGCGTTAACGCACATCATGATTGAGCAGTTTTCAGACCGAGTTTTTCAATTGAAAGAAACGAAGAATCAACTATACTTACATCAGCACACTCATCAATATCCTGGCACGTTGGTTTGGCCCCATCAGGCGAAGGCAGTAGTCCATCAGCACAGGTACAGACATAAGACCCTGGTGTATTCCTACATTCTCCACCGCCGCAGGGACGCGCTCCTTTACCGCACTCGTCGATGTCACGACACGTGCGCCCGTCTGCACGGAGGTGCCAGCCATCTCTGATGGACATAAATTACATAACAGACTATCTTAGCATGTTTGGGGACGATATGAGCACCCGCAAAGGACGGATGGAGTGGGTCACACCCTCCCACTCCGCCTAGAGCGGGAGAAGTTATTTGATGATTACCCACCCAACAAAAAAAATGGCTGGTGTTTATCACTTATTGCTTTTCACTTTGTATCGTAGGGGGGAAATAAACAGATCCTACATCACATAGTCAAACTCAGCTTTAAACGTTCATATAAATCTGCAAATTAAAAATTTTGAAAATAACTGACTACCTACTACATTTTGAAAAACATGTCGGTATCCAAAGAAAATACAATGCTGGTTCTTTCCCACTCACCTACAAGTACAGTGATAAGACCCCGGCGTGTTGACACACTCATGCTGGCATCTGGTGGAGTCTTCCGTGCACTCGTCGATGTCCTCGCAGTGAGACTTGACGGTAGACTGCGCGTAACCTTCGTCACACACGCACTGGTATGTACCCATGAGGTTCTCGCAAGCGCCATTACTGCAGATTCCTGGGAGAATAGATTTGTCTTATGAATTTAAGGTCGTCTTGATTCATTAGTATTTCGTTTTAACACTTCGTGGGATACCAAACTTGACACAAAATATGTATAAGTTTTTATATGTATATAGGCATTTACTGTCTCGCAAAGTGTTAATGTCTCTTTAAATTAATTTGTTCTAAATAAAAAGGGATGTGATGTACCGTAAAGTAATTAAACAGTTACGAGTATAACAATCTCTGCGTAGTTGCGTACCGAAGGATAAAAAAAAGATCAAGTCTTGTATGTTTTACAATATGAAGATAAATCACAATGATCTTACCAGAAGTAATAGAACATTCATCCACATCCTTGCAAGATAGTCTATCGGGTGACAGTTCCATGCCAGGCCCACACTCGCAGCGGAAAGATCCTGGAGTGTTGATGCAGCGACCACCACGACACAGCCCTCGGGTTTCAGCACACTCGTCAATATCTGTGCAAAAATATATTTTTTATAATATGATACAGACATCCATTCATTTCATTCTCTTATTAATTATATAAATTAAAATATTTTAGTGATATAAGAAAAGGACAGACAGAAAATGATGCAGATAAAAAAGTTGAGCAAATATGGTCCTTAAGTCAACTTACCAACACAGACTTTAGAGAAGTCATCAGCCTTGTGTCCGGGATGGCAGTGACAGGTGAAGCTGCCTTCGGTGTTACGGCACTCGCCAGAACCACACACACCATCTACAATCTCGCATTCGTTCACATCAACGCAGGTGTGGTTCTTTGAATCCTGTAAAAAAAAAAAAAGATGGTTCTAATCTTACCAGATAAGTAAGGTGGATATCTAATTATTAATTTATTGTTAAATATTAGTATTGAGGCATCATAACTAGCCCATATGTTTAAGAAAGAGAATACAAACCTTCTCATAACCAGGGAAACAGTCACAAGTGAAGGTCCCGACCAGATTCCTGCACCTTCCGTGCCCACACAACCCTGGGAAGGCCGAACACTCATTGACCTCCATCTGTCCGGGCACGACTCCAGGTCCTGGAACTTTATGCCAACTGTCTCCAGTGATGTTCCCCCAGTTATCATCGCCTCCATGTCCCCAGTCGTAGTCACCACCAGCGCCATCCCCACCGCCGCCGCCGCCAGTACCACCACCGTGGCCGTCACCTCCCCAGATGACTGATCCATTGCCTAATGTGTCTCCAGGTCGGTCCCAGATGGTAGGGCCGTGAGGGCCAGTGCCTTCCGCGATGCAAAGGTTTCGGTATGAGTCAGTTCCTGCAAAGACATTGCTTACTTGAAGGGTATTGAAGAATGAAGAGGAAAGTCTAAAGTTTCTAAAAGATTTAGCAACTTGAACTGATTCTCAATGAGTGACTTTAATGATCTTACCCTTCTTAGGACAAGGCTCGCATCTGTGATCGCCCCAAGCTTTTCCAAGAGAAGAGCAGCAGCACACGGCCCTCAGTACTTCAACCTGCAGCGGGCCGGAGCAACGACCTCCGATAAAGTCCGTGTAACAGTACTCACGACGAGTATCCACGCAACGGTTTCCTGTAAACCACGACCGATATAGTTACCAGCTCCAAAATTTTACTAGATTGTGATAGTCGACATTAGTGATTAAAACGGCCTAATAATAAAATTATCTTCATCTGTGTTACCATGCAGTCAATATTTTACACAAAGTGAAGTGTCATACGAAGCTTCAAGTTATTTTTAACTATGCGGTTAGACTAACTCTGGCTGGATTATAATAATAATAATAATAATAATACCATTTATTTCAGGCGTCACAGGCCCATAGAAAAAATACCTTAACCTAAAAACATACATATTTTAATATACTTGAAAAGTATGTTAATAAATAGCTTAAAACTATGTTAGTAGCACTTCACTTCACTAGCTTGTACTTGTGCAGTCTTGTGGCACTTGTCCGCGGAAGCGACGGAACACCACGTCCTGCGGCCAAAAGTCCACTTCCATGACGACGGACAGATAACAATTCGGCACTCGCACCACAAACGCCTTGAAGTTGACGTTGCGGTGTGACTCTAGCAACTGCACCCTCGGCGAGTACCTGGTCTTTTGGCGCACGTACTCCACGATGTCCTCCGCCTTAGTAGTGTAGTGTAGGCGGGAGATGTACACCGGTGTGTTCGGCTTTGCGGCACGCAAGCTAATTTCTGGTTGTGTAGGTGCTTTGCCACAGCGGTTCTTGATAGGTCGCGATCGGCGCTTCCTCTGCACTGTCACGAAACCCTCAGCATCTGGTCTGTTCGGCGCTTTTCAGCATACTTGAAGCGCCTGGGGCACTCGCGGTAACGCTAGCGAAATCCTTTTGTAAAGGTTTCGCCAGGGCTGCAGACACTGGCAGCGGGACGGGGCGAGGAGTTCGGGCAGCGTTGCATGGAGGAGCTGCGGTGACGGGCGCTGGGCTGCGGGGCACGCGGTGGGAACGTTCCGCAAGCTCAGCAAACGACGGATACGCTGGCGACCAAACTGCTGACGCGGAATTTGACGACGATATATCGAGGCCAGCTCCGCGACACATGTTTACGTTTGACGCATCGACTGTTGACCTAGTTACCGCTACACTGTTGCGAAACTCGCAAAATTCTTTGCGCAAATCAGCGACAGTGTTTTGGGAAGCATCTAATTTCGCCAGAACATCCGTGAGGCGGGCCTTCAGAAAGACAATGTCCTTCAGAAGGCTCGTTACATCAACGTGGTCGAAGGTGACGGGAGGAAGCTTGTGTAGCTCCTTCGCCACAAACGTCGGCACGTCGTCCGGGTCGGTCTCCTTGAATAGCGTGATAATGTCTTGCAGGCTTCTCTTAGTCCCGTCACGCCGGCGGGACACCAACTGGTCGCGCTTGTTAAGCACACTGAACAGCAACAGCTTGGCAGCAGCTATGTCATCTTCGCTGAAGTTCGTTGCGCAGATCTGGACAGCGGACACCTCGTCCATCACATCCAACTTCTGCTGCAGGAACGCCAGCAGGTCATTCGGCACAAGTTCATTGCTCATGGCAATTAAATTACGAGCGACAACTTGCGCCGCGCTAGTATACGCGCTAGTGTATTATAGTACGACACTGTACTTCTGCGACCTTGCAAATACAAATCTGATAATATTCTAAACACAATAAAACCATACATACCAGTAGTATCAAGAGCAAGTCCTGGTGGACATTCGCATCTGTAGGAGCCGTCTGTATTGACACACATACCGCCGATGCACAGCTCAGAGTCCAACTGACATTCGTCCACGTCACGACATGTTGCACCATCCAGCTGTGAATATATAAGTTATGTTGTAAATTTACCTTCGCTTCAATTGCTTGTTTTAAAGAAATAAATCTCGTATCGTGTAAACAACATTGAATGGATTTAACCCATCATATTCTGAAATTAGACCTTGGCGAATCCTTTGGGACAGGGGCAGTGTTCGATCTCGCAGGGTTCACAGGGTGAGCCCCACGCCAGCCCTACGCTGCAGCAGCACTCCTGTCGTAGCAACGGCCTGAGGGCGGCCGCCTCGCACTGCCCGTCCACCACGCGGCGCCAACATGAACCACGACGATTGTCTGAAAGAAAGCATTAGTTATGCTGAGAACGATATGGAATTAGGGCATAGGAACCCGAATTTTAACCAAAACCCCAAGACAGACCTCAATCCGTAAATTTATATTTATACTTCCGTGAAAATTTTCATATTGCAGACACTCAAGAAAATGGAGAAAAGAATTAATGAACATTAAGGGCCTGTATACACCACGTTTTTTAAACGCGCCGTTGACGCGCGTTTTAGAAACGAGCGTCGACGGCGCACTTTTATCCTACAAAAGGTCTACAGGCTGCGTCTAACTCGCGTGCGTATCGCTAGAAACGCGCGTCAACGGTGCGTTTAAAAAACGCGGTGTGCACAGAAAACTCTAAAACGAACCAGAATGACATCAATATTGTATTTTTTTACAATTAATAATAGAAAATGATAAACCTATCATTTTTAATCGAGAACATCCAAAGGAAGTGAAAAGTTGTTTTAAACTATCGTAGTCATTTGATGATCTTACCGATACAATGCTGTGCAGTGGCGTCGAGAACAAATCCATTTTCACATTCGCATTCGTAGCTGCCGTGAGAGTTGATGCAGCGCCCGTTGTCGCAAGGGTTCGATTGTTCTATAAAACCATTTGAATAGTTTAACATTTATTATAAGGGAGGACAGACAAAGGGATAATAATAAAAAAATAGCAACATTTCTGTATTTGGTAAAATAAATACCCGGGATAATCCTAACATTTAAAACCAATCATACGTTTAAAACGTAACGAAAAAGGCACAGGCATTTTAGAAATGATTGCACATTCCAATAATTATTTTAAAGCTTGTCACGGAATTCTACGATAAATTAAATTACAAATCATCAGTTACACGAATTATTAACATGATAAAATTAAGCAGTGCAATGAGATCGAATTGCGTGAAATTAATGTTCAATTATAAATATCAGCATCCATACAACGGATGGTTGATGACCAAGCTCGGATGTTGGTCAAATGATGCTAGTCCAAGGTTAGAATGCCCGATGGATGGAACATTATGATGTGTTTGCTTGTCACACAAAGGTTGGTAACCTGTTCCGACGGGGATCATAGGGGGAATGTCTCCCCGATCGTATTCCTTGACGATGAAAAGAGTCTCACCCTCGCATTCGTCTATGTCACGGCAGATTTGTTCATCGGGTTCGTAACGAGTTCCCGGTGGGCATATGCAATTGAAGCTTCCCAGAGTGTTGCGACACTGACCACCGGTACAGTACTGGAAAGAAAAGTATATTTCATTATTTTTTCTGTATACAGTGTTCGCAAATTTTTTCGTTTTGCTTTTCGCTCCAAAACGCTTGGCCACGCATCAATTCCAGGTGAAAATTAAATATGTATCACAAATGAATGGCTAATTTATAATACTTACAGACTGATGCATATCACATTCATCTATATCCCTGCAGATCCCATCATCGTCGGGATGGAACCCAGGGTCGCAGATACATTTGTATCCTGGCTCTAAGTTCTCACAAGTACCGTGAGGACAGATACCAGGGATCATGGTACACTCGTTGATGTCAGTTCCTCCGTTGTCTTTACTTGCGCCTTCGGGGCAGAGTACGTCGTACTCTTTGCTGCCATGTTCAGGACAGGACTTGCAAGCTACACCCCAGCCTAAGTGGAGACCTGAAATACAAAACCATGAGTAAAATAAGTCCCCATTAGCTTACTCAAATGTATTGTCTACTTTGTCCTTTGGAGTATTATTTAGATAACAACATCGATATTATACTGTTGTTATGCTATTAAATTACCTTTGCTAGAACTACAGCAGCATTGAGATCTAGTGACTGGGTTCTGTCCAGGCAAAGTACAGTGTCCTTCTTCGTATTTCTCGTAGCACAAGTCTTGAACCTCATCTATAAAGAAACATTCGTTCAGTACCAAGTTTTTATTCCAAAAAAACATCCTTCCAGCCTAAACATTGTTACAGGTGTTACTCGTTCAAGGCATAACCAAGCTGTTCCAGAAATCCAGGTCCACGCTGTTACCGCCACGTCTGAATTGTTACTTTTACTTATTTTGTAGGTAAGAGTTATATCAAATAACCAGCCATTAAGTACTTACCAAGACATGTCCTTCCGTCATTACTAAGTGAAAAGCCAGGCAAGCACTCGCATCTGAACGATCCAGGCGTATTGTGGCAACGTCCGTTCCTGCAAACGCGTTGCTCGGAACACTCATTGACATCGATACATGCACCACGGTCAGGCGTGGGACGGTAACCAGCCTCGCACACGCACTGGAAGGAACCCTCGCTATTCACGCAGCGACCACCCTGAAATTAAAACAGAATAAATACTTTTAGTCCTAATGAAACGCATTCCTGTGGAACGCCAATACAGTAGTTTAACGTTTCTGAACGGAAGTGTAAATAATTTTGTTTGTGCATAATAATTTCACATGCTTGTGTTACATCGGATTATTCTCTTATATTAATAATCTCTAATAACATCGCTAATCCGCATATGACCTGACCAAGATTATGTCTGGACTTTAAAAGAGACTGTGGCCTCTGACAGAGTTGTTTCGGTGTTTTTTTCTCAGAATAGTCGGATAGGAAACACCGACACCAACTATGTAGTTTTAAAATATGATTTATTTATGACGTGTAAAAAAAGTGATTTTGAACTAATTTACAGAAACCATTTACTTATATCGTCAGGGATCAACAGTATCAAATGCTTATCTTAACACTAACCTGGCAAACGCTTTTGTCAGAACACTCATCAATATCCGTACAGTAACCACCGGCGGTGATGGAGAAGCCTGGTTCGCACTCGCATTCGTAGGAGCCGGGCGTGTTGCGACATCGACCGCGGCGACAAACTCGAGGGTTGTCTCGACATTCGTCCACATCGCGACACGCATGGCCTGTCTCGGTTGACTCGTAACCGGGGTTGCAGATGCATTCATATCTGATAATGAAAGGAAAGTCTTAGATTAATTAGGCCAAAATTCTTTTACATCGAGATACTGTTTTCGTGCTTTAAAGTTTTATCAAAATGTCGTTTGTCTAAACTAATATTATAAAGAGGTCAAATCGTTTGTTCATTTGTAAGAAGCAATTTCTGGAAGTCCGATTACAAACAATTTTTCACTGAGAGAAAGCTAAACGATTGCCGAGTGCCATAGGATATGTTGAATGAACTCACGGGCAGAAGCTAGTCTTAAATAATTATTTCTTTTATCTAAAACCAGTGATAATTGACCAAAGATAGTTCACAGTTGTACTTACCCCACGTCACTGTTTCTACACACTCCGTTCGTGCACATGCCTCCGTGCGTCGATTCACATTCGTTCTTATCGCTACACCTCAATCCACCTTCAATCGGGTCGAAACCAGGTGGACATCTGAATGAAATAATTAATATTCAATTTCATATTCTTAATTCCAAAAGGATCTAAAATACCAAATGGTCACGCAATGTTTTAAAATAAATTACGAATACATAATGTTCTCACCTGCAGTCAAATCCACCTGGTCTGTTGATGCAAGAACCTCCTTTACAGTACTCGAGAGCACATTCATCGATATCGATGCATGTCGGGTTACCATCCTGCACTACTGACTCCGCGCCATCCCAACAGTCACATTGATACCTAGGTCGAAGAAAAAACCATTTTGTTAACATTATCAATTGAATTTAAACACTTAGTTATCTAATTGTTTATAGTAGACAAGCCTATGTTCGTTCTGTATCTTAGTAATATTAATAATGACTAGTGACCCGGCTAGGTTATTTCTTTATTAAGTTTAGTAAATAAACAATTCAGCCTGCATTATCTCACTGCAGGGCAAAGACAGGAGGTATATGCCCTGCAGTGTCTTTGCCCAGCTCTGTCTTCCTTTTATTAACTGTAGTTTAATATTTATGTACCTAAGTCCTATTATACAAGTACATTTTCTTAAGATTGTGAAAACCGCATCAGAATCTGTTGCATAGTTCAGAAGAACAACGCGGTCCCGCAGACAGACACAACAAGCGACTTCAATTTACATTATACTTGATATGCAATAGATGATGAGCTCACCCTTTATCCTTGTCCACGCAAGTTCCAAGTCCACAGATTCCGTTTCTGAGCATGCACTCATTGATCTTGGCTATCGCTGGTGGTTCGTACGAGCCACCTCCTCCCCCTTCTTCGTCTCCTCCGCCACCAGTCACGTTGCGGCGCCAGTTTGGTGGGATCACCCCACCACCACAGAGATGAGTCCATTCAACTGGAAAATAAATTCAACGTCAATAATTTTGTTTGGATATCATATATTATAGAAAATATGTGTGGTTAACCTCGATCAAAAATACCAACATTGTTGATCGAAGATGGTCAACTTCGTAATAAAGCGTCTAAAAATTCCTCCACATCGCTGTCGACTGGTCCTGTACCCAAGAGACTGGCGGCATTGCCACGTTGTATGGCAATGCCTAACCTCGTAATTGATATACCATTATATAAAAAAAAACTCCTAATAAATTAAATCTGCACTAAGGTTGACACTACCTACCACATTGGTCTTGAAGCCAAAATAAACCTTGACGTTTTATGACGTGCAAGGGACATTCAACCTTCGAGGCCCCTGGCAACACAGGCAACGGAAGGAATACGGGTGGGTTTTAGTCAGGAAGAGTCTGACACACCCTCTCGTTCCGACCAGAGCGGGAGAAGTTATTTGATGATTTCCCACCCAAAAAAAAAAGGGTGGTATACCAATTACGAGGTCGAAAATGCACAAAAACATTTCATCACAATCTTTACCGATATTAGGAACCCAAACCTTTGGCAGTTGACTATCATCTTATTTTCCGGTTTTCTTTTAATATTCCTCTTAATATTAAGGCCCGAAAGATGTATATTCTTATCCAATACTCACTAGATCCTCTCGGCGGGCAGGGTGTGCACATGTCCCCCCACGCCCGCCCCATGTTGTACCCGCAACAACAGTCGCGGTTCGACAGCGGCATCGGCAGCCGGTCAGCACACTCCCCGGTCTCGCTCATGTACGTGAAACAACTACCTACTCGGCCATCTGTATCAGATACACAAAGGATTAAGATGAAGACATAAGTATTTTGTAAAACATGAATGTACAATACAGGTCTTATAAACGTGAAAGTAACTACATTTTTTGCCGTTTAGGTGACGCGTACAAAAAATGTTGGCTAAAAACATGAGGTGTAAATAATTAACAGTATTGTTCTTGTATTTAATAACAACTAAGTTAGTTCTAACGATTGAAATTTAACGATAAAAATTAGTAAGTCATGAAAATTACCTATACAGAATTTCTTATCAGGACTGGGAATGAAGTGTGGGTTACAGAGACAGTAGTAATCGCCTTCTGTGTTTACACATTTGCCGTTCTGTAAACAGAAAATATATATATGATTAACATTACAACAATTTGTCAAATGAACGCCGCTGACACTGCTATTAACGTGGCCACCTTCAGGGCCCAACTAATCTAATTAGTACCATCGACTCGAAAAGAAGAAGCGGAATGCGCTTCCTCTTGATATCAAGGCGGCCACCAGGCGGTATGCATATAAGCGAAAATTGCACAGTTATTTAAAAAAAAATAGCGTGTAGTCATCTCAATTACCTCTTTTCCTTGAATTTGTACATATATATACGAGTATATAATGAAGGTATATTATAGTAAACATTATTATTATTAATATGATTATTATTTGTGTGCGAGAAGTTTAAATAAATAAGGAAAAGTGGCTGTATACCAATAAGTTTTATATGGTTTCTTCAGATATGTTTCTTTTATATGGTTACCAAACAATTAACACGATAATTCAAAATAACCACCTAAATCAATTTCTCTTAAAAAAAACCGTTACTCACAGGACAAATATCAGGATCCTCACATTCGTCGATATCCTCACAGTTGTTTGTGACTCTGTGTCTCCTCTGACCAGGAGGACACTCGCAGGAGAACGAGCCGATAGAGTTGATGCACCGACCTCCCTGACAGAGGCCAGGGACAGCTGCACATTCGTCTATATCCTGGAGACGGGAACGCCTTATTTTAAAACAAATTCAATAACCACATAAAGGATTACTGATTGCAGAGTTGGTTCAAACATTCAAAGACACTGAAATGGCTACATAAGAGAACAAAGTGAAAATGAACAAATATTTATTAGGACTCGCACAGGACATTCAGGAGGGACAAACCAAAAACAAAACACAAAAATATAATATAGGTACTAATAAAAAATATATTGCGTGTAAATTTTTAACTGTGACTTATTTTTATGCAATGGCAGTTCTCAACTCAGCCAGCACCCCAATGGCAGTTCTCAACTCAGCCAGCACCCCAATTGCGTATCACACTTTCAATTACAATCCGAAGGATTTTGGATAAAATTGCTTGATAGGTGTGAAAAATCCATCTGGTCAACGTGAATAAAACAATGAATATTGTTGAACCGCCTAAATGAAAGGCATTGCTATTATGTCTGTTACGCAATAACCCCGCGGTAATCAAGGATTGGGCAGAGGGCGGTGGTGGCCCAGTGGTAACGGGGGCGACTTACTAGTTGTAGGTCGTAGGTTCGAACCCAGACAGGCGCTTTACTTTATGTAAATTATCTCATCACCACTGCTCTCAAAACGGTGATGGAAAACATCGTAAGGAAACCAGCAGGTCCTAGAACCAACAATTCCAAGACATGTGACATCTACCAACACGCACTGGGCTCGCGTGGTGGATTACGGCCCACTCCCTCTCACCGGGAGGAGGCCTGTGTCCCAGCAGTGGGAACATTATAGGCTGATTATGTCATCAAAGATTAAAAACTAAATATTCATACCCAATCCAACAAAAGCTCAAAACCAAAACCTTTTGCAACCGTATCCTTACCTGGCACTCTTTAGTAGCCAAGTTTCTCAGATGTCCTTGCTGACAGTCGAGATCCCCGCAGCGCTCGCAGGGATGACCCCAAGCGACGCCGACGGTGGCACAGCACAGCTGCTTTGTGCATACCACGCCTTCCAGAGCGCCCGTGCATAGGGCTCCTCTGGTGTCCGTATAACAAGGTCCTAGAAACGACCACCGAAAAATGTAGGAAGAATTTCAGTCCTAGATTTAAATACTAACAAATATTTTGAATATCATTCAAGATTCTTTGACTGTCGTCTTTGTTGACATTGAGAACATGCTTAGAGATTATATTCTATAGCTGGGTAGATAAAACCTTCAACCTTGTAACTAAACTTTTCAGAATTTATTATTTTTTGTAACGTGCGTTTGATTTGTGAAGGATACACTATTTATTTCTTTCTTTAGGGATCATTCCAAGAAAGTAAAGGTTTTGTGGTCGCCTGTTTGTCTTCACATTACCTGATAGAAAATTTCGTTGGTTTCTTACATAGTTAAAACTTACCAGTTCGTCTGTCGATCTCACACCTCGTGCCTGATAGTCCGTGGAAACAGACACATCTGTCCGGGGCTATACATCTGCCGCCGTGTAAACAAGGTTCCCGACATATTGCTGGAAATAAACAACATAACAAAATATGTTATATATTATGTGGACTTCACAAAAAAACCAAGATCTAATAAATTGTTCATCTTTAATTCCTAAATTTTTAATCCTTATATTTTTTCTTACTTGTTTACCGAAAGTCCGATACTCGTAACTAGGGCTTGCATTCGAATATTCGAATATTCGAATTATTCGAATAATCAACTGTTTCAAATATTCGAATAGAAAATTTATGATATTCGAATATTCGACCAAAAACAAAACAGCAATCAGACGTTCGATGAAGATCGATGAAACCGTTTTAGCAACTTCTTGTACATCTACAGCAAATTTAACATGCAGAGAAGAGTTGGAAACGTCAATCTTAATGCAAATGGCGCTATTTGATAGAGGAGGTCCTAGACAAATAAATTTGAGCCAAGCATACGACTTTCTGCTGTGCATACCACCTACAAGTGTAGAGTGTGAAAGGGTGTTTTCTTCCAGCAAATACATTGCGTTACTTGTTATTTTTTGTTTGATTTTATTATATGACTAGCTTCCGCCCGCGGCTTTGCCCGCAGAAGGTAGCCTATGTGTTAATCCAGGGTATTACCTATCTACATACCTACCAAATTTCAACCAAATCGGCCCAGCCGTTTTTGCGTGAAAGAATAACAAACATACATCCATACATTCTCACAAACTTTCACATTTATAATATTAGTAGGATAGGATTACAATACTCATACTTAACTGATTTTATAAGACTGCGTTTTGTTTATGTCCAGAAGATTAGTTTATTTTGAGAAAATTTGTTTATTTTAAAACATTTTAAGCATTTGTTTTAAATTTTTGCTTTGTGGTGTTTTGATATCATCAGTACAATATTAAGTTGACCATTATTTATTCTTCCAAAAATATACGTTGATTTTGTTATTGATTGTGTTAGCTATTTTAATTAAAGAAAGTAGTTGATTATTTGCAGTTCAACACGAAGGATTAGAATAGCTAACACCTATTTTAATCCTTTGTGTTCTTTTAAAAGAAAAAAAAATGTTATTTTAATTGTTTATTTAACACTGTTTGAATTGAATAAAGACTATTTAGAAATTAAATTACAAGATTTCTATAAAACTTATTTTTTTATTTAATATTCGAATAATTTTCGAATTATTCGAAAATAGCCCAAAAAAATATCGAATATTCGAATTGCAAAATTGTCGAATATTTGCAAGCCCTACTCGTAACACTTAAGTTATAAAATAAATTCTAACCATAATTATAAAAAAAAAAAAATGAAGAAATATTAATGAAGAAAATTGAAGTTATAGTTTATATCTAGCTGACCACTATTGATGACCATACCTTGACTAGGTACTGCTGACAGAAGCATTATTTCTATAGTTTTACTTACGTTCAGTACAAAATTCACCACTCCAACCGGGTGCGCAGGAGCAGGTGCTGTTTGAACAAGTACCACCGTTCATACAGATTCGACGACAACCACCCGGCGTTCGTACTGCAATCGAATAAAACGTCACAATT
The DNA here is from genome assembly GCA_905333075.3 of Atethmia centrago. Classification (NCBI taxonomy): domain Eukaryota; kingdom Metazoa; phylum Arthropoda; class Insecta; order Lepidoptera; family Noctuidae; genus Atethmia; species Atethmia centrago. The sequence continues at coordinate 2,508,535 of HG995370.1, forward strand.
AACTTTCTACCCTCAAATAACTACTTAGGACTAGAAAAGCGTATAGTGTGGCTGGGTGATCTAGTTATAAGTAAGACAAATATTGTCTGTCATTTATCTCTCATTGGTAATCCTTAACAGTAAATTAATAAAAAGTAGAAACTACAGCTACTGTGATTCATTGTATGTTACACTTTACTTGTATTGAACCTGCATAATCTGTTAAAAAAATCAGCAGAACAAAGATTCGATTCTGTATTTTGATATAGCTAATTATATTTTCACAAAATTAATTATATAGATTTTTGCCAATGTTATTTTTGTGGCTTTCTACGCGCATACAATTATAAGCTTATTTTTCTGAAAGTTCTTACCTGGATACGGGTAAAGACCACCACCGCCGCAAGAGGGCGCCTCGACTCCTGTTGCACATCGACACATGTTGGGGGCCACGCATGCGCCCGGGGAACCGCAGTCAGGGCGGCATAAAGCTGGAAATTATACCTCAAATAATACAACACGTAACACCATCACGCCTTTATTCCCTGAAGGGGTAGACCGGTGTTTAGTACACCCACATTTCGGCAGTTATGTTATAAGACAAAAATGAAATCTAAATACTGGGCTGCCTGACATATTCAAAATTTGGCTCGATCTGGAAATCGAACCCGTACTCACTCTGACCCATGCCTCATGTCTCAGGGAGAGTAAATATATAAATATCGGTGTCATTAAAACAGATAATAAAAGTAAACTTACGGACTATACAAAGTAAGGAATTCGGCCGGGACGTCCACCCGGGACAGCAATGCGTGCTGTTGCGAGATCGGCATACGTGAGGGCTGCAACAAAACAATATTTGTTTATTTTTCATGACATAAAACCCTTATTAGAGAAAAATACATAAAGATAGAAGGGCAAAAAGGTTCTCCTTATTTCATTGGCCTCCAGTATAAAGAAAATATTTAATAAGCACCTGGTTTTGTTCGACTAGCTAATTAAAATCTCGAAAGATTATCTATTGCAAACAGCAGTTACGAGTATTTTGAGTGAAAGAAGCATAGATTGTCGTCCTTAGCAGGCTTTTTTTTTGGGTGGGAAGTCGTCAAATAACTTCTCCCGCTCTGGGCGGAGCGAGAGGGTGTATCAGACTCTTACTGACTAAAACCCACCCGTATTCCTTCCGTTACCTGTGTTGCCAGGGGCCCCGGTAACCCTTTTGTACCTTCCTGCGACCCCGGCAGGGTAGCAGGCTGGGGTAGTCTCTTTGTCAATGTTTTTTTGTCAAGTTTTTGTATCAGTTTTCATTATCAAGGGCAAGCTGTTGTCCATTAAACTTTTTGAAGAGAAAACTTCTAAACGCGCGTTGAAAGAAACGTATGGGTTTGCGATAAACCCGCGCCGACATGCTGTAGCAGCAGTAAGTGAAGTTATTTAACTTCACTTACTGCTGCTGAAACACAATGCACAACAACAATGTACAATGCGCAACAATGCACAGTATACACAAATTTAACTTTTTCGTAGTCCCAAATGGACTACGTGAAAAGTTTAATTTGTGTACACTGTGCATTGTTTAAATTGTGTTTCAATTCTGTAGGCAGTCCTCGTGACTGCCTGTTTTTTTTTTCGTTGCGTTCTACAAAAATCAAGTAGTTAGAAAAGGTGACCAATTTTTATTGGAAGCAAAACTCTTAAGCAACATTTTTAGCTCGTCAGCTTCTGTATACAAAAGTGCAACATACTAACTAGTAGCACGAAGGCCACCTAGAAGTTCATAAAATGTTACCTTCGGATCAACAATGCAGATTTCAGCTGCTTTTGTATGACAACTAACGAAGTGCTCATTAAACTCAGACAGGTGTTGTTTAAGTCTGATTTATTATCTAACTCATTGTAAATACGTTCGCAGCAAGTTTGTATAATGCTACTGTTTGAATATAATAGAGTTGTTTAGAATTTGTAACTTCTTCACCGACTTTGTATCCCACGAACAGGCCTTTTCTCTACGCTTGATAACCATTTCTAACACACTGACTGATTTCCCTACACCTAAACTATTTTAAGAAACTGGACTTAACCAAAATTATGTAAAACTGTATACCTACCCACTGACAACGCCTACCAAAGGACTTGGAATAGTCCTTTGATACGTAATTTGATAATTAAAGCTATAACCAATAATAATTACAACCAACAATGTAAACAACGTTTTTGAAGAAACATAAGCTCTATTAAATGTCAAACCCATCTTCATCGGTCAATTATTAACACTTAGAAATAAAAATGTCTTAGTAACAAATTACGCAACACTAATAGAGGAGCTTATGACTGATCCCAATAACCTTGCTTCATGTACGACCGTATCTAAGTTGTACCGAATAGATTCTCCCCGCTTGGTTAAACTAGACTAATTTGTTCTAGGGTCAGAGAGTATCGCAAGTCCTTACACTGAAAACCTTGTATCGAAATCGAGATTTAGTGCAGTACTGCACTTAATGATTTATTATCACTGTTTTGCTAAATATTAGCTTATCATTCAAGAGCATTGCGGTCATTTAAACAATTAATTTTTAATAACATATTGATTTATAATTCACTTAATTTTATTAATATTAATAAAGTGTGATAAAATCGTTCGGGAGTTAAACAGGATAACAATATTTTCTTAGTAACAATAGTGTCATAACTACGCTACCCTCATATCAAACAGACTTTCATTTAAATATTATTTGCATGTACATGTACAACATAGCAAGTTATAGTTACCTCATCGGTATGTCATAATATTATCACAGCAATACTAATATGAGCGGTACTATCCATTGATTAGCAATTTATAATCTCAGCAGTACTCACCACTGATAACTTTGTTGATCCATTGATCATCTTCAACCACGTTTTAATTAACCTCTGCTAATATCATTCCCTGTTTCACACAACATTTCAACGATTTTATTATATACGAGTACTCTGTTGTTACCATCATTTATTTCTTCAATACTTTTAAATTACTGTTAACTTATTTCATGAGTGATTTTGAACTAGTTACATCTTTACTACCTATACCAGCATTCTTTGCATTTCCTAAACTGCTATCCAAATTCGTTTCTGTCAATATCATCCTTGCATTTGTTGATTGCATCCACGACCTTGGTATCTAAACCCGGTTCGTCACAGCCTGTCCCACTGAACTCGACGTTGGTTCCGGTATTGCCCTCTGCCCGACTCCCGAAATTATAAGCGTGAAAATCACCTACGCGCCGCCGCCCACGGTATGAGTACTACACATCATGTATTATGTTACTGGGCTCTTTATAGCAAATTTTAGAAGAAAGAGTCGTCTGTGAGTTATCGTTTGCACCATATTTCGTAAGATATTAACTTCTAATCGCCGGCATCCTGCATTAAGATATTTAAGAATTTGAAGCTTGTCTATAACTTTTTTGTAAAAATTAACTGTTTGTGAGAATGATTTGTCTGAGCTGCGATTATCGGTACGTCGAGATGCTTAAGTGTCTGTACAAAAATGCCACTATGTCAGTCCGACTCCAGGACCAGACCTCGAAACCTATCCTTCTGCAGCGAGGTGTGAGGCAGGGAGATGTTATCTCTCCGTAACTTTTCACCGCTGCACTCGAGGATGTCTTCAAAGTTCTGGACTGAAAAGGGCCAGGCATCAACATCAATCGCGATTACATCACTCACCTTCAGTTTGCCGACGATTTAATTGTCATGGCTGCAACCTCAGTAGAGCTTCCGAAAGAGTGGATCTTAAAATGAACATGAACAACACAAAGTTCATGTCAAATGCCCATGTTTTACCCACTCTCGTGAAAATCGGAGACGCTACACTCGAAGTTGTGGACGAGTATGTTTACCTAGGACAAGCTGTCCAGTTAGGTAGGGCCAACTTTGAGAAAGAGGTCAATCGTCGAATCCGACTCGGCTGGGCAGCGTTCGGCAAGCTACGCAATATCTCCTCGTCCCACATAGCGCAGTGTCTTAAGACGAAAGTCTTTGACCAGTGCGTGTTGCCAGTGATGACCTATGGCACTGAAACGTGATCGCTCACAATGGGCCTTATTAGAAGACTAAAAGTCACTCAAAGGGCAATAGACAGGGCTATGCTTGGAGTTTCCCTACGTGATCGAATCAGAAATGAAAATATCCGCAGGCGACCCAAGGTTACCGACATAGAAGAATTGCCAAAGAATTACCAAACTTAAGTGGCAGTGAGCGAGGTACATTGCTTGCAGAACGGATGGCCGATGGGGCCGAAAGGTTCTGGAGTGGTGACCGCGTACCGGAAGACGTTGGAAGGCCTCCTACAAGGTGGACCGATGTTCTTGTGAAGGCCGCAGGAATCCGCTGGATGCTGGAAGCACAGAAACGGCCGAAGTGGCGGTGCTTGCGGGAGGCCTATGTCCAGCAGTCGATGTTTTTCGGCTACAATATATGAATGATAAATGATGATGAGAATGTTTTGCACTTTTGTGTTTCTTAGTGAAAAATTTCAAGAGGGCTGTGGCGATACTACATCACGTGGCCTGTAGTGAATTTTGTTAAAAAATTACTTGGTCGAAGGCTTTACTAAAATTCGTAATAGCAATGATAAGTAACAGGTATTTAAAAGTACATCATCACTCTCCTACCTTTATCGGGTCGGCGCAACAAGTCTTTTTCTTCCATAATTCTGTACTAGTCGTCATCTCGGTAGTCACTCCCTTTCTAGCCATATCATCTTTCACACAGTCCATCCATCTTTTCTTTGGTCTTCTCCTACTCGTATAGCCATCCACATGCATACTCAAAACTTTCCTGGCGAAATTTCCCTCATTCCACCGCATCACATGATAACCTCCCATACCATGCCATGACAACTTTTTTCCAAACAACTTTTCAGTCACCGGCAACACTTTCAAACGATGTCTTAGCATTCTCATCTCAGCTGCATGCAATTGCCTTTTTATTCTTCCCTTTTGTGGCCTTTAATTCTGATCCTTACAAGACAGCAGGTCTAACCATTGTTTTATAAATCTTCCCCTTAAGTTGTAGGGGAATGGGGGAGTCGCACATTGTTCCCGTGTTCTGCAGCCATTTCATCCGTCACGCGTCGGGTGTTAATTCTGTGCTTAACAGTCCGATGTATTTCACTACCGCTTTGCACGAGTGAACCAAGATGCCGAAATTTGGAGCAAACCGGGAGAAGCGCGCCATTAAGCGATATGGCCCCAGAACTGGAGAGAATTTTAAAGTGCATGTACTTTAAAAAGTACATGCACTTTAAAATGGTCAGGATGCCTTCGACCTAAAAGCCATTTTGTCGTTAAACCACAGGATCAAAGGCAGGACCTCACAGTTAGCAGCCAAGTTTACAACAAATGACGGTAAAGAATAAATCTATGTAAAACGTGTGACGCTTAAAGATGGGAATAGCGCACACGATTGTAAAACCGTACAGTGTGAACTACCGAGATTTGTATCAAAGCGACAGCCGCATGCGGTTCACGTACGGTTCCAAGGACCGACGCACGATGCACCTCCGATTCAAATGTTTTTACACCACATTCTTTTACTTTGATGGTTAGCGCGATTGATTTTTCCGTTTACAATAATTAATGGTACTGGGGTGCTATTGAATAAATGTAATGGTGAAAGTAATTTAGATAAAAGGACCAAAATTCCTGTTCAGACCTTTGTTTTGTTAATTACAACTACAACCCTGTTTCTGCTCTTCACTATCTCATCAACTGTTGACATAAGTCTGGCAACAGGTGATATTTTTCAAGTTCAAGTGCGTAGTACTCGCAACCGGCGTGCGTGTATTGGACCTATGACCGTTATCGAGGCAAAAGGAGTATGTAAGGATCGTAGCGGGTGGCGTTTTGTAGTTTCTGTCTACCCCAATGGGAAGAATGGTATGATTAGTAGATACTACTGCGTCTCATACGTGTTCAGACAAGTTTGAAAGATGATCATTCCTCATTCCACCGTTTATCAATCGCCAAAGCTTCCACCACCACCTTTAGTTATTCCCGATCGAAACCAGTACCACATCTCACTGTTTCAACTTACCCTACGAACTGGTTAGGCTTACGCTCTGAGAGCGTGCGAGGCGCGCGGGGCCACAAGCGCGGCGGGCGCGTGGGCTGCGGCGAGCGCGCGTCGCCCGCAGCGACGTGTGCGTACGCGCACAGCACTACCACTGCCGCCACGAGCCGCCACATTGTCATCTTGGAACCATCACCCTGGAAAAATAAAATATTGGGCATGTTTAAACATTTTGGAGAAAGGAACGAAATCATCGGCTCCTTGCCATGATGCGTGGAGTTGAGTGTGAGTTTTGACTTCTCTAGTGGTCTTTTACAGACCGCAGTTACTATTGTACTATTTACCACCTTTGCTCAATAAAATATTACTTAAGTTCTTTATCACTTTTCAGTAGGATCGAAATCAATAGCAGTATTCTGAAAAGTTCTGTTATGTCTTATGTTATATTCGGATCCTAGGACCTAGAATTAATCCGGTTATGTGAGATCTTAATTGAAGTTTTAAACAATCACAATTTGATGAAACTTCTTCCACAAGATATGAATTAAAAAAGGTTATGAATGAACATTCCTTATCATAATATAGTCCATAAAGAAATCGTTACGAATGACACTACAAAGTTATTCTATCGCCACGTAACACCGCACGAGAATAAAAATACGATAACTCCTAACGCGGATAAGATATCGCCAAACATTAGCTATTAGCAACGTTCAAAAATAAATAATTATATAACGTATAATAAAATTACTAAAGTGTCAAGCCTTCAATACGGTAACCTTATAAAATCTTAATAAACAAACAGTAATTGGGGCACAGATTACGCGGTACATTCTTATCGGTAACTGCATTGATAATTGAGTGTTTACACAATAAAAGCACATTCTGATGTCAGTGCCAAACATTTTTAGGTACACTTGTGCTATCTAAAAGCTTGCGATAAAAATTATTTAAATTAAATTCGGTGTTTCATGTTTCAAAATACAACGATATGTAACTGTGACTGTGACTGAAATTATTTTATTATATTTTAAATCCAGCACGGTAGACACAACTTTGAGACAAAAGCCGACAGGAGGATCCGATTGGGTTGGGCAGCATTTGGAAAACTTCGTCAAGTCTTCCCGTCGCCAATCCCGCACTGTTTGAAGACTAAGGTCTTCAACCAGTGCGTCCTGCCGGTTATGACATACGGTGCCGAAACGTGGACACTGACAGTCGGGCTGGTCCACAAATTCAAGGTCGCTCAGCGCGCCATGGAGCGGGCTATGCTCGGAGTTTCTTTGAAGGATAAGATCAGAAATGAAGTTATCCGGAAGAGAACCGGAGTTACCGACATAGCCTGCAGAGTCAGCAAGCTGAAGTGGCAGTGGGCTGACCATGTTTGCCGAAGGACCGATAGCCGGTGGAGCAGGCGAGTCCTGGAGAGGAGACCGCGTATCGGAAAGCGTAGTGTGGGACGCGCCCCAGCTAGATGGACCGACGACCTTAAAAAGATGGCTGGGAGAGACTGGATGCGGAAGGCGGAGGACAGGGTGTTGTGGTGCAGCCTGGGAGAGGCCTGTGAGGATAAGACTGTTGAAATCATAATCAGCCTATAATATTCCCACTACTGGGGTACAGGCCTCCTCTTTTCGAGAGAAAGTGGGCTGTATTCTACCACGTGGGCCCAGTACGGGTTGGTAGATGTCACATGTCTTTGAATTTTTGGTTTTAGGACATGCCCCGGTTTCCTCAAATTCAAATTTAAAATGTTTATTTACAAGGGAAGATCTTACAGCCTTAAAGTCATTGTATTCTGCCTGCAAGCAAGCGTGCAAATTATTTATGTTTAAATGTCATACACACAGCCACACGCCAGGTGTCTAGTGTTAGTCAAAAGGTCAACGGTACTCTGCGATCCCTGTATCTTCTAAGGCGAAGACTATGCTTGTGCAGACTTTGATTTTCCCTATAATCGACTATGGTGACGTGTGCTACTTTGACTTGAACGCGGTTTTGCTGGATTATCTCGACAGACTACTCAACAATGGTATCCGGTACATATTCAACCTAAGGAAATATGACCATGTTCTGAGCTACAGGTCTGAGCTCAAATGGATGTCCATTCGCCAAAGAAGAAGCTTGCGCGCTTTGACCCTTCTCAACTCTCCCACCCCTCCTTCTTATCTTATGTCTCACTTCCAATATCTAGGTTCTTCGCACGCTAGAAGTCTGCGTTCTTCCAACAATCTTCTTCTACTCTGTCCTTCTCATACTTTGTTCATTCTTCCTTTCACATTCAGTCCATTCTTCTTTGGAATGCGCTTCCTCTTGATATCGGGACGGCCACCAGTCGGTATGCATTTAAGCGGAAATTGTAGAGTTATTTTCAAAACAAATAGCGTAGAGTCATCTGAATTATGTATTATGTATGTATGTACATACATACATACATATTTATTATAATACCTGCTTACCTGCTACGCAGAACCTTCAAAATTAATTAATTTATTATTTAATTTTGCGATACTTAATGACATAATCCGCCGATCTCTTGCCAGCATCAATGTGCCTGCTCTTCTTGAGCCGACTGGCATTGTCAAAGATGATGGCAAAAGACCTGATGGTGTGTCTTTGGTCCCGTGGAGTTAGGGACGGATGCTTGTGTGGGACGCTACCTGTGTAGACACACTGGCACCGTCCCAACTCCAACGGACTACTTCTAAAGCGGGTGCAGCGGCAGAAAATGCCGAAAATCTGAAAGTTATTAAATATGGAGGCTTTGGCAGAGAGTACAACTTTGTGCCCTTTGGCGTCGAGACCCTCGGTCCGTGGGGTCCCAGTGCGCATAAGTTATTTGCGGAAATCGCGAAACGTCTAGTTGATGTAACTGGTGACCGAAAAGCTGGCGGCTTTCTCGCGCAACGCATCAGCATTGCAATTCAGCGAGGAAATGCCGCCAGCATCCTCGGTACAATGCCCCGAGGGCCTTTTTTAGGCTTAACTTAGTTTTAATTGAATTTAGTTAATGTTAATAATCATCTTGTAATTTGGTTATTTATTATAACATATAGGTACCTATATTATAAATATACATGCTTAAATACAAATTCAAGGGAGAGAGGTGTTGAGGTGAATCTACTCTATTTATTAAAAAAAAAACTCTACAGCTTAAATGCATACCGACTGGTGGCCGTCCTGATATCAAGAGGAAACGCATTCCAAAGAAGACTGGACTGAATATGAAAGGTAGAATGAACAAAGTCAGAAGTATGAGAAGGACAGGGTACTAGACTGTTAGATGAACGCAGATTCTTAGTGTTTGAAGAACATAGATATTGGAAGTGAGACACAAGATAAAAAGGAGGAATGGGAGAGATGAGAAGGGAGAAAAGCGTGGTCAAGTGCATGCAAACTTCTTATGGAACATCCGTTTGAGCTCAGACCTAAAGCTCGTATTACACATGGTCATATTTCCTGAGGTTGAATATGAACCGGATACAATTGTTGAGCAGTCTGTCGAGCTTATCCAGCGAACCGCATTCAAGTTAAAATAGCACACATCATCATAGTCGGTGATAGAGAAGATCAAAGTCTGCACAAGCATAGTTTTCGTCTTAGCAGGCAAGAAGTTTCACACGATACAGGGATCGAGTACGTTTACCCTTTGACTAACACTAGAGACATGGCGTTGCCAGCTAAGTGTCGAGTCAAGATGCAAACCGAGATCTTTTACAGTAGGGGTAATGGTATGACGGTACCATTGCAAATAAGAGGACGTATAATTAATTTAAACGGATTTCAGCAAATGTGTGTCGGTCAATGGTGCCTGACACATTCAACACTTAACTTACTATGCAAATTAGTTTTTTTTTTATAATTTTAAGAACCTTTACTTTATTCAAACATTTAACTATAACTAGTTAAAAACAAGTCATTTAAACGTTACAAATTAACAATGTTCTAGCTAACTTAGTACCTATCCTGAGATCAAATCATTTTGTCACATTAAGAGTAAGAATCAAAATTCATATTATAGTCAAATTACCTTCATTATAAACGTATCTAGTCAATACTTATATAAGATATTGCATGAATTTTGAAAAGTCACTAAATTAGCAACTAAGGAATACTCGTAAAACCCTTGCGTAAGATCCTTATTTCGAACCCAGTTTAGATCAAAGCAATTTCTAAAAGAAAACTGTTGAAACAAGACCAAAAAGATTACAAGTTACAACACAAAAAAAAACCTTTTTGGATAGAAAAAGACAGAATAAACAACGAAAGAGGAGCAAGCAACGAACACGGCACATAGATGGCGGGAGGAGCGGGGCGGGAGGGATCAAGCAATCTGTGCCGAAATGATAACGAGGGCCGTCGACCGCGCACGCATCACAATCACAATCTGAAGCTATAATTAGTAAAAATTCTTCATCGGCTTTGTTCTACAAATGACGTCACTTGTTAGTAAAAGCAACAACCTTACGTTAGTTGTGGACTAAATTACAAAGTTGTACTGTCAATGAATGAATCGGTGGCAAGTTACTCAGTATCTGTATTGTTCGATGCTCCACATCTATTGACACTTACAAAAGAACCTTTTGTGGACAAATTAACGCTTTGTTTCATGGCGCGTAAAGTGATTCCGATATCCTATTTACAGAATAAACAATTTCAATTCAGAGGCAGAATATCATTTCTTAAAGTTTCTAGTAATTTGCCAGTCACTCTTATTCCCAAGACTGACCCTTATCTGCATGTAGGAAATAACATCACTGGTTTATTTGGCATACACTTAAACTATGAAACACCTCGAACTTAAAACCTGTTTTTACTCATTCATAAACAGTGATGCTTTTGAATTTGCTCTGTTTTGATACAAATGTCGTGAACGTATCGTTGATGTCTATGTCTTCAGTATCATGATCCCAGTTAGTTTGAGGTGGCATTGTACCCAGCGGACAGGAACGAGTTAAAGTTGGGCGCCCATCAATGGCGTGAGTCACGCAGCGTGAATGCCGCCGCCCACGACACCGTCTTCCTTACTTACTACATGGCCATTCGCCGGCCACACACTGGATATCATACTAATCAAATGTGACGAATTTTACGCGGCTTTCGGATATTGTTTATTTAAAAAATAATTCTATAGGAAAGAAGATGCACGACGCAAAAATATAAAAATGCGGTTTTTGCGTCAAGACAAAAAAATGGTCCTTAGTGGCCAAGAGGTTAAAACATAGTCCTTAAGAAAAAAAATACATCACGATCATGAATGTCTTTATAGTGATTTAGTCACAGAAAAGGTATCTTATAACACTTTTCGTTTTCTCAGTATTTTTTCTATTAAACATAACCAACGAATATGAACATTATCCGTTAATTATAGCTAGCATTACTTCTAAAGCATCTTATTATGTTCTATTTCAATTAAGTTCACCGTATCAAATTACTCTCTGATTCAAGCGCTCGTGATTTACCGATCCTTGATGAATACCGTTAGATGCTGACCCACATACACTCCCGTCAAATCAATCGTATCCTAAGCAAACATGACTCTTTTCAATAAATCCTGAATGGACACAAATGAACTTTCACATTACATTGTGATTTAAATAAATAAAACTCGATAAGTGTCTGGATAGGGAAGATCTAAAACTATTTTGATTATTTAGATTCAAAGAAATGGTTAATTTAAAAAATGCTAGCAGAGTCAGGTGTCACTTCTGCTACATAGAATTCAGGCTGAGATACAGAACGAGAGGACGTACTTATTGAAATCCGTGGAAACCGTGACATTATTAATTAATAATGGTGTATGTATCAGTCTTAGAAAACTTGAAAATATAAGTTCTACTATCTAAACATCTTGACTGTGCAGATCATTATAATCAGTTTACACCGATCTCATAAAATTCCAGGTTCTTTTGCATACAGATCATTATCACGAGCATGTTATTTCCTACATCTCAACAATCTCAACCGTAACTCTCTCAAGACGTAGAACAGGTGTGGTCCTTTCTTCTCCTAAACCATACACAGCTTCCATTGTGCAAATTCAAACATACATGTTTATACACTTGAGAGCAATAAAATCGCTCACCCCTTGTAATTTGGTTTATTACTGATTGTTTTCTAAAATCTAAAGATATTGAGTAAAAATCATTAGACAAAATTAAAGCATACAAGCTTAGCTTTACAAAAACATAAAATTAAAATCATTGACCTTCACGTAACTTACAAAAACCGACCGTACACCGAATTCCCCAAATTCACGCGTTTGCGTTGTCACTATTTGCACCCTTAGCCGCAGGTATAAAAAGGTCGGTTTATTGGAATTTTTAATCAGTTGCATACCGAAGGTCAACGTGATAACATCTCTACTGGAAGCATACGGATTTACTGGAAAAATATGGATACCACGCCCGCAGAAGCCGCTCAAGTTATTGCCTTGCTCGAAGCAGGCCATAACCAAAGTGAAGTTGCTCGACGGCTAAATTTGAGCCGCTATTCTGTTCGTCGTGTATACCAGAGGTTCCAAGACCGGTGGCTACATTCGGCGACCAGGATCTGGCCGGCGACGCACAACATCAGAGCGTGATGACCACTTTCTTTTGACAAGCTCTTTGAGAAATCGGCAACTGAACGCGGTTCAACTGGAAATACAGCTTCGAGAAGTTCGCAATGTCAGTATAATTCGGTGGACAGTTCGAAGAAGACTAGGTGAAGCAGGAATGACTTCACATCGCCCAGCAAATGGTCCCAAATTGACCTCAGCTCACCGACAACCCCGGCGACAATTTGCTAGGGAACATTTAAATTGGACTTATGACCAATGGCGGGCTGTTGTTCTCTGATAAGTGCAGAATGACTTTACATGGTCATGATGGACGCTCTAGGGTCTACAGAAGGTCATCAGAGCGATTTTCACAATGCTGCATAAGCGAACGTGTGGCTTTTGGAGGTGGATCGTGTATGTTTTGGGGTGGCATTATGTTGGACACTAAAACTGACATTGTATTCATCACTACGGCGAATACCGGCCCGAGATCGAGAAGTTTGACGGCTGCACGATATGGCGAAGAAGTGCTCGAAGAACATGTGAGGCCGCTTGCGTGGCTTATGGGAGAAGATTTTCTCTTAATGCACGACAACGCCAGACCGCATGTCGCTAGAACAGTTTGCGACTACATGGAAGACGTTGGAATCACCGCGATGGAGTGGCCAGGTCGTAGTCCTGATCTCAATCCGATTGAGCATGTCTGGGATGAGCTAAAAAGAAGAGTTCGAACAAGAAGCCCTGCTCCTACGCGCCTCCAAGAGCTTCAACTTGCCATTGAAGAGAAGTGGAACGCCATACCACAAGATTTCATGGTGAAATTAATACGGTCCATGAAAAACCGATTAAGAGCTGTAATCAAGGCTAGGGGAGGGAATACACCTTATTAAAAAACAATTTGATCAAGCATTTTGAGTTTTATTTTTATTCTTTCTTAAGTGAAATTGGGTAATTTTATCCGTATGTTGGGTTTTGTGCCCTAAAACCCCCTATGGGTATTTTTTTTTACACTGTATTTGATATCATTAGAAAGGTACTGAAGTAAACATTCAAATAGTGTAAAATTTATTTTAATATGTATTCACATTCATGAAAAAAACTGCTTTAACAACAAAAAGTCAACGTGTGCGATTTTATTGCTCTCAAGTGTACAATTTATCAGAATCGCGTCCGTTATAATGATTATTAGGTTCACTTATTGGTACGGCCGATTTATGCTGATTCTGATCACAATTGGCTGTTAGCACCAATGTATGACAAAGACCAACCGCACCTTGATATGCTAAATGGCGTCTAAAGTTATCACCATCATGAATATCAATGGAGACAGAACTAATTCTGACCGATGACCGGGTTAAACACATGTTTTACTACAATTTAATTTATGCAGTGCAGAAGTTTCTGACTCTTTGCTCATTTGACAGCATACTATGCCAAATATAGTTTTGTGAGCGCCGAACCAAACATCTCATGGATCGTATCCATAACGATGAAAGAAAAGATGATAGAAAAGCTATAGGATGTGATCGTGGAAGTGTTTTGATATAGCCACTACAGAATCTGCTAGATATCGAACATGTCAACACCAAAACAGATCCATTTATTATGGACTGTCCTAATTCGCACCGCTAATAGGCTCTATAAAAACACAAATCCTTTACGAAAAACTTTACCTTTCTCATCGTTAACCTTCGTCCTTGACCAGGTCCAAATCAACGCATCACCCAATCAGAGTCAAGTGTCACGCAAATAACATGTACGGTCAACAAACGCAATGATCAACGATGATGCGTCTAACGCTACGGTCGGGAGGAAACGTCGGCACGCGCTTAGATCAATATAGTGGGGAGGGAGGACCAATGTGTGAGTGACAGCGGTTTTGATGAAGTACGGGTGACAACGGTCAACGGTGATGGATGAGACGGATTTTCAATAATTAATGTTACTGTTTTTTGTATTAGGGGTTAAATCTGAGTATTAATTAGGATCTAATGTTAAAGATTTTATGGTAAAGAAAAACACTTATTAGCGGCCAATATAAACCAATGACGAGCAACAAAAAGATTGCATTTTGTTGTCATAAATAATTGTGAAATCAATAGCTTTTTGGAACAGATTCGCGAATCGTGTGATAACACAGAAAAGACTATGTACATACATCGCCTATGCCTATGCCTCCCAACCGTTCCTTAAAGGCAAGCGAGTGCCCCCAATTGAGGGGTTATTAACGCACGCCACTGACTGCGCCCGCGCCGACTTCTAACGATCCGATGCAACAAACAAACCTAACTGACGGCGATGCAGTTAGATTGTTTAAGTTAACTTGCTTGTATGAGCTTTAAAGTGTTGCTAGAACAATTATCTGAACAATTATTAGAGTTTACTAAAAGATCGTCTTTATATGGGTACTTATATTGTAAATATAATAAACAGAGTGTGACCCAAGACGCTGCCCTGCGGAATACATAATGGGTCAACACATTTTTTTCCCAGAACAAAAAGTTTTTGAGGTAACGAACGACGGTGATATACAGTGGCATAATATTTACTGTAGAAGGCTGGAGTTCATGTTTACTTGTACATAACTAAATATTTTGGGCGAGTGAGCAATACGACTTCTTATGAATGACCTACATACCTACCAAAGGAAAATCTAGGGGCTAGGAGATATAAAATGCAAAAGTAAAGAATACGTCTCTGCTTAAGTTAAGATCAGTGTTCGTCCATTCACGCAATAAGCATGAAGGACGCTTTTCTATAAGCCGTTTATGTCACGTTCTGCTGAAGCCAGCGGTAATCCCTACTTTTCTTTGAAAAACTGTAACTAAGTCATTGATTGAAACCAAATTACTACTATAGACATGAACAGCACCGATATATTTTTTCAGTGTCTTTAAATATTACCAAAAGAACTGGTCCTGCTGCTACTGATATTCTTACTGACATATTATTTGAATTTTTACTATATAAAAATACAATGTTGTAGTTGTGTCATCTTCAATATTTTGTAAAATTATATTATTCCAAAACACTACGCAATTATGTAATAGCTCATTCGTCGGCATTTTTCCGTCAACAGGGTGGTCCCCAGCCGGTACAGAGCCTGGCCATTAATTAAAATACTTAATTATACCAGCTACGAGAGAACAATAATTAATTATAACCCGTATACTATAATGGTAACTTTAGTTAATTGATTGTACTAAATAATTTATTGGTTGGTTATGGAATTCGATAATAAACGTTCCTAAGTATCCTTCTATGCTCGATGATAAGTTATTGATCAAAATTGATAATCCATAGATGTAGGACTAAACTTGTAAGCTCACGCACACAGATTTCGGTCTCTACGTTCCAAACGAGGCGTTTAACGTTTAACATTTTTATGGTCCTTGCTGACGCTGATGACGTTTCAGCGAGCAAGCGGAATAGCAAAACCCAAATCACACAGAAAGCTAGCCTTCCTTTATAACTTTATCACGTATGAAAACTGAACGTCATCAGAAAACAGATATTAATAACAACATCAATAATGACGTAACGTGCCCAAAACTATAAATAATTCAGAATGTTTACAATAAAGCGTGATCGTTAGTCTACTAGCAATAAAGTGAGTTCAACGACCTCGCCTGCATGTAGACAGCTAGGCGCCAAAACATTTGACATTGAATCGAGTGATTGATCGATCCATAATCGATGATCAATCGAATCACTCGATGTTACGCACTGCGCAGCTTTGAGTAACTGTTTATGTGCTTAGTTTAAGTAGCTGTGATGTAACTTGCATTTAGCTTTTAAGCTTATTATTTGAGTACCTAAAGCAATAAGTACAATTGGGGCCCCTTAATATTAAATATAAATAACAAAAAATAATTTAAATACATACACCATTCAGTTTTTCGTGTAGTTACTTAAATATTTTGAAATGCTGCTTGTTTCTAAACATAAATACTATAAGACAGCGTTTTATATTACTTTATAAATATTACAATATCGACATAATTATTATTCGATTTATTTTAGTTCATTACAATATTTCGGAAATGGATTGTTTCATGCAAAAATAAATTAAAATAAATTGCTGAAATACAACCATATGTCTGTAGACAATGACACTAGTGCAAACATAAAAAATATTCAGCCAGTTATAAATTATTGAAACTGTTTACTCTACCTGTCTGTATTTTCTGTCTAAATAGTACAATATGAAATTGGTGAAAGATTTCTGTCTGGAAAATGTTGGTCCTTTTAATTAAACTTGTAAAATAAAATAGTCCTTAAGGACCATGTTCCTTTAACCTCATGGGCAATGTTCAACTAACGTGTAGAATCACTAAAATTACGATGATAGCTAACACATAAAAGAAAAAAATCTGCGTTTCGTAACCAACCTTAAAGGAAACACTGAAGCACCTCACAAAACCAACACAAACTCTATTAGATTAACCTCATTATGTTGCAAAAAAAAGTTTAAAGACCATGACGAGTATCAATCATGTTGATTGATCGCTCAGGTAAACAGTGCTAGCGACGGCACCACACTATTGGAACAAGAATGTGTGACACTAATCTTAATTAGAGCGCGTGGACTAATTAATTTAAGGTGTCTGAATTCCGAAGCGGTTTGGAGTTGGGTTTTGAGGAAATTTTCGAGTATTAATGTGGATGAGAGATAAAGATATATGTAAGATAAAAGTAGGGAAATAC
Organism: Atethmia centrago; assembly: GCA_905333075.3. Classification (NCBI taxonomy): domain Eukaryota; kingdom Metazoa; phylum Arthropoda; class Insecta; order Lepidoptera; family Noctuidae; genus Atethmia; species Atethmia centrago. The sequence goes on from HG995370.1 coordinate 2,525,816, forward strand.
CAAAGAAACGATGGATGGACTGTGTCAAAGATGATATATAATTAGAAAGGGGGTGACTACAGAGATGACGACTAATAGAGAAGTATGGAAGAAGCAGAAGACATGCTGCACCGACCACAAATAAAATGGGATGCGGGCAGCAGAATGATGATGTTAACTGAACATAATTATGGCAAGAATAAGGACAGACTATACGCAAAAATGCTTTAACCCTTTGACCGCCACGTCCTAAAAGCAAAAACGTGCCCTCGGCGCCAAGCAACGAATTATTCCTTAAAATCTGTCATGTAGTCGTGACCGTGGCATGCTGGGCACATTTTGGTTTGACATCTATACAAGACTGTGGCGGTCAAAAGGTTAAATAGTCTACGTAATAAATTGTGTACAAGACAACATCACAACTCTCAATCACACATGATACCTTTTCTTAAAACTCAATCAGAACTTCAAATGAAATGCAGTAATTATCTCGAATTCGCCTTTATCAGCCGAACGATTCATAACCATACTTCATTAAACACTGAAAACAATGCACAAAACGGTAGATATTCTATTTTGATTTTGCAAGAGATTTTTACATAAAAAAGTTTTTTCTTCTGACTGATATCAGGAAGGTCCCAGGGGTCATGCTTGGATAAGCCAACTATCAGCCTCATGTCAGCACCACGAATATGACGAAACTGACCCATTCGGACTAGCTTCAGCGATAAATAATTAGGTCAAGGCCATTTCTTTCAGTGATTCATTAAAAAATCCACATGTATGGTAGAGTAGAATGAATTTCTTGCATTGAGAGGGTATTGTATCCCTACAATCAAGTTAAAAAAAACATCGGTTAAATAAACGCCTATACAGCCAGTACCTGGAGTCTCCTAAACTGGGAAAAATATAAATTGACTAATAAAGAAAATCGAAACTCACCCTAAAATGTATTTCTTTGAAAGATTAATATTGTTTATTTACATAATCAAATTACAAGATGGTTATTAACATTAACTAAATTAAATTAAAACTAAGTTAAACCGGTACAGGAGATTAGCTGCACTTTGATATAAATTCAGACAAGCATCAAAATAAAAGTAAAAACGCAGAACTGACTTCACGAAAGTTTAATCCGTTCTGAGAACAATTCCATGTTGCAACAATAGAAAAAATTCAAAACAAATGCCAGTCCCCGAAACTTTTCGTAAAAACACACTGAGACCCAAATTCCGGATCATATTTTATACGTTGTTTAGACATGGCACAGTTTCAGATACAACTTTCCTGTTATCAAGAACAACAAAACACAAATAAATATAAATTATATAAATATTTTGATTTGACCTGAATCACAACGAAATACGCCAAACGAAATAAATACGTAGGTAAATCTGTTTTAATTCACCTGCCAGTCCACCAGTACTAGCGCATCATAGAAACATGGAGGTTAAAACTGGCATTAAATTAACTTAGATATTTGCTCTTCAATACAAAGGAAATTAAACGGTTTTCAAATCTGGAGTATTGTCTTAGCGATCAAGACAGTATCAAAGAATAAGGAAACCATTCCATTTCTTTTTAATCCAGATGAATTCATCTTTTGGTCCTGTTGAAATCAACGAATATAAATTCTATATAAGGACCATGAAAACAACTGCTTGGCAACAGAAATAATAGTATAAGGCGTGAAATAGCCTCACTTAAGTTTTGTAGAGATTAGTTTGTACGGATTCACTTGAACGGCGTGTTCAATATCGATCATGCGATTATGTTAGGATGCGAACATTTTGTTCTATATTTAGAAGTAGAACGAGACCACGGATTAGGATATATTTTAGGATTAACCACTGTTGAAGTACTCTGATTTACACATTTTTAGCATTCCTTATAGGAGTCAAGAACTGAGTAATAGAAATAGTAAGATGTAGCCAATTATAAAAAGATCTGAAAACTGCACCAACCATTAATAAGAATGAACAGATCAGATGAGATGCTCACTTAGGAAAACAATAAGTCTTATGTAGTTGAGGACAAAATTAGCAATTATGAAACCCTATAAGAGTAAATCACTTAACAGCGTTTGGTGTTCTAATTAATTAACTCATACAGAGTTTACTCGCAACGATAATTAATTCATTTTAGAAGATAATAAAACTTGATTAAAGTCGTAAAATTCATAAACAAAATAAATATCCCACTATCTAAACACCATCATCACACTGATTCGAGCTCTCTGACAGCCACGTAACTTGTAAGCAATGGCTCCACATTACAAATCAGCCTATTTCGATCATAAGGAGGCCATTCATGCGTCGACTAGGAAGCGCAGGCGCCGGTGTACGTTTCAGGACGATCAAAGAGCCACTTAGTGAGGCACTCGCGAAATGGAGATAGCTCTCGAGGGCTTGTTTGGAAATAAATGTGCTGTTGTGTCAATATGGTGTTTAGATGTTGGTGTTACAGGAAGAGACAACGAAAATCTTGCTTGATTTTGCATGCACTTTAATTATAAAGGACATCATGAACACTAATAAAGACATTGGTTTCAGCGTATTGACATGTAACAGCGCAAATAGTGCGTGATGTGATGACAGATTGTTGGGCACTCCTGCACACATGCAGATGCAGTTTGCAATCTATCGCGCCTAATTGACTCTAAGGGCGAGAGCACACTTGATGAAAACACATGAGGAAACTTCGGTCCTAAGAGGCGAAGAGCCTGGACCACTTGGATTTTTCCATCAACAATCACTCATATTCAAGCTAATTAGGGGTAAAAAAAAACATGTGGGAACATGTTCTAATTATATTATTAGGAAATATTATTAGGGAATAATATAAGGAAAGAGAAAACGACAATAAATTGTCTTTTTTTTAGTGATTCCCCAAAGGTAATTAAGTTTTTTTTTTGTGAGGTAAACGTTTTTTTTTCCGAAATCAAAATTAACTCTTCGTTTAAAAAAACATTTGCATAGCTCGAGCGAGTGCACACAGAAATAATTCAAAATGAAAATTAATTTATTCAAACTAGGCTGAGAATCAGCACTTTTCAATCGTCATAATTACATAAGACCGTCCTCCAAGTTAGATGCAGAGCAAAGTAGAACGAAAATATCAAAATAATTTTGAAACAACTCTCAATTGGAATGAATAAATAACTATGTAAATAGACAATAATGTATTGTGTTTGCAACTTTTCAACTCAGTAAATATGAGAAGTTTAAAAATAGTAGCATAATCTGAACAAACATTTTACTATCCTTGATTTTTGAATTCTGTTAAATTTTGGGCTATGAATTATAAATGGTCTGTAATATCAGAAATAAACCAAGTTTTTTTAAATATTTTGCAACTTTTCATGATCTAATCTTTTAAGATAATTTTTAATTATTTAAACAGTTTGAATGTTATTCAAGTAGTTTAACGATCTCTGATAAAAGATAGCCAAAGTATGTGTGGTTGTGGAATACCTTAAAAAACCGAAAAGTTTCTTGTGTTAATCTAATGATCACTTCGGAAAACATTAGATAAGTATACCAAAAATTGTCACACAAAAAACCCGAAGCTTAACGATAGTATTTTACTATCAACAAGTTTTACGAAAAGAATTTAAGTGAATAAAACTTATTCAAAGTAATTTGAATACTTTCTCCATCAAATACAATTCACGCAGAAGTTTTAATTTCCAGTCTTTGAAATTCTCAGTTAGATGCCAAATGTGCACCATTTTACGACTCCACATTTACTAAAAAGAAACTTCAGCAAGATGACATCATCTTCAACCGTATAAGTTCAAAGCGACATTAATCCACATGAGAAAACAACAAATCCGAACATGTGCTCGAAATCTGACCAATTAATGAACAAATACGCGCCTTATAATGAGAGTATTTCAAAAACAAACAGAACCAACGAAGACATATGTTAAAACTGTGTCACAGCAAGTTGCAGTGCAGCTGTGCAGACAATTCTCATGAAGACCACTTATTGTGCAAATGTAGGTTACACTTATTGAAAAGGATTAAGACTTCACTTAAATTTTTGACCTTACAAAGAAATTTGGAAGGATATTAAACCTGAAACAAGATCGTATGACATATGTCCCCAACAAACTTATGACTGCATCGTTATTTCGATTATTCTTATTTGATGCTATGAGTCCTATTTTATGTGATGCAATCTCTACTAACCAATAAACCTAGTCGATTTCATTAATATTTTGCATTTAATGAAGTTGACAAATGGAAGTTGGAAGCTTTGGGTTAAAACAAGAAATGCAAAAGCCATTTCTAAACTTCTCTACAGATAGCACCAACAATATAAAGGCATAAATCCAGAATTAACAAATTGATGATGACATAACATAAGTACGAACTCGTAACGTTTTATCGCTGGCGACAATACCATTTAAAGTGACAGATAAGTACTAGCTGTAATTCATAACGACGGGCTGTAAAATCGCGAACACAATGGGGAATTAGCTGTTAAATGTAGGGCCAACGCCGACCGGTCCTAGGACCCAACAGAGACGCTATGCAAATGACAATCATTACAGCTAAACGCGTCGGATCATACTGTATAATGCAAAATTTACATTGACATTACAACACGTAAGAGGCCAAATCCGATGTCAGACTGTAGGAGCATATATGTATGGATAACGTCATTCAATGGTCACCAATTTCGTTAGCTAAGCATTTTGAACCGATCAGGATATATGCAATTATTTCTTGGTCCTTCGAACTTCGACTTTTAAAGGACCAATTTTAATGTAAGCTTTGGGCTGGTAGAAAATACTAAAATTGGAAGATATCCAGTTGATACACCATCACACATTCACCAAATAGTGTATAAATATAACAATAAGCTCAACATTCTGCAGCTATCTGACCTGAAAGAATGAACTAACAAACCATTTAGAGAATTGTGGTGGCTGAAAGTTTCTTGTACGATTACTTATAGAGCTACAAAATACCTTGCACAATATAGCTGTTTCGGATGAAACAGCAATTTTGGAGGGATTGTAGTCAGAAATCAGTAAGTATAACCTGGTGGAACTTCTCATAACAGGCGTAAAGTTTTCAAAAGCTGTACTTTGTACTAAACAGAAGCCGTAGCATGTCAATTATGACAATTAAATGGAGAGCGATAGATATTCCCACACAAGTGAATTTAGCGTCGGATGTGATATGCTCCCGCCGATTGCGCAAATCGGCTAGCCTTCGGCCGGTTCCTACTCTGATAAGGGACTCATCGGTGACCAATGTTTAACCCTGGCCCTATTAACTGAGGATGCCGATTGTAAAGGCAAAATTATGTTGGAACTGCGAAAGTTACACTTGGTTTAAGTTACACTTAAAAGTTCAACAAAGATTGAAATTGTTCTCGCCACGTGAAGCGGAGCGAGCTTTTAGATTACTTGGACAAATATGTAAAAAGTTTAGGACGAAAATTTTCCTAAGTGTAATCTAATTAACTTCCAATTCGAAAAGTTTTCAAAAGTGCTACGTTGTAATAACATTGCATGCTGTAAAATTTTCAGGCCGAATAAAAAAGAATTAAATATTAATAAAGAATATATAAAAAAATAAATATTTTTAATACACATTACGTAATACAATACCAATCTCTAGCTCTATTCATGAGACAATAGGCGGCAAACACCCAGGATCCGTCCGTAACAAAATTAAATCAACATTATCCTGATGGAATTATTATCACAAATTACCATGCCACTGGATTCCTCTGTGGAGGGCAATCAGAATACTGTTCGATGTTCAAGAGTGGTTCGTGTGTAGATGATGATACGACCGGATGGATGATAAACGCGCACTGTTCCCGCGCCGACCGAAAGGGAGAACCGACTCGATCCACGGCACGCTCCCGACTGACAACTAAAATTGCGAGCTTTATCATCGACCATACAATGCGCGCACGCGCACGTTTGCCCAACCACTTAGATCTGTGTGCTTCCGTTACGCTATTAGTGTTGTCTTTACCAAAATGTTTGTTGCTATACTTTGAGTACTGGTAATTTGTGTACTTAATTCATTTCTGCTCCTTGTATTGGAACTTGAAAGTTTTTCTCTTCGAAGATCTGTTGTAAGTTCTCGTACGTGATGCGACTGTTCAGTGCTTGTGGCTGAGTAATGATAAGGTTAAGATAAAGCTATAACAAATTGAGACTATTTAAATAGAGCATTGAATAATAACAATTGTATCATCACATCATATAATCAAACATTTTCAAGTTATACGTGTCACCCTCGTAGTCATTAGTGACAATACTTGAAACTCAAAAGTGATTTAATATTTTGTCGGTCGTTAAGTTTAATGCTGAAATACATAATATCAGCAAAGGATAATTTTACAGATCATACATAAAATAATACATTCCTACAATAAATAGAATTACACTCTTTCCGCACATCAGAAGCTCATATATTCCTGAAAATCTGCAGAAAGTTTTTTACGCGTCACACTTTTTACCCTTCCTGGTAACCAAAAATTCCACTGCTGTCCGGATAAATTAGGTCATTACTCTAAGTTATAACGCCACAGTTTTGTTTACCGGCGCCAACTAATCGTGCACTCGAGTGCTCCTATGATGCCCCACTGTTCATTAAATAGCCTTCATTTACATAAAGGTTTAAATTAATTTGTGTTTAATGACCGGTGATACGCATTCCCGATTATTTAAATTGTTTATGTTGTGTCACAACTTTTCAGTCACCTAGACTGAAAAGTTGTGCGGAAAAAGGTTGTCATGGTATTGGCATGTGATGAGGAGGTACGAGGAAAATGTCGCCAGGAAAGTTTTGAGTATACATGTGGATGGCTATACGAGTAGAGGAAGACCAAAGAAACGATGGGTGGACTGTGTAAAAGATAATATGGCTAGAAAGGGGCCGACTACCGAGATGACAACTAATAGAGAATGTATGAAAGCAAAGGGCATGTTGCGCCGACCACAAATAAATTGGGATACGGTCAGGATAATGATGATGTTGTGTTAGATTATTTTTAATCGTAGTGAGTGAGGTAACGTAGTGTTAAATCTAAAAGCCGACCGATTTGGCGACGCTTGAGGGAGGTCCATGTCCGTGTCAGTTGACGTCTTTCGGCTGAAATGATGATGATGCTGATGATGAAATCTAAGAGCTGGCTGAATTAGCTCTCTGGTCTGGTTTTCCTTCAACAAGTACATGTTTTAAAACACAGAATGAAGCCAGAAACCAATAAAACTGCGATTAATATCCACTACATAGTCACAATAAACAAATGCTAATCTGTACAATTCTAATAGCTACGAGTATAATAAAATCCTATGACCATTTACGAATAGATTTCTAGCATACAAATAACGATGACTAACTAAACTGCAAAGAGCTGTACAAAAAAAAATCGTAGGTCACAAGCAGTGAGTAACACCAAATACAAGTTTAGGCTTGTTGCACTTTGGGGATAGAATTCAGTTAGTTTATTTGCTGTTACTTAACATACATTGACTTTGTCAAGTGTATCCTACCCTTTGGGAAAGTGGGAGGCGTTGGTCAGATTCCTGCTGACTATGAAAATCATCTTCAGATCATTCGGTTTTCAGAAAATTACAAAGGTTGTCCTGAATTAAGCCAAAACAGGAAAAATCCAACTAAAATCCATTGTTGCCTTGTCAAATAAAATCAACTGACATACATAAAATAACTTCACTCTACAAGTAATGACCCAAAAATTGTTGCACCCAATAAAGCGTTGAACCCGCGAATCCTAACTCAGAAACCAATCGCACAGCCACTGCGCCATTCGAGCCCAGCAGAAGCCAGTAAGTTGTACGGACATATTCAAACAACTCAACGTCGCGTCGCCTTGACTCCGCAAACTATTATTGTAAGTTAGTTCGAGACTAGTTACTTTAGTATCTTCTTTGCATCTTGTTCGCATGTAAAATGCAAAGCATCCCATAAAATAATTGTTAATTTGTGAGGTGACGTTGAATTTATTCCCGTGTGCGCGATCGGATACCAATTGGACCACCCGATTGTTATCGCCAGAGGCTATTTTATCTATCTTTCTAACTTAAAGTTACCAAGAAATATCCGTTCTCAAACACTTTATTACGTACCGTGTAAATAAGGTTGAAAAAAGCATGTCAGGTCACATTATAGACCGTTGAGGGACACCTCAATATTAGGCTATAGATGGTCAAAAACTTAAGGAGAAGCCTGTTCTGGATGTAGGTACGTAAAATGTTTAAGATAAGGAAGGTTACCCTACCCTCCGCTCATAACAGGATTTCTTATGAACTCGCTGCTTCCTCCTGCTGCCTCGCTCATGTTGTATTTATGTTTGGCACTCAAAGTCAAACAAAACTGGGTCTGGCCTTACATTTTGGACAGTACGTACTCCTGTGTGTTACATCATTGTGTTGATAGACAACAATTACTCACATTTAACGTGCTATTCATACGTGTTATTAGTTTGACACAAGATTGATCGCTGCCTTTGATTTCCTCGCCGATACAACACTTCCATTTTAGTGGCCAGTTCTGTTTGACCACACTCAATTTGGACTGCGTAGGCGTCGTTGGTTTGGGATAATGTTTGATGCTAGTTGGTATTGTTGCGAAGAGTTGTTAACCAAATATAAGCTTGGATTTATTTTTTGTAGAGGAATATTCAACATTAGTCGCAAATAAGTCATTGAGCATGGTATTAATATCGTTGTTGAACAAAAACTTAAGACTAACACACATTAACTTAACGATGTTTTAGAATAATATTAATAAGCCTGCAGAATGTGGCGAGCTGTTGGGCAGCAGCGACCCCACGGACCCTATCTGCCGGGAGAAATCTTGTTCCTTACCTCTGGTTTGCCTTTATTGGCCGGCTGGAGTGAATACTGACGGTGACGAGGGACAGAGCTCCCACTTCTTTCATGCCTTTATTGGCCGGCTTGAGTGGAGATTCGCAAGAGAAAACGTGCTCGGAGGAAGGAAGTATTCCAATAAGATGCTGATAGGGATCTTGACCGTACTTCCGGGATTATCCTGATAGCCGTGAAATGCCTCTCTACTCCTAAGGTGTTGCCCCCTTGTCGCTACGTCACTATGTGCTAGCGACTGTTTTCGGGGGCCCATTATTGAGTTTGCAGGTCACCCCTGCCATTTTATCCGTGTACGAGTATTACATAACATTGACCAAGGACATAGTTCTTCCATAGTTTTAGGTTACCAATCCACTATAGCCACCCAAACCCGTAGCCTGCAATACTCCTGCACCAACCGGGGATTGTCCTTGGATGCACTTGCATAGTGCATACCTCTGTATGCACTATGCAAATATATGCTATGGTGTTAAAGCACCAACCGCCGATTATCCCTATAATCGGCGCTTGGTGCTTTAACACTTAAAATTGTCTAAGGGGCCTCCGTGAGTTGGCTTCGGCCGCTCGTACGCCTTCCAAAGGTCCGGGACCCCAGTGTCCCGAGATATGTCAATGTCAATAATAATAATTGTTTAGGTCCGCAATACCTATGTGTTAGTACCTACATAGTATATGTGTTAATAATTTGCAAGCATTAATAATACACTTTACACAACACATAACATTGCTCCTTCTTCGCAGTATTGTGATATAGTAGAGGTAATGTAAGGTTAGGTTTAGGTAAGAGTGTAACTTACCCTTTACGATTTAGGTAGCTTTATGTAAGTGCTGCCAATCTCTAGGAATTGTACAAACAAGACAACTTGATTGAGAATCATTCATTAAATGTTACAATTTATTTTATTGCAGCTTTAGAGGTGACAGTGAAGTCATAATATACGGCATTCGCACCTAAAACCAAAGGTACCGCGTGCAATTACATACTTCATTATAATATTATGCTTGTGTTTAATGACAATTGTCTTATAAGTACTAAACGTGTCTTCAGACAACTAGCGGTTCTTCTAAGCTGTTCTACAGATCATTATTTCGGACCTAAGCGGCGGCGTTGAACGTGAACTTTGACTTCGATGACATAGCTTTTTACTTTATTATCAGCAGCTCTGTCGACTCGTATACAAGTACGATCGACTGCAGCGAATACCAATACGGACAGAAGCACCATCGGTGCTGGATGATCAGCTAAGCTCTGCTAAGGTGTTAGATTGATTGCCTATTATGCTACTGGCACAAATTTCTTGCTGTAAAGGTCCCTGTCGGTTATTACGTTTATTCACCCTAAAACAGACACCCTAGGGTTGATACTCGTCCCGGGAAGGTACGAAAGGGTTACCGAGGCCCCTGGCAATGCAGGCAACGGAAGGAACACGGGTGGGTTTTAGTCAGTAAGAGTCTAACACACCCTCCTGCTCCGCCCAGAGCGGGAGAAGTTATTTGGTAATTTCACATACAAAAAAAAAGGGTTGATACTCAGAAACGCGTGTTCACATATCCGCTCCGGACGGAGTGTATAAATGGAATCCGTATATTATTTTTCTCCCGATTTTTTCCCACTGCTGTGTACAGTCATTTAGAAAAACATGAATACCTACACCTACCTGGAACAGGAACAGGGTGGCTGTTTAGTTGTCTGTTGGTGTCCCTGTTCCCAGTTAACCCTTATAGTTTCGCCATGTTCGTCTGTCTATCTCGCTGTCCCCGCTGTACCTCATTGTGTGAGGTATCGTTCGATAGGCCGTTCATAAATACTGTGAGTCTGTCAACACCACTTTTCGATTCAAGGATCCGCTTGCGTAATATTAAGCATTAAAGTGCTAATTTGTGTTAGAGTCAAGTGCCCCCCCCCCCCCCCTAACCCTTCCAGCTAAATGGTTGTTTATGGAGATGTGAAAAAATTCATAGCAGTAGTACATAATTATAAAAGGAGAACTATCACAGCTAAGTGGGCTTTACAAGTTAACGTAATAGTCGACCAACTTAAATTTGCAGTTGGAGAACTAATTGTGGCATATATCGATGTATATAGTATGAGAACATGTTTTTCAACTACAGTATTAAGTTTGTTTTTGGGATAAATTCATAGCAATCTCCCAAGTACGGCGCCCTTCATAGTGCGTGGTCCGACACGCACTTGGCCGGTTTCTCCAAAGTGATGCATCTTACAACAATCTACATCTCTTTGTCATCTGTTTTTATTTCCCGAAGTAGTACTTGCATACTCTTACTTATCATGACATGACGACCTTGAATCATAGCCATGTGTTCTGGTACATACTCATGTGTGAACATTGTTTTACTTCAATCTGGCCTTAAAGATGTCCCACAGATTAGCGGCTGCTGGATTATTAAACTGTTCTGTGAAGTACTGGAGCTATAAATAAAGTCTTAACTTTGACATAGTTTGCTCTGTGACCAGAATTTGTGTGGATTTATCGCCGATATTAGGTCATCGGTGTATTTATGAGATTTATGAGCTCTGCTTATGTAATGTAGTCAGGATAAACACATTTGCATCTATAAAACGTCTCTTTAATAAAGTACGAATCCGAACGAGACGAATCTTCCACGTATTGTTATAACAATCCAAAGCATAATGCTGACTTTTCCAGTCAAAATTATGTCAACGTTTAGTGTTCACAACCGAATACAACTACAATATGGTTGATCGGTTAGAAGAGGAGCATCATGTCAACTGTAAATTCGTTTTGTTGACCTCCAATGCCAGTCCCTCAAGGTTCACGAACTTAGAATTCACAGAAAATTACCAAAAACGTACATGGATATATACAGGGTGGAATTTTGTAATGCCACCTGGAGGGAAAGTACTCTTAATACTGCAGATAGAAAATTTAACTCAAAGAAAACATTCCTTTATTTTTTAATAGAAAGCAAACTGCATTCAAAGATTTTCGAAAATTCTCTTCTCCCACACCCGGGAATCGAACCGGCGAAAATCTGAAAAAATTATACCCTGTACTTTTATTGCATCGATCGTTAGGGTCAATTATAAGGATGAAATCTCTCTAACAAACATGATAAATTAAATGAAAGGAAAACCAGGAAATCTGAAGTTACAAATTCAAAGGTCAAGTTAAAGCTCTTTAACTAACATCCATCTTTTGTAATGCAGACTCCTTTGCGACATACTCGTAGCTGCGTGTATGAGGTAATTTAAATATGGAATGTTAGATTAAAATTTGATAATTAGATTGTCATAGTTGTTATTCACATTTGATTGTTTTTACAACTCATTTCACATTTTGTCTCACGGTGAAAATGGCTTATCAAGAACAGTTTGATTTAATGGAAGCTTATTTTTTAAATAACAAAAACGTGAATCTAGCTCTGCGGTGGTATGGAGAGAGATATCAAGACCGACTGAGGCACCAACTCGGTTCGTATTGAAAAGAATGGTAGAAAATTTAAAGAATACGGGTGGTTTCAAGAAGAGACGGCAAACTATTCAGCAAAACTATTTCGATTTTGAACTAGATGTTTTAACATACTTTGAATCATTTCCAAAGGCTTCAAGTAGAGATGCTGCCGATGAATTAGGAACAACCCACACTCGCGTACTTAAAGTGCTGAAAAAGTATAAGTATAAATGCTATCGTGAAGGTCGGTTGGTGCAAAAATTGCATATTGGGGATCGTGACAGACGATTACAATTTTGTGAAAACATGCTTGGAGAAATTGACCGAAACCCTAATTTTTTTAATAACATTGTATGGTCTGACGAAACCAACTTCAGCAATAATGGCATGTACAATCGCCGCAATAACCATTATTGGTCTCGAGTGAATCCTGTTCGTGTTCATGAAACTAACAATCAAGTAAGATTTTCTTTCAACGTTTGGTGCGGAATTATGAGAAATAATGTAGTGTTAGTCCACGTGTACGAAGGTCATTTAAACACTGTCAAGTATATTGAAATACTGGATCTCTTAAGAAACGAGTTAAATGGTTTCCCCGAGGAAGAGCGAAACCAAATAATTCTACAGCAAGATGGTGCTCCAGCACATAACAGCAGAATCACTACTGCCTACATTAATAACCATTTTAATACCTGGATTGGTACAAACGGCACAATCAGATGGCCTGCGAGATCGCCAGATCTCACCCCATTAGATTTTTTTTTGTGGGGATATGTAAAAAATCAAATTTACATGAAATCTTATGCGAATGACAACGAGTTGAGTGTTGAAGTTCAGAATACGATTTATAATATTCACCACAACACTTTATTAAAGGTTACTAGAAATGAATTCGTTAAAAGAATAAATTTGTGTATCCAAGAGAATGGAGCCCATTTCGAGCAACTAATTAGTTAGTTTACCATTTTTTGTAAATAATTAAATTAATTTAAGATTTCCTGGTTTTCCTTCCATTTAATTTATGTTTGTTAGAGAGATTTCATCCTTATAATTGACCCTAACGATCGATGCAATAAAAGTACAGGGTATATTTTTTTCAGATTTTAGCCGGTTCGATTCCCGGGTGTGGGAGAAGAGAATTTTCGAAAATCTTTGAATGCAGTTTGCTTTCTATTCAAGAATAAAGGAATTTTTCCTTTGAGTAAAACTTTCTATCTGCAGTATTAAGAGTACTTTCCCTCCAGGTGGCATTACAAAATTCCACCCTGTATATACATTTATCCATACACCCAAATAACATCCCAAAAAGGCTATATGCTAATAAGTAGATTAGAAACTGCCTAAAACATGGTATTACGGAAGCGTTAACATCAACAATACATAAGTGTAGGCTGGACTTTATAGGCAGACAAATTATTTGAGAGTATTCAATATGGCTAGAACAAGCTGTGTTTGGATATGTTATTGTCTTTGAATTATATAGGTAACTTGATTGATAGGTTGGAAGTCGATATTTTGACTGTGGCGCTACAATTTTGATTGAAACACCATGTAGGATGCAGTATGGGCTAATAAAAGTGGGCCATGAATTGCTCTGATTTACTAATCTTCACACAAGTCACTTAGTAGTAGAAATAGTATGTTCTGTAGTGTTTAATAAATTGTTTGTTACGTACTTTTCTGGTGCACAATAAAGTAGATATCTATATATAAATAAATGGTCAAGTGGGAAAAAAAAATAACGTGTAGGGTCTCTGCCTAACCCTTCGGGGAAACAGGCATAGTCAACAAAACTCCAGGTAACTTACATTACCTCCTAAAACCGAAAAGTAAGATAATGGCGCCGATTCCCTTGTTCACAAACTAAACTAAATTTAAGTTCAGTCCATCTTTTTCTTTCTATTTCATTAAGAAGAGGACGGAAGATTAATTTTAGTTTAGTCCTGTCAAATGAATCAGTGCCTGTCACTACTCCATACAAGTTTAGACGTGATTAAAAACTTGCCTACTAAAATTACGTCAATTTACGTCAAGCGCTGATTAAATTGACAGGACTAAACTAAAATTGATCTTCTGTCCTTTTCTTAATGAAATAGAAAGAAAAAGATGTACTGAACTTAAATTTAGTTTAGTTTGTGAACAAGGGAATCGGCGCCATTACCGTGCTATTAACGTTTCCTTCCAAAAAGTCTAACAGTCAATTGAACCCCACGTCAAATATTTATTGTTCGTCTCAGGGCCACCTCTACTATGATGCCCAAAGAAGGACGTTCACCTTCCCATACTATCATGTTTATTAGTTACACATACATAACGCCGTTTTGGTAAAATAATTTTTGGACTAAATTCTTGTTTACGGCTTAGTGAAAATTACACACGCGTAATCTTGAATTTTGTTTCTTGTCGCCGCACGTAGCAACAGAATTTACCGAATAAATAAGTGCCGTATTGTGTATCCAAGTATTGTGTGAATTTTCTTTTAAAAGCAATATTGTTTAAATGCATTTTCCATATTAGATTTTTTCAAAGACCTTTCAGGAGAGACCTAACCTCTCTAGAAATAGATGAGCAGGTATTGGTCCTGCCCGCTATGCCTTTTCAATTCAATTCAAATCTTTATTGCATATCTCATGTGTGTACAAGATCTTAATAATAGTTATAAAGTTCACAGGACCCTGTTGGTTGAGCAGGTGAATAATTTGCCCAATATAATACGAGTGATGTCCGCTGTCAAAATGTAGAAGGACCTTTAAAGGCAGAGTTCAAAAATAATTTAGAATAGATAACTAATTGTCTATTATAGGTTTCCCTTTTTAAACATCAGATTCCTTTTCCCATTCAATAAAAATAATAAGCTTGAAGATCTTTTCTAATCAGTGTTACCAACTTAGGGGTTTTCCCCCCAAATTTAGGGGTAAATAAGTGGGGTGGAATTTTTTCAGAGGCGTTATATTTCTAGGGGTATTTATAGGGCTTATGGCTTATGACATTTATCCATCTATAATATGGTCAAAAATAATTTGCGGAATAAACTATCTATTAAAATGTTACAAAGTATGATGATGGTCCAATTCACATTGCAACAAAACACACAAAACCACACGATCTTACACAACATTTAACCCATCCGCTAATATATTAAGTTTATTATTTTAATGTAAACATATATGATTTAAAATAGTCAGAACCAGAAGAAAACGAACTTATATTTGAAGTAAAGAATATTAAAAAATATTACAGAATATTATTTACTAATTATTATTAATTTATTATTTACTAATTATCATTAATTTGTTATTTACATATTTTTTTAATAATATTATTTTATTAGGGGGATTTTCAAGTAATTGTGGTTTTGTTTTAGAGGTTTTTGACTTAAGCTTTAGGGACAAATCCACAAATCCACTCTGTACGTGGAATGAAAAGCAACGTCATTGGACGCATGCGCAGCACCCGTGGCTGTACCATATTTGTCTCAATTCGACACCATCTAATGTTTACAATAAGCCACTGCCATAATACTAGAGATATTTGTTTAGGAGCGAGATAAAACGTACCAAACTGATACATTTGTTTTCAGGCGCTCATATTTTTGTGATTACGTAGTATGCGAAGTATTCGCTCGTCATCATATGGATTAACACGAGAACAGAGAGATAAGATTGCGAATTGGCTTGTTGCTATGTAAGAATGTTTAAAAACTACACTTTGTACCCGTGTCTTGACGTAGTAGCCTTTAGAAAGATGTTTCCTTTTCAAACCTTGTGAAAGCTCACACACACACAATACGATTTCATCACATTTATAATAATAATAATAATAATAATTAGGCATCAACGCCGCCGACATGAAACAATCGCTGAGGGAGCGCTTCTTTGGCCGCCTGAATAAAGTATTAAATAGTCTTTTATCAGGCGGAAATAAGGTGCGCGCCTTCAATGGTTGAGTCATGCCGGTTTTGATGTACTCTTTCGGCATACTCAAATGGACTCAGACGGAACTTGACGCCCTGGATAGGAGGGTCCGCACATTGCTGACCGCAAATCGGATGCACCATCCACGGTCATCGGTGATGAGACTGTATATCCCGCGGAAGTGTGGAGGTCGAGGCTTTTTAAACGCTAAGACCCTGCACAATCGTGAGATATGCAGTCTCAGGGAATACTTCCTAGAAACCGACGTGGTGATGCACCGAGATGTGGTCTCAGTGGATAAGGGCCTCACCCCGCTCTCCTTGGCTGAAGAGAACTGGCGCAAACCTATAATATTAGATACTAATGACCGCAGGGAGGTATGGCAGAGCAAAGAGCTACACGGGCGCTTTTACCGGGTCCTACATGGACCCGATGTAGACCTCTTAGCGTCCGTATCCTGGTTGCGATTCGGTGATCTCTTTGGGGAAACCGAAGGTTTTGTCTTTGCGATTATGGATGAAGTTATAATGACGAACAACTACCGGAAATATATTGTGAAAGACGGCACGGTTGACATCTGTCGGGCATGCCATCGTCCGGGGGAATCAATCCGACACATTATTTCTGGCTGTTCTCGTCTGGCTAACGGAGACTACTTGCATAGGCACAACCTTGTAGCCAAGATTATCCACCAGCAACTTGCTCTGAAATACAGTCTTGTGGAATCGGAAGTACCGTACTATAGGTATGCGCCCGACCCAGTTCTCGAAAATGGCAATATTACGTTGTATTGGGATCGATCTATCATCACTGACAGGACTTTTGTTGCTAATAAGCCAGACATAGTGGTGATAGATCGATTAACGCGTCGCACAATGATTATTGATATAGCGGTCCCGCACGACGAGAACCTCGTAAAAGCTGAAAAAGATAAGCAGATTAAGTATCTTGACCTAGCTCACGAGGTTGTCGACATGTGGGATGTGGATACAGCAATCATTGTGCCGATAGTCGTGACGGCTAATGGCATAATACCCAAGAGCCTCGACCAACACCTGAAGAGGCTCTCGCTAGGCAGCTGGATCAAGGGCTTAATCCAGAGAGCGGTACTTCTGGACAGGGCGCGTATCGTCAGGAGGTTCCTCTCTCAGGAGCCCTGACCACCGGACCTTGCTGCCGGAGCTTGGACCCTGTTCCCGATACCGGTGGGCTGCTATTTTTTATATTTTTAAATGTTTTTTTTTATATTTTTATAAAAATATTTAAAAATGTAAATGATATGTTTTCAAGTGGAATAAAGGAAATAATAATAACAATAATAATAATAGCCTTTATTCAGACATAAAAGGATATTTACAAAATAACTACATATCTTAACGACTCTGCTGAGTCGATGACATCGACAACTTCGTCTGTTTGCCCAACTTTGGCAAAAGCCTCCTCAATTTCTTTCCACTCAACTCGGTTTAGAGGAAAGCCTTAAACCGAGTCTAAACCTTGTCCATAGTTTTCCTGCTATCGCCTTTATCTCGTCTTCCCACCTTCGAATCGGTCTGCCTCGTTTCCTTTTCCTATTTTAGGGTACCAAAACACTATGCTTCTGTTCCACTTTTCGATGCCTCTTATTGTATGTCCTGTCCATCGCCATTTAAGTTTCCGTATTCTAGTTGTAACATTTTGTATTTTAGTGCGATTTCTGATGGTTTTGTTTCGTACTCTGTCTGATTTTCTTAGATTAAGCATGCTTCTCTCCATTGCTGTCTGGCAAGTTTCTAATCTTTTGCTTTGCAATTTGGTGAGTGCCCAGGTTTGGCAGCCGTAGGTTAGAAATGGAAGCACGCACCTGCGTGCTACCATTTTTGCGGGTATAAGAAATTATGAAGAACAAAGAAATCAAGACGTCTGTCAAATCAAAACTGTACAACACCTTAATTTCTTATACCCGCCAGTAGCACTTCCGTGCATTCCCAATTCGAGTCTATTTCCTTTGACATTATATCAGTCGTCGAAGGCCTAAGTAAGTGTACTCTTAGACATACTCAATTGGTACGCCGTTTATGATGATGGGTCTTCGGACGCATTTATTAGTGCTTTAGTTTTGGAGGCGTTCATCGTTAGACATACCTTGCGGCTTCCTCTTTCTAGGTCTATGAGCATGTTACTAGTCATCAAATACTAGACAAGTTCGAACGGTTAGATAAGCAAGATAGAAAAACATATTTCTTCTAGCTAAGCCAACCTTTAAATCCAATTCAGAATTTCAAATCAGAGTGTGGAAAACTTCCAAATCACGTAGATACTCGTATGTATGACCTACTGAAGCAGTGAGAAACTATGGAAAGAAAATACTATCCTAAAAAAATTGTTACAACATTATCTTGGCAAAAATTATAATTATTATTAAACTTAAAACAACCAAAGAGCCTGTTTGTATTATGCGTGAATATGTCCGAATTCCTCTAGTAACTTGGACAGTTTGCGAATCACATTCTAGGCCAAGAGTTAAAACATGACTCCATCAGCTTTGATTAGGAATTGAGGAGATTATTCTTATATCTACCTAATATTTGCCTTATAATTATAAAAGTTTGGTGGCAATTCTCACAGTTTGGTACTTTGTAGGTACTCATAGGGAACTTAACACCACATTACTTGCCGTATGTTTGACGAGGTACCAATTTTTTTGTGGACGTTGTGATAGGTGATTAGGGATTACGTTCACTTAGGTTGATACGTATTTGCTTCTTTATTTAACCGATAAGAGATTCAAATAAACAATTAAACAACTTAGCCTTATACACTCCACTGTCGGACATAGCCAACCCCACAGTTGCACGACTAAAAGCCTAATTCACTCTACTGCCGGACATAGCCCAACCCAGTTGCACCACCAAACCTGGTTCTCCAACTGCCAACCAGTCTACTCCAGCGGCATTATATGGTCGTTGTTACCCCAGCATCAGTTTGTACGCTGCTCAACAGATGATACTAATTGCATGCACATTTGCACATTACCTATTTCTCTGTTATTCAGCACTATTCAGCAGGTAGATGGAATCATACATGATGTGATGTTAGTTTTACTGAATCTGCTCAACCTATTGAAATAAGACGCGACTTGTGTGCCACATGTGCTATTTTATCTCTATTATGATCATAAAATGATAGGATATTTAAGTAACCCTGCCTAATAAACCTACCTAGACAACTGTAGACCGATGAAACATTTCCAATTCCACATCATTCAATCTCTCCATCTTCGGAAGTACAATCTTCAATCTAGCTGAAAGGCTACTTACCCCAGATCGGTTCAATGTATGAGAGCAATCAGTTAGCTAGTGATAATTAGTGAACACGTAACGCAGGTTGAATCTTATCTCGTGTTTGTGAACGCTATCTAATCTCTGTTTGCCGCAGCCTCCTTACTAACCTGACCCAATTTCTGGACTTCGAATGTTTTCGTTCGAAGGTGTTGAAGATATTTCTATGTGATTATTTTTCTTCAACATTTTGCTGAATAATCTTCGCAAGGTGACTGGTAGCTGCCGAAGTCGCAGGAAGGTACTAAAGGGTCACCGAGGCCTCTGGCAACACAGGCAACTGAAGTAATACGGGTGGGTTTAGTCAGTAAAAGTCTGACACACCCTCCCGCTCCACCCAGAGCGGGAGAAGTTATTTGATGAGTTCTCACCCAAAAAAAAAGAAGGTGACTGGTAGCAACTGGCTGAGTTTGAGTTGAATAGCGTGCAATTTGAGAGGCAGCAATTGAGTGGTTGGACGCAACATACAATATTCTGAAATATCTAAGTGTGCTTAAGACAAGAATCGAATGTTATAGATACACATGATGCAGTGTTCAAAGCACGAGATGACTGTATCATCACCATCGCAATAGTAACTGTTAACACTGGAAGTATCGTCTCAGTTTTTCCAGGTAAATGTCTACTAAGATTCATTTTGTCTATTATTAAGACAACTGCCAAAATCCATCAATTGATTGATTAAAAAAAGCCTGTACAAAATGCTTTGGTAGCAGTTACAATGTTCAAGTTCCTCAGAATCCCATAGGCATACAGTATTGCGAAACATCTAAAACGATACCAAACGGTACAAATTAATAGTGCCAGCCAATTTGCAGTTATCTCGGCTATACATTAACTTATTACGTTATCTGCAACCTTGACTGGTTTTTAACTATTGCTATGAGCGTTATCAAACATGTTATAACTATTAGCGGTTCATTTAAGACATTTGCGAAGATCTCGTCAAGAATGTAAGGTGATATCAGCGGTATTTTGATCATAATTTAAAGTCTTGAAGTTCAACGTCTTCTTGAGCCTTTTATATCCTGTTACTATTCGAATCACTTTCGCAACCTTCAGCAACTTCGTGATCATCATTTTAATACCGAGTGATACTAGTGTCGCCCTACGAATTAAGGGACTCGTAAACCAAGGGCTCGATGACTGACAGTGGTTTTATCATTGACTGATTCTGACGGCTACTCGTTCGGTCTGCAAAGGGTAATCCACTTTAAAATGATTTTGAAGTGAACATTATCGTCTGCGAGATCTATCTTAGTCATTCTTTTCAATATTAGTTGATATCAAATACAACAGAAGCTTAGCACTTATGTCACCTGACTTTGCGTGTATCTACCTAATGCAAATGAAGTGGGTTTATTGACCAGTCGTCATTGAGAGAATACTTCTGCTAACATTTAAATATTTTTATTTATTTCATATACTTACATTTTCCATCGTGTATTTTGCTGTTTCCGTGATTTAATTTATGTTTCCTGATTCTGCCAACAGCTGTCTGATTATTAAAAAAAAACACTATTGTGTCCTTCCCCTAATGTGATTAAAGGTAGTTAGACAATAGAGTTCCACTTTGGTTATGGTTCCAGAGACAGAAGCCTCAATTCATATTATGCCGACGTAGGTATCGAGGAAGCCGGGGATGCGGGAAAGTGCCGGGGTCGCGTGAAAGTCCAAAAGTGATACCGAGGCCCCCGCAACACAGGCAACGGATGGAACATGGGTGGGTTTTAGTCAGTAAGAGTCTGACACACCCTCCCGCTCCGCCATTCCCATTCCCATTTCAGTAGCTTATATCAATATATCAAGAAACTAGATTGCTCAACGAGTGTAATAGCGAATCTGCAAACAGTGTTATGTAACGTGAAGTAAAACAGTACAGTCGGCACTCGTACTTCTGTGAGATAATATTTGTTTTGTGTTAAACATGCAAGTATCTCGTAGCTACCTAGGTAAGTATGTGTGAGGAGTACTTCATGACATCATATTGAAGCAGACTGCTGTTCGTCCCTGGATAAATAAACAGAACAGGGAAATTTAAAACTACCGTTCGGAGTATAGGAGCAATCAAATATAGAAAAAGTTTCAAGGTTTTCTAAGGATTATTGGACAGGTTGGATAACGGACCGGCCTGCAACTGTATCCTTTCAAATCGATTCATTCGCGTCGAAGACTTGGGAAGTCGGCAAGAGAACTCCAGGAATATTCATCGAAGTCAGATTTTCTCGTCTCTAGCCTCAATAAGAGAATTAACTCATGCCTTGGTGAAAACATTAACTATAAAGCCACAACGGTGGTAGGCGTGATTACAGAGTTACAGAGTCCAGCTACGGTATCATTATTCATTCGTGTTCTTTAATGTGCCTTTGTAGACCTGAAACTTTACCTTCTCTAATTTTCATAATTAGACATTCTCTTGAAAATAATGAAAGTGTGATAAATACCTTATACAAGTGTTGCTTATCACCCGATGCACACCGCTCGAGATAACTCAGACAATTGGTATGCGACCTCATATTGTGTGGTTCTGCTATGCACCGAACATTGTGCAAATATTTTCGCATTTTTTGGCCCACATTACGTTTGCAAACACTCCACTGTGCAATATCGTGGAGTAACGCTATCTCTGTTTGTTCCTTCTTGTAATTAATTAGCTGTAATGTTTTTGTGACAGATGGTCCGCCTACTTGTGTCTACAACGCTACAAGGTTCTGGTGGCGCGCGGCCAAACTCGGAACTAACGCCGCCATCTTGTTTTGTCAATGCAACTTCTGTAACAATCCCACAAATGTTTACCAACAACGTCCCCCGTCAATGTCATTCGTGCGCCGTAAGATTCTTGCAGCACACTACGTTAGTCTAGCTAGCTACTGCTAAGCACTAAGTAGGTATGCATAAATCGTCTTGCTAGCATGGTTTCCATTAAGAGCTTGAGAAAATAATCGGGTTGATTACATATCAGTTTTCTGAAAACCTAAAACATTAATTAAGCACGTCAAGTCAGCCACATTATTATTATTTAGATCGAAGGGTGACCTAAAAAGAGACGGTCTAAAAAATACGGACTTTTTTTTAAGATACCTACTAAGGTACTTATTCGGGCGTGCACAATTAAATTTCAACAAAAGAAGCAGAATTAATTGAGGTCGTAATGAGGTGGAAGTTAGGTGTCTTTCCTTTGATAACAACCCAAAAACCGCTTTCTCAAAATGGGAAAGAGAATCGGAATTCGGCGTCCTATGGGAAAACGTGCACCATAGTCAAAATAAAACCAGCTCATTATTATTAAGTATCTGCATAACCTGGTCACGTCTAGTTTTGGGGTCAGTTGCGCAACAGTTGGGCCACGCGGCGCCACTATCTGCTGCTGATAAATTGACGTTATATTTCATTCAATCTCTGATTATGTTCCCAAATCTTTTAGTTCGGTAGCCTTATCGTAGTGCAACCTTAATTGGGGGTGTTTGTCTATTTTTCCATAGATGTGTAGGTTTATGATGAAAATAATGTTTCCAACATCGCATGGGATAGGCTAAGGTGTTTGTAGTGCACAAACAAGCACGTCTACACGAAAATAATATTACCTAACATAATGTGTCCTTGAAAAGTTCAGTCCACTGGTCCACTTATCTGCCTGGGACTAGGCTACACTGAACATTCTGAAACTCCATGCTACAATGACATAACTTGAAAATCGCTATAGCATTCTGGCCTTAGAATCGACCCCAAGCTCTTAGGGACGAGTCCACATTTAATCCTCTCCCTACATTCTAGGTATGAGGTAAAAAGTCGCATGAGAGAGACCTAGGCATCATTTATTCTGATCCTGATTGCAATATCAACCACGTGCACCATAACTTAGAGCCATCCTCCGAGGACAGCGACAAAAACCGGTCGCTATAACAATCTCATCGCTTCTTAACATTGTGTGCAGGGCAATAATGAAGATTGGCTGCCATCATCGACGTGGCGGGCAGTCGCCCCCGCGGAAATGTTGCTGCACCTGACGACTGAACTAGCGTTGACACCCGTCGGCACCTGTGTGACTTCATTTACCTATTTTTACACTAAGAGTTGGTAGCAAAGAATAAGAAATCGTGTCAAGATGGTCAAGATTTCAATAGAGAATATTGATTCTCTATTGAAATCTTGACCTTGATTTGACCTGATCTTGAGTCAGTTGGAAAGGCAGTCAATAATGAATAGGTCGACGGGTGGCGCTAAACGTGAAGTACTCTGGATATACTTGTCTTCTAAAAGGGTCGTGGAACACGATTGTCGTTACGCACTCATATTGCCTCCTGGTAAGCAGCCAGGTGGCAACTCTTTGGAGATCGTAAAAGGCGACTACGGACGATGACACAATGTCAGGCAAATGCAATAAAGTAGTAGATACCTATCCACAGTATCCACCTTTAAACTAAATAAAAACATTCTGAGATTCGATCACTATCTGTTTGCGAAGACTAGTTTACACTAGTGTCTGCTAGAAAACTATTCTAACAAAGTATCTAAAGAAAACATTGTCTCAAATATAATTTCAATGTTGTGATGTCTCTACATTTCTAATCCAAAAAGGCAACCCTACTGACGACGGACCGTAACTTATCAGCCTGATGCTCTACTAATTTTACAATTTACCATGCTCTACAATTTGCTATACTTACACCTACGTAAGGATAAAAATATGTGATGGTTATGTCACTTACGACTTGATACTGATCGTGGAGGTAGGTACTAAATAGTCCTTGAGGTATTTGTTGTAATAACACCTAGTTGTGTGATGGGTGTCGTCATTACAGGAAAGACTTGGGAGTAATAAGAACTATTTTTGCAATGTTTAGGCAGGGTACCCTACCTACATGCTACAAGAGAAAAGCCTATTATAAATGCCTCTTAGATTAGCACGGAGCAACTACCAACAAAATTATTATCAGTTCGTCTATTTACTGCCGACAATAATTGATCAGGCGCTGGTTCTGAAAAACAAAACGATTAGTAATTATGTTGTTCGAATACTCCATACCTACCTAGTGATGACACAATGTCTACTATAGGATAGCTATAAATAAAAAATGTGTTCGGAGTTTCAAACAAAATTATATTATCCTGTGGTTAGAGGGGTTATTTGAGTCATCTATAGAATGGTAATGCGGTTACATTACTTAGCTAAAGCTCAGTTTAATATCACTACATTTGCCATTCTGTATTTTTTTTTAATTAAAATACTTAGCTTTGTTCGCTACCATGACCCATATAAATCGAATTATTTATAAAGGAAAATTACGTTCTAAAAATTAATGTTTAATTAATGATTGATTCTTGTAAGTAGGTACTAGGTACCTATATACTCGTATATTACAAATTAGTCACCAGAAAAATAACCCTAAACCTAGAGACCTATAACTCTTAGAAAGAATCTTCACAAAACAAAACTACTTAATAAATCAAATAATTGAAGGTACAGTCATATTATGAGAGCATACATTCAGACTTGTCTGGCCCAGTTAGCTCGCACTTCGCCCATCCTAGACCTCAATAGGTGATACCTGACTATCCGATCAACAGTAATGATGATGGAATAGGCCTACAAGTGGGATAATCTTGCCGCCCACCAGTTTGTCATAGTTACTAGTTTTATAAATTTAAATGTAGGTAAAGGATACTAACGAGAAAATAAAGAGAAGATGATGTTTATCGATAGTTCAGAACTCAGTCCAAGATTGTTGCCTATTCATGGGTGATTGTGATTAGTCACTGTAAAACTGAAGCTCAGAAAGTACCTACAATCGATGAAGGAAACTCGAAATGAGAAGTAGTCATCTAGAAACGATGGATATCGAAAACTGTAATATCGACGCCGACGTAGAACGAACCGTCCTGCGAGTAAGTAGTTGGATTGAATCTGTTAGTTAGGTGCAGAGTGTACCTATCGCGTTTACCCGAATGATCGAACCGAACCTTTTACCTAATACTTACCAGTGATACCTACAATAATTAATCTAATTTAGGTTAACTGTAGTGAGATGGGAGGCCCAGAAACGGTGTATTAGATCTATGTCAAACCTTAAAAGCACACGCAGCTGTGAACCTGTGTTTCGGTCTCTGAGGATACTGACTTTTCCATGTTTGTATATATTGGACGTGGCAATTTTTGTAAAAGCCAATCAAAACTTATTTCCGTCACTGGCCAATGTAAGAACACGTAATGGCCCCTTGAGATCCCAATACAAGAACTTGCTACATTCGGGTAATTACACTATACTAACAGCACTATTAAGGAAAAGTATTATGACAATAGGACCTATCATTTATAATTAAATACCTCATGGTTTTAAGGATTGTTCTGTAAACATTTTTAAAGCTGTAAGTAAAAGAAAACGTAGTGCTACTTTTAGGCAAATGTAAACTCAACGAAAAACTTTATAAATGATATGAGTTTATCCAGGTTGTGATTCTTATAATTAATTGTTTTGACCATGTAATTAACTATAATATTATTAATTGACTTCAATTTAATTTCTGTTTTTTGACTGTTTTGTTTGTATAAATATTTAAACTGTAGGATGGGATATGGTTGGAGAGTTGTGAAACTGGAAACATCAGGATCTAAAACAAGAAAACTCATCTTTATTTATATTGACCCCATAAATACCGCATAATCAGAATCAGAATCAAATTCAGAGTCTTATTTGCTATGACTGCAGGTACAGGTATAAGATGTTGTAGGTATTGTACATAAATTAATGAGATCGGCTACAGACTACCTTACGGCGTGCAAATTATTACCTAGGTGCAAATTTAAGTATGTTTACAAATCATAATCAAATGATTCTTCGTCGACCTGTCAACGTTTCAAGGTTGCACACCAACACGGCATTCTTCAGTCAATTACAAAGAAGCAAATGCCCCACACGACTTGTTGCTTGCTATTATTCCGCAAGTTCTACAAATAACGCAACGGTGTGGGAACGCGCTATCTTGATTGGACCAATCAGCTGCTGATCTCAGATAAATGTATCAATCAGTCCAAACACGCAAAGGATGACGCTGACGTCAGGGTCTTGATACTTTGAAAGATTGTTGTATGCAGTTAATTTTATATTATGTAGGTACCTACCACCTATCGTGTAGGACCCCACATCGTCTTAGATAAAGAGGTGCTTGAAACTGTAGACTCGGCAGAATTTTCTGGGCAAAACAGTAGATGCCAAACTTCAGTGGAGACCACCACATATCAAACCTAGCAGGGCGGCGCTACGCCGCTAGGAAAGTAAGACAACACATAGGTACTGACGTTGATACAGCTCGGTGAGTCTAAGTTATTTTCATAAAGTTACGTCCTACGGTATTCTGCGGTGCTGTGGGGCAATGCCGCTGATATTCAAGATAATATTCCTTCAAAAACCAGCAGTTCGAGCAACTTACCAGCTAGGTGCTAGTTTCTCTGATAGTTTTTGGTATTCTCACGGTGAAATCACAATTCATCTTCGACATCATACCTATACCTACACTAAAACAGTGATATTCACAATATTAACACTAGAAATAAGGACAAACTACGTGCTTCCTTTCATCGGCTTCTTAAGGATCATATTTAACTCATTTGTTGGGCTTGGTATAGTCGGTACCTTTTATAACAAGACTAGCTTCATCCCGTGACTTCGTCCGGGTGAAATTTCGGCCCCGACCCACCGCGTCGCATCCTATCACCCGCCCGCGCTCTACCTAACTTCGTTTTCGCTTAGCAAATTTTCTGACTTTTTTTTTATCGTAATCCAGGCGGCCAACCATCTCCTCGTATAGCAGTATTATTATAATATTACTTCACAGTGGGAAAGTGATGGAGCTGTACAGGACTTATAGCTCCATCTCTTTCTCACGCTGAAGTAATATTGAAATAATACTGCTTTAAGAGGTGATGGTTGCCCCCCATGGGTCGTAGTATGATTTTAAATAGCCTTTAACCTTTCTCATGAATTGGGCTATAAAATGCAAAAACTTAAACAAAAAGAATCTTTCAAATCCGTCTGGCAGTTCCAGAAATCATCGCGCATCATCTTTCGATTTTAACCGTGTTTTGATTGACTAATTTGAACAAAAACGGTTATTGTTACTTAACTGTAATAGTTAGACATACCCCACGTACTTTTTGTGGGTAATGATGAGTACTATAAACATGTAGTGCATTATTTATATGCATCATTAATAGTTTTCGCAGCGCGAGCTAAATAGTGACTTTTATAGGCAAATTTTTGATACCTTGGGTTACGTTATTGTAATTTTCGTAGGGATCTCTGATTAGTTACTTCCTGAAAATTTAGCTTTCTATTGGTGAAACATTCTATCAACGATTACTTAAACGGGTTATTACGTTTATCCACCCTAAAACAGCCACCCTTTTTTTTGGGCGGGAAATGTTCAAATAACTTCTTCCGCTCTGGACGGAGTGGGAGGGTGTGTCAGACTCTTAATGACTAAAACCCACCCGTGTTCCTTCCGTTGCCTGTGTTGCCAGGTATCCCCCGTAGGTATCCCTTTTTGGACTTTCCCACGACCCCGGCAGGCACTGGCCCTAGTGAACCCCTACCCTTGTGCTGACGACATCTCTTAGCGGCGCGCGTGGAACACAACGCGCCGTCGACCTGCCACCCTAGGGCGGATACTAACTAGGAAACGCGTGTTCCTATCCACCCCAGACGGGGTGGATAAATGGAATTCGTATATTATTTGTCTTCCGATTTTCTCTCTCGGCTGTGTAGTCATATAGTGAAACATGTTAGAAACTGGCCCAAGATACTTAGTAGACATTAGCTTACCAATAAAATAACTTACATGGAAAAAAAATTGAAAACGATTGCAGAGACGAATATAACCAGGATCTACAATAACGTCTACTCAATAATGAAATTAGTGTTCGTCATTTCCTGGACATACCTACTGCAGCATGTATAAATTACTTTTCAACACACTTGCTCATAAAGTTGCTCTATGGTCACCTCAATTAGGCACAGAATGACACCCATAATCAAACTATGACTTTTTCATTGCTATAACTCACTAGTGAGTTATAGATTTTTTTTTTAATGTTATTGGTTGAGTTGCTTTGTTCATAAAAAAGTTTTTATTAAAAAAGAAGATCGTGTTCAATAGAATCACAAAAAGAATTAAACTTGATTCTGAGGCGCTTCCTACTGACGAAACACCAAGTACATCCAATAATTGGATTTCACCTACCTACACGAATAATGAGCCATCTCAAATTACAATAGAACATGAAAATATTTCAATAAATAATCTATCTGATGAGACCGCTATGCCATCAAAAACAGTTAATTATAATTTTACTAAGTGCACATTTACTAATTGTTTCTCTAAATAAATTTTATACCCACTAAATAAAATGAGTTTTTTTTTTGTTATTTTATTCACAAGTGTGTTAAAAAAACGTCGTATGATACACGTGTATTGATGATTACCGTCCTCGGGTCTCAATGGCGCCTCAGCGGTAATCACCAATGTTACACACTGGTACCATAATGTACTATATCAATATTATTTAAAACGAGGAAGCTTAATTTGATTTAAATACAATAGGTAACTAGGTACGCAATATGATTTTTGTTTAAGTTTATGGTTATTAAAAATTAATTAATATTAATAAAAAGTGTACATACGAGTAGTATATTTTACTGTGGTATTGTTGATGAAGACTGTACTTGGGGTAAACATTCAGAAGGACAATCAAAAGTGAATGCCGATTACCGTGTATCCGTGTGGGGCGTATAGATGAGCATGCGTTTCAGTGTATCCTCCCTAGGGTGGCTATTTTTTGGGGGCGGATAAACGGAATAAGAATAGTTGGTCGCTTTGATTAACTCAGTTTATGTTCTTTATATGAGTCCAGACAGGTTATATGAGTTATTCTATTAGATTGTTTAAGTCATTTTTTTTTATTTATTATTGACATGATCTACTCATTACAATGTTTTTTTTTATGAGTTGTATTGTAATGTGTGGTTAGCTAGCGACCTCGACAATTGATAATATTATTCTTGCCTGAGCAACCGGCAACAAGTTCGTCATGCCCCCCACTGCTTGCGGTAGCGTCGGGGGTGGGCTCCCGACGCTACCGAAAGCAAGCAAGCAGTGACTTCGCCACACAGCCTAATTACGTAATACAGTTTCAATCACAATCTCAATTATTTTTGAAGTAAATTGCTAATCCGTTGAACGGGCGCTGCTTGTGGTGACTGGTCGTCTTGCTGACCATGGTTTTGTTATTGTTATTAGTAATTAACTGTTTACACGCCCTTTATGCCTGGAGGCATTTGTTTAAGTATCTTTAATACCAAAATAAAAACGTAAAAAAACTGTTTTGCTAGATGTGGATGTCACAGTCATGTCTTCGATAAATGATAAATGATTTATTTTCTGTAAGTAGGTTTGTACAAACACTTTTACACGTCAAACATATTTTTAAAATAAAGCTAGTTGACGTCGGCGTTTCCTATCTGACTGCTCTGAGAAGAAAGGCCGAAACAAACTCAGAGGTCACAGTCTCCTTTAAAGTCCAGACATAATCTTGGTCAGATGCATTTTGTGTTCTGGAACATCCCGGTTTCCTCATGTTTTTCTTCAGTTTTGAGGGCAGCAGTGATAATTTACACATTTAGGGCCGATTCACACCGGAACGGCAGAAGCTGGCAGCGACCGGCGGCGCGGCGCGGGCGGGACCGCTGCAAGACGCGCGGGGCCGCGCTTTTCGAGCTTTTCAAGCGACACTGGTCTTTTAATTATGTAGATAAAGTTTAAAATTATTTTACACTGACGGTACTCGCCGCGCCGCAGCCGGCCGCTGCTCTCCCGGTGTCAATCGGCCCCTACGGCCTACTAAGACGCGGCCGTTTCCGCAGGGCTACACTGCTCCATATTTATTTTCACATAAAACACAAATAGACAAAAATGAATAGTTTAAAAAATATTTATTTCACACGTAGTATTAAATCGACATGATAACAAACAAATGATTAGTTTGACTGACACTTAATTGGCTACTCATCACAGAAAAAATATATCATATAAGCTTATACGTAGGTAGATATACCAGGTAGGCCCGGCCCTAAGAGCCTGTCCTAATATAGATACAACATCAATAACAAAAAAAAAGAGAACAGGTACAGTCCGATTCAAGCTTTATGGCGGCTCGGACCATGAGGCGAGTCACTGCGCAGTAATAAATTCACGTGTCAGCGGGGGTGAGGGGCGTGGTACTGCGCAGCGAGTAGCGCACTTCAGAGCCGCCATCAAGTTTGACGCGAACTATAATATATTTATAATATTCCAGTATTTTCAGACTCGCCCCCTATAGCATTGGACTTAAAAACATAACTGGCGGAATGTTAGTGTATCCTCTGCCAACCCAATCGGGGAAAACAGGCGTGATGGTATATTATGTTTTCAGACCGTTTGTGTGATGTGGCTATCTGTCATGCCATCATGCGCAAGGGCAACACTCACGTCGCGTTTACGCAACGTACACGCAGAGATAACGTGACGTCCACGCGGATTCCAGATATTTTTTTTTCAAAGTTTAGCACTAGGTATTTACAGAATTTAATAAAACATCATCTTCGATTTCTTAAAAAACACTTATCTCTTCATAATATCTTCATGTTTCAGGCAGTCTCTCTTCTCATTTAGACAACCCCATTCGATAAACTCCTAGAAATATTTTCAGCCTTTTAGGTAGGTCCCTAAATACGGTCCCTTTGGTCGCAATATTCCTGTCTTTAGAGTAGAGCAGGAACATATTATGAACTTTCAAGACTTATCCTGGACCCAGTCTATCATTATTCGCTGCCATATACTTTTAGACCTGGCAGACAATTTCAGCCTTTTTACATTTTTCATTCGCATGACATGTAAAGCTCTGGCCACACTCAGGCGAATCTCGCGCGGAATGCGGGTTTCGACTGTGTGGGACGATTGTTTTGATGACTAAGAAGTCCACGAGACTATTCGCGCTACTTTGGACACCCCCATACAAGCTAGTTAACCCAAACGGCGCGAGCAAATTTCGCACCATCCCGCGCGGGATTCGCTTCAGTTTGGCCAGAGCTTAAATCTGTACAATGGTGTAGTATTTAAAACTACATGCTATCTTAACTCGTACTCTTCTCGTTATTATTTACAACAGTTTTATTTTTTATTAGGGACTAGCTGACCCGCCAAGATGTTTCCTGTCGAAACAATAGTTCATACAAAAATGTCACAAGAGGCCGTGGTTGCCCACCAAATCTAAGTTTTTCGATTGTATTGCTCATAATGTTATGCAACTCTAGTCTAGCACTTATGTAATTCCTCTACTTTTACATTTGACTTCAACAGTACTGCATGTAACAGGCAAGATTGGAATCTAGTCACACTCACTTCAAATATTCATTACAATTATCACATCGTAATTACGTCAGACATATTAATGGAAGCCTTTAGCATTAAATCTTCAAAAAAAAATGGTCAATACTACTGAACTACACTTCCGGCTTAAGGCTGAGAATCAAGAGCTTACCGATCATAATATTTACATTGTTAGGAACTCCAAACACAAGCCTTTACGTAAAAAGCAGCCAGTTACACTGCTTCGGATTCCCATCCCAAAGACTGGCATTCAAAACGTCTTTATCAATATAAAATTATCACCAATTTACTATTTACAGAATCGTTACCATACCTTATTACCAGTGATAGGAATAGGTAGTGCCTATTTGCCTAAACTTCGAAGAACAGAGACAAGAAACGGAGACTTCCTTAGGACTAACTTTTTTTCCGAGACATCTGTCCCGAAATTTCGAGACAACACATAAATACATTTAAAAAAAATGTTATTTGGAATAAGTAATTCGTCTATATTTACCTAAAGTTTGCGACTAGATATATCATAATAAATAACATACACAGTCGTTACAACCATAAAATTTTCTGATTTTTTTTTTGGAGAACATTTCGTAAATGACTTGTTGATCGTAATACACAATGAATCACAATGTTTGAATAAGAAGCCGTACACGTTTCGAAGTAAATATCTTCTTTCTAGCTCACTCTCGGCTACGTTTAATGAGATTTCTAAAGTTCAAGTGTAAAAAATGCATTACATGTAACACATAATATGATTTAAAAGAGTGTCCATGGAGTTTCTTGCACGTTCTTCTCCATAGAGACCTACTCTTTGGAACGTGCAATTAGCTTCACTTTTCTTGGACTGACCGACATTTGACTATTCAAAAGTGCCCGTAAATGGTCTATTTGAAATAAATGCTTTGATTTTGATTTTATCGGTATTTAAAATAAATAAATAATTAATTTATTTGCCAGAATGTAGGTATACAAAGTGGTATGATCTTAATATTAATGAGGTCCCTTTACATTCTACCGTTATACATGATGTGCAAATATTTAGTTACAAATGAAAATACAAATACCTTTTTTTCTTTCATCTTAATGAAATATATTTCTAAAGTATATTTAAAAATGTGCATGATATTAAAATAATTGCATAGTAATGGTATCACATTATCACATTTTACGGCAGCGCGTTTCGTTATCTATTCTTAGAAATTACAAAAGGTAACCGCCATGGTCGCATACCTGTGCGGCGCGGGGAGGGTCTACATACCCCCTCCCCCCCTACTCCTTACCGCCCCGCGTGCGCGCAGGTTACCTTCACTTCAATCCTGTACTTCGGTTTGTTAAATGCGCATCTTCCTGTATTGTTTTTGTGAATATTGTTTTTCACCCTCGCTCGTTTTTTGGTTCATTGGATCTTCTTAATACGACTACTCTGGCTTGAATTTATGGATTACGATTTGCTGCAATAACATTGTTCCTGTCTGTCTACATCAAATAATACGGTAAGTCAACATTTATTACTTTTTAATGTTTTGGCTAAAGTTATTTATTTTATTTCTTGTAGGGAAACAAAACAGTAAGTTAGATATAAAGAAGAACATTAATGTATATATTATTTTATCTTAAACTAGCAATTTGACAGTCTAGATTGATATGCAATTGTATGAACTTGATATTTTTTAGTGGAGTTTTTAAGATAATTATTGTGTATGAAACGTAGTTAAAGAAAAAAAACATACGCATTTAACTTTTGGTTCAAATATAAAAGTGAACTTCAATACTACCAAGCATAGTAATGTTATATCTTTGGTGTCATAAAGAATTGCTAAGGTGGACGAATTCTATCAAAATATATTATTTTTCTGGCCGGTTCTTTTAATATTTGAACCAAAAAGGAATATGTCTTTTGCGCATTGACTAAAATGCGAAAAATAAAAATTCAATAACAATGATGTTACGCGTGTTCATATTATCTAACCGTTTTTCTTTATTAGAGCGTAAAATGAAAGAATAAAATCTTTAAATCGATACAATCGATGCACCTAGCTGGAATGCGCGCACCTCTCCCGCTTTCCTTTCCACCTCCCTGTATCTAAAGGTTCGTTATTCCTTTTGAGGCATGGAAAACTTAAAATTTTATTTTATTTTAGGTACTTGCCATCGTACATCTTTTTGGAGACCAGTAAGATTGGAGATGGCGAACAAGCCTAAGAAAGCAACAGTACAAAGTTGGATTGGACTTCATCCTGAATTATATTACGACCCGGCCAGTAATTTGATTTACTGTTCTAAGTGCGAGAGCAGTATAACAGCTAAACTAAACTAAGTAGTGTCAAGAGGCACGTTAAAGGTCCGAAACACAAAGGGACAAGTAAAAAACCAAATGAAGAATTTTATTTGGACCTAGTACAATTTCTCATATTATGTAATATACCTTGGATTCAAGTAAACAACCCCGCTTTCAAAAAATTCTTCCATAAATATATTTGCTGCAATTGTACAAATCGACAAAAGCTTCCTGAGCAATCATTGCTGAGAAAAGTTTATTTAAATAAGATTTTTAAAACTAAAATTGACTCGATTTATGAACAAACTGCAAATCAAAAGCTGTGGGTATCTTTAGACGAGACAACTGATTTTTTAGGCAGATACATGGTACATTTACTTGTAAACCCTTTAAATGCGATCACACAAAAACCATTTTTAGTTGCTTGCAAAGTACTAGAAATTGTTAATGGGAGCACAATTGCCCAATTTGTAATAGACTGCTTTGAAAATATGTGGTGCGATTTGTATGAATCCAAAGTAGGAGACGTTGCTGTATTATGCACTGATAGTGTAGCATATATGCTAAAAGCGGGACGTGTGCTGAAAAATTATTTGCCCAACATGATACCCGTCACTTGCTTAGCACATGCACTGAATCTCGTGGCAGAAAAAATACGATACGAATACTCAGATGTAGATGAATTAATTTCAAACGTAAAAAAAAAATTTTAAAATCACCTAATAGAGTGCGCTTGTTAAAAAACACCTTTCCCCACATGCCGCTTCCTCCAGAACCCGTTATTACAAGATGGGGTACTTGGTTGGAGGCAGTGTCATATTATGCAAAATATTATGATCAAATTAAAATAATTGTAAATCTTTTAAGAAGTTCCGACGCGCTATATATTAGGTGTGCCAAAAATGTTCTTCAAAAGGAAAACTTGAAATCGGACTTGGACTACATTGAGGAATATTTTAAAGATATACAAATTGGATTAAAGAAATTACAAAAATCGAATTTAACTCTAACGGAATCCTTTGAAATATTTGATCACGTGAGAACTGTGCTTAGCTGGTGTTCATCTGAGCTTATAAAAAATAAACTCAAACTAAATGTCATGGACAGAAATCCCGGTTTAGATAAAATTAGAGACATATGTGAAGCGATAACAGCAGGAAAGGATGAGCGATCATATGTACGCGCCTTTAACCTCAGTTGATGTTGAAAGGTAATTTTCAACTTATAAATGGATTCTTAACATAAAAAGAAATCGCCTGACAGTTGAAAATATAGAAAAAATTATGATTGTGTATTTTAACTTAGATGACTCATCTGACAAAGAAAATTTCGGTTCTGATACTGAACTTGACGAATCGAATCACGATGATTAAATTAAAATCGTTCTTTATTTTTTATGGTATTTGTAACACAAATAAAGATTTTCAAATTCTTAGCAATTTTTGATGCATCAAGTTCTTTATCAAAACCGAACAGTTAGTAGTTCAGTATTAAAACTGATTGTCCTAAATGCTTCAAATATTAATTTGTAAACTTCAAAGGTTAATTTGTACTTTGATTTGAGTAAAAATTGCATCCCTCAACGTCAGTAAAATAAATATGACATAGATAATTAAAGATAGATAAACATAAATTTGTTTCTTAAATCTTTCCTTCTGTACATTTTGTTTCATGGTTTCCAATTACGTCATATTTTAAAATAATATAAATATACATATATTTGTTACAACAATATTCTATGTGTTTTATTTTTCCTTTAGAGTCCATTAATTATTTAATGAACCTAGAGCGATATCGACCGGCGATTTTTGAGCATTTTTTCTTTCGTTTTATTTTTTGCATAGAAATCTCCAAAAATCGCCAGACAATATCGGTGGTGTGAAAGGACCCTTACGTTTTTTTTTTTAACTAGTTAATTCCCGCGGCTTTTCCCGCGTGTACTATTGTTTTTGTATCCCATGGGAACTATACTTTTTTTTTAATAGGTTGTAGCATATGTGCTATTCCACACCTTAATCTTTATCACTACCAAAATCAGCATTTTCAGTGGCATTGAGTAATGGACATCCATACAAACTATCACATTTATAGACAAACTTTAGATAAATATAGACGAATTACTTATTCCAAATAACACATTTTTTTAAATGTATTTAAGTGTTGTTTCGAAATTTCGAGACAGATGTGCCGGAAATAATTTAGTCCTAAGGAAGTCTCCGTTTCTTGTCTCTGTTCTTCGAAGTTTAGGCTAATAGGCACTACCTATTCCTATCACTGCTTATTACGTAGCATTTTTACAAAAAAAAGAATGTTTCACTGAAAATAGTCCTATCTTTAGAAGTAGAACAAATCATTCATAGTAATACGAGGGCTGCACTAAAAGTATCGGGAATGGAATATTTCCACTGTTCCTGTCATATTAAAATCTTTTTAATTGAAAACTCCTTGGTTTTAAAAATCGACTACCATTTATTTATTTAAAAAAAGATTCTCGGTCTTGTCACAAGGTTTTGTCAAACTTGTTTAGTCGTTGAGAAAATGGAATTGACTCGAGAAAATTCAAGAGCGATGATTTATTATGACTTTCGAAGTGGTTTAACACAAAAACAGTATGTTGACCGGATGATTTCTGCATTTGGTGATGAAGCCCCATCCAAAATCACAATTTATCGCTGGTTTGCTGAATTTCAACGTGGACGTGTCAAGCTCAGTTATGATCCCCGTCAAGGTCGTCCAGAAACTGCAGTCACCCAAGAAAACGTTGATGCTGTGCGTAAGCTGATTGAGGAAGATCGACATGTGACATACCGCGAAATTCAGGCAACTTTAGACATTGGCATGAGTCAAATACAAATAATCTTGCATGAATAATTAGGTGTAAAAAAGTTGTTTTCCCGATGGATACCGCATTCGCTCTGTGAAGAGCAAAAAGCGGCTCACGTTACTTGGTGCGTCAGAACTCTCGAAAGATTCCACGCAGGATCCTCAAATGCTGTATACAACATCGTATCAGGTGACGAATCCTGGATATAAGCGTACGAACCCGAAACAAAAACCAGTCACGAGTTTGGGTGTTCGAAAATGAGTTAAAGCCAACAAAAATTGTTCGTTCACGGAGTGTTGCAAAAAAAATGGTGGCCACGTTTGTCTCCAAAACCGGCCATGTTACGACTATTCCTCTTGAGGGACAAAGAACGGTTAATGCAGAATGGTATGCTAGCATTTGTTTGCCACAGGTCGTTTCTGAACTCCGTAAAGAGAACTGCAACCGCCGCATCATCCTCCATCACGACAATGCGAGTTCTCACACCGCGCACAGAACAAAAGAGTTTTTAGAGCAAGAAAACATAGAATTATTAGAACATCCGCCGTACAGCCCCGACCTAAGCCCTAATGATTTCTATACTTTCCCTAAAATAAAGAATAAATTGCGTGGACAGAGATTTTCATCACCTGAAGAAGCTGTGGACGCCTACAAAACGGCCATTTTGGAGATCCCAACTTCCGAATGGAATGGTTGCTTCAATGATTGGTTCCATCGTATGGAAAAATGTGTCAAATTTCGCGGCGAATACTTCGAAAAGCAATAAATACATTTTTAAATAGTAATGTTGTGTCACTTCCTTGATTCCCGAAATTTTCAGTGCCGCCCTCGTATGATTGAAGAGTCTCTTCTCTCTTTTAGTAAGAGCGGCCTTGACATTAACTTATGTATGTCTTTAGATGGCTAAGTTAATATAAAAAGGTATTTTAACAATATCTACATTAGAATAAGCTCAGTTATTTTGACATTTTATTATTTTGTTCCATGCGCCACGAAGGACAAAACAAATAAATTGGTCTACAAAGCGGTGCCAACAGCGCTGTTAACTGACATTATTCCAAGGTAACTTGTGTGACCACACTTTTATTAGAAACATCCTCATCACAGAACATTTCTAAAGAAGTTTCATAATCCTTAGGATACAAAATGACGATGATATTTACAAAGATTATTATAAAATTTTAAACCTTATTACTAAATATGTACCGATTCTAATTAACCTAAGCATCGCTTTATTCAGTTCCGTCTAGACTGGATACTAATTTATATACAAGAGCTTATTATTCAAACTACTATCAAGGCTGGCCATTGCGTCAATACGTAGGATGCGGTGATCTCCTTCTGTGAAACCGTCATTTGGC
Source organism: Atethmia centrago (assembly GCA_905333075.3). NCBI lineage: Eukaryota > Metazoa > Arthropoda > Insecta > Lepidoptera > Noctuidae > Atethmia > Atethmia centrago. The sequence continues at coordinate 2,564,230 of HG995370.1, forward strand.
AGAAAGTGTGAAACCGTCATTTAGCATTTGGCAGCTGCGGAAAGGGAGAGAGAGATCGAGACCAATCTCCTGCGCCGCAGAAGGCGGACCCCGGCCGTAGCCGGGGCGGCTCCGGCCGGGGAAGGGACAGCGGCTGGTAGCCAGTAAGAGACTGACATCCATGAGGATTTTCCACCACGGAACAAAAACAAAGGTGCCGCATGCAGACTAGTCACGGTGGTAAATAACCCTTTGGGTTAGTTACATATTGCATTTTCCATTGGTTCACAAAGTAGAGATAGTCTCCTGCCGGGGTCGCGGGAAGGTACTTATGGGTCACCGAGGCCCCCGCAACACAGGCAACAGGAAGGAATACGGGTGGGTTTTAGTCAGTAAGAGTCTGACACATCCACCCGCTCCGCCCAGAGCGGGAGAAGCTATTTGATGATTTCCCACACACAAAAAAAAAAGGAGATAGTCTAATTTAAAAATCCTCGCACCTCCACTAAACTTTCTATACTAACATTTATAATGCGTATGCAACAAGCAGTGGGTACTGGTCACCATTAAAGTTAAGATTAAGAGCAGATGGAACGTGACCGTTTACCGCCCCGTACAGCCTCAAGTGGCCAGGAGTGTTAACCAGGGTTGGCTTAACCAATGACCTTAAGGCTGAATTTCCCACGGGGAGGGGCTCCAAATGCAGTAGTCGTACAAAAACTTTACACAAACGCAGAGTACGATTACATGCGACGTTTATCAAACGCACTTATTTCAGTAAACCACCAGTTTTTTTTATCACAATCAAAATGCTTGGCTTCTAAATTATGTGACTAAGCCAGCAGCGCAATCGACGGTCGTGCCACCGACATTGTGCGTTTTATAACTCTTCCTGCATCAGCTGTATCCTCTGAGATACATTTTATTATAGACCAACCTATAAATAGTTTTAAGCTATTTCTTTATAGTACCCAGTCAGCATTCCTTGTCAGCGGGGCTCTCATACGCGGGGCATTCTGGGCTAAAACGTATCTTTCTACAAGACACAGAGTCGAATTATATGCAATTATGTAATTGGGACACGACCGGGCCGCACAAAACAATAACGGCTACTCCGCGGATCGAAGGGACGACAAGACCGATATCAAATATTTGACACGTCCAGCGACTGTACGCCTTACATCGACTCTTCTATTCCTTTCAAACTTTTACAAATACGCCCAAACAAAAAATAAGAGTTATGACATTTATTTCACAGGCTATGTAGTTGATGTGAGTTTATTTGCTATCTTCTACAGCCTAAACTACTGAACAGATTTCAACATGATGTTGTGTTTTTTTGTATCTTGGATGTTCAAATGGTTTGTTATAGCAGCCAGTTCAATTTGGCGGAAGCTAGCTATTCCATAGTTTGATTTTAGATTAAATCTCTTGTCACAACAAGAGATATATTTTTTTTATTTCGTTGTGGTGAAAATCGAGCAACCCGACACATTCGTCCGCGTATATAATTCAAGCATTACAACTTGGTGTCTTAAACCATCTATTTCCCCGGCCCTTAAACCGCGGCCGACGTTCGGACAGACGATTAATCAAAACCGGTCTCCGAATTTAAATGCCTTCGTCATTGAGGCTTTAGCATATTTAGAGCGTTTCCGCGATACGCATAGGCTTTAAATTCTCCAATTTTTTCCCCATCTTTGTAAAGGTATTGTCGGAAACACGTGTCGCAGAAGAAGGCAGGGTTGAAGGGAACCCTGCTGCATCCCACCACGATCCATTTGGCGGAGAATTCGGCACAAGTTGTGCAATATACTGTTTGGTTCTGAGCTATGGCGGTGGAACATGGGTAGTTGTAGAGCCGAAGTGGGTCTGTCGGGTTTAGGAGACGAATTTCGGAGAATAAGAATACGTGCTCGCAGCTGCCTTGGTGGACGTAGACCTGGGGAGCGAAAATGTCATTGTCAAATACCAGACGATTTTATTCCAAAAAAATTAAATATTTTGGGGAAATCTTATTAATTATGCAAAGATGATGCTCCACTTTCTCTACCGGTAACATGGGGAAATGAGTACACTAGATACCGCTTCTTAGGTAACGGTATCTAGTGTCTCGTAACACGTAACACCTGTATTTCTATGAAGTTTGACATACATCTGGATAGCCCAGCTTCAGTACCAGGTCTTCTAATCTGACAGCACACATGTCCTTCTTGGGAAACTCTCCGAGACCTTTCTTCCGTGCCCAGTCGCGGATAGGCTCGCTGTAGTCCACGCATCCTTCCCGTGTGTCCACGTAGAACACGTTGTTTATAAACAGGAAGCCGGAGGGGAAGATCTCCTGGAATTAAAGAGTTGGAGGGTGCTGAATAATGTAGGTAAAGGAAGGTAAGTAAAGAACATGAACAATTTTGTTTATATGATCTCATTAGTCTCTTGCCCTTTGCCCATTGTATTTGAGGTCGGCACAACATGTCTTTTTTTCTTCCATACCATAATTTACCCATTAATAGCTTCTAAATTAGTCGTCACCTCGGTAATTTCTTTATAATTATAATACTAGCTGCGCCCCGCGGTTTCACCCGTATAAATCTCGACCGCGTAAGAATATCGGGATTAAAAGTCTCATGCCAAATTTCATCCTAATCCGTTCAGCCGTTTCAGCGTGAAAGCGTAACAAAACATATAAACAAACAAACTCACTTTCGGATTTATATTATTAGTTAGGATAACTAAAGCTTTATCTCTTGAGAGGAATCGTGCACCAAAGACCTCCTTTCGGTCACGATTAGTGCGCCAAAGATCATTACCAATACATAGTACCTACGTCTCATTACAAATCAAGTTTTAACTTTGGCAGACCTTTCAGCCCGTTTTTGAAACCTTATGCAGACTGCTATAAAGTTCTTAATACTAAATTGACAACTTAGACTCGGGGTTTAAAAAGGTTTTGTATTTAGAACTTAAGCGTTGTCGAAATAAAATTCGATTTCGAAAATGGCTCTATGGTAATGGTCTATGGTATCTTGTTCTGTAATAAAACCGACTAAGCACACCAAAGCGCTTCCATTGGGCAAGACTAGGTCACGAGGTCACTGAGGTGAAGCTCGTTGTCTCAGAAAGAACAGTTCAACAAAGCCCTGTGGAATTTTAGGGTAACAAAGCTCAGCCCCTAGGCAAGCAAGATAAAAGTCACCAAACCTGGACCACGGCAAGACCACATATAGCTCTTTCACTGACCAAGGTTTGGCCACAAAGCTGTTTCCTTGGGCAATTGTGATGTTGATGACCTCAGCTATAGTCTGTTCCGAAAGTATCTGATGAAAATGTAAATAAATAGATAGGCAAACATACCTGTGGGTGATCATTTGTAAAATACTTTCAAATTGATTGCTTCGATTTGATTATTTGAATACTTAAACCCGAAGTTCTAATTTTCTTCCCCACGTAGATGTTCTGCATTTGACTATTGAGGTTAATGTTATAACCCCAACTTTCGTCGATGACTTTTCAATTATAATTTAATTGGTCAAGGACAGCTAATGAGACACAATTGATTTTCTATTGTTTGACTCCGAATCGGTGTCGCGCGGGGCTTTACAGGTTAATAATGTTATTCAAACAATAATTCTTGGAAAAAGTAGTGAGATGTAAAGTTGAAACATTCTAATACAGATGAATGTGTCACTAATTCCCTTTAGTATGAAGAATTTACCCTGACCAGGGTTTGTTTACACTTTCATCAGATGCTTTAGGAACAGACCATATTTCAGTAGATCTAGGGAGCCTACTCACACACACAATAGTTTAAAGCACACAACCTACCTTAGCCTTAGCATTGGGCAACATATCGGGATGGTTGGAGACGTCCACTCGCATGTCGAAGTCGTTGTGACAAACGAAGCGGTCTCGAAGATCCGACAGTTTGTTCCGGCCCGTCAGCACTATGTCGCAGCAGAATACCGAGTGGCGGGTGCGGGTCTGTAATGTAACCGATAATAGTTAAATAAAACAACAACAAACAACACAACAAAAACATAATTTATTTGTAAAAACATGAGTATACAGTACAAATTGGAGTTTGTAAGGTAGGGTGTGAAAGACAAAGTCAAATCATTCATTTCAAAAAGGCACTTAAAAGGCACTTTTGAATGTAAATAAATTTACAAGATTGAATTGATTCTAGTTGCCCCTTCCAAAAGGTAGTTTCGTATGGAGAAGATTGGGCAAGAAACTCCACAATTACTTTTTTAAAATGTTTAACAATATTTTGTATACATTAATTACATAATTATAGGTGAAGACGATATACCTAGAATAAAATTACTTTAACACAATAGGTAAAAATAATTAAAAATGAAGCAATGGCAGGATAAATTAATTATGTGATAGATAGAATTTTTTGAGACATTTTGATTAAATTTGCGAAAAAAGTACAGACAGTAAGAAAATAGGCAATTTACACAGTAAGCCCATCCTGTTTCTTGTAAGGATGAAAAAGCTACAATCAAAATTCAGTTACAATCATTTGGTGTTCAAAAAGGGGGTACCTGGAAAGCTTTCCAGGAGTTTTGAATATCGGTGATTTTATTGATTTCGACGTGCTCTTTTGAATTTTGTATGTTTGCCGCTCGCGCCGCCATATTGGAAAGATGGCACCCAAAAACTGGTTTTGACAATATCTCCTATCCGAGACATTTTACAAGGAAAATAGTTTTGTGATAAATTAACATAACATAATCCCCGAAGGGTTAGGCAGACGTGCACCTATAGTACACCCACTTTTCGCCAGTTATGTTTAAGTCCCATGCAATAGGGGGCGAGTCTATTGCCATCAAACGCACAAATCCAGGCTGCTACTGAGAAATTCCAAATGGAAAACCCAATAACACCTTGCGACACGGGAATTGAACCCAAGACCTCATGCTCAGCAGTAGCGCTTGCGACTCTAGAAATGAAACTTAGAGAAAGTGTCGTATAATTTAAGTGTAACCTTTTTTGTAAAATGAATAGTTAGAGCGTATCGTTCGATTTATAGTCGGTCGATCGATTGATATTCGATTATTTGGCATTCGATTCGGCATAGTACAACCCTAATTAACTGTTCTTTCTGAGTAAAATAATTAACTAGGCAGTTTAGGTAGATAGGTATAGTATGCGTCAAACCTAATGGCGGCTCTGAAGTGCGCTACTAGCTGCGCAGTACCGCCCCCCTCACCCCCGCTGACACATGAATTCGTTACTGCGACTCGCCTCATGTTCCGAGCCACCATAAAGTTTGAATCGGGCTGTAGCTACCTACGCAAAACCTAACTATCATACGTGATGTAGGTACTTAGATCACTAATGGCTATAATTAGCCCCTAATAAATATTACTGAAATTCTTTTGAAAAAAAAAAAAAGAGCGTACAAGTGCCACAAACCAACAAACATTTTCACTAACACACGTTTTTCGTATGTTAACGAAAAATATTTTACTAGGCGTTGAAAATACGGCCTGCTATACTGCCGCGCTAATGAAGAATACAATAACTCGATTTTGGACGATTTTCAGTTATATAATTATTCGGAATCAGCGAATTTAGCGAATTCCGAATATATATATAACTTAAAATTGTCCAAAATCGAGTTATTGTATTCTTCGTTAGCGCGGCAGTATAGCAGTTCCAATATCTGCCTGCCTTTTGCCAACTATGTTGGGGTCGGCTTCCAGTCTCACCGGATGCAGCTAAAAGGCCTTTAAGGTCTATCGCAGGTATAAAGGGACGCGCCGCCTCGACGTCGGGGAACCCCTTTCTACGGAACATCTGCCGACAGAGCTCAAATTTTCTGCCTGATTCATCAGTACAAGTATATCGAGTGTTTATAGTAGTAGTGTATAGTAGTAAGTGAAAGGACAGAGATCAATAGTGGTTCACGATGTGTGTCGAGGACGATATAATAATGAGAAATTAATCTCTTGATATTAGAAATTGAACTCTATATTTGCGTAGAGGAAGCGTGGTCGCGATATCCCATTCACAACTGCGAAATTTCGAATTTAGAATACAAACCGAGGAAAATATTATGGGCATTCGAAATTTGAATATTTAAAGAAAATAAAAACAAAGGGTTTCTGAAATTTTTATCTATTTCTAAAATGGAGTGATCGCGCCAAGAAGTCAGAGTCGCAGTGATTGCATTGCATCGTTGCGGTCACGCGCCAACTGAGATTATCAAACTGCTGAAAAAATTTGAAAATTCCACCGACATTTATTTATCGTACTATCAAACGATTCAGGAAAGATTCAAGATTAGAAGATAAACAAAGGAGCGGTCGACCTCGTACTGTTCGGACTCCAGCGGTCATCAAAGCAGTGAAGGCGCGAATCCAACGAAATCCTGTCCGCAAGCAAAAACTGTTGGCTCTGCAGATGGGACTAAGCAGAACTACTGTTAAAAGGGTGTTAAATGAAGACCTAGGACTGCATGCTTATAGAAAAAAAACAGCACATCTTAACGCATCAAAATCAAAATCATTCATCTTCTTAGAAAATCAGACTCGAATGAAGCCGGGTTTAGTTAAGGCGGTACGCGGGAAATAAAATACCGCGAAATACTTTTTTCGGACGAAAAAATGTTTAATGTTGAGGAGAGTTTCAACAAACAAAATGATTAAGTGTATGCACACTCTAGTGAAGAAGCGAGCAGTCGTGTGCCACGTGTTCAGCGTTGTCATCACCCTTCGGCATACATGGTTTGACTTGGGGTGTCCTATTTGGGTTCAACGGAGGTGCTTTTGTGAAAAAGGAGTGAAAACCAGTGCCCTGATATATCAAAACACAGTCCTAACAAACATTGTGGAACCTCTTTCACAAACAATGTTCGAAAACAGGCACTGGGTATTCCAGCAGGATTCTGCGCCGGCTCATAAGGCAAAAAGTACCCAAAACTGGCTCACGACCCGTGGAATCGACTTTATCAGGCATGAGGATTGGCCATCCATCCAGTCCAGACTTGAATCCCTTGGATTACAAAATATGGCAGCACTTAGAGGAGATCTGCGCTAAACCCCAACGCAACTTGGAGTGACTAAAAGCATCCCTGATTCAAGCAGTTGCCGATATTGAAATGAACGTGTTGCGTGCTTCGATTGATGACTGGCATTGCAGATTGAAGGCTTGTATCGAAGCAAAAGGAGGACATTTCGAATAATTTGAATGTGGTCTAAATCTGTATTTTATACCCTTTCATTTGATATATAAATGGTTGTAGTGAGTAACTATCAGAATACCTAACCGAAGCATACCATGCATGCTGCAAACTAAGAGCGCCACAAACCAAGGGCGAGAGGAACCCCTGGTGGAACGCAGAACTTAGTAAACTCAGAGATGCATTACGTAAACAATTCAACAGAGCTAAAAACACTAGACTCCCGGACGACTGGGACCTATACAAAGAAACCCAATACGCATACAAAAAACAGATTAGAACCGCCAGGAGATCAGCATGGCGGAAATTCTGTGAATCCATCGAGACAAATAACGAAGCCGCTAGGGTAAGGAAGATTCTGGCAGCAGATCAGGACCGAACTCTCGGCGCGCTGAAAAAGCCTGATAATTCATACACACTAACCGACCAGGAAACCAGTAAGGTCCTTCTCGAGACCCACTTCCCAGACTGCAGACTCCTGGAGGATGGGAGGTGGGAGGCTGAACCAGAATGGACCCCAACTGATCAGGACTGGTCCAGAGCCCGCAACATAGTAACAGAAGATCGGCTAAGGTGGGCTATTGACACCTTTCAGCCTTACAAGTCCGCGGGGCTGGATGGCATTTTCCCAGCCCTGCTGCAGTGGGGGGTGAATCATCTGATGCCAGTGCTGACGGAGATCTATCGAGCCTGCATGGCACTCAGATACATACCCCTCGCATGGCGCGAAGTGAAAGTCATTTTCATACCCAAACCTGGCAAAACCGACTATACACAACCCAAGGCTTACAGGCCTATAAGCCTCACATCCTTCCTACTGAAGACCCTTGAGAGACTCTGCGATAGACACATCCGAGACGGACCTCTTCGGGCAAAACCCCTTCACAAACAACAGCATGCGTACACCACAGGCAGATCAACAGAATCCGCGCTGCACAGCGTGGTTTCTAAAATTGAATGCGCAGTGGACCACAAATGCTCGGCACTGGCCGCCTTCATTGACATCGAGGGCGCCTTTGACAAAACAATGTTCAATAGCATCAACACGGCGCTTGACAGACATAGCATAGACCCCACCATAAGTGGCTGGATCACAAACATGCTTAAACTGAGAGCTGTACAAGTCACAGTGAACGACACTACCAGGGCCATAGTGGCGAAAGGCTGCCCACAAGGAGGCGTCCTCTCGCCGCTTTTATGGAACCTGGTCGTCGACAACCTCATCAAAACACTCAACGATAAAGGTTACTTCACCGTAGGCTACGCGGATGACATAACCATAATAATAAATGGCACCCACGAAAATACCCTATGCAACCTTATGCGCCAAGCCTTAAAAATAGTAGAGGATTGGTGCAATAAGCACCAACTATCAGTAAACCCTACAAAGACCGAATTAGTTCTATTCACAAAGAAGAGGAAACTGCCAATTTTGCAGCTACCACGATTCTTTGGGACCACCCTAAGCCTCTCAACTGAAACCAAGTACCTGGGCATCTTCTTGGACAAACAGTTGAACTGGGCAAAACATACCAACTACATCATCACAAAAGCCAGCATATCCCTGTGGCAGTGTAAAAGACTGCTCGGCAGGAACTGGGGAATTAACCCCAAGATTACCTACTGGCTGTTCACCACGGTCATCCGGCCAATTATCACATATGGCTCACTAGTCTGGTGGCCCAGGACAGACCTAAGCACAGCCCAAAAAGATCTCGAAAAACTGCAACGGTTTGCTTGTGTAGCAATCACAGGCTGTATGAGAACTACGCCCACCGCCGCCCTACAGGCGATGCTTGGATTGCCGCCTCTGCACCTTATCGTGCGGGAGGAGGCGGCCCTGGCCGCCTTTAGGCTTAACATAACAGGAACCCTGAGCAAAGACTCTAGAGTCAAGCACATACGCATAAGGGAGGATGCGATCAAACGAAGACCGATGATGGCATCACCCTGCGACAGAGCCCCAAAACTACACTGTTTCCAAAAGCACTACAACATAATACTCACAGAGGAACGGTGCGACTATTCAAGCCCGTATGAGGTAAGAGTATACACCGATGGATCAAAGACCAACTCCGGAACCGGAGCTGGCGTTTTCTCACACGACCTTAACATAAACATATCCTGCCCGCTGGGAATGTTCAACACCGTCTACCAGGCGGAGTGTGTGGGCATTATACAAGCGGCGTATGCCATAGAAGCCAGGAGAGTCACGGACACTCATGTACGTATACTCTCCGACAGCGCCTCAGTTCTCCAATCCCTAGGAAAGAAACACAGTACTTCGAGATTAACACAAGAATGTCACAATGCGCTAGAACGTATAACGGTATTCAACCGCAACACAGTGACACTGCAATGGATAAAAGGACACAGCGGATCGCTGGGCAACGACGCAGCTGACGAACTAGCCAGGAGAGCATCCGGCACGTCAGTCTGCGGACCGGAGCCGATCGTGCCCATCCCCTTCAACCAACTACGCAGGTGGCTACAGGAGCTCACCCACACACAAGCGGAGAGCTGGTGGTTCTCGGCACAGGGGTGCAGACAGTCCAAGGAGGCTATGCCATCCTTGGATAGTAAGTTAACCAGGCGTTTGTTACGCCTGGACCGGACCGGCCTGCGCCTGTTGACGGGGACCATCACGGGCCACTGCTCGCTAAACAAACACTTCCACACAATAGGCATAACGGACAGCCCTCTGTGCAGGGCTTGCATGGAGGCAGAGGAAACCGTTGCGCATGTGCTCTTCGAATGCACAGGCGTCACCCACATTAGAACAGAAACCCTCGGGGCACCCAGATCCTACACAGAGATCCTAAACAGACCAGGAGATGTTATCAACTTCTGGAGGGAGGTGGGCTGGTTGGAATAACCACCAAAAACGGCCGCCATGGCCCACGCACAATGGTCCACCTGAAGGACTAAGTGCGGAAACCAAACCCTCTAACATAGAACATAGAACATAGTGAGTAACTAATTGTGTCATTTATTTAACTTTCCATATGTGACAAAACTTATGACCAGACTACGTACAATAGGAAACAATAGGGTATTTTACTCTATGTATATCCGCCATGTTATTACGTCATACGGCTGTGTAAACTAAAAAGTGTCAAATGATCGGCGTTTAGAGGCTTTGTATTTTATTAGTTTCGTAACCAACGTAATTTAAATTTAATTATCAGCACACCAACAATAAGTAGAATAATAACTTATTTTAAATTATATACCATCATCATACAAAATACACGTATTATATAATAATAATAATAATATATAAATAAATAAAAATATCACCTTGTACTGGGATCGATCCATCATCACTGACAGGACTATTGTTGCCAATAAGCCTGACATAGTGGTGGTGGATCGAACAGAGCGGCGCGCAATGATTGTTGACATAACAGTCCCTCATGACGGGAATCTCGTGAAAGCCGAGAAAGATAAACAGATCAAGTATCTTGACTTGGCTCGCGAGGTTGTCGACATGTGGGATGTAGATTCAGCAATCATTGTGCCGATAGTCGTATCAGCCAATGGCTTAATTGCCAAGAGCCTCGACCTACACCTAAGGAGGCTCACGTTGGACGGCTGGATTAAGGGCTTGATTCAGAAAGCGGTACTTCTGGACACGGCCCGCATTGTTAGGAGGTTCCTCTCTCTGGAGCCCTGACCGCCGGTAGCTTGGACCCTGTTCCCGATACCGGTGGGCCACCATTTTTTATATTTTTAAATGTTTTTATATATTTTTGTATATTCTAATATTTAAAAATATAATTATATTGTGTAAATAATGAAATAAAAGAAAATAATAATAATACGCGCTGATATTTTGTAACTGACGTCATGGCCACAGAGCAATATGGCGCGTTCAGCTCCACCATAGTATAAAGCGGGCTTGCGGACGGTGAGCAATGGGTAGCTCACCGTCCGGTAAGAACAAGGCCCGGGTCGACGGCGCGTTGTATTCCACGCGCACCTCAAAGAGATGTCGTCAGCACAAGCGTACCCCCACTAGGGCATCGGCCCTAGTGAACCCCTACGCTTGTGCTACCAAAGGGTTACCGAATCCCCTGGCAACACGGGCAACTCAGATAGAGGAAGCGATTCATCAGAAAGGCACCTGCCTGGGCACCTTTATAGACATCGAAGGAGCCTTCGACAAAACCAACTTTTCCAGCATCAGCAGCGCCCTCTAGAACAGGTACTAACGGACTGGATTACTAACATGTTAAGCAAACGTGTGGTTCGCCTTGACGATGAGCGACAGCTGGCCATGATAGCCAGAGGCTGCCCCCAGGGAGGGGTGCTGTCCCCCCTTCTACGGAATCTGGTGATTAACGACCTTATCACCAAACTCAACGCGAACCACTATTACACAATAGGTTATGCAGACGACCTTGCAATCCTTGTTTCGGGGAAAGTAACGGGAACAATCTGCAACCTCACTCAGCAGGCACTACGTATCGTAGAAAGATGGTGCAGGGAATTCGACCTATCGGTGAACCCTTCTAAAACTGAACTAGTTATGTTTACCCATAAACGAGCATTAGGCCTTTTCCGCCTACCAACACTGTTTGATACAGAACTTCAGTTAGCCGACGAAGTCAAGTACCTCGGGGTTATTCTAGACAGTAAGTTAAACTGGAATAGTTAGACAACAAACTAAACAGGGATTGCATCACCTTTTGGCAGTGCAAGAAAATGATAGGTAAGAAGTGGGGCCTATCCCCCAAAATTATACTATGGCTGTACACGGCGGTAATCCGCCCCATGATCACCTACGGGGCCGTGGTCTGGTGGCCTCGCACCAAGCTAGTCACAGCCTCCAATAAACTACAACGAATGCAAAGACTTGCCTGCATGGCGACCACGGGCTGCATGAGGACAACTCCGACTGCAGCAGTCGAAGCCATGCTGGGACTGCCGCCGCTCCCCCTGTTCATACAGCAGGAAGCGACGATGGCGGCAGTACGCCTAAATTCACTGAATCTCTGGGGCAAGAGAGACACACTACACACCGCGCTGCTTGAGGGACTCAATAAAGAGTTCCCATTACGAAAGCAATAAATGACCAGGTACCCAAACAATTCATCTTTGATAAAAAATACAAAATCCAACTTCACGAGGATGGCCGATGCGAGGGGTCGCGCCCCGCAGAGCTGCGCATCTTCACAGATGGATCCAAAACAGGTAGTGGCACAGGTGCTGGAATATTCTCAGAGGACTTCAACATACGCATAGCCACACCATTGGGGGTCCATAACACAGTGTTCCAGGCCGAGTGCGTGGGTATTTCTCTGGCCGCCTCAGCCATCATGGCCAGGGAAGTTAAGGACCACTCGATACGCATACTCTCAGACAGCATGGCTGTCCTGCAAGCGCTAAACAGTCACACAGTTGACTCTGGGCTAATATACGAGTGCCACCAGCGCCTCAACCAGGTGAGTAGCCTCAACAACATAACCATTCAATGGATAAAAGGACACAGCGGTTCGCTAGGCAACGATGCAGCCGATGAACTTGCCAGAAGGGGGTCGAGCATGGCACCAGTGGGACCTGAACCCATCGTGCCACTCCCCTTCGGGCAATTACGCACTCTGGTAAGGAAACGCACCAAAGATAAACATCTCAAACTATAGTCGGACCAAGGTGAGTGCAGGCAGGCCAAGGAAGCACTTCCTACAATTGATGGTCGCCTCACGAAACGGGTTCTCCAACTAACTAAACTACAGCTGCGCACTGTTACAGCAGCTATAACAGGCCACAGGTCATTTAACAAACACCTCTTTGTCATAGGAGTCACAGACAGTCCGCTGTGCAGGGCCTGCATGGAGGACGACGAGACAGCAGCACATGTGCTACTAAACTGCCCAGTGGTCGCCACATACAGGGCAAAGTACTTCGGTAACCCAGGTACCCTCCGTGAGATGATCAGTAATACCAAGGCGTTGCTGGCCTTCCTTGAGGAGCTGGGGTGGATCGAATAATTGATTTCCCACCCGTACGCAAAATACGCGCTTTGACGTGGAGTTACGGACACCAGCCCGTATTACCTATTACCTAACACGGGCAACTGAAGGAATACGGGTGGGTTTTAGTCAGTAAGAGTCTGACACGCCCTCGCCCTGTAAAAAAGACTGCAGATCTGTGGGGTAATTCTGTAGAAGTTGCTAAGTCAATTATTGACATTGTAGCTCCTACTTTATCTCCTATCTTTAATAATTGCATTGACTGTGGGGAGTTTCCTGACCTTATGAAAAATAGTAAAATAATACCTTTGTTTAAATCAGGTAGTACATCAGACCCCACCAATTATAGACCTATTTCAGTACTACCTACCTTTAGTAAAATTTTTGAAAAAATAATTTTAGTCCAATTACAAAGATTTTTTAATAAACATAAATTATTGCACAATAAACAGTTCGGTTTTACAAGGGGTCGTTCGACTACTGATGCCGGTGTGGAACTTTTAGGACATATTTAAAATGCTTGGGAAGATAAACGCGACGCATTGGGCATCTTTTGTGATTTGTCCAAGGCATTCGATTGCGTTCTTCACGAAACGTTAATCAGGAAACTCCGCCACTACGGGATCCGGAACACCGCTCTGGATCTTCTTACTTCATACTTGAGTAATAGGATTCAGAGCGTTGACGTTAATGGGAAAAGATCTTCCGGGTCTATAGTAACAATGGGAGTCCCACAGGGCTCAATTCTTGGTCCTTTCTTGTTTCTTATTTATATTAATGATTTGCCATACCTCATAAAGGATAATCATGATATAGTGTTGTTTGCGGATGACACTTCACTTTTGTTTAAACTTAAACGTCAGCAGCTGGTTACTGACGATGTCAATAGCGCGATCTCAAAAGTAGTTCACTGGTTCAATGTTAATAATTTACTTCTTAATGAAAAAAAAACCAAATGCATTAAGTTTACGCTACCTCACGTTAAGCAGGTGAAAACTAACGTATTGATAAAGGGCGAAGAATTGAACCCTGAAGATAGCACAGTATTCTTGGGCTTAACTTTGGATGCTAAGCTTCAGTGGGGTCCACATATAGATAAATTGTCGAAAAAGCTAAGCTCCGCAGCATACGCTGTTAGAAAAATTCGTAATTTAACTGATATAGAGACAGCCCGTTTAGTGTACTTTAGCTATTTTCATAGTGTAATGTCGTACGGTATTCTGTTGTGGGGAAATGCCGCTGACAGAATACCGTACGACATCAGACTATCTTCGTTTTGCAGAAAAGAGCTGTTCGGTCAATTTATAGATTAAGTCCGAGACACTCTCTCAGAGAGAAATTTAAGAAGATTAATGTAATGACTGTGCCCTCCCAGTATATTTTTGAAAATCTTTTATATGCCCATAAAAATATAAAATTGTTTAAAAAATACAGTGATATCCATAATATAAATACTAGGAACAAACACAAATTTGTTGTACCTACAACAAGGCTCAAGAAAATAGGTGGCTCATTCAGATGTCAATGTATACGTTTTTATAATAAACTTCCAAGCCACGTTCAAGATCTAAGCCTTAATAAATTCAAATCATTTATTAAAAGTAAGTTGTGCCAGAAAGCCTTTTATACTATTAAAGATTATATTGAGGACAAAAAGGCTTGGGATTAAGCTGCTCCAATTATTGCATACTGAAACTTTTATTTTATTTATATACCATTTTGACATATTTACTTTGTGGAGTTCAATATACTGTTTGGAACTTAATATTTACTTGTAAAGTATTATATTGTTTTCAATTATTGTGAATGTGAAGCCTATGTGGGTCATTATTGTTTTTTTTTTTTTTTTTTCTCATTTAGTATTAATCATGGTCTGGCAGTTTGAGTAATTTATGCGGCCTACCCAAATGTTCTTTCTTTGGTATTGTTCGTCGAATCGTTGAGCTCCTTAAGTTCTGAGTTGAACAGCACGATTACTGACAAATGCGTGCACTGACTGGACAGGTCCACTCAATCTGTGTGGTTCTTTCCTCAAAAGGACTATTTCGGACACCAATCTACATGGCCTTCACATGATCTGACCAAGATTATGTCTGGACTTTAAAAGAGACTGTGACCTATGAGTTTGTTTCGGCCTTTCTTCTCAGAGTAGTCAGATAGGAAACGCCGACCTCATCTAGCTTTATTTAAAAAATATGATTGACGTGTAAAAGTGTTTGTACAAACCTACTTACAGAAAATAAATCATTTATCATTTATCCCGCTCCGCCCAGAGTGGGAGAAGTTATTGGATGATTTCCCACCCAAAAAAAAAAAACATAGTATAAAGAGGGGAAGTAAGTTATCTTCATACAAACGCACCACGCGCGGCTTGTATGTGTGCGCCAAAGTATCTATGCGTCACCGCACGCACGCTTAAACAGAATCTCGACCCGTTTCTCAGTGCGCCAGTCGGGGCTAACACCGCACGAGGTTCGCGCGTCTCGGCTTTTCGGCACCGCTAAATGAATGAAAAATGTGTGATAATCGCAAGAGAACGTATTGCTGTGTGTTTGGGTGTTAATAATTCATCGATTCCAGAATTGTCTCTGTTCAGATTACCTATTGAACAGGAAAGGTAAGCAAGTCACTTATTCTAGCACATAATTTTTACTTGATGATGAGATACCTAATTACTTATTTTTTGGTGTATTAGTTTTCTACCAGACAGAGGAAGTAGGTAGGCCTTTCTTTTTTTTTTGTGGATGCGAAATCATCAAATAACTTCTCCCGCTCTGGGTGGAGCGGGAGGGTGTGTTAGACTCTTACTGACTAAATCCCACCCGTATTCCTTCCGTTGCCTGTGTTGCGGGGGCCTCGGTGACCCATTAGTACCTTCCCGCGACCCAGGCAGGTGGGTAGGCCGACTTTCCCACTAGAATGTATTAGGTACTTGTGATCTGTCAATTGATTTGCCGCCATTGCTTTGTTTACGTTTAGTCTTGCCGATTTCCCAGTATTGTAGGTAAAGTAACTAAGTACCTACTTACAGTTATAAAATCGTAATTAAAAATAAGTAATTTACTAATTTTGAATCAGATAAATAGAGCAAAGTTCGAACCATAACAACAGAACAAAAAATTGATTATAGTCTAAGAGTCCTAAGTTTTTTTTTGTTGTTTTACGATGTTTTTTATTTCATCATCTTTTAGGTAAAACCGACCTCACGCTGTACCCAGACAATACAAGTAAAAAATACAACTTCCCGACCATTGCCAATTTATAGGCACTGAATTAAAATTTTGCTAAAAGTGACAACCCTGAGACAGTAGGCAATTATATCGCGGATTGGGCCGGAGATAGCCTACTTCCCCTCTTTATACTATGGCTCCACTGCATCCAGCGTTTTCAAACTACGCGCGAAATTTGAAAATGTAACATTTATGGCACTTATCGATTGAATAAAAATTTTGTTTTTTTTAGTGTCATATTAGCACTTTAAATTTAATTGATACACTTCAAAAATGGGTGTACGAGTAATACTATTTTTTAATACTATTACAGTATATCACTAGGTCCAAATTATAAAACCTATAATTTGGACCCGTTTATGACCCAAAGCATAAGCTCGCATTCGCACATTTGCATTTCATACATTCATAATCACGTTAGCCATTTACTACTTACAAATCTATCCTTGGGCTGGCTGTAAGTATAGGGCCTGTAGACCCTCACTCGGTACAGCATATCCTTGCCTGGCTCCAAGTCCAAATCAGGGTCATCATTAGTTGGCTTCAGGGCTGACATGTGGTATACCTGCAAGTGGACACACATACAACTAATGCAGGTAATGTACACTCATCATCTGCCCAGCCGTTTCCGTGGTTTAATTCTCTTTGCCATATCCCAACTATATTGGAGTCAGCTTCCAGTCAAACTGGATACAGCTGAATACCAGTATTTTACATGGAGCGACTGCCTATCTGACCTCCACAACCCAGTTACCGGGAAATACAATACAAGGGGTATTGGTATGACTGGTTGTCACTTTCGGGGTTCTGAGGACGAGCCACAAGCCTTTAATGGTAATGAACAGGTAAAGCCAGAAACATAAGATACTAGAAACCCACTAGTATCTTATAATACAAAAGTACGCCCCTGCTTTAAACGGTTTTTGTGACTTGACAAAACATCAAGATTTCTTTATTATACGAGCCCTGATGCAAGATAGTTCGTCTAGTATGGAAAGTAGTGCAAAGCGTAAAATATAGATGGTAAAATAATTAAGAACGTTTAATAAAAAGTAAACCACAATTTGAGGAACATTTTAAAGTTTATTTTAACATAACTGAAATTCTTTCATGACTGTAAAGTCATGAAAGAATTTCAGTTTAAATATTTTTTTTAATTTTTTTATGTTATGTATAACATAAAAAATTTAAAAAAATATTCTAAAAAACATAACGCAAAAGTATTCGTCTACCCTTGTCACTCACGCAAAATAGTTCTACCACTTAGTTGTGTCGCCTTTGCTCTCAATGACAGCTTTAATGCGAAGAGGCATGGTTGCAACCAACGCTGCACACTCCTCAGGCGTAATTGACTCCCAGACAGCAAAGAGTTTAGCCTCTATGTCGCTCTTCGATCTTGATGTATTTTTATGCAGAACTTTTTTCATTTTCCACCATTGGGTTTCGATCGACGACAAGTCCGGGCTGTTAGATGGCCATTCGATTGTAGGGATGCTTTTCGCCAGTAGCCACGTCTTTGTTGTCCTTGCAGTATGGCAGGAAGCACCATCCTGTTGAAAAATTAAGGAATCTTGATGCTTAAGTGACGGAATAGAGGGCAGTAAATTCTCTTCAAAAAGGTTTTGATACCTTGCAGCATTGATAGAACCATCCACAAACTGCATACCACCAACACCTTGTGCAGACATGCATCCCCATATCATAAGACGCCGGAAACTTCACTTTGCGTTTGAGACAATCAGTATGAATTGCCTCATTTTTGTTCCGAATCACTTTTTTCCTTTCATCGCCGACTGTCACATCAAATTTGGAGTCGTCACTCCAAATGATACTACGCCACTGATCGGAAGTCCAATTTAAATGATCACGAGCAAACTTCAAATCTTTTTCTTTTGTACAGCAGTCAACAGTGGTTTCTCCTTAGCGGTGTAAAATCCGTAACCCATTCTTTTTAGGACTCTTTTGCAAGTATCAACTGAGATGTCTTTGTGGATTGTCCTTCCATTGCAACGTGAGTTCTCCAGCTCGAGAACGACGATTATTTTTGATAATTTTCTTCAGGATTCTGTTTTCTACTGCACTTGTGACGCGTGGTCGACCAGTTTTCTTCAAACAAGAAGTCGTTCTATTCTTTTTATAGTGCTGAATGATAGATTGGACTGTAGACCTGGGAAGTACCAAGTCTTTAGATATTTGGTAACTTGATTTGCCAGCATCGACCCCACAAACTATTCGCTTTCGAAGCTCTTCACACACGGGTTTGCCACGACCCATTGTTATTGGAAACTAATGAAAAAAACTGAAATTTTCAGAATTTATACTGTCTCACTTGACAAATGACACAGAATCACTTTTACAATTTTAAATTTAAATAATTGTACAAAGAAGAAATAATCTTATTTAACTCACCGATAGACAAACTATTTTGCTTATAACTTCTTCGAATTTAAAGGATATGTATAAATTTAAAAAGCTAAAATAGTTTATTGGTTCATAATTAAAAAATGGCTTAAGTAACGCGACATGTGATAGTAGAATAGCTTAATATTTTATATAGATATACAAAAATAATGAAGTTAACTATTTTGCATTGGGGCTCGTATGTAAGTTTAATAATAATGTATTATATACAGAATTCTTCCAGGCTAAATACTCTAAATGATGGTGAAAACCGCGTCAAAATCCATTGAATAGCTTAGAAGAACAATTCAAATTTTGAATATGTGTAGACTTGGTCTCTACATCGACATTGCTAACCGCTGAAATAATGCTCAAAGTGTATAGCTTAGCATAATCAATCAAAATCAAAATCAAAAGTCATTTATTCAAACTAGGCTGAAAATCAGCACTTTTCGAACGTCAAAGTTACATAAGACAGTCCCCCAAAAATGCCCGCCCTTCACCACTTCCTAGTGCTTTAGCTGGGAAGAAGAAGTGGTGGAACAAACTCCCCAGCAGCACGTCTGTCTGTTTAGTTATATAAACTTGATTCTATACAAATCGTATGCAAAGTAATTAACATTACGATACACAAAACATTGGATTAAATTACACACTTGCCATACGTTAGCTAGCACGCGCCAGTATACCAACAAAACAATGAACAAACTGTACTCAAGCAGATAAAAATTTCAACATAAAAAAAACGTAAATAGAACTTAATTTCTAAATAAAAGCCTCCAGGCATAAAGGGCGTGCCCGCTTACATAAGGCAATTGCTGTAGCTCGAAGTGAAAAATGATAAACTAGTAACCCCATCGAAGTAAAATAAGTAAACAATTACTAATAACAATTAAAACCATGATCAGCAAGACGACCAGTCACCACAAGCAGCACCCGTTCACGAGCATAACGCAAAGATCAGCCATCACCCCCCTCGCCATATTGGAGGGAAGGAGGCAACCCGACCCCCGACGCTACCGCAGGCAATGACATCTACGGGAGCATGACGAGCTTGCTGCCGGTTGCTCAGGCAAGAATAGTATAATCAATAGTCGAGGACGCTAGCTAACCACTTATTGCAATACAACTCATAAAACACACATTGTAATGAGTAGATTATGTCACTAATAAATTAAAATTTAACTAAATTAAATTACATTGACTTATACAGTCGAATAAAAAAATAATCAATTATATGAACTCATATAACCTGTCAGTAGGAAAGCTAATTCTGGAGAAAGAACATAAACATTGTCTTGAGTTAATCACAGCGACCAACTATTCTTATTGTTTAAGTAGTCATTGATACAATAGTATGCCTTTGAACAAAGGGTGGATTTTACTTTAGTTTTAAACGCATTAAAAGGCAAATCTAGCAAAGAAGAGGGCAGCATGTTATAAAAAGTTATACCAAGCCCAACAAATGAGTTATGTACCTTATGAAGCCGGTGAAATGGAGCTCGTAATTTGTCCTTATTTCTGGTGTTAATATTGTGAATATCACTATTTTTAGTGTATAAGTGTATATTTTGCCTAATATATAAGATGTTGGCGAAGATGAATTGTGATGCCACCGTGAGAATACCAACATCTTTAAAAAAATCTCTCAGAGAAACTCTGGCACCAAGCTGGTAAATAGCTCGAACAGCTCGTTTTTGAAGAACGAATATATTTTGAATGTCAGCGGCTTTGCCCCACAGCAGAATACCGTAGGACATAACGCTATGAAAATAACTAAAATAAACTAATCGAGCTGTATCAACGTCAGTGTATTGTCTTACTTTTCTGACGGCGTAGGCGGCCGAACTGAGCCTGCCCGCTAGGCTTGATATATGAGGGCCCCACTGAAGTTTGGCATCTACTGTTATACCAAGAAAAACTGCCGAGTCTACAGTTTCAAGCACCCCATTATCTAAGACGATGTTGGGACCTAGATTCCTAACATTTGGCAAGGCAAACTTTATACATTTCGTTTTCTTGGCATTGAGAACTAGGTTATTCGTCGTAAACCAATCCGTGACCATTGAGAGTGCACTGTTTACGTCATCAAAATCTTGTCTATTCCTGTTTACTTTAAAAAGAAGTGAGGTGTCATCTGCAAACAATACAACGTCACAGATACCCTTTAAATAAAATGGTAAGTCATTAATATACACTAAGAATAAGAATGGACCCAGTATTGAGCCTTGAGGTACACCTAACTGAACTGGTAACCCGGAAGATTTTACACCATTCACATCTACACATTGGAACCTATTATGTAAATAAGAATTTATTACTTTGAGAGCTTCATTTTGGACACCATAATGACACAGTTTACGCAAAAGCGTGTCATGGTCCACGCAATCAAAGGCTTTGGAGAGATCACAGAAAACTCCAATAGCATTTTGCGAGTTCTCCCATGCGTCAAATATGTGTTTCAGCAGTGCAACACCCGCATCTGTAGTCGAACGACCTTTTGTAAAGCCATATTGTTCATTATGAAGGAGGCTGTTTAAATTAAAATGTCTTAGCAATTGCTTGAGTATTAACTTTTCAAATATTTTGCTAAATGCAGGTAAGATAGAAATAGGTCTGAAATTGCCAACGTCATTTTTATTACCTGATTTAAATAAAGGTATGACTTTACTACTCTTCATGAGGTCAGGAAAGGAGCCCAAATCAACACATTTATTAAAAGTAACAGCTAGATAGGGGGCTACGATTTCTATTATATTGCTTAATAGTTTAATGGAGATACCCCAGATATCACCAGTGTTTTTAGACTTAAGTGTGTTAAAAATATTAACTACATCACGAGGTGTTACATGTACATCACGAGGTGTTACATGTGCCTCAGCCTATAATGCTCCCAATGCTGGGACAGGACTCCTGGTTCTGTGAGCGGGAGTGGCCAGTACGTTTTGGTGGATGTCATATGTTCTAGGACATGCCGGTTTCCTCACAATGTTTTACTTTACTGTTTTGAGAGCAGTGTGCAGTGGAGCCTAGAGATCGAACCCACGCCTTACAACTCTTAAGTCGCAGCCATTACCACTGGGCCACCACTGCTCAGTGTACAGCTTACCTCTTGCGTAAATGGAAGACTCCTAACCCCTCTGTACTTAAGCTTCTTAGTAAAAAGACCTTTACAATCGGTCTCCACCCGCAGCTTGTTCTTTTTCAGGATGCAGAGGTCCGGGGCTTCAACCTCTTCAGGGGGATCAATGTCTTCTACTATTTTCCCAGCTATTACTCCCATGACAGGAACATTGGTCTCCATCACTAACTCATTTCCTGTTTTTAATTGTTCTGGACTGTAATAATGTGTATTAGTTAGCATCAATTGGATCTTTCATTGATTAATGGATTTGTAGTAAAGAAACTATTTGCAAGGCGGCACCTTTATTTTGTATATGTAGCTGGTTTTAACAGTTCTAGTGTTACTGCCAATATGCAGTTGACTGTATTTTTGCCATTTTGTAATATGTGAAATTGTGATAAAACAATGTTAATTTTATAGGTACTTAATGTGTGTAGTTTTAGTAAACATATATTAATGTATCAATATTTAACTTACAGAATATGATTGTGTAATAATTCTGACTCACCTGCAATATTCTTCCAGCTGTTGAAACTCATAATCAGTCAAGCCACAACCAACAAACTCTCTAATTTTATTTGAAAAGAATTCTTTCAAGTTATTACTGTGGTGAGGCTTCCCGTGTATGGGTAAATACTCAAAAACCTTTGGCAAATTCTTCGTTATTATCGGTGCTGTTACCAGAGAACCTTTAGCCTTGTACAATTGGGGCCCGGTGTCTTCAGTAAACAACTTTATGTTGCCTTTCCGGCCAATGGGTGGCATAACACATTCTTCGAAAATGGTTCTTATTCGTCTTGGATCATGTGTAACTATGTGTTCTAGTAGTCCATTGTCTTGAGTTGCTATATCAATTTTTGGATCAGTATTATCAGGTATATGAATGCCACCTTGTGATTCCATTTGATCATTTGGAACTGTACTTCCATTTGCATCCTTCACCTCTCCCAAAGCAATATCAGGAGCAGGGTCTTCATTTGACGTAATTTCGTTTTTCACTGCATCAGCATCAGACTCCATGATTTCAACAATAACTTCATGTATAACATATTTATTTTCAGTCTCAGTACCTGAAAACATGTTTAATTAAATTATCATTATTTGATCCTTTCCTCATATAGGGTTATGAATGAGAAAACAAGCATCTACAGATTTTGGTATTTTAAAGGCAAAATATTTGCATAGCTGAAAGAGCTAAAACTAACAACTAACAGTCAGAAAAGAAGTGTTTCTAGCATTTTAGGGTTCCATTGCGAAATGGTAGAAACAGAAACCTTTTATTTTTTTTTCAAAACTTAGATATTTACATTCATATTTATCCCCTGGTCTGTACATAAAGCAAGGTTTAAATTTGACTCATATGCTCAATCTTTAGCCTATATACGGGCTCGGATTGATTTCGGCAAAAGTCAGCCAGAGCCGAAAGTGATGCAGTTACGGATGCGCGTTGTCGGTACGAAGATGAAATACCTTGTGCCTTAGACCCCACCTCATCGTTCTCCTTTGGTATTAATATTATACCTGATAATAAAGTGTCACTACTCTCCTCGTCCATGTTTTCGCTGTACACCGTCGTCGGCAAATCTTCTGCAGACATTTTCTCTTTACAAGTTCACATACTAAAATTAACGCACATCTTTATAACATAAAAGCTGATTTCCTGCCAAATATTAAAAAAAAACTGAAGTTTTCTTGAATTTATTTCGAAAAAATACAGGGATGAAAGGACGAATCTGACTTTGACATCTGATATCACAGAACATAGTATCTTAGTATCATAAGAATACCTAAATACCCTATCTGACATCTGTTGGATCCACAGACTACATGCCACAAAACACTTTACTATTTTTAAATGGTAGCACGACTGACCCCGTCAGGGTATATATGTTCTGTGCGACCAGGCGGGGTCGTCTCATTGGGTTAAATTACTTTCCCTAAATGTACCCTTCAGTGTGACCATATGTGGCAGTTTCCTGCCTTTTTGGCAAGATTTGCCTTCTATTTTAACCTCCGGCAGGTTTATTTATCGTTTTATAAAATTGGCAGGTTTTGGCAGTATTGCAATGTAGAAAATAAATCCATACTGACATCTCAAATTGTCAAAAATGGCAACCCTAAAAACAGATTGTAAGGGATATTCTCTATGAAGTCTGGGTGTACTTCTCGTGTTATTTTTGTATCTCATTCAACTAAGAACATTAACAGTAGTAGTTATACAGTTGACAATCATAAAACGAGTATTCTCTATACGTAATTTTATCGTTATGTTATTTCATTCAATCAGCCATAGACGTGGATACATAAATAATAAAAAGAAATATTGAATCGTGTGAATAAAACCATGTATAAAGAGATATAAAATGAAGAATAGGAGGCTAATTGCAATGTTTAATTTACATTTGACCTAATTAATCATAAAAATATGACATGTAAAACAGTGTTTTTATTTTTACTATTACTATTACAACACTAAACAAATTTGGCAGTTTTTTTTTGGCATTTTTTACTCGAGTATTTGGCAGGTTTCAGACCAAACTAAGGCAGTATCACTAATTTTAAGATGGTCACACTCGTACCCTTGCAGTCACTTGCACAGATTACTAATATGTAGCAAGCTAGTCACTTGCCAGGCGGGGTCGTCTCATTGGGTAAACTTAGGAATGCCTACGGGGGCTAGACCTATGTTGCCATGTTCTCCTCTATCATGTGAGACCTAAAAACTTCGGTCTTCAATAATGACGTTTTCAAGGATGGCAACATAACATAAACTAAAAAGGTTCATAAATGTTAAAAAGCTACCATTTGGTAGTTTTATCAACATTTTTGTTTTATTTGTTAACCAACAAGTTAGCCGATTTATTATTTCGGTTAATGTAATCAATCTAATATTATTAAAATTGGATAAATAAAAATATAATGTATGTATAATATAATAGATATACGCTCGTATAGCCTAAGTTTGTACTTATAAATAGACAAAAGAGTTATCCAATCAAGCCAATTAGTGGTGTTCAAAGTTGCTTTATGGCAATCACTTGCTTAATGCTATATGCTGCTTATTTGAAGCATACTATTTTATATGCTTTATTTTAAGCATTATGCGTAGGTACTTGTTACGACCAAACGGGCGGCGGGCGCGAATAAAACCAGCGCGGTGTTGTCAGAGCGGAATATTACATCGCGTTTATGAATTTATTACGGAACAGTAAAAAAAAACAATGAACTTTCCTTCATACTTTCCAGGCTTAGGACTGTCTATTTGATTAAGTGTTATTAAGAAATAAAGTATGTTAGTATTTAAAACCATTATAGGCGTATTTAAAAGTTCAATGTTCCTTCTAAACATTTTCGTCCATTAAATACACAAAACAACAACACGATACCTCACTCAGTCAATCGTCCTTACTTACACAATTAGTTTTTATTTACATAATCAATATTGCGTATCATATCACTGTTTATTTACACTAAAAACGCACGAAGCAAAACAACATTGTTTATAATATTACGTTACGTAGGTGAGCCGCCTGAGATCGCGATAACACACGCGGTGCCTAAAACGATTACACACGCGACCGAAAGCAAACGCTAGCATGCGACGACTAGCAACCCGGCGGCCGGCACCCGCCGCTTTGCTATGCCTGGTTGCTTATTACTACATGCGCTTGCGATGTGCGACGGACAGAGCCAGAGAGTGCAATGTGCGATGTAAAGCAAAAAGCAAATAGCAACAAGTGAGAGCCGCGATAGCATTTGCTTTATGTTATTTATGATAAGCAAGATGCTTTATTATGCTATATGCTTTATTAAGCACCACTAAAGCCAATACAGAAATAAATAATTAATATAATTTACTGCAATGCATCGGGCAGAGCGCGGAAGCTACTTATTTTCTAAAATTAATTTCATAAAATTTAGTGGGTAAGATTTTGTTAAATACACCTGGCAGCCCCAGTTCACAAGAAAAATGTCTGCCGGCGTGAGCGCATGATAATCTAGGAACGTAATTATTTACTTTAGATGTTATTTCTTGTGAATTCTCTTTTTGCAACGTTAAGTGTTGTCCTCACCATTAACGACGTTGAGTAGTCTTTGACTTTTACAAATCAACCACTAACTTATGATTTTGTTGTTCAAAGTTTTCTACAAGCAAGAATACATTTTCTCCTATTACTTTAGATTTTATTTCTTGTGAATTCTCTTTTTGCAACGTTATGTGTTATCCTCACCATTAACGACGTTGTACTCAACGTAAATAAAACTTAACGTCTTTGACTTTTACAAATCAACCAGTAACTTATGATTTTGTTGTTCAAAGTTTTCTACAAGCAAGAACACATTTTCTCGTATTTACTTTTTTATGTGAATTTCATCAATAAGGCTGCTTGACCACCAAAGCGGAGCTGGAAAATTGTAACCTGTGCAATTGCACAATAATTTAACAGTGGTTACAGTTTCCCAGTTCTGCTTTCGTGGACAGGCTTAAAATATAAGTATCTCAAAGAAATGCGATTTTGAATATCCCGCTTTCGCGAGTTTTCGGGGGCATCCACCAGGAGGCGCCAAAAACCGTACCATTGTATTTGTTCGTAGTTGTCATTCTTCTCCCTAGAGTAAATAAATATGTCCCTTGGTGGTGGCCCACGGAATATAAAAAACAGTGGAAGTTCCTTAGTACGGGAACCAGTGTGCAGTGTCGCCAAACTCACACAGTTGCAAATTAAAATGTACATTGCAATACACAGAAAACGATGATATTATTGGCTACGAATTATAAATGCAACTTTGGCGAAGAATGTATTTATTTTTGTTTAAAATTAAGTCTTATTATAACTCATGAACGTTTTTATTTTACGTGTCAAAATCAATGAAGACCAATTTTCCATCTAATAATCAAATTCGAGCAATCAACAACGAGTTCAGCTTTTCAACGCTAGAGGGCGCTGTAACCAATTTACTCTATTTAGCACGCTATCTATTTATCTACTCAGTTATGGATGAGGATAAGATATCGACAATTTAATGTCGATATTTGTACAATGTAATAATATTCAAATCGTTTATCTTATGTAATGGATCAAATTTGATGAATAGGAATTGCGTTATCATTTAAAAATCTGTGTCTTTTTTGAAGTTTATTAATTGTTTTCATGAAAATGCTCTGAACAGATTGTACTTGATTTTGACGGCATCTAGTTATGTCTTCCCGTAGTCGTAGCTTCTATCTATTTTTCCTTGGTAAAAAGATATTTGGGATAACTTAAATATTTACATACTTTATTAGTATTAGGTACTTATTTTTGAGGCCTACGTCCAGCCGCGAATGAATGAATGATTGGTTTATTTGTCAGAATATAAGTACTCAAACTCAAACCATTCATTTCAATCAATCGAGAAGAACGACGACGAGTACATAATATGTCATGGTAAGGTATAAGGTTTCACTATATTCGACTTTGGACCTCTATCATTTACGCATAATTTGATACTAATTTCTCGTAATTTTATTTATTTCAGTTCAGTAAAAATAGTTTAAAAATACACATTTTATTATTTTTTCGATACCGAACTATTTGAATGTGTCCCATTCCTAATCGAGTAGCATCGAAGTTTCTAGAATGTATACGATGAATTAAAAAAAATAAAATAAATATAAAATCCATTTATTTCAGGTTCTCCCTTAACACAAGTTACGAAACACGAGATAAATACAAATCACAATATAAAAATAAATAGAATGTCATCAAATCATAAATACAATGTCAAATATAAATTGTCAAAGTAAATAAAAATATTAAATTAATGGAAAATTAATAACACATAAAAATAAAAATAAATTTAAAATGTTTAAAAATGAACAGTTTTAATTTTCCTGTCATGTTCAGTAGAAGTTTATCTTTTTAGCCCCCAAATATAGTCTCCCATCATGCTTTCAGTATACTGGCCTTGGTAACGTCTCTCAAATTCCTTTATAGCTTGATGGAAGCGTTCCCCTTGTTCTTCCGAATAAGCTCCCATATTATCTTTAAATTTATCCAAATGAGAATGTAACATATGCATCTTTAGAGACATTCTACATCCGATGATGGAAAAATTCGAATTCTTCATGACATTTTCTTTGATGGGATATTCGAACATCAGATTTAATTAAATTCCATTGTTTTAACCGCGATGCTAGTAACTCAGCTTTACTTTTTGGTAGATTTAAGACTCTTATTAAGTCATTGAGATCTTCAGAGTTGATGAGATGTGGTATTTTTGGTTCAGATTCAAGAACGAATTCACAGACACATGTGGAGCCCATTTTTTGTCTTGATTTTTAATAGGTAGATTGAAGTAAGCTTGATATGCCTCGCAAATCTTTAAATTTGTACTTAAATTATACTTTTTTTCTCTCACTTTAATAAATTCGCCGCAAATATAGCAAAACGAGTCAGCGTCTCGTTTACAACTTCTCGTAGCCATTTTGTACAGGTCGATACAGCAAAAAACACGTTATTTCTCTATAATATTCAAAGACATACTGTTGTACACAACAAGCGACGCAAAAAACACTACTACATGCCCTCTTACCTCTCTTTCTACACCGATAGCCCGCAAAGACCGACATGCATTGGGCGCGAAAATCAAAAATGGTTAAATCGCGCTAAGTTCTTAAAAAGCAAATATTTTCGATTTGTAATCACATTTTTTTTTATATATGTGCATATATAATCAGAATATATTAAGTAAAACAAATGCGCAAAAAAAAAAAATTTTTTTGTTGACCGGTGTTATGTATGTACATAAACTCACGCCTTATTCCCATGGCGGTAGGCAGAAACTGAAAAAGGAGCGTAGCAGGTGGGGTATCCCACCTGCTACGCTCCTTACATACTCCTTTTGCTTCGTTTACGTTCAACAGCTGGTTATACACGCACGCCGGTTGTGATTACTACGCACCTGACCTTTCTAAACAGATTCTGAAACATTTCTCCAACATTCGTTTCGCCGTTGAACGGTTCACCGTCAGAACTATTCACTTTTAATTTTTTCACCGATAGAACGTTTCACTTTTAATTTTTTCACCGATAGAACGTTTCAATGGCGAACGATTCGCCGACAGAGCCTTTCATATGCGTCACTTCGACGAGAGTAATAGAGGGGATCTGGCGCTCGGCGGTCGCTACCGCGACACGCTCGCTTCGCTCGCTCGCCTTCGCGCGCTGTTTTAACCTAACCTAACCCAACATTATCCTTCGCTATATAAAAGGTTCTGTAGGCGAATCGTTCGCCGTTGAAACGTTCTATCGGTGAAAAAATGAAAAGTGAATCGTTCTGTTGGACAAGACAATATTTATTTTTATTTTGTTTCCTTTTTTTCTTTTATTTTGGGTTTATTTTACTATTATTTATAACAACGGACTCCCCCTTTATAAATTTTCACACATCTATCATCAAAATTGGCGGAAGTCTCATACAAACTTCCAACCCCTAGTTTAAAGGGTTGGGGGTAAAACGTACAAGATTTTGATTTTTTTTTGTTTTTTGAATACTAGCTTACATAACAGATTTCGGCTTTCTAGGACTTCAGGAAGTACCCTAAGAATTTTGATGATCATCAGTGAGTGAGTCAGTGACGAAATCGAGATTTTAAGATATCAATAAAATCTAAAATATAAGAGCTATGCAATATACTGAACCTATTCTACCAAATCAAGACACTTATCTACTCAACTACTACTTCATTCCCATTCTCAAATTGATTCGTGGTAACAAAGTTAATGATTTTTTCGTTAAAATCGGTAAGGAGCTCGCGAATAAGATAAGCAGAAATTCTATCCAACCTTCACAAACAGCCTCGTCACATACTCCTACCAGCCTGTCTTCTTTTGTCCTCGAAGCACTGATAATGATGAGATTCTGAATACTATACATTGTCTAAGATCTAGTGTAGCGACTGGCAGGGACGGCAGTTCAACTCTCATCTTGAAAAGATACTCAGGTACTCTGGCCTTCAAAAGGTTATTCAAAAGGGCTGTTATTCACCCTATTTTCAAGGGTGGTGACGGGAATTTAGTGAACTATAGACCAACTGCAGTGTTAAGTGCTCTTTCCAAAGTAATGTAACGTCTCATTAATAAGAGACTGAGAGATTATTTAGAGCACTTTAATCTTATTTCATCACAGCAATTTGGATTTCACACGAAAAAGTCCACCTCTGATGCTGTTCACGAATTAACCACTTTTATTGTTTCAAACCTTAATAACAACAAAAAAGTACTCACAGTGTTCCTAGACCTCGCGAAAGCGTTTGATACCGTTCGTTCCCATTAAAATCCTTCCACAAAATCTCGAAAACATAGGCGTCAGAAGCCCACAACTCCATTTTTTCCAAAGTTACCTAACAGGTCAAACGCAAGTGGTTAAAATAGGAAACTACGTAAGTGACGAGCTTCCTATTGAGTACGGAGTGCCACAAGGGAGTATTATTGGTCCAACACTATTTCTTATCTTTATCAATGACCTTTGCAATCTCACTATGCCAAGTTCTAATATTGTTACATACGCAGATGATAACCTTCAATAACCTTCTTCGCAGTCTCCCTGTCAGAACTACAAAGTAGAGCACAAAGTGTTCTCACATCCACCCTTGACTGACTTTTGTCTAACACCCTAACACTCAACACTAACAAGATTAAATACATCACCTTTTCTATTAAAAGAATATTTAAAACTCATATTAAAATTACACTTTGTAAATAAGCATATATTATTACAAATTAGTGGATTATATTCAAGATAAGAATGCTTGGAAACATACTGGTCCTGCTCCATATGACAATCTAGTCTCTACAAAATCAAACTGATTGTTAATTTAATTGTATAATTTAATACAGGAGGGAGATACAGGCTCACGCCTAGTTCAGCTGCGGATGCTCATTCTCTTATTTATAATTAAACTGTAAGCCTAATATTTGTTAGAATGTACTGTACCTACCTACTGTTTTTGAGTAAATAAATATTATTATTATATATTATTATTAGCTCAACAACCCAGCCAAAAAACCGTACAAAACTCATAGCTCATACTTGTCTCTCTCATACTACATATTTGTAGTATGAGAGAGACAAGTATGGGCTATGAGTTTTGTACGGTTTTTTGGCTGGGTAACTGCTCTCAAATTGACTCTGTAAATAATATTAGATACTTTGGTATAATTTTAAACAATACTTTAGACCTTGCCAGCTGCATATTTATCTACGCCAGTCTGTCATTTTGGTAAGTGTGGTGATTAACAAAATTTGCAATATCACGGGTTTTATGTTAATTGTTACTTTATCAACCTTCGCTTTGTCAAATTGCAATCGTCGGCCAATGATATTAGAATACGTCATTGTCGTTTGGTAAGTGTGGTGATTATCTAGTGAGTTAAGTGCTCAGAAGTGCCACTAATTTAAATTTCCGTCATTTTTTATTTTAATTTCGGCATGCTAAAGAAATACATTTAATTAAAAAAAAAGGCGGTTACACTAAAAACTAACCTAACTAAAACCTAAAAAACTAAAAACTAAAAGAGGTGGACGGAAAATCAATATAGTACATACTTATTAAAATAAAATGTAAAATCGAATGAACGAAACGGAACCTCAAGCCGATGTTGATAATATACAAATAATTTGTTTTTTAATAATTTGCTACATCGTCGTTCTCTCCTCGCGACTTCGCGAGTGAGAAACACAGAACACTATTACCACAGAACACTATTACTCCTAGCGGAGGTGAGAAATGTCGGGGCTATCGGCCTATCTAGATCCAGCAGCAAAGTAGTTCCTAGAGTGATATGAGTGGAACGTAAAATTAGTGCGTAATCTGCAGTATATGTGCGGCACATAAAACATTTGTGCGCTTTGTCGTTTTGGAAAAAACGGAAAAAACTATTCCTGCTGGAGTAACATTGTTCCAGCAGGAAAATACTAAACGAATGATCGGAGAGAAATATTGCGCATGGGCTGATAGCTTATATTTGTGCAAAACTGTGCGCCGAAAATATAATTTGTTCGTCTTCAGGTTTTCGAGATATTGCATTTCCTGCTGGAGTAACGTTTTGCAGAATCTTGTATCTCTAAAACTATTGTATGTGCGCCTGTAGAATAAACACATCACCTACACATCTCGGCTGGCACAAGAAAAGACAGTTATAATAACTTACAATATAAACTCAGTAGTGGGTCTCTTCTTGGTCGGTCACTGAATGGAGCGTTCCGATCTAGTACAATCTGTGAAATGTACTAGTTTGGCCTTCTAGTACTAACTACTGAATGAAGAGTTAAAACAACGAGTGCTTGGATTGTATCCCAGGCACAAATATGCTAGTTTTTGTTGATATACAACTTCCACGAAGTCGCTGGCAGAAGCTAGTAATCATAAATAATAACATTTTAATATTATAGTAAACGAATGGCAGCATTTACACGTATTTTGATTTTCCTTCATACTTGTAGGCTTAGGTCTGCCATTCTAATACCCGTTCATTTATTTACAAAACACGGTTTGTACATTTTCTGTAGGTGACGCCGCAATGATGGGCGCGGAGCGCGATGGCGCGAAATCGCCGCCCATCGCCCGCCGTCGCGCCGCCGCTCGCTGGCGAACAATCTATTTCCCGCTCTATCCAAGAATCGAGAATATGCGTGACCGACCTTAGTTTGTGGATCCAAGTCCGAGCGAGCGATCGGACCAATCATACAGAACTAGATCGAAACTAAGTATGAACGAAGTGCTAAATGACCGAAGTAATAATTAAGCTTACGGAATAGTTAATAAATACTAGTAGTGTCATGAATGAATTCTAGTACTTAGTACATGATTGTACTACACAAGCCTAGTGGGTTGAAGGGTAAAGTCGGGCTGTGGCTGTGGATGACGATGACGATGTTTACAAATCAAATTATTACCTTTATTATTACCCTTATTATATAACAAGCTAAAAAGAAATTTCTCAACGCATTTCAGTGCTACTTCTAATTAATAGTATTAATAAATTGTAGAAGTTAGTTAGAGCTATTTATGAATCCAATCAATCAATTAACAAAACCCAATTTTTAAAAAGTACTCTGTGAACAGAGCACTTGGAAAATAACTGCAAAATGTGTTCTGTGCGAATTCGGGAGTATATGATACCAAGCTGATGTCAAAAGTGCCTGCTTGTCAAGTTAGTGTCACTGTCATTAATTGATTTCAATGGTTGTGTCCTGTCACAACAAATACAGATTGCTTTTAAACTAATTTAATTTCATCTAAAACATTTCGCAATATGCTTACTTTATGGAATTTGTTTGAGGCATCATTGCTTTGCTTGAACGCAGTCTGCGTCTTGCACGAAGAAAGATTCATGCAAAAGAGTTAAGTTCGCAACTTAACCTATTGTGATAGTTACTTCATAAACTTCATCCAAATCTTGTTATTTTATTGTTATAATTACTTTGTTTTAGTGGGTTGGGGATCCAAAAATCAGAACCAAGGATTTGAAGATCAATCAACAGTCAAGTTCCAAATTTTAAACTTAGTCAGATCTATTAGGACAGTCACCCGAAGTAAGTACATAAAATATTTAAATTGCGAAAATACAGCCTTTTTACTATTGACTTCTAACAAAGCCGTTTTAAAATATTTAATTGATAAAGGTATTTTTATAGTATTTATATAAATGTAAAGTATCTAGTGTAGCAAGCAACAAGCAATTTTTTATTTCACTAAAAATCTTTCTTGTTTCAGTTCCATTGATCATATTGAATATACTTACTATAATATTTAAATTATTACTGGGATAAAAGAAGAAAACTGATATTTAGATTTATAAGAGGAAAACTATTTACCAGCAATGTAGCAAGACACTCGCTATGGAAACTACTTCAGATAAACACTGAAAGAGGTGTCAGGTTAATAAAAGTTGTTTTCACTTTTCTTTGTCTCAACTCATTATAAAATAATTGTTTGTTTTGTTAAGCTAAAATATTATTTCCTGCATAATATCAAATATCTTCAAAACTTGTACAAATGTACAAAATATTGTAAATGATTGCAATATAATTTTCTATGCAAATACATCAAGCTGAATTTATTTTATTTCCTAATAGCTTCTGCCCGTGACTTCATCTCAGTGGTCATCAGAATTGGATCCAGACAGAAATAACAAAAGCAGAAAGACATAGTGTTCCTTGTTTTTAAGAGGAATAATTCCTTAACACATTAAACGCCGATTCAAATTTAGTTATGTTCCGTTTGGGCCATGGGGCTCACCGGTGAGCGACAGCAATATTACCCGTTCAGGCCGTGGGGCTCACCGGTGGCCGCGCGACAGGCTCGTGTTTGAACTCATTTTTCTCGCTGGAGGACACAGTGCCGGTACAAAACTATATAGAGCGTGCCCGGCGCAGCTCTGGAGAACAGTTTACGCATGCTAGCTCGTTTCGACACTAGGTATAAAAAAAGCCTTTGTTGATTTTTTGGCTAAGTACACAAGATGTGGTTTTGAAATAAAAGAAGGTTTAAAAAATATATGTTTTATTAGAAAATATTTAAAAACGTTTTATTACACGTTAGGCAATCACTTATTTTTGAACTTAATAAAAAATAAACTAAAAAAACTTCGAAAAAAACTTAAAATACTTCTCAAAATTAATACGAATTTAAAAACTTTGTCATGAATATTTGGCACATAAATAAAATCAGTGTTAACAAACATGATTGTCTTCTTTGAGGCTAAGAAATTGGTCAATGATGAAGCACATTGAAGCAAGATATGCAGAGAAAAAGTTTCTCCGGGCATTGTGGACAAAACGTTCTCACCTTTTTAGTCTTGTTTTTGGCTAACTTTCTGCCGTAAGTAGCTACATTCATTTTGTAGCAATTCACACATGTTCGCCTACTTGTTCTGGCTTGTCCTTCTTTTTGTTGCAGTTTGTGTGCCATACTTCTAGGTCTTGCAACTGGAACATCTTGTAGGCTGCAAAACGACTTCAGTAATTCTAGCCGAAAGTCTGCCATTTGTATTTTCTTGCCAGTGACGCTTTGATACAAGATCAGTGCATTGACCACTGCTGTGTTCAGGAGAAGGTTGATTGCATACTTCTTGTACCATTTTATCGATTTCCTCAGTGGAGTTGAGTAAGCAGCCATCTGATCTGACATATCTACAGCCCCTTTAGCGCCATTATAGTCAATGACTATTTTTGGTTTGGAAACAGTTCTGTTGCGTTTTCGGACATTCTGGAATCGCACTGAGTGTTTTGTGGACAGCAAAAAGACGTCTCTTTTATCCTTCCACTTCATTACAGTTATGCCCTCACTGCTTTCCTTCGCCACGAATTGGCCTCGCTTCAGTTTAGCATTTACATGCTTCCGGTTCTTCCGAATCGTGCCTA
The DNA here is from genome assembly GCA_905333075.3 of Atethmia centrago. Classification (NCBI taxonomy): domain Eukaryota; kingdom Metazoa; phylum Arthropoda; class Insecta; order Lepidoptera; family Noctuidae; genus Atethmia; species Atethmia centrago. The sequence goes on from HG995370.1 coordinate 2,599,540, forward strand.
CGAGATGAGTCTCTGCATCCAGAAGTTTTTTGGCAAGATCTATACTGGTGTACCAGTTGTCGGTCACTAGTGTATACATTTATTTTGTATGTATATCCAGGAATGATACATAACTTGAACTCCTTTATACCATATTTATGCCTTTTTTGTTTATTGTACTGTCGAAAAATGATTCGTCCGCGAAAAGGCACCACGCTTTCATCTATGCAGATCTCTTCGGAAGGGGTGTAGTTTTTTTGGAAGTTCCTGTTCACAACTTCGAGCAATTTCTCAATCCTGTGTAATCTATTAGATTTATTGTCTTCGTCTTGCTGAGAAAAGTGCAGCATTTGCAACAGCAGCTCAAATCGGTTTCGACTCATTATTGTTCGAGGAAAATTCTGTTCAAGTACAGGATCTTTTGACCAATAGTCGGATATTTTGGGTAATTTTACGATCCCCATGAAAATAATCAATCCGAAAAATCGTTTCATCTCTGCTGCAGATGTTGGTTTCCACTGGCGAATTCGCGCAGATTTAGATGCTGCGCCAGACCCTGTGACTTTATTGATAGCAAAGCTATTCGTATAATCCGCCACCCTTTCAAATACTTCGTCTGGTACTAAAAGATGATAGAAATCTGCTGGGGTCGTAACCGACCATTTCTCTTACAAGTCGTGGATCTAATCTTGGGAATTCAGTGTACGGGATAATCCGACGCTGATTACCTTTTGGTTGGTGCCATATGGTAGATGATGCAGGAAGCGACGCGGTGTGACCAGAAGTACCTACTTGGCACGGAATTTTTAAGTTCAATGTCGCTCGTGTCAGTAATGGACAGAACTCGTCAACGTCGCTTTCGTAAAGGTGGGTGTAAGTCATACTCTTCCTCAGACTCCGAACTTAGCCGAAAGCTACTATTGAGCAAGGAAATTTCAATATTATCAATCTGCGTCAAATCGTCATTTGTTATTTCAAAGTCTTCAAAATCATCCATGATTCACACCATACTTTTCCTTAGAGTCAGGCAGGATACAGTTTATTCACTTTAGACCATAACCAAAAAAACTTTCACTAAAACAATCCAAAATAATTATGTAATATGAAATATAAACAATGCACGTGACCTTGCATGCGATTACTCTCTAATGGCGCGTGTCTAGCGCACGCAGTGCTTCCGGGAATCCTGGAGGGCGCGGGGTGTGGCCGGCGCCCCGACCCCCGCGGCCCCGCGCGAACGAAATGCAGATTTTCTACGGCATGCGCCGTGGTGGTCACCAGTGTACGGCAGCAATTATTTCGTTAATTCTTTGGATAGTAATAAGAAATAATTATTTAGAGTGGGGTTTTTGACTATTTTAAACCGTATGAGCCAATAAAATATAATGTGTAAAATTTGTCGAAATCGCGAATCGGCGTCAGCCCGTATGGAAAGTATAGTGTCGCTCACCGGTGGCCACCACGGCGTTCAATGTGTTAATACATTGTTTTTATATAACTATGGTTTACGCAGTGCAGGCCAGTAAAGCTCCCAGTCCCACTTGCAGATTTTGACATCTTCAACAATCATCATCATATTTCAGGAAATTTACACAAAACCTTAATGAATTGGACACCTAAACCTACCTCATGAATCACTCCGTCTATTGGTGAAACCCGTATGAAAAAACTTTTGGTAGTTTTTCATGTTTATCGCGTTCAAACAGACCAACAGATTTGGCGGCAGGGACATAATAAGTTGTGATGTCATCATAAAACTATGATTATACTACTATTTTTACGCATTTATTTTTCACGCACAATGGTCCACCTGAAGGACTAAGTGCGGAAACCAAACCCTCTAACATAGAACATACTACTATTTTTTAAGTCAATGTAGTTATCTTTATGAAGTTTTGAAGCTGACATACTGGCCATCATTTTATTATCAAGAAAAGAAAATCGAAGTTTGGTTGTGTAGGGACACAATGTAAACATGAAAGGCAGAACACTTGATAAGCAAAAGGTATACAAGCGAGAAGTATGAATGGACGCCAGTGACTCTACATTGGCCCGCGTAGAAGGTTGTCTTAAAGGGTTTTCCATGCAACAAATACAAACATTATTAACTTGACGAAAGACTATAATTAATGAACCCGTAACCTTCTACAACCAGGCGAGGCAGTCTTGTTTAGGGGCTTACACATCGCGATACGAGAGAGACCCCTAAAGTGGTGACCCGCGTTAAAAGTTACACGTGAACAATAGTGAAACAGTTAGTGCAATAAGTATTAACTTCGTGAGTGACGCGTACGTGTAACATATTTTTACGCTAACAATCAGTAAACGTTACGGGTAAACATGGGTGTAGAGCAGCAGTCAGGTCAAGAACCGGCACCGGAATGCAAGGAGGGAGACAGTGAGATAGCACAAATCACGTTTAAGACGCAAATTCCTGACTTCTGGACAGACCAACCACGACTATGGTTCGGTCAATTCGAAGCGATAATGGCGAATCAAAAGCAAGGGGAACGCACAAAGTTTAATATCGTGGTGGCAAAACTTAGCAAAGACAACGTACAACAGGTCGCCGATCTAATCCTACACCCACCAGAAGAAAAAGCGTACACAACATTAAAGGAAAGGCTCTTGATCGTGTACGAAGAGTCGGAAATTCGTAAGGTACAAAAATTACTCAGCGAAATAGAACTTGGGGAACAGAAACCATCACAAATACTACGAAAAATGCAGGATCTTGCACAAGACAAATTTCCAGAGGACACACTACGGATACTATGGATCGGACACTTACCTACCAGCTTCAGTACGGGCGGTACTGACCGTAAGTGAAATCGCCGATATCAATAAATTAGCACAGATGGCTGACAAGGTGATGGAAATGGCGAAACTAGCTGGAGTGAGCACGACCACGTCACCAAGTAACAACTATCTAATTATTGCGGAAATAGCAAAACTACGCGAAACAATTGAGGAGATACAGAGAGGTAGATCGACATGGAGGCAACAGCATGGCGCTAGACAACGATCGCAATCGGGAAACAGACGGTACAATGTTTCAGCGCAAAGACGTAACCCGCAGACACCAGACTGGGCCTGTTACTACCATTTCCGTTTTGGCGACAAGGCGAACAAATGCGTACAGCCCTGCAACTGGAAACAGGAGAAACCATCATCGTCAGCACAGATATCGGGAAATTAGGAGCGGTGCAGTCAGCGGCGGAAAACTGCATCGACACGTCAAATCACCGCCTATGTGTAACGGACATTACTTCCGGCATACGTTTCCTCATCGACACAGGTGCGAACGTCAGTGTAATACCAGTGACCAAAAGACAAAGGTGCGTAACAGATAATTCTAATTATAGGTACAAGTTATATGCAGCAAATGGTTCTGAAATTCAGACATACGGCACAAAAACATTAGAATTAAATCTTAGTTTAAGAAGGCCATTGAGATGGACATTTATAATTGCAAATGTAACACAACCGATAATCGGAGCTGATTTTTTAAAATATCACACTATATTGGTAGAACTGAATGCTCATAAGTTAATAGATAAGCGAACCGATTTGAATACGATAGGTTGCATAGTAAAATGCACAGAACCCACAGTTAGCATCGTAGACAGTAATCATAAGTATCACGATTTATTATCGGAGCATGCAGACGTTACTAAACCTAGGCCATTCAAGGATGATGAGACAGACAATAATAGTTGTAACATTTTCCATCACATTGAAACTACTGGACCTCCAGTACATGCACGGGCTAGGCCACTTCCTCCCAACAGGTATCACCAGGTAAAGGAAGAATTTAGGCGCATGCAGGAGACGGGCATTTGCAGGCCGTCCAAAAGCGAGTGGGCGACACCTCTGCATGTAGTAGCAAAGAAAAATGGGGACATCCGACCATGTGGTGACTACAGGCGTCTAAACGCCATCACCAAGCCGGACCGATACCCCGTTCCACGCCTACATGACTTCACTTACGTGCTCTCAGGTAAAAAAATCTTCACCAAACTAGATATCAACAAATCATACCATTGCATTAGGGTAGCTAAGGAAGACATAGAAAAAACAGCAATTATCACACCATTTGGATTGTTCGAATTCCCGCGTATGACCTTCGGACTACGAAACGCGAGTCAAACATTCCAACGGTTCATGAACAATAATGTATTATATGGCCTAGATTTCTTATTCAGCTACGTCGATGACGTAATCATAGCAAGCGATAGTATAGCCGAGAACAAAATGCAGTTACGTAAAGTATTCGAGAGATTTAGACAGTTCGGTATCACCATAAATTTGGCAAAATGCGAATTTGGTAAATCAAAAATTGACTTTTTAGGTTACGAAGTTTCAACAGAGGTATCAAACCGCTAGAAAGTAAAGTTAAGGCTATTCTAGACTATCCACGACCGGAAACGGAAGAAAAGCTCAGACAATTTTTAGGTATGGTAAACTTCTATAGGGCGAGTATACCCAACGCTGCTAGTCACCAAGCAAGCTTAAATGAATTCCTGATAGGCGCTAAACGAAAGGATAAGACTATTATCGATTGGAACGACAAGGTGACTAAGGACTTCGAACAGTGTAAACTAGGTTTAAAGAATGCTGTCATGATATCTCATCCGAAGTCCAATGTGCCTGTAGCTCTTATGACCGATGCTTCAGACACATGTGCAGGCGCGGTATTGCAACAAAAAATTAACGACTCCTGGCAACCATTAGGCTACTTTTCAAAGAGGTTCACAAAAGCCCAACAAAAGTACTCTACGTACGATAGGGAGTTGTTAGCAATCTACTTGGCAGTTAAGCATTTTCGATATCTACTTGAAGGTAATAATCCGACTATATTCACGGATCACAAGCCGTTAATATACGTATTTAGCAAACTACAAAGTGACTCCGAAACACCTAGACGTACAAGACAACTTTTATTCATTAGCGAATTCACTACAACAATCAGGTACATAGAAGGCGAGAAAAACGCAGGCGCAGATTTCTTATCGCGCATTCAAACAATCGACTGCCCGACTGTAGGTACTTGATTTTGCGGAATTAGGACGAACTCAGGTGAATGACACCGAGCTCACACAGCTATTGAAAGGATCAAACAATAATGTATGTATAAAGAAATACTTTGTGCCAAATTGCGAAACAGCTGTATATTGCGAAAATTCAACTAATTCATGTAGACCGTATTTAACACCAAGTTATAGGAAAATTGCATTCGACTCGATACATAATGTTAGTCATCCCGGTATTAGGGCAACACGCAAGTTAGTTGCACAAAGGTTCTTTTGGCCCGGCCTCAATAAAGACGTCACCCGGTGGGCAAAGTATTGCATAGCTTGCCAAAAGTGCAAAATAATTAGACATATTGTTTCAGACTTACAGCAATATTCAGAAAGTAAACGTTTTGAAAATGTAAATATCGACTTATTCAAAGAAATCACAGCAGAAGTAGTAGCTAAGGTATTCTACGACACATGGATTAGCAGATTTGGCTGTCCCGAAAGAATCACAAGTGACCAAGGTCGTCAATTCGAGAATGCGTTATTTAAACAATTAATGAAACTAATGGGTATTAAGAAACTGCGTACTACACCATACCACCCACAGAGTAATGGTATTGTAGAACGCTGGCATAGACAATTGAAATCAGCATTAACGGCACGACTAGAAAACAACCATTACTGGTGTAATGAACTGCCTACAGTATTATTAGGACTACGCGCAGTAGGAAGAAGCGACAATGGCACGAGTCCCGCAGAATACGTATACGGACAAACGCTTCGCTTACCAGGAGATTTCTACAATATCTCTGACATGCAACAGTACGACAACCATACGCTATTGGAAAACATTAAAAATACCATTAGTAAACTCAAACCTGTACCCCGTATTTCACGAGACTCACGCGCACTGTTTGTGCATAACGACTTAAAAAATTGTGAGTATGTATTTGTTCGCAATGACGCGATACGCCCACCATTAACGCCTACGTACAATGGTCCCTATCGCGTTATAGAAAGAACAACCAAAGTATACGTAATTCAGCTACCAAACAGGAAAAGTAGTATATCAATAGATAGGTTAAAGCCTGCATATGTACTTAATGAGCATTCAGAAACTAGCAATGTTTGCACAAATCCAGACCATAGCATAGTACCTCCAGATAAGAATAATGATAAGTCTATATTATACAAGAAAACCAGCAGTGGACGTACTGTTAAGCCGCCAGTCAGATTTAACCTGTAAACACTATCCTAACGTACGATGTTGTAATAAACAACAGTGACCATTGTTCTTTCTTTTAAATAAATAAATCAAGGACCGATGGTGTAACAAACAACAGTGACTATTATTGTTAAAATAAATAAATGAATGACGAATAAAGCCCGCACAATAACTAGTATTGATCAAACTAAATATAACAAAGAATAACTTGTGCATTATTACCAAATTAATCAACGGTCACACGTACTCATTTGTCGATAAGCAATTTCTTTGTAAATACTAAGAACAAAGATATAAATATAAGATAACAATGAAACAATTCATATGAAACAAATTGCTATTATATCAACAATGTTAACAAAGGGACCATAGTTGTAAGGTAACCTTAATATTCGTTGTTCTGTGTCCCTAAAGGATGTAACAGTATACGTTATTTATAAATAACACTACGATACAAATTCCCAGTACCTATTCATAAGTATAAATTGTATTATGTTTTAGTACCTACTTTTAAGATAATAGTATTTAAATAAAATTTTATTTTTACAAATTTTGGGGGGATGTAGTGTAGGGACACAATGTAAACATGAAAGGCAGAACACTTTTTAGGAGTCTCTCTCGTTTCGCGATGTGTAAGCCCCTAAACAAGACTGCCTCGTCTGGTTGTAGAAGGTTACGGGTCCATTAATTAAAGTCTTTCGTCAAGTTAATAATGTTTGTATTTATTACATTGAAAACCCTTTAAGACAACCTTCTACGCGGACCGATGTAGTGTCACTGGCGTCCATTCATACTTCTCGCTTGTATACCTTTTGCTTATCAAGTGTTCTGCCTTTCATGTTTACATTGTGTCCCTACACTACATCCCCCCAAAATTTGTAAAAATAAAATTTTATTTAATTACTATTATCTTAAAAGTAGGTACTAAAACATAATACAATTTATACTTATGAATAGGTACTAGGAATTTGTATCGTAGTGTTATTTATAAATAACGTATACTGTTACATCCTGTAGGGACAGAGAACAACGAATATTAAGGTTACCTTACAACTATGGTCCCTTTGTTAACATTGTTGATATAATAGAAATTTGTTTCATATGAATTGTTTCATTGTTATCTTATATTTATATCTTTGTTCTTAGTATTTACAAAGAAATTGCTTATCGACAAATGAGTACGTGTGACCGTTGATTAATTTAGTAATAATGCACAAGTTGTTCTTTGTTATATTTAGTTTGATCAATACTAGTTATTGTGCGGGCTTTGTTCGTCATTCATTTATTTATTTTAACAATAATAGTCACTGTTGTTTGTTACACCATCGGTCCTTCATTTATTTATTTAAAAGAAAGAACAATGGTCACTGTTGTTTATTACAACATCGTAGGTACGTTAGGATAGTGTTTACAGGTTAAATCTGACTGGCGGCTTAACAGTACGTCCACTGCTGGTTTTCTTGTACAATATAGACTTCTCATTATTCTTATCTGGAGGTACTATGCTATGGTCTGGATTTGTGCAAACATTGCTAGTTTCTGAATGCTCATTAAGTACATATGCAGGCTTTAACCTATCTATTGATATACTACTTTTCCTGTTTCCAGTTGCAGGGCTGTACGCATTTGTTCGCCTTGTCGCCAAAACGGAAATGGTAGTAACAGGCCCAGTCTGGTGTCTGCGGGTTACGTCTTTGCGCTGAAACATTGTACCGTCTGTTTCCCGATTGTGATCGTTGTCTAGCGCCATGCTGCTGCCTCCATGTCGATCTACCTCTCTGTATCTCCTCAATTGTTTCGCGTAGTTTTGCTATTTCCGCAATAATTAGATAGTTGTTACTTGGTGACGTGGTCGTGCTCACTCCAGCTATTGATACATCGGGTTTCGCCATTTCCATCACCTTGTCAGCCATCTGTGCTAATTTATTGATATCTGCGATTTCACTTACGGTCAGTACCGCCCGTACTGAAGCTGGTAAGTGTCCGATCCATAGTATCCGTAGTGTGTCCTCTGGAAATTTGTCTTGTGCAAGATCCTGCATTTTTCGTAGCATTTGTGATGGTTTCTGTTCCCCAAGTTCTATTTCGCTGAGTAATTTTTGTACCTTACGAATTTCCGACTCTTCGTACACGGTCAAGAGCCTTTCCTTTAATGTTGTGTACGCTTTTTTTTCTGGTGGGTGTAGGATTAGATCGGCGACCTGTTGTACGTTGTCTTTGCTAAGTTTTGCCACCACGATATTAAACTTTGTGCGTTCCCCTTGCTTTTGATTCGCCATTATCGCTTCGAATTGACCGAACCATAGTCGTGGTTGGTCTGTCCAGAAGTCAGGAATTTGCGTCTTAAACGTGATTTGTGCTATCTCACTGTCTCCCTCCTTGCATTGCGGTGCCGGTTCTTGACCTGACTGCTGCTCTAGACCCATGTTTACCCGTAACGTTTACTGATTGTTATGTAAAAATATGGTACGCGTACGCGTATGTACGCGGCACTCACGACGTTAAAACGTATTTCACTAACTATTTCACTATTGTTCACGTGTAACTTTTAACGCGGGTCACCACTTTAGGAGTCTCTCTCGTTTCGCGATGTGTAAGCCCCTAAACAAGACTGCCTCGTCTGGTTGTAGAAGGTTACGGGTCCATTAATTAAAGTCTTTCGTCAAGTTAATAATGTTTGTATTTATTACATTGAAAACCCTTTAAGACAACCTTCTACGCGGACCGATGTAGTGTCACTGGCGTCCATTCATACTTCTCGCTTGTATACCTTTTGCTTATCAAGTGTTCTGCCTTTCATGTTTACATTGTGTCCCTACAACTTGATAAGCAAAAGGTATACAAGCGAGAAGTATGAATGGGCGCCAGTGACTCTACATTGGCCCGCGTAGAAGGTTGTCTTAAAGGGTTTTCCATGCAATAAATACAAACATTATTAACTTGACGAAAGACTTTAATTAATGGACCCGTAACCTTCTACAACCAGGCGAGGCAGTCTTGTTTAGGGGCTTACACATCGCGATACGAGAGAGACCCGTAAAGTTGCTTTGATTAGAGCATCTTAGTTATTTGTTTTGTTTTGCATAAAAAGAGTATTGAAATTGTTTATCCTTATTTTTTCAACCATTCTGTCGTTCAAATTATGGATACTGCACCTGAAGTAGCAGCGCAAGCTGTGGCACTTCTTCACTCTGGGCTTAATAAGTGAAACGTAAGTGCACAACTTCATGTAAGTCGTTCTGCCGTTCAAAGATAAATTCTTTGAACGGCAGAACGACTTACCATCGGTAAATTAAATGCGAGACTGGCGGCTTCGTGCGCCGTCCAGGAGAACCACGAAACCGGGTCACTACAGCATCACAAGATCGGTTTATGTTTACCACCAGCTTTCGTAATCGTCACCTGGCCTCGAGAACAGGTCCAAAAATAGCTTCGAGACTTTCAAGAGCTCTGACTGTTTGCGCTTGAACCGAGACTCTAAGAACGTGGCTGGAAATCTCATAAGTCAACCAATGGTCTCAAACTGACACGAGTTGAGCTCACAGAATGGCGCGCCTACAGTTTGCACGCGAACATTTACATTGGACTCAAAGTAAATGGAGCAAAGATCTTTTTACAGATGAAACCAAGATTAAGTTGTCTGTAAGGCAATACGTAGGACAGTCTACGGCAGACAGGGAGAGCGTTTTCAGCAATGTTGCAGTGAAGAGAAGATGAGTTATGGTGGAGGGAAATGCAGTCATTTTTTTTTCTAACGACATTTCTACGACGCCGCTTCGGGGCTTCACCCACCGTTCGTCAACCGCGATGTTTTATGTAATAAGGTGCAACGCAAATAATTAATCGTGATATTAATGGTAAAATCCAAGTCATTGTCATACCTATGGAACCGAATAACTAACGATTATTGGGTCTCTAGAAACGGAATATATACTCCTGGACACCTGAATCGAGCCACATTGGTTATTTTTACATAATGGTAACTGGTTGGCCAAAGAAAAAAGTGGTCTCGAAAGCCATTCACTTGAGTCAATCCGATACCATTTCCGTTTGTCATTCCCGACCTATTACTATACTCTATGGTCATTGTTCCAAATTTGAAATCGAATACTATTATGACTAAAAAATAAGTAGTCTTTTTGCGTTTCTCAAGGGGAAAATTAGCGTGGGTTTTTTAAGAAAATAATTATTTACATAGGGTAAACATTTATTTGTAAACTTGTGTACCTCCAAGAGCATTAACGACGGCCACGCCGTCATGCGGTTTGGCATATATAATGAATGATATTGTGCTGTGAAATGTTCTCCCCAGTGTTGCCATCCATACGAGATTTCTCGTACATGTACGAGATTTAGTGGTCCTGGTTCGAGGTACGAGCTTACATCCATCCTCGAACGATTTTGTACGAGATTCATAGATACAAGTCATATTTTGGAACGCGCCTCTGACTATACGAAATTAATGAATGGTGTGTACGTACGAAAGGTTTCATTTCATTCATTTTACTTGTATTGTTTCTTTAAGACGCTGACAACACCTAAACCTCGATCACTGACAGATTGCATAGAAAAGAAAGAGAAGCGCGTTGACACAACGCTTGTAATTTATTGCAAAATAAGAACCAATTATCTATTTACTCAAAATTGAGTTGAGTAATCGAAAATAAAAAACAACCAAGTTCTGCATTCATATAAGACGTTCTTGTTATTAATTAAATACGTAACGTATGTTGATATTTAATGCAGATATTTTGGATTAGAACTCAAGGTAAGAGGTTAGTTTAATGTTAGTTTGTATCGTGATTTTTTTTCAAAACGTGTTTTGGTAACAACCAAGTTCTGGGAAATATGTTCAAAATTAACATATATTTTTTTCGCTACCACAAACTATACAGTTTTGGCAATTTTTGTTCTTAAGAGAAGCCTATTTTGGCCAATTGGGTCTTGTCAGCGCCTTAAGATGTTAAGTTAACGTAGAAAATATGTCTATGTTAATTCCACTCTACTCCACGTCCACTATAGTAGGTACAGTTCGGATACTACATACAGTATCCAATGCAAAATTCCGGTTGTACGACCTGCCACCTGCGACCACCTGGACACTTTTTGACGAAACTGCTTTGTAGAGTGCTTGGTTATTAGATAGTTGACAAGAAAATCAATAGATTTTAAGGAATTTATTAAATAAATGGTATGTACGAGGTTGTGTTGACAAAATACGAGATTTCAGACCATATCTGTACGAGGACACGCCTTCGGCGTCTGGCAACACTGGTTCTCCCATGCTTCCATTGCTGGCCACTCCATTACTGCGATACTAACGTCATGCAGTTATTCTCGAACAATTCTTGCATTATCTGTCATGCACAGTGAACGGAAAAAACATGGAAGCATTACTTCAAGGGAACTAAGCGCGCATCTTGACCAAAAATCCCAAACAAACTCACACATCGAAAACCCGTCGCTGATTCGCGAAACTACACAATGTTGGTACTACTCTGGATGCACAGTTAAAATGAACCTTATTTCCTGATAGTTTGGGTTTAAATTAACATGTAACGTATAGGCCGCTAACGACATTTCTACGACGCCGCTTCGCCCACCATTCGTCACCTGGGATGTTTTATGTAATATGGTGCAACGACAAACGACAATAATTTTATTAATCGTGATATTGATGGTATTAAAATATAGAATTATGATAAAACATATGTTTTATGAACTGGTTATGAGGTGTTTAGGAAGTAATAGGTAGGTGTATGCTAAAATTTATTATAAGGTAAATAAAAAAATGTGTAGTCTATTTTTTATTTATTTACAAATTAGGTATCTATACATTAACATTATATCACGGCTTATTATTTGCTCAGTGTTACATACATACATTAACTCACGCCTTCTTTCCATGGGAGTAGACAGGAACTACAGACATAGTTATTGCTCAGTGTTATCATGAACATAATGAACGTGAATCCCAATGTTATTACCGTCTTTGACATTTGACTGTTACTTATGTTACGTGTCTCGGAAAATTGTACGTTTATTCAATTTCTGACGTGATGAGTGCAGTAAAGAAACATTTTTGGTATTATAATGCAAACGAATTTTAAGGAATTCTTGAAGAATACTTTTAATAAACGGTATGTCGTGGTATGGAATATCAGTAGAGTGCTTTAAAAAAAGTTAAATAATTATGTGATTATAGCTGGTCACATATTGAAAGCATTTGTTTGATATTACAGTCAGGTTATAATCGCTGGTTAAACATTTTCCAGATTGAACTTTCATAATATTTCGTAGGACACACTCAGAACAGTAACATACTTTAAACAAAGTTACTGAGGGATACGCCAATCCACCAAAGTCTTTAAAACATATTAATTAGTGAAAATAAAGTTTTTGGCTTGCAAATAAATTCGTGTATTCTTCGCAATTTATTTTGGAATGAAGTGGTGTGGTGTATAAATAAATCACATTTGCATAAAAATAATGCTGGAATTAGTTTTCACGTGTAAGTACATCGCTATTCATTATATTTCTATTAAAAATGAAGTCGGTTTGAATTATGACATTATTTGGTTGGCATAACATCATCCCCATAGACTTCGTGTCATAATTCAAACCGACTTAATTTTTAATAGAAATATAATAAATATGTACTTACACGTAAAAACTAATTCCACAATTCTTTTTATGCAAATGTGATTTATTTAAACACCACTTCACTGCACAAGAAGGTATTTTAAAATATTTAACACGCAAAAACTGGTAAAAATAATAGTCGACCACCGCTGTTGCCTACTGCAGACGAACTAAAAGCGTGAGCGGCGCAATCGGTAAGCCCTGCCCACCGCGGCGCAATCTGCATTGGGTCATTTTTTAAACCTAGGAATGCTTCCATGTTTTTTCCGTTCTTACTTCCTAAATACTGCTCTATTTACTGACCTCATAACCAGTTAATAAAACATTTGTTTTATCATAATTCTATATTTTAAATAAAAGTAAATTAAAACTGAACAGCATTTGTATGAACGCAACTTTATGGATTTCCGTTCTATAATGTCTATACCAGAATGTGTTGCCAGTACAAAGCTAATTACTAGAAAGTTGGGAATATTTCTTGGGACCGTATAAAGCATAAAATAGCTCAAGATCACAATCATTTCTTTAAAACGGGTACCCAAACTAAAACTAAAGCATAACCACCGATTTTTGACACAACTCTGTAGTTTTGAACTCCTTCAATTGTGCTCAGATCAACACTAAAAACGAAACTTTCCCGTGGGTTTTTAAAACTATATTTAATACAGGAAATTAATTAATACGCGTCTGAGGAAGTGAACGGGACTTAATATTTTTTTTTTTTCAGAATATAAATTAAGCAGCTAAATACGGGTAGTCTGTTTTCACTAGCTAGCAGCCCTGTTCGATAAAATTGGCGGCCATATTTTATCAAAGACAAACAAAACGCCGGTCTTTTCCGCTCTGAAGCGTCTGTTGTTTCGACGCGGAAAATTGGTAAATGATGGCAGCAAATAATTATTTTGGGTTTACTCATGGAGGAACCCAATACGGGTAAGTTATATTGCGTTCTATTGATAAAATTATGATGTAGTGAATCTAATGAATGTACTATGAGAGAATTGTGATGGATGTGCCTTGTGCTCATGTTTGTCCTAATCAAAATGGCGTCTGAAATGTATTGATCGGGGAATTTTGATTGTGAAATGTGATTTTTTGTATGTAATGTGATCTTTGTTTGATATTAGTGCGGCAACGGCTAGCGCAGCGTATGGTGGGCAGACAGGGTACGCCGTAGCACCGGCTGCGACAGCGGCTACGTACGGCACCCAACGTGCGGCCGCTACAGGCTACGACACTGCATATCAGGCGGCAGCTGCCACGCAAGGTACGTAAAAACCCGCCAAATGTTAAGAAAATATTGTCAATACATAATTTGTTTACAAAATAAACATCCGTAGGGACATAAATTTCACTTATCTCCTTAGCGACACGACTGTCCGTAAAATCGATAACACCACGACTTGATTTGTCTAATTGAATTATTGAAGAATGGCTACTGACGATGACCTAAAGTCTGGACACTATTGCTTCTAACAAACAGTTTCCTGTCACTGACCTGTGATTCAGCCACATGTATAACTGTACCTCTCTTTGGTTGGCTGACTAAGCTCAATAGAGATAATAAAATCAGCTTGTATCACGATGATCTAGATTGCTCCATCAGGTGAATAACATTGTTTAGTTGTTATATTTTGTGATTTCTTTTAGTAAGCTAGGTACTTGGGTGATTACAGATTGTGCTATAAAAACATTTTATGCTCCTTCAACAATACACATATCATAAAATGTTGCATATAAATGCCTTGCAACATGAACTTTCAATAACTGTTGATTCAAACAAAATCATTAGATCGTAAACATTTAGTACCTACTGACCATGGGTTTCTAATCATCTGCCAAGTTACATGATGTAACATTAACTTTCTGTTATCATAATTATTCATATTATCTTTATTCAACATGAACCAGCACTCAGATATACCCATCATTCATTTTACTGTTAGGTCTCAAATCACAGCTCTTGCAAATGAGAAAATTACCTGTCTGTAGTGCTTAATGTCTAAAATTCACCAACAAGAAAAAAAAACATGCAGCAGAAAAATAGTCAGACCTATTCTAAAAGCAATCACTAATATTGATTTAAGTAATCTCTGCATCAGCAACCTGTACTTATTAGTCTGCACAGCATGGGTTCTTCTTTCATACTACTCTTTAAGCCATCTGTTGCCCACCTGCTTTCTGGCCATGCCATCTTTCACTCATACCATCCATTGTTTCTTTGGTCTTCCTCATTCATACTCAAAACTTTCCCTGCAACATATCTTATAACATATATATTATTATATGGCCACATATCGTCGGTGATATTCTGAAACCATGGAACTAACAGTGTTTAAAACCACGTAAGCTAGGTGCAGTGAGTTATACAAGAATGAGGGAAAACGTAATATTTACTAAACCACTTGACTTTCTATTGTTTAAACTTTTAAATTGACATATTCCTCATAATATTGTAGGCATTAAATATGTAAAATATGTATTAATGAATTAGTAAATCCGAAATCTCGATTTTGCTACTTTTGTAAATACGCGGTTTTAAACACTTAGTTCTGCGGTTTCAGAATATCACCGAAGATATATTATTTGGCCACTTGCAATTTTCAGATTTCTCTCCTGTGTCTTTCCCATGTTTCTATCCTATCAGTCAGCACATTATTCACTCCATTTTCATTATTTTAATCTGTCAAGGACAGCTAATGAGAAACAATTGATTTTCTATTGTTTGACACCGAATCGGTGATGCGCTTGGCTTCATGACTTAAAAATCATGCTTCACTCACTCGCATCTTTCTTTAGTCGTCCTCTCCGTCTCTAACCATATTCACACCTTGTTCACATGCTTTATTTCCTCTTACATACTCATTTCTACTATCATTTTACCTAACAAAGTCATCACATCACATCTGCTAATAACCTGTAACTCATGACATGATACTAGTACTGGTAACAGGTGTGGTTTTACCAGCAGCGGCTCACGCGCACGCACACGCGGCTGCAGCGGCGGCGTCAGCGTACGACGCGAGTAAGTCGGCGTACTACCAGCAGGCCGCCGCGGCCTACCCCGCAGCGGCCCCGCCGCAGCCGCAGCCGACCTACGACGCTACGGCCGCCAAACCAGCATACTCTACACCCGCTACTTACGCTCAGGTGGGTTGTCAATTTGATTTGTTCTGAGTGCTGTACCCTTGTGGTCGTTGTTCAGTCAGGGAAATGTATTGTTTAGCTTTTTGACACTACATGAATTTGCTGTGTTAAAGACTTTTTTTGACTCTGTCACAATTTAAGTTGATAGTCTGTTTGCTAGTCAATCTGATTCTCAGACTGTACATATTTTTTCTTGTCTTTTTCATCAGTGCAGACCACCTTACTGATGATTCTCAAGCATAATTTATGCCGGATTTCGTTATCCAATCGATTGGGATTAGACTTGCTAGACTCACACTCTGGTGGTCTGCAACTGATTGTTACTGTTTCCAAAGCTTGTAGCAGTAGTAGCATTTGTATAGTTATTTTATTTTTGGTACTTTTATATCTCATATTTACCAGTATCCCTAAACATTGGTCACATTTATGTTGCATAAAAACAATTAAAATTCATAGGGGTCATTTAGCATTTTGTCTAATTTTAGTTTTAATTTAACATTTTGTCAAAAATGTTCTTAGTTGTCTGTGCAAGTAACTGTGTCGCATGTGTTTTATTTTCCGTGATATTCTTATACCAATTAGGATGACTACGGAACTCTTCTACCTTATGCATGGTATGACACACGCGGCGGTGTATTTTTTATTTTCAAAGCATGTCCTGTGTCTCGCTGTCAAGGCCTCTGTTCCTTCCAAATATCTGTCATTCTTCTTCTCAATTTGGGAAATTTCTGACCATGTCTGTTCCGAAAACACATCCACAAATCCAGATGGTCACGCCACATACGCCGCGCTCGATTACAGCGGAAATACCCTACCGGCGTCCAGTGAGTGACAATCATCATTTTATAATGTGGTTGACTAACCATTAGCCTAGCCTGTTCAAAACTATGTTCGGGTAGAAACAGCCTAAATAATACCTGGAAAGAGCAACCCAGTTACTAAGGGATATTGGCATAATGAGGTTAGACTGATTGTTAGACTTGGGCTTCTAAATGCCCAAATGGTGTTATATGTATGTGTATGGTAAATGGAACTGTAATGTAATGAATGGTCTCCCTCCTCCCAACACAAGCACATTTCGACGTAACCAGAACACAGACAAAATATGGCTATACTAAGCTAGTGTTGCTATCAACAACGTTCTTTAGTTTTTAGTCATTGTAGTGAATTAAGTATAAGCACTAGCTAATTAGAACTTAGTCATCTATAGTTTCCAATACAATCATTTAGATCAATCTCTTTTATTAGCTTATATAGCTCCATAAAAAAAAGAAAACAGCAATAAATTAAGGTGAAATGAGACTAAAAAACCTGTTATCATTAACAAAATAATCTAGCAACATTGGAAGCTTAGCATTCTTTATAATATTGACTCGGAAAAATTTGTTTTTTACATACTCAGTCCAGTAGATTTATTTTTTAGTAGGTACAAACTGAATTTATTGATCTGAAAGTCATCAATTCTATCTAAAAAAAATGTTTGTTCATATTGGATGCGCGCCAGTTTATATCAACCATTTATTACATGGCAGCTCCTGTTTCTCTCAATATTTGTGGAATATTTTATATTACAGAATATTCTGGATTTTACAGTGTAGGCTTATTTAGATGAACTACATTTTATTCATAGAACCATGACAGCTTTTGTAAAAAAATTACATTCTTGTTTCGTATTTCATCGTTTTTTTTTTTCACACGTTTCGTTTTATTAAAATACCTCCTTTATAATAAAAAGTGTTCCTAATAAAGTTGGAACTGATCTAGGTTTATGTTACTGTTTCTAGACTAAGCCATAGTAATTATTGGTCAAAGGAGAAATGTGTTTCAAACCTTCAGAACACAGTCGCGGTGCGAACTAATTATTATTGTCGATTGATATGATGAAGCCATACATTATCAATCAAGTCTTATTTGTGTGTTGTTTAGCCAAACGTTAGTCAATTGATATATGCAACTTTAAAGTACCTCCAACATACCTACCGTCTTATTGATTGAAAAGTTCTCAAGTACATTATGTCCTTAAGGCGCTGACAAGACCCTATTGATCAAAAAAGGCTTTGCTTAAGGAAAAAAAATTGCCAAATATGTATAGTTTGTGGTAGCGGAAAAAATATATGTTAATTTTGAACATGTTTCCCAGAACCTGGTTGTTACCAAAACAAGTTTTGAAAACAAAATCTCGATACAAACTAACGTTAAACTAACCTCTTACTTTGAGTTCTAATCCAAAATATCTGTATCAAATATCAACATACGTTACGTATTTAATTAATAACAAGAACTTCTTATTTGAATGCAGAACTTGGTTGTTTTTTATTTTCGATTACTCAACTCAATTTTGAGTAAATACATAATTACTTCATATTTTGCAATAAATTACAAGCGTTGTGTCGTCGCGCTTCTCTTTCTTTTCTATGGAATTTGACAGTGTCCGCGGTTTAGGTGTTGTCAGCGTCTTAAGGCGCTGACAAGACCCAACTGACCAAAATTGGCTTCTCTTAAGAAAAAAAAATGGCTAAATCTGTATTGTTTGTGGTAGCGGAAAAAATATATATTAATTTTGAACATATTTCCCAGAACTTGGTTGTTACCAAAACACGTTTTAAAAAAAAACAATTCGATACAAACTAACGTTAAACTAACCTCTTACCTTGAGTTCTAATGCAAAATATCTGCATTAAATATCAAAATACGTTACATATTTAATTATTAACAAGAACGTCTTATTTCAATACAGAACTTGGTTGTTTTTTATTTTCGATTACTCAACTCAATTTTGAGTAAATAGATAATTGCTTCATATTTTGCTATAAATTACAAGCGTTGTGTCATCGCGCTTCTCTTTTTTTCTAGGCAATCCGACAGTGACCGCGGTTTAGGTGTTGTCAGCGTCTTAATGTTACAATTTTTCTACATTATGCCTATTATTCTGCTATAGGCTCGCCCTCAGAAGAATAACTAAGATTATAAAAATATAATCATTGCTCTCAGTTGCTATCCTGTGAAATGAGTCGTCAGTTTCAAAGAGTACCCAGTATTTCTACTGACAGATGCTTTGGTCCCCAACTGAGACCCGGTAGTCGCACAGTACAGTTAATATAAGCTTATATGACCAGGGGGGTAACCATCACCTCTTATAGCAGTATTATTTCAATATTACTTCAGCGTGAGAAAGAGATGGAGCTATAAGTCCTGTATAGCTCCATCACTTTCCCACTGTGAAGTAATATTATAATAATACTGCTATAAAGAGTTGAGGGTTACCCCCCTGATTTTACCCGACTACCCCAGAAGAAGGGTAATGTTTTTTAGTTATTACTCTGATGGCACTATGGTCTGGTCTATATGTCTGATTAAAGTGTAAACAAATATCAGAAAATTTACCTGTGGATGTCAATTTGTAGTGTAATTTACAAATTAACCGGTTTGATTTGATTATTCGAATACTTAACCCGAAATTCTAATTTTAAATAACCTTAACCTTTATTTAAAATGTAATAATGTTATTTCAACATTAATTGTTAAAAAAAATGGTGAGATATAAAATATAAACCTTCTAAACGCAGATGTATGTGTCACTAATTGCGTAAGAATTTAACCTGAGTTTGTTTACACTTTCCATCAGATACTTTTGAACATACAGTGCCTCTTTTATTGCTCCTACTTTTTTATACGATTGTTTTGTTTTTAATGTATTTCGTGCTTGCAAGGATCGAATAATGTCTGTTTGAAGTCCAATTCCATGTACCAGGGCGGCGCGCGCGGCGGCGGCGGCGCCAAGGCGGCGTACGGCGGCGTGTACACGGCCACCACGGCCGCCACGTCCTACCCCACGCAGGCCTACAGCGCCGCGCCCGCGCAGCCCGCCAAACGTCAGTATATACACGTCAACATAGGTACCGTACTCTTTGTACTACGCGGCACCTGGGGACTGCGGTTCTATTCACTAATTAAAACTAGAATACTACAAAAGCATTAAAAACACAAAAACATAATTAACAGAAACATGCACAGGAAAAAAAGGACTAAAACTCCCCTCCTGTCTTTCATTATCTTAACCGCACTCCCTCGCTGTCGCGTACTGTACTTGTTTGTGTATCTTAACCACGGAGCAGTAAACAAATGGAGTGCTAACAAGCATAGACGTTAACACATTGTTCTAATAGACTACTGTCCTGGAAACATACGCAAGTTATTGCAGAAATCGCGCACGTTCTCACCTCATTCCATTTGCTTATCACTCTGTGTTCTCAGCCTTGTGAAAATGAGAAAAAGACAATCTATAAAGCTATTTTCCTCAACATCATCATCAGCCATACTTCATCATTTTGTAGTAATCAGTAGTAAAATAGCTATGGGTAGACTATAACTTAATTTACCACTTGACATGTCTAGAATAGAGCTCAGTAGCTTGTCTTTTTGACACAAGGCCAATGAACAAATTAGTTTCAAAGTCAGTAAAGTCGGTCAGTTACAAAGTCTAGAATTTG
Organism: Atethmia centrago; assembly: GCA_905333075.3. Classification (NCBI taxonomy): domain Eukaryota; kingdom Metazoa; phylum Arthropoda; class Insecta; order Lepidoptera; family Noctuidae; genus Atethmia; species Atethmia centrago. Next base: position 2,620,044 of record HG995370.1, read on the forward strand.
AAAAAAAAAAACAATTTGGATTAGCCAGCACAATTGGCCCAAACTTCTGATCTGCCTATGACTCTTTTCGCCAATGGTAAAACAGTTAGTAAAGGTTACCGAGAAAGTCCGTAATTTAATGGTTATTCATATTATTGGCCTCGTGTATGATGGGCGTTATTCATACTCTTTGGTATAAGCAGACGTTGCTGCCTATTTGTAGAAGGCGATAGCGCGGATGTGAGGAAGGTGGTACATGAAGATATATCTGTCATACAGTTTATTTCTATGCATGCATTACATTTTCACTGCACTCCCACACTGTCGCCCACTGTACATATTTAGCAAAACATTGGTTGAGTAGGAGAAAATAGTGCTAATAATTTTTAGAAAATAACTATTATCACATTTAATCGTTTTAAACTTGAAAGACATCAAATAAGAGACAACTTGTCACTATTTGATTTTGAGACTAGTTTAAGCATTCCTTTTCTTCTTACTCCAAGGTACCATAACATTGTAAATTCATACATTATCACTATTCTAGATTTTCTAATCTCGGAGTGAATGTCATGTGACCTCTACAATGGCAGATTACTATTATAATTGTTTCCAGTTTTGTGTTGTAATTTACGTGACTTTTGAGGCGGATTTTAAATCTTGATGATTCAAACAGTTTCGTAAAATGTATCAGCTCATATAGATTCTTTGCGCAGTTCAGATTTAGACCTGCCTTTGAGAGCTTTCTAGAAGTATCAAATGATGACACATTTGCCATAAAGACAGTAAACCGGAAGCGCTGGCAAAAGCCTTTTTCGATAGCACCATCGTATTCTCTTACCGACGTTGGTGACACGGTCAAACAGCTGTCTTTGTGCCAAAAGCTTGCTAGACTTCCTAAATATCTAGCTTTTTTTAATGAATGAGTGAATGATTATAGTTGATACTAGATTTTCTCTCTGTTATATAAGTTGCCTCTTAATGTGCCACAAGAGGGTGAAATACTGACACAATTGTACATCTTCGCAGAGCCGACCAACAGAGGCAACACTGCGTATGACACAGCTCTCTACAACGCAGCTACCATGTACGTGGCTCAGCAGAACAAGACCGGCGGCGGGACGTAAGTATACAAAACTACATACGTTTAAAACCATGTCTCATAAGTCCTATGAGACTATTTTACAATGTTCATGAAAGAGATGTTTTTGTTATGAAAACAAAATGATGTTGGGTAAAGATTTAACAATTTGCGATATTGTTTACTGAGCCATTATATTAATGAACTGTTTGGATGATAGTTTGAGAAAGATGAAGTGTTTTCTCTTTCAAGGTCACCAACTTTCTTACGAGAGGATCGAAATGAAATGAAATTGTTTATTCTGTAAATAGGATATCAGAATCACTTTTAAACGTCATATTAAAAAAATAAGCTACATTGAGTCGTATATTTATATTGTGGCATTCGTGACTTTGGAAAGACAGTTGATTGTGCTGCCAACTGTGACCTATTAACCAATTGACTGACAGGATTTTTAACCAGATAGTATTGTGTTTAACAAATATTTGTGTTTCCGTTGACCAGTAGCAGCTGGAAGAACTACCAGAAGACGGGCGTAGGCGCGGGCCAGGCTCGCCGACCTAAGCCTCCGCCCAAAGCGCAGCAACTGCACTACTGCGATGTGTGCCGCATATCCTGCGCGGGCCCGCAGGTAACACAAAATGCCTTCTACACACGTGCACTTATCAACTACACAACCATGGCAACAATCGGACGTTGATAAGCCATAGTCATTATGCGGTTTTCGTTGTTCAACTGTTACTGCTGACTTTTTATATAAGTATCAATATCTAAAGTGCACTCAACATAAATTACGCAGTTCGGATTTCCACCAGTTTTCGTATGACATTTCACAGCAAGTTGTGTAATTATTTTCGCAACTTGAAGTTTGCTCAATAAAGCTTGCTGATGAAATTAAAACGAACGAATTCTTCGTTCTGTGCCTGAGTATGTTAGACCAACGATGTGAGTGAAGATCTATATTTCAACGAAGTCTTGTTTCGTTAAAAATAGAAACAACAGTCAAGGTCGACATTTAATAATAGACATTTTTGAAGAAACTACGTAATTATTTTTAACTCTAGGACGGCGTGTCGCGAGTATTTTATAATCCTGGTAATAACATAATATCCAAGCATTAATTTCAATTAAAAACAGCATAAAAAAAAACTACAGATTAGTATTTATGTGAGTACAATTATCAAAACACAAATCAATTTTGAAGGTTATGTTTATCTAACTAGTTATGTACAGCTAACCTAATCACGCTTCAAACAATTAAATCGATTTCAGGCGTGGATTTAGTAGAATTTCATATTTCGAACTATATTATATTATGAACTTTAGGCATCGGCAAATCGCGACAATCAGACCTTCCTAACACAATTGGCTTAGAAGATCTAAATTGCTATTTCTCCACCGTTCCCACTCTTAGATAGTCTAACCAAATGTCAAACCTTTGACTACCTTGCTGGTCTGGCGCCCCCTATTATTAATCCTTTTGTCTTCACCCTAGTTGACCCGGGAGAGATCAGAAAGGTTATGTTTTCCATTAAATCCAAAGCCGTGGGCTGCGATGATATCAGCCGCCATATGATCGTTACGGCTCTTAACCAACTCCTTCCTGCAATCTCCCACATCTTAAACTTCTCCCTGTACACCAGTGTTTTCCCCTCCCTTTGGCGTAAAGCCCTTGTTCGGCCCCTGCCTAAGATACCCAACCCCTCTCCTCCTAGTCACTTTCGTCCAATTTCCATCCTTCCTTTTCTATCTGAAGTGCTAGAGGCCAGTGTTCATAAACAATTATCCCACTTTGTTCACCACAACTCCCTCATCAGTCCGGTTTCAGGCCCAGGCACAGTACCATTTCAGCTCTCCTTAAAGTGACTGACGATATAAGGTGGCGAATGGAAGACGCTAAAGTTACAGTCTTAGTGTTAATTGACTTCTCCAATGCTTTAATGCCGTCAGTCACAAAGTCCTTTTACATACTTTCTTATCATAGGGTCTCTCCAGAAGTATTGGAATGGTTTTCCTGTTATCTTCGGACGCGTCAGTAGTCTGTTCATGCTGGAGACTCTTCGTCAAGTTGGTGCGAACTTGCAGCAGGTGTCCCTAAAGGCGGTATATTATCTCCTCTTGTTCTCCATTTTTATTAATCTCATTACCACCGTGCTTCGGACTGCGTGACACCTCTATGCCGACGATTTGCAGCTTTACTGCCATGCAAGTGTTGATAACATTTCTGATGCGATTGAGGAGCTAAACCAGGATTTAGGTGTGTCAAAAACTGGTTTGATCGATTTGGGGGTGGCGGTTAACCCTACCAAGTGTCAGGCTATCATAATAGGGAGCCCCCACAGCTTAAGGAAGCTGAGTGGCTTGTCTGTGCCACCTGTAATCTTTGACAAATCAGTCATTCCGTTTAGCTCCGATGTTAAGGACTTGGTCTGTATGTCGACATCTGTCTTGACTGGCGAAAGCAGGTCACGACTGTTAGTAAAAAGTCACGAAACGTTGCGGTCGCTTGAAAAGTGATCTCCAATCACACATAAAGGCAATGCTTGTACAGCCCCTAATCTTTCCCATAATTGACCTGAATGCAAATCTCCTCAATAAACTTGACTGGCTTCTCAATAATTGCATTCGATTCGTTTTCAATCTTCGTAAGCATGACCATGTATCCGCGCATCGCGTGTTTCTAAAATGTTTACCCACGTCAGCGCAGAGAGGTGTGGGCTCTATGTTCTCAATTTTCGTCAAACCCACTTCTCTATCTTACCTGACTTCCCATATTCAATACTTGTGCTCTGCCCATAGTAAAAATCTTCGTTCGACCAACAGTCGTCTTCTTCGATGTCCTTCTCACCGCTCTGGTTTCATTCACTCTTGTTTCTTTATCAAGGCGGTCTTTCTTTGGAATGGGCTCCCTGAACATCAGGTTGGCAACCAGAGTCCGTTGTGTGTGAAGTGAAGGCACGTGAACATATACGTAAGAAGTTGGCAGAAACATCCCAGCACTGATTTGCTGAATTCGTTTTCTCCTCTACTGGTCGTTATTTCCCCACTACCGATCATTATTTCTCCTGACAGTTTATTCTATTTATATGTATGTATGTCTATGTATTTATTCTTGTATTGTATAGTTATTTTCGGGTTATCTATTCCATATGTTGCACTTGCCTTGTTTCTTCTGTGGTTGACTGGTTGAAAATGCCTCAGGCATTAAGTTCCTTGTACGGTATTTTTTTATGATGGTTATTATAATGTGTACCTATCTGTACGCATATGTCTATGTATCTTTATTTTAGGGTTTTGTCTGTGAAAGTAATAGTGGAGTTTATGCTAGTTACTTGCTAAGGAGTAATTGATAGGTTTTTTCTGTTTCTCAAAAACTTATCTGTGGCACGCAGTGCGACTCAAAACGTAAGGGATATGAACCGCAGAAGAATTTAATATAATCTCTTTAAAGCATAGGTACTAGCGGTGTTTCTCAGAGGTTGATTTTAAAAACCTACCGTTGGGTAATTTTTTGTTAGCGCCTTGATTATATTTGAGTCGATATGATTATAACTGATCACGGGCAATTTTAGCGTTAGCGTTTTCAGGTAGTTGCTTTTAGTGGTGCCCCTGCTTTTAACGGTAATGCGTGCTAAGTCTAAAGCATAACATATTGAGTCGTTTATTTTTATTGGCCGTGGATGTATGATTTAGGTGCATTTGCACCACAAATAGATAAATACGTTTACCAGCAAACGTATTTAAAACATCACTCTGTTTCCGTCAATCGTTTGAAGATGAGAAACAGAAGTACGTTTTAGTTTTAAATATGTTTAGTGTTGAACGCATTTAGTAATTTGTGATGCAATCGGGCCTTAAGCACTAGTCCCACCACCGCCGTCGGCTATTAACCAGAAGCGAGTATAGCTAGGAAGTAAAAACGAGTTGTTTGTTCGACAGAGTTCTCGCCGTTGGTGTGAACAGTCAGCGATCAACTATTAATAAATGTATCTCTTTTACTGTCGCGGGACTTACAATGTTTTGTACGTTTCTTGAGCGAGAAAATAGTCGATAGCGGACAGGCGCCTCAGTGTAGTTGTGTGCGCAGACGTACAAGGAGCACCTGGAGGGCCAGAAGCACAAGAAGAAGGAGGCCGCCGTGAAGCTGGCGGCGGCGGGCGCGCACGCGGCGGCCGGGCGCGGCGCGGGCGGCGGCGCGCTGCGCTGCGAGCTGTGCGACGTCACGTGCACCGGCGCCGACGCCTACGCGGCGCACGTGCGCGGCATCAAGCACCAGAAGGTCGTGAAGCTGCACACCATGCTGGGCAAGCCCATCCCGTCCACCGAGCCCACCAAGCTCGGGCAAGGTACGTGGCGCTCAGACTGGCTCGAAACTAACGCCGCCATCTTGTAAATAATTTCTGTGACAATTTCACAAGTGTCGTAGGCAGAGTATAGCAACAGATTAGTCCTTAAATATGATTAATAATTAGACACGGCCACACTTATTAGATCCAATAATAAAAGTAAACGAGACAAATATATTTTCCCAGGTCCCAGTTGTTAGCCAACATCTGGGGCCCAACAAAATACAATTCTCTATCTACAACAAATATGTACCAACAACAATGTCCATCAATGTCCCAGTCAATGTCATTCAGGTGCCATAAAATCCTTGGAAGTACTAGAGCACGATTTCCACTAGCATGATGACGTCCCCAACCAACTTGCTGTCCAATCAAGTAGGGTGTCCTGCTTTTCCGAACCAACACTGGATGAAATCTTAATTATGAAAGTCAACTTATGCAAGAAAATGGACATCGTGCATAATACTTGTGTAGCGAAATAGGCTCTCAATTAGGAAATTATATTAATGTTCTTACAAAACGTTTCTTAAAAATGTTTACTTACCTCCAACCCACTCTGCTCCATGTTGTATTGCATTTTAATTGTCCCTTGTTAGATGCTTGCTTTCGAAAATTTCTTACATTCCTTTCCCATCCTGCGGTGCCTAATTATTACTTATATTAAAATCTCAGTAAAATATCATAACATCAGTTGTACAGTAAAATATTTTCCACTCACCAATATTGTTATGTTTCCTTGTTTTCATAAAAAAGTAAAGTTATAGAAAACATTTTAAATTACTAATCTGACTTCTTAACTTGTATGTGTAATTGATTCAGAATTTTATGTATATATTTTTTTATTTTTAAATGTGTAATACTTATTAAATTAAACAGAATTGTTTGCATCATTAATATATATATATTTCCCAGTACAAGTAGATGGAATCTTTTCTCGTCTCCCTATTTTATTATATTTATCAACTGTCAGAAGTTGTCTCAGCTGCTGTAGAAACGTGTTAAATGTTGTATATCAGATATGCTCTCCAAGTACGTCGTCAGTCGTACGGAGAACATATTTGCCGATGCCCCGCATCTGTGCTGACACCCGCATCGCCACAACGCCATATCTGTATAAAAGCGCGCGTCTAGTTGGCAGTTAGTATTGCAAATAGTCAAATTTTCTCAGCGTTAACCATTTCGGCACCCAGTACAGATATGTGGAGTGTGTTATATGGGCCTTTTTTATAACAGTGTACAGTATATTGAACAAAACAATAAGACAAAACCAAAAATATAATGATAAGTAAAAATATATGTAGAAAAGGCCCAAAAAGATCCTTGTCAAAACAAATCAACAATCAAAACTATTGGCCAACAAGTAACAAGAGAAAATTTGACTTTTCCGATCTATCAGCCAAAAAGACGGTGGCAGGGACGCCGAAGATCGCATTCGTAGCGTCCGGCGGGCTCAGTACCGTCGCGGGTACACCGACCAAAGACCCAAATCCTGCCCAAGGCGAGAAAGACAAGGACGGCGAGGACAAGGACGAGGACGGCGACAATGAGCCCGAGGTGCAGCCCGTGGGACAAGACTACATCGAGGAGATCCGCGGCGACGACGGCAAGGCGCTCAGTTTCAACTGCAAGCTGTGCGACTGCAAGTTCAACGACCCCAACGCCAAAGAGATGCACATGAAGGGCCGCCGCCACCGCCTGCAGTACAAGAAGAAGGTACGTCACTTACTGGCTGTTGCTGTAGGGTAGCTGTGTCCCGGGAGCCGCGTCCAACTGCGGAAATGTGGAACTGGCTGCGTATTACTAATGACATAACAGAACGCATTCACGCCTGTAGTCCCGAAAGGTTAGGCAGAGGTGTCTAGTGCATCCACATTTCGGTTGGAGTCTCTTCTTTTTAAGAACAATGTTACTAAGAATTGGACCTAGTTGCCATAAATAAAAAAATATTTAATTTAATTAACTTAGGAAGCCCGGTGTACCCCATGTGGAGCCAAACAATGGAAAATCAATTGTCTCATTAGCTGTCCTTGACCGATTAAGGTCAGATCTTGTGTTGTATATTTTTGTTATCCAATGATTACTTAGTAAAAGGTTTGAGGTGCGCGTGAGCCTGGCGGTCGCTCGCGATCGCCAAGAGATCCGCGCGTCAAATGATTACAACTTTCTAATGAGGATAATGCTTCCTTTAATAACACCATAACAAGCATCAAATATTCAGTGCAATAACAGCAACCCATCGTTGTCGTGCAGGTACAACCGGACCTAGAGGTGAAGGTGAAGCCGTCGATGCACCAGCGCAAGCTGGCTGAAGCCAAGGCGCAGCGGATGATGGTACGTGACGAGATGTGGGCGCGACGACGCATGCATGACGTACGTATCCATACGTTAATGTGCTTATACACTGCTATTAGAATCTTTTGGCGCGGGGATACAATCTGAACGAATGTCGCCATCTTGTTTTTTCAATACAATTTCACATAATATCATCACAAGCCAAATTTGGATTTGCATAATCCAAAAAAAATATATCACATCGTTGGCCAACAGTCCTGCCAATGTCAACTATGCCAAACGATCCTTGTAGCACTGTACTTGTTATACGTCTATTGGCTTACGCTTGACTAACCACAGTTCTTGCCAAAAACAACAAAAGTGAACTGTACTTTATTCGTTAAAAAACCTACACAAAGTATCTGTCCGTAAATATAGACAAACAGCTTTAGAAAGAGACTGTCATACGGAGGATCAGTGACAGACGACGTTGTACAAAGCAGAACTTTTTCTAAAGACAAATGTGCTGATATTTAGGGCTGGCTACCATGCTTAGTTTCATATATACATACATTAAAAAATACATAATGTCTAACTAAATATATGCAATCCAACAGTTGTACTTCATATGTGTACCAACCTTTAGCTTTGACGAAGCGACTGCGGTGCGTGTGATGTGATGTCGCATGTTCACTGTTTTTAAAATACTCTACACGCTCGCTTCGCTGTCGCGTAAATGTTGCTTGAGATTCATGTAAGAGAGATTGTTGAGTTAGAGCATAATCATTATATTGTTCCCCGCAGGGCATGGAGGAGGAGGAGCGCATGTACTGGGAGGGCGGCATGGAGCCGTGGTGGGGCCGCGGGCCCGTGCCGCCGCCCATGCACCACCACCACCACGTCAGTAGCACTAGCACTAGCTCCTTGTTGTACATGCTGCCCAATTTGTGGACTAACTTCCCCTCACTTGTGATTTAATCAGTGGTCAACTTTTTTGGCACGAGTCTCAATAGTTTAATTATTTTCATATATAGCAGGGAAGTTCATAAAGACAAGAAAATTAAGAAAAAACAAAAAAAAAAAATTAAACTCGTAATTTTAGAAAATGTATTTTGTTTTAGTATGTATAGAAGTGCAACCTGTTATGTTTGTGCGCAGGGCATGGGCATGCCGTACGGGCCGGTGGGGCGGCGCCCCGAGACGTCGGACGACCGGCACGTGCTGGCCAAGCACGCGGAGATCTACCCGGCCGAGGCGCAGCTGCAGGACATCCAGCGCGCCGTGTCGCACACCGAGCGCGCGCTCAAGGCGCTGTCCGACGCGCTGGCCGAGCAGGCGCGGCCCAAGGTGACGGCACGTCCTGCAAGAAGACGGAAGAAGGGCAAGAGCCCTTATACGATTTATTTATTTGGGGTCGCCGCAATGTCTTCTTCCGTACTTCTCTATTAGTCGTCATCTCGGTAGTCACCCCCACGTTGTGGCCATATCTTCTTTCACAAAGTCCGTCCATCGTTTTATTTGGCTTGTTGTGAGTCAAAGATTTACAAACTTTATGATTTCATGAACAGGGAGCAGGTAAAGCTGTGAAAGCTGATGACCAGAAAGGCGACAAACCTGAAGGAAAGGAGGATGGTCGTGACAATCAGCTGTGAGTAAATGTTGTTCTATTTACCATTGTATTCATATATTTTGCTCTCGTTTTTACTTTAGTTATACTGCACGATTTGCATTTTTTTTTTGTTTGCACTTTTATTATGTTTGTGCACACTTTTGTACAGTTGTAATTGGAGGTTGAATAGAAATCAAATAAAAGATGAATCAATGGAGGTTGACCAGGATACTTTGTAAGTTACTAGATGCAACAAAATTGATGCATGTGTATAGTCTTAGACAATCGTAATTAGTTCTCTGTAGTTTGTGTAGATAGATTGCAGTCAAATATGCAAGTTAAGGTAAATGTTTGATTAATAGTTTCATTAGTTACATGTTTTAGTATAGGTAGTAATTTCTAAGTTTCAAAGTAGTATATGCATTTTCTAGTTATTTTTTTGCCAGTCTTTTTCTAAATGTGTTTACTATACAGGGTCAAATTATATATAAAAAACGATTTGATGGTTTTTTTTTATCTTATTGTGTTAAGATAACGATAACGATCATGGCTGCGGAGTTTCGTTGATTAATTTAATCTAACCCTGTATGGAAAACAAGCTCGACGCGGTAGCGACTCATCAAGACGCAGTTAGTCATTGCCAGCAATGACCGCACTGCGCATGTAGTGCCGCCGCTAGTGACCGCCGCCCGCAGGTTCTCGTTCGCGGCGGAGGGCGAAGCGGGCGCGGGCGCGGCGGGCGCGGGCGCGGGCGCCGAGCCGCCGCGCGCGCTCAAGGGCGTCATGCGCGTGGGGCTGCTGGCCAAGGGGCTGCTGCTGCGCGGCGACCGCGACGTGCGCCTCGTGGTGCTGTGCCACGACCGCCCCACCGTCACGCTGCTCAAGCGCGTGGCGCAGGACCTGCCCGCGCACCTGGCCAAGGTCAAGGTGAGCCACCTGCCATTTCTTTTCCTCTAACGTTATACCATTAAGAGCGAATTTTGCTAGTGGAACTGAACTTGATCAACACGTTTGAGAGACGTCTTTTACTACACAATCCTTAATGAAAATCAATTTTGAGAACGCCAAAAAATAGTCATAAATAGTTACAAAGGTTAAAAAAATAGTCTCATTCGAAGTTATAGCTATAAGTTAGTAAGGATTATGGGATGAACGTCTCCACACAATCCTCACCTCAGTGCAAGCAAATGACTGGGAGTATCGACTTTGTTTCAATTCCAAAAAATTGTCGAACACTATTGCGAAATCTCGAAAATAGTCATTAACCTTTTGAACGCCAGAGCAAAAACGCATGAACTTGCCCTCAACGCCAGGCCACAAATTCACCGCAAATACCTACGAAAAAAATAGGGATTCCAAAACTTCATCGATAATCAATTTTATTTTCATTTTCGTCTTTAATTTCGAAATATAATGTCCTTATAACATTGAAATTTAATTCAACATTACATTTCTTCCTATTAAAGTAATAGTTATACACTATTTACAGACTTGTATAATACCGTAATAACAGATATGAGACTACAATATATTTAAATATAATAACTGTAGGTACAACACTATTCTTGATCTGCTGTCTTCATATTGTGACCATGGCGTGGACGGCCCGCCATTTTAATAACTACTTCGCTTCCGAAATAAGGATGTGGCAACGTAATATCTCGTTTATCGATGTTCTAGTACAATATTATTTTATAATAAATGAAACACGTTTTTTAAATCAGATTTATAATTCCGAATGTAACAGGTACTTAAAAATATATGATTGAAATAGGTTAAGAAGGTAAATAAAAACTATGAAAAAATAGAAAATTTTAATAAAATGTTATACAGTATGTACTATGTATACATGTTTTTAAATATTAAGTTCTATAAACCTGGCATAAAAAGTAACAAATTAAAACAATTAACGATTATATATAATTATCACAATTACCAATCAGTCTTATACTAATAAATCTTTTGAATAATAGAACAAAATTATACAAAATCTACAATGCAACCTGCATTCTGATCATCTAATTCGCTGGGTGCAAAGTGGGTGGTGGGGACAGTGAAATCGATCTCAGCGCGCACCGTGGCTAAAAAAGGAACTTTTGGCAGACTTTATTCCACGAAGTTATAGGTAAATTAATTAATAAATATCCCAAAATAAATCATAAAATCTGTAAATTCGTTCATTTATTTATTTCAAATACTTTTTAGACGTGGCTTAATTCTTTCTTAACCCTGTGCTCTACATAAATTATATCTTAAAAACATTTTCGGAGGGATCATATAGCTTGACGAACACTATAGGAACTATATACCGAATTACCGAAACAAAACTGAAAAGTCGAGTTCTCTGCACACATATATACATAATAATTAATTGAAATAATAGTATACATATATTAGAAACCTATGAGTGCAGGCTTAGGTATAAGGCGCAATTAATATTTCATAAATATATGTAATATTTAAACATATTATATCGCTTAAACATATACACAAGTAAAAATATCAAAATCATTCTTGATTTTTACTTATTTATGTTAGCGATCAATAGGTTAAATAATACAACAAGCATTTAGTAGGTAACTGTATGCTGATTCATATCTTAATTAAATCGTATGTAAACAAACAACGATCGATATATCAACTTAAAAACTCTGTATAACGGCTGTATCTATTTTTTTACAACAATAATATTCTCAAAAGTAACTTATTTCTGTAAAAAATATGTTTCTTTCGGTCTACAAACACCAATACCAGGCCACACTTACAGATTTCATCGTGATTTTTAATAAGATTAATATTTGCTCAAAATTTTTAAAATAAAAGCAGATAAAAATAACTTACCTCTAAATCAAATTCGTCCAAAGATTCTGTTTCCGAAAATTCTTCGTCATCTGAGACTCCTTCTAATATGCGAAGAAGTTCTTCCGTAGTCATTAAATTCCCACTCATTATAATAGTCACTTAATATAAATCTTGAACTCGATATCACAAGTAAATTAATCATAAATATTATTCATTCACTTCACTAATTTCTGGTCGCCGCGCTTGTGACGTCACGATATTGTCGTCTTGTCGTGACCATGGCGTACAGGGTACTGATAATTCGGGTTGCGTTAGGGATGCGCTTGAGTTGGGATTAGTGAATATCGAAATTCGACCCAACCAAATTTTATTTTTGACTATGTAGCTTATTGAATGATTTTTAAGACTGGTTTTATAAAATTAATGCTGCTTTATCCTAGTACCAAATTATACCTAAAATAATATATTCCAGAGGAAAGTTTCGAATCGATCTTTGATTTGAAATAATGATATTATCCAACATGCGCTACATCACTAGCGGTCACGCAGTTATGACTCTGGCGTGTGAGGACATTCTTTTTTCAGAGTTTATTTCTTTCTTTTTAACGTAAAATTTCTCAATATTTATAATGCAATTTAATTAGTTTTATGGAAATAAATAAATTTTGGACCTTCTATTTTACAGGTATATAAATAAATAGGCATTAAAGTAATGTTTAAATAGTTTATTTCGTGTTTTAATGTACCGCTGTTTTTGTCACATATTTGTGTCGTTGGCGCTCAGGGACAGTTTTCGCTTGTCACGTATTTGTGACCCTGGCGCTCAAAAGGTTAAGGGTTTCCAGAGATATAAAAGTGTCTTGGTGGTGTGGCGAGCCTTTCTTGCCATAATCCTCACCGGATTACCGCGTAACGCTTACGTTTTTTAAAATTTAAATTTACTGTCCAAAAATAGTCACGAAATAGTCGTGTCCAACCAACTGGTTTACTAAGTATTTGTCCCAACCCCGCAGGGCGGCGAAGACGCCAAGTACAAGGTGGAGCTGCTGGCGGCCGAGGGCGGCGTGCGCGTGGCGGACGGGGCCGTGGGCGTGCTGGTGAGCCTCACGGCGGCCGTGATGCGCGAGCCCGCAGGTGTGTGCCCCCGCCGCGCCCACACGATGTTCGACGCCGCCAATTTCACACACACACCTCTGTACTATCACTTCTGATCGCTCCTGGCTCTTTACATGTTCTAGACAAAACTTAGCGCGCTGACGATACTAAGACGGACGAGTGGAAATTGGTAGTCGAAATCGTCACTTTATACTCCACCGAACGGAGGACCGATCAGCTCAGAACAAACTATCTAGAAATCTAGATTATGGTATCATATATTTTATATTCTTTGTATATGTATTTTACTAAGTATTATTGTTTTACATCTCTGTGTGATGAAAAAAGATAATTTGTTCAAAGTTTACCGCCCGGCGCCTGTCGCGTCGGGCACTGTGTTGAATGCTTATTTTTAGGTGTGAGTAGGTAAGATGCGGCGAGAAGAAAGGATTTTTGATCATCTTTTTCGATATATCCCGTGCGTTGACTCCGCACTGGTATATCATTCTACTGAAACGGAGCAAACATTTCCTTTTATATCTATTCTTATATATTTATTATTTTCTTTATTTACGATTCTATATCATACCCTATTGATTTCTTAGGTCTTAATAATATTGTGAAGCTCATCCTTTGCGTAATAAAATAACTTGACACGTTTTGTACGATCCGTAGATTCTCCGTACTGTCTGTTACGATTATTTACCGATCAGCGCACGACGCATGTCTGTATGTTCGCCGCTACGTCGGGGTGCGACTCGCAGCTCTCGCTCCGCGCGTAGCGTGCGTGGTCCCAATGCTGTACTGTTAGGGCTACTCATGTTTGCCCCGTTTTTGTCGATGGTTTGATGGTCAAACACCCTTTGTGTTGTTGTCGCTAGACGGTGGCGACATAAAGCGAGACGACAAGGATGTGCTACCGCGGCAGAAGTGTTTGGACGCGTTGGCCGCCCTTCGGCACGCCAAGTGGTTCCAGGTACATCGCCAGACATTATAAACGTGTGCGCACTCCACCCCACACATACTCTAAGTCTAGACCCGACTAACTGACTCGAATTATCTTTGCTCCTCACCCCCGAGTCACTCACTATTTAATCGAGTTTTGTATTTTTATATAAAATTTTAATGCGGGAGTGCGCACGTATTTTTTAGTCACATGTTTATTTATTTTACTATCTAAAGTAGTAGTCTTTTAAGTTAAATTCGAGTCAATGTAAACTCCCATGAACATGTGGCTACAAGTGCTTGTTATGTGTGCCCAAGCTGCGTTTCCCCGCACTCTGTAGCTAACATCGGGAGAGGGTACACGCGACCAGGAAACGCAGTTCTGTAAAGTGTCGTCCACGAGCGCGGCGCGGCGGCGGGCGATGGCCCGTCGGCGCGGCGCGCTCTGACCCGCGTGTGTGTGCAGGCTAGGGCGGCCACGCTGCACTCGTGCGTCATCATCATCCGCATCATGCGCGACCTGTGCCGCCGCATCCCCAACTGGACGCCGCTCAACCCATACGTGAGTCTACACGTCTCTTGTTATAAGTATCTACGGAACTGCTCCGTTTTGTCTGGTATGTCAGCATAATTCTACTTAGTCAAATTATTTATTGCAATTACTTTCAAAAGTGCCTACTTACTTAATTATTATTAATTAGGTAAGTAGGCACTTTTGAAAGACTTCAAATTACAAAAGAAAAGAAAATTTACATTCCCACATTCGAACCACATCGCAAACAACAAATTATGGCTACAGTGTAACAGCATAAGCTGAGAGTAAAACCCGAAAATTGCATCGGAAATCACTTAGGGCATTTTGGACATGATGAGACTTGATGACGAGTCGTAAAGAGCTCAAAATGTGTGGTGAACTAGCGACAGTGTTGAGTTATTCGACGCTTTGCAAAGTTCACCGCCGGTTGAGCGCTTCAAGACGATATGGCACTCTGATCCTAACACGAATCAAACAAAATTGTAAAGTAGGTAATTAACGCTCGAACAAGTACGCGTAATTGCATACCTTTGACTCTTAACAGCCTTACTAATAAAGATGACAGATAATAAAGAGACACGACATATACCGGAGCTATAACGCTTACTCTACCAATAAAAGATATTTGACAGTTCAGTTGTACAAATCTGTTATATCGGCAGTTTTTATTGTATGAAAAGTTATGCAACTGTTATTCAGTCCTCAACCCTTGTTTGGTGGTCGCTAGAAAATTCAAGAGGGTTACCGAGGCCAGGGAAAAATACCACCCTTGTTTAGTCAGCACATCTGGCAAATCTCAATGATGGATTATTTGCATTATTTCGATGTTTTTGATGAAATGGATCGTGGTGGTACACCAAGAAAAAGAAAATGTTACAAAAATCGTTTCGATCCTTTTATTTTACAAGACACATGCTTTAGAATGAAATTTAGATTCATTAAAATATATGTACGGAAAATAGTTGAGTTAGTTAGAAGTGATATCGAACTCTAAGCTCGTGGTGGCAGGCTGGCTGTAGAACTTCAAATTTGTAGTGCTCTCATGACGTGGGCTAGGCAAGAAGTTCAAAATGACGCAGCAGAAATTCATGAACTTAGCCAACAGTCCGTAACGAATGTATGCCGCCGACGAGTGGCTCTCGTTTTGACAAATAAAGCGACGCAATTTATACGCATGGCTCGGACTCTTGAAGAGCAAGAACAAGTAGTTTTAAATGCAACAAATTAAGCCACCAAATGTTGTAACCGAAGTTCAGTAGTTTTTGAGTTAGATTTTTAGTTTTTTTTTTTTAATGAAAATCCCAGATTATATAATTTGAAGTCAATTTAAAAAAATGTTGGCTAGTGCAAAAAAAAATACTACGCCTGATGTACTAAATTACTACGAAAATTTTCTTGTCTTATCAGCTATTCAAAAAGGTATGATTGTCAATACTTTTGCTTTTTGCCTTCATCTCACTATTTATGTTATTATTTTATTATTTACAAACCAAATTATATAGAGACGAATTTCAGTGGAACACTAGTTTGACATTTGAAAGTTGCGTCCTTATAGTCAATGACAATCTTATAGAGTATGTTTCATTCTTTCTTTCGTTTTACCGTAAAAAAACATAATATAATTATTTTTAAATACATTTCGAAACAGTATTTTGGGCACAATTTGTATTATTTATTAAAAAATAAACATTTTTGTGTTGTTTACAAGATATTCTAAATGTCTATAATTAGGTAATCTAGTTTCAAAACGTTTCCGAAGCATGTTGCCAGTGAGTTTTGTTATAACGAAATGTTTCGTTATAAATAAAAAAAAGTATACAATGCTTACACACCCGTTATTGGTAAAGTGAGTGTGTAAATCTTATCCATAGCTTATACAGTTGCTAAGTGTTTTAAATATTTTTATTAGTAAGGCTGTATGTAATTTTTCGCATAGTCACCCTTAAACATTCACTAGGCAAGCGAAGCACGAATACGCTTATTAAGACGTGCTTCTTCGAGGCTTTTAGAAAGTGCTTGTTCACGTATGCATATGGGTGCAAACGCATTGGTGTTTAGTGTAAAACTGCGTCGAACAGTTCACTTCGAAGCTAACAAATATGCGAGCGGCATTCGTGTGTTATACGTGAACTATCACGATGTTTATCTATATGAATATTATATTGAATGTTAGATGTTTCTCCGCCAAGTGTTGTATATTGAGTCGTGTGCAGGCCATGGAGCTGCTGGTGTCCGGCGTGATGCAGTCCGCGGGCGCCGCGCTGTCGCCGGGCGAGGCGCTGCGCCGCGTCATGGAGGCGGCGGCGGGCGGCCTGCTGCTGGAGCACGGGCCCGGCCTGCGGGACCCCTGCGAGAAGGAGCTGGGCGTACGTACACACTCTGTAGCACTAGTGAGGCGCTGCGCCGCGTCATGGAGGCGGCGGCGGGCGGCCTGCTGCTGGAGCACGGGCCCGGCCTGCGGGACCCCTGCGAGAAGGAGCTGGGCGTACGTACACACTCTGTAGCACTAGTGAGGCGCTGCGCCGCGTCATGGAGGCGGCGGGCGGCCTGCTGCTGGAGCACGGGCCCGGCCTGCGGGACCCCTGCGAGAAGGAGCTGGGCGTACGTACACACTCTGTAGCACTAGTGAGGCGCTGCGCCGCGTCATGGAGGCGGCGGCGGGCGGCCTGCTGCTGGAGCACGGGCCCGGCCTGCGGGACCCCTGCGAGAAGGAGCTGGGCGTACGTACACACTCTGTAGCACTAGTGAGGCGCTGCGCCGCGTCATGGAGGCGGCGGCGGGCGGCCTGCTGCTGGAGCACGGGCCCGGCCTGCGGGACCCCTGCGAGAAGGAGCTGGGCGTACGTACACACTCTGTAGCACTAGTGAGGCGCTGCGCCGCGTCATGGAGGCGGCGGGCGGCCTGCTGCTGGAGCACGGGCCCGGCCTGCGGGACCCCTGCGAGAAGGAGCTGGGCGTACGTACACACTCTGTAGCACTAGTGAGGCGCTGCGCCGCGTCATGGAGGCGGCGGGCGGCCTGCTGCTGGAGCACGGGCCCGGCCTGCGGGACCCCTGCGAGAAGGAGCTGGGCGTACGTACACACTCTGTAGCACTAGTGAGGCGCTGCGCCGCGTCATGGAGGCGGCGGGCGGCCTGCTGCTGGAGCACGGGCCCGGCCTGCGGGACCCCTGCGAGAAGGAGCTGGGCGTACGTACACACTCTGTAGCACTAGTGAGGCGCTGCGCCGCGTCATGGAGGCGGCGGGCGGCCTGCTGCTGGAGCACGGGCCCGGCCTGCGGGACCCCTGCGAGAAGGAGCTGGGCGTACGTACACACTCTGTAGCACTAGTGAGGCGCTGCGCCGCGTCATGGAGGCGGCGGGCGGCCTGCTGCTGGAGCACGGGCCCGGCCTGCGGGACCCCTGCGAGAAGGAGCTGGGCGTACGTACACACTCTGTAGCACTAGTGAGGCGCTGCGCCGCGTCATGGAGGCGGCGGCGGGCGGCCTGCTGCTGGAGCACGGGCCCGGCCTGCGGGACCCCTGCGAGAAGGAGCTGGGCGTACGTACACACTCTGTAGCACTAGTGAGGCGCTGCGCCGCGTCATGGAGGCGGCGGGCGGCCTGCTGCTGGAGCACGGGCCCGGCCTGCGGGACCCCTGCGAGAAGGAGCTGGGCGTACGTACACACTCTGTAGCACTAGTGAGGCGCTGCGCCGCGTCATGGAGGCGGCGGGCGGCCTGCTGCTGGAGCACGGGCCCGGCCTGCGGGACCCCTGCGAGAAGGAGCTGGGCGTACGTACACACTCTGTAGCACTAGTGAGGCGCTGCGCCGCGTCATGGAGGCGGCGGGCGGCCTGCTGCTGGAGCACGGGCCCGGCCTGCGGGACCCCTGCGAGAAGGAGCTGGGCGTACGTACACACTCTGTAGCACTAGTGAGGCGCTGCGCCGCGTCATGGAGGCGGCGGGCGGCCTGCTGCTGGAGCACGGGCCCGGCCTGCGGGACCCCTGCGAGAAGGAGCTGGGCGTACGTACACACTCTGTAGCACTAGTGAGGCGCTGCGCCGCGTCATGGAGGCGGCGGGCGGCCTGCTGCTGGAGCACGGGCCCGGCCTGCGGGACCCCTGCGAGAAGGAGCTGGGCGTACGTACACACTCTGTAGCACTAGTGAGGCGCTGCGCCGCGTCATGGAGGCGGCGGCGGGCGGCCTGCTGCTGGAGCACGGGCCCGGCCTGCGGGACCCCTGCGAGAAGGAGCTGGGCGTACGTACACACTCTGTAGCACTAGTGAGGCGCTGCGCCGCGTCATGGAGGCGGCGGGCGGCCTGCTGCTGGAGCACGGGCCCGGCCTGCGGGACCCCTGCGAGAAGGAGCTGGGCGTACGTACACACTCTGTAGCACTAGTGAGGCGCTGCGCCGCGTCATGGAGGCGGCGGGCGGCCTGCTGCTGGAGCACGGGCCCGGCCTGCGGGACCCCTGCGAGAAGGAGCTGGGCGTACGTACACACTCTGTAGCACTAGTGAGGCGCTGCGCCGCGTCATGGAGGCGGCGGGCGGCCTGCTGCTGGAGCACGGGCCCGGCCTGCGGGACCCCTGCGAGAAGGAGCTGGGCGTACGTACACACTCTGTAGCACTAGTGAGGCGCTGCGCCGCGTCATGGAGGCGGCGGGCGGCCTGCTGCTGGAGCACGGGCCCGGCCTGCGGGACCCCTGCGAGAAGGAGCTGGGCGTACGTACACACTCTGTAGCACTAGTGAGGCGCTGCGCCGCGTCATGGAGGCGGCGGGCGGCCTGCTGCTGGAGCACGGGCCCGGCCTGCGGGACCCCTGCGAGAAGGAGCTGGGCGTACGTACACACTCTGTAGCACTAGTGAGGCGCTGCGCCGCGTCATGGAGGCGGCGGGCGGCCTGCTGCTGGAGCACGGGCCCGGCCTGCGGGACCCCTGCGAGAAGGAGCTGGGCGTACGTACACACTCTGTAGCACTAGTGAGGCGCTGCGCCGCGTCATGGAGGCGGCGGGCGGCCTGCTGCTGGAGCACGGGCCCGGCCTGCGGGACCCCTGCGAGAAGGAGCTGGGCGTACGTACACACTCTGTAGCACTAGTGAGGCGCTGCGCCGCGTCATGGAGGCGGCGGGCGGCCTGCTGCTGGAGCACGGGCCCGGCCTGCGGGACCCCTGCGAGAAGGAGCTGGGCGTACGTACACACTCTGTAGCACTAGTGAGGCGCTGCGCCGCGTCATGGAGGCGGCGGCGGGCGGCCTGCTGCTGGAGCACGGGCCCGGCCTGCGGGACCCCTGCGAGAAGGAGCTGGGCGTACGTACACACTCTGTAGCACTAGTGAGGCGCTGCGCCGCGTCATGGAGGCGGCGGGCGGCCTGCTGCTGGAGCACGGGCCCGGCCTGCGGGACCCCTGCGAGAAGGAGCTGGGCGTACGTACACACTCTGTAGCACTAGTGAGGCGCTGCGCCGCGTCATGGAGGCGGCGGGCGGCCTGCTGCTGGAGCACGGGCCCGGCCTGCGGGACCCCTGCGAGAAGGAGCTGGGCGTACGTACACACTCTGTAGCACTAGTGAGGCGCTGCGCCGCGTCATGGAGGCGGCGGGCGGCCTGCTGCTGGAGCACGGGCCCGGCCTGCGGGACCCCTGCGAGAAGGAGCTGGGCGTACGTACACACTCTGTAGCACTAGTGAGGCGCTGCGCCGCGTCATGGAGGCGGCGGGCGGCCTGCTGCTGGAGCACGGGCCCGGCCTGCGGGACCCCTGCGAGAAGGAGCTGGGCGTACGTACACACTCTGTAGCACTAGTGAGGCGCTGCGCCGCGTCATGGAGGCGGCGGGCGGCCTGCTGCTGGAGCACGGGCCCGGCCTGCGGGACCCCTGCGAGAAGGAGCTGGGCGTACGTACACACTCTGTAGCACTAGTGAGGCGCTGCGCCGCGTCATGGAGGCGGCGGGCGGCCTGCTGCTGGAGCACGGGCCCGGCCTGCGGGACCCCTGCGAGAAGGAGCTGGGCGTACGTACACACTCTGTAGCACTAGTGAGGCGCTGCGCCGCGTCATGGAGGCGGCGGGCGGCCTGCTGCTGGAGCACGGGCCCGGCCTGCGGGACCCCTGCGAGAAGGAGCTGGGCGTACGTACACACTCTGTAGCACTAGTGAGGCGCTGCGCCGCGTCATGGAGGCGGCGGGCGGCCTGCTGCTGGAGCACGGGCCCGGCCTGCGGGACCCCTGCGAGAAGGAGCTGGGCGTACGTACACACTCTGTAGCACTAGTGAGGCGCTGCGCCGCGTCATGGAGGCGGCGGGCGGCCTGCTGCTGGAGCACGGGCCCGGCCTGCGGGACCCCTGCGAGAAGGAGCTGGGCGTACGTACACACTCTGTAGCACTAGTGAGGCGCTGCGCCGCGTCATAGAGGCGGCGGGTGGCCTGCTGCTGGAGCACATTAATAAAAATCTTAAATTCATTCTGGCAGCCTAAACAGTTCGGTTTTAAATCATGAAATTGCACAAGAGTTCCTATTCATTACGTGAGGCGATTTTGGCAATTTTTCGAGCTCCACCCCTAATCTCACGTGAGATTTTACAAAATGTGTATATTTAGTGTAAAATACACATTCTCAATCTGTGCTTGATAGCGCGAGTTAATGGACTAAGGAAGGATTTTTGCAAATTTATTCTCCTAAGGGGTTGGGGTTGTGACAATGAAAGTTTGTATGGAAGTTCGACATTTTGTCGATGGGAAATCCTATCGGGCGCATGGTTTGTCATGTACCTCAATAATAATGCGCGGGAGTATCGTGCACACGGTTAATCTCTTATCTGTGTCATAATGTGTGATAATCTTTTTGGACTTAGTCGCGGTAAAACCGATAAGGATACACACAGTACACGTGGTTATACAGATACAGTAAAATTTTCATTAGATAACATCAAAAAGACACATTTATTATAAAACCTGTATTTGGACATGATGAGACCTGATGACGAGTCGTAAAGAGCTCAAAATGTGCGGTGAACTAGCGACAGTGTTGAGTTATTCGACGCTCCGCAAAGTTCACCGCTGGCTGAGCTCTTCATGACGATATGGCACTCTGATCCATGCAAACATCCATAAACATACTTATATTACCTGTGCTATGTCGAAATTAGTCATCATTGTTATTGAACGCTATTTTTTTAATTGTGTAATTATCTTCTACTTTTAATAGTGATATTGATTAATTTTCAGGATGCTCTGGGTAACCTGCCACCCCAGAAACGTGAAGATCTAACTGCCTCTGCACAACAATTCCTTAGACAAATTGCCTTTAGGCAGATACATAAGGTAAGAAGTATTTTTTATCTAACTGCCCCATAAGGAGGGTAATGTTTTTCGAGAGTATGTATGTATGTATGTATAAAGGAAGGGAAAGCGTTTTTTTTTTTTATTTTTCCATCTCCTCGGCATAGATAAAAATAATTAAACTGGTTTTATCAATTAACTGATTTTTCAAAGCCTTCTTTTTACATTGATCATTGTTTATTTATGTTTAGTGGATCATTTCCTTTTCTTCTACTTATATATTTTTTTTGCCGTCATCTCAAGAGTTCGCTTTTATCTTAGCTATGTTATTGTTTACTCAACTCATTATTATTTTAATACATGAGGTATCTATCGACTCGTCTGGGTCGCGCGATGGTTATAGGGTTACTTTGGGGGGCAAATTAGAAAGAAAAAAAATATTTGCAAACTGTACTGTGTGACATCAAATGAAAGAGCTTGTTGTGAATCTCAAATATTTTTTAATTAAAATAAGTAGTTTTTATAGTTAATTAAGAAAATATAATAAAATTACCACCTACTAAGTCTAACATTTGGAAAAAATACAGAAATTAGTTCTGAAAACCTGAAGTATATGGTTTTAAAATAACATACTAAATCATTCAATATTGTACGTACAAACTTACATTTGCAGTAGGATTGTATGGGAACATATTTTGTCAAATACAATGTTAAGTTTGTTCTTGGGATAAAAACGTGGTAGATAACATTCATTGGACGGAACACTCAACACGCGAGTTCAACTCGGGCTTGACTGTTTTTTTTTTTGTGCTAATCTATTATATTACGTTACATAGGTACTGGACATGGAGCCGCTTCCCAAGCTGAAGCACACGACGGGCGCGTGGAAGTTCCCGCGCAAGCGCAGGCGGTCCAACACAGACACCGAGACCGATACGCCCAACGGTACGTACATACACGTACCCACCGCCGACCAAGAATATTATCTACTTTCGACTATTTATTCTCGTTTAAGAAGCGTAAAATTGATGCAAGTTCTGTGCAAGTACAAGAGATTTATACAGGTGGATTTTTGAGATGGGGCAGCAAAGGCTACCTTACCATTGTACCTACAGGAAAACGGTCTAAAGACAATCCCAAACTTTTTGAGAATTTTTTATCTGCTTTCACAGTTTTTGATATCATCCGATCCTCTTTCTTTTATGGATCAAAAAACTTTGACCCCAACTCTGTTTGAGTACTGGAAATGTCCGAAATCGCGTAAAACTTCCCATACATTTCGTAGGAAATGAGACTCTTAGTCGAATGGCATCAAAACAAGTTTTTGTGACTTGCTGACTGTACATTTGTTTCAAAGTCTACCAATCAAAATTTCTCAAAAAGTTAAGGACGGTCTCCTAAGACCGTTTTCCTGTAGCTTCAATGGTTAAGATACCTACCCTTATTCCTACCTCGTTTCAAAAATCCACCTGTATACTAATAGTTGATTGCTGACTGTTCACACTGCCGGCGAGAATTCTCTCGCCACTAGTTTGTCGCCGCGACTATGAGAGCTATCAAACAAAAAACGCATTTGATAACGCTCGCTTGGCGGGCAGAACTCTCGTTGCTCGCCAACTCGATCCTTGTTGCTAGTTTTACTAGCTTTTCGTAAATAGTCGACATCGGGAGAAATGTCTTATAGTGTGACATGGATCTAAATACTCGCGGCCGCCGACTTCGCTCGCGAAGGAAGACGTCATAATGTCATTGAATACAATATGTTTTGTCGCGCCGTAATGAATCCGGGCGTAAGACGGTACATCTCTATTAGACCGCTTCAGTGGTCGCGAACAGTACGCGTGTGTCGCGGAGCTACCGACGCCCGCGCCTTTTTGTTTCTATTTTATACTAGTTTTATTACTACTGACGTGAGGCTTATTTTTCTACGATTCTTTGCGCGTGTACTCCGCTCGGTGCACGACCCGATACTAGAACGACTCGAATCGACGACTCAGCGCTGAGCGGCTACACACTGTGAGCCGATACCGACGATCAGCGTGAGAACTAAACCAGCCTATCACGGACCAGTTTTTGGACATGATGAGACTTGATGACGAGTCGTAAGGTGCTCAAAGTGCGCGGTGAACTAGCGACAGTGTTGAGTTATTCGACGCTCCGCAAAGTTCACCGCCGGTTGAGCGCTTCAAGACGATATGGCACTCTGATCCTTTTATAAATAATAGGTTCATCATTCAGGATATAGTTTCGACATACGCATTTTGTATGGCTGACTACTACGCATTTGAATTCTTAGCATTTAAAAATAAAATCATTTTTTATTCAGGCGAAGGCAAGGTGGTTAAGACGGAAGAAAAAATGGACGCGTCGGAGAACCAAGCCAAGAAGTAACGCTCCAGCTCGCCGCGTTGCCTGACGCGGCCGCCTCCTCCCTCGCAGCCCCTCTCCCTCCTCCCCTCCCACTCCCTACTCCCGCTCCCGACGAGCCCCCAGTAACCTACCACTCCGACCTGCTTCCTGGCTCCTTCAAGTCGATACCACTCGTCCCATAGCGTGGTCAACCCAAAATTGCCTTCCGCGCTGCCTCTCCGCTTTTAGGAGCCGATCTTCCTCACGGGTCGTTCCGGCCTCTGTCCCGGGCCCCGGGCCCCCGCCCCGGGCCGCGCTCGCTGACGGCAGGCCGCGCCGGCTGTACCCATCTTACCGTACGTGCTAGGAAGCTGCCCAAGATTAAACCATACAAAGCTGCGAGCGAGGAACGGCGTCACAGTCCCCGTAACATCTAGAAGAGCGAGGCGCGTCACCTTTATTCTATATTAGTTATTACGTGCAAATCTATCCGATATTTTGTATTATGTATCTGTGTATGAGTTACACAAAATTTATTTTTTGATCACACAAACTTGTGGTCATGATCTGTCCAAAATATTCTAGTACACAAAAAATGCCGCGGTTTACAGTAGTGTTTAATGTAGTTAGGTTTAGACTATTCTATATAATGTAAGTAGTATTAGCGTACGCGAAGAGACAGGGATAGTCGGGTTGACAAGATACTGATTGCTGTAAAAGAATTGTCAGAGATGATTGCGATTAGAGTAAACGGCTCTGTCTCGGACTAGCTATACTCAGGGATAATATAATTAGTAACATTACATGTTGGAGCTTCGTCTTCGTAACGTTAGCGACGAAGCTGTCGCCAGTCCGCAGGCAGTCCGACGACTGTAGGGTACAGTATTTGACTTTATTCACATTTAGTTCCTCACCGGTCCAGCCTTGCTGGCACGGGTACGTTCTCCTGCGACGATGCAGTTTATTTTTAATATACGATTACCCTATATTTATTAGTTTAGTAAGGTGTATATTTTTCGTGTATGTATTTTTTGCTGTCCCTAAAGACGGCGTTATGTGAAAGTATACATAGTATTGTAACCATAAATTGGTGTAAAGAATCTGCTTTAGTCATGTCTTCATCGGAATCAGTGATAATGTTGAGGTATGTGGCAGTAGTGTTGTGTAGTAGCATGTGGTACAATACGCGCCATGGAACACGAGACTTGACGAGCGTCAGTAGTGGGAGGTACAGTCGTGTAACGAAATAGTTATCCAGGCATTCTTCGATAACATTCGGAATTAGGTGTATAGCAATACTATATTAAAATTCTTAACAATATTTATTACGAAATAATAATGAAAATTGCAGATTGTCCTAGTCACTGTCAATAAAAGATACTACACCAGCGGGAAGATCATCGTTCTAGACGCGGCTGCAACTAGGCACATTAACTCTAGAAAATATACCACTTGTTCCAGGAGTTGACAGAACATCGTTTTCGTCAGATGACGGTGAGGCATGATCAAGATTTCACAAAGTTGCTTTCTTATACAACAGGCTTACACAGGTTGTACTCGTCTGTACTGCGTGTGCGCAAGAGGTGAGGAGAACGGGAGGCAAGTAACGCGCATGCGCAGCGCCGTCCCGCGCCTCCCGCGCTTCTTCCGCCGCCCCGATGATGCCCGGTCCCTTCCCGCTTCAGACCTCGTGCTAAAGAGACCTATAAATCGTCTACTGCGCAAGTCAAACCACGTGGTTTTAAGTCTCATCTTAGTGGCACGTATTGTACTTCGTTTTACTTGTACGTCAGGTAGGAAACAAAGTAGTCTCTGGTGTAGGCATTAAGGACAGTTATATCGTAAGCTAATACATCTGACGTTACATGTGATTTATACATTTTGTAAACACCGTTCTCATTGCAATAACTAATGCCTTATTTACACAAGATCTATGTTATATACGATTAAAGTTTGTTGCTATTCCGATACTAATGTTAGTTAGCAATGATACACGAATCAGTGTGTTGGCAAGACAACAGAGGCAACATTTTACATAGGTACCACATAATTGATGCCTAAAGCTCATTGCACCACGTTATAATAAGATTTGAAATTCGGTGTGATGTATCTAAATATTGTTTATTTATAATAGGGTTATATGCTGTGACCCATTAAAATTTAGATAGATTTTAATAAATAATCCATTTCGGACTAGATTCTGTGAAACCTTTTTATTTTATTCTTTAACTGTACTTTGGGAGATTAATGTCAATAAAGATAATGATGAAAGTTAACTCTTCTTTTGATTTCTTTTATTTACGGGAGTACGCTAATACTCGGTATATTCCCATTCGTTCCCACGACTTCGTCCACCTAGTTGAACGAACGGGAATAATTTATTAAAAATCTTTTTGAGTCCCTTTGGGCTCAACAAATAATTTTCAGACCGGTTGTTCAATAGGGTTCACGCAAATGAAACATGTTATCGGCACTTTTTCGTTGAGTAGCGCCATCGCCGGTGCATCTCGCCCGAACCATGTAATATTTATTACAGAACAATTTATTTTGTAAAATAATTATTAAATCCAACCGAGTACTTAGGTGATTTGAAAAGTAAACTGTAAAACGACACTAACATTTCATGCACAATATTATTTAGTGGGACGAATGGCACTAATCGTTACACCAGCAGGAAAGTGGCTCCTAGAGTGATATGAGTGGTACGTATAATTAGTGTGTAATCTGCTGTAACGGTGCGCCAAATAAAAAAAATGTGCGTTTTGTCGTTAAGGAAAAAACAATTCCTGCTGGAGTAACGTTGTTCCAGCAGGAAAATACTAAACGAATGATCGGAGAGAGAAATATTGTGCATGGGCAGATAGCTTATATTTGTGCAAAAATGTGCGCCGAAAATATAATTTGTGCGTTTTCAGGTTTTCAAGATATGCGTTTCCTGCTGGAGTAACGTTTTGCAGAATCGTGTAGCTCTAAAACTTGAATGTGCGCTTGTACTCGTTTATACAAGCATATTCGCTTGTATAAACGAGTAGCTCTTAACACGTTCACTGTCCCCATACAAAATTTTTCAATAACCCCATTTGTCCAAATCAATTTTTGTAATATTCTGTCTCAAATCGATACTGTTGACAAGTCCTGACAAATAGAGCAACTTACACACAAGTCCATGAAGTTAGAGCTCATAGAAAGAGACAGGGGCGAGTGTACCGTTTACGGTTCACGGACGTGATGGGTCCACGCGGCGTGTATTGTATTCGGTACACTAGACAGCTAACGTGTTAATTTGTGCGTATTTGTAACAGAATTAGATTTAAGAAAAAACACTCGGCGTCACAAAAATCGCACCTCTTCGAAAATAAGTTTCAAGCATGTCCCACCAGCAACGAATACATTAAACCCAATTAATATTGGTATCAATTGAAAGTATGTTTAACGACCTTTAAATTAACAACAGTTAGAATTCCTAAACACAACAGATCTCACTAGCACGTAACTTTAAAAAACGCATTACAACGGCCACTAATTGCACCTCCCTACAAGGGTATAAAACGGTTGACCCAGGTTAAATGTGGGTGCCAGCTCTACGGGCATGCGCAGAAGAACTGCCATGCGAAACCCAGGTGCGTCAAGTGCCTGGGTGAACATGGCACGTCCGACTGCCCCCGCCCCAAAGATAGGTCACTGCACCGAGCCGCCCAGCTGCGTGCTGTGCGGTGAGGCTGGACACCCAGCCAACTACCGTGGCTGTCGTAAGGCCCCCAAATCTGCTTGAAGCTGGTGAAGCGTGCAGACGCCCGCAAGCAGAGAGAGTGCCCGTCATATGGGTTCTTCCCCTTGACACAGCAACTCCCCCAGAGGCTAAGCCCGCAAAGGCCTAGCCCCTGGAACTACCTAATCCACCAGCAGGCCTTCCCTGCTATGGTTCAGCCGAGACCCACTCCGCCTCCCGTCAGACCGCTGCTGGATCCCCGCATCCGCGTCCTCGCGCCCGCGCCCGTTCTCGCGAGACCCGCGCCCGCTCCCATGGCCGCTGCCGCAACCGCTGCGCCATGGCCCGTCGCCGCTTCAACCACTCCAGTGGTCGGTCCGTCTGTCCCAGTAGATCCGTTCAGCGTGATCGGACCTTCTCAATGTTTTTCACGCTCCGCGCGCGCAAAATGGCCAACGAACTCGTTGCTGCCCGTAACTCCTGCGATCTCACTCAGATCCAGAGGATTTTACACACGTATCCCGAGATTACGCAAGCCCTAGAAAACTTCGCGAAACCCCCCCCAGTAATGGATATACGAGTCCAAGCACGTACTAAAATCCCCGATCCCTAAAGTTAGGCTTATTCAATGCCAATGGTGCCGATTCCTTTGTTCACAAACTAAACTAAATTTAGGTTCAGTGCATCTTTTTCTTTCTATTTCATTAAGAAAAGAACAGACGAAAAATTTTAGTTTAGTCCTGTCAAATTAATCAGCGCCTTTCACTGCTCCATACAAGTTTAGACGTGATTAAAAACTTGCCTACTAAAATTACGTCGATTTACGTCAAGCGCTGATTAATTTGACAGGACTAAACTAAAATATATCTTCTGTCCTTTTCTTAATGAAATGGAAAGAAAAAGATGCACTGAACTTAAATTTAGTTCAGTTTGTGAACAAGGGAATCGGCACCAATGGCATTCTTAAAACAACGCGATTAAATCGCTGCGTTCCTCCGCGACCATCAAATTGATAATGGTGCCGATTCCCTTGTTTACAAACTAACCTAAATTTAAGTTCATTGCATCTTTTTCTTTCTATTTCATTAAGAAAAGGACAGAGATAGATTTTAGTTTAGTCCTGTCAAGTTAATCAGCGCCTGTCACTACGCCATACAAGTTTAGACGTGATTAAAAACTTGCCTACTAAAATTACGTCAATTTACGTCAAGCGCTGATTAATTTGACAGGACTAAACTAAAATTTATCTTCTGTCCTTTTCGTAACGAAATAGAAAGAAAAAGATGCACTGAACTTAAATTTAGTTTAGTTTGTTAACAAGGGAATCGGCACCATTCTCCTCTTACAGGAAACCTTTTTAAAGCCCAGCCGTCGAAACCCGTCAATTGCTAACTATGGCATAGTTCGCAATGACAGGACTAGATGTCAGGACGGCACCCTAATTTATTATAGAACGTCCCTGCATTGCATCTCAATGGACCCGCCCCCTCTCACGTTTAGAAGTTTAGTGTCCATTTGTAAGTTAGGCTTGACTGGCCACCAATCTATCACCTTAGTTTCGGCCTATATTCACCCCGTTTCCACATCAGAGTTAGCCCTACACACCCCCCCCCCCCCCCCCCCTCTGACGACCTTTCCGTTTTACTTGGCCTGAGTGACTCCGTTATCATAGCGGGCGATCTCAACGCCAAACATCATGCCTGGAACAGCACCAGGGTCTCCACCAGAGGCAAACAATTGTTTGACCTCTGTCCCATCCTCAACTTCGACATCATCGCCCCACTCACTTTCCCCATGACCCTAACCATACCCCTGACGTACTTGACATAGCGCTTCTGAAGAGTATCAACCCACGGTTGGATTCTATAGAAGCGCACGACGAACTCTCCTCTGACCACCGTCCAGTTGTCGTAAAGCTGGCCCCACGCCTAGGTCTCCACGACCCTGACAGACCCCCTCTCACCAAGTTAGTTACAGACTGGAGGAAAGTAAGCGACTGTCTGAAATCCACCACGTTAGGTCCCCGACTAGACTCCATTCCCGACCACTTCGACTCTATCGCTGACACGTCAGCCGCGATCGACTCATTCACGGTGCACGTACAATCAGTCCTGAACGACTATTTAAGGGAGGTTCCGGCGATGGACGACCATCGCTGGAAGCTTCCGGACGATGTGCGCGAACTGTTGAATGAGATGAACGCGGCTGTCCGTGCGTACAGTAACTTTCCCTGCCACGCGAACAAAGTCCATATGCGCTATTTACAGAGATCTGTAAAGACACGCCTATCGGAGCTGCGTGACGCCGGCTGGGACAAGATGCTGAGTGAGTTAGAGCCCACCCACTTAGCTTTCTGGGACCTTCAGAGGAAACTCAAATCCGAAGAAGTCGTCTCTATGCCTCCCTTGGTGCGCCCCGACAAGACCATTGCTTTCGATGACGTCGACAAGGTGGAATGCCTAGCCGATAGTCTTGAGGCTCAATGCTCACCTAGCTCTCAACCAGTAGACCAAGCTCACCTGTCCCAGGTCGACGCGGAAGTCGAACGTAGAGCCTCCCTCCCGCCCGTTGAAGACCCTGATTATCCTCTGCCTCCTGTCACTCCAGACGAAGTGCACGATATCATCAAAGGTCTAAAACCTCGCAAAGCCCCGGGGGCTTTGCGAGGTTTTAGACGGAATCACCAATAGGGTGCTCCAACTGTTCCCCGCTCACCTCATAATGCTCATGGCCACCATCTTCAATGGAGCCCTGAGCAATAACATCTTTCCACAAGAGTGGAAAAGGGCCACCGTCATCGGCATACCGAAGCCCGGTAAGCCGAAAACGGAGCCCACTAGCTACCGGCCCATCAGTCTGCTCAATGTCTTCGGCAAAGTCTATGAGAGGCTTATTTTAAAGCGCCTCAGAGATTTTGCGGAAAATGCTCGTGCTCATCTTACGAGACTTGTCAAACCGCACCTTCCGCTACCGCA
Organism: Atethmia centrago; assembly: GCA_905333075.3. Taxonomy (NCBI): domain Eukaryota; kingdom Metazoa; phylum Arthropoda; class Insecta; order Lepidoptera; family Noctuidae; genus Atethmia; species Atethmia centrago. The sequence goes on from HG995370.1 coordinate 2,650,985, forward strand.
TCGAAGGAGCGCTATCCTACCCTCATCCTATCCGTGCAGGCGTCCCTCAGGGTTCTGTACTAGCCCCTCTCATTTTCACTCCTTTCACCAGCGGGGATGTCGCTGAAGTAGAAAGGCGCAGTTGGCTCTGTTCGCAGACGACACGGCCATCTACTACACCGGGTTAGTCCATGACCAGATATCTCGCACTCTCCAGACCGAAGTCAACAAGCTTGGCGCTTGGTTTAGAAAGTGGAGAATCGAAGTTAATCCCGACAAAAGTCAGGCGGTTCTTTTCACCAAACCGCATACCCCCCGACCGCTCACCATGTTCGGCAAGCCTATCCCTTGGGAGAAGCGAGCCAAATACCTAGGCGTGACCCTTGACCACCATCTCTCCTTCTCACAGCATATTAAGCAGGTGCGTTCGCGTGCCGCTTTCGCTCTCGGTAGACTACACTCCGTCTTAAATGCGCGCAGCAAATTGTCCCTTAAGGGCAAATTGCGTATTTACACAGCGTGCATCCGTCCCATTATGACATATGCCTGTGCAGTCTTCGCACATGCTAGGCCCCACCACATCCACAGGATGCAGTGCCTCCAAAACCGTTTCCTCCGAAAGGCAACGGGAGCCCCCTGGTTCGTCCGAAACGAGATCCTCCATCTCGATCTTAAAATCCCCACCATCAAGCAGTTCATGAAGCGCATCACGAAGCGATTCTTCGACTCTGCCGCCACCCACCGCAACCCTCTGATTGTGCAGGCTGCCAGTTATAGGCCCTCCACCATTAGCTCTATTCGTCGTCCAAGGTATACCCTCACCAACCCTGATGATCCCATTACCCTTCTCCAGGAAAGCAGTAGGGCCACGAGTACAGTGCCAAAAACACACCGACCTACGTTCCGACCTCGCCGCCGAGGTCCCTCGCGTAAACACCGACGTAATTGTTCCCCCCCCCCCCTCCCCCCCGACTCTTGCTCAACGAAGCCCGCGCCGCAGCTGAGCCTGTAGTTTTAAATTCCCCGTATAATAATAATTCTGATCAGATCCAACCTGTCCCACCTTGCTGTCCTCCCCCCAGCGACGCCCTAAGCCGAGGTCCGTACCCCACAGGGGGTGCCCTTAGCGTGCAGTCGCTTAGTAATTTAAGAAATTCGCCCCTGGCTGGAGGCTTTGAGTTCGCTTAAGGCAGCCACAGGAAAATCCGGTTAAGTAGTCACGACCTCTCAAGGTCAACTACGAGATGCCAAACCTAAAAAAAAAAAATGTGGGTCATTCGCTATTCAACCTTTGAAGTGAACACACGTGAACAGTTACAGCAAGAAAAATACCCCAGAAGATGAATACCACTGCAGATGAAGCCACTCAAGTCATTGCACTACTGCAATCAGGGATGCGGCAATGTGATGTTCCTCGGCAACTGAACTTGAGTCGTTTTTCCGTTCGACGAGTGTTCCAACGCTTCCAAGAGACTGGTGGCTATATCTGAAGACGCGGATCTGGAAGACAACGGTGCACATCCGAAAGAGACGATCGCTTCATTGTTTCGACGTCTTTACGTAATCGGTTCTCCAATGCTGTTGAGCTGCAACAACAACTGCGATCAGCTCGCAGAACTTCTGTAAGCGTCTTCACAGTTAGAAGAAGAATGCGGGAGAAGAAAATTGCAGCTCACAGGGCTGCTACGGAGCCAAAATTGACTGCACAGCATAGGAGAGACCGGTTGCAATTTGCCCGTGACCATGTGGATTGGACAATAGACCAATGGAGGGCTGTGCTCTTCTCGGATGAGACGAGGGTATGTCTTTTCTGCAACGACAGGCGTTGAAGAGTGTACAGGAGGCAAGGGGAACGATTCGCACAAGCCTGTATTCAAGAGACAGTGGAGTACGAGCACGTGATCCTGCCCCTACCACTCCAAGATCTCCAAGATGCCGTCGTTGCAGAATGGAACAACATTCCTCAAGTGACTGTTGTCACATTAATTAGGTCCATGAGAGAACGCATGGAAGCAGTCATCAGGGCTAGGGGGGTAACACTAGGTTTTAAGTTGTTTTTAAGGACATTGGCGCCGATTCCCTTGTTCACAAACTAAACTAAATTTAAGTTCAGTGCATCTTTTTCTTTCCATTTCATTAAGAAAAGGACAGAAGATAAATATTAGTTTAGTCCTGTCAAACTAATCAGCGCTTGACGTAAATTGACGTAATTTTAGTAGGCAAGTTTTTAATCACGTCTAAACTTGTATGGAGTAGTGACAGGCGCTGATTAATTTGACAGGACTAAACTAAAATTTATCTTCTGTCCTTTTCTTAATGAAATAGAAAGAAAAAGATGCACTGAACTTAAATTTAGTTTAGTTTGTGAACAAGGGAATTGGCGCCATTGTTGTAATTTTTGCTGATAAAATAAAATTTAACTTTTTAATCATTTGCATTAGCTTGCTTTTTTTATTCCCTGGTAAACAAAAAAACAAATCTATTGATTTATTCTGAAATTTAAATAAATTGCCTTTCCAATGACACCTTATAGTCATATTAATCAATGGTAGACCCATTGATTAATACCCCCGCTCTGGGCGGAGCGGGAGGATGTGTCAGACTCTTACTAACTAAAACCCACCCGTATTCCTTCTTGTTGCCTGTGTTGCGTGGGCCTCGGTGACCCATTAGTACCTTCCCGCGACCCCGGCAGGTAAAATATACACTTGGGAAGCAAATAAATCGAACCACTTCCTTTTTTCACGCATTATCGTTATTATTTTTAATATTATGGAATGCACGTGTTATTGTAGTCCTTTATCTGTGTCGGTGTAATCAAAAAGCCTGATAAAATGAATACTACACCGACGGAAGCTGCTCAAATTGTAGCTTTACTTGAAGGTGGGCACGCAGACTTAGTTTGAGTCGTTTAAAGTTACAGCGGGTATACCGCAGGTATCTGGAGACTGGTGCTTTTATTCGGCGACCTGGAACCAGCAGACTACGGGCAACTACAGAACGTGAAGACCGCATTATTGCAACCAGTTCATTGCGCGACCGTGGACTTAATGCTGTTCAGCTACAGCAACCGTTAAGTGACGTTCGAGGTGTCGAAATCGAGTGGACAGTGAGACGCAGACTAAAAGAAAGAAATTTTACATCACACAAACTGGTAACTGGCCCAAAACTAACTGTAGCTTACAGCCGATCTCGCCTAGAGTTTGCTGGAGAACACATTAATTGGAGTGTATAGACGACCTGGTGAAACATTTTCCCAACGGAAATTGTCTTCGTCGACTACGTCGACCCCGTCAACGATGAAAGTGGTAGAGATGGATTAACAGCTGACCAATACATAACTGACATTCTTGAAGACCACGTAATGCCGTATGCTGGTTATATCAAAGAAAGTTTCTTAATTTTGCATGACAATGCGAGTCCTCATACCGCGCGGTTCGTTTACGTTACGGAGTACCTACTTATCGGCGATCGGGATTCAACAAATGGCCACACCATTTGTTAAATCCCGATCGCCGATAAGCACGAAGCCCGGATTTGATTGAACCCGATCGAACACCTATAGGACGAGCAAAAACGGAAATGGAGAGTCCAAGCCCGGGTTTTCGCTGTTTCATCCATTCCCGAGCTTAACCCTTTATAAGGCACAGAAAACTGCTAAGGGTATGGAAATAAAAAATTGATAAATATGATAACTAGGACCTCTTTATTAAGAATATGAGTTTTTTTTTTTTAAACATGGTGTCCATTATTTGGCCAGAGCCTTACTAGGGCTTATGGAATTCGGCAAAGCATGGAACCACACACAAGGTTATTGCTAACAAACTGTCAAATCACAGAGTACAAAAACTGAATTTGACTGCCGTTTCATTCAGCCGCAAAAATTTAAAAAGTATGGTGTCCAAAATATGGACAGAGCCTTATAAAGGGTTAAAGTCGCTGTGCTTGAAGAGTGGGTGAACATTGTAGTTTGTTCACCCACTCTTCATCGTAACGTTGATCAGATCGATGACTAAAAGACTACAAGAATGCACCAGAGCACGGAATATGAATTATTAATATTATTATTATTAAGAATATTTTTTTGCAATAATTTTGTTTTTTATTGTTTTTCTAGATCGGTTTAACCCTACCATTTTTCTTTCAGAGCCAATAATTTATCATTCAATAAGGTTATTAAGCAATAATTTACCCTCATTTTAAAAGGTTATTCAATAAACTTTTTGGCGATATATGGTTCGAATTGATACGTTCCATGTTACCAAAACCATTAACCATTAAACGTAAAAAAAGTGGCTCGATTTATTTGCTCCCAAGTGTATATGCATGACAGGGCCGTCATCTACCCCGGTCGCCAGGGGTTTGTGGAACCGGCAAGAGATGTCGTGCGGTGTCACACAGGGATCGTTCCTGGGGCCGCATCTGTGGGACATCGGATACGACTGGGTGCTGCGCGCTGACCTCCCTAGCGGCGTCAGCGTAGTGTGCTACGCTGACGACACTTTGGTCCTGGAGCAGAGGAGGTCGCACCAGGCGGCGGCCGAAGTAGCAGCACGCGGGGTTGCGACAATCGTCGAAAGGATCCGGCCGGACTCGAGGTGGCCCTGCACAAGTCCGAGGCCCTTGTGTTTCCATGGCCCTCGGAACGCGCCACCTTAGGGATCCCAAATAACGGTAGGAGGGGGTCTCATTGGCGTCGAGTTGACGATGAAGTACCTGGGACTCGTCCTCGACAGCCGGTGAAACTTTGTGGAGCATTTCCGACGTTTGGATCCCAAACTGGAGCGGGCAGGGGCTGCCTTGAAGCGGCTCTGCTCAATCTAGGGGGTCCAAACGCCTCCTGTCGGAGGCTCTACGCAGGAGTCGTGCGGTCCATGGGCCTTTACGGGGCTCCTGTGTGGGCGCGTTCCCTGGCGCTGCGGCCAGCCCGCCGGTTGAGGGCGGCCCAAAGGGTCATGGCCATCCAGCTGCTCCGGGGATACCGCACGGTCTCCTGTGAGGCAGCGAGCCTCCTTGCCGGATTACCGCCATGGAATCTGGTGGCGCGAGGAGGAGAAACGCCGGGGCGTAAACCATGGTATCCAGTCAGGAGTGTGTCTCTAGATTTACAATAGACGACAAAGTATGTAAAGCGTAAGCGTACTCGTATGTGCTCAGTTTTTTGCAAAGTGACTCTATGTCAGTGATGGGCGTAACTAGTTACTTATGTAATCTAATTAATAATTGAATTACATAATAATTTGATTAAAATGTAATCTAATTACATAATAGATAGATAGATAGAATACTCTTTAATAGATAGATATAATAAATGTAGAAATTTTACATAGGGTGACACAATGGGCGGTCTTATCGCTAAAAGCGATCTTTTAAAGACAACCTTTCAATCACATTGTAATTAGATTACTTTGGATGTGCTATGAAATTAATTACAATGTATTTAATTACAAAATAATTTGATTACAAGGTAACCTAATTACATAATATTCAATTATATTGTAAGTAATTATAATAACTTTAAATATGAAATGTCGCATGCTTGCATCGCAATTTTTTGTATAATTATGTGTTTCATTGTCGTATTTGTCAAAAATGTATGAATTTTTTGTAAGTAGCAACAGGCTTAGCATGACGCTTTTTATTTCTTCGAAGAATAGACACGGCTCTTTCTATATAAAGTGACATTTCGTTTCTCCATTTTTGACATCTCACTTTAGAAATCCTTTTACAATCTGTCATCTTGTCTTTCGTTTTTATCGATCTTTGTCTAGGTCCTTTTTTATGTAGAAGGATTTCTACGGTGGGATGTCAAAAAAGGAGAAACGAAATGTCACTTTGTATAGAAAGAGCCATGTCTTGTCTTCGAAGAAATAGAAAGCGTCATGCTAAGCCTGCAGATGTCCTATTACGGCCATTATTAATATAAATGTGTAATTACGTTTTATCAGATTACTTATAATATGTAATCTGTTATAATGTAATTAGATTAACTTGTAATTAAATTACTTTGTATTTAATTACAGTAAGTACTCATTGCAATTAGTGACTTAAGTAATCTGTTCCAAAGTATTTTAATTACTAATTACAATGTAACTGTAATTTGTAATTATTAATCTAATTGCTTTTTGCCCATCACTGCTCTATGTATTGTTTCCAACTAAGTTTTTTGTCTATTTCTAGCCCTAGAACTTATAACATCATTAACTGTATCATTTTTATATTGCACATGCAGATTGCTCTTAACTGGCATGCGTTGGTTAAAATGCATTATCTTTGTTTTGCTTAAATTTATTCTTCAGTTATTTTCGTCTAACCATTTTCTATTCTATTTTTATTAAATGGCAAGCAAAGCCGATGTCGACTATTCTGCCAATGTCTAGAGTGCATTGGAAAAACAAGTGTGCATGAAGATAGATAAAAAAAAAAAAAAACAATAACTGAAGACAAGTAAAATTCTTTGATTGATACAGTTGAACACAATGTAGATCTTGTTGGGTTAGTACGGGACTGAAACAAACAAAAAAAAATATAAAATAAATATATTAAATTGTTAAAACATAAAATGTACGCATACCACACACACATAATTTACAGTTTTATGTTATTGTGACGGATGAAAGTCATCAGCGCCACGAGCAGTTCAGGAGAGGAATGTGTTAACAAAGCGGGAAAGTTAGTCGGAAGAGGGATTTTAAATTTAGGAAGACGGCTATAGAGATCTAGAGGTGGAACGTTGTTTGAGCATTCAAAGAAGATGTGATCCAGAGTGCCCTCCTCCAACCCGCACTCGCAGAGGGAGGAGTCCCTAACCCGGATTTTTTCCAAGAACACAGGGGTACAACAAAACCCCAGGCGAATACGACAAAGGACGGATATAACAGTTTTGGAAACTTTTTTGTAGCCGTAGAACCAAGGTTTTAACTTTATGGTTGGTTGAACTGCATAATAAAACCTGCCCTTTATTCTACCAGAGTTATTCCACTGTTCCTGCCATGAAGATTGGAGATTAACTTGTGGAAGGCTTAGCAAGTCATACCCCTGATGAGTATTGTGGGTGAGATCAGCTACTGCTGATGAGCAAGCATCTTTGGCCAGAGCATCAGCGCACTCATTGCCCTTAATGCCACAATGACTAGGTATCCAAACTAACTGAACCTCTTTTTGATTGCTAGTACAAGATAATAGGGATTTTTTAATTTTTAAAACTAGGGAGCTGTGCAATTTACTTTTGAAGGGGTTCTGTACTAGAGCTTGCAAACAGCTAAGAGAATCTGTGAAGATTACGGCTTTGTCAATATTGTGGTGAGACTCTATAAAAAGACAAGCTTCCAATAAAGCCACACACTCGCCCGTGAACACAGAAGACTCTTTAGGACATTTAAATTGCAAAATAATACTGGAGCTTTGGTAGTAAACTGCAGCACCAGTGCTACTGAGGTCATTAAATTTTGAAGCATCTGTAAAAAACCGTTGAAAGCCAATCCATCGTTCTCCCACCACCGCATTGAAAGCCGAATTTGCTGAAGGGGACTTTTTGGAAATACCAATGTCAAAGGAAATTTTTGGAGTGAAACATAATACTTCATAGGAGAAGTTAAAAAGTGGTAATCTGGGAAACTGTTCTATTGGACAAACTAAATTTTGAAATTGACGAAATGCTTTTAAAATTAAGGGTATTTCTTTGTTTTTCCAGAAATTTGAGCTTCTACAAATGGCATCTAGCTCGGTCAGTTTTGCTACAAGAGGATGAGAAGATCTAGATATCAGCCTAGCCACAAAACGTGAGGCCAGATACTGCCGTTTTAGGGACAAGGGAGGTTCAGCACACTCAACCTGCAACGCGTTAATGGGAGAAGACTTCATACAACCAGAGATGATCCGAAGGCATTTTGACTGAACTCTATCCAGGCCAGCCAAAGCACCCTTGTTGCATGGAACTAGATGGAACGTACCATAGTCTAAAACACTACGAATCAAAGCATTATATACCAATTTCATTGTATACGGGTGGGCACCCCACCAAACACCCGCGAGAGCTTTTAAAATTGAAATAACTTTTTCACATTTTTTAATCAATAAATTTACATGTTGTTTGCCATTTAATTTTGAATCTAGAAAGACGCCTAAAAATTTTACTTTATTAACTAACGGGATATTATGACCCAAAATGTCTATTGAGATATGCGGGATCAGTCTTTTGCGAGAGAAAATTACTGCCGAACTTTTTGATGCGGATAACGACAAACCGTGGCTTAAAAGCCACTGATTCAAAGAGTCCAGAGAGAGGCATAGAGATGACGCAGCGTCTACGATGGATAAATCTGTTACATACAAGACTAAGTCATCGGCATACTGGAGGATGTGACAATTATTATTTAGGCAGGTGCCAATGTCCACTGTATATAAATTATAAAGAAGGGGGCTCAGAACGGAGCCTTGTGGGAGACCCTTCCAAGTCTGCCTTTCATCGAAATCCTCGCCCTGGACCCTCAGAACCAAGGAGCGAGACAAAAGAAGTCCATAGGTGCTTTCGATCATCTTAACCGGGAAACTCAGCTGATGCAGTTTCTGCCTGAGTACGGGAAGAAGAACGTTGTCGTATGCAGAGGAGATATCTAGGAAAGCGGCTACAACGGATTCGTTTCTGGAAAACGCTAAGCGAATATCCGCAATTAAAACACCAACACTATCCATGGTGCCGAGCCCCTTCCTGAAACCAAATTGAAAATTCGGCAGTAAATCTCTCGATTCGACTATCCATTCAAGACGATTTTTAATCAAGTGTTCCATTAGTTTGACTAAGACAGAGGACAAAGCAATTGGTCTAAAGCCATTCGGATCATCTACATGTTTGCCTGGCTTCAATAGAGGAATAATTATCTGTAACTTCCACTGATCTGGAACCCAACCATGGCTGTAACAAAAATTAATGATTTCAAGGAAGTAGAATTTAGCTTTGTCTCCAGAATTAACTATAAAAGAATATGGTACACCGTCAATACCAGGGGCTGAGTCCCGGACATGTCTGAGTACCACACTCAGTTCTTCCAAAGTAAATGGCACATCAGAAGGATCCTCCGAAACATTTTGCAAGGGGATATTGGAACATTCAGAAGAAAGAGGAACGTATGGCGGAGCAATTTTGTCAAAAAAAAGGTCAGCTGTTTCCCTGGTGATTGGTGAAGAGACTGATGAGGAGCACCCGCATCTAAACCTGTTGATGCTTTTCCAGACCACCGAGACTGGAGTAGAGGGAGATAAGGAGGTACAGAACTTAACCCAACCAGTACGTTTCTTCTTGCGAAGGTGACGTTTAGTTCTGGCATTAAGTCGTAAATATGTTAATAAATTTTCGGTGCTCATATTTGCATTGTAGCACTCCTCGGCCTCATCTCTATCCCTGATTGCAGAAGTGCACTCTGGATCCCACCATGGAGGGGAAGGAATTTTATCACGAGCACTGTTTTTCAGCGGAAAGTAGGAATCCGCGCTGGAGGTGATGGCTGTAACAAATCCCTCATAACAGCCTTTGGCATGGTAGTGACCAGAAGGATCTGATAAACATGAATTTAAATTTGGAAGAGCATCAATTTTATCCTCCAGTAATGATCGAAATTTTGCCCAATCTGGTTTAGACAAGTTATATTTCAGAAGTGGAGGGAAAGTTTTCTCTAAATATGTCTTATTAACCAAAGATATGACAATAGGGTAATGGTCACTACCATGCGACAAGGACGTACATTCCCAATGGGTCGAAGCTGCCAACTCAACCGAACAAAATGTTAAATCAACACAACTTTTTTGTTGACCGGGAGGAGATCTACGTGTTGGGCAACCATTATTGAGAATGCAGAGATCCAAGTCATCCAAGATCTCAACCAAAGCTGCACCAAAGGCATCACAGCGTTCTGACCCCCACCTGTAATGGTGGCAGTTGAAATCACCCATGACCAAAATTGGTCCATGTATATTAGAAAATAGGTTTTTTAAAACAGCAAAAAAATCATGATGAGGGTGAGCAATGTATATTGAGAACACTGTAATACCTTCCACACGTCCCGCTACAATACTCATGTCACCTGTGAGCGAAGGTAAAGGGAAGGGCAAAAGAGGGACCCGATTGTTGACTAGGAGAGCCGATCCTCCATAGCCATCAGATCTGTCACATCTGAGAATGTTAAAGTGTGGCATACGAAAGCTAAGACTTGGGGTGAGCCAAGTCTCAGCTATGGAACAAGCCAGTGGCTTGTATTTATTTAAAAGGGATATGAGGTCGTGCTTTTTATGCCACACGCTCCTCACATTCCACTGAAGGAATACTTGGCGAGACGCCATTTTTAATTTGAAGAAGTAAAGAAATAAGTTGATCGGCAACGTTGGACGGTGTTTGGGAATTGGAAGAAGAAGAAGAAATAACAGTAGGTAAAAGTTTTATAAGGAGTTCGAGTCTTGGTGACATTGGCATAGTTACGGGAAGCTGTAGGAATAATTTTGCTAGCCTCAACATAAGGAATGCATTTTTCAGCCATTACAGTTTTAATGGCTTTCTGTCTACCATGCTCGGGGCATGACTTGCTGTTAGCGAAATGATTACCCGAGCAAAGCACACAAAAGGCCTCGCCCTCAGAAATGTTGCAACCATCACCAGGGTGATCGTGGCCACATTTACTGCAGCGTGGTGTTGACCTGCAAACGTTAGCCACATGTCCAAATCTACAACACTTGCGGCATTGAATTGTCGGGTATATGTACTGCTCAACAGGGAGGGATGTGTAACAGCAGTAGATCCTATTTGGTAGAACTTGTCCGTCAAAAGTCAGAACACATGTTTCAGTGGGTTTCCACTCATTAATCCCGTCTCTTTGAATTTTTCTATTAATACGGCGGACTTTCAGTATTTTCCCGCAGCCTGAAGGCACAGTTAAGTATGTAATAGCTTCTTCTTCCGTAATATCTGAGGGAACACCGGTAACAACGCCCATACGTGTGATATTAAATGTAGGGATTGATGCAGTATAACTGTATTTGGATAACAAACTGTTTACCAAGAAGGAGTTAGCATCCTGAGGGGAGGCAAACTCTACAGACACACGGTTTCTACCAACTCTGTTAACACCACCACGAACAATGTTCGCAATGTTGTTGTTCATAAGGAACTTACCAAAATTAACAGGATGTAGGGTGGTACCAGCATTTGGTTGAGTCTCTATACGAGAAACGTGGACAACGTAAGGGGCCTTATCCAAAACGGAGTATTTAATACGTCCGATTTGGCTTTTTTGTTGCTTACTCGGAAGGGAAGGTGTCAAGGTTTCTTCATCACTCGGACGTTTGCGTGAGCTCTGTTGGGATTGTGTAACATCCATCTCTGTAACGCTGCAGACAACATCCGCAAATTCAGCTAGAGGATTCGGAGAAAAGAGAGTTAAGGAACCTGGAATATCTGGGGGATCAGGGTCAGGGGGTTTATTCTCATCCTCTTGGATGAAACGAGACTTCAAACAAGACAATCACAATACAAACCGTAACAAACACAAGAACAACACACTTAAAAAGTAACAAGTCAATAAGAGTATCAACAATCACTCAAGAAACAGCTAAAAATTCTAAACACACGTGCTATCCAAGGACACCGTGGCGAGAATCTTACGACTAATAATCGTCTAACCATTTTATACTTGATTTTAAAGAAATATGAATGTCACTTTCGTATGTATCTATACTTTTCGGAGGTATTGTCACGGTACTGTCATCTGCAAATAAGGTCAATGGTTGTTCAATGTATTCCTAGCTAACTATTCACTCGTCTGATCTAAATATCTCGTCTTATTTATTAGACACATGACGATGACTAGGTTGAGAGAAAGACAACAATCAGAAGAGGATAATATTGTTCAAGAAACCATTTTTTTTTTGTTTATGGTCACTCGTACCTTCCTTGTGACCAACACTTTGGACTCATTACACGACAAAAAAAACATTTTGCAAATATTGTGCACATTGGAAACAAGTTGTTTTAGCAGCAAAGAAGCGAATTCTATTCAAAGTAATTGAAATAACATCACAAGATTTTTATTCTACTAGAAGACTAGAACAAAATACTATCAACAGGAAGACTGCTACGGATGGTAGCAAAATTGTATGGCTGAAAATTCAATGGTTGATGTACCATATGAGTCACCGGGTCTATTCTGTATATTTTAAGTAGGTATTCAAACAATGATGGAGAACAGGTATGGGCAACTTTTGACATGTTGAGGGCCAAACTTTAGCGTGCAAATACGTTAGCGAGCCGCGTTTAAAAGTAGGTAAGTACTTAGTGCATTTTTAAGTAGTGATCATATTTTTTGCGATAGATGTTAGACATGAAATAATACGACAATGTTATTATAGTACAATTTATTAAAATAACAAAATGAAATAAAAAAAAAATGGTACCTACATTATATTAAATCGTTAAATTTGCAATTGTTAAAAACTACGAAAGTTAAATACACCGAAATCAATGAGACACTTGAGCTTGAATTTGGGAAACTAATCCATCAATATTTGGATTAATTCGACTGATACAAAGACGTAAAGAATTTTCCAAATTATCGTCAGTCAGTCTTGTACGATGTGTTGATTTATTAACTTTCATCAATGCAAAGAATTTCACGATTGATTTTAGTCGTCTTATCATTTATTAGAATTTAGTTGCTACCTTTTTATTGTTCTTAATAGACAAATGATTGTTGTTTTAATAATCTTATGTTGTTTTTCATAAACTATATGTTACCATAATATGTGAACATATTGTAGTTGATTGCTTAGAACATAGTATTTTCTAAGTGTAACAGATGTTAATACATCATTGTATGTGATATTATTTTGAATAATTTTGATTTTAATAGTTACCATAGGTTGTTAATCGATAAAAAGACTAAAATTGTTAACGAAGAGACTGAGATGACTTAAGATCTTATTATTTAGCAATAAAAGTCCTAAGAGTCGTGTTGATTATAATAAGAATAGCTTGTAACAGTTTTGTTATTATTTCTAATAAAAATAACTACGTGAAATGGGCATTTTGTTTTCTTATAAATACTGCCGAGTTACTGTGTACCACTATAGCCACTGTGTACCACAGTAGTGAGTCAGTGTGTACACCTAGTTGTCCACAGTGGCTCAATTATATTTTTTTTTGTTTTAGGTTCCTACTTTGACATAAGTAGTAAATAATGGAGAATCATGAGTGCTCAGTTACAGATCAATGGTGTATCTAAAATGTGAGCAAATTTTAGGCCAATATTAAAGCGATATCTATTTTTTTAAGCTTTGGAAAAAAAAGTGAGTCACTGTTGCCTTCCTGACCCTACTGCCAAACGCACAAATCAATCTTCTAGCGAACTTTCTAAGCTGCGGAAAATTGTCTTCTTCTAGGTATTTTTTGTAGAAATCGCACAACTCTACGTCTTCAAATTTGGATTTTAGGAGTGAGTTTTCTTGAATCTCGATCAATCCATTTGTAAGTGTATTGGAGCATTTTGTACATTACATTTTGTAGGAGTAGCAAATAAACTGAAACAGTCTTCCATGTTTTTGAAGTCGCTAAATCTGTTCGAAAATTGTTCCGACAGTAACTTGAGTTCTTCAGCATATTGAGCATAAGCAATATTTTCATACGCAGAGAGCGTGTTGAAATGGTAACTATTACCAGCATCTGTGACTCCCACAAGCGTAGTTTGATCTGAAACGCTTTCAAATGGCTGTACAAATCATTTACTAACTGTCCTTGTTTTTGAAGTTTCAAATTTAAATCATTCAAATAGCTTGTAAGATCGACCAGAAATGCTAAGTCACATATCCATTTTGGGTCACTTAATTCAGATAGTGGTTTATCTTTTATTTTCATAAAGTCTGCTATCTCATTTCTAAGCTCGTAAAACCGTTTCAACATTTTTCCTTTGCTTAGCCATCTGACTTCACAATAATATGTTACGTCGTTATATTCTGCTGATATATCATCCAAAAACGCCTTGAACTGACGATGGTTGAGACCTCGGGATCGAATAAAGTTGATGGTTTTTACTACCACATTCATAACATTCTGGAGTCGAATGGACTTAGAACACAAGTTCTGTTGATGGATATTGCAATGAAGGACTATCAAATCATCTTTTTGCACATTTAATTCTGGTGCTTTTTCATTCAAAAATCCGATGAAACCTTTACGTAAGTCGACCATAGAAGGTGCACCATCAGTGCATACTCCAATTAATTTTGACCATGGCAAGCCAAAATTTTTTTTTTTTTTTGAGGGTTGGAAATCATCAAATAACTTCTCCCGCTCTGGGCGGAGCGGGAGGGTGTGTCAGACTCTTACTGACTAAAACCCACCCGTATTCCTTCTTGTTGCCTGTGTTGCGGGGGCCTCGGTGACCCATAAGTACCTTCCCGCGACCCCAGCAGGCATCGGCCCTAGTGGACCCTACTATGTGCTGACGACATCTCTTTGAGGCGCGCGTGGAATACACGTGGAATACGCGCCGTCGACCCGGGCCTGGTCCTTACCGGACGGTGAGCTACCCATTGCTCACCGTCCGCAGGCCCGCGCCTACGGTGGCCGGAAATCCGCCCGGGATTCCCGACGCCCTGGGCGTCTCCTGCGGCGGCTAGGGGCGAGAGGGCGCGAAACTTGCCTTTCCCTCAACCGTCCCGCCTCCTCCTTCGCGAGAATTACTGCTTCGCAGAAGGAGGTGACGGCTGCCCATGCCCTCTCGCTCCGTACCATGGCCTGAACCAGGGCCGGATGCGAGAGGTCTCTGCCGCCGATCGCCTCCACGAGGACACGGCGGTGCTCTGCCCAAGCCGGGCAGACCTCCACCGTATGCTCCACCGTGTCCTCCGGGCGATCCACACAGTGGTGACACCCGGAAGTTTCCTCCCGCCTTATCCGACACAAGAACCTCCCGAAGCTGCCGTGTCCGGTGAGGACCTGCGTCAGGCGGAAGGTGAGGACGCCGTGGCGCCTCTCCAGCCACTCCTCAAAGAGGGGACTTATCGCCGCAATCGTGGCGTGCCCAGCACTGGGTTGCGACAACCGTACTTTCCATGACGCCATGAGATCCCGCCGGAGCTCCGTCCGCTGTGCCGCGATTTCTCGCGGCAGCGGACTTACGCCCCGGCGTTTCGCCTCCTCGCGCCACTCCCATACGTGCGCGAGGACTTTTGCCTCCAGATCTCATGGCGGCAATCCGTCATGGAGGCTCGCTGCCTCACAGGAGACCGTGTGGTATCCTCGGACCATCCGGATGGCCATGACCGCAAGCCAAAACTTGTGAATACCTTTTGAACTGCAATAAAAATATCCTCTCCTGTAGTGGTTCCTTTAACCTTTTGACCGCCACGTCAAAAAAGCAAAGACGTGCCCTCAGCGCCAAGCTACAAATTCATCCTTTAATACCTACAAAATAGAAGTGAGTTCGGAATTATATCGATAAAGCACAAGTAAAACTATCGATTTATTTTTTAACATATAGTATCTTTTTCATAAAAGTTACTATTTACCCGAAATATATAATACTGGAGTTTTATTTCATCCCGCTTTGTACTATAAGACAGAAATGATAATGATATGTGTCACAGTTTCGGCGTTATTTATAATTAAAACCACAATTAAAAACAACAATCGACTAAATCAAGTCGATACCACCACAGCACTATGATCAATCATGACGTCACCATATGATGACAGTGGCGTAGCAGGCACGGCTGTTTTTAATTTGCTCGCCTCTGCACTAGAGGGGTGCAACCGATATTTATTAATAATATCGAAATAATAATAGGTATTTTATTTTATTGGTTTCGTATTTTCTATACAGTATCAGCATTGTCAAATAATAAAATTTAAGTTTCTCTGAAAGAACAACCAGTAATAATGCCTTAACGTACCGGTACGTACAGATGATATATTTGCTGAAATAAATACTATCATACTTTTCAGAATACGAGAAAAATAAATAATTCGCATTGTTATTGAACTAGAATTTACTAGACAGACGAACACCGCCATCTTTTAGAATTCTTACGAACAATCTTCGCAGGTCGTGTTATTATTCTAATAAGAGCGGCTAAACAGACCTCTAAACAAAGTTTTGTACCTATTCAACGATACATTATGCATTTGTACAAAATAAATACACAATGGTGCCGATTCCCTTGTTTACAAACTAAATTAAATTTAAGTTCAGTGCATCTTTTTCTTTCTATTTTATTCAGAAAAGGACAGAAGATAAATTTTAGTTTAGTCCTGTCAAATTAATCAGCGCTTGACGTAAATTGACGTAATTTTAGTAGGCAAGTTTTTAATCACGTCTAAACTTGTATGGAGTAGTGACAGGCGCTGATTAATTTGACAGGACTAAACTAAAATTTATTTTCTGTCCTTTTCTTAATGAAATAGAAAGAAAAAGATGCACTGAACTTAAATTTAGTTTAGTTTGTGAACAAGGGAATCGGCACCAATGTTCAATGAATCGAGTCATAAATAGGTACTTAATTTATAGAGATAAGTATGTCAGTGGTTAGTTATGCGAGGAGGTATCTAGTCTACGAATAGGTGAGCGACAGCGCGGCGCACTAATGAGACCGAACGGCGAAATCTTAGCTGACTTAAATTTGAGCGTCTAAAAGTGACGAAAGAAATTCCATTATTTGGCTACGATTTTTCAAAGTATTTTTTAAAGTACTAACTAGTAGAAACTAGTAGTTAGGGCCAGATAAAAAAAATACTGTAAATGAAAAGTTATTTGATTTTTTCACAACCCTAAAGGTTGCCATTTTATATTTATTCTGCGAAGTGACAGTAAGTACAGCATTATTGTATTGTTTTAGATTGTTATTATAATTAAACGGAGTAAATGAATGAACAATACAGTTTATCTAAGTGTAGGTGTTCCTTGCAGGTAGGTAAAAATACTGTGGTTTAAAAATAAATAAATTACTTTCAATTAATGACTAGCAAAAAGACTAGTAACCCAAAAAAAAAAATGTTTGCTTATTGACGACTGTTGATTGGTTCATAGTGATGCTCACGTTGTAGATACCTATTGTATACCTAAACTAAGGCCAAAGAGTATTTAGAACCACTGGCATTACCTACCATAAACAATATTTTTACAGGACATTTAATTATGAATTAACTACGTAAGGAAAATACGATATATGCGTTATTGCCATTTTACTTGGAATATAAAAGTTACCATTGAAATAACCTACAAAAGTTCATGACTTAATACTTGCACAAACTAATCAATAAGGTGAAGATATTTTTAATTTAAAGGCGTAGAAATTTAATCTCAGCTAAAACAATGTATGCCATTGTTCATTAGTACGTATGGATATGATTATTTAATAAGAAGACTTAATTAACACACTATGTACGTATTGCAGAATGTTACATCAAATTTAATCTTATTTAACTCATCAGTACTCATATTATTGGCATCCATTGTTATTACTATTAATAATAAAGGAACAGCTCTATTTGAAAATTTTCCGCGTGTGACGTCATGGGATTGTCATGATTAGATGACTGTGGCGTTCCAAGCACAGACAATATGACAGTGTGACGGAGACGGGAATTACAGTCATTATGATTTATCGATAATTAACTGACACCGACATTTCCTGAGCAGAGAGTTCAGTAATATAATATTTTCATGATTTCTCAATCATAAAAACTACAATATCAAAAGTTTTATTTATTTATTGAGGACTAATTTTAAAGAAATTTAATATAACGTAGTTTACCGTCGAGGTCGATATGCTTGTTATAATGATTGCTACCTACATCACTACGTGTCATGGTCACTGTGGCGCTGAGGGCACTATGTTTTTCAAACTTTATAATGGGTATTAGTTTTTGTCATCTTACTCGTATGTTAATATACATGAAATATACGGAAAGAAGTTCGACTAATCTAATTTAGGATGAGTCAAGGAACATAATTAGCAAAGGAAATAAAAAAAAAACAATGTTGTTTTATGAGTTTTATTTACGTATAAAAGTCTGTCATCTAGTCGTGACCGTGGCGTGCTGGGCACATTTTGGCTTGTCATCTATACATGACTGTGGCGGTCAAAAGGTTAAGCGGCTGCAAAGCAAGCAATTCCTCAGTAACAGTGAACTCCTTATCAACACCTCGAATAAATATAGCCAGTTGAGCTGTGTCAGACAAATCGGTGCTCTCGTCTAATGCTATGGAAAATGATTCAAAACCAGCCATACGGTCAGTCAATGTTGTTTTTACCCGACTGCCTCAGGAGGGTAATGTTTTTCGAGAGTATGTATGTATGTATGTATGTCTATTTCTTTGGCACGCTCTGTAGCCTAAACGGCTTGGTGGATTTTAACATATGAGGTGTCTTTCGATTCGTCTTAATTGTCGAAGTGACATAGGCTATATAATATTTATAAATTGCATCTGCAAATACAAAAAAAAAGGAGGGGAAGCTTTTTTCAATTAATTGCAACAATATTGGTATCAAATAAAAGCTAGTAATGAGTAGTTTTCAAATATATATATTAATAAAACTAAAAAGCTTGAAATAAAATAAATTATTTAAAAAACAAAAATCCCGACTGCAAAAACACATAACTGAAAAGGGAAAATAAAATAAATTATTTAAAAAACAAAAAACCTGACTGCAAAAACACATAACTGAAAAGGGAAAAACAAGCATTATAATCTATAGAATTTTGGTATCGCAGGCGGGGACAATCAAAAGTTACACCTATTTCAGGTTATTCGACTGTCCGCCTGCAAGACCAAAATTTATCGGGGAATTTAAAACTACAGGCTCAGCTGCGGCGCGGGCTGGCACTTCGTCGAGCAAGGGTCGGGAGGGACAATTACGTCGGGGTTTACGCGAGGGACCTCGGCGGCGAGGTCGGAACGTAGGTCGGTGTGATTTGTGCACTGTACTCGTTGCCCTACTGCTTTCCTGGAGGAGGGTAATGGGGTCATCGGGGTCGGAGAGGGTATGCCTTGGACGGCGAATAGAGCTAATGGTGGAGGGCCTATAACTGGCGGCCTGCACAACCAGATGGTTGCGGTGGGTGGCGGCGGAGTCGAAGAAGCGCTTCGTGATGCGCTTCATGAACTGCTTGATGGCGGGGATTTTGAGATCGAGATGGAGGATCTCGTTTCGGACGAACCAGGGGGCTCCCGTTGCCTTTCGGAGGAAACGGTTTTGGAGGGACTGCATCCTGTGGATGTGGTGGGGCCTAGCATGTGCGAAGACTGCACAGGCATAAGTCATGATGGGACGGATGCACGCTGTGTAAATACGCAATTTGCCCTTAAGGGACAATTTGCTGCGCGCATTTAGGACGGAGTGTAGTCTACCGAGAGCGAAAGCGGCACGCGAACGCACCTGCTTGATGTGCTCTGAGAATGAGAGATGGTGGTCAAGGGTCACGCCTAGGTATTTGGCTCGCTTCTCCCAAGGGATAGGCTTGCCGAACATGGTGAGCGGTCGGGGGGGGATGAGGTTTCTACGCTGTTTGGTGAAGAGAACAGCCTGACTCTTGTCGGGATTGACCTCGATTCTCCACTTTCTAAACCAAGCGCCAAGCTTGTTGACTTCGGTCTGGAGAGTGCGAGATATGTGGTCGTGGACTAACCCGGTGTAGTAGATGGCCGTGTCGTCTGCGAACAGAGCCAACTGCGCCTTTCTACTTTTCGGGACGTCGCTGGTGAAGAGAGTAAAAATGAGAGGGGATAGTACAGAGGGAGGGAGGGACGCCTGCACGGATAGGGTGAGGGGAGGATAGCGCTCCTTTGATGCGATAGCGGAAGGTGCGGTTTGACAAGAAGTCTCGTAAGATGAGCACGAGACGATCGGGCACACCGAGTTTGTAGAGCGCCGGGGGCGCGAGGTTTTAGACCCAATACTCAATATCTTTATTGAGTATTGAGTATTGAGTATTGATGATATCATGCACTTCGTCTGGAGTGACGGGAGGCAGAGGATAGTCAGGGTCTTCAACGGGCGGGAGGGAGGCTCTACGTTCGACTTCCGCGTCGACCTGGGACAGGTGAGCTTGGTCTACTGGTTGAGAGCTAGGTGAGCATTGTGCCTCAAGACTATCGGCTAGGCATTCAGCCTTGTCGACGTCATCGAAAGTGATGGTCTTGTCGGGGCGCACCAAGGGAGGCATAGAGACGACTTCTTCGGATTTGAGTTTCCTCTGAAGGTCCCAGAACGCTCGGTGAGTGGGCTCTAACTCGCTCAGCATCTTGTCCCAGCCAGCGTCACGCAGCTCCGATAGGCGTGTCTTTACAGATCTCTGTAAATAGCGCATATGGGCTTTGTTCGCGTGGTTGGGAAAGTTACTGTACGCACAGACAGCCGCGTTCTTCTCATTCAACAGTTCGCGCACATCGTCCGGGAGTTTCCAGCGATGGTCGTCCATCGCCGGAACCTCCCTTGAACAGTCGTTCAGGACTGATTGTACGTGCACTGTGAATGAGTCGATCGCGGCTGTCGTGTCAGCGATAGAGTCGAAGTGGTCGGGAATGGAGTCTAGTCGGGGACCTAACGTGGTGGATTTCAGGCAGTCGCTTACTTTCCTCCAGTCTGTAACTAACTTGGTGAGAGGGGGTCTATCAGGGTCGTGGAGACCTAGGCGTGGGGCCAGCTTTACAACAACAGGACGGTGGTCAGAGGAGAGTTCGTCAAGCGCCTCTATAGAATCCAACCGTAGGTTGATACTCTTCAGAAGCGCTATGTCAAGTACGTCGGGGGTATTGCTAGGGTCGTGGGGAAAGTGAGTGGGAGTCATCGGGGCGATGATGTCGAAGTTGAGGATGGGACATAGGTCAAACAGGTGTTTGCCTCTGGTGGAGGTCCTGGTGCTGTTCCAGGCATGATGTTTGGCGTTGAGATCGCCCGCTATGATAACGGAGTCACTCAGGCCAAGTAAAATGGAAAGGTCGTCAGAGAGGGGGGGAAGGGCTAACTCCGATGTGCAAACGGGGGGAACATAGGCCGATACTATGGTGATCGGTTGATGGCCAGTCATGCCTAGCTTACATATGGACACTTCTAATCGTGAGAGAGGGGGCGGGTCCATTGGGATGCAGTGGAGGGACGTTCTATAATAGATTAGGGTGCCGCCCTTGTGGCATCTAGTCCTGTCATTGCGAACTATACGATAGTTGGCAATTGACGGGTTTCGACGGCTGGGCTTTAGGAAGGTTTCCTGTAAGAGGAGAATATCAATTTGGTGGTCGCGGAGGAATGCATCGATTTCATCGCGTTGATTAATCATGCCATTGGCATTAATAAAACCTAACTTTAGGGATCGGGGTTTGGTACGTGCTTTGGGTTGTATATCCATTACTGGGGGGGTTTCGCGAAGTTTTCAAGGGCTTGCGTAATTTCGGGATACGCGTGGAGGATATCGCAGGAGTTACGGGCGGCAACGAGCTCGTTGGCCATTTTACGCGCGCGGGGCGTGAAGAATAACGCGAAGGTCCCAGAGATCACGCTGAACGGATCTACTGGGATAGGCGGACCGACCACCGGAGTGGTTGAAGCGGCGACGGGCCGTGGCGCAGCGGTTGCGGCAGCGGCCATGGGAGCGGGCGCGGGTCTCGCGGGTTGTACGGGTACGGGCGCGGAGACGCGGATGCGGGGGTCCATCAGCGGTCTGATGGGAGGCGGAGTGGGTCTCGGCTGAACCATAGCAGGGAAGGCCTGCTGGTGGTTCAGGTAGTTCCAAGGGCTAGGCCTTTGCGGGCTTAGCCTGGGGGAGTTGTGAGAGGGTCTGTGATGGGGGGGGGGGAAGAACCCATATGATGGGCACTCTCTCTGCTGGCGGGCGTCTGCACGCTTCACCAGCTTTGAGGAAGAGGTCTTGGGGGCCATACGACAGCCTCGGTAGTTGGCTGGGTGCCCGGCCTCACCCCACAGCACGCAGCTGGGCGGCTCGGTGCATAATGACCTGTCTTTGGGGCGGGGGCAGTCGGACGTGCCATACTGGCCCAGGCACTTGACGCACCTGGGAGTCGCATGGCACTAACGTTCGGGCTATCCACCCACTTATATAGGCAAAATGAAGGAATAATCTGGAATAAACTAGTTTAGAATAATTGAGAAGCAATAAATCTTTTGATGTGTCGCCCGTGAGGCGGCAAACTTCAAAGAATTTGATCGAGCAAGCCGAGTGGCGGCGATTCCAAAGAGTGAGGCGGCAAACATCAAGGATTTGATGTTTGGCGCCTCACTGTCACTCCCGTGAGTATAAGTACCTAATGTAATATTTTCAAAATGCCGGATAATATCTTACAACGGGCCGGATCCGGCCCGCGGGCCGGATGTTGCCCATATATGACGTAGAAGGATATTTTAAGAAACGGACAAATCTACAATCGCCAGCTGAGTGTGTTATATATATCCTGTGTATATATTATATGTATTCTGATGGAAGAGTAATAACGAAAGAGTAGAAAAAAGATCTCATAACTTTATTAGATTTCATTCCACCTTTACATCATACCTTTAACATGGACTTAAAAGAGAGCTCCAGAGCAGAGCCAGATTTAATTGAAATAAATACCGAAGATTAACCTTTTGAACGCCAGAGCATAAACACACGCGCGTGCTTCCACGCCAATCCATAATTTCACCGCAAATACCTACAAAAATAATAGTAAGGAACCCCCAATATGAGTTGTATAAATCTCATAATGAATTGTCTGCGTTACCCCAGCAAAATAATGTCGAAAATAGTCATTTAAATCTCATAGATAATTAGTTGCCCAGCTTCTGTAATTGCTGCGCACATTTTTAAATTTGTTGCACTTTTTTAGTTATTTCACAAAAACATTTCCTGCTGGGGTGGGGGCCGCTGAAAGTTCCTTGCCCCAAGTTATGATCTGTGGGGTAACCATCACCTCTTAGAGCAGTATTATTTCAATATTACTTTAGCGTGGGAAAGAGATAGAGCTATAAGTCCTGTGTAGCTCCATCACTTTCCCACTGTGAAGTAATATTATAATAATAATAATGCTATAAGAGGTGATGGTTACCCCCCAGGTTGGGCAGTAGCTTAACCTTGAACGTCAGCAAAACGAACTTTATAACCTTTGGTTCCAGAAATCCAGACCCTCTACCCTTCCATCTAACCTCTCACTACAAATTAAAACTCATGTTTGTGACGAGCGTGACACAATTAATCTCTTTTCATGCCAGACTGTGACGAGAGCCTCCTCCGTCAAATATCTCGGTCTTTACCTTGATTCCAGTCTCAGCTGGAAGACCCACATTGAATCTTTGTCTGCGCGCACACAAAAACTCATTTACGTGTTCAAAAAGTTAAGAACCTCTGCAGATAAAGATATCCTACAATTGGTATACACCGCTCTATATGAATAAACACTAAGTTACTGTATCGTTGCGTGGGGTGGTGCAGCCAAGACAATCCTTATACCAGCTGAAAGAGCCCAACGTGCAGTAATCAAAGTCCTATTAAGCAAACCATTTAAGTATCCCACTCAGCAAGTTTATTCAGACTTTAAAGTACCGACAGTCCGACATATGCTATGTTATATGCTTCGTGCTATCACACATAAAATGAACCCCCCAATAGATGTAGAAACTCTGCGTTCAGAAGAAAACCCAAACCCGTTTGTCCCAATGTTTGTACAAATACCACCTTTGCACGTTACCGTTATTTAAGTACATTACTTTACAATAAATGATAAATGATTTATTTTCTGTAAGTAGGTTTGTACAAACACTTTTACACGTCAATCATATTTTTTTAAATAAAGCTAGATGAGGTCGGAAACAACTGCACAATAAACTGCACAACACATTAAACATCCATTGTTTGAACAAATTCCAATGCATACAAATAATAAAGGAATATCTGCTCACTAAAGTATGACGACACGGAAGAATTACTCAAACCTTAACTTAAACAAATCAGGCACCCACTCACACATACACATCTACACTCACTCACACATACATACATAGTTACACTCACGCTAACAACACATGTCCGGCACTTAATACATACTCCCTTGTTATTGGTGCCGATTCCCTTGTTCACAACTAAACCAAATTTAAATTCAGTGCATCTTTTTCTTTCCATTTCGTTAAGAAAAGGACAGAAGATATATTTTAGTTCAGTCCTGTCAAATTAATCAGCGGCTGTCACTACTCCATACAAGTTTAGACGTGATTAAAAACTTGCCTACTAAAATTACGTCAATTTACGTCAAGCCCTGGTTAATTTGACAGGACTAAACTAAAATTTATCTTCGGTCCTTTTCTTAATGAAATAGAAAGAAAAAGATGCACTTAACTTAAATTTAGTGTAGTTTGTGAACAAGGGAATCGGCACCAATAACTCATTTAAATCCCCTTTTACTTTCCTCCACCCGTTTCATATCCCCACACTTAATTATATTAACTATTTCTTTTTCCTAATGTGCGCATTGCTAATTTGCAAGTAACGAATAGATCCATAAAGGACGGATGGATGACCCCTGTAAACACAGGTTTTTCCTAGCATGGCATTGATCAATTATTTTGTACCAGACTATTTACTTAAATTAAGTGGCAACCTTTAAAACTGTATTTGTATGTCAAATAAATATTTATAATTATATCACTTTAATTATTGTGATTGTGAGCGCTATGTGGCTAATTTTTATATATTTCTATTTGTTTTTTTTTTCTTAGTTGGTTTTAGTCTGGCATTTTGAGTACTTTATGCGGCCTACCCAAATGTCCTTTCCTTGGTATTGTTCGAGTCGTTGAGTTTGCTTAACTCCTAAGGTGAGCTACACGATTACTGATAAGGCTTGCACTGACTGGACAGGTCCACTCAAATTTGCGTGGTTGTTTCCTCAAAAGACCATTTCAGACATGGGTCTACACGGTCCTCACATGATCTGACCAAGATTATGTCTGGACTTTGACCCTTGAGTTTGTTTCGCCATTTCTCAGGGGTAGTCAGATAGGAAATGTCGACTCCATCTAGTTTTTTTTTTTTTTCAATATGACGTGTAAAAGTGATTCTAATAACCTATTTACTGAATAAACAATTTAATTTCATTTCATTAGATACCAAGTTTCTTTGAATGTAGGAGACCACAGTAGCCACATCCTCTGGTGACAAATTGAAATTTTCTTGTAGTCTTCTATATTATGTCCATTTACCAACAAATTGCACAACTCTCGTTTACTACAAACAAATTAACCCATTTTTCAAATCAGTAAATTTTGCAAATAGTCGAAAATAGGTATTAACTGCTTTTCAGGGCAACTACTGAGTATTTGACCAACAACTGTGAATGTTTCAGGGCTCACCATCCTTATACTATATAGAGACTCATAGAGGCCTATGAAATAGTGGTATGTGCAAAAAGATAAGATACTAATAATTTGCACTCTTCCCATAGCCAACCTGTTTTTATTTCGACCCTAATAGAAGTGACCATATTTTATCAAGTAAGGTGGTCAAAACTGTATCAAACCACAAAGAACTATTAATAATAATCATCACTGTAATGAACTTTTTATCAATTTGAACTTAATAGATAATGTGCTCCTGCACATTATCTATTAAGTTCTGCCCGCTCGTAGAACAATAAGAAACCTATATTTAATGTACTCGTATAAATGTTTGTAAGTAGCCTTAAGTTAATTTTAGTATAAGCATTCTATTGATTATTAGGAACTTTGTCATGATCGCGAGCGACTCTAGGTCAGGTTCAGAGCAGGTCTGAACTTGTCAAAACCTGTCCGAAACTTGAGCCACCACTGCCAGCCTCTGATTGGTGGACCTAGAGTCGATCGTAAACGTAATTTACATAATGAAAATTTGTTGGTAAATTAAAATCATCAAGACGGCGCTACCGCCGCTACTTGTCCCTATGTAAATTCATATAAGTATAGGGCAGTTTGAGCCTTCGAATCACTGTGTTTTGTGAATCCAGATATTACGATCAACAAGAACAATAAATAGTCTTCAAGTTTTAAAGAGTTTTAATAAGTGAACAAGTAGTAGCATCCTCCAATCCAGTGCACTAATGTGAGACCTATAAACCTCACATTTTCTGGTCCTTCGAGCCGGATCCGAGGAAAACGCTATTGAGAAGACTCCACTGAACTTCATGAAGAATATTTAGAAGAACTTATTAAGAACAATGCCGGTTACGAGGTCTACGGGTAAGAAAGGCAGACAAACTTCGACTACGGCTACAGAGCGGACTGAAACCGCTACTGAAACCGCTACTGAAACCACTGCTGAAACTACGGCTGAGACAGTCACTACAGAGACTACGAGAACGACAGCTGATGCATCTGAAACACCCGCCGCGACCGCATCTACAGTCAGACGCGCCGCCACGCAACAAGACGAAGAAAAACCTGAAAACAAAGAAAGTAGTCGCCACAGCAAACCTTCGTTACAAAAGGGTGAAAAAGTATCAAAAGCGCGTCGCATAGCCAAGGCCAAGGCGGAGCTAGCACAAAGGTTAGTGGAGTTAGCAACCGCACACCTCGCCGAGGTCGAAGCTGAATCTAATGATGAAAACGCATCAGTCCCGTCGGAAGCTGGAAACAATCAACGAGTAACTACCTGGTTACAATCAAGTCAGCTACTCGCCATCGCTGACAGACCACATCAATCCGGAATAAAGTCGACCAACGAACCCGTACCTCCAGTGACCACCGCCGTGTCCTGGTGCATCCCAGCGACCTTACCGGCAGGGTTTAGCACCGTGAACCCACCGCCTGAAAACCCGAACACCGAACCTGAGAACACGCTGCCGGTGAGCACCGCCGCCTCCTCCTGGCAGCCGAACTCCGCGACTGAACAGCCGCACCTGAACCCGCCGCCAGTAATAACCAGCTGGCTACAGAACTCCGCGTCCACGCAGCCACACCCGAACCTACAGCCAACGACAACGAACACGTCTTGGCAACCGAACTACGAGCCTGCGCAGTCGCGACCAACGCCAGTGCCGACAGAACCCGTCGCACCCTGGCCACAGAACTCGACGTATGCAACAACGAACACGTCATGGCAACCGATCTACACTACGGCACCGCATCATAACCACACTCCGGGTTATGCTACCGAGACCAGGGTGCCGCAGCCTACGCCATCAGCACACGTCTACCAGCCTACAACGCTGGCCGTCCAAGAACCAAGGACGGACATGAAGGAACTTGCTGCTGCGATCACACACGCTGTGCAATCCACACAGTATCAGCAGCCAATGAGACATACTGAACTACCCTGCTTCAACGGAGCTCATCAAGATTGGCTCACGTTTCGCGCCGCCTATGGTGAGACGGCACATCGACTAACAGCAGTGGAAAACATGTCTAGACTTAGACGAAGCCTTCGAGGTATAGCCAAGGAAGGTGTACAAGGTCTTCTAATAGTAAACGCAGACCCAAGTGAAGTTGTCAGATCACTCGAGCTACGCTTCGGACGCCCGGACTCAATCGCAATGGCCGAGATAGAACGTCTACGAACTCTGCCGCGCCTCACTGAATCTCCGCGTGAAGTTTGTACATTCGCCACCAAAGTGGAAAGCATAGTTGGGACTTTGCAAGCACTCAACTGTGGACATTATCTCTTCAATCCAGAAGTAACAAAAGCTATTGTTGAGAAACTCACGCCAACTTTCAAGAGACAGTGGTATCAGTTTTCAGCAATGCATCCCAGGACAGAACCAGATCTTCTGAAATTTACCCGATTTATCAAGATTGAAGCAGAAATATGCAGCCCGTACGCACTACCTGAAAATATCGCTGCAACAACACAAACCTCTCAGAACACGCAGCGACGCCAGCAACGAGTACACGCCACGCAGGAAACAACTAAACCAAAGTGTGGTTTATGTGAACGTCATGGACACAGCATCATGGAGTGTGAACAATTCAAAAAAGCAACTACCGATGCTAGATGGGATATAGCTAAGACACATCGCTTGTGTTTCCGTTGCCTCAAATACAGAACAAAGCAACACAGCTGTAAACCAAAGAAATGCGAAATAAACGACTGTGTACATTTACATCACAAAATGTTACACGCTGACAGTAAAGCGAACAAGAAGAAAGAAGAAACAAGCGAGTGCTCCAAAGAAGAACGAGACAAGGTTCATTCAGCATGGACTCCTATGGTAGCATTCCTGAAAATAATACCAGTTCACCTTTCTGGACCGGCGGGAGCTGTAGATACCTACGCGCTCTTAGATGACGGTTCTACAGTAACACTAATCGACGAGAGCCTAGCCAATCAAATAGGAGCAGAACGATCTTGTGATCCACTACACATATCATCCTTCGACGGCGAGCCTACGATCGATGTAACATCACGACGAGTAAACTTCTTCATCAAAGGACTTCACACATCTGAACGCAAGTTGCATGCAAGAACGGTCAAGCAATTAGAGTTGGCTGCACAGAAAATACCTGGAGAAGCAGTCAAGGACTGTGAACATCTTCGAGACATAGTCAAAGATATAGTAACTGAAGATGCAAGACCTAGACTCCTGATCGGTCAAGACAACTGGGATCTCCTCATTACAAAAGAAATTAAAACAGGAAAGAAGAACCAACCAGTGGCCTCATTAACACCACTCGGTTGGGTCCTGCACGGCAGCCACACACGAGCCCTCGGCCACAGAGTGAACTTCATCAGACATGCTAACACAGACGACGACCTTCATGAACTGGTGAAAGAATATATCACAATGGACAACATACAAGTCAATGCAAAGAAACCCATCAATGATCCGGATGAAAAGGCACTTCGTATCCTGCAGCAGCATACGAAGAGAAGTAAAGATGGACGATATCAAACCACTCTATTATGGCGAGATGAAAACATTAAAATGCCAGACAACTACGACAGCGTCCTGCAGGGCTAACATGACACACGCGACAATTACTCACTCTCGCGTGAGTAATTTTTGTCTATTTCTGTCAATTTTCTCGTTTTCTGACAGCGCTGCCATACAAAATACTCGACTCGTTCTGTCAAACTCGATATTTTCTCGACAAACCCTAACATGGCACCTAAGTTATCTCGAATTTTGACAATTCAACACGAGATAATCTTCGATTCTGCTGTCATTTAGTCGTCCTCGATTTTAACGACGAGAAGAGTAGACAAAATTATAATACAAAAAAATATGGCATTTATGGGGACTGGTGACAGAAATGAAAACTTAAAACTTTGGAATAACATATATAAGTATATATGCGTATACATGTACGTACACAGGCCGCTGCGCGACGCCAGTCTGATGCACACGTTACATTAGCATGTCGGTGACTTGGGTAGCATGTTGCTGCCGCAGTCTGCATGTCGGTGACGTGGTTAGGATGTCGGTGACGCGGTTATCACGGTGTAAGTCGATTGGCATTTCGTTAATCTGCTAGTATTTCGGTGACGCTGCTAGCAGGTTGGGCTCGCTGTTAGCATGTCGGTGACGCTGTTAGCATGTCGGTGACGCTGTTAGCATGTCGGTGACGCTACCAACACATCGGGCACGCTGCTAGCAGGTCGAGCACGCTGTTAGCTTGTCGGTGACTCGGTTAGCATGTTGGTGACGCAGATTGCATATTCAAGGGATGCTGTCCATATGGTGACGCGGCTAGTATGTCGGTGACGTGGTTAGTATGTCGGTGACGCGGTTAACATATTGGTGACGCGAACCCACAGGTTTTTCCATAACAAAAATGGCTCGCTCATTTTCATTTCCGTCATTTTTTATTTTAATTTCGGCTTGCCATAGAAAAATATTAAATTTTAATCAAAAAAGTCGGTTACACAAAAAATTACAACATAAATTAATAGAGGTGGATGTAAAATCATTATAGTACATACTAATTCCATGCGTAAATTTAATGAATGAGCCGATGTTGCTAAAATAAAAATGACTTGTTTTTAATAATTTGCTACATCGGTCTCTCGTCGCGAGATAAAGAACTGTCAAAGTGCCTTTCTCGAGATTACTCGAGCTTAGCGGTCATGTTAGGCATTCGGATGACGTCAGAATCGTAGACAAATTTCGACAAATCGAGAAAGAGAACGTTCTCGCGCTTGTCATGTTAGCCCTGCTGAACAGACTCATCAGTGTGGAAAAGAAAATCGATAAAGATCCAGAACTAAAGAAGAAGTACTCTGAACAAATGAAAGCACTAGTATCAAAAGGGTACGCCGAACCGGCTCCACCGATCACTCCAGAACATCGAACCTGGTACCTACCTCACTTTGCGGTTTTCAACCCAATGAAACCGGACAAATTGAGGATCGTATGTGACGCCGCAGCCAAGACTAGAGGAGTCTCTTTGAACGACCAATTACTCACTGGTCCAGATCTTCTGCAGTCGTTACCAGGAGTGATCATGCACTTCCGTCAACACTCAATCGCTGTGACCGCCGACATTACTGAAATGTTCTTACAAATAGAACTTCGACCCGAAGACCGGGACGCTTTGCGTTACTTGTGGCGAGGAGACCGAAGTATGAAGTCATTAATCGGGGCTTCTTGCTCACCAGCTACAGCGATATATATAAAGAACACGAACGCCGAGAGATTCCAACATGAACACCCAGAGGCAGTCGAAGCCATAAAAAGAAAGCATTACATGGATGACTATTTGAACAGCTTTAACACTTTAGAAGAAGCAGTAAGAGTCTCACAAGCAGTGCGTGGTATTCACAGCGAGGCGCATTTCGAATTCAAGAAATGGTCATCAAACTCTACCGCCCTACTTGAAGCACTAGGGGAAGTAACCAAGACCGAAGATCCGATCAAGCTGGAGGACAACGTCCAGACAGAACGAGTTCTCGTTCTGATATGGAGGCCAACAGAAGACTCGCTTACCTTCAATCTGAATCTGACACGCATACCTCAGAACGTCCTACAGAACGATACGCCTACCAAAAGAGAAGCTCTCCGAATAGTCATGTCCCTATTCGACGATCATACAGATCAGCGAAGCTATACCGAACGTGAATAGATTCTCACGTTGGGAAAGATACCTACGAGCCACAGCACGAGTTCTACAGTTTCTGCATCTCTGCCACCAGTTAAGACAGAACATTAACTATAAAAGAACCAAAAAGAACAGCAGCATCGACCCTGATTGGAGAAAGAGTAAGCAGACAGTACCGATCAAACCTAGGGAAAGGCGAGAGATCACAAGCAGTCACCTGCCTCTCATCGCTGAACTCCTACGCCAAGCCGAAAGTCTCATCCTGCGAGCCTCACAAGAACAATCCTTCCAAGAAGAAATAGAAGCTCTAAAAAACAAGAAGCCCATACAACGAAACAGTCGCCTACACGCACTGTGCATAGAACTAACAGAGGGAGGGATTCGTCTTAAGAGTAGAATAACCGCCATGACAGACATCACAGAACGCCTGAGGAAACCAATGATACTAGATGGAAACCATACTACGACACGATTATGGATCGAACACATCCATCGCAAATTACATCACGCGGGCACCGAGACCCTAGTCAACGAGTGTCGCCAGCAACATTGGGTGCTCCGTCTAAGACCGACTGTCAAAAATATCATAAGCAAATGCCTGCGATGTCGTATAAGGGCAGCCTCTCCACCCCAGTCGATGACAGGGAATCTCCCTTCCTGTCGCCTAGCACACCATCAGAGACCATTCACCTACGTCGGTTTGGACTACTTCGGGCCATTGACCATTACAGCAGGACGGAGTCATCAAAAGAGATATGTCGCTTTATTCACGTGCCTAACGACACGAGCCATACACCTCGAACTTGCAGGATCGCTCAACACAGATTCGGCGATCATTACGGCGTATGATAGCACGCCGAGGGTGTCCAGCACAGCTATGGTCCGACAATGGAACGAACTTTCACGGCGCTGAAAAGGAACTACGAGCAGCCATCTTCGCAACCACCGCAGAAGAAGCCTCGAAGAAAATGATCGACTGGCGATTCATTCCACCTGGGGCGCCATTCATGGGAAGCGCCTGGGAACGCATGGTGAGATCCGTAAAGACAGCATTAGCCACCACGCTGAACGAGCGATTCCCGACCGAAGAAGTACTTCACACACTACTTATCGAAGCCGAACACACTGTAAACAGCCGACCACTTACGCATGTATCCGTGAACCACGAAGACCCTGAGGCATTAACACCCAATCATTTCATTTTGGGTGGGCCAGGTCGCAACGCGGCACCTGGAGAATTCGACGACAGCGACTTACGTCTACGAGCCAATTGGCGTGCAGCTCAGAGGCTTGCCGATATATTCTGGGCCAGATGGCTGAAAGAATATCTCCCAGAACTACAGAACCGCAGAGAACCACACACTAAAGGCACGATTCCCAAGGTCGACGACCTAGTGTTCATCGTAGATGGAAATCTCCCAAGAAACATGTGGATCAGAGGACGCGTTTGCGCTACATTTTCCGGCCCAGATGGAGTGGTGCGTACAGTGGACGTGTCTACAAAAGGAGGTATCCTGCGACGTCCAGTGAAAAAGATAGTGGTGCTATCAATCGACCACGGCGACCCTGCACCAGCTTCTACAATTGCGACGTCAGCAGTGGACGACGCACGGCGGGAGGAATGTGTAGGACGCCCGCTCGTAGAACAATAAGAAACCTATATTTAATGTATAAATGTTTGTAATAAGCACGTAGCCTTAAGTTCATTTTAGTATAAGCATTCTATTGATTATTAGGAACTTTGTCATGATCGCGAGCGACTCTAGGTCAGGTTCAGAGCAGGTCTGAACTTGTCAAAACCTGTCCGAAACTTGAGCTACCACTGCCAGCCTCTGATTGGTGGACCTAGAGTCGATCGTAAACGTAGTTTACATAATGAAAATTTGTTGGTAAATTAAAATCATCAAGACGGCGCTACCGCCGCTACTTGTCCCTATGTAAATTCATATAAGTATAGGGCAGTTTGAGCCTTCGAATCACTGTGTTTTGTGAATCCAGATATTACGATCAACAAGAACAATAAATAGTCTTCAAGTTTTAAAGAGTTTTAATAAGTGAACAAGTAGTAGCATCCTCCAATCCAGTGCACTAATGTGAGACCTATAAACCTCACAGATAACAAATGATTTTATGAGAAATAAAAAGAAATTGAAAAAAAAAAATATAATTTTTATCTAGCGGTATGTTTTGCACCGTGTCAGAAATGGAGCAAGTACAAAAAAAAAAATTCTCGCTTAAACTAATGTATAAAGATCTTAATACAATAAATATCTCGACAGCGGCAAGCAGCGGTAAAGGGTAAATGTCTCGTTAAAAAAAAAATAACCCTATAAACATACCATCTTAAACTACAGCCTTGGCCAAAAGTATTGAGCACCCATGACATCTTTCAGTTTTATGAGGAGTATCAAATAGAAATAAAACAAAACGTTTTATATAGGCTTATTTTACTATTTATTAATTGAAAATTAATATTTCGTGTGTCCAGCCTTTGCCTTAATTACGGCAGAAATTCTTTTTGGTAAAGAGCCAACAAGATTTTTACAGTCTTCAGCAGTAATCGCGTTCCATTATAGGCGCAGGTAGCGTTTCAAATCTTCTCTGTTGTTAATTGTGTGGCGCCTAACTCTACGCTTTAATAAACCCCATAAATGTTCTATGGGGTTCAGATCTGGCGACTGGGCAGGCCAGTCAAGAAGCTCTGTGTTATTTTCCCGAAACCATGTCATAGTGCGGGCAGATTTGTGGCATGGCGCGTTATCCTGCTGGAATTTAACACCATCCATGTTCGTGTCGCTGAAAAGTTTCGTGAATGAAGGCAGCAACGCAGTTTCTAGTACATTTATAGGGTGTAAGGGGGAGCAAACAACAACCGGACTCCCCAAATGTCAACCTCACCTGCACGCGGTACACCCTGCCACTGACGGACGAGGCGCTGACGACCGGCCGATGGCGGTATAACCATCCAAGAAGCCAATCTAAATTCTCCAGAGCGATGACGGGCAGCAGCGTCATCGGTGCGAAAGGATTGGCACTGCGGTCACCATCCCGCTTGCCCAGCGTGGTGACTATGAGCATTAAAAACCTCCCAACAATGAATGTGGTGCCAAAACAACGGCCCCCAGTTCCCGGTGGTCCCGCTATTCCTGGTCAAGGTAGCGGTCACGGTAACGGCGGGACGGGGGGTGCGAAGAATCCCCGGGCTACGGCAGGCTACCAACGACGACTACATCTGGCGACGTACAATGGACGTTCGATGAGGCTGGACCATCACCTTGCCGAACTCGAGGTACAGTTAGGTCGCATTAACTGGCATATACTGGGGTTATCTGAAGTCCGAAGAAACGGGGAGGACACGATAACCCTGGAGTCAGGTCACCTATTCTACTTCCGCGAAGGTGATCAGCTCTCCCAAGGCGGTGTCGGCTTCCTTGTCAACAAGGATCTCACTAGCAGCGTTGTGGAAATCAGTAGTGTGTCGACACGGGTAGCGTACCTTGTACTGAAACTCACTGATAGGTACTGCCTGAAGGTGATACAGGTATATGCGCCGAATTCGACATGCTCTGACGAGACAGCCGAGGCCATGTACGAGGACATTGCCAAGGCAATGCACAGTACGACAAAGGCCCACTACAACGTTGTTATGGGTGACTTCAATGCCAAAGTGGGAGTACAAGGATGCGGCGAAACGAAAGTTGGACCGTTCGGTTTGGGGCGCAGGAATCACAGGGGGCAAATGCTGGTCAACTTTTTAGAGTCCCAGGGGCTCTTCTTGATGAATTCTTTCTTCGAGAAGAAGCCCCAAAGGAAGTAGACCTGGCAGAGTCCCGATAACGTGACAAGGAACGAGATAGACTTCATTATGACGGATAAGAGGCACATATTTAGAGATGTCTCCGTGATCAGCAGGTTTAATACCGGAAGCGATCACAGGCTTGTCCGAGGCACTCTAAATATGAATTTTCGAGCCGAGAGAATCCGAATGATGAGGCCTACTCTCCGACCTACGCAGCTTCAAGCCGCTCTAGGATCCGAGAAGTTCCAACTGGAACTTCAAAATCGATTCGCCCTAATGGAAACCACAGGCACTGTTGATGAGAAGGCCGACGAGGTGGTCAAAGCACTACGCGTCGTGTCCCGCAGACTTTTCCCGTCGCAACGTAAAAGTAAAGTGTCCAAACTTTCCTCGGAGACTCTCGGACTTATGACGCAAAGACGAGATTTACCATCCACGCCGCCGTCTTCGTCAGATAAGAGGGCCTTAAAACTAAAAATTAGAAAGCTGACACGTCGCGACCTTCGGTGCTCTAACACTCGTGACATTATGGTCACGATTGAGCAGAACCGAGGGTCGAAAGTGTTCGCTCAGCAATTAGGGAGGCCCCATCTGACGAAACTGAAAAATGCGGATGGTAGGATCGTGACTTCGAAGTCCGAGATACTCGAGGAAGTTGAGGATTTCTATGGGCACTTGTACTCAACGCGGATGGCGAAACCAGCGGGGCATAGTGAAGATGACCATCGAGCCGAAGTAACGCGCCACTACACGGAAGACATCCCGGATGTCGACACGTGCGAGATTAGGGCGGCTCTCGAGCAACTAAAGAACAACAAGGCACCTGGTGATGACGGAATAACGACAGAGCTCCTTAAAGCGGGCGGGGCTCCAGTCCTGAAAGAGCTAGCGAGTCTCTTCAACTCCGTCATCCAAGAAGGCACAACACCGGAGGCGTGGAGCAGAGGTGCGGTGGTTCTGTTCTTCAAAAAAGGCGACAAAACCTTGCTGAAGAACTATAGACCCATCTCACTTCTGAGCCACGTTTATAAGTTGTTTTCGAGGGTCGCCACGAACCGTCTCGCCAGGAGACTTGACGAGTTCCAGCCACCAGAACAAGCCGGTTTTCGAAAAGGCTTCAGTACCGTGGACCACACCCATACTGTTCGGCAGATTGTACAGAAGACCGAAGAGTACAACCAGCCGCTGTGTATGGCATTTGTGGACTACGAAAAAGCCTTCGACTCCGTCGAAATATGGGCAGTTCTGGCCTCTCAGTGATGGCCTCATGTCGAATTGACTGGCGTTACATCGAAGTATTGAGGTGTTTGTATGACGCTGCAACGATGACTGTCCAAATCCAGGATGAAAAAACCAGCCCTATCCAACTGCTCAGGGGGGTGAGACAAGGGGATGTGATATCCCCGAAACTTTTCACCAATGCGTTGGAGGACGTGTTTAAGACGCTGGACTGACTGGGCAGGGTATCAATGTAAACGGCGAGTACATCTCACACCTTCGTTTTGCCGATGACATCGTCATAATGGCAGAGACGCTGGAACAGTTAGACCAGATGCTGCATAGCCTAAATGGAGCCTCTCG
Organism: Atethmia centrago; assembly: GCA_905333075.3. NCBI lineage: Eukaryota > Metazoa > Arthropoda > Insecta > Lepidoptera > Noctuidae > Atethmia > Atethmia centrago. The sequence continues at coordinate 2,687,373 of HG995370.1, forward strand.
GCGGGTTGGCCTCGGCATGAATTTGGACAAGACGAAAGTCATGTACAATTCGCACGTCTTGCCGAGTCCAATCCACATCGCGAAGGGTCGCTTCTCGAAGTTGTGAAGGAGTACGTCTACCTAGGACAAGTTATCCAGCTCGGTAGACACAACTTTGAGAAAGAAGCCGACAAGAGGATCCGATTGGGTTGGGCAGCGTTTGGAAAACTTCGTCAAGTCTTCTCGTCGCCAATCCCGCAGTGTTTGAAGACTAAGGTCTTCAACCAGTGCGTCGTGCCCGTTATTACATACGGTGCCGAAACGTGGACACTGACAGTCGGGCTGGTCCACAAATTAAAGGTCGCTCAGCGCGCCATGGAGCGGGCTATGCTCGGAGTTTCTTTGAAGGATAAGATCAGAAATGAAGTTATCCGGAAGAGAACCGAGTTACCGACATAGCCTGCAGAGTCAGCAAGCTGAAGTGGCAGTGGGCTGGCCACGTGTGTCGAAGGACCGATGGCCGGTGGAGCAGACGAGTCCTGGAGTGGAGACCGCGTATCGGCAAGCGTAGTGTGGGACGCCCCCCAGCTAGATGGACCGATGACCTTAAAAAGGTGGCTGGGACAGACTGGATGCGGAAGGCGGAGGACAGGGTGTTGTGGCGCAGTCTGGGAGAGGCCTATTTCTAGCAGTGGACTGCTATAGACTGAGTTGATTGATTGATTGATTATGTACATGCGGCCCTCACACACGAACAATTCGCCAACTCCAGAATCGGTCATGCAACCCCAGACCATTATGCTGCCGCCGCCGTGTTTTACGGTTGGGATCACACATTCTGGCTTAAATTATTCGCCCACCCGGCGACGCACAAAGGTCACACCAGGTGTACCAAAAATCTGCAATAAAGAGAAAAATATTGAGTTCCGGAAAAAAAAAAATAACTTCATCTATACGTTTGGTTTTTAAACCATTTTATATAATTTTATTGGGGCATTAAATTGACTTATTCACCTCAAAGTTTGATTCGTCTGACCACACAACATTTGACCACTCTTCAGCGGTGAAAGTTCGGCGTTTTAAGGCCCATTTATAGAGAGCTTTTTTGTTGTCGGAGAGCCATGGCTTCTTCCTAGCTTTACAGCCTTTCAGACCAGCTTCCTGAAGTCTACGAGTAGTTCGAGCAGAAATTGATTTCTTAATTTGTTCTGACGACTCAGCAGCGAGCTCTGAAGATGTTTTTTTCCTATTTTTTAACGACTCTCTCAGTAACTGACGATCCTGACGGTCTGTGGTGATGCGTTTGCGCCCGGTTCTCGGTCTATTTTGATGTGATCCGGTAGCAGAGAATCGCTTACTAGCATATTGCACGGATCGGCGCGAACATTTCACAGTTTTGGAAATCTCTACTTGTGATTTCCCTTGCTCATGCAGAAGCTGTATCTGCACACGTTTTTCTAAAGAAAGTTCGTTTCGTTTGGCATATTGCAACGATAACACATAAAACTTAGAAATAAAATACCAAAGGCGCACTAGATCACTGGATGTGTTCACAACGAGCGATAGTAGCGAACTGATAAATAAATACAAAAATTGTAAAAGACACATTTTATTGCACCCAGGTGTTTTATTGCTAGCTGCGGCGTGGGTCATTGTTTTTAAATCTTTGTAGATGACCGACAAAAGAATATTTCAACAGTAGATTTGGTTTTCTCCCATAGGTACTCATCGTGAACGAGCGAAATTTGTAAGGTGCTCAATACTTTTGGCCAAGGCTGTATATTGGTTAATTTTGTTTTATCAGTCATATTTATATAATATTAATTATGAAACGTTATGAGGGTTATAAGCATTCCAAAAATGTATAATACTTGTACATTTATATTTTAAAAACTTGAGTTATGTGACATTGAATTGTAGTAACGTATTGCGTCAAAAAAAAAAAAAATAGCGAATAGAAAGCTTATTTATTAGACTATATTAATTTATTATTTTTATTCCATAACAACGACTTTCACGTTAAGCGGTTTTGAGACGGATTTGTAATGGGGCTTTACCATAGTGCGACGTGAGCACGTTTTGATTTGACGTCCATAGACGTCAGTGGCGGTCAAAAGGATAATAAAACAGAGAAATTTGGCAGTTGTATATATTTAACTATTACAGAATATTTCTTTACAATAATTTCTTTGTACAATAAGGAGATAAAAATTTGCTTGTGTTCAATAAAAATAAAATGCAACACAAGACTAAAGTTGTCAAAAACGTGACAAAATATATATCTTTACAAAAAAAAAGAGGCCGTTTAGAGGCAAAAATATATTACATGGTCACACTATACAGATAATTACAATAGTATACAATTTAATACAATGTCGATACATATTTTACTAATTCATAATTAAACCAACAGTAAAACAAAGCTCAATATAGAAACGAGTTATTGTATATTTGGGACGAACAATTTGCATTTTATTCCTTTGAACTACATATAACAATAAGGGAAATTAAGTACGTACGAGATATAGGTACAGTAACTTTGAATTTCAATTAACAGGTTTTTATATACTAGGGCAAAGCGAAACTTTGGTTTGAAAATACTGCCAAAGAGATCAAATACCACCTTAAAACTGAAAATTTCTATTAAATATATAAGAAGCTGCCAATCCTTACAAAAATAGGACGTTAAATGGCAGTGATGGTTTTACAACAACGTTCCGAATATAGCCCGTAAGTATAACAATATTGTGTGTTTTGTGTCGGCGTGGCTGGGAATCAAACATTAGCCAGGTCGGGACAAATACTTCAACTTATGAGGCAACCGAATGTTATTGTCTAGTGAAGTTATTGAAACCTACGCTACGCGGTGTGGTACGTAAAAAGAAATTGGCTTCTTTCATTTTCCGTCTGATCTTCATTGGACAACAACGCCGGTTTAAAAAAATGTTTTGTTGGTACATAATTCCAATATAACTCAAGGCAGAACGACGAAGTTACAAAACTCACGTCTTACAGCGTTTTTAGGGGGTACGCTATCATACACAGGAAACGTTTTTAACCAGTGCGCATTTTTTTTTGGTGGTTCTGTATTAGCAAAATGTGGACAATTCGTTATAATATTAGCCAGGCGGCCTCCCGGGCGGCGCCCACAGCCCACTCGGACGCACCGTGTCACGTCGCGTGGCGCACCTTGTGTAACGTCGCGTGGCGCACCTTGTGTAACGTCGCGTGGCGCACCCTGTGTAACGTCGCGTGGCGCACCCTGTGTAACGTCGCGTGGCGCACCTTGTGTTACGTCGCGTGGCGCACCTTGTGTAACGTCGCGTGGCGCACCCTGTGTAACGTCGCGTGGCGCATCCTGTGTAACGTCGCGTGGCGCACCTTGTGTAACGTCGCGTGGCGCACCTTGTGGAACGTCGCGTGGCGCACCTTATGTAACGTGTAATGTCGCGTGGCGCACCCTGTGTAACGTCGCGTGGCGCACCCTGTGTAACGTCGCATGGCGCACCCTGTGTAACGTCGCGTCGCGCACCCTATGTAATGTCGCGTGGCGCTTCCTGTGTATCGTCGCGTGGCGCACCTTGTGTAACGTCGCGTGGCGCACCCTGTGTAACGTCGTGTGGCGCATCCTGTGTAACGTCGCGTGGCGCACCCTGTGTAACGTCGCGTGGCGCACCCTGTGTAACGTCGCGTGGCGCACCTTGTGTAACGTCGCGTGGCGCACCCTGTGTAACGTCGCGTGGCGCACCCTATGTAATGTCGCTTGGCGCTTCCTGTGTAACGTCGCGTGGCGCACCCTATGTTATGTCGCGTGGCGCTTCCTGTGTAACGTCGCGTGGCGCACGCTATGTAATGTCGCGTGGCGCTTCCTGTGTAACTCAGTTTCAAAATCTTTCGTAAACGATAACTTTATTTTTTATTACTAAGACAAAGTCAAAATTTGCGCACTGGTTATTTTTTTTTCTTGTATATCTTTGTAATACAGACATTTGAATCATTTGTGAGGTTCGGTTCATATGTCTTATAGGATATAAACGATCTGATCTTAGATATAAATGATAGTATAATATCCCCCCACAAGAGACGCGTGAATGTCGTAAATGGTCTTTAGAAACGTCGTCTTCAATTTTTTTTAATTCTGCTAAAACGTTTTACACAAGAGTAGCCTGGCGTTAAACGAACTCTTGCTCAAGTACTGAAATTATGTGAACTTTTCATCATATCATGAGATTTATTGACCAAAAAATACTGGATTTTTGTAAAATGAAAGATTACATGTTATTTTATCATGAGTTTGGTTATAAACAACACAACACTATATTTTTTATGGATAAATATTATACATAAACATTGATTTAACAATCTGTATAAAAAACAATTTATTAAGAGGCAGATGGAAGCCAACAAAAACATGCGATAAATTTTGAAATCGTCAAATAAAAAGAATTTTTTCTCAGAATTTTACACTTTTTTTGTATTTTTTTTTTTGTATTTTTTTTCACCTTTTTTGTTTTTTTTTTGTTTTTATGGTTTTATTTTTTTGGAAGTTCAATTTTATATATTTTTTTGTTTTTTTAATTGAGTGTCGAATTTTTTTATAACTTTTCAAAAAATCAAACTGTTTTGAGAGACACTTATTTATAAGTCTAATCAGTTTTCTTACACATGTAACTTGTTTTTAAAAATTATTTATTGTACTATAATTATTCAGCGCGGCCAAGTGCCTCTTATGTAAAATCTTTATAAAACTTATACATATCGCGATATAAAATGCCAGGCGTTTTAATATTACATCAAATAGTGTCAGTGCTTCGGGCTATGAGGGACAACGTCCAGATGGTGAAACTTTACAAATAAAATTACAAAACAAAACTTAACAATTTCTAGTCTAGATTTAAGTGTAGTGGCTAGCTATTGTAAACTTAACGAAACAATCATTGCCGGGCATCGATGAAAACATATTGGTAGATGCCGGCTCTTAGCCAGAACAATAAACTACATTATGTGATCTAACGACTAATTTAATGCACTAAAATTATTTTCCAAAAAATCTGTAGAAATATATGAACATTGATTAACAACAGAATTTCGATTCGAGTTCATGCGTAAAAGCTTTAAAACTGTGGCCTATTAAAGAAAGTTAATTTTATATTGTCAGTTCATGATGACGTGTCTGATTACTTGTGACGTCATAGTTACAGCAGTCCTCGCTCGTGTAACTCACTATTATACAATCTTTGTATTCATTTAAAGATATGCATTGTTAGTATCCTCACATATTAATAATAGGAATTCTGCTAATCACATACAGCGTAGGAGCACAAGAACGCACCAAAATATTATTTTACACATTTCTACTCATTTTACGCGCGAAAAATGACAATAGCAAAATGGTAAAATTATTTTTGACGCGTCTTGTTATACAAGACATTTGCTCAATATTATTATTAATGAATAGCACAACATATCAATTTAAGCTTTTCTCAATTTGAGAAAACTAATAAATTAACATGTCGATTAACATGTAAATTATTTAATAGGACTATCTAGCGAGGAAAGATTATAGAAGGCGTATAGTATTAATTTGACAAGACTTGGAAATATTCGTTGGACGTATGTGTATATTATTTCAGTCAAACGATGTTGAAATTTGACATTCACTTACATTTACAGTCAAAGAAAACAATGTGTAAATATATTTTATAAAACTTGTATGTGTCCTTATACGGAAGCCTTCAATAATCTTATGGTATCTAGCAACTGTAACAGTACATCGTAGTAAAGCGTAGCCCAGCGCCAAATATAAGGCAACACAATCATTTAGCACCATTATTTAAGTTTTACGCATTCATCTTACTAGCAAACGAATCGATCGATCATCTTACGCGTGTCTGTCGCCGTGGTTGACGACAATGATCGAATGGTGACTCGAATGATGTTCCTGAGGAACTCGGGAACTTACTACTAATATCCGCTATGGAGTGGAGAAATATTTTACCCGAAAAACTATCTCGCGAACATCACTCGAATGGCGGTCGTGTGTGAGTGCGTCAACGGTTCGTAGATCTGAAGCGTAAGTAACGTCGTGGTCATTGAGCTGCAACCATTGCTTCGGAGCGTAACAACTTATTGTAGCACCTTTAAACAATTACTTCAACATCCAACACTGTACACGTACACAATATAATTTTCTTTCATATATTATCACAGGGAATTTCTCATCTCCCATCGTACGCTCTCCCACATATAAAGTCGCGCGGCGGGACCTGGCTCCCTCCGCGCAAAGCATGCATATCATTATATTATATTATTCTATATAATATATATTTTTTTGTCATTTACCCTTTCCTCATCACAAAAATACTATTTACATAAAAACCATACACGACCCTAAAATGAATATTTATGTATTTTTTTATTTCTTACTATTTACACGTATTAAATAACTTATAAATAAACAATAATAAATATTTAAAAACGAATAGGACGCCTTTTGTCGAGGCAGCGTTACGACTTGTTGCGACGGTCGCTTCAGTCACAGAAATGATACAGACTTTATCGACTAGTGAACATCGACTCTAACGTGACGACGAGTCTGGTTCAGTCTTGTTGACAATCATGTGTAGAACATGCCTGGAGGGCTACAGCTCATTTAGGAACACTGCTCAACAACATACACGATCCTGACACACTAAGGCCGGGAAGCTATTCTGAGTACAGCCTACAACAAAGAAACTTTCAAAATTATTATTTGCATGTGATTAAGAGTCTATAATACCTCAGCGCCACCTCACTATCTTGCTCGCACACTACTGCTCGCGGTGACGCGAGCAAGCGAGACAGGGCGGCAGGGAGAAAGCTCCAAGGCGCCGATGTAATTTCTATTTACGGTGAAAGAATGGTAATTAGAAAATTAGGATCGGATTTATATTTAGTTAGTTTTAGTATTGTGCAAAGTATCATGATCTAATGTAAAGTATTTTTTGAATACTAGCGGTTTATTGTTCGGTTTGGAGGGAATGTAATTTGTTTTTTTGACAAAATTTTACGGAATCGTGTTTTCGTCAAACATAGTTCACGTAACATTAATCCTCAATTTTACCATTTATTTATTTCAAAATGAATGCTGTAGTATTTTCGTTAAAACGGAGGATCATGCTAAGAAAGAGGTATTGTAGACTCGAAGTCAAACTTGCACACTTTCTTTTGTTGCCGACTGTACACAATACTGTGTCAGGTAATTACAATGTCTGTTATTTGCGCAACTCGTTGGCTGCCGTTGTTTATCAATTACAACTACCATGATATCGTGTGGAATCGAGTATGTTGAACGCATGTTTCATCCAAACATTAGTTTTGAGGTATAATTTTTATTGTGACAACAGAAGTGTGAAGTGAGCGAGTAAGTATATATTTTCACTTAACTTTGGTCCGAATTGAGCACTGGGTTTATAATAGAAGGCTATTATAAAGGTGGCTAAAGAAATAATAACACTGGGTTTGTAAAATTATTGAACTAGTTTTCCACTTTAAAATAATAAAACATAACTTTAAGTATTTGAGATCTATACGTAGGCAAAAGAAAATGACAAAATCTGCATGCTCGCTTTTGCCCATTTCTTGTAGAAATGATTGCCCGTTACTTTGGTTTAGTGCTCGACTTTTGCCAGAATCTAGTACATTGTTACACTATATTTCAACGCGGGATGGACTCATCTGACAAAGCGGCACTTCAATTCATGCAGTAACTGAACGTGTGTTTCAATAAAAATTCCACCTCAAAACGAAGCGAATCGACTAATAAATACAACATGGCACTATGGAATGTAAACATATAATTTTCATAGTGGCACATTTCTAGTTTTTTTATAATGTAAATAGTCAAGTGCAGTCAGACGGCCGGCGCCGCCCTCACCGCGGCCAGGCGTCGGCCAGGCGGCGCGACGCGGCCAGGCGCGCGTGCGCGGCGCGGAACGTGCCCACGATCTTGTCGAAGGAGTCGCGCTCGTACACGGAGCGCGCCGCGTTGGTGAGGTCGAAGGGCTCCTCCACGCACAGCAGCTTCCACTGGTGCGGGTCGTTCTTGTGCGCCCGCGCCGCGCGGCACGCGCCCACGGGCACGCGCGCGCCCGCGCGCACCGAGATGGCCATCTTGTCGTAGCTGCACATCACAACCTCATCGTTATTGCTGAATCATTCAAATCGTTTACATCTCTTTTAAGATACAACATAACACTGGCCTAAAGATTGCAAAAAAGAAAAAAAACAATTTCGCGGGCTACCACTGCGGATCCACCTTAAGGACGCGTTTGCAAATCAGACAAAATTGTGCTGTTTTTCAATACATATTGTGACAAAATTAAACCAAATCAAATATAACTAATCACTACCACATATAAATTGATTCTTCATCTTCAAATAATTGCAACCATTTTGTTGAAAATTATAGTTTTTTATAATGTGAAAAACGATTTTCTGTTCCCATTTTTCACAAAATTAACGATACCGGGTTAAGTTTGGGTACATTTTTTGTTTTATTATCAACATATTTTAAGGTTTCTAAAAATACTAGAAATAAGCAGACATATTCAATTCTAAAAACTTGTAAAAAAATATATCAAATGTCACACATAATCGCAGAAAAAAATAAAAACTGAACTTATTTTTTTTACATATTTTGCTATTACTGATGAATCTTAATCTATTGCATTAGAGGTTATTTTATTTTTGTTCCTGTCTTGCTATATTACGCAAACGTTTCGAATGCAACATCAATCCGCGCTCGGCCGCCGTCGTGAGTAGAGATCTAGTTTATTCGTCGACAAGTTCCAGTAGCAGTCACCGAAGTACACCTTCAGGTCACTCCATCAAGTCCGAAGGTAAGGTCTCATCATAACTATCAAAACGAGCCCAAACTCGGCACCCCTAGTTCTACCGGTCCAAAAGTTCCAGTAGCAGACACCGAAATACACCTTCTGGTCACTCCATAAAGTCCGGAGGTATGGTCTCATCATTACCATCAAAACGAGCCCAAGCTCGGCACCCCTAGTTCTACTGGTCGACGAGTTCCAGTAGCAGTCACCGAAGTACACCTTCAGGTCACACCATCAAGTCCGGAGGTAAGGTCTCATGATAACTATCAAAACGAGCCCAATCTCGGCACACCTAGTACCATTCGTCGACGAGTTCCAGTAGCAGTAACCGAAGTACACCTTCAGGTAACTCCATCAAGTCTGTAGGTAAGGTCTTATCATAATTACCAAAACGAGTCCAAACTCGGCACACCTAGTTCTATTCGACGACGAGTTCCAGTAGCAGTCACTGAAGTACACCTCCAATCACTCCAATCAAGTCCGAAGGTAAGGTCTCATCATAACTATCAAAACGAGCCGAAACTCGACACACCTAGTTCTATTCGTCGACGAGTTCCAGTAGCAGTCACCGAAGTACACCTTCAGGTCACACCAAGTCCGGAGGTAAGGTCTCATCATAACTATCAAAACGAGCCCAAACTCGGCACCCCTAGTTCTACTGGTCGACGAGTTCCAGTAGCAGACACCGAAATACACCTTCTGGTCACTCCATCAAGTCCGGAGGTATGGTCTCATCATTACCATCAAAACGAGCCCAATCTTGGCACACCTAGTTCCAGTAGCTGTCACTGAAGTACACCTCCAGGTCACTCCATCAAGTCCGAAGGTAAGGTCTCATCAAAACGAGCCCAAACTCGGCACACCTAGTTCCATTTTTCGACCAGTCTAAGTAGCAGTCACCGAAGTACACCTTCAGGGCACTCCATCGAGTCCGTAGGTAAGGTCTCATCATAACTACCAAAACGAGCCCAAACTCGACACACCTAGTTCTATTCGTTTACGAGTTCCAGTAGCAGTCACCGAAGTACACCTTCAGGTCACACCAAGTCCGGAGGTAAGGTCTCATCATAACTATCAAAACGAGCCCAATCTTGGCACAGCTAGTTCCATTCATCGACGAGTCCCAGTAGCAGTAACTGAAGTACACCTTCAGGTCACTCCATCAAGTCCGAAGGTAATGTCTCATCATAACTATCGAAACAAGCCCAAACTCGGCACACCTAGTTCCATTCGTCGACCAGTTTCAGTAGCAGTCACCGAAGTACACCTTCATGTCACTTCATCAAGTCCGGAGGTAAGGTCTCATCATAACTAATAAAACTTGCCTAAAGTCCACAGCCCACATCTCTCTACTAGTAGAGGGCTTCCAGTGCCACTGAAGTATTTGTATCTAAGAATTATATCTTTATAATTTGACTAAGTAATTCTTAGAAAAAATCAATCAATAAGAAATATTTTTTGTAAGTACCTACGAATTATAACGAACTAAGAAAAAAAACTCAAAGTATCAAAATTAGTTCACTTGACTACTATTCCCGCAGCTAACCGGGCGTACACTTGTGTGTGTGACCCGTATCAATGTAGTAGTTGGATTCTTTACCTATAACTTTTGCAAACGCGTCCTTAAGGATCAAAAAGGTTGTTCATTAATGTCTAGTACTAGTATATACTGTATGGATTCACTGTGATCTGATTTAAAGACCTCCACAGATATACTACCTATTTTTGTCGCCAAACTTTGCCGTGCTCTGCGTCCATTTCGGTTAAGTTGCAACCAGATACGGAAAGAAAACAAATGCGTGCAGGTGTATACTAACGGGAACTCGGCGTAGTAGCGCAGCATGTGCAGGAACAGCTCGGCCAGCGTGGCGCGGTTGTGCGGGCGCCGCGCCTCCGCGCCCGCCTCGCACGCGCGCGGCAGGATGGGCGGCGCCGTGCCGCCTGCGGGGGGCGGGCCTGTTACGTCGTCTACTTCGTACTAATCTTACAATTCATTCATTCACCCACTGACAGACAATGCACAGCTTAAACCGCAAGGTACAGAAGCGTAAAATTTTGCACAAAAGGTCCTTTTATAACGAAAGTGAGCTAAAGGATTTTAGAAAATTCACCCTCTGAAAGAGTTAAATAGGGGATGAAATTTTGTATGGGAGATAGTTGTTTTTTGCCTCAGGGAAGTGCTATCGCGCGCACGGCTTGTTAATACATAGTATAAAATAAAGTCGCTTTTCGTGTGTCTGCAAACCACAATGTTTTATTTGACTCCGGAATGTTTGTGTTTATATTACATTTAGATATAGCACAGAAAGCTCGATGTTTTGACATGTCGCCATTTCAGTATACAGGGCAAATTTAATTAGCTAGCGAAACTGCGTGACGTGATGGGTATGGATATCTAAATACGATACAAAATAAATAAAAAAGATTTGAAGTTTTTTTTGGGTCTTTTTTTGATCCCGGGATTACGGGATTCTTGTTGCGCAATCCCGGGATCCCGGGATTAGATTATGTGGTTTCTAATTGGTCTCAAATGTAATAAAAAAACGAGTAATTTCTTAAAATATATTTCTAATTTTATTGCACGACACAAATCACAATATAGTAAGAAAATAAAAAAGACAAAACAAAGATACTATACTTTGTAAGAAATAAAGAAAAAAACTTATTTAGAATTTTGAAAATACAATCGTAGAAATATCAATTCATCTAAGGTTTGACATCCAAGCCTGCTTCGTAGTTTATTGCCAACATAAGAAGCAGCTGAAAATGCTCGTTCAGGTTCTACACTGGTTGGAGGAATAGACAATCGATACTTTTATGCTGTTTCTAAGTGACCACGAACTCCTCCATTTTCAAACAGGCTCATTTCTCGTCTAATACTATTTGCCAACCCCAATTCATTTTGTATTTGTACTTCAGGATCTGGGGATTTCATATTCTTATCAATTTCCAGCTGTAACTTTTCCTTTAGTTGTTGGGGTTAATTGGGGTTGGGAGGTTTGTGGCCTTAACTTATCATCTGTTTGTGATCCTGATCTTCCTTCTTCTTCTTCCGTGTCATCTTGACTGTTACGTCTCTTAACAATACTATTTTTTTGCTTCCTCACTAAAGGCTGTGTAGGAACTGGAAATAAGTCATGTCATTCCAAATCCGATAATAACTGATTTTCATCATGTTTTCGTGGATTTTGTAAATTTAGGTTGGGGAAAAAGTCTTTTCGCATTATAGTATGTATGAACTTGTAATAAAATCTCTTTGGGTATATTTGTATCTGGCTGGTTTTGGTATCATTGAAAGTTTAAATTTTAAAGAACATAATTCCAAATTCAAATTAGGAAAATGTGTGAATTTCATTTGCTTTTCGTACCGTCAAGATGAGTGAATCTAATGAAGAAATTCGATACATTTTAAAATTTTACTACAAAAAAGGTAAAAATGCAACGCAAGCCGCGAAAAAAAATTGCGATGTTTATGGACCTAGTGCAGTGTCTGTGAGAGTAGCACAAATTTGGTTACCGCTCAGGCCCCTGGCTCAATAACGTCATCTCTCCCGCTCACAAAAAACTTTTATATTTGATAACTACTTTCAAATCGCGCGCCGCGAGGGCTCCTATTCGGAGCCATTGGGGCTTTATCGGTTAAGCGTTTTCAATCCGGAAATTTTGATGTCAAAGATGCACGTCGCTCTGGTCGCCCTATTACGGATAAAATGTATGCCATTTTTGAAAAAGTGGAGCAAGATCGGCATATCAGTAGTTACGACGTAAAAAAAAACTGGGTAAGTACACAAAAAGCTCGATATTTGGGTACCTCACGAGCTCACTGAAAGAAACCTAATGAACTGTGTACTCATTTGTGATTCCTTATTCTGACGTGATGAAACCGAACCATTTTTGAAGAAGCTGGTAACTGGTGATGAAAAGTGGATCACGTACGACAAGAACGTGCGAAAAAGGTCGTGGTCAAAGGCCGGTCAGGCTTCACAGACTGTGGCGAAACCCGGGTTAACTCGCAACTAGGTGATGCTGTGTGTGTGGTGGGATTGGAAGGGCATTATTCATTATGAGCTGTCACCACCAGGCATACCACCGATTCTGAACTCTACTGCGAACAACTGATGAGATTAAAGCAAGAAGTTGAGAGAAAGCGGCCGGAATTAATCAACAGAATGGGTGTGGTTTTTCATCATGAGAACGCTAGACCTCACACATCTTTAGCCACTCAGCAAAAATTAAGATAGTTTGGCTGGGAGTTGTTAATGCATCCGCCGTATAGTCCTGACCTTGCTGCACCTTCAGATTTCCACCTGTTTCGGTCTCTTCAGCATTCTTTAGGCAGTGTCAGGTTAACATCACGAGAGGACTGCCAAAACCACTTGTCGCGGTATTTTGATCAGAAGTCCCAAAATTTCTATAGCAATGGGATCATGTCCCTACCTACAAGATGGCAAAAGTTATCGAACAAAATGGTACCTACATACTTTAGTTAAATGTAAATAAACTATATTAAAAAGTGTTTTGAATTTTCTTAAAATATGCGAAGAAACTTTTTCCCCAACCTATTAATTCAACACACCAGTTAGCTAGATAGTTGTTTTATAAGAAATTTCAAAGCGGCATCAGCTGTGCATAAATTAGCATCTCGCCGACAGATTGCTTCTACTGTCAATTTAATTGGGGACAGCACATCAACAATTTTATTTACCAATTCAAAATCAACATCTTCCAAACGAATTGGATGATTGAGATCTAGAAGAGCTTTTTTAATGCAGGTTTTTAAAAGATAAAATCGCTCCAGCATTGTTAAAAGACCTGGTTTACCACCTGGTTTTACAATCCAAAAGAAGTGACAGCTGTTTCATTGTTAAATGGTATCTTTTGAAATAGACTACAACTTTGCGGATTTTCTTTATTAGCTCATTAATGTTTTCGTCTTGTGTTAACTCTGGTATGTGTTCTATCTAGCGCAAGATCATTTTGTGAAATTAAGATTAAACCTGATTCAGTCTAAGTTTTCTAAATGTTCATCATCATGGCCGTCGTCCATATAATCAGCAGCCACAGTTGGTTCATTTATAGTATCATCTGAGGTAGGGTTAACATGTATGTTATGTTTTTCGTAAAGCACAGCACGGACGGCCAAATTGACACCATATGCGAGACACAATTGTTGTTCAGTGCAAACAAGCCATCCCACCTTTATCATAACATTCGGTCCATCGGTTACAATAGCCACGATGTCAGTGTCCAGGGAAATATCAAATTTACTTCGACACACTTTCAATATACGAAGACAATTTTTGAGCTGTCATACTTCCATAAATAGGAACAAGTCCTAAGTTCCAATTTTTTTAATATGAATTAACGTTGACAGCCATGTATCGTTTATTGGACGTTGACGTCCACTCATCGAAAGAAAGACTAAATCTTTCACCTGCACTTTTCAAATGTTTCAATTGTACAGTTACGTGCTTTCTGATTTTTTCACTGTAATTCATAACACATTTTCGAATGGTGACGGCTGACTTTGGTAAATCCATGTATTTTGCTAAGAGCAATTTTCTCAAATCATCTGAAGTTATGAATACACTTAGTGGAAATCCATCTAATGGAATCATTCTTGCCAAAACACCCTCCAGGTTATCGTCGGCACTTTTAGTAAAATAATCATCTAACTTTCGCTTAGCTGGCAGCGGTGCTGTGTTTAGATTATCAGAATCTTGACTTGTTGAAGCTGATATAATCTTGATGTTATGTTTGATGAAAAATTTGTATCCCTAAGACTCTTACAAACAAGCGCGACACGCGACGCGACACAAAGGCACCGCTTGTAGTGCTACACGCGGTGCCTTTGTATCGCGTCGCGTGTCGCGCCTGTTTGAAGGAGCCTTTAGTAGATCCACCCAAAGTCTAGAGTCTACATTTGGCACTATTTCTGTCCTTTGCAACTACAAAATAGCTCCATACTGATGTCGTATCACTGTATTTTTTATGTTTAAAAGTCACCCGCCATTTGAAATACTTAATTTCAGATAATTGACTTTTAAATTTAAATGATGTAAAATAACCTACGTAACCTCGGCAATGGTAGAATAATAATAAAAAAAAAAATAAAACCTGATTGGCGTATTTATACTTTCGTACAGGGAATCCCCGACGGGAAATACCTCGCAACGATATTATGATATGAGGTGATCGGGTGACAACGGGCCAATAGGGGAACCTATTGGCCCGTTTGGGAATTACCTTAAGAGTATTGTATTGAAGTATCCCGAGCGGGGAAGTCCCTTCTAAGTTCTACGACAAACATATTATTAGGGCTGTACTATGTAGTACGTATCGTACGCGTATCAAAGGGTTGGTTTTTGGCGATATGTAATAAAAGCTATTAATATAATCTAGACAAGGTCATTGTCAAGGCGCAACGGACTACGGAGTGCAAACTAAACCTGTTTGTGGTAATCCCGAAAATCCCGAGATTAGCCAAGTACAGTCCCGGGATTTTCGGGGTCAGAAAACGGCCGTTTTTTGTATTCTACCGTATTGTATTCTCTAAGTAGTTGAATGAGATGGGTCTGGAATGAGTCGTAAAGTCAGACAACCGGTCTTAACTATGGATAGGTTAATCTAATTCTATTGTATACTCACACTGTAGGAAATGTATGACCATGAGTGTGAGCGAGTAGGAGGACAGCGTGCGGTGGCGCGCGTCGTTGATGTCGTGCGCCTGCGCCCACAGCTTGGTCAGCGCCACCAGCGGGCGGACGCGCCAATCCACTGCAACATTGCAAATATACAATTTGTGAAAACCAATTCCTCGTTGTTATAAGAAGTAATAAATGTTTTGTGAAGTTTAAACAATAAATTTAATAAAGCCGCTGTATAAATAAAGCTGTTTAAGAGAACATTAAGAAAGAGCTCTATATCAAAGTAATCATAAAAGGATCAGAGTGCCATATCGTCTTGAAGCGCTCAACCGGCGGTGAACTTTGCGGAGCGTCGAATAACTCAACACTGTCTGTCGCCAGTTCACCGCGCACTTTAAGCACCTTACGACTCGTCATCAAGTCTCATCATGTCTAAATACTTGAAAAGAACGTCAAAAACTCAATCGTAACCCCCTTGTTATAATAACCCCTGTAGCTCAGCGATGCTTAGTGCTAGAAAGCTGTAATTTGGCATAGGTATATAAATTAATCACGCCGACAAATTGCTAAAATAAAATCATGAAAAGTTTTTTTTAGGGAACCTGCCTTGCACGTAATGTGGGGATGATATTTTTTTTCTCGTCTACCCTATGGTGTGGGGTATCGTTGGATAGGCCGTTCAAAAATATTGCGGGTCTGTGAAAACCACTTTTCAGTTCAAGGATCCGCTTGCTTAATATTAAGCATTAAAATGCTAATTTTTGTTAGAGTCAAGTGTCCCCCACGGGCAGCTAAACGATTATTTATGGAGATGTGAAAAAAATCATGGCAGTAGTACATATAATGAAACTAAAAGGAAAACTATCACAGCTAAAAGTTAACGAGTAGTAGACCAACTTAAATTTGCAGTTGGAGAATTGACAGTGGCATATATCGCTGTATGGGAGAAAGTTGTTTTTGGGATAAATTCATCCAAACTTCCCAATTACGGAATCCTCCATTGTGCGTGGTCCGACACGCACTTGGCCGGTTTTTTAATTACAGGAATTGACCCTCTGAATAATTCAAAAGTACTCACGTCTTGAGTAACAATGTAGCAGGTTAGTGTTTCTGATGCCGACGACGTTGTTGCAGTTGAGGTCGACCTGCAGGCCGTTTCGCGAGTCACGGAACTTGAGGATCGGCACCTTCGCCTGGATCAGCTCCGCGTCTTGATACAGAACAGTGGGCGGAATAAGCACGTTAATATTACAATTAATAGTGTAACTTCAACTGATAGTCACTAAATCTTGGGTTTCCTAAGAAAGCTTGAGTTTCTTAACAATGACGGCTGTAATAATTAAAATGACAGCACCGTTATAAATTATGACGGCTGTCTTTTACGTCAATGAACGGCGACTGCGCTCTCGTAAGAAACCCAACATATTACGGGAAGGTACAGTTGCAGAAGGCGTGGTGATTGGAGCAGTCATTTAAAATACTGGTTACCCTATCGGTAAATTTACTCCGCTCCACCTCAGTGGAGTGTCAGCCTAATTGGTAGCTAACATAACGATATTGAAGACTTTCGAAGATCTTATGAAGTAATTTAGATTTTTGTTAGACAACTTTGAAGTTTTTCTCTCTCAACTCAGATCAACTATGCTTTCACCAGCAGTGAGATGTAATACTCACTAGGGTCGAAGCTCCGGATGTAGCTCAGTATGTAGTTGAGGTGCAACAAGGCATGCGCGCGCGGGTCCAGTTCGTCCACCGGACGCACGTACAGACACAGGTCCATGTCTGACGAGTCCAGTCCGAAGCCCGACATCGTGGACCCCACCACGTACAGACCGTAGCGAGGGAATATTGTCTGTTTCGATAAAGGAGTATGATAAAAAATCTAATAGCTTAACAAACAGGGGGTTCCTGGGGAGTTTTTTTGTGTTCAGTTTCCCAGTTTAGTACCGGGTTTTGAGGGCTCTTTGAAAAAAAAAAAAATGTGGACGTTAAAAATTGATTGATTCTGATAGTATGTTGAATATATATTTCTGAATGTTGATCCGTATGTAACTAGCTGAACCCCGCGGTTTCACCCGTATAAGTCGCGATCCCGTGGGAATATCGGGATAAAAAGATATCATATGTCCTAATCCAGGTCATGGTCTACCCATGTGCCAAATTTCATCCAAATCCGTTCAGACGTTTTAGCGTGAAAGCGTAACAAAGAAACAAACTCACTTTCGCATTATAATATTAGTTAGGATATACATAATATAGTACGTACATAAAATTTTAGCCTTTATTACGCTAGTCATAATGCTGTTTTTTATAAACATACGTATGACGATATTATTCGTATGTTTAGTATTACCAAAAACTGTCAATTTGATAGATCTGGAGCTGTTTTTCCTGTTTATTAGCCTTTACGTAAACATTCTGGAAGACACACTCTGCATATAGGTAAAAATATTTTTTAACAAACCTTTATTGTGATGAAAAGATATCTCCAAAGGTTCATTTTCTTTCTGAAAGTCTCTTCTGTCTGCTGTGACTTTATGAACTTGTCCCAAATCTCTTGAGACAATGTGTCCCATTTTGAACCTAGAAATTTTTATAGTATTACAAACGTGTGCCTTCTGTACCTTGGTTTATTTAAGTATCCGGGGAGTATGTGAGGGTGGTTGCTTGCATGCATGTGTGCTAAATAGGACAAAAGGCAAAAAACTTCATAGGGACACTTCAAATTAGGACTGCTACTTCGCAAACTGACGAACGTCTTTTTTTTAAGGTTCAGTATATTTTTATGGCGCTTGAAATAAGGTTACTACCATATTATTATTGTTTTAATTAAATAAATGGACTTGATAAAACAGCCTTGAACACTACTTGTTGAAGACTTGCCACCTTGATTAAATATCGAAAGCGAAAAGCGAATACAATATGGAGTATGCAACCACTCGATGTTTTTTTAAACTGCTTAGTAAATAAAAAAAAAAGACACGACACTGTCAGACAAATAAATCGTTCTCCCGGTAAGTGTTAAACAGTTACGACCCACACGTCAAGTTTCAGTTACTCACATCACTTTTGCCACACTCGCACTTGTTGTCACACTTATAGTGCCACAAACTTATCTGGCCCGGTGGCCAAAAGAGGAACTAACGACGCCATTTTGAAAGGTCAATCTGCCTGCCATTCGCTGACATATCCGCCATTGGTTGTTTGCTCCATGTGTTTATAGCTAGTGAAAAATGCCGAAAGAAATGCGAGGAACGTTATTATTACAAGTCTTAGATTTTATAAAGGAAGAAAAGCGCCTTCAAATACCGATAACACCGTTCGAAGAATCGTATGAAAGCGTAGCTGCCGCGCCACAGGTTAGTGTTGTCAAAAAAACATGAATAGATTGTGTCACAAGGGACCAAAATAATGTATTGAGGGCGAGAGCGATTGTTTGAATCCAGAGCGAAGCGAAGGATTCTAGAGTAGAATCCCGAGCCTAGCGAGGGGTTCTAGAGTAGAAGCCTAAGCGTAGCGAGGGATTCAAAATACGGCGCCAGAGGTTAAATCATTTTGGTACCGCGAGGCACACTCTGCTTTCATCCCCCTCTATGAGAAAAATAAATAAGTGATGCTTTTAGTAGTGACGAATATTTATATTTACATAACCAAATTACAAATTTATATTAATATTAAATTATAATTGTCTGTAATATTTTGACAAAAAGTAATGAAAAAACGAATAAGAAATTACCGCGTATTTTTTTTTTTCAAATCCTGGGATTCCTAAAAAGAACCTGTTATGACTTCAAAACTGTCCAAACCTTAACAGTACTCTATAATTCACTTGTACGAATTGTTTTGGAATACGCGTCACCTGTCTGGAATCCAATTTACATGTGTACCACATGTGAATCGCATTGAAGGGGTCCAAAAAACCTTTACACGCTATCTGCGGTACAAATCTGATAGCTGTCCTCTGGACGCTGATTACTCGCAATGGCTAAGTCACTTCAAAATGATCCTAACTTTAAAACAGCGAAGGCATACTGACGACTTGATTTTGCTTCACAAAATCATTAATGGATCTATACAAGTTCCGAAGCTTCTCGTCGAAATAAATATATCTGTCCCTCGCCATAGTTCACCCAGCAGGGCTATTGCGTATCTCTGTTGACAGTTCATAATGATGATCACTTGGCAAAGTGTTTAACGATTAACTGTCAAACAGTTAATTTCGTATTGGCTAACTTCAGTGACTAACTAGGATGACGTCATAGGCACCCAGTACCGCTGATAGCCACCGTAACACATTTTGACAGATGTTTTTGTATCGATACTGCTAAGATTGCGATTGTGTAAGCCTAGTGGACATCAAATTGATGATCATTTAGTTTGTGGTGGCTTTCGTGAAAGACACTACTCAAAGGTAGTGTTTTATAAATTATAGTGATTAACACCGAAGCCGATAGTAAGTTAAGCGTGTAAATATTACTTCTTATGTTGTTTTATTGTGATTCTTGGTCGTGGCAGAAGTATGGCACGGCCAAGTGCGTGTCACGCACACTGAAGGGTTCCGTAGTTGGGAATGTTGGGATGAATTTATCCGAATAGCAAACTTGTAGTTGAGAAACATGTTCTCCCATACATCGCTATACGTCACGGTTCATTCTCCAACTGCACATTTAAGTTGGTCGACTATTACTCGTTAACTTGTAAAGCCTACTTAGCTGTGATAGTTTTCTTTTTAATTTCATTTTATGTACGACTGCCACGATTTTTTTCACATCTCCATAAACAACCATTTAGCCGGCAGGGGGACACTTGACTCTTACAAAAATTTGCACTTTAAAGCTTAATATTACGCAAACGGATCCCTGAATAAAAAGTGGTATTCACAGACCCGTAATAGTTTTGAACGGCCTATCCAACGATTCCCACCTTGGGATAGATGAGAAAAAAAATACATCCCACATTTGATGCAAGAGAGGTACTTACCCTAAAAACATTTTTTTTTATATTATTTTACCACTTTTACGGCTTGATTAATATGTCATCATCATAATCAGCCTGTAATGTTCCCACTGCTGGGACACAGGCCTCCTCTCTGTGAGAGGGACTGGGCTGGGTATTAATATGTAATACCTGTGCCAAATTAGAGATTTTTAGTACTAAGCATCTCTGAGCTACAGCGGGGACAAACTGACACAGGACGGACATGGCGAAACTATAAAGGTTCCTTGTTTACTACGGAACCCTAAAAATATAATCAAAATAAGAAGTAATAATAATATTTAGAGTAGGTATACGTGAGTAATTATGTAACTACAACATATTCCCGAAATATGTACATAGTTATGTAGGTACGAGGGCGGGTCAATAAGTCCGTGACTTTTGGAATAAAACACAGATTTTTTGATAAAAAAATAATTTTATTTTTCAACGTAGTCTCCCTTGAGCTCTATACACTTTGTCCAACGCTTCTCCAATTTTTTATCCCTTCCAAAAAAAATTATTTGTCGAGGTCCTCAAAATAGGCCTTTGTTTGCGAGATGACTTCATCATTGGAGTCAAATCTTTTTCCACCAAGCCATTTCTTCAGGTTTGGGAACAAGAAGTAGTCGCTCGGAGCCAAATCTGGAGAATAGGGCGGATGAGGGAGCAATTCATAGCCCAATTCATGGATTTTTGCCATGGCAACTGCACATGTGTGCACCCTTGCATTGTCTTGGTGGAAAAGAACTTTTTTCTTGGCCAAATGAGGTCGGTTTTTTTTCAAATCGTCATTGAATCGGTCCAATAAATTGGCATAATATTCCCCATTGATTTTTCTTCCCTTTTGAAGGTAGTCAATGTGGATTATCCCGCGAGCATCCCAAAAAACAGTCGCCATAACTTTATTGGCTGACAAACCCACCTTGGCCTTCTTCGGCGCCGATTCACCCTTAGAAACCCACTGTTTTGACTGTTGTTTGGTCTCTGGTGTGTTGTGATGGATCCATGTTTCGTCCACGGTTACAAAACGGCGCAAAAACTCCTCCATATTGCGATTAAACAACGCCAAACCTGCCTGTGAAGTTGTTACACGATTGCGTTTGTGGTCGACTGTGAGCAAACGCGGCACCCATCTTGCGGAAAGCTTTCTCATGCCCAAGTGATCATTCAAAATTGAAACCACTGAGCCATGCGAGATCCCTACGGCTTCCACAATCTCTCGCACTTTCAATCATCGGTCGGCCAACACCATATCGTAATTTTTTCGATTGTTTCGGGTGTAGAGACCTCAACTGGGCGTCCAGGACGTTCGGCATCTTCAGTGCTTGTACGGCCACAACGAAATTCAGTAAACCACTTTTTTACCATTGAAATCGATGGTGCAGAGTCCCCATAGTATTTATCAAGCTAAGCCTTGGTCTCGGTAATGGTTTTTTTTCGCAAGAAATAATGCTTAATAAGCACACGAAATTCACTTTTTTCCATTTTCTCCTCAAATTAGTGAGTAGTCTGATAAAAATAGCTGTCAAACACAAACTAACTGACGCAGCAAGTTTAAATTTTGACAGGAGAGTCAACTGACAGATGCCTGTTGACAGGAGCAGTGTTGCTGTTTCAGTAAAGAGGTCAGAAATTCAAAAAGTCACGGACTTATTGACCCGCCCTCGTACATACATCATACTAGAGTCCTAACGATGTACATAGCTATATCCAGCATCCAAAATGATCTTCTAATACTTTAACAACTTGTACATTATTTATCGTGGTTTTGTTTACCTATTTCGTGGTTTTATTTACTTACCTTTCCTTTGAGGATTTATTTTCACTAAGTTACACTTTATTAGCACAAGTAAAAACATACTATTTAATTTCGCTAGGCTGTCGAGTTAAAACTGCAAAAGATTGCATTTGGCGGTAAATGCAATCTTTTGCAGTTTTAACTCGACAGCCTAGCGAAATTAAATAGTTCACGTTTCACGTTTCAAGTATATATAAACCGCTTAATACAAAATGTTCCCTAAAATAAAGTATTCTAGCGCTCAAAAGGCGCTACTCAACTTAGCCGCATAATAGTCGATAAAAAATAGAGGCGTCAAGTGTTGGGACGATGAGCACCGATCCCGGTCTGTTGGTCACCGTAACGTGATGTCCACTTACTGTGATACGTAATACCAATGTTATGAAATTCTCAGTTGTCATCAAAGTTCGGTGTACAACTGAAGCTAGTTAGTCACTGGCAATGAAAAAGATAGCCAATAGCTCTGCAGATCTGAACGCTGTTTTATTTGTTTGTTCAATGCCGCGTCGGCAGGCGCGCTTTTTTTTATTACCGGCTGGGACTTTATCGAATTAATTAAACAGTGTTCCAAATTCAAAAGTCATTTCATCACTGACTGAATGACCCATTCCTGCGCACTTAATATTTGCGCCGGAATAGGTCATTCCGGCGCACTTCAATCCATGCAATCCATTTTGCTCGCACTTATCGAGGAACCCTTCGCCTCTTTTCGAATAGATGGGATGAAAATACTATTTCGCACGTGCTAGTATAATAGATGTATGATTTAAAAAAAAAATCGTTACTTTTGTTGTGGGTGTTGCGGAGCGATTTGTTAGAAAACTTGTGAAGGAAAAAGAAAACGCAGATGAAACTGGAACAAAAGTTTCCACGCCAGGACAAAAATGCGACCTCTGTGTCATAAGAAGATATACCTATTCATGAATTTTACAGGAAGCTGAAAGAAATTCCCACAACATCAAAGTTATAAATGTGCTCCAAGAAGACATTGATTTTAAAGGGAGTCTAGAAACTCTTCGAAAAATACTCCATAAAATTGGATTTCGTTACAAGAAAACAAAATCGAACAGAAAAATTCTAATAGAACGAAATTACCGTAAAACGGGGTCAATAAAAACGCAGGGGTGAATAGACACAAAACCAAAAATGTTTTTCTACAGAAAATAGCCAAACATTTTGGAAGAAAAAAGTTCTGAAATGTATTTTTTTTTTAAACTGTAGTATTTTTTTTTTTGAAATAGCAACACTGAATTGAAGTAAGGTTTGGCCAACATAATAAAAAAAGATCTTGAAGTTAGCTCCTTGAACGTAGGTTGAACGAGGTCCTATTTATTTTACTGTTTTCAATGTGAAAGAAAGTGTTTTGTGCTATCACAACTTGATAATATATTCGTTGGTTTCTTGTGACCTAGATTAATAAAAGGTAAGTGCAATTGTGATGGTAAATTTGGAAATATTTGTAAAATTGTAAACCAAGTCATTTTTATTTTTGATTGGGGTTAATAGACACGGGGAAGGGGCGAATAGATACGTAGTATGGGGTGAATAGATACGTATTATGGGTTCAATAGACATGTGAAAGGGTTCAATAGAAACGAGTAAGGGGTGATTAGAAAGATGTGTGTTAGGGCTGCTACCTATTGAAATAATTTTGTTTTTGTTAGAAAATTTTAGAATTGTTTGGAGTTTTATGATTTGAAGACGATATTGATGATCTAAAAGCATTGTTTAAAGATTTAGGTCTAGGTCCCTGTCATATTATTATGTACCTAGGTCAATGTTCGAGATAGTAGGTATTATTAAATTTCAAACTTCAAAATCATGATTATATTCCAATTTTACGTACCTACAGTGTTACTAATTAGGTGGGTCGGTGGGTGGTTAGGTGGGTGGGTGGGATATTAAATATATTCATCGCCTACATATTTTTTTTTTTGTTATAGGTACTTACAATTCATTATGCCGCGTATATACAAACCTGATCCTAGGGGGAAAACGTATAGAAAGTACGATGAAAACATTATAAATGAAGCTGTTGCCGCATATGCGAATGGCAAGTTCTCTTTAAAGGAGATAGCTGAGAAATATGATATCGATAAATCTGTACTTTATAGACACAGTGTCAAAACTATGAAAAAACAAGGAGGGCAAACTATTTTAACAAACGAAACTGAAGAGTGGATGATAAAGTATATTAATATATGTGCGGAATGGGGATGCCCTTTAGATGCATTGGATTTGAGGTATATTGTTAAGGCTTATCTTGACCAAGTAGGCCGGACAGTGCTAAAATTTAAAAATAATTTACCGGGACCCGATTTCGTCGCGGGTTTTCTAAAACGTCATAAAAACCAAATTTCCCAAAGATACAGTCAAAACATTAAGAAAAAAAGGGCAGAAGTTTCACCAAATACGATGAAAGAGTATTTCAAGGAGTTAGGAGAGTCATTGACAGGCATAAATCCGAGCAATATAATAAACTACGATGAAACGAATTTGACCGACGACCCAGGACGCAAAAAAATCATAACTAAACGAGGATCGAAGTATCCAGAGAGGGTAATGAATAGTTCAAAGTCTTCAACTTCATTGATGATAGCCGCTACAGCCGACGGCGTTTTACTGCCACCGTATGTGGTGTACAAGGCTCTGAATTTGTATGATACATGGACTCGAAACGGACCACCAGGAGCAAGATATAATCGCACGCAATCCGGTTGGTTTGATGCAACTATATTTGAAGATTGGATTAAGACGATCATTATACCTCATTTCAAAGATAAAGTTGGAGAAAAAGTCCTAACAGGCGATAACCTATCATCGCATTTATCTATGGAGACAATAAAACTGTGCCACGAGCAAAATATATCGTTCGTTTTTTTACCGGCGAATAGCACACATCTGACGCAGCCTCTCGATGTGGCTTTCTTCAGACCTATGAAGATAGCATGGCGAAACGTAGTATTAAAATGGAAAAAAACCGACGGAAAAAACCAAGCGACGATTCCAAAGGGATGTTTCCCAAAACTTTTATGTAAGTTAATGAAAGAGCTTAGTGACAACAGTAAGACTAATATAATGGCAGGATTCAAGAAAACAGGAATATATCCGATTAATGAAGAAGAGGTTTTAAGCAGACTACCTGAAGTGCAAAACAATGAAAATAAATCTATAATAGAAAAATCCGTTCTAGATCTTCTAAAGGAGATGAGATATGGAACCATGAACATAACCGAACCAAAAAGGAAAAAGAAATTGGAAATAATACCTGGACGAAGCGTTGGTACTGAGAGTGAAGACTACATAGAAACAGAAGAAGAGGAAAGCCAACAGATAACAAAAAAGAGAAGACTACTGTCATCCAAAATAACACAAAACAACAAAGAAAATACTACAACGAATACTTACGATGGCAAAGAAAAGAATAAATATAAGGGAAAAGGTATAGGGAAAAAAACTAAAACACAAGATCAGAATATTGCTGAAAAGGAAAATATACAGAAAAACGATCAAGACACTGAAAAAATATTACTTAACACAATAAATGACTTTGATTTTATAGCAAACAATTCCATAGAAAGAATGCCTATTGTATTTGAAGACATGTTAGTATGTGGAAATGAAATTGTTATAAATAACATACAAACAAACGAGTTGCAGAATAATACCGGAATTGAAAGGATTGCTTTAAATGACATACAAATAAACGAGATGCAGAATGATACCGAAGAAGAAATGATTACTATAAATGACGTACAACTAAACGAGATGCAGTATAATACCGAAGAAGAAATGATTACTCTAAATGACATACAACTAAACGAGATGCAGAATGATACCGAAGAACAAATGATTGCTATAAATGACATACAACTAAACGAGATGCAGAATGATACCGGAGTAGAAATGACTTATAAACAAAATAATGCAACCGAAAAAAATAAAAGAAAACTGAAAATTATATCGAATGAAAAGGTATCAGATATTACTAAGATGAAAAAAGTTTCTTTGAATAAGTGCAAAAAAATAAGTAAAAATTCGCGTCTTAAAATTTTAAAAGATAAAATTGATAACATAAGTCGTCCTGGTCCAAGCGGTTTACAAACTCGGCGAACATCGTATTACAAAAGCGATAATGATATTCTGAAAGATTTAATGGACAGCGATGATGAATAATATAACTTTTTATCTAATAAATTATATCAATTTATCTGACTGATAACCGACTAACTTTTACGGACAGTTTTAGATAGTTGAGTTATTATAACTCAGTTACACTTTTTAACAATAGCACAGATATAGGCAGACGCTTAGCCACTACCTATCTAAAACTGTCCGTAAAAGTAAATCGGTTATCGCGAAGACCTATTCCTATCACTGGTTATTACCTAGTCTTAAATGTTGATTTTCAAAAAGTTTATTACTTTAAATGTTAACTACGTACCTACCTAATAATGAGACTGTTTCTTAGAATTATAACTTGTTTTTTGTGTAATTAATAAACGATGCAACTGATTGATCTCGTATCTGATAAGAATAAATGATTAAAAAAATCTCATTTTTTACTTAAATGTTTCATTTGGTTAGGTACCTAACGTTTAATACTTAAATACCTTCTTTACATAGGTACTTACGTTACCAACTTAGATAGGTGTCTTTGGAAACATAAGCTTTGGAATTTGCCAACCCTAGCATTTTTTTCTATTCACCTCATATTTCGTGTCTATTGAACCCATGTGCGGGTGCAATAGAAACGACATATATTTTTGCATTTTGTGCTGTAATTAAAGCATAAATATCAATTTATATGACTGAAAACTGTTAAAAAAGCTAAGAGACATAGTGTAAGCATAATATAATGTTTTCTTGACTATTCAAAACATATAAAAATTAATTCAAAGTTCAAAACTGTGTCTATTCACCCCGTTTTACGGTATATTTTAGCATGGAGAGCAAATTATAATTTGCTCTGATAATTCGAGATCAGAGAATGAACGAGGTGAACAAAAACCAGTCATATTTTTGGACGAGACCTATATTCACGCATCTCAAACCTGAACGCCGCTGTTGGCAGAGTGATGACATTGACGATGTGCTAAACCCAGTCCCCAAAGGAAACAGATCGATAATTGTTCATGCGGGAGGACAAGCAGGGTTAGTGGAGAATGCTTTATTAGTGTTCCAATTGAATTAAAAACTGGCGATTATCACGACGAAATGAACAGTAAGAATTTCTAAAAATGGCTCTCCTATAAACTTCTGCCTAATTTACATCAGTCAACACTGATTATATTGGATAACACCCCATATCGTAGCATTTGCATAAACACAGAACTCCTAATGGAAATCATAAAAAACCGGCCAAGTGCGTGTCGGACCACGCACAATGAAGGGTTCCGTAATTGGGATGAATTTATCCCAAAAACAAACATAACATTGTAGTTGAAAACCATGTTCTCCGATACATCGATATATGCCACGGTCAATTCTCCAACTGCAAATTAAGTTGGTCGACTTTTACTTGTTAACCTGTAAAGCCCACTTAGCAGTGATAGTTTTCCTTTTAATTTCATTATACAGTGTGGATTTTTAAGATGGGGAAGTAAGGGCAGGTACCTTAACC
Organism: Atethmia centrago; assembly: GCA_905333075.3. Classification (NCBI taxonomy): domain Eukaryota; kingdom Metazoa; phylum Arthropoda; class Insecta; order Lepidoptera; family Noctuidae; genus Atethmia; species Atethmia centrago. The sequence goes on from HG995370.1 coordinate 2,715,270, forward strand.
GTTGTCGCTACAAGAAAATGGTCTCTGGAGACTGTCCTTAACTTTATGAGATATTATGATCTACATTCACAGATTTTGAAATAAATGTACAGTCAGCAAGAAAATGGGCAGTTTTCCCAAAAACTTTTTTGATGCCAGTCGATTTACGTTTCTTATAAGTATCAAAAAATTCTATCGGACCAACTGAGGTTTGAGTACTAGAAAAGTCAGAAATAGCAAAAAACTATTCCCATACATTTTGTAGGAAATGAGGCTCTTTTGAACTTACCTTTTTTGCGATGGATAGACTGGCCCGTTTGAATTTTTTCACATCTCCATAAACAACCGTTTAGCTGGCACTTGGGGACACTTGAATCTAACAAAAATTAGCACTTTAATGCTTTCCCTAAATTAACTGATTATTTTAGCACTTTGTCGGCGTGATTAATATGTACACCTATGCCAAATTACAGCTTTCTAGTACTAAGCGTCTCTTCGCTACGGGGACAGACATACAGACATGGCGAAACTATAAGGGTTAAACCGGATAGACGCACCGTTGAAAAACAACGGACATAGCGTGTTAAGATTACCGCCATATCATTGCGACTTAAGACGCTGACAACACCTAAACCGCGGTCACTGTCAAATTGCATAGAAAAGAAAGAGAAGCGCGATGACACAACGCTTGTAATTTATTGCAAAATATGAAGCAATTATCTATTTACTCAAAATTGACTTGAGTAATTGAAAATAAAAAACAACCAAGTTCTGCATTCATATAAGACATTCTTGTTATTAATTAAATACGTAACATATGTTGATATTTAATACAGATATTTTGGATTGAACTCAAGGTAAGAGGTTAGTTTAACGTTAGTTTGTATCGAGTTTTTTTTTTATTAACGTGTTTTGGTAACAACCAAGTTCTGGGAAATATGTTCAAAATTAACATATATTTTTTCCGCTACCACAAACTATACAGATTTGGTAATTTTTTTTCTTAAGAGAAGTCTATTTTGGTCAATTAGGTCTTGTCAGCGCCGTAAATGCAATCGAAATGTTTTGGAGCTCGATGAAACGTAAACGTAGCTAATCAGAACAATGATAAATCAAATTCTGAAATGCCTACATTGATTGCAGAATCCTTCAATAACATAACAGTGAATTAATGGCAAAATCACTGCTATCACGTAAAAAAAAAAATGAAAACTTATAGAAGTAGGGATGCATACTTAGGCGAGCCTTTCATCATTAATTTGGCTAGTGACAGTAGTGACTTATAATGAAGTGACTGATGAATCAAATAACTCCGGTGGCTTAGGAATACTTAGGAATACTTAGAGTATTCCCGTTAGAGAACAATCGCCATACATTGTATGTTGAGATGATCATGATTCATTGTGTTAAATATATAAATACTTTCGAGGAATATTTTTGATATTTAGGTACCTATTTAACATTTTACCTAGGTTCTTTCTAATCGCCAGCAGGCTTAGCATGACGCTTTATATTTCTTCGAAGAATAGACACGGCTCTTTCTATACAAAGTGACATTTCGTTTCTCGATTTTTGACATCTCACCGTAGAAATCCTTGTACAATCTGTCATTTTGTCTTTCGTTTCTAACGATCTTTGTCTAGGTCCTTTTAAATGTAGGATTTCTACGGTGCGATGTCAAAAAAGGAAAAACGAAATGTCACTTTGTATAGAAGGAGCCTTGTCTATTCTTCGAAGAAATACAAAGCGTCATGCTAAGCCTGCAGGTAGTGAGTGCATAATTTCATATTTTTAACCAACTTCAAAAAAGGAGGTTATCAGTTTGACACGTATGTACTTATGTATTATTATTGGAACTGCAATATATTTGCATATAATAGTCTATTAGGGCTTACAAGCAAATAGGTATGTATGCACATTTGTCCACGCATTTCTCCGAAACTACACTCAGCGGCACAGAATGTGGCCCAAACAAACAACCCGATATGAGCTGAATTTTACTAACGACTATAGTAACTTGAAGTGGCAGTTTGTTATATTGTTTGTTAATTTTAATTTAAGAGGGTAAGCACAAAAAAATGGGGTTACAAAATGTTCGTTATTTTAAAGTTTTTGACACTTAGCTTCAATTCGTTGCTGGAACGCGTAGAAGACGGGTACGTGTAAGTTTTATACTAAAATGGGCGTGCATTTAAAGCCTATTGTTTTATTTTTTTTATTTATCAGTACTTATTTTTGATTTCAGAATTTTTCTCTCGCAATTTTAAGAAATCGGTTCCTGACTACAGTCAATATACGACAGCGCCTCAGACATTACCCTCAGAGGCTAGAATTTCTAAATTGGAGTGGCCAGAAAAAAGCTCAGACTTGAATCCCGTAGAACATCTACTGTACATGCTTAAAAAGTGAATCCGGTCAAGTCTCTACCCTTCTCAGACCCTCGATCAACATTAACATTAAAAACATCATCCAGTGCATGCAGGCGGTGATCAGAGCCAGACGCAATACACGCTATTAATTTTAGTGAAATGTTTTAATGTTTGTGTTAATTGCCATTTTTGTAATTTAATTAAGTTTTAATAAAGTTTACAATGTTTTTTTGGATTTTGTGATTTAAATTTAGGTATCAGACCATTCTCTCGCATGTTTTATAAAACAAAAATCATGTCCTTCGTGTTTAATTTTGACAATAAACTATATAATACACTTGGGCCACATTCTGTGTCGCTGAGTGTATTATTCGGATTGAAAAATCGGGTCAGTAGTTTTCAAGATTTGGACCAAAATGTTTTTGTTCCATCGACTTGCTTACCCACTTTATTATAAAATTTATTTTTACTGGCGACACCAAATGCGATAACTGCGACTCTCTCACCGAGTCAGATAAGTTTGTAGGACTATACGTAAGTCTTCTGCCAAGCGTCAGACACTCACGTCGCTTTCACGCCAAGTGTCAGACAATCACGTCACTCTACCGCCAAGTGTCAGACACTCGCGTCGCTCTCCAGCCAAGTGTTAGACACTTACGTCGCTCTCCAGCCAAGTGTCAGACACACGTTGCTTTACAAATAAATACACTACTAAACAAGTCTAGGGAACAATGGTATTCATACCTATATAGGCAACCTAAGACCATTAAGTAAATACCTATGTTTAACAAATAAAGATTCTGATTCTGATTCATAGTAATTATTTTAATTTTAACACTTTTTATGTAACATTTTGTATCAATAGAAGCGTAATTTAATACAGACTGTTTAATTAAATAAAAGGGTTGCTAGTGAAAAAAAAAAAAATTGAAATTAAAATGGGACAAAAACGAAAAAAAAAAACTTTTTTGTAGATTACAAAAACGCGTTCAAATTTTGGTGAAGGTCACTGAACACTCCTCCCGAGCAAATCACATGCATGCTCTATGGGATTGAAATCAGCGGACTGAACAGGCCACTCTATTACCGTGATATTACAAAAATTTTGAACAGGCCACTCTATTACCGTGATTTTGGCAAATTACGCATGGCTGCGTGTTGAAAGCATCGGCACTTTCACGTTGACTGCGCCCTGCTTCAAGCATACCCACAGCCCTAAGCATATCTACCCGCGTTAAATGACGACGCTACATAACGCTCCACTGTCACAAAAGTTCAAGAAAGCAGCGAAAATTATTTACACAAGAACAAAAACCGATTATGGACAGTAGTCTCGAAAGTTATTACGTTTCAAAACACCGTACGCGACCTAGGGATGTTTTCCCTCGTTATTCCAAAATGCTTTTGCTTGTAGGTTATTATAATTTTTTTTTTCGAACCAACATTTACACATTTTCGTGGCCAGTACTTCATCTAGTGTTTTTTTTTTTTATAAATTGATATACTTGCCATGTTCCCTAGACTTTGTTGTTGAGTAGTGTATATTAAACTTACCGTTTAACAAGTCGTCGGGCGTGAACTTGACCTGGAACGGGTAGGCTCCATTCAGGTACCTCTCGGGCGCGATGCGTCGTTGAGGGCGCGCGTCCCGGCCGCGGCGGCCGCGCCATTCTCGCACCTGACCGTATCCGCCTGTGTAGTGGCCGTTCGATGTACGTTCTGAGTTGCGGGATGACTCTTCACCTGTGAGAGGTTTTGATACATGATTACATGAATTGAGAAACAAAAAAAATCATAATTTTTTGTTTAAATTAGGCTGAACATCAGCACTTTTTGAATGTCAACAGTTAGAAAAGATCTTCGCCACTTACTAGCTGAAAAGAAGTGGTGCAACAATCTCCTCTGTCTGTCTGTCTGTGGTCTGTGAGTCTGTCTTAACGCAATAGGCAAGCGACGGTGATCAATGTTTGTGCCTTCTGTGAAACTCTGAATGATGAGGCTATTGCCAAGCAGTGGGTAGCTTGTACAATTTGGGTAAATGATAAATGATTTTTATTTCTATAAGTTGGTTTGTACAAACACTTTTACACGTCAATCATATTTTTAAAATAAAGCTAGATGAGCTCGGCGTTACCTATCTGGCTACTCTGAGAAGAAAGGCCGAAACAAACTCAAGAGGTCACAGTCTCTTTTAAAGTCCAGACATAATCTTGGTCAGATCATGTGAAGGCCGTGTAGATTGGTGTCTGAAATGGTCCTTTTGAGGAAAGAACCACACATATAGAGTGGACCTGTCCTGTCAGTGCACGCATTTGTCAGTAATCGTGCAGCTCAACTCAGAACTTAAGGAGCTCAACGATGCGACAAACACTACCAAAGAAATAAATGCAATACTGGGACTCTTCAACCCTTGTAATTTCTTGCACTAATTATGTCGCAGCATCGCAGGTTAGGTACATTAATAAAATAAAGCGTAACATCATAATATCGAGGTACCAGTCGTTCTTTCGGAAAAATGAGGTCTCTAAAGTGAAGAAGACAACAGGTTACCATGAGTCAACGCATAATTGAGTTATAAGAAATAGAATAACCTAATTACGGGATGACTGGCACGGTCTGGTTAAACCTTGATTATGAATTGCTTTGCGAATTACAGTAAGTAGTTGAGACATGCAAACATTCTGCGAGAGAACTGCTGGCACTTTTTGAAACTTTGAACGCACCTGGCATGTTTGTCGACTATTGTTTATGGAACTTTTCAGTTATTTTTTAAGCCGCTTAATGTATGTCTTTATCAAATCCCTTTATCAGGATCTCTTTTTATGATAATGCAACAAAGGCAGCCGAATTTAGCACCGATCCGTTTCAAGTGAAATTACTAATGAGTTGCAAGTACTTATTTATACTCAGGCAAATGAGTAGTTGCTTGATAAAATAACATCTATATGTGCAAATGCATTATCTTGATGATGATGCATTATCTTGGTTTGACATCAAAAGTTATTCTTAGCAATGAAATAGGAAATAGATTTCACTCTTTCTCGGCAAGGTTCTACTTGTCGTATAAAAATATGATTTACATTTTAATAGCAAAAGGAGATAGTAGGTATGTGTGTTGTCGAGGTATTTCTGAACCTAAGGGGAAATCAGAACAAATAATAAGGTTGCATATCTCATACTGGAATTACAGGATGATTTGAATTACTTGCGGTACCCATGGCAACTGCACGAGTTCTAATAAGATAAAGATTCCATTACAAAAAAAAAAAACTACTACTAACCGAGCAATGCCCTCCGAAACGTGTGTATGAAGTTAATGAGTTCGTGCTAATACTTTTAATTAGCTGGCGTTGTATTAAAAATGGCTTAGCAACGGCAATAAATGAATATTAACGTTAGTTAAGTGGCGATAATTCTATTTGTTACGGAATTTTCAACAGGTGTTAAGTTTCTAGCGAGAGCAATATCGTTACTCATTATTATAATAGAAATTAAACTTGAATATCAAGATTCGTCATGCGCAAGCCGATTACATTTGTCAAGGAGTCTTGAAAAGAAAATAACATAAATAAGCTTTAAAAAAATATGTTGCATTTCTGTATACAGGGTTCTTTTATGTTTTGTTCAATTCTGTTCATAAAGTAAATAAAATTACAACGCGTTTTCGTTTGAAATCCAGTTCTTTTTTTACATTTTCGGTCAGTTTTCATTGTAGCGGCCAGTCTATCCATAATAAAGTTGGGAGTCTCATTTGCTACGAAATGTATGGGAAAAGTTTTTCGCGATTTCCGACTTTTCTAGTACTCAAACCTCAGTTGGTCCGACAGATTTTTATCCTTTTAAGAGACAGGATCGATTGGCATAAAAAAAAGTATTTATGAAAATGGCCCATTTTCGTGCTGACTACTTTTTTTTTTTTCAAAGTTTGTGAATAGGTAGGTATCAAAACTTCTCAAAAAAATAAGGACAGTCTCCTAAGACCATTTTCCAGTAGCTATAACGGTAAAAGTACCCGACCATGAGTATTAGTTTAGCTTACCTTGTAAGGGCAATAATATCCCCATTTTTGCACAAGATTTCCGCACAACAGATAAGCATAGAATGCACACTGCAAAAAACTATTTTACTAATTTTGGCCCACATAATTAGCGCTCGAGAAATTTCCTTGCGTGATAAGCTGCTTCATGCAAGAGATAAATATATGAACTTCTCACATTGCAGCTTCACCTGCTTACTGCATCTTTGCAGTGCGGTCGGCCTCCGTGCATTGACGCATTTTATAGTGCGCACAATACGAGAATATTCGCCATAACAACATTATTTCACTACTTGCGTAATTTCTGTGTCATATCTGGTACTGCATCCTAGGAGTAATCGTTTTAAAATAGTCTTACACTATTGAATACGTAATTTTACGATGCCTATTTTTATAGAGAAGATTCAAGCCTTTGCAATGTGTGCATCATGTTAGAACCTTGAAAAAGTTTTATTGAATTGATTGTAGATTTGGTATTAATCCTTGACCGAATGTTTCTTTGTGACGTCAATACCTTTTCATGATTATGCGTGTGTCTACCCAACTCTACAGACTCTTCAGAACGAAAAGCTCAACTCCGAATAGCTCTCAACAAAAATAAGCCCTAAAAGTTGTTGAAAGTAAAACTTTTGTGGATCTCACATTACATTCAGTTTTCACACCGATCTTCACTGGCAATCTCTAAACTCAGTCCATGGTTTTGGGGATCGCTGGTGCAGATCAGTGTACTCTCAATGGAAGTAATATTGGGCTTTGAAATTCTTGGAATCCTGGTTTTTCTTTAAGCCTTTTAAATGTACTAATAGTTTGCCGGCACCCATCTGGAGAGTCCTATTCTTAGTAGCGAATCATACGGCATATCGAACGACTCTTTTTTATGCTAATTTGGAAATTCAACGGGCGATCTGTAGTCTGAAAGCGGATGCATTGCCGCTGTTATTTGGGTCGTCAAGCTAAGTAATGCTGTTTACTCGTTCTATTTATTAACGAGATCAGCTAAATTCTAGCCGTAGGAGCGTTAAAACGAGTCTCGCACTTGTTACGTCTCACAATCTTACGTACAATTTTATTGCCTCTGTAATACGCAGTTGTATTCCGGCAACGGCTAATAATTTTTCTATTAAAATAACTTATGTTATCAAAATAAAACGTGTTTTCGTACTTATAGCATTTTAAAGTCATAATACAATATGTACATAATAGGTCTTGTAGTCTTTCTGTTAGTGCTATATTGTAAAGAATGCACGTCATAAGAATCAAAAGGTGTTTAGCTAAACTTCGTGCGTCTTCAGAATGTGCGCGTCATTATGACAGTCGGTCATGAGGGCAAATAAATGGGGCGGGCCGCTGACTGCGCCATATTTTTATATTCTTCGCTTCATAACAGTGTAAACACGAGAATCATACCGATCTATTTACTTATCTCTGGCGTTCTCAAGGCTAAATCATTTAGATATTATTTACAATGTTATCTAATATGCAAAGTTAACGTCGCGTTAAACACACGGCGCATTCCATTGTCACCTTTAAGTTGATGCAATAAAGCATAAAATGATAGCGTCGAGCTAAAGTATTCCAAACATCTAAATATATCTCGGCAGAAAATGTGTCTACAATGGGATTTTATTCTGGGGCTGCTACTAATGTATAGGATAGCACGTGTGGCTCTGTATACAGGAACGCCAAACAACTAGGTACGACAAGTTTCATAAAAAACATAACCTTTCCTTGGCATGCGGATAAAAGTAATTTGGGCATCAATAAACTTGTTTACATGTTTTTTGGTCCCATAATTATTTATGTGTAAATATAAGGGTGAACAGGGTGTTGTCATGTCAAGCAGTTTGCGAGAGGCTTACAACCACTGCGATGCGCGAAGCTGTTGATTTAAATGTGCAAAGGGAATCTGTTTGAGAACGTTATCACATCACGTTTTTAGTTACTAACAAAACTACGCATTTAGTGAGGCGTCAGGAAATTGAGAAAGATGATTAAAAATAAAATGCTAGACACGTGAGAAGTCGCGTGTTGCGATTAAGTAGCAGTACTGGCCCACTTTTGTGAAGGATAGTCGTGAATGTGCTGTAATGTACTCACTGTACTTTTTCATTTATGATCAGAATGTGATTTGATCAGACAATGAAATGGTAGGAAGTGGAAGGTGGTAGTAAGTTCAAAAAGTACTGTTTAAATTTTTTATGTACCTACTACCTCCATATTTTCACAACACTGATCATTATTTAAAGGGTTCAAAGTTATAAACTAAATGGTCAGTGGTCAGTTAAATGATTAAATATCCATAATCTCACAGGGACATTGCACAGTAAGCAACCAGGTGTTAAACAAATATATCATCAAAGGAATCATGATATCGCTCAATAATATACTTATTTGCAACATGCAGCTTATGTAGAATATGTACATGTATGACATGTGAGATATAAAATGATCAATGTTTTTAGTTACTAGGTATGCTGCGAATCATCTTAATATTAACATAGCATCATACCTTGTATCCGTGAAGGGTTAGGCAGCGGTGTACCCATAGTACACCTACATTTGAATAATGTATTATATAGTTGTACCTCTACCCACAACCAATTCAAAAACAGAATCGGTACAACCTAATAGACAGATGTTGTGGCAATATATGGGTGAAAAAATTAAATAAGTAATTCATTGTTTACAGTTTATAAAACAAATCAAGTAAGCAGGATATTTTCAATATTTTCAAATGTATAGTAACTTATCGGGTTAAGTACTCAAATAATTGTTTAAACTCACATTGTCTATTTGCAGTTTGCAGCTACTTTTACCTTCGGCTACTGTACTTCTTGTACTTTTTATATTTCAAATATTTAGCACTCTTTCAACAATCTTCATCATACTAAGTACTGTATCTACATTACAGATTAACACAGTTTCATGTGAGGGTGGCATAAAAAAGTTTGAGAACTGTGTTTGTGAAACTGATATTATTCAAATGAGATGTTGATTTTGGTAGGAAGTAATCGAATTTTTCCCCATCATCATACTGATAAATAAGCACAATATACTAAGCCTAATTACTCATAACGTGAACTTGAAGGGATTGTTACCTTTTTCTCCCGATTTGTTGGAGCCGGAAGCGTTGCTTGAGAGGCTAGAGTCATCAGAGTCGTAACCGAAGGCTGTGTTGTCTCCCGCCGCCTTGGCGTTGGGGTTGCGCTCGCGGCGAGGCTGCCAGCGGCGCGGCGTGGCGTGGCCGGCCGGCGACCCCGCCAGGCTCGGCAGCCCGTCCAGCGGGTAGGGCCGTGCCGTGCGCTCCTGCCCGCTCATCATGAACATCTGCCCCGGCCCTCCGAAGGCCCCGCTTCCGTGATACATCATCGGCGCGCCTTCGTTCATGCTCGCCTCTTTACCCTGCCGGCGGGTCAAGTTAGATCTATGAGCGAGGTTCACGTTCACCGGCGAATTTTTAGATATTAATTTTGAGCATACCGACCTGTATTTCGACCGTTAAATCCGATGGCGTCCGGCGTGGCGGGCGACTATTGCGTCATAGTAGGCGTAGTAAATTAATTAGAGTATGATGCGACGTCGAAATCTAGTGATTCTATTTATCTTGAGTACCTACGCCGAAATTCGAGACGATCGTCAAGTGGGACGTTCTTTCCGATATGATGGCTTCCGGCCTTCAATTGTGTCGATTGAAACGTGTCGCTGGACTCCCACTGTGTGAAAAAAACTAGGTACAATTATTTCGACGCCGGTAATAATAAATCTACCCACGAATTATGGCAAATCTGTAAAATCTAATGAGGAAGATCCGCCATGACTTTAGGGAGCAACACTAGCGACATCTGACGGAAGTGAGTGAAGTAGTACACGTGATTTTACTTTTTTCTACTTCAAATTCCGAAGTTCCATTTTAAAAGCCAGTGATAAAAATATATTTTTTGCCTAATCTTTCCGATGCTCTAAATAATCGCTGTTTCTATTAGAAAATAATAAAGTATTTTTAAAAACAGCTGAAAATTAAAAATATAAATCACATGACATGTGTATATTTCAGTTTATTTTTTTCCTTTTGTAATATTTGGGCGGCATGACATTTCAATAAATGTTCCAGTATAAAACAGTTTTTGAGCATTTATAAGTGGTGTCCTTGTGTTCCGAACGGTTATTGTATCATGCTATCTTTATCTAACAAAATAAATGTACAAAATATTTATTTTTTCATACTGCTGTTTGACATGACATTTAAATTTGCCAGACACACGTAAAAATATTAAAATTACGTACAAAACTAATTTATTTTCTCGTTAAAAATTGTTCACAGTGATAATGGAAAACATCTTGAAATCTGTGTTATTATTAATCCAATTATAAAATCTATTTAGCGAGTGATGACGTTGAATGGGGACTATGTAACCTTAAAAGTGTTAAAAGAAACAAACTTTGCTTTCTCATTGTTTGCTACTCATCGTTATCTCGGTGGCACAGTGCGTTGATATGTCACATTTCGGAGATTTTATGGACGGTGTGCCTGTTAAAATATCGGAGAAGTATAAGCGACCGCTAAGATTCGATTTACCTTATACTGTTAGCGAATTTCCAATAAGAGCGCAGAATGTCGTCGACAGCGCTAATTATTCGTGTACGTTTGAGAAGAACGTCCTTGCTAAACTCAAAGAGCTTAGGAATGCGAAAGAGACGAAGAAGAATGAGAGGCGGCACCGTCTGCAGTTGCTACAAGAGGCGGAACAGAAGAGGCTCGACGCGATAGCCGCCGCCGAGGACGAGGAGCGATTGAAGCAGCTCAGCGTGTCCGAAGTGTCGTACCCCAGCACCGACGACATCAGCCCCCTGTCTGCCGACGAGAGAGCTGATAAAAACTGTGATAACACTGCTAAAGTAGATAGAACCTCTGACCATGCTGATGTGCCCACACACATTAACTACCCTACCACTAATATTGCTGCCGAGTCTCAACTTAACATACTGCAGCCCACACTAGTGAAGGCATATCAACAGGAGAATAGCTTGCTTGATGACCCTGATCCACTGCAGAATTTGAAGCTAAATACAAAGATATCTAGAATAGCATACAACCGTAACATAGATACACTAACATTTAGAGATTTTGAGAATGATACATCAAGTCCATTTGATAATGTGGAGCTAAAGACTATAAATGATATGGAGCAGCTGGCCCAAGTGCTGCAAGATCAGAATGAGTCAACTACTAGTTGTCACCGCCAGTCAAACTATGCTCCAGAGCATGTGTACACCATGCCTAACTGTGCATCTCAACCACATGTTGATGGAGTCACATATTTACCAGCAACATACTTAGAACATCCCATGCAAAATACAAATATGATGTATGGCTCTCCACAGCATTACCCCATCTCAAATGGGTACTATGTCCCAGCAGATAATGATACTGCCAATATGTATATGCAAAATTACCAATATTACGTTCCCCCTAATCCATACTCTGCTGTAGAACAATTTTATGGTAACCAGTTACCAACAACGTCAGGAGAGATAGGCCATGTGCCAAATGGTTCTACATACATTCCACAGCCTTACTACTTCCAGTACCCTCACGTTCCTGTGACATATCACCCTGTCAATGTGCCAGAGCCTTACCAAATGGTTGCACAGAACGAAAATACAGATCAAAATCAAGTAGCTGTAGGACCACAGACTACAGTGAAGTCAAGATCACGGAGTGTGCCGGACATTGTTAGGGAATTAAATGAAGAGTTGGCTAAACTGCGGATGAGTGAGAGATCATATAATGTTAGTCCAGCTCCTAAGACCCAGGCTCCTCAGGCAGCAATTCCTGCAACAACTGCTAGAAAAGAAGAGAAGAGGAGTAGGAGGAAATCGGAACATTTGCCGAATCCGTTTGAGAAGTTGTCTCCAAAGTTGCAGGATATGTGTCGGAAGATTCATGGGATGGGTTTTCCTCTTGACAGGGTTGCGAGGGTGTGTACGCTTGTAGGCGATAATGATAAGAAGGTGAGTGTGTTCCAGTAGTCTTACATTTCGTTTACAATGGGATTATACAGTTTTGAGCCAATAAAGCAACTGTGTGTGGGTAAAAGTTTTTAGATTTGTGCTTGTTGTTCTATCATTGGAGGATTATACCACAAACCATCAGGAAGGTACAAAAGGGTTACCAAGGCCCCTGGCAACACAGGCAACGGAAGGGACACGGGTGGGTTTTAGTCAGTAAGAGTCTGACACACCCTCCTGCTCCGCCCAGAGCGGGAGAAGTTATTTGATAATTTCCCACCCAAAAAAAAAAAGAACATTTTTATCCAATGTGGCACAATTTCTTGGACTGTTTTGTGCTTACTAGTAAATACGTAGTAAAACATAATGTGATGTAATACAGTATGGCACCTTGAATTCATAGCCAATTCCATCAAAGTCAAAGTCAAATTATTTATTTCAAATAGGCACATAAAAGGCACTTTTGAACGTCAAAATTAACAAAAAAAAAATTGAATTCATTCTAGTTGCCCCTTCCAAAAGGTAGTTTCGTATGCAGAAGAATGGCAAGAAACTTCACCGTTACTCTTTTAAAATGTTTTGCAAAATTTTGTATAGGTACATTTTAAAATTTTATGTGAAGACGATGCACCTAGAATAAAATTACTATACCAAAATAGGTAAAAAAAGAATGAAAAATAAAGCATGACAGATAAATGAATTATGTGATAGGTACATGATGCTCATTAAAGAGGTCATATTTCTTAGCAATTAATTTGACCTGTTGTGGTATAGTAACATGTTTTATTTATAAACGTTTTAGGGATAAGTTCCTTGGAAATGTGGCCTCTGAAGCAACAGTAATTTAAACCCTGTGTTAAGGATATAAGGACGTTTTTTGTGTAGCCAGTCTTTCCCGCTTTTTGGGGCTTCCAGTCTGTATTTTAATTAGGTACAAACAGCTCTGATTGTTTGTTATATAACCTAATTATGTAGCTAGAGCCAGATAACAGCTTTTACTGAAACACATTAGTGACTGGTTACGTTGGTATGGTAGTCAAATAATATTGAAACTAATAGAAATTTTGGTCAATAGGACAAAAAAATTAAGTTGCCTAATGCATGTTTCTTAAAGATAACGAGTTTCTAGCAAATTGTTTTGCTGATGCAGTGGGATCTTAATTAAACAGAAATTCGCCACTTCTTCCTTCGTCCAAGGCTTAATGACTGGCGCTAAATTGATTAGGTTGGACCTTTCGCCGTTTTGTTCGATACGAATTCGAAGGTGCTCAAGTAGTGGTGATGGTTTATTATATTACCATTAAGGAAAAACAGGAAACATAACGATTTACTATTGCAATAATCTCCGTCATCTCATTGTTAAAATTGGGCCTATGGGGTTCTATTATATTCTTCAGTCAGATAAATTACACAATTCCATTTTCAAATTCCAGGTGATCGAATGTCTATTGATACTGGGCGACCTCATGGACCTTGGCTTCCCAGAAGGCAGGGTATCCGCAGCGTTAGCCAAGCACGAATTTAATCGGGACAAGGCTTTGGAAGAGCTTGTGCCGTAACGGAGTAAGATAATCCCGAAATTATACTACGTAAGAAGACTCCAAAAGTCGTAAGGAAAATGATTTTTGTAGGTGGAAAGCAAAAAGGAAATACTCCTTGGTAAAGTCAGGTTGTGACTGACAGAAAACGGCGTCTAAGCAGGGATTTGGGACTGGCAAATATCTGACAGTGTTGATGATTGTTGACAGAGAACGAAAAGGTTAAGTATCTTTAGAGCCATATTTACGTGCGCAGAGTATGATATTTTTTTTCGACACGTAGGTAGGTACTGTCTACATTATGTATGCAAACGCCAGTTTGAAAGGTGACGTGCACGCTGTGCGAGAAAATAATGTATTTGAAAAATGCTTAACCTTTTCGCTCTACCACATGCTAGTTACGAATTGTAAGATATGGGCCTTTCTCTACTAACTGGAAACTTGTCTATTGACAGTTGTCCCAACCCTATTTTTCTAGAAAATTATAAATATAATATGTTAAGTCGATAGATAGTTATAATATAAATACATATAAACAAGAAACCATTGTAATTTTCCTTTATTTTTCGAATTATAGGCAATTTTGTAAAAAAATGCGGCAGAGGACTGTTTTGCCACCCAGAGGACTGTTCTTTCCACCCAGAGAACATTTTATATTAATGTTTATATGAAGTTAAACACAATATTAATTATTAAATGTAATCAAATAAATTATCTTCTTTATTGAATACTGTATCAGAATTTAAATACTTATATTTATCAGGAACAAATTGCGATTATAGCTCTCTAAGTAACGAATTAAAATAATAATAATATAATCAAAATTAAGCTTAGGTACTAAGAATCAGCCTTGTTTACTTATCAATGCAGACTTATTTCTCAAAAACAGGTACAGGTATATTAAAATAATAAAATAAGTTTGGCAACTTCTTTAATACTTGGTCATAGGACACATCAGAAACATAATTTTCATCGACTCTGAATGTGTGTCCTTTGTCATCACAAATTTTTAAGAAGGTTAATGTTAGTTCGCCTTCTTCCGTGTCTATCTTATTGATTGCTGCAGCATAACAATATTCAGTGTTTCTTACTAGAAATTTAACGAAGACGTAATCACCGATGGTGTAATTCTGTTGGTTGATTGGACTAGGTCCAGCCAGTGCAGCGTCGTCGCCG
Source organism: Atethmia centrago (assembly GCA_905333075.3). Lineage (NCBI taxonomy): Eukaryota > Metazoa > Arthropoda > Insecta > Lepidoptera > Noctuidae > Atethmia > Atethmia centrago. The sequence continues at coordinate 2,730,377 of HG995370.1, forward strand.
GTCTCCATTGTGGAATCCTGTGAGTTGTCCATGTTTTCACTTTCAGAGTCTGTGTAAATATCATCTGTGTTAAGTTTTGTCTTGTTTTTGTACTGTAACACTCCTAAATTGAAATGCTGGCACTCGTCTTCACAAGTGCAACTTAAACTTTTCATTATGAGTTTAGCGGCACTTGGAGCTGATTCCAGAGGACTTTTTAATATTCTCTCTTTTTACAGGGTCATTTTTTAGCCGTTGATATCTTAATCTTTCTGCAATTATTTTCTGCTCTTTTATTTCTTCTTTGGTTTTAGGTTTCTTCTTTGGTGGCATTGCGGCAATACTAAAAGAATAAAACATACTTTCAATATTTAAAAAAAAACCGTAAGGGTTTAAAAACAGGTAGTTAGTAGGTACATATTATTTTATATTCCAAAATCCATAATAATAGAAAACAAAAGACCTGAATTAGCGTGTAATGTAATGCAGGCCAATGTAAGAAAGAAAGAGGCTATCGACAAGCAGTAGGTTAGTGCAGACTATAAAGAATATTAGTAAAATACACGGACGTCAAATAAAACAGTCCTCTGTCACATTGAACAGTCCTCTGTGTAATAAATTTCCAGAGGACTGTTGCACAGAGGACTGTTATTTTTACGTAAAAAATGTCATACCACGTATCAGTTTAAATATTACTTCATAACGCAGAAACAGCTATAAATTATCACACTAAGCAATTTATTTGTTTAATAAATAAAATTATAACACATAAAACACCGTAAAATAGACTTACCAGAGGAATGTTCACTCAACACTACAGAGACGTGGCTCCCACACAGACGCGGAGTTGTAACTGCGCAAATTGGCGGCGACTTATTTAGCATGGCGACCAAGCAAATTTCACACTGTTAACGTTCGGTTTCAAGGTAAATGTTACCACAATAGTGTTTAATATTGTTGTGGCGCGATATTCAAATTGTGACAGAGGACTGTTAAAAAATGTATGGACAAAATTCGAACACTAGTGTTTAGTGCTAAAAAAATCTCTAAAATTATAATTGTTTTTTGTTCACATGCATTCAATATTCTTTGTTTTTATAGAGTTATAAGATTTTACATTTTTAAATACAACTAATAAAAACCAAACCGAATCATACTCGATCCGGAATTAGGACATAACAGAGGACTGTTTTTAGTGGCTTTTAGACCGAATTTATGAAATGATTATGATTCTAAATATTGATTAAACTTGGCTCCTTAAATAACAGGTTATATATAATGTGTTTTAATAAATAAAACTATGCATTAATATAGCCAAAGTAAAAAAAAAATGCTTGGACCATGATTTTCCTGTTAGTAGAGAAAGGCCCATATATTGGTGCCGATTCCCTTGTTCACAAACTAAACCAAGTTAATCACGTCTAAACTTGTATGGAGTAGTGACAGGCGCTGATTAATTTGACAGGACTAAACTAAAATTTATCTTCTGTCCTTTTCTTAATGAAATAGAAAGAAAAAGATGCACTGAACTTAAATTTAGTTTAGTTTGTGAACAAGGGAATCGGCACCATTATCTATTTTGTAAAATCGTGTTGGCCAGTGAAGTTCAATTGTAAGTGTACGCAAACAGTTGTAGGGAATGGTGAAGGAAGGCTATATCCGTTTAAAGTGTTGCGCCGTGATTTTATTTGAATAATTGATAGGTTGGAAAATAATAATAATATGGAATCTTTAGATACTGGTGTACGCGATAGTCGATGTCTACTAGACTAGCATGCAAACTTGCCGTTCAAATTAATTTTGTTTATTTCCTTATTTGCTTCGATGTTTTAAATGACTTAGGACATGTTTTTAATTCTTTAAGGGCCTATGCACATGCCCTCGACGCGCGACTACGCGCTGCAAACACAACTAGCCCTTTTTTTTCAAGTTAGGAAACGCGCCGTCGACGGCGTTACATGGAACGCGCGTCTAAAAAACGCCGTGTGCCTTAGCGGTTATGTCTAACGTTAAGGCTCTTACAGACTGGGGCGATATCGCGCTATCGCCTCAGTATGCAGGAGCCTTTATTCTGGTTTTATGAGCTAAATATTTCTTGTACATATTAAATATTTTTAATCGGTCAATGAGACACAATTGATTTTCTATTGTTTAACACCGAATCGGTGACGCGCCGGGACTTACCACTCGACTCATTTTCGGTTCTTATTCAAAATGTGTTCTATCATAACGATTCATAACCAAAGATGGTTATTGTCCTCTCACTTTATACATAGCAAAAAAAAAAAGCAAATGTAAAGCGTTGAAAATGCCCATGCTTTTATGAATAAGGGCTCAGTCAATAGACATTTATTTTTGAGTTGAAGACACTGACGATATGTCTATGATTATGTAATGAATATGAGCGCTTATGTCTGTGTGTTCTGGAATTTGGCAACGGCGAAAATAACTGTCAAATATTTCACTGCTTTGAATAAATAATCAATATTACTTAAATTAAGTTATGAAATATCGCTCTGCGTGCATTAAAATATTAATTATGAATTGCTAATTACGTTGCCAACTTTCAGAATGCACCCTCTTAATGATCTACGAATTTATAGAAATCTAAAAATGTATAAAACGTGTAAGTGTTATTGACAAAATATTTTTATTATGCACTCCATGTTATTTACATAAACATTCATACTAAAGTCCACGCAGACGTTCACTGATCGCGCTTTTGTAAAACAGTTCAGGCTGAAGAGAAATCTTAGGAACCTATTAAGTCCTTATTCCACTTAACCGCTCAGTCAAATATCAACTTTACACTAGTGTAAATTAAGTTGATTTTAGATTGACTAGTCCTTACAATTGATAAAGTCATAAAAATGTTTGAATTGTGTGCAGCGCAAAAGGAGCATTGTGTGCAGGAATTAAAGTATTTTTTCCAAAAACATCTTTCTTTACATGTAGTTACCAAAACTAACACATTAGAAATGACATGTAAAAAACCTAAACACTTTCTGCTTTACTTTGGTTTCCTCAATTAGTAAGTTGTTGTTATTTTATTATGCAGTTTCCGGATATTTGATCAGATGGGCTTAGCACTTCTAAGTGATCGAGATTGGATATGGGCGCTAATGCCTGATACTCATGAGCGTTTTTTTTAAGGAGAAAGTGAGTACAACAGCAGTATAATTTTGAATTGTTCTAGTTTGTTTTTGTTATATGTGCAGGTTAAAGAAATCAATACTTTTTTTCTGCACCCAATAGATGCGCCATCGTTTAATCATATAATAATAAATTCAACATTATCGATGTAACTAATATTTGGTAACAATATAATTTAAAAGTGTCCATGGAGTTTCTTGCCTGTTCTTCATAGGAACCTACTACGGTTTGGAACAGGCAACTAGCTTCATCTTTCTGACTGACCGACTTCTTTGACAATTCAAAAGTGCCTGGTTTAATTGAAATAAATGGTTTGAGTTTGGTTTTTATTTTTTGTGCAGGTTCAAGAAAGCTTTATTTATAAAAATGTTTATCTGGACCTACTGGTTGCGCTATTGCTTATCACAACAGACGTGAAAAACCGTTCGTGCAGATCAGATCTATGGACAATGGTGCCGATTCCCTTGTTCACAAACTAAATTAAATTTAAGTTTAGTGCATCTTTTTCTTTCTATTTCATTAAGAAAAGGACAGAAGACAAATTTTAATTTAGTCCTGTCAAATTAATCAGCGCTTGACCTAAATTGACGTAATTTTAGTAGGCAAGTTTTTAATCACGTCTAAACTTGTATGGAGTAGTGACAGGCGCTGATTAATTTGACAGGACTAAACTAAAATGTATCTTCTGTCCTTTTCTTAATGAAATAGAAAGAAAAAGATGCACTGAACTTAAATTTAGTTTAGTTTGTGAACAAGGGAATCGGCACCAGTTACGAAGAAATCTAACTGGCTTTATAATTATTATAAATATTGAAAATACAAATGATTCAAATTAAAATGTCTTGATTGGTTATTTCCAAATGTGATTCAGTCTTTAATAGTTTAATAGTAATTTCTTTGCATTCTGTAAGTCATTCGTAATTTTGAGATTGTTGCAAAAATGTGTTATGCAATTCTAATTGAACATTTAAAGGAAATTAAACAATTATGTTATTATTTATGTCTAGGTTATAAACAAATTGCTGGCAATTAATGGGTTTAAGGTCTTTCTCTCAACGTCTATTGTAAAAAATTGGATGTTGCATTTAGAATTTTATTTCATGGGGCTTAGAGTGTTATGCTCAATTTTCGCACGATATTTAAATAATTGAAAATGGCGCCGAGAGCAAGGACTCAGATTAGAAGAGGTTGAATTTACACATGTCATTTTAAGGCTGCGTTTATATTATAGCGGCGCTGTAGCGGGTAATCATGTGTAGAAATGCGTGCCCGTTCATCTTGTTCGCGCGTCACCGTCACGCCGTTGCGTAAACGCAGCCTTACTAAAGTAAATACAAATAATATCATGCAATATTTTAGGAGGATCTTAAGATTAGTATCGATGTTGATAGATTGAGATACAGTCGACTTCGATATATCTAGACATTATTCATCCCTTTTGTGCATTTTACGAAGGAAGAGGAATTGTGAGGCATTTGAAGTAATAGTAGTATTAATACTGAGTAGTTTTTATATTAAAATTTAGTATTTGCTTTCGGAATAAGGTGCAGGTGCCCAAACCTTGGAGAGAATGTTCGCAGAAGACAAGGAACTATCATTGTCTTCTGCGAACATTCTCTCCGAGCTTTTATGTGAGCATTGACTTAATATGTGAGGCCCCTAGCACGGTCGTAGGTAAGTACCTATCTAATTCTCAATAGGTACAACTTGTGATAATTTCGTATTTGAATTATTTCCCGGTTGACCAAATTTTTCCTGTTAAAACCACTTTGTTTTTATAGTCTTGTACGGAAGTACTCACAGGTACACTTAAAACATGTATCATTATATTTCTAAAACTTTTTATCTAATCTTTAAAACCAATCAGTTCTAAAATAACGGAAATGTTACATTTTGTTTTAAAGACATACCATTAAGATATCTTGTTTTGTTATAACGATTTGCTTTTAACATATTTGTACTTACAACACAATTAGATTTGTTGATACGTATCTCTTTATATATCTATTTCGATGGATTATAATCGGCTTTGATAGGGCCCGCCAAGCGGGCGCTTAAAAAATCGCGAAAAATATTTCCTTTCAACGAGGACTTTAGCAATGCATTATGAGAATGCTACACATATGCCATAGTCTCAAAACAATTACGCCACGTCAGTTTTCGCCCTTATCTGAACAGAATTGTACCATTAGAAAACCTATGCATTTATGATTACGTGAGATACATTGTATGATAAATAATTGTTATGTGCCTATCGACCTTTTACTTGTAATCACGGATTCTCTAGAAGCCTTGCCCTTCCGTGAAAAATTGTGTGCGATTATAATTATATTTAAGGACGATTAAAAGCTGCTAAACTGGGCGTTTCAAACGCCCATATGTATAAACCCTGGCCCTCCAAATTAATAGATAAATATAATAATAAAAACATACTTATTTTAATACTTGCCGTATTCAAAATAAGTTACCAATATTATATTGACGTTTAAATGCGAGTGACCGGCATTTCTAGGCCCTTATTCGAGTCTCAAATGCGCTGAAAGCACTATGAGTTGTATTTTTAATTAATAAATGTTTATAATGTAAATATCACAACGTGCAATTTTGTTATATTTTGTATGTTATTTCTTTCTTCACTGCAATCACGACTTAAATTATATGATTGTTTTAGCAAAACTTTTGTGATCGACACTAGGTTAATCCTAATCTTTTTCGGTAAAAGTGAACTAGGAAGGAGTACTTATAGTTTTAAATTTTTATTTCTTGAAAGAAATATAAAAAGGGAAAAACTTAAAATCAAAATCGATGTAAGAAAATTCAGTACATCTTCTGAAATCCGGGGAATTTATTACGTCATACGGGAAACGAAGAGTTTAAGCATAATCGCTGTTAAATCTGTCATTCTGTCAGTCGATACTGTTAGTAAAACTGTATGGTTTTACTGTTGCAGATCTAATTAAATGACTTAAGTAGACTTTAAAATATAATTTTACTTCTCACTAGGCATGCGTTGCTAAGATATTAGTCGCGTTTTCATACAAAACTCCTCCATAATGTTCTTTTATTTCTAGACTTCGCAGTGACAAGTGTAAAAAAAAGATTTTTAAATAATTGTGATTTTGTTACGAAGAATTTTGTATGAAAATCTAAGTCGCGGATCACAATAAAGCTTATAATATATTATTTTTATATGTAGATAATAAAAATACTCTAGTGTAAAATAAATTGAGTGAATATAACATAAGGGTGAATGCATTGAGGCGGTGCGGGACAGAGGTGACAGAAAAGACCAAAAAAAAAAAGGAATAGCAATATAAGTAGAAAGTTTGGTCCTTCTTGTGACCATCTCGTCGCCTCCATGAGTTTCCTATGGAGCAGTTTGTTTCAAACGAGGTTTTTATTTATTTGTAGTATAAAGAACGTTACTAGTAGTAAATTGTAAGTGAAGGCTTCGGTAGAATGGATGGAGATTTTATACATTACAGCTTCACAAACGAAATGTATAAATAAAAATTGTTATTTTGACTTGCTTGTTTTATTAAGCTTGAAAATGTTTCAGTTGGTTCTAATTTAATTCGGTTTTTTTTTATGGAAATGCCTCCGAAATAGGCGCAGCAGGTTTTCAGATACTTAATCACCTCGAGGTATTCAAATCACACGTCACCACGAATTCTTAAAAGTGGCAATTCTTCATCGCTAACGGTCTTACAAAATGTTTGTCGAAATCTGTCGGTAAATGCAGATTTTTTTATTGTTTACTTGTCTACCTACCCGGGATTCGAAGTATCTTCCGCTTTTGTTAAGTGCTTAAGAGTAGGTACAGACGTAAAATAAATGCTGTCCGTCGGCTCTGAGAAGTCCCAAGTTCCTTGCCTAATCATCGCAGTCACTATAGACAAAGTTATAAGCACTTGGCTCCTAACCTAAGTATTCCGATGTGGAAGTAGAGACCGTTATTCTAATCGCAGAAGTCAGGTACTACGCGCTGCATCAATTGACAATTAGGTCTTCAATCATCAAACAAAAATACTTTAAAATACTTTATGCGCATAGCGAAATTAGAATAGAGAAACCGGCACCGCCAAATGCGACAAGTCAACGACAATTGTGCTTTGTTAAAGCATGACCCGAATAAACTAATATGTTTATCTTCCAACAAACGCTTTATTAATTTACATAGTCGCCATAACTTACAGACTTCTTGCTACCGAACAAGAAAAACATTGGAAGGGTTTTTATACAACCTGCAGTGCCGACAGACAGAATCCACACCATGCAAATGATCTTTAACAAGTCAACACCACATCTGGTTTTAATTTTCTTACAATCGTTCATCATTCTGATACTCCAAAACGACCCTTCGCGCCTTGTGATAAGAGTGTGTTAACAATGTGGGTTTTTGGTTATATTGTTCCATTTTGCGTAATAGGTCAATGCCAAGATTGTGATTAATGAATGCGTGCACGCATGCGGTTGTTTAAACACCGGCTGCGTGTTTGTATACCGTGGAGGTTAAGTTTGATGTACAAGATAACTCGCCGGGGCACCGGAATTTTTGAAGGAGAGATTCGCGACATCTCGGTATTAGTGGGATAACCTAATAGTTGAAGTCAAGAACATAAAAATATGGACAACCACCTCTTCTGGCTAAATTATTCACTTTGAAACCGAAATTTGCCACACCTGTTTGAAAATTTCAAGGACGTTTGAGCATAAATAAATTTCGACACCTCCATCAAGTTAATTTGTTACAGCATACCTACTTATGTAAAGGAACTCAGCTTCCTGCTATCTTGCGTAGTTCCCGGACTTTCGCAAATAGGTCATAAAATGTAGTTTCCGCGAGCCGGTGACCCACCAGACAATGGGCGACCACCGTATTGTCTATTGGCATCACCGGCCAGACATGCCGCGATGAATGGGGCAAGTTCATTCCGATCCGGCCCACATTAGCCGTCCGAGGGAGACGCAGGTACACCGATTCTGCGAGCGCGATAGAGAGGCAAGCAAGAATACGGTCTGCGCGGAGTCGCGGACACTCGGAATTACCGCTGCTTGAGTTTTGTTTTGGAACGGTCCAGTTGCTTGGCGGGCGGCGCACGAGTCGAACTGTTCCCACGCGCGATACGATTAGCTCGACGCGGTGTACGTAACATGAACGGGTCGCATTTCTATACGCGCCGCGCCTCGCCGCGCTCGCACCGCCGATAACATCTGCGAAACCGATATTTAGGCCGGCGATATCGTGATAGGGTTCGAATTCGTGCGCGACATATCGCCGGCACCGCGCGGCCATGTGATCGCTCCCCGACCGATGGGAGCGAAAATCGAAAAAAAAAGCCGCCTGCTAATGTCTACCCCTCCCGGCCGCTACAAAAAAGGGATAAAAAGGTTATTCCTGGAATGCACACATGTGGACGCCGGGTAAAAGTGGGTGCTCGTTTTGAATGATATTGAATCCTTAGTGTTACCACGATGCCTCGGAGGAGCAGGTGGATGCATCTGGCGGCCGGCATTGCGCTCGGGGTCACTTTCGGGATATTCCTCAAGTTGTGTTTAAGGACTTCATCCAGGACGACTATGGAAGCATGTCCAGAAACAGCTAAGTTGTTCGTCGATCCGGATCCCATCGCCCTGATAGGCTTGATGCCGAACGAGACTGTTCACAACTCGAACAGGACATTAGTGTTCGTGGGTGTTATGACAGCTGAACAATATTTAGGGTCGCGAGCAAAAGCAGTGTACGAAACCTGGAGCCAGGACCTACCTGGTCGGATCGCGTTTTTCAGTTCGGAAGTATCGCGTGCGCCGGGTTTACCTTTGATCCCATTGCGTAATGTGGACGACAGTTATCCTCCGCAGAAGAAGTCATTCTTGATGTTGCTGTACATGTATGAGAAGTATGGGGATAAGTTTGAGTGGTTCATGCGTGCGGATGACGACGTGTATGTGAGAGGTGATAAGTTGGAGGAGTTCTTGCGTTCGGTGGACAGCAGGAAGCCTCAGTTCATTGGTCAGGCTGGTCGAGGGACGAGCGACGAGCGGGATGCATTGTCTCTGGACTACAATGAGAACTTTTGTATGGGTGGTCCAGGCGTGTTGTTTTCACGGGAGACGCTGAAGCGGGTGGCGCCGCACGTAAAGTACTGCCTGAAGCACCTGTACACCACCCACGAGGACGTGGAGCTGGGCCGCTGTGTAGCCAAGTTCGCCGGGGTCTCGTGCACGTGGAGTTACGACGTGAGTAATACATTAGTGTACTGTAATTTAAGCTACACTTTAGTAAACAAGTGACAAATGACATTCCCTACGATTTCTGTTGCGACAAATATTATTTTTTTGGAACATAAATACCGTGAATTATCTTGCGTGTTTCGACATCCTGAGTTACATCGTTATCGTATGATTATAATTGATATGTGGATGTGTAATAAAGTTATAACAAAGAACGCTTGCATTATGTGCAAGCTCGTTTGTGTCAGCATTTTGGCTAATAACGATGTTATTCTGACCGGTTTACCTATCCAATAGCGCGTAATTGATCAATATTTGAATTGTAAAAACAATAATTCGTCCGCAAAAGTTATCGGGTTCTTAAGTGTTTTTTTTGTGAGATATTTTAGCGTATAAAAATAAATTAAGGATTGGTAGATCAAAAATAAAAAGTACCTACATAAAAATAACTATTTATGTTAATTCATAAGTCGCACCCGCGGTGGTCATATAAATTAAAAAAAATGTATTTTATTTAACTTTACGACATGAATTAACTCTGAAAGAAATTGCAGCGGCCGATTCTGAGTTTAGACGCTATTAAACATAAAATTGTCAGTTTCCTTATTGAACAGGAACTTGAAGAGCGTGATTAGTCCCACTTTTATTGCCAAGAGTAAGGAAATATGTAGATCAGTCAAAAGTAATTATAAGGCGATTCTTTGAGCGTAAACTATTCTTAGTGGCAAGTGTTTTTCAGTTATGAGATCACTGACCGCGGCTACCTAGGCAGTTGGTCAGTTGACTTTACGGTATTTTTTAAAGACATTGTGGCGTCACGTATTGTGCCTTTATAAACGCACCTTAAAATACGTGGTCGCCTGTATTATGTTTATAAAAGTATTTATAAGTTAGTCAGGAACGCACCCTTGTTAAGTGGCAAGACTAAGCTACGATTCGGGGGGAGCCGTCCCTCTAATAAATCTCTTCACTTGCTTTGCTTGTCACCCGTCACGGAACACGGACTAGATTTTAAGCCATTCGTTTATTTTGTCCCTACTACTTAGTTTAAATTAGTCATAATAATATAATAATAATAATACACCCCATGCCAATTTCGGCTACGGTGACTACTTTTGTTTCCGTCACCTATAGGTTACGTTACGGGCTTGTGCTCTGATGTGGCCAATGATCTTGACCGTAAAGGTACGTGCACAGTGTGGACACTAATGGTACCATTCTGGTAATGGTATTCTATGTTGGAGGGTGGTTCACTCTTGAAGTGATCTCGCCTGGTGTCGAGATCTCTCTTCCGCAGGTCTTCCAAGTCATAAACATTTTGTTTTACCAAACGCCTCCAAACATATCTATCCTTTGCCAACTCCTCCCAACGAGAGGGATGTATTTTGCATCTCTTCATGTCTTTTCTGAACGTTTTTGTATCTGAGGAACTGGCCGCCTTGTTTTCGCTTGCCGTCCTTGAGTTCAGAAAATAAGATGCGTTCAGCTACCCTCTCGTCAGGCATCCTCACAACGTGTCCAGACCAGCGCAGCTGACGACGCATTAGATAGACTTCTATTCCGCAGACGTTAGCTCTTTGCAGGACATCCGTGTTTCTAACACGGAATCAAAATCAAAAGTCATTTATTCAAACTAGGCTGAGAATCAGCACTATTCGAACGTCAAAATTACATAAGACAGTTCCCCAAAAATGCCCGCCCTTCACCACTTCCCAGTTCTTTAGCTGGGAAGAAAAAATGGCGGAATAAACTTCCCAGCAGCACACCTGTCTGCTTAGTTATATAAACTTGATTCTATACAAATCGTATGCAAAGTAATTAACACTACGAAACCAAAAACATTAAATTAAATTACTTGCCATATGTTAGCTAGCACACGCCAATATACCAACAAAACAATGAAAACTGTACTCATGCAGAAATAAAAATTACAAAATAAAAACGTAAACAGAACTTAATACCTAAATAAGAGCCTCCAGGCATAAAGGGCGTGCCCGCTTACATAAGGCTATAGCTGTAACTCGAAGTGAGAAATGATAAACTAGCACCATCGAAGTAAAATAAATAAACAGTTAATTACTAATAACAATAATAAAACCATGGTCAGCAAGACGACCAGTCACCACAAGCAGCACCCGTTCACGAGAATAACGCAAAGATCAGCCACTACCCCCCTCGCCATATTGGAGGGAAGCAGGCAACCCAACCCCTGACGCTACCGCAGGCAGTGACATCAAGAATAGTATGATCAATTGTCGAGGACGCTAGCTAACCACTTATTGCAATACAACTCATAAAAAAACGCACTGTAATGAGTAGATTATGTCACTAATAAATTAAAATTAAATGAAGTAGGTAATCATGTATTTACATAACCAAATTACAAGATGATTATTAACATTAACTAAATTAAATTAAAACTAAGTTAAGCCTAAAAAAGGCCCTCGGGGCATTGTACCGAGGATGCTGGCGGCATTTCCTCGCTGAATTGCAATGCTGATGCGTTGCGCGAGAAAGCCGCCAGCTTTTCGGTCACAAAATTAAATTAAATTAAAATACATTGACTTATGCAGTCAAATAAAAAATAAACAATTATATGAACTTATATAACCTGTCATTAGGTAAGCTAATTCTAAAGAAAGAACATAAAGATTGTTTTCAGTTAATCACAGCGACCAACTATTCTTATCGTTTAAGTAGTCATTGATACTCGTACAATAGTATGCCTTTGAACAAAGGTTGGATTTTACTTTAGTTTTAAACACAAATCTAGCAAAGAAAAGGGTAGCATGTTATAAAAAGTTATACCAAGTTATACCAAATGAGTTATGAACGTTATGAAGCCGGTGAAATGGAGCTCGTAATTTGTCCTTATTTCTGGTGTTAATATTGTGAATATCACTGTTTTAGTGTATAAGTGTATATTTTGCCTAATATACGTATAACATGTTGACGAAGATGAATTATGGTGCCACCGTGAGAATGCCAATATCTTTAAAAAAATCTCTCAGATAAACTTGCACCAAGCTGGTAAATTGCTCGAACAGCTCGTTTTTGAAGAACAAATATATTTTGAATGTCAGCGGCTTTGCCCCACAGCAGAATACCGTAGGACATAACGCTATGAAAATAACTAAAATAAACTAATCGAGCTGTATCAACGTCAGTCTGTTTGTCTTACTTTTCTGACGGCGTAGACGGCCAAACTGAGCCTGTCCTGTCCTGTCGAATCGGTTCAATACTCGTATGTGTCTCCTGTACACGCAGCACGTCTCAGAGGAGTACAGGGGCGTTTGGCAAGACGATGGCCGTGTACTCGTTGACCTTCGTTTGTAGTTTGAGGTCGTCCGAGCGGAATGCCTTCTCCTCCTTTCTCTTGTGGCGGCATCTACAGCGCCACATACGAACTACGCATCACACTGACGTCACGCAAAATCCTGCATCGCGCAAGCAGAGTTTACCGCGCAACTAGCATATATACAACATCCCGACATCAACCGTCGGGCAGTTGCCCACCAGACACGACACCCGTCTGGTCGGAGGATCCTCCCTTTTCTATGGAGGATGAGTGAACTTTACACCCTGTTCCTCATGCCTCCATACTCTGCCAAACACTGCTGAAGCAGCACCAATTCTGCAGTTAGTTTCCGGGTCTAGGTTACCTTTACTTATACTACCGAGGTATTTCAATCTATCCACCTGCATGAGGACGGCATCGTCGAGTCGTATATCAAGTGGGCCATGGTTAGCTGTGTCTAATGCTGTGAATTGTGTGTCAGTTTTCGAGATGCTAATTTTTAGACCGAATATACGACGTAACTTATCAAGTCTTTCCATAAACTCCTGCAGGTCTTCTGGGGATTCCGCCACAAAACACTGATCATCAGCGTACATGACCTCAGTAATGAGTTCGTATGAGACTTTAGTGTGAGCTTTTAATCGGGCTAGGTTAGAAGTCTGCCTTCAGTTCGTAAACGGATATGAATGCCCCTCGCATTGTTTTTTAAAGTCTCTCCCGCAACAACCGCAAAATATAAGACAAAGAGGGTAGGTGCTAAAACACATACTTGCTTTACCCCACGTACCCCATATACCCCATATACCCCACATACCCCACTTTACTGCAGTCGAAATTCTTCCGTGTCACCTGACACGGAAGAATTTCGACTGTTCACTCTTAATTGCGACACAACAACGCAAGTTATCGTGTAGGAGACGTATCAATCTGATAAACTTATCCGTACGCCAAAGCTTTTACAATACTATCCAAAGCGCTTCGCGAGGCACGCTGTCGAAGGCTTTTTCCAAGTCCACGAAAAAGAGGACCAGTGATGCGATTGTTCTTTGCACTTTTTTCTAAGTGGCCGATTAGAGAAGATTGCCTCTGTTTGGACGAAATCCAAATTGGGTCTTAGATAGTGTTTTATCGGACAATTTTTTTTAACCTATTCAGAAGGACTCTAGCGAAGATCTTTCCTGAAGCCGATAGGCGCGAGATGCCTCTATAGGATTTGCAGTCGGCCCGACAGCCTTTGCCTTTGAATACTGCACAGATGTTAGGTACAGTAAAAGTATCTAGTACCAAATCCTCCTTTCACATTCAGCAGAAGAACTTCCAAATAATCTCGTGCAAGCCCGTACTTAAGCAACTTGCTAGGGATACATTAGCTATATGTCTTGTGCTAAATAGAGTACCTACATAGGTTTAAACTATAATATTACTATTAATATTAACATCAAGTTGGGGTTTCACTTCCAATCTTCGATCACAACTTCACCTCCAACACGCGTAAGAGGAGACAGGTAGAATACTTTCCACCTATGTACCTTTTATTTTACGAGAAAACCGACTAAGAAATTGTGACATTGATTATGTCAATTTGGTTTAAATAGCTTTTCGTCCGGCTATAAATCAATCCGATTGATATCGTTTTAACAGCAATAATTGATAAAGTTTTGGTAACTTTATCAATTTTTGCTGTTAAAACGATATCAATTGAATTTCGTCTAGGAAAGAACATTTTATACGTAAACGACATATACTTAAGTCCTACATACGTTGTTATTGGGCAGATTTGCGATTGAAAATTTTCGGAAATGGCGATAAAATTGATTGCCGTCGTTTCCGAGCAAATTGGGAATAACCAACTAGGTAGATATATTGCAATAATCGCATTGTTTGCAAAATATACCTAACATAAGTAATAGATTTGTTTAGGGAACCGGACTAGTGCACAAATTGTAGAAGGTACTGCACTACACACTACTGGAATTCGTGTTATAGAAGAGGTGAAGGGAATTAAAACAGGAATTGATCTCCACTGAGATTGTAGCTCCATACAACCCACAAATGTCTGGCTCATAAATTAAAGTCCACAGGCAGGACCAAGTTAACTCAAATAACTCTTCTAATTTCAATCAAGCTCTCAAGCAATCACAAAATATGGTCCCCATTCCATATGTGGTCCCCTATAATATTTGACACCATATTTGTTATTGGGTTTTCAGAAGCCATTGTAAAGTCAACCACATCAGAAGAATGTAATCATTAGTAGCCAAAGATAAGCTTGATGAAGCCATCAGGAACGAATGGGAAATACGTATAGACGCACTGTATTAAAACCCTACTTATCATGAAACACATGCGTATAATACAATAATAAGAACCGTTACATTTGCTCTTGTTTCCACGGCTCACGTTAATTCGAGCGATTGCATTGCAGAACGAAAGTGTTACAATTACTTAGGTAGGTAATGGTTGCTTGGCTCTTGAAATGTTTGTTTATGGATGGATTTCTTTCTATTGCGATCTTGTCTTCTGTATGTGAATGTAGATTTTGATGTGGCTTTTTTCATCTTCATCTCTACCAACCACAGAGGTAAACGAAACTGTGCCTCCTCTCTGCATCATAGTTGCATATTTCACGTAAATTTTGTCTAACAAAGTGTCAACCGATTTATGAATAATGAAGCTTTTCGGTAGCTTATGTCAGTCCCATGCATTTTTTACTCTTTTATCATCTTTGTCGCTGATAGAATGTCACTTTGTGTAGTCTGGTCTTTCCGACTTTGAATACGTGATTGACTAGTTTTGTCGTCAGTCTTGCTGCCCATCCTTCTCTGACTTTGTTTGTAGTCTCTTTCATCTTTGTTAAGCAGGATGTGTGGAGTCCAGTCCTTTGATCCTTGAGTTTCTGCACATATAGCTAATGTCGGCTGACTTATTTCGATCTTTTGAACCAGAAGATGCTCCATCTAATTACGCATAATGTTGCGTTAAGATAATGTTTATTCTTCCTATTAGTTTAAAAAATAAACCTTCAACTAAAGATTTTTATAACCACGGTTTAACTTACATCGATTGGTTTACCTTTATGTACTAGAAATTTAGCTATGACTTTGTAGTTGACTTTTTTCGTCCCACAAATATTTATAATCATGAAAAAACTTGTGTATCTACTAAGTTTTTCCTCTCAAGCCGAACAACGGCGCCCATAAAGCGATATTACGTTTGAACTGCAAAAACGTTGAAATGAATGCAAAAACAATATTATCTTCCCAGTATAAACACATGTGCAATATATTCATAACTATTCACTGTTGTAAACGATTTAGTATATAGTCATGTTGGTCTTTCTGTTATCCTATTTATATGTGAAGAACCTGAAGATGTCAAGTAATGTGGTTAATTTCTTTGACTGTCTTTGAATCGTGTGTCACGATCAGGAGAACGATATTTTGTGAGTATAGTCCTGCTGCGTGCCGTAGATAATTATGGTTCCTGCTGATCCTGGGATTTTAGTTGCAGACATAGGGATAAGGTCAAATATTTTAGTTGCACACATAGGGATAAGGTCAAATATTTTAGTTGCAGACATAGGGATCAGGTCAAATATTTTAGTTGCAGACATAGGGATAAGGTCAAATATTTCTATAATGATGGGATGACCTAGCAGGTCATGGTTTGTGTTACCTCGCAGGTACTAAGTCGTAAACACAACGATTTTCTCTGTAGTCATTACTATACAATACGAAGTGTGCGTAGTTCCAACGCTAAAGATCAAGCCATTATCTAGCATTAAGCTAATTCTTTCTGTGTAGGTTCATTCTCGTGATACTACACTCGTTAACTTCTATGGCGTAAGTACAACAACTGACGTGTTATGTGCAATAAACTGTCAAATTCCTACGCAAAGTTATGAATGAATTGAGGTATAACTTAAGAATAACTTTCAAGTTTTCAATCAAGAACTAGCTATAGACACAGCTTCGCTTTCGGAACAATCAATATGATTATGACACCTCCTCCTACTCCTTACCTACTTGAAATGACGATCTTCTTGATAGATTTTTGTTTCGTTGAACATTCTAATCCACACTTTCAAAAAGTTATAAACAAGGTTCCAACAATTAATCGGTGATTGCCAAAAATGCTCGTTTAGATGAAATTCCACGTTATTTTTAAACTAAGGCTACGTCTTTGGCGGTAAAGTTCAAGGTAAACCGTTGTTTATTTTAACGCGAGTTTCCATAATACAGGTTTGCACGAGGCCTTAGAAAAATAATCGCTTGAGGATGATGGAGTTTGATTTATCGAAAATCGATTCGAACTTCATAAATTCCAGACTAGTTTTTTAAGTGAAGTGGTTGAATCTAAATGTGTTTTGAAATTGAAAGTTGGTTATAGCTTTCTTGATGCGTAAAAGTGTTTTGGCACAATTATTTTTTTATGTTGCCGGTTATGGTACTGGCAAATAAAATCTTTCTAGCATAACATTGTTATCATCATCACCATTCTCTTCTCTCTAATTTATTTGGGGTCGGCGCAGAATTTGTCTTCTACTATACTTCTCTATTAATCGTCGTCACCCCCTTTCTAGCGAAATCATCTTGGAATGAAAAAAACTCTAAGGTAATAAATAAAAAAATTAAGAAGGTATTCGAAAAAGTCAAAGCAATTTCGTGAGACTCCTGCATACTAGAATAAACTTACCAGTATCATGACTGTTAGACTACACAGTTAGACTACATTAGTATGATAATGACAAAGAGTCATGAATGAGTCTCAATTAAATTAAGTGATCACATTAAACTCTACGGTAAAACAGTAAGTGCAAAGAACGGTTCTCAGTAATCTGCATAACATGCTTTTCTCGTTACGGGCACAGCATAAAAATTGGTTTAAAGACTTGGTTATCTTTACTGATATTTCAGTGCACCAATTAGACACAATTTTGCTACACTGTAAGTAATGAAATGTTAACTCTTACAATATCGTGTGCTACTGGTTTGGTATCTGCATCAGCACAGTTTAAAACGGTACTCATATTATTTTTTCTATAAAATAATCATGCCAATTTATATGGGCTTGACCGCTTGACCAGTCCTTAACATTACAACAATAGTGTAATTTGTATGTATTTGCATTTTCGGCTCGGAATAAGATGGTGCATTCATCTCTAACACCTTGTGTATAATACCAATATTATTACTTTGCAAATTGTCCTACAGGATATTGTTGAACGAGAACGATCTCGAAGATATGTGTGTAATAGGGAACTTCAACTCAACCTTTAGCTGAAGATACTATGAGACAACGATGGGACTATGTGAGATCACGATGAGTGACGATGAGACACTAACTACTTTTTGAAAAGCTGGCAGTTAAAAAGAAGTTCTAAAATGAAAATAGATAATAATAGCAAACCAAACAAAACATGTATGAATTGTGTAAAAGGTGACACAGATAAAAAGGAAGTGAACACTGAGATTGCAGCTGATAAAGATAATAAGAAGAAACGGATTGGGTTAAAATAACATGACATGGCAATCAAGTAATTAACAAAGTTACCTTCAAACGCAATCTCTCCTACAGCGATATCCTTCAAACAATTCTAATTTAGTTTTAGCATATAGTTCGACGTACCCAACGTTTGCATTGGTCGTTGTTTTAAATTAATTTGTATTCAAAACATTGTTACACACGTTACACCGTATGCATGTCTTTAAACTAATGCAGTTCGGTATTGGGATTTAGACGACTGCTTACATTTTCAAGGTGATTATTAAAAAATGTATCTGATTCGGAACATCTTTCAAGTGTCTAACTGTTGTCTTGTCTGTTTTGTTATAATCATTCATTGGATGACTATTTATTGCTTCATTACTTAATGGATTCCTCGTCATCCTTCTCAGGACCTTTTTATTCTTTAATTCAGTCGTTTAATTTCGCTTTTTTCACACTTTACTTGATTTTTTACCTACTTACGTATAATTTACCTACTTGCTTGTTAACTATTTTTAGACTTCAGACACGATGCTCTATTTCAATAACCATCATTAACCATAACTATATCCGTAGAACCAAAGAAACAATTGCAAGGCAAAAGCAGCACCACTTACGTACTTCGATACATATTCAAGTAAACACAGAACCGACTCAAGTTATATTTGTAATGGCATATTAAAGTATTATAACAACCGTTCCGGCACTCGGTGGTGCAATAGCGACCGGTTTTTGTAACCGTGAGCAGTTTTTGCGTCCACGTGATGTTCTGGACATACGGCTGATCATAGATTAGCGTCATGAGTGACGTAGATGCGTCACTATTGTGTTCCATTTTATTTTCTAGCGTTGCTTCTGGGTCATTGCTTCATTTAAAACTGCCTTGAACTATGTATTAATGAAGTAATTTAGTAAATGGTGCAGTAGCTTGCTACAACATTGATTGATTTAGCTAGCCAAACACGTCACGGCCTGTAGGCTAGATAAGATAGCCTGGATCTCTGCAACAGTGCAACAGGCCTTATCACACGATCAGTCTGTATAATAACTGGGCGTGAAAGTGAGAGTTGGGGCTTGGGTGCTGATCAACCGATTTAGATACAAGGCCTTATTAGAAATGGGTTAGGTATGTGATTGATATATCTTTATGACGTTCCTACTCTTTGCTTATATATCTTGGTTGTCCGTTATTGGGTTCCGACTTTACATTGATGAGGTGCCCTGCTTGTATATACCAGTTTTATGATCTTCGAAGGTTCTATGGAAAGTCTAAATATAGTAGAGCGTTTTCTTGGTTAGTGCTTTATAAAAGGTATTCACACATTAGTGCCCATTGCCCTCTTATAATCTTGGGAACGATACTTTAAAGTAACTCTAAAGTTTGTAAGGGATTCTGCTCTTCCCCGTAGCGTAAAAAAACCATCATAAAAATATGATAGATTGCGTTTAACATCAATCATCTCAGTCATCACAGCTGCTCTAAATCAATCTGAATCTGAAGTGTTTCGAGAAGTTATCACATTCTCGCAATATTATGCTTTAACGAAACAGGTGCTACTCATAATAATTTTGCGAACGAATTAGCAGCCACGTGTTACTATTACTGTGCCTCATTGTTTACAGATTCGGCCTTGTTGCTTCTGTATCCGTCTGAAAAATGAAACTGTATCTTATCTCTAAGTGAAGTTGATAAGGCCATCTGCTAGTGCTAATGAAAAATTATAAATGTGATGATGCGTGTGAGTAGATGATAGATACATGATTTAACATGATTGAGTGTGTAATAGGCTGGAACTCGGTTGTTTTGTTATAGAATTAAGAAGTATTACAGTTTTCTACTCAATGATACTGTTAATAATGTAATGTATTTATAATAGTAATAGGGTCCATATTTGTCTTTTACGTTTTATACAATCTATGTAATACATATGGAATGCAATAAAGAATTGAGTATTGAGTATATTTAATCCGATACAGATTCTTGCAATGCATTCGACAAATAGGAAACAGGTGGTATTGATGAATGGCCATTGCGTAGTGTTACTAAAAGGGAACTATCTAATCATATGCACTATCAATTACATCATTGATAGTTTATTTAAAAACATTCTGGTAGCTGCAAGCTTGAACCACTGATTAATTTAATATAAACACGTGCATCTACACAATTCTTATTTTATATTCTTTGCCATTCCATTCAGAGGCACATTATAAAAGATATACACGAAACGAGAAGAAGTAATACTCTGTCGAATAAAAACTTGGATATACAAACTCATTTCTGATTTTTTGTAATATCTTTATCGACTTTAGCACCTAAATAATGTACTTGATAAAAATTATCATTTTTATGTAACAAAGTTAAGCGCTATTTTGATATGCGAACGATTTTCAACGGAGCGTAGCAATAAAAATGATAATAAATGACCTGAAGGTACGTATGTATTCAGACTTCGTGCTTTGAATAAAGTAATGAATATTGAACAAGTTTCTTGTAAAATAAATAATTAAATGTCTGCCAAGGATGTGAGAAAGCAAAAAGATAAAAGAAATACAGTTTCTATACCGCTGTTTACTTTTGTAAGTGAATGTTATATTTGCAGAAGATAATACTTAGTACAAATGCACTATGA
This sequence comes from Atethmia centrago, assembly GCA_905333075.3. Taxonomy (NCBI): domain Eukaryota; kingdom Metazoa; phylum Arthropoda; class Insecta; order Lepidoptera; family Noctuidae; genus Atethmia; species Atethmia centrago. Next base: position 2,751,161 of record HG995370.1, read on the forward strand.
ATTTAAACAATTTAAAGCAATAAGTACTTACTAAGAATTACTGCAAGTTACATTGAACTGGCTAACTTCGGTGTTACATAACAAAAATATTGCCACAAAAGTGCTCAAGATTTTTGAATAAAGGAACTTAATGGTGCCATAATATCTTGCTTTGTTACCTCATATTGTTACAATATTACGATTTGAAAACCATCTGCAGGCTTAGCATGAGAACCGTAGAGAAGCGGTTTGTCGACGGAAAAGTAGAGAATAATTTACGTTTCTGTGTAGACAGTTGATAGTCTTTTACAGAGAAATGTAGACAAGCGATTTATATTCTATAGTAGAGTAGAAATAGGAAGCGTCATGCTAAGCTAGCTGCTAACGATATCCATACTCCAAATAGCATGCAATTTGATCGTCTAAGCCAATCTTATCTCCCGGTATCTTTCGATGCATTCGAAGACGTTCCTCTAACAAGTTTCCTTATCTGGTTTGTCATACAAAACACATTATTCTCTCCACAAAATATTGCATGTCCAACATGTGGTCCATGTGGGAGCAATTGGAGTGATATGAAGATGATGCAGAAACATTCACGGAGCATCTTAAGGGCCCAGTTGTTACGATATCGGTGCGTGTACGCAGCTCTTATCTGGAGGTTCCCCGAGTATCTCGTAAAGGGTTACGAGAACTTGCGAAATACATAAAGATATAGGTAGGGGGTAGGGTTACTGCTGGTGTGGAAATGAAATGATCATTGAAGATAAATGTTAGTTTAGCCCTGTCAAATTAATAAGCGCCTGTCACTACTCCATACAAGTTTAGACGTGATTAAAAACTTGCCTACTAAAATTACGTCAATTTACGTCAAGCGCCGATTAATTTGACAGGACTAAACTAAAATGTACCTTCTGTCCTTTTCATAATAAAATAGAAAGAAAAAGATGCACTGAACTTAAGTTTAGTTTAGTTTGTGAACAAGGGAATCGGCACCATTGCCCATTCCTGTTTTGTTCACCTGCATTTCTTTACGTTTGATTTTCTCTTTTTTTATTTACTGTACTAGAAAGGGTCTCAATGATGCCTTATTCAGCAGTCTGAACATCCTTTAAATATTGAGACATTTTTGGAACTACGACAGCCCTGGGTATAGGTTTGTCTTCATATGCTTACCTATAGATAAGAGTACAATATTTAGTTGTATAGTCGTGTATGTATTTACAATAGCTATCGTTCGTGTTTATAAAGGCAGTGTTTTACTAAGCTGCCAAGGACGTAACGGGCTAATGACCTCTATCGAAAGCGTATTGTATTGATGATAACATTGACTTATTGTTTATGTTAATGACATCTCGATTTTGATCTTTAAGATATTAAAAAGGAATCGCTAAAACACGTGTCGTCTTTAAATTTACCATGTCTAAGGTTTCAATTTAGATCATCACAAGAGGACAAACTAATCAAGATTAGATAGGTAGATAAGAGACCAGACCTCGTACTGTGTTGATGACAAATATATAATAATTCGACTAATTATTATGTACTGTATAGCTAACTGAATTTCTCTGTTGCCTAAATCGTAAAAATAAGAGAAAAAACAATCAACTGAACGTCGAACAATCACACAAGGCTTCCAAAAATCGTTTCCTAAAGTTTTTAAATAGAAGCAGTGTCACAACAGACAACTCCGTAACAAATTCCTGTCATCAACTGCTTGCTGTACTAGCAACACGCGAATTGACAAACAATTAGACATCGAATGAACTTTAGTATCAAAAGACCGTTGTACACTACGTATCCTGTGACGTCACATATGTCACCAACATGCATGACGCGAATAGTGAACACGTCTGGCGAGTCATGTTGAACATATTGTGACAAATTGTGGCGACAAAACGTTTATTTTATTTGTGAGATTGCACTAAAATCAGACAGAAGTGAAAATATCTAAATCGTGAGATCGTAGGTGCCTTCTGTTGACCGCATCAATTTTGAGTTTTTATCTCAAAGTGAATTTTAGGCGACGCGATTCGATAATTGGACGAGAATTGAGAGTGAAATTTCTAGGACTCAACACGTTTAGGCACATTTCGTTACATGAGAGAGAAGAAAGATATAACTCTCTCTGTCTCTCACACAGAATCAGTCTTGATCTTTATTTTTTAAGAAGTTTCTCTTCTATGACGTGTACGGTGCTGCACGCGCAATGTATGAACTGCTCGTGTTGAATAAGATACTATAATACGGTTAGTGTCATTTCGTTACAATTAATGTCTAGTCATCTGCCTGCCTTTTTACAACTACGTTGGGGTCGGCGTCCAGTCTAACTAAACCAGTATTTTACATGGAGTGACTGCCTATCTGACCTACACAACCCAGTTACTGGGTAATACGATACCCCTTGGTAAGACTGGTTTTCAGACGACGCGTAACTACTGTCAAAGGGCCACGAATGACAGCCGTGCTTTCCGAGGCACGGAGGGGTCTTGGTATGTAAAGATGGTCACCCATCTACGGGTCAACCGCGGCAAGCGTAGCTTAACCTGATCGATTGACCCGTGCGGCTGTTATTATTTAGCCACAAGCCCCTTCAATTAATGTCTAGTATATTCTTCATTTAGTTAATAAGTCTATAGTCAACGATGTTCTGACTTGAGCGGTTAAGTAGGAGCCACTGAAGAGTTCCACTATCCACCTCCTGGCTGCGTCATCAGACCGCCACCAAGTGCAATATATTGGACTCATCAGAACGAATCATAAGACCTCAAATTCGAGTGGTTTACACTAGTAAACCCCTTGCCACACTAGCCGCTGAAGAGTTCCACTATCCACATCCTGGCTCCATCATCAGATCAGCTCCAAGATATCGGAGGAAAGCTCTTTCTTGATTAAATCTACCTTTGACGATGAAAAATTACCATTTTATTTTCAAGGTCGTCAAATTTTGCAAATGAGAAAGCCCCAACTTTTGTATCACGACCATTTTGCAACTATGATTTGATCATCAACCTCACTATAACTTGGTTATCAGTTATGTAGGTGAACACTGAACACACAGACACGCGTGAGTCACAGCTGATCGTGAAGTAATATCTCAGGACAGTGAACTGGCCGACACAGCGGATAATACTGTGAATTATTATTGTGATAAATAAACCTAGATAATAGTGCTGTATCTATTAATAAATACACAGGTCGTATTGTCTGAGGAATAGATTGGAGGTATTCCACATCCACCATTTTGGATGATTTCTGGTGTTGAGGCGGACAGGCTCGTAGGTGTAGTTGTCGCAAGCGCTACTGCTAAGCATCAGGTCCTGGGTTTGATTCCCGGGTCGGGCAAAGTTTGGAAGTTCTCAGTAACAGCCCGTCTGGATCTGTGCCCGTTTGATACCAATAGGCTCGCTCCCTATTACATGGGACTTAAACATAGCTGGCAAAACGTGGGTGTACTAAGGTACACCTCTGAAAGAAAATACAGAAAATAGTTCTTAACTTATAGATTACAGGAGAACCTATGACGACTATGGTGTTAAAATATCATGGTAAATCTCTCAATATTGTGCGTACAAACTTACAGTTGCAGTTGGAATGTATGCGAGTACATGTTTTTCAACTACAATGTTAAGTATGTTCTTGGGATAAATTCTCTTGGGATAAAAAACATGGTACATAACATATTCGTTGTACGGAACCCTCACCACGCGAGTTCAACTCGAACTTATCCGGTTTTTTTTATTATATAGGATTGCGTTTAACCACTGTCTAACCTGTTGTTAAAAGATGATGCAGAAGACACGCTTGCATAAAAATAACCAATACACTTTCAACTCTCAGGTTACCTACAGTTCGGGCCAGAAGGTCCACTCCTTAGTTGTACCTGCGCACAGTAACCCAGTTGCCGCAAGGTTTTATTTGTGCGTATGGGTGAAGTGTCCACCGTGGCGTAGGCTAGGGTCCGTAAACGTTGTCGGCCGGTTACCGGTCACGCCGTACGCCGCGTCACGACGCTTCCTATAGAAATGTACTATCTCTTTCACACGTCGACGTCGGCGTCTTGACGTCGTACGCGGCATTCAAACGCTTTGCGTCGCGTGATCGCGTCTCTCTCTAGCTATTTCGAACCATTGCAGCGTCAGGTCGTGTCTAGTGTCAAACGTCACTACAAAGTGGTAAGTCGAACGACGTCGTCGTCCACTGCGGACGTTGACCGCCGACGCCGTGCGTTGCGTTCAGACGTTGATCGGAACGTAGACACTGAAGTCAGTCAGACGTCGCATATAGCATGAAATAGGAGACCAAAAAAACCTTAGCGTACAGTCGACGGCATGTCGGTTGTAACACTTTGACCTTGAGCTGGCCCAGCGTAGTACGGAGTTTCAATAGAATTAGAGGCCAGCATAATGCTGGTAATGCTACCTCTGACGTGCGGCCTGCTGGACGATTGGTCGTCCGATTATGGGAAGGGCTTAGAGGAATAAGATGGAATTTTAACGCTCACGAAACGACAATTAAATATTTTATTAGGTAACATAATATTTAGGTACACATCATCAGGTCGGCCTTCTCTTCGGCTAGTATTATGGACGGTCGTGAGCGAATATCTATTACTGTTATTATCACGATTGGTAAACGCTGTTACGATTGCAATATCCATAAAACTGACGTTATATCTCAGTTTGCCCTTCAAGAAAGCCAAAGAATGGACAGCGATTGTCTATTTTTGCCGGGAAGATTCGGTTCTACAATATTGTTTTGTGTGTTGGCAAGTTTATCTATCCTCTAATTGACTCATCCAGTATGCAGTATTTTTATGAGCTCTGCAAATCGTAAAAATGCACTTAATGCATCTGTATTATGGAATAGTGTCCAATAGATTATGGAATGCAAACCATGTTTCATAAAAATTGTTGGCATTCCCGCTGCTTTTTGTCAGTGTTGCCAGTTGCCAAATATTCGAGTTCCATTCCAGGTTTATTGGCTGTACCTCAATGGTGGCCTTCTCTTAGTGTGACTTCCGACTTGTCTTTAGAAGGGAAAGTATTCGAAAATTAGTCTTCAATTTTTTAATGCTGTTGTTCTTTGGAACTTTCATGACTGTCTCTTTGCAACTTCTCAATATAATCTCTGGAATAAATCAGTTTTGGAATATTTACAAACTGCCGAGTTGATGATTGAATGAGACCTCAGGGATTCTCACGATTAATCAAACTATTGTAGAGTTCTAAAATATAGGCTTAGGCGTAGTTTAGATTCCAGATTTCCCACAAATTACAAAATTTTCTCAAAATACCTGTCAAATTAATATGTATAACTAGTATAAGAATATAATTTGTGGAGATAAATAAACATAATTTTATTTTATTATTATATATATTTTTGTATAATTGGATGACATGTCATATGGGTAAAAATACCTACGTTTCTAGATTTTACAGTAACCTGGTGTGTAAATAAAGGGGCCGGCCCGAGATCAGCAATGCAGTGACTTACATAATGTTTGTGAAGTAAATTAGAGTGACAACTCAAATGTCACGATTTTACCAGTAATGTTACATTTAAAGTAATTGTTACTTTGAGTGCTAGTGGAAAATACTTCGACAAACATACGGGAAGCTGAGAAATGTTATTTCACTTGCAATAATTGAGTCACAGTTATTTTTAGAATATGGTAGAGATAAGATAGTTGATAACGCAGTTGAAAATGTATTACTTACAGGAAGGGATTCTGGTAAAACCACACTAATTAAGCAAACACTTGCTCCTGAGGCTGGTCTGGTTTTTGGTTAAGTAAGAAGCAAGCCTGTTTTCAGTATTAGGTACTAGGTTACAGATAAATTAATGCCTACATAAAAGCGCAGTGTTGGATTTTCTACTCTCGGCGCTGAGCCAAGCGTTGAGAATCTAACTGGGCAATAGTATTTAGTCATTTATTTCGGTGTTTCTTAGTGTTAGTGAAGACAGGCATGAGATCCTTTGAACAAATATGAGTTATTCTTAGCAAGAAGTCATTAATTAAACCAAACCAAGCCAAGTCCATCAAACCTTATAAGAATGTGACCATAAAATATGAAGTGCTCAAAGATGACCCCCTTGTCAAGGTTACTATACGTTGTAAAAATTGCCTGCACAAAAAATAATTCAATGATTAATATGCGAAAAACAGGTTCCGTTTTTATAATGAATTTGGACACCGCTTAGGATTTTTTACGCCTTTGAGTTTTGACGTGCCGCAAAATATTTTTCTGTCTCGAGGAACTGGTCTCATTATTCATCAGATATTCGCTCCGATAATCTGACAAGAGAATATTAACATGAATTTTCGCCAACAATCTAAGTAATTACCTATACCAGTATAATATAAGTTCCGAAAATAAAATCACAAGTTCTAAACTCGTTTGAAAAGGCTCCGAAGCTATGGTGCAACATTAATAAAATCAAACCTTTGTTTCGCACTTTATTCCGAAAAATTGTCAGCTTTATCAGACCACAATAAACTGCCTTCGCCATTCATTCTGACAGATTTGTCAATAGACCAGCAGTGGACCAATACCCTGTCCCAAAACTTTTTGACGGAAGTGTAAACAAACCTGTTTGCTTAAGAATAAGAAAGGAAATTAGTAACACATTAATCTGTATTTAGAAGGTTTCAATTTCTCACCACTTTTTCCAACAATTAATGTTTTGTTTGATCGTCGACCTTGGTTTCAGTGTAGCCTGTACTTTATTGAAGATGTTAACTGCGTATAATCTGCATTGTTGACCACGAGAGTATAAAAGCTAGTATTACTGCCAGTCATATAAACAAGCGTATAAGTTAAAAGTCAAAGTCAAATTATTTATTTCAAATAGGCACATAAAAGGCACTTTTGAACGTCAAAATTAACAAAAAAAAAATAGAATTGATTCTGGTTGCCCCTTCCAAAAGGTAGTTTCGTATGGAGAAGAATGGGCAAGAAACTCCACCGTTATTCTTTTAAAATGTTTTACAAAATTTTGTATAGGTACATTTTAAAATTATATGTGAAGACGATGCACGACGATGACCTAGAATAAAATTACTATACCAAAATAGGTAAAAAAAGAATGAAAAATAAAGCTATGACAGATAAATGAATTATGTGATAGGTACATGATGCTCACATATTTACAAACATTGTAAAAATATACGTTTTCCTAAAAATAATAAATAAAGTCAGTGTGTGATATAAAGTCACAATAATCACAGAATTAAAATTCAACATTAATTTATTATTTGTATCAAATAATAAATTGTACAATTAAAATAGCAACCAGTTTGATTTTGACTAAGCTTTAATAAAGCCATCATTTACGGACCAGAGGGGTAACCATCACCTCTTATAGCAGTATTACTTCAATATTACTTCAGCGTGAAAAAGAGATAGAGCTATAAGTCCTATATAGCTCCATCACTTTCCCACTGGAAGTAATATTATAATAATACTGCTATAAGAGGTGATGGTTACCCCCCAGTTCATATTTCGATTTGTGCCTCGGTCGTCCCACAGAGTCTCGTCCCACATAAAAAATTCCCCACTTGTCCCAATTTGTATGCCTCGCTCGTCCCAAAACTTAATTTTCAATATTTTATTCCCCGCTCGTCCCAATTCGTATGCCTGGCTCGTCCCACATGTTTTTCATATGAGTTAAATTTGATTTAATTGTACAGTCAGCCTAAAAACCTGACTGACCAGAAAGATAAATAACCTCATGTTGCGGAAAATTTGATGAACTAATTCAATCCGAGACTCCACTATAATATAAATTATAAAATTACAAGTTACGCCACCATGACAGTTTTTTTCTGATCAAACTTTAGGTTTAGATTGAAGGCATTAATAAAGTACACATAGCCGACCCTAAGTACAAACCCTGTGCACCCCACTGCTTAGACCACTACTATTATTATTAACCTAGAACAAGTTTTTGAATGTTTATAGCTTCGGTATTTTTGTGCGACCGGATTAGAGCTTGCTCTCTCGCTCTGCTTTCTTTGTATTAATCAATTGACCAATGACGTGGCTTTGCGTTATCAGCGCAATCGGAGCAAATGCGGTTACAAAGTGCATCTGCTAATTTTAAATATGAGGTGTTTACATTAAGCGTGGTGTATTCATAGAGTGAGGTTCAATATTTGTGAAGTTTTAAAGGGTAAGTAATAATTATAATTTTGTCGATTTTTTCATATTTTGTGAAGTCATGATAAATGATTTGACTTATATCACTATTGTGGTAATTATTTACTTTTATATTAGTTGCTGTCTAAGGATTATGGTCTTTTATTATATGCATACTTAACTCTGTGCCTCCTGTGAAAAAGAGTACATCGCTACTTTTTAGGAGACGCAAATAAAATTTTGAAAAATATTTTTTTTCCTGTTTCCTAGGTCCTGTCATGGAGTTCTTTATCTATGGCCCTGTTTCACGAAATCGTCTAGTATTTTTTTTTAAATGAGTAACCCTTTTTCACATTAACTAGAAATTTGAACAAATAATAATTTGATTTGAGCCCTAATTCACATTAATTTTGTTTACCCATTTTAACAAACTTCAAAAAAAGAGGATGTTCTCGGTTATACTGTATTTTTTAGGTTAACCAATTTTGATAAATCTTCTTTTATGTAAAAGCTGGTGCTTCCCATATGGTCGCATTTTAATTTAGTTAACCTCCTTCATAAAATGAGGATGTTCTCAACTACAAAGTGTTTTCTGGGTGAATCAGTTTTGATGACTCTTTTGATTCGAAAGCTGGTGCTTCCCGTGTAGTCTCATTTCAATTTGGCTCAGTTCTGACAATAGCATGTATGATAAAACCATATTCAACACGTTGAAGTCGGTTTTCAGCTATGATTTTTAATCATTATAGCTATTCACGATTCGTATCTACGAAACGAAACTATTGTACATAGTTTCGTTCGGAATACCTTTCTTAGACAGATGAAAGCTAATTTTTTGCTCTCTTATATTCATTTAAAAACGAAAAGGGTATATTGGACTTGGTACCCCTTTTTACAGGAGGCACAGAACTAATTCACGTTGTATTTGCAGGTGATCAGATATAGAGCCGTGGCTTCTTCATCCTGAAACATGGAGCCAGTGGCTTCATCATCCCGAGCTGATCTTCAGACTGGCTGCAGTCTGGCTTCTACATCCCAAGAGATAACCTTTATTGAATCACAAAGAGGTGTGCCTATTATTTTGCATGCCGGTTACGAATATACGAAAAAGCGAGAGAACAAAAATAGCTCAATCGTCTGGAGATGTGTGAACAGAAGGTGTCATGGAGGAATGGTGACTTCAAATAATAATGTGACGAAAATTCTTCGTCATGACATTTGTACGCCCAGCATAGCAAGAAATGACATCAAAGAAGAAATACATCGCTGCAAGCAAGAAGCAAAATCTTCTGAAGGAAAATCGATTCCTTCTGTCTTCAATTCAAGCATAAAAAAATTATTGGACAAAGGTACTGACAAGATAGAAAAATTACCTGAATTATCGAATGTTAAGAACAGCTTGTATAGTGCTCGAAACAAAGCCCAGCAAATAAAGAAAGCTACATTTAAAACGCCGTTTGAAGTAAAAATTCCAGTAAGTTACATGAGTTTTGTTTTATTTGATTATGAGTACAGAAAAACAAGGATATTAGCTTTCGCTGATGTAAATAGTAAAGGACTTCATCAACACGTGAAACATTACCTTGCAGATGGTACATTTAAGTGTGTAGTGAAACCATTCAGACAATTATATGTGATTTACGGTGACCTTGGCAGCACAAGTGAGAAAATTCACGTCGTGCCCTTAATATACATCTTATTAATGGACAAAAAAGAGTTCACATATGAGACTGCGTTTGCTCTTATCAAATCGCAAATTCCAGAATGGCATCCGATTTCATTCAGAACAGATTATGAGAAAGCAGCCATGAACGCAATCCGTAACATCTTTCCGGATGTAATATGCAAAGGCTGTTACTTCCATTTTAGTCAAGCACTTTGGAAGAGAGCAAAGGCGTTAAAGTTAAATAAAAAGAGAATGTTCAAAAAGCATATAGCTCTATGCACAGCGTTAGCTTTGCTACCACCTGAACTTAAATGCGATGGATGGCTATATATAATGGAGGATTGTCCGAAAACTCTCAATATTGAGAAATTCAATGACTATTTTGTATCGGCATGGCTTGACAACGAATATTATCGAGGCAAATGGGATTTTTGGGGGGATATCTACAGAACAAATAACCCAGTGGAAGGCAGTAATGCTAAATTAAACAGAACATATTCGGGAAAGCTGAACATCATTAGCTTTTTGAATGTGATCAAAAACGACGCTGTTCTTTCTTTAGCTCGCCAAGGTAAACCTCGGCGTGCTGATGATATAGCTCATGACAAATATATATTTGATTCTGTAACGGCAATGTTGAATGGCACTATATCACTGGGCCATTGCCTGGAAAAAATCAGCCCTTTTGTTTATTAATGATATTAATGTGTCTATATTAATGATAAGTTTAAAAATGTTGATTTTTTGGAGATTTAATTGTTAAAATACTACTTTCTCATAAATAGTAGGTTGATTAAAATACTGTGATTGTAATTTGATTGTGATATTAGTTACGTAATAAAGATTTTTAAATATAAATATTTAAATTTATGTTGAAATACCACATTAACATAAATAACATAACGTGGTACTTCTATAAGGTACATATAGGTAAATACAAATGTGTATACGGTCTATAATTATTTGACTGTTACTTATATACAAATGTTGATTTTTTGGAAATTTAATTGTTAAAATACCACTTTTTCATAAATAGGAGGTTAATTAAAATACTGTGATTGTGATTTGATTGTGATATTAGTCACGTAATAAAGGTTTTTTTAAATAAGTAGTTCTAATTATGTTGAAGTATCTCAGATAAATATTACATGTGTAATACATATATATATCTTAACGTGGTACTTCTATAAGATAAATACAAATGTGTATATTGATAGGTGTAACTAATAGTACTGTGATTTGGATTTGATTGTGATACTAAATAATAAAGATTTTCCTAAATTGCAATAGATCTTTTAATTATTAAAATTAAAAACATGCATCGCGGATGCATACCTAGAACTGGAAGTATTTAATATCTTTATGTTATTAGAAAAAACTATTATTTCAATTTATTGGAAGATATAGTACAATATTTTTTGTCAACTGTACGGGATTCTAGATTAACGCGTGTGTTCTCTTATTCAGCAATAAAACCCGTAGTACATTGTATCGCTTTGAAGCTTTTAAACGATTATAAAATAATTTGACAGCTACGAGCGAGTTAATTGTTTTGCAAATAACTCGCTTATGTCGCGTATGTGTATGTACAAATTTTTTGTATCGGTAGGTAATGAATATGTTGATTTTTCCCCTTCATATTTTTCACTCAGTAAGTTTTTTTATTGGCATCTCGTAGTTGACCTTGAGAGGTCGTCACTACTCAACCGGACTATCCTGTGGCTGCCTTAAGTGGGCTCAAAGCCTCCAGCCAGTGGCGAATTTCTTACATTACTAAGCGACTGCACACTAAGGGCACCCCCTGTGGGGTACGGACCTTGGCTTAGGGCGTCGCTGGGGGGAGGACAGCAAGGTGGGACAGGCTGGATCATAACTGAATTATTATTAATCGGGGAATTTAAAGCTACGGGTTCAGCTGCGGCGCAGGCTGGCACTTCGTCGAGCAAGGGTCGGGGGGCTGTTGAGCTGATACCGTCGTGGGCATATATCTACTATTGGTACGTATAATGCTGACAATGAAAGTCACTCCACTGCTAGACAGACGCCTCTCCAATTTGCTAATTACTTATTATTGGTTTTCCTCATCCACTTACTGAGTCACTGCTAATACAGCAATTAGACACAATGTGAAGACAGTCGCTTCACCTAGTTTGAATGCATCCTAATACTTCTTCTTCACAGCCATCTTCTTCTAATAGGGTATCCCTTGCTAGCATTAAGTTTTAACTCTTCGTGATAACCCATACTTACTAATATCCTAAATGCGTAAGTACTACTTTCACTCCTTTTCAATGAAAAGTAGGCCACGGCCTGGGTTTGGACATAGGATACTTCTATCCCGCGGTATGATTTCAACCTCCACGCAGGCGGAGCGGGCAGAAGCTAGTATTAAATATGCCTACAATTATGGCATTCATGCTGTTACCTCATTGTGAGAGCACGTTAAACTATACAACAGCTGATCGGTCATTGTCCAGCGCCTACGCTTTACGTTCGCTCTTTGTAGCGCTTTTTTTTTGGGTGTGAAATTATCAAATTACTTCTCCCGCTCTGGGCGGAGCGGGAGGGTGTGTCAGACTCTTAAGCCATGTTCCTTCCGTTGCCTGTGTGTTGCCAGAGGCTACGGTATCCCTTTCGGACTTTCCCGCGACCGCTCTTTGTATCTATACGACCAGTAATTATGGAAATGTTGCCAGCTGAAGTTAACAATAACTGTACAAAGCAGACATAACTTTTATATTCAGTAAAAGATCCCATTAAAATGAATCGCAAACAGTTTTTGAATGTGGTTAAGTCGCAGTTTCGAAAACCAAAACTTATAGTTTTGTTTTTCGAAACTGCGACTATATTTAATTCGGTATTAATGATATCTTTCCGAAATCCAATAAACAATATTGAGAGAAAACAAGTCAAATCAGGAATAAAAATGGAAGTTATGAGGAATGATTTTAATGATAATAATTATGTTTTATAAAACGGTAGTGTATTTTTGAAGTAACTAGTAGGCAGTAATAAATTTGTATATTAAGTTAGTCTCCCACAAAGCAAAAACTATGAATGATCATGATCACGCTACGCTGATTTCCTACGCATAGCCCTGAGCAAAACCCACAAAATGCACGTTTCAAGCATATAGTTCAGTGGATTACTTAAAATTACAGAGACCGTGACGTACTCTGAGCATGTTAATAATTATTTCTTAAGTTACCTAGCTGGTACATTGTGAGAGAACATAATATCATAATAACTAGTCACTCTTAGTTAACTGTCGTAATTTGCGTGTTAATATCGTTGTAATAAGAAGGGCGGGCGTTTTTGGGGGACTGAATGTGAAATTTGAATATATGTAATTTTGACGTTCGAAAAGTGCTCATTCTCAACCTAGTTTGAATAAATGACTTTTCATTTTGATTTTAAAAGGACGTGTAGATGGAGAAGTTGTCTTCAGAAATGTCGGGACTGCATAGCTCTCTAACTGATTATTCCATGAGCAGAAGATGGATGACATGGGTGGGCCCAAGTCTACTAACTTGTACAACATGACGCTTGCATTAACCCATTGCTTGCATGACAATGACTTATGCCCAAAAAAAGAAGAAGAAAAAAAAATTGTGTATTAATTCGCACACAAATTTTCTTCTTCTGAATCACATATCAAGCATGCGCTATCTGAAGTTTCAGTATCATTGCGAATTAACCCTTTAACATTGTATGTTCCAAGAGGCCATGACCTCAGATTTGGTCCTCCGGTGGTTCTGCCCCACCGCACTCTGCGTCAAAGTGGGTGCACTCAAACTCAAACAATTGCGTATTAAGATGTTGAACGTGATTTATGCTTCCTATGTCTAGATTGATGGCTTAAAGTTTGGTTCCACTGGCACATTGAGGAAAACGTAAAATTTAACACTGCTTTTTCCAACGAAGTGGTTGTTTATAGACGATGAAGATTTTTTATTTATTATTAGGAGTCTTAAGTCGATCTAAGTTCTTTTATGTTTTTACTATTAGCTTGTTCCAATGCACAGAAATGAGCCGTAGAGGAGTACACGTAAGTAAAGAGAACAAGATTATGTCTAACGTCTTATGGCAATATCCATTAAGTTATTAAGCAAGCAGAAGTAGTTAGAAAATCTAAACACACGGAAAAGAATCCCGCAAGGTTTTCTTCTACTTTAGCGGTGGAAACACACCTTTACAAACTTATTTTGGCGACGACCTTGGTGACGTTGGCACTCTATAACTATGCAAACTTTGACTGTTTGCCGATTTGTTGCTATACATTTTAATGAATTCGCTCATTAGCAAGAACAAGCAAGAATTAGCGTGACAACTCAATGTTCTTCAATTGGGCGATCATAACGGATGTCCTGTCTGGGTCTTATAAAGTTTTAGTGGGGTCATTGTTGTGATTTCTACGCATGGTGAATACAGTCAAAATTAGAAATCGTTTAATACAATTAAGCTGAAAAACCGCTCTTTTTGAAGACTAAAGTTACAAAATGCCTTAATATTGCTGCTCTCAGAATACTGTTACAATCTTCAGCATTATATCGTACCAATATTTTCTTAGTGTTTTAACGATATACACATGCAAGATAGAAAAAAACTACATATCTATTTTAAAATTGCAATCTGATTGATAGTTAATTAGGATTAGGTAAACAATTATGTATTTTGTTGCAGGCTAGACTATTTCCAACACACTTTCCAATTCATCGCAATAAATTTCATAATCGTCAGTTACATTGTTATGCTCATCGTTAACGAAGATATTTCCGCTCCAATTGTAATTGAAATCGACCTTTATTTTTATTTATCCTTACAATGTATACCAGCAATCTAAATAATGAATACAAGTTGATCCGTGAGTGAAGCTGAAAAATGCTATCAAATTGGCATTTTGCTGTTCACACGCCACATTTGTTTGTGTGTCAATTTTCTCAAGTGTCTCGTAAAATACTACTGTTCCATGTAAATTACAATATTCAAAGCTAGTCCGCTCTTATTAGTCTTCTAAGGACACGTTCCAATGTTAATTGTTAGCAGCTACATCCTTTTAGCATTCCCTTCATATCCTCGCAATTGTACAGAGCTATCTGTTGATCTCTCTAGGATAACCAGCACAATGGGCCAATGACCTCAAATGTAAGATTCCACTGGGAAATTGAATAATGATATTCTTCATGGCCGTAACCGTGACGTCGCCGTTTATCGTAATACTGGTTAAGTACGTCACTACGCAGAACCGTGATTCTTCTGACATGACTTTATTAGTAAGTCATCAAGCAAGTCCATTTTATTCTCTTCTTGTCTTGGGCTGTGCGTACCTAATATGTAGCTTATGTCGTAGTACGGAGATTACCTAGTCAGTCAGCAAGGTTGATAGATTTGTTTGTTACTTCTCGAGAGTCTTTCAATGTACAAAAAAATACTCAATACACATATTATTTCAAGTTTGTGTCTATCTGGATGTGTGCCAGGTTGTTGGCAATAATGTGGGTGCACCTAGGAACACCTCTGTCTAACCCTCCGGGGAATACCTACGTTGTGTGATTTAAATTTCCTCAATTCTTTGGATATGGTTATGAGTATGACTGTCCTGATTCCTAGGAGTCACAACCGCCGCTAGTGTAATATGTGGCGAACATAAGACTTGTTGGCAAGCTGACCGCAATAGATCAACGTCCTTAGCTAGTTGAGTCTGTGTCGTAACGCAACATAGCGTGATTTAGTGTTATCTTACACAAACGGACATCAGGATGCAATCAAGTCTAATTAGTAGGTTTGGGAACTTCCCCGAACGTCAATTTTATCCGCAGGCGAGGTTTAATTGGCGAAAGAAAACGCTGTATTCTTGACAATATTGACTGGTCTTGGGTGTCTTAAAAAGTTGAACGATGTCTGATACTAAGTGCGATAAGTTAGCCTAACTAAGCCAAGACACGAGTTATTCTTGTAAAGCCCACGAAGTTCAAGCTTGTGCCAATTAGAGAAGAAGACAGCCAAAGACCACAAGCCACTACTTCTCTAATCCCACCAAGTAATGGCAAGATGAGCAACAAACATGCATATTCAAACTTTCCAAGAAAATAATATTGACGTTATCAAAGCGTCAGTTCCGTGACTAGTCAAGAACCTGGTTTTCCCTTATCCAGGAATCAACTGATATAGACTGTCCACAGCGTCGCGTCTCCTAGATGATTCAGAATCGCCATTTCGCCAGTACAATAGATCAACGGCCTTAAATAATCTAGTCTGTGTCGAAATGTTGCGGTGGTGCGATTGAGGTGTTATCTTACCAGCACGGGTAAGCAATGGAGTCGAATCGGCATGTTTGTAAAACACTTATTTGTTGACTGATGACTTTTGTGGAGTAAACATGTGTGTTTGTAGGTGGCAAGAATTTTAATGCATAGTGGATATAATCAGTAGTGTAGTCTTCATAGGTGTATTTTAATCTATAGTGGATATAATCAGTAGTGTATTCTTCATATGTGTATTTTAATGCATAGAGGATATAATCAGTAGTGTAGTCTTCATAGGTGTATTTTAATCTATAGTGGATATAATCAGTAGTGTATTCTTCATATGTGTATTTTAATGCATAGAGGATATAATCAGTAGTGTAGTCTTCATAGGTGTATTTTAATCTATAATGGATATAATCAGTAGTGTATTCTTCATATGTGTATTTTAATGCATAGAGGATATAATCAGTAGTGTAGTCTTCATAGGTGTATTTTAATCTATAGTGGATATAATCAGTAGTGTATTCTTCATATGTGTATTTTAATGCATAGAGGATATAATCAGTAGTGTAGTCTTCATAGGTGTATTTTAATCTATAGTGGATATAATCAGTAGTGTATTCTTCATATGTGTATTTTAATGCATAGAGGATATAATCAGTAGTGTAGTCTTCATAGGTGTATTTTAATCTATAGTGGATATAATCAGTAGTGTATCCTTCATATGTGTATTTTAATGCATAGAGGATATAATCAGTAGTGTAGTCTTCATAGGTGTATTTTAATCTATAGTGGATATAATCAGTAGTGTATTCTTCATATGTGTATTTTAATCTATAGTGGATATAATCAGTAGTGTATTCTTCATATGTGTATTTTAATGCATAGAGGATATAATCAGTAGTGTAGTCTTCATAGGTGTATTTTAATCTATAGTGGATATAATCAGTAGTGTATTCTTCATATGTGTATTTTAATGCATAGAGGATATAATCAGTAGTGTAGTCTTCATAGGTGTATTTTAATCTATAGTGGATATAATCAGTAGTGTATTCTTCATATGTGTATTTTAATGCATAGAGGATATAATCAGTAGTGTAGTCTTCATAGGTGTATTTTAATGCATAGTGGATATAATCAGTAGTGTAGTCTTCATAGGTGTATTGGGAGCAAATGATCGAAGTACAGATTGATCATTGGTAGTTGGAAAAAGATTTATCTTTTCTACTCGTTTTAGAAGGAGATGAGAAAGAAACATCGGTTGTATAAAAAGACGAGGCATTTGACATAGGTAGGTAGTATAGATGCAACAGTTGAAAGGCAAATTATCAACCTCATAATTGCAATTCCCCAAATAGAGCACGTTTAGCTTTTCTCAAGCAGTTTTAAAAAACAGTAGCCAATAGAATTTAATTACTATAGGCGCACAAATCACAAAGAACTACAACAGCCACAATTACGAATGTGTCTAAATAAGATCACAGCTTCATTTTCCAGACAATTCTCACGTTCCATTGTCGTCCTCTGAAGTTCATAACCAGTTGTCAAGTGACAATAGCTGTGAACACATGGACCCAACTGGCTTTGTTAGAAACTACCGCCTTTTAAAGCTTTGTGGAGCAACACCTGATAATTTACAAGTTAAACTGGTAAATGCTTTTGGGATATCCGACTGGATTGGATTGTAAGCAAGAATTTATTTCGATGCTCTTTATGATGCATGTATAGTATATCTCTGAGAGTACAAAGGATCGTGGGAATGACCTGGATAGATGATACTAGCACATCCCCACATTACGTACAAGGGAGGGGTCCCTTGCACGTAATGTGGGGATGATATTTATTTATCTCGTCTATCCCATGATGTGGGGTATCGTTGGATGGGCCGTTCAAAAATATTGCGGGTCTGTGAACACCATTTTTCGATTCAAGGTTCACGTAATATTAATTAAGCTTTAAACTGATTTTTTTTTGTTAGAGTCAAGTGTCCCCCCTCTGCCAGCTAAATGGTTGTTTATGGAGATGTGAAAAAAGTCATGGCAGTAGTACATATAATGAAATTAAAAGGAAAACTATCACAGCTAAGTAGGCTTTATAAGTTAACGAGTAATAGCCGACCAACTTAAATTTGCGGATAAAGAATTGATCGTGACGTATATCGATTTATGGGAGAGCATGTTTTTCAACTACAATGTTAAGTTTGTTTTTGCAATAAATTCATACCAAGTAATCCCAACTACGCAACTCTTCATTGTGCGTGGTCCAACACGCACTTGGCCGGTTTTTTTGAAGCTAGGATAGCTTAGCAAGATACTGTTAGCAAGCTAGCAAGCTAGGAGACGCCCTGGGCGTCGGGAATCCCGGGAGGATTTCCGGCCACCCGTAGGCGCGGGCTTGCGGACGGTGAGCAATGGGTAGCTCACCGTCCGGTAAGGACCAGGCCCGGGTCGACGGCGCGTTGTATTCCACGCGCGCCTCATTGAGATGTCGTCAGCACAAATGTAGGGGTCCACTAGGGCCGATGCCTGCCGGAGTCGCGGGAAGGTACTAATGTGTCACCGAGGCCCCCGCAACACAGGCAACGGAAGGAATACGGGTGGGTTTTAGTCCGTAAGAGTCTGATACACCCTCCCGCTCCGGCCAGAGCGGGAGAAGTTATTTGATGATTTCCCATCCAAAAAAAAGTCGAATTATTAATTCACTGGAGTAATGACACGTGCTAGTTGTCACCTTGTGTAATAAAATGGTCATATTTATTGTAATATCACCGTTACACCGTTTAGTTTAATCGATTGATGTAAAATAAATGTATACTAAAAAGTGTAAAAGTCTAGAATGCAATAAATAATTATGTAAATTTTACCCAGTCGAATCATTTTACTCTACGGACTAAGTAGTCCGTAAAGTAAAATGATCCGATTGGGTGCCGGGGACCGCGATGCTATTGGCTTACAATTTACTATCGTGTTATCACCTCTAGCCTGTTTGTCTAATTATCCTGGCTTAGCAAATTTGCCAAGCCAGGATAATTAGCCAGGATATTGCTTGTTTGCTATCTTAGCTTAAAAAAACTACCCTCGTGTAACCCAGCCCGGGTTACACGAGGGTAGTTTTTTTATTAGTTATTTAGGAATCGAATACGGGTTATGATAGCACTTAAAGATACGTAAAGATCAGGAGTCTCTATGCTGTCATATTGCTGTTCGCTAAGTAAGGACAAAGATCCATTAGAGGTTTGTAATTCCTGGGAGGCCTTCTACTCAAAGTGTTATAATATGTCGTAGTGTGTTATTTATTACCGTTGTTTTCTTAACTTGAAGCCAATGCCTTTGTCTCGTTTACTGCTTCATTAGAGAAGCCATCATAGTCCTATAAAACTTAGCAGTATATTTAGAAATACAAGTCCAATTTTTTTTCATTATTTATCTGCCTTGTAGCATTCCTTCCTTATGAAGTATAACACAAATTGTCCGTGGAACATTTGGAACACAAGAAGAGCTCTTTAAAGTTAGGTACCTGCTTCAATCCTCTTCTACAAATTAGCTCATAGCCTTTTAATAGTATTCTCATCATCTCCCTTTCTCTCAATAATTTATTATTTAAATGAACTTGTAAGGCACGAATACATTTTAAGATAGCCGTAGCAGCAAAAACTATAGCCAAGTCTACAACAATAGAGGCAATAACACCTAGAAATCATTACATAATTATGAATACTCAAACTAATACCGTAGTCAGCACATTGCATCATATAGCAGACGACATTCATGCTCTATTGTTCGACGATTCCTTGCGTCATTGCTAAAGAATCGGCTATAACTCCTTATACTTATGGGAGGCGTTTACGAGTTGACAGCTCAAGTTATGATGGAGATTCTAAGAGGAATCAGAAATGTCCAATGGAAATTGAGCTGTAGTTTGAAGATTAAAGGTGTGGAAGGAAGAAACGTAATTTGTACTGAATGTATAGGCTTAGCTATAGAATGATTAAATTAACGGTACTGAGGTGAGGCTTATAGACTTGCATAAAAGTACAACAGACAAAAAGCTATATAACCTAGTGAAGACAATATTAAGGCGCTGACTAGACCCAACTGACCAAAATAGGCTGCTCTTAAAAAAAAAATGGCAAATCTGTATAGTTTGTGGTACACAATTCCCAGAACTTGGTTGTTACCAAGACACGTTTTGAAAAAAAATCTCGTTACAAACTAACCTCTTACCTGGAGTTCTAATCCAAAATATCTGCATTAAATATAAAAATACGTTACGTATTTAATTAATAACAAGAACGTCTTATTTGAATGCAGAACTTGGTTGTTTTTTATTTTCGATTACGCAACTCAATTTTCAGTAAATAGATAATTGCTTCATATTTTGCAATAAATTACAAGCGTTGTGTCATCGCGCTTCTCTTTCTTTTCTATGTAATCTGACAGTGACCGCGGTTTAGGTGTTGTCAGCGTCTTAACAAGTTTCATTTATGTCATTTAAATTTTTAAGATTACTCCACAAATTCATGATTTTCTTGGCTCATGAAATATTCGATATAGCTACATCGATATTCAATAGAAACCATTTTGTAGTTTATTGAATACAATAAACTACAAAATGGCTGTTTTCTTACAGGGGGGGTAACCATCACCACTTATAGCAGTATTATTTCAATATTACTTAGCGTGAGAAAGAGATGGTGCTATAAGTCCTGTATAGCTCCATCACTTTCCCACTGTGAAGTAATATTATAATAATACTGCTATAAGAGGTGATGGTTACCCCCGAAGGGTGTCTGATTTGGTAATGTAATAACATTATTAATATATGGCTGATTCTTTCCAAAACTGCTTCCGACTTTAAGTATTGCATGTAGAATTTCCAACAGCCATTATCAAAATGAACCACAAATAACCCAAGGCACAATAACCCTTAATAATGAATTTGTTGTTTTTTGTTTTATACCCGAAGGTCTTATTAATAATTGGCCAATATAACACTAAATATATGGTAATGCGGTTCGATGATTGTCCCTAATAAGAGACCCACTTTCTGATTCATTTGCAACATTGCAGGTTGCCCAATATAACTTGAGATTTCAAGATGGCTCTGCTTCTTATTTCAAAATGTCAACGATGCAGATGTGTCAAATTCGGTGCATTTTTAATTTAGTTCGGTTTTCCACCGTAGACCTAGTTAAGCTGGGCGCTGTGTACGTGTTTATGAACATCTTCCATCATTGTTCTTGTAATTCTCACGGCGAACTGGGAGTTGGAGACTTCAGATTCATATTATGTTCGTGATTTGTTATAATTATGCATTTGATTAATGTTTTTCGTTTTTTTTTTTAACTTTTATTTTACAACTCAAGTAGTACCTACCTAGTTGTTTGATGCCTTAAACTATTTAAGAGCACTAAGGCAGCAATGCTTCTTATGCGTCTTGCAAGAAGGCTCCTACACTTAGTATGCAGGAGAAAAATCTGCGGTAATCGCCGCAGATTTTTTAATAGTCTGGATTAGGTCGATGTGAGTGGACACTGCTGTGTCTCAAATGTTAGACCCAGAAACATCTGGTGTGGCTAAGGACCAGCCAATTATTTTATTTCGTTCTTGGCTTCATATGCCGTCGAGAAATATTTCTCAGGCAGGTTTCCTCACGACCTATTCCTTCACCGTTTTTTAAGCAAGTGATAAATTATACAATACGCACATGAATCCGAAAAGTCAGAGGTGCGTGCCTTGGGTTCGAACTCGAGACCTATGACTTGGCGGTCCGACGGTGACGCCACTAGGCAATCACTGCTGCACAGGTAGCAATGGGTTTCGTTGTTGAGCAAACAAATTTTTGGAACATATTAAGCAATAGATTAGCAATATCCCTCAAAATCATTCAGATGGTAATTGCTAGTGTGTTACGCAATTAGGGTGTTGGAATAGTTACCCTTTATTATTTCGAAGAAAGTTCATAAATCCGTTTAAATTGACCATGCAAAGGTCAATTTCATATCATACTCATATAAAATGAAATTGTCCCTCACAGACCAGGATGGTAAAGGACCATAAAATTTCAATTACTGCCCACCTTCCTGCTTAAAACATAAAGGATGGACAGTGGTATTTTAAATGAACAGCTTGCTCGGAACACACTAGGTACGAAAGCCGCGGCTGACTACAAGCGGAGAACGATCGTAATTTTTTGGAGTGCTGTCCTGAACGTTGTATAATAATGATAAAATATTTTAACTTTTGTCGTCATTAGACGGTAGGTAAATTAAAGGTTGTGGCCATTATATCTCCACTAACGACGGTACTGCTAGGTTCGCGAGCGTTTGTAAGCGGAAATGTAGAAGAAAAAATAATCGCGAAACTTCGTCCTCCTGCCGCAACTAAAATTCCCAGTGCGTTTGCGTGATAAATTTTAAGATGGCGTGCAATGTCCTGATCGCGTGCACCCAGACAAACACAGTGTTTATGTCCATTCTTGGTCATAATAAGTACGTTACGGTTTAACAAGCAAAAAGTTAATAACATGCTCTTTATAATAATTCCAGTGTGCAGCTGCATTTGGCGCCGAAAAAATTTACCTAAGTACTTAGTGCTCTTCGCCTCGTCATGTGAACTAATTGCAGAGTTCAGTGAACCGATGATTTATGATATTTTATTTAAACAGTTTTAATTGAATGGTTTCTGTAGACAATTGGTCATTTAGTATCTATACTTCGCAATTTTTTTGGCGCTCGTTGATTCATCTGCTTTGGGATCCGTTGAATGCGAACATTTGTATAACCTAGTAGCCTAAAGAGATCGTAAGAGCCTGAGGAGCTCTTAGGACTAAATATTGTTTTTATTCTTAGGATTTGACTACTTGAGCCCCGTCAAGAGCCTAAGTAGCAAACCTACATATTCCAAATTGCACTGTTGACAGTGTTGATTTGGAAGGTAATCAGGCATTTGTAAGGTGTTGTTGGACTAATCATAATGATTGCACGTATTTATTAATATGTATTGATTTGTGTTGCAAATAAAGCTACTCTTTCATGGCTGAGGTTGCACTAATCAAGTTTATTAATAGGTACGATAAAAGTGCTGCGTCTGCGCGCTAGATACCACACGAGTTGGTTGATGAGTGCTTAGTGTCTCATTACTTAGATATTTATTTATCAAGACTAACAAATAAAGATGTGGTTCTCACTTTATTTGTGGAAAACTGAGGAAAACTTTGAGTTGGCTTTGCAGACAGGGGCCAGTTCCAACAAATTTTGTATTTTGGTTAATATTTTCTAACACAATAGACTTTTCGACATTGCTTTCGATATAGAGCATACGTTAGTTATTCAGCTAATATTATAGTTTCAAAAAACGTGAATAAGACAGATACTTTCAGAATTAGATTCATTTTTAAAGAAAAAGTCAGTTGTTAATACTTACCCCCGTATCGGGGTAACTTTTAACAGGGCTGAGGTAAGTATTAACGCAAGGGGCAAGATGTAATATTGGACTTTTTTAATTTAATAATTCCAAGAAAACACCGTTTTTCTTCGTACATATCTTTAATGAACTTAGGTTCTATCAATATAACCTATTTTCAATCACAGATACAAAATGTAAGTGGCACTATGTATTCCGTTAAGACTACTCCAACATATTGCGTCTCCATACAAATTTTGCCATTTAATTTCTTGATAACGAAAAGGCGGATAGTAATGAAACTTTACGTGCATGCGCAAGACACATTTATCAAGATATTAAATAACGAAAATTTTCAAAAAACACGGATCTGGTTAATTGGTAAGGTGCAAAATGTTTAAGCAGCCTTAAGTGCTAATTAACAATAATTAAACAACTTTTATCTCATCAAGTAACTGTCATTTTAACAAGTATAATGTAATCAGACTCATATAAATCGCTATCCTCTTGCAGAATTTTCTTCTTCACCTTCAACACGTGGAGCTTTTGGAAGCTGATTCTAGGTTGAAATTTCTTTTAGGCTTTGGTGTTGATGGTCCAGCTTCTGGGCGTGGTTTGGTTCTTGACATATTCGCTCAATAACCTCCGATACACGTATGTCTATTCTCTGGCAACAGCTCTGTATTTTCTGTTTCTTTCTATAATTTCTTGAGTTGCCAACTCAAATACTTCTTGGGATGTTGACCCCCTCGTGCTTTTCCTTTTGTAGTTTTTCATTCTATAAAAAAGGCACGACTTTAAGTACTTTTTAAGCTCGTCAATTGACTGCATTAACATGTTAATATTTACCCCGGTCAATCTGTTACTTTTAGCCCCAAAATCTCCTTTTTTACACAATTTATCACATAAAATCAGTCAATAGGAATAATAACAAACGCAAAGCACAGTAATATTATCAATAAAATTAAGCTTCATTCTGGGCAATAATATATATTCGATTTCGTAAATAACTACGAGTACGTCTTGAGTCAAATTATTGCAAACCACTACAAGTTCGTTTACCCGTCAATCCGGGCTCGCTGCGCACAACTTCCACAAGAGGCGATTGATCGCGGATTGGCAAGACGTGACATGTTTGGCGGCGTAAATAGTGCTAGGAAACCGAGTCGGTCCGAGTAGGTGATTGTAACGCTTACCGTTTAGCGGGAATATTCAAGTTAATTCTTACACCCGTTAGAACCAGCCCCGGTCTCCCCTACATTTGGGGACACCCAGAAAGAATACTATTAGCATCGGAGGGTTTCTAACGGTACCAGCTTATAATATATGTCTCGTGCAGACTAGCGCGATATCACGGACGCTACAGGCAGTGATATGCCTGTCACGCCCACGATATCGCCCCAGTCTGCACGAGCCTTAACGCGTACCTAATTATTTGGATCTTTAAATTCATTTTTATCATTTTATATTTTATCTCATGAGTTCATGACATACTTTTCAACTCAACTGACGACTCCTATGTTTTTTCTTCTATTCTCCATACAAATCAATGTTTGTCTCGTATTTATGCCATCAGCTTATAACAGGCTCGCGGAGGTGGCATACTAAAACTAAAACCACGGCAGGTCTACATCCGCTACGCCCCCACTAGATAAAATAGAGTTAACGTAGTGTCCAATTTTATCCATTTCAGATAAATATTAAATCAATCCACCTGTGCCTATAAGAACAATCACATAACTAGGGTTGCCAACTTTTTTTACAAGAAATACAGTATATTTAGGTCTGAGAAGAATAATAAACAGTATTTTAGAAAAATGAATAGTATTTTATTTATTTCATGTTTTAAATACATATTTTTTAGAGCTTCTTGCAAAAGTTATTAATTAACAGTCTTTTTTAAAAACTTCATACGCCTCACCACAAATAGAACTAAAATTAAAATAAATGAAGAGCTCATTTTTTATTAAATTAATATTTGCTGTATTTCTATCATCTCGCCACTTTGCATTCATTACTGAAGTATTTCATTACTGAAAAAACAAGGTCCACACGAAAAAACGGTTATGTTCTGAGAACTCATACACTCGCATGTCTGTGTCAGTAGTGTTAGACAGCATTTTGATGCTGAAAACAGTATTTTGTATACTTTATTTCTGTTCAACAGTAAAAAGTATTATGTAGTGAAAAACAATATAATACTGTTTTAAACAGTATAGTTGGCAACCCTACACATAACATCAGCAATAAAATTGACAAAGTGAGGTATGTCTCTTGAAAGAAAATTTGAAGTCTTGAGTAGTCATGACAGACGACCCGCAGTAACCTGATACCACACAGTCAACTTATACATTCATGTGTGCCACTGTGCACTCGCACAAACTAACGTCGTCATGCTTAAACGTCGCACCAAAACTGATGAATCGATGAAAAAGATGCGACAGATCCTCAGCAAACAGAATGACATGACAATACACATCAGCCCAGAAGGGATTAACTCATTATTGTGGTGCCATACAATGGAAAATCAATTATGTCTCATAAGCTGTCCTTGACTGATTAATTGTACTAAAACCATGTCAGGTTATATACAGCCTCTAGCTTTAAAAAAAAGGCAAACGGAGTTCGGAATGATTAAATACCTTATAGGTATGTTATCTCCTATAGATCTTATAGCAGGGGACTTATAACAGGTGGCTTACCCTTTATAACAATGTTGTTCCAGCATCTGCCATTAAATTAGCCATTGCCATGTAATATTGCCCTAACTGACCATGGTCTTCATATAAGCGGCAATAATGAACGGATTCCAGGAAAAGTGGATATAGGTACATAACGTTGCTTTCCTTTGAGTCTTTTTATTTAACGTCTGTGGTGATGATGATTTAAGAATGATTAAGAAGTGAGTGAGTTCAATAGACAAAAATTATGTCAAAGTGAATGAGATTGATGTTCTTTAAATGATTGTGTCTCAAGATCATTGGATTGGGGGACTAGATTCGTTTTAGGTTATTAACCAGTTGGCTGGGATCATCTAGTGGTTGAGTCTTTCAATTTAAATGCTCAACCAAACAAATGCGCGACGAAAACTCAATTCTATTCAATTATAATGGTAACTAAAGAGATTTTCTACAATTCACAGGTAGGTTATACATGTGTCTAAAAATGATATGCCTCAATTGTGAATTTTTGTTGTTTTAATTAAATGAACACCACATTTGGAACAAAGCCCTTTCATTTGCTTTTCGGATTATTTGGGACTCCAAACACAAAAATATATTAGGTACCTACCTACCTAGTTTGAGATTGGAATTACCTACTTATTCCAGCAGACAGCAGTCACTGGTTTGCCACATATTTGCATGTGATGCAATAATCATCCGTGTTGAATCCTGTTCAACACAGTGTAGCACTTCGTACGGACCGGTCAATGTATCTCGACATAGGGAAAGGCAATTCCGGCTAATAACGCCGAGCCACCGACATCAGCCGTCAACGGGCAATGACCGCTGCCAATCAAGTTTGGCAAACTCACTGCCAGATTGCTTGCTACTTGTGCGGATTGAAAATCGAAAGCGACGGAGCCATTTTTTATGTTGCTATTTATTTATATTTATTTAGGATTTTAAAACAGCGATGGATGATTATTCGCGTGAATGCTTTTTGGTTTATTATTTTTTATTTTATTAGGTTTTATTATACCGTCAACATCGGTTCGTTAGTTCGTTAAAAAAGCGATGAGGAGAATGTAAGCACTAAATATTTTTTATAGCTATGTTCCCATATTGTTACGAATTAATGACGTTATAATAAATTATTATTATGCTTACCTACCCTAAATAAGTAGGTAATTATTGATGAGAGCAAAATTCATGAAGCGAATGCTGATGCGATACTACTCAAGTGTTACAATCTAAGAGAAGCCTATGTAACGGCATCTACAACACCACATGCGAACTAGGCATCAAAAACCTGACGTCACACAAATCCTACATCGCGCATGCAGAGTTCACCACACAACTGGCCTCAATCGTCGGGCAGTAGCCCACCAGACACAACACCCGTCTAGTCGGGGGATCCTCCCTTTTCTATGGAGGATGAGTGAACTTTACACCCTGTTCTCTATACCTACTTATAAAGCATCATCTGTATCATTCAGCCGAAGGTAGGCACAGCAACCGTTCAGAAAACTCATCGAACCAATAAAATCATAATAATACATACTGACCGACCGCACAATTTACTTTAATAGACCCGACATCACATTAATTAATAAAATAAACAAAACTGGGTTCCTAATAGACATTGCCGTGCTAAATACGCATAACTTACAGACTACAATAGCCGAAAAATTATCCAAATACACCGAACTAAAAGACGAAATAACCCAACTAGGCGTCTTCAAAAATTTACGATAGTCCCCATAGGAAAAAAAATCTACAACAGGAGTAATACCTAAACAGCTTCATCAGTCCCTTCGTTCCGTTAACCTGCCATCTAACACCTACCACCTGCTGCAGAAGGCAGTGATTCTTAACACATGCAGGCTAGGTAGAAAATTTCTTCAGTGTGAGCCGGACAACTTGCACCAATACTCTCACTCAAATATAGGTTCGTCTACCATGCATTATACTTATAATATTACTCCCACACTTAACCCTACTGCTGGACACTTGGCTTAAGCCCGTGCCATCAGTTCTACCCGGCTAGACCGAGCAAAAAAAATATAGAAACAAAAATTATAATAATAACGTTTATTTCGACCAACAAAGGATCATAGGCATACATTGGTTTGATTTCTTCAAAAAATTAATAAAGCTGTAACTGTAAGGTGGCAACGCAAATCCAACCTTACACCTAGTCAATCAACTACTTAGCATGACCGAGTTTGGTTATACAAGCAGGAATTGCAAGTACCTATATACATACTTCCTTTCATACCAACCGAGTGACTTTAGTATAAATACAATATAAATATTTTAGAAAATATCGCAAGCCTTGGAAATCTTGAGAAGAACCTAAAAGTGCTTTTTACAAATCCTATAGTGCAGACAGCTAGATTTTAGTTTAGTTCCATTGTTAGCGTGCATTGACTTATTATCTGTAATAAACACAAAAACAAAAACTATTGACTTCCGGTTGTCGGAACCCTTCGGAAAGGATTCATATACATCGCTTGAATAGATTTGCGAGATTGATGATGATGATGATTATTGTTGTGTAAAACATTTAGGGAAGTCGATTATTAAATTCAGTGTTAGCAGAGTGATCTGTGTTTTATTTCTAATTCTATTACACCTGGGGTAAATGAGAACGCAAATGTACCATGAACATAATAAATAATGTATGTGTGTATGCAGATGTCCATAAACGCTGCTGACTAACTTACTTAACATCAGATAGATCGTCAGCTTATTTTCCATACGAAAAGATGAAGTAAAATAAAATAGCCAAATAATGGTTACAGGTTTGAAGAAAAATCAAGCACTAACTTCAACTGCTAGGTAGCTTTAGATAAACCTTTTCCGTGTTTTATCCATGAGGAAGACTGCACTGAAAACGCCATTCTGCGTGAAATTAGCCAATCAAAGTCAAATCAAATCAAATCATTTATTTTTGCAGAAACCACTGTTACAATGGTGGTATTAAAATTAAATGTACATGTTTCAAGTGATTCGACCGTAAGGCATGCAAATTGTATACAAACAAGATTGACCCAGTATATAAAATTAAATTATTGGAATGTTCTTATTAAAGTTATATTAAAACAGATTGATTATTTATTTAAGTAATAAAATAATCAATTATTTGAATGTCATTCCTAGAATTATTACACTACATTAACAGATCAATTATTTAAAGATACACGCTGTGTCACTGTGTGGTCTTGAATTTGGAAAAATTATCATTCAAGTACTCATTCAAGTTATAGTAACATTTATTAACTAGAAGGCTCTTTAGATGTTTCTTAAAGAAGGCTGTATTCATAGTCCTTATTTGTTTATGTAATTTATTGAAAATTTGAGTAGCCATGCGAAACACACTTTTGTCCATTAAAGTAGTTTAGGTTCCGCGTACACGGAGGCGAAGCGCGTCACGTTGTGGCATATTATTGACTTCTGAGGCCAATGTGAACAAGTTTTGATTGACCTTAACAAACATTGAGACCTCGTAAATACATAGGCTTGGAAGAGTTAGGATTTTGTACTCCTGGAAAAACGGTTTACAGGTTTCAATTATTTGAAGCCCAAACATAGCCCTTATGCACCGCTTTTGTGCTTTAAAAATTAAGTCAATGTCAGTCGAGTTTCCCCAAAAAATTACACCGTACCTCAGGACTGAAGCAACTAAACCATGATATGCAGTTAACAAGGTATTGATATTTAAAATCAGTTTCAATTCATGTAGCGCATAAACTGATTTATTAATTCTTTTGCATAGTGTCTCAATGTGGGGTTCCCATTTTAATTTGTCATCCACAGTAAGACCAAGAAATTTTGTTGTTTGCACTTCAGATACAGGTTCACCCTTATAGTTAATCTGAGGCATAATTGCATTCACACGCTGTTTAAAGTGGATTATTTTAGTTTTTCCTATATTTGCCTTCAGATTATTAATGTCTAGCCATTTAATGATTGCATTTACGGTACTGCTTATATGATGCTCATAGGATGCCCTGTCATTACACTTAATTGCAACGGTGCTGTCGTCAGCAAAAAGTGTCATTGGGTTTGAAATCGCATTTGTAAGGTCATTAACATATATTATAAAGAGTAACGATCCCACTACACTTCCTTGCGGAACACCATATTGTATAAAATGCACCCTTTAAAGGTGAAGGCGCGCTATAAAGAGTTACTCTACCCATAGCTTCAAAATTATTGTAATCCATATTATAACATTACAACACTGCTTCTGTATAATAACTAAGTTAATAACATTAAAAAACAAGTTGTCTCAAATATTTTTGGACAATAAAGCTCCCTTTTCATAAGGCCATCAACCCGCAAATTGAAAAGAAAAGACCAAAATAATTTAAATGAGTATCTTGTACCATAAAATGGCCAATTATTGGAGGGTACCAATTTCGAAGGACCAGGAGAACATAAAAACCGGAGCCATGTTTGTCGGTACGAATTCTGCGAATTACAGACTGGAGACTTTAATCAATGTGCATGTGTTATGGATCATAATGTTCAACATACATTTATGTGTGACGTTGACGCACATTGCTGGGTATCGATTAAGGATTCTGGGTTTTTTCGAAGCGGAGTGATGGAGTTTTGGTTTAACCGTAATTTGCATGTTTTTGCAGTATTTTTGATGGACACATGGACATTTTGTGGTTTTGTTGCTGTGAGGAGCAAGGTGTATTGATCTCAGCGTCATTTAGGACCTTAAGGGTTTTTTGTTAGCACATTATTCAAAGCCCCAAATTGTTCATCATGGAATTAAAATTGAGCTTTCTGTACCCTTGAGCTAAGTTCGGCGAAAAAGTGGTATACTGGTTATAATTATATTCTAAGCAGCATTTTTTTTTATCCATCTCAAAACTACTGTAATACTAACTTAATTACCATACTTAAACACACTCATAACTCCTTACTCGGTTTCTTGTGTTGTAGCTAGCCAAAATGCCAACAAGTTTACCGTTAGCAGTCCTCTTTACCGGCAGAGTACATGGCTAAATATTACAGCAAACATAAGTTGGCTTGGGGGTATTTAGCTGTACTTCACGTTTTTACGGACAATAGTTCAAGTGTGGCCAATAATAATAATATTGGTTACGTTAGCTGAAGGTATGTTCAATATTGGTCGTAAAAGTGACCATGTAAATCCCTACATTAACAAGAACTGTGTATCCATACAGTTGATTAGCAATACATCAATGACATCGGACAAAGCCAAAGCCATGGTTAGACAAAAACGAAACATTTTATGAAGTCCAGATCAACTGAACTGATCCCCAAGCCTGCTGTCTGCAGAGGTTAGAAAGAACACACTTATTTCAAAGGCATCTGAATTGACAAGCAAGGTGTCATCGACGTTCAAGTATCTACTTAGCCGCAGACGCGTCCACGAGTCAATGAGCCCCAAATAATAATTAATTCACAATGTGATCAGACTACTTTTTCTGCAGTACAAAAAAGTTTCGATAAAAACCCGGTAGTACTGTTGACAGTGTGTTTGCATTCGCTTTAACAGTACCTTATTCAATATCCGTTTCTGTGCAAAAAGTATTGGGATCCATTTTACCGCGATGGATCTGCAGAGGATAAAAAAAAACAATTATAAGACAAGGCAAGGACATAATTAATCAACACAAAAGTCTAATACATTCTGCAAAAATTAGCACCTGTGTCTACTTGTTTGTCTGCTACGGGAGGTATGTATTCTACCCAAAATAAAGCTGCCACTATATGCATAATTAAAATTCAATTGATTCGAATGACGTTTTCACACCTTCATTTTGTTGACAAGACTCCTCCGGCTTATGCTTTGTTAGTTTAGGAATGCTGCGTTGTTTGCACAGGCATACTAAAATGTTTGATTAGTCTGAATAATGGCTACTTATATACGTTTTAGGCCGAAAAATTGTAACACAGATTGAGACACAAAATAATCTTGCTATATTTAGAGTTATCGCTCACTCCTACTTACCTGATTGTATGCGCCACACCTCAAGGCACAAACAGGTTCCATTTCTGAAGGAGTTTCTGTGCAAATACGCCCACTGTAAGCAAATTATCGTTGGACGTGGCGATCAGGTGTCTGAGCCTTGAGTAGGCGATAATGGCGATAACTCTAGTCTCGCAGAATAATTGAATGTATCGAGACTACTCAAGATCAGTCCGAATGACAAATTATCATAAGATTATACTTATCAGCTTAACGTGACAGTACATGAAAACAATATAACTAAGTACCTAATGTCCGTTCCAAAAGTATCTGACGAAATTGTAAACAACCCTGTTCAGGTTAAATTCTTACGCAAATCACACACTAAAGGGAATTAGTGAAACATTCATCTGTATTTAGAAGGTTTCTGCTTTAAACCTTACCACTTTTTCCAACAAGTATCTATTATTTGAATTAGTTATATTATTAAATCGATCTATTAAATTGATCATCAATTAAGGTTATAATATTAACCCCAATTGCTAACTGAAAAACAACTTTAAGGTGATTTAAAATCACAATTTAATTCGGGTTAAAGTATTCAAATAATTAAATCAAAGCACTCAATTCGTAAGCGGCACTACAGTTTGGCATACAGGTTCTTTGATCCATTTGTTTACATTTTCATCAGATACTTTCGGAACAGACTATACCTAATTATTTATATGATTCGTTCAAATGAGTCAACTGCGATAAGCCGGGAGAGCAAAGTCCCTAGTTAATTGAATTAAGAGTGTTTACGCCATCCGCGCGCTGTTTGGCTCATAATAGTACTTTTAATATCCAACAAACATTATTTTAAAAACATATTAATTACTATTCAATCATTTGAGGGAATGTTCTTGTCTAAATAGGTAGTTAGTTAGGTTTGATTTTTCAGATTCAGAGTATTTATTTGTAAACATAGGTTACAGATACACAGGTGTGTGAGATGTTACATATTTGTGAGTTCTCTATGCTTTGCCATTGGCGTCCAAATGTTAGTTTACAATTATTTCATTATTCATTTCACAATATCAAATAACAATTATAGAAATAGCCAGTGTTGGATAAATCAATATAATATTCCCCTGACAATGAATTCAATTTCAAATAAATACTACAATTAATCAGCGCTTGACGTAAATTCACGTAATTTTAGTAGGCAAGTTATTAATCACGTCTAAACTTGTATGGAGTAGTGACAGGCGCTGATTAATTTGACAGGACTAAACTAAAATTTATCTTCTGTCCTTTTCTTAATGAAATAGAAAGAAAAAGATACACTGAACTTAAATTTAGTTTAGTTTGTGAACAAGGGAATCGGCACCAATGTCAATGAATCAATTTAGCACAAGAGTGTCAAACAATGCATATCTGAAGGAGGGATTATATAATTGTCATCCAAGTAGTCCTTTAATGAGTAGTAACATTTATCGATTAAACATTTCATAAGTTTACCTTTGAATTTGTCTAGATTTAATGATTTTAATGTCTCAGGCAGCTTGTTATATATTTTTGTGGCCATACAGATAGTACTTTTATTAATTAGGGCTGTTCTGCCATGTGTTATTTCAAGCTCTAGCTTATTTTTGTCCCGTAACTTTCTATAGTAGCTTTTGGAAGCCATTTTGTATTGGGAGATGTGTGTTTTTATAAATATATTTTATATATAATATATTTTTAAGCTTTTAAAGAATGGTTGACAACTGTCGTTGCTATTTAGGCCACACATAGATCTGATATATTTTTTTTGAGCTCTAAATACAAATTATCGACTGAGTTACCCCAATACATTATGCTGTATCTAAGTGTTGATGCAACATAACCGTGATATGCCATTAGTACCGATTCTAGGCTTTGATAGTTTGTAAAGAACATATGCGAATTTACTAATTTTTTTACAAATTTCGTCTGGGATCTCCAGGTCAAATTTTCATCTATTATGTTTGCAAGGAATTTGGTGACACTAGTTACGTAGAGTCCCTAAATAATGAATGTCAGGGATCTTACTCTGAACTCTCTGGTGAAAATGCATAATTTTAATTTTATCTAAATTTATAATAAGATTATTTTTGTCAAACCATGATATAATTGTATTTAATATCATATTTATTTAGGTAATTTTCATAAGTCATAGGATAGTCGCATTTAACTACTACTGTACTGTCGTCAGCATTTTATAACTAGAGTAGGTATTCCATTTGTGAATTCTATCCCGAATAAATATAATCCCGAATGAATAAATGAACAGAGGTAATAAAGATAATGGCTAATTAGCTGGAAAAGTCATCGATGTCTGGATCAAATGTCTTGTTTAATAGAAAACAAATCAACATTGGACTACTTTGTAGTTTGTACAGCGGTCAAACAATGTCAAACAATAATTTGCACTCAATTACTGAAGCGGCAGGTTTTCTCTTGCTTGCATTTGTGAAATTTGTCTTTGATTATTTTGCGTGTGTATTCAATAGTTATTAAAAATGTTATGATATAAATAGAAATATTATAAGTGCATTAAACTGAAAAATCGAAATACCCGTGTTATGATAATCCCTCGGAATAATATCTACATAATATCACAATATCTACGCTATTTTGTGAATTGCTTTGGAATTTCTTCAATTGCATTTGTTTTTTTTTTAATCAAAAGTTAGTTAACTATAATTTGATTAATTTTAACTTTATCTAAAAACAACAATTATCCTAAATTCCTAACTATAATAATAAATAATTATAAATGCGAAAGTGAGTTTGTTTGTTTATTTGTTTGTTACGCTTTCACGCTAAAACGGCTGAACAGATTTGAATGAAATTTAGCACATGGGATGGGGATGGGGTGACCTGGATTAGGACATAGAATATTTTTTATCCCGATATTCCTACGGGATCGAGACTTATTCGGGTGAAACCGCGGGGCACAGGTAGTATCTTAATTATAAATGGTTGTACCTATATTATCTTAATAAATGGTTATAAATATATTACCTATTTACTTAAAATAAAATGGTATTTTTACGAGTATGTACCGGAACTAATATAAAAAGGTGACATAATTTTGAAATTATTTGCCTACCTCTACTTATTTTTTATTTTTTAATGTGGTAGATAAGTCAACTTAAATTCTATTAATTATCGCAAGTACACTTTGTAGTGAAAACTCAAGTAATAGTTAGGTATATAAATCGTGAGCGACAGTAAACCGTTTGTCCACCGCCACGTCAACGGGACGTCAACGAGAACGAGATGACGGCGTCGAAGTAGCGATAAATAGATTTACTATGGTCGCGTGGGCCATGTATACGGGACTTCACGTTCGGTTCGAATAATCGACGGAGTCGCACTACGGCCGCTACGCGTAACGTCCGTTTATGGTCCTATTGTATTTGGAAGATGCATTTTTTTGAGATCGATCGCATTACGGCCGTCGACCTTCATATTTTACGATTAGTCGTTCTACGTCCGTCAGTCCAGTTCAGTCAACGCAAAGTATTAGTTGAAAATAATATTACTTAAGTATAATATACATAATTACGGCGAACAGTCTGACTAAAGCCGCAACTATACTCGCAATAATATTGCCAATACATACAATATTGTCAATATTATTGCGTGTGTGTGGGCGACAAAAAGTATCTCCTGATAAGTCTGCTCACCTAATCCCTTGGTTCACAAAATGTTAATTTGATCTGTAATTATTTTCTCATCACAGGCACTTCTAACGTTGAGTGCACTTAGGTAGGACGGCTCCAACCCGACTGATCCGAGAAAAATGCACCTTCAAGAATACAATAGGGCCATAAACGGACGTTACGCGTAGCGGCCGTATTGCGACTCCGTCGAATAATCTCGTTTCTCATTGACGGTGGCGGTGGCCAAACGCTGTAAGGGCTTTCTCACACAAGTTCAGGTGTACTCGAATTTTGATTTTGTTCTTTAATATCCTCAGTCCTCTCTTCGTTTTGTAGGTACCAGACGAGGCCTTATATCCCTGAATTATCTTTCAAGTTTGATTATAACTTGAAAAATAGTTCATCACCGCAACCGATCACAACATTCGCAGCCTACTGGACATAGGCTATTGACGGTCCCAAGATTTGAATTGGAATTAGTCGTTGCCTTAAATCTGGTATATTTATTAGGAACACCTAACCGCAGAAAGGAGGTTTTCTGCGGTTAGCGCAAAAGGGTGTATCAAAAACCTTTAAACATTTAAGCTCTTCTCAGAAATAAGATATGATCTTGTGGGCCATGTATCTTACTTTTATTTACCTAAGAACTAAAAGAATCACAAAAATACTTTTGTGTGTTTCAGCCCTACGTGGTAAGAGCTAAATGTGGTAAACTAGGTACTTGGGAGTGTTAATGGGCGATGACTCAGCAGCTTCCATTACTTGGGTAATTTTAGCTTAAATGGCTCCACAGAACACACCGCGGAAGCTTTTGTGACTGTCTTTCGGTTAAGTACCTACCATTGCCTTCGCAGATGCTAGATACGTATGTATCTAGCATCTGCTAATCCTTTTGTTTATAAAATGTTCATAGATATTACAGCAACACTCGAAAGCCAATAGTGATGCGAATAGTCTTTATTTATTTTCTGTTAATCGTACTTAGTCATTAGATACTTGAGTGTTTAAAAGTTGATTAGTAATCGAATAATACACTTGTACTGAAACAAGTGCTTGAGTGAAGCACTCAGCGCCACTTACAACCGTCGTCGTTAGCTTAATTGGCACTTCGTGTAATCAAGTTTTGGGTCTACTTCGTTTAAGATAAATCATAGCCTGTTTCACTATCAACTAGATTAAATAGAAATTAGAATTTGTATAAAATGGATTCGGACTTTACCAGTAGGGTGTGACCCAATAAGCCATTTATAAGCCATAAATGGTTTTGAAGAGCTTTTGGTCATACGAGTAGTCCACTATGGTGGACCTCGAAATTGAAATCGATCCTTTCCTGATTCTCAACCAGACACGCGATTCCTCAAACTATGCCAAGAGGACTATTCCGCCCAAGGACTGTAATCGGGAAGTAACGACAGTCAGGTCCGCCTGTTCTCCTAAGATTGACATATCCTCGCGTGCGATCCTCAATTACACTGCAGGGGTCCAAATGGGTGCTTCCTTTTAAGCCGTTGTTCTTTCATTGCCGTCAAATTGGCGACGACAGTTTAAGTAGAGATGTTGACATGACCGTCTTTTGACATGCAGATTTTTTATGAGGTCAGAGGATTTTTTATTGAGTGAAATAACTCGAGGAGAGGCGATATTTATACGCATCCAGCGCAGCCTGGGTGGCCAGAATCAATTGGCTAGCATTATTATTGCGAGATGAGCTATTATTCCGCATATAATTCGTGCCGATACGGGAGAAGCCAACATTGTCCTCAATTTTCAAGTTACTGCAATGACTAAAATGTCATTGACTTTTCTATGGTTGACGTCATCATCAATCTGAAGCAAATGGAGCCACATTTTTTTGTCATCTCTGCCTTATCAGAAGCTTGGGACCTATATTTAACTTTGTGGGATGAGTACAATTTGCGTTATGATTAAATACATCATAAAGTCACAAGTTTTCTTGCGGAGCAGGAACTGGAAGCTATATATGAACTATTGAAATTATGTTTCTTGCATTGATATAATCTACCGTGGAATGTTATAATTTGTATTGAAATTGTGATGTAAATTAATGTTTTAGCTTGTATGCAAATCAATTTAATTATAAATTACTTACAATAAACGTATCAAATAAGGTTTTAAGGTTTTGTGCACTTCAGATTAGTTTGGTTTATCTAATCCAAGATTCATTTCTCATGCTTTTACATGATCAAGTATGGCCCTTTTACAAGGGTAACACTGAACGCTTGTAACTGGCTGGTTACAAACAAATCCAAGGAAAAATAATTAAAATTTCGAATTTGGAACTCTTTGGTAACCTGATGATGTATATTGAATTCATATGTCATTTCATTCATTCCTATAAATTGGTAGCAAATTTAAAAGTGCGTTTATCGCATCAAAATAAATTAAAAACGAGAAAATTTTCGCTCTATGATTTATTACGACTTTCGTTTTAGTCTTAGTCAATAACAAAGTTATGATAGACTTCGATTAGCCTTTCATGATGAAGCCCCATCACGTGCCACTGTTTACAACTGATTCAATGAGTTTAAGCGTGGTCTTAGGAATCTTACTGATGGCCTGCGTGAGGGACGTCCAGCAACGACGACTACTGACGATGACATCATTACTGTGCGGCCCATGATAGGGGCTGATAAGAGAGCGACGTACCTACAGATTCGGGCAAGCTTAGGCATTAGTATAAGTTAGCATTTAAGCGTCAGGAAGCTATGTACTAGATGGATACCACATAATTTGACCAAAGACCAGAAACGCCGTCGCCGAGATTGGTGCCCCGAAATGCTAGGAAAATACAATGGAGTTGCCTCGAATGCTGTATTTCACATTGTCACAGGTGATGAAAGTTGAATATATTGTTACGAACCCGAAACTAAAAGACAATCTGAACAGTGGTTTCCTTTTGACGACTTGACAACAAAAGTAAATAAAGGAAGAAGTGAAGGAAAAAAGATGATTGCTTCATTCTTTGGACGGACGGGTCACTTCGCGGCAGTTGTGCTGGAAGACAAAAGCACAGTTACTACAGACTGGTATATTAACAATTGTTTGCCAGTTGTCTTAGAAAAAGTTCGACAGCAGCGCCCTCTAAGCAGGATCCTACTTCACCACGACAAGGCTTCAGCGCATTCCGCCAGACGGACAGTCGAATATTTGACTACGGCGGGCATGGGATAATGAGTCATCCACCACACAGTCCCGACCTGGCACCTTGCGACTTTTATTTATTCCCGAAAATCAAAGATAAACTTCGAGGTATTCGCTTCACGAACCCTGAAGATGCAGTGATTGCGTTCGAAATGGCCGTGGAAGAGATCCCTAAAGAAAAGTGAGCCCATTGCTTCTCTCAGTGTTCCCATCGAATGCGACGTTGCGTATTTCGAAAAACAGTAAAGGTAGCTTAGCAACTTATGCTTCATTTAGTTTTTTATTTTCTAAGAACTTTCAGTGTGTCCCACGTAACATGTTCTTGCTTGCAGTTTGCATTAACGATATCTTGTGCAAATAAGGCGTGTCGTTAGTATCTTCTTAGTACTTAACAGGTCTGAGTGACATCAGATAGCCATGATTACAGAACTTTTAGGTTTGTTGTATAATTTTATCATAATAGCGTCGTCATAATCATTGTCATTTCCACTGCTGGACATATGGATTCTCAGAGCGGCACCACATAGACCGGTCCTGCGATTTTCGGGGGCCGTACAGCTAATTCTGCAGCCGCGTAAAGATTTTTTTTTATTCCTCTGTCTGCCCTAGCTGTCATCTCTCCCTTAGTAAGAATCACAAGTACTTTTACCCTTGTCAAAAAACATTTCGCTTGCTCTGGTATAAATCGATCACAGTTTTAGCATCAGGTATTTCAGTAATCATTCACCGATTTTATTACAAGATGTCCAAGTAATCCTCCATTGTGTGAGACATTTGTATTCCGTTGATCGCTTGATACCAAACATTTCACAGTGGTTGTCTCAACTGTTTACTGCACTTGGTATGCTGCTGGGTGGTCCATAATCATATGAATCTGTATGTTAAGTGACTAAATTAATCGTACAAGATCCTGGTGCTCATGGAAATGTTTTCTAACGACCTTGCATTTTTCTATATCTATAGCTATATATTATAAATTAAGGTCGCTCTTCGTGTCTGTTTGTGTGACCGAGTTGTTCTTCTAAACTACGCAACGGATTTTGATGCGGTTTTCACTATAATTTTGGAGATTTTGTTTCGAAAGTTTTATTTGTATTTAACTTACAAAAAAAAATCGATGTTTTGTCAAGTCGTAAAAACCTTGCCAAGCGGGGGCGGGTCACTAGAAGTAGTATAAAAGTCTGTGATCACCATATTAGTTGATAAGGGTTTTAAAATCTCCCACAGACAGGCGCGACGCGACTCTAGTAGAACAATAATTTTCCATGAAGTTTTCAAAGAAGTTATTCTATTAGCGTCGCGTCGCGCTGCCGCATTGCGTCTATCTGCGGAAGCCTTAATGATGTTGTAGAGTCAGAGTTCACTGTTTCTGTCAAATGTGCTTTAAGAGCGTTGTTTTCTTAACTTAATGATTGTTTTGATTTCAACTTAAAAGAGATCTAATAACAATTAACAATTGATTACCAGTTTATTTTTATTAGAGGGGAGGCGGACGATGCTTATGTCATTTGCCATAGCGCAAGTTACGTACGTCATGAACAGGTTGTTAAAACTTGCAATGAAGTCTTTACCGTGAGCCTCCCCCGTTACGTATTCGTATTAAATTAAGATATTAATGAAGTAGTAAGTATACATAGAAAAGCGGCCGTGTGAGTTTGACTCGCGTTTCTAATATGTATATAAAAAATAATAAAATAAAATAAAAATGTTTTTATTGACATTAATTAAGGAGTTACATTTTAATTTGAAGCCCTGACTCCTGAGCTAGGTGGTACCTGTGTTACAGGAGTCAGTGTCTTCCCCTGTTTTTGGAACAATAACAATAGTATGCAAAAACAAAAAATAAATTAACGTAAAATTAAAATTATAAATTAATGAATTTAGTGCATGCATGCTCTTGAGTAGTTTGTGTGTG
The DNA here is from genome assembly GCA_905333075.3 of Atethmia centrago. Taxonomy (NCBI): domain Eukaryota; kingdom Metazoa; phylum Arthropoda; class Insecta; order Lepidoptera; family Noctuidae; genus Atethmia; species Atethmia centrago. The sequence goes on from HG995370.1 coordinate 2,791,965, forward strand.
CGTGTGTGTATTTTTGTTGTGTTTTGTGTGTATGTGTGAGTGTGTGGTTTTGTGTTAGTGTGTGTGTGTGTGTGTGCGTGTGCGTGTGTGTGTGTGTGAGTGTTTGTGCTTGGTGGGTGGACTTTGGGTTATAATATCTGAGAGTTCATTTGCTACATTACTAATTATATTATTATTATCATAATTATCACGAGTATTGTTCTTTAATTAGGTTTTCTGTCTGTGGGTAATCCAGTGTTTGAAGCCATGTATTTAGTTTAATCTTAGTTTTATTTTTTGTAAGTGGGTTGATGTTGAGAATTTTATTTACTTTATTATAAATATAAGTAGCTAGGTAAAGGCGTTGCCGTCGAGCGGATGCTGTCTTACATTTGACTGAGCGACATACAGTAGTGATAGTTCTCTTATGTTTGGTTGCGTGATTTACCGGTGTGATTTCATGCTGTTTCAATATGAGATTGAGAAGGTATAGTTGTCTCACTGTAAGTACTTGACAAGTCTCATAAAGGGCTTTTGTAGGGAACCGGTACGGTTTGAAGGTCATGACTTTTAACAAAGATCTTTGGGCTCTCTCGAGGTGTATCATATAAGTTTTACAAGCACCTCCCCATGCCGTAATACAGTAACTTACGATTGACTGTGCTAGTGCTAGATACACCGCACGGAGAATTTTAAAGTCAGCCACTTGCCGCAGTCTCTTAAACGCCCATATAAGTTTTCTAACACGGGATGCAGTCTGTTCAATGTGGGGACGCCAGTTAAGTCCCTCATCCAGAATCACACCCAAGTACTTCAATGTCTTTTGTTGAGTAATTGGAAGACATGAGCATGGAAGACTGTTGTTGGGGTCACAGGAGTGTGCTCTAAGGCTTATTACTGTAGGTTTAATTTTGGCGAAAGTAAATTGCAGAAATGAGGTTTTCGAAACATTAAGGGTTAGTAAGTTAACTTCCAGCCAGTGGATTATTTTACGTAAACCTGTCTCTGCAGATTGCCGTACCGCATCCCAACTCTCTCCATGAAATATTAGTACGGTGTCGTCTGCATAGCTAAATATTTTACCGTTACTAAGAGACTGCTGGCATAGGTCATTCACATAGAGCAGGAAAAGACTCGGGGATAGGCAGCTACCCTGGGGCACACCATAATCAACTCGGGCTTCATTGTATATATATTAACCTATAAAATAAAATATTATAAATTTATTTTATTTTTATTATTTGTTGTTAAAGTAGCCATACATTTCAAGTGACTACCTATTACGGTTCAAAAATACAGCGCTGTGACAGACGAACGGATGAACGGACAGCGGAGACTAGGTACGGAACCTTAAAACAGTACTACGATTTGTATTAATACCGTAATCTGCAAATGTGAACTTATCAATAGATAAGATACGGCAATCAAGGATGCGACTGATTTTCGATCGACGGTAACAGGCTGATCGGAAATTAAAGGTTGAGATAACTGTGTACAGGCGTGTTGGTTTTTGTTAAATTGTCATGTTCCTTACTTTTTAACATGATGGATGAATCTAGTCCAACAAAATGGTGTGAAACAAGACCTGTTACAAGCAGTGGGAGTTTCGATTGAACGTGATTTACCTAATAGGTGCCTAAAGTAGTAAATATTTAAAGGTGCCTAAAATGAGAAACAACAAATATTCTGCCTCCTACGATGGGACATCAATCAAATGGTTTAACACTTTCGTGATTCTTTTCCAGTCCGACCTTACAATATATTATTACGTAGACTGTAAGTATAATTACATAAATGTAACAGATTTTGTTGAAACCCAGCTAACAAATGACGATCGAGCACAAATCAGTACAGATACTGTTGTTTCAGACATTTTGAAGTAATTAATTGTAGTCCATGAAACAGCTGTCATCACCCACTAACTTGATGATGACAACTGTTTGGGGCCAGCACTGCACGTGCGGATCGCAAAAGGAGAACGCATGCGATAAAAAAATACACATATGTATGTAGATTGTTTGCGATTAGTTGCTAACACTGATTCATATCTCCCTTCTAACAAAAATACTTGGTACTTATTAAGTGATATGATTAAAAATCGAAGTCATAAGGAAAAGCATTGATATCTAAGAAGTAACAGTAAAAAACAAAGAAGAATTCAGCAATTAAAATGATGGTAGGTATTTAATATTGGTATCGATAAAAGAAATACGTTTATTTGCGGCATAAAAAAAATCACAAAAAACAAATTGGGAGAAAATATGCGTCACATCCACGCAAAACTTAGATGAAACCTAGCAACGTCTTATCAGTCAATCTTGTGGATATTCTAGATTATTTGAAAAGTAGTAGGTACTAGATACCGTAAAGTCGGGCACAGCTGTCAGTAACATCATATTGGAGATAAATAACTGTTACAATAGTTTCACTATATAGAAATAGGAAGTGATTGTTAGAAGAGTGACGTAGGACTGATAAGAGTGACGTATTTAATCCGAACCAAGTATAGTATAGTATAGTATAGTATAGTATAGTATAGTAGATGAGCTCAACAAGAGCTTAAGACAGAGAAACCGATTGTTTAGTGAGGTAAGAACACTTTTTGATTGATTGCGTGACAAAACCTACTTATTGTCAACATTTTCTGAAAATGCTGCGCTGTTGACAATTTTACTTATTTATCTATTTGCATTATGTACACACAGTTATAGGCTATGACTAGACTAAACTTCTATCAAAGAGTACATGACCCCGTTAGGGCGCAGCAAGTAATAACATTTAACATAAAGATGACTTATACTTAATGGGGATGGTAAGTGCTGGTGAACTTGTGTGACTGGGCGGTGCGTTTCCCTAACCCCGCGCGGCCACTTATTAATTGCCACCAATATTTATTTTTGGTAACGAAAATATTAATATTTGAAAAAATACATTTATCTAATTATAGATAAAAAAAAAAAACAAAAATCAAAAAACCAGACTGTGTAAAGTGAACTTTAAAAAGATGGAAACAAGATGGCCTATTTCTATATCATTGTAACAATGTCATGCAGTCGGAGGTGCGGACGGTGAGCAATGGGTAGCTCACCGTCCGGTAAGGACCAGCCGGTCTATTCTGTACCAATCTCACCGTAAAACCTTAGGTGAAGTGAGCTCTAAATCCACCTTGTGCTAGGGATGACAACATTGACAGCTCACTTTAAGCTCACTTCACTTAAGTTTTCACGGTGATATTATTACAGAATAGCACTGCAGGCCCGGGTCGACGCCCTAGGCGTCGGGAATCCCGGGCGGATTTCCGGCCACCGCAGGCGCGGGCTTGCGGACGGTGAGCAATGGGTAGCTCACCGTCCGATAAGGACCAGCCGGTCTATTCTGTACCAATCTCACCGTAAAACCTTAGGTGAAGTGAGCTCTAAATCCACCTTGTGCCAGGGATGACAACATTGACAGCTCACTTTAAGCTCACTTCACTTAAGTTTTCACGGTGATATTATTACAGAATAGCACTGCAGGCCCGGGTCGACGCCCTGGGCGTCGGGAATCCCGGGCGGATTTCCGGCCACCGCAGGCGCGGGCTTGCGGACGGTGAGCAATGGGTAACTCACCGTCCGGTAAGGACCAGGCCCGGGTCGACGGCGCGTTGTATTCCACGCGCGCCTCAAAGAGATGTCGTCAGCACAATGTAGGGGTCCACTAGGGCTGATGCCTGCCGGGGTCGCGGGAAGGTACTAATGGGTCACCGAGGCCCCCGCAACACAGGCAACTGAAGGAATACGGGTGGGTTTTAGTCAGTACGAGTCTGACACACCCTCCCGTTCCGCCCAGAGCGGGAGAAGTTATTGGATGATTTTACGCCCAAAAAAAAAATGCAGTCGGAGGCATTTTAAATTAATTTAATAATAAAGAACTATTGCCTCTGACTGCATGAGCTTGTACTATGAATATTCACATATAGAATTGATGTGTGCGCGTTCTAGTTTAACATACATTTTTTGCATAACTTACTTGAATTATTTGAAGTTGTAATAACATTTAAAAAGTCACTAAAATCATATATCTGCGTCATAACTATGATTGATTGAAAAACTGACTTGTTAAAATACTAATTGCTAATTAAAAGTCACTTAGACTTTTAATTAGCAATTAGTATTTTAGCAAGTCAGTTTTTCTAAATAGTAGACGTCATAAAGTCTACTATTTAGAAAAACTGACTTGCTACTCCATAAAACATATCCTGTTTCCTAGTCAGGATAAGTTTAGCCGCTGAGCAAGGGTGGGAACGGGGGCTGGCTGCTTTGCACGTGCCGGACGTAGATACTCGTGTGTTCAAGTACCATCGCTCATGCAACTTCTTTTAATACTCCCCTATGAAAATTGGTACTCTGGTATTGTGTCTATACAATTCAATTTCTTTTATACAAAGCCCCCATCATTTGGCGAGACGAAATGATTCTCAAATAAGGTCACAAGAGGACAATGCTCGTAATTTCACAGTCTCAAATCAGGTCGCATCTGTTTGCAGAATCGCGTCATTCAGCAAACGATTTTATTGGATATAAAACGGTTTTTATTAAGTAAATTGATGGATAGTGTACCGTTTCGTTGGTTTAAGAGGTCGTTTAACTGTTTTGACAATTGTTAAATTTTCTCCGATAGGATTCGATTGTGGCTTTATTTATTCGGTTTTGGCAATGTCTTTATCGGTTTTTAAGTGATCTGGCAATGAAAATATTGTATTCATGTTGGACATTGACATATTGATTTGCAGTGTACATTTTATTGTCATTTTATTGCACACGTGTAGGCACGCGATCCCAGTTAAATGTAGCTTTTGATACTAAATAATCAATTGTACCTAAGTTTATGTCGTTTGATATTTCCTTCTCGAAGTATATCAAATATCCATTCGCTTCGTCCTTCGCATTCTTGTTATAAAGTCATATCTTAGGTCTCAACATCAACATGTATATAGTCTAAGATATAGGGCGCCAGGACCGGTTGTCGGCCACCTCGAGAAAGTACGCCAACTTCACTCGTTTTTATCACAACAAGATTCTATTAGCAAGTGCATCAAGCTCGAGTTGATGGAGACGAGACGGGAAGTTTCTAATAAGATTAATGATTAGTTCCTAATGTATCTAAAAAGGCGTTGGGATAAGATGGCTGGAAAATTCTGATCTAAATCTTTTTGTGAGATGGTTACCATATTAGGTTCAGTCTATTGAGTCTTTTCAATCAGTCTATGAACATCCATTTCCAGAAATCGGGTATTCCCAAATTCTATCCAAATTGCGTCTTGTTACCTAAGAGACGATTAGGTAACATCCAGTTTACAACTATCTTCTTCGGTTCAATGAGCATCAAGTTTCCTACATTACGATTTAACGCGCTACTCACTGATTATTTAGTTAAGATCTCGTGTCATCGCCATCAAGGGTTCATTGTAGTAATTCAGAGAACCTCACAACGCTATTAATAGGTCAACTGGATTACTCGACATTATTGTACATCTAACGTGCCGAGTTTCCAAGAGTTCACTTTGGCAATTGGTTACGGTCACTTAGTTCATTTACTGATAGTATGACGTCACGTGTTACAAAGATCCTTTTGTGGATATGGTAAAAATAAACAGGTTATTTGAAGAGGATGGACAACAGTGTTGGTTATGTAAAGTTAGCAGCGCCAATGTCCTTCTTGGCAGGATTCTTCCAAATATACTTCCGCTTATACGAGTGCTACCGCAATATTGTAACTAAGAGCGGTAATTATTTCATTCCCAGTTTCCTGTAAACGTCATTGTAACTACCAAGATGTCTAGGCAAAGTGACATTCTAATAGCGGTAACAATGACGAAAAAGTAAAAAAAAAAAAATGGATTGACATAAGCTACCGAAAGGCAGGTATGTCTATTCTGTTGAAAGTCGTTGTAGAAATACGAAATACGAACTTTGAAAGCGATTGCCACTTGTGTAGGCCATCTGGGGTATAGAGAGTCTCTACAAATGGTAGTGACTACGTGTATAACCACAGCATCAGCAACCGTAGTTGAAGCCGACATTGAGAAGTAGCAAAATTACCCCAAACCAAAATTTATTAAAATCTAGACAATAAAACTGTTATTCCCAAAGAAAGTGGGTGTCTTGACAAAGGCCGACAAAGACTGATGTCCGTATTTACACACAATGCTTTTATAAAAACTGGTCGCGACTAACGACCTCATCCGTTTGCTGGAGAATAAAATTTTTGCTAAATAATATTTTGATTCGTTTGATTTTGTGTGGTCTTTGGCTAAAATATTTATGTTTTAGGTCATACGTCATTTATTTCATAACAAAATACACTGTTGAAAATATTAGAGTGAGTGATATTAAATAAAATAATAATTTAATTATTCTCTCTTTAATATGTCACATAGTACAGTTTGCAAAACTTTTTTTTTAATTTTCTAATAGCCCCCCAAAAGTGACCCTCATATTTATGTTTGGGTCACAGAAATTCATGTATGTACCAAATTTCATCTTAATCGATCCTGTAGATTCGAAGCAAATCGACTGTGACAGACAGACACACGACTGATCCTATAAGGTTTCCGTTTTTTCCTTTTGAGGTACGGAACCTTAAAATGATAAACGCAAATAATAATTCACGAATAATTGAATTGTGGCTGTCGTTTGTCATCTATGAAATCGATACAGTAATAGCCCGTAAATATAATATGTCTTTAATTTGTTTTTAAACAAGTTTATGCTGTTTATGCTTTGAATTCTATTAGCAACTTGTTTTATAAAAACACAGATGGAAGTGATTATTGGCATCGGATTTGCGGGCTATTTAATATATATTATTTATATATTATTATTATTTTTTATATTATTTATAGTTTTTATTAAGCGAGCCTATTATTAATTATTTTTTCGAAGATCTGATAACACAGGCAATAGGGAAATCGGTCTGTAGTTAGGAGGATCCTTTCTTGAAAATTGAAAGCACACGAGTGATTTTAAATGTATCATTGAATAGGCCTGCTTCGATGCACTCATTAGAAAACGATGCTAATGGAGTTGCCAATAGGTAAATATTATCTAAACTGAATTTACTTCTTATTAGATCTTGAAAATTGATTGCGATTATTTCTCAGGATCTTTTTAAAGGTCCAATCTATTATATAGAGGTACAATTATTTTTATTTAGCATCAAATACAGTGCTAGATAAATATATCTCATCGTCCAAGTGTTGGATAAGCGGGTAACGCCGAATTTTCGCATTTAATTCTTGACTCAATTCTATGAATTCCACTGGTTTTATTCTTCTTCACTCAGTCCACTGCTTCCATGGGTTCATAAGTTATTTTTCTATGCTACGTACATCAGGCACCACCCTAGATAATTTCAAATTGGTTTCCTCATTCTTGAGCATCATTCACAACAATCAAAACAATATTTTAATTAAACCTAGTCATACTAAACATACAAACTCTGCCACAAACACATTTTCAACTGGAAAACGTTTACGTACGTTTAATTCAATTATTATAACAGTTACATTGTTGTTCTCGGCGCACTTTCGCTCGGCTCTGTCGGCAATTTGTTCCAGTAGGTACGAGAGTATCGTTGGTTGACGACATTTTCCTCCTAATTTTAATGAATACTGCAGTTGAGTTGAGACATTTTGATTATGGTATGTTCTCCTTGTTCTGCCTAGCGTGTCGATGGTAATCTAGATAGAGTTGGTCCAGAATTTGGCTACGAGTTTGACACCTGCAGTAGCGTCCATCAGTTCCTGTACCGTGCAGGCAACAGCACACGCCGCTGGACACGCTCTTAAGTGACCCATTGTTTGCGAAACAGCACCACATTTTATTGTTGTTGCTGTAAATACGAAAAATAAAAATATAATTTTAACATTTCAGAGTCGCTTTTGTATAGTAATGTAGGTAAAGTAAATAGTCTCGTACTCAGGCAAATCAACGCCATATTCCGTTCAGTTTTTTCTAAATCCTGAGTAACTATCTTGACTAGTTTTAAGCAGACGGACTAAACTAGCTCTTTGTATGCATGTGGCATAGATTTTGTTTTAGGTACGAATGTTTAGGCGATGATCTGTCCAAAAATTTTGAGTTCTTTCTACTTGTTCGAGTTATACAATGAGTCTTGTACCATCATCACTTGTATTTACTTTTAAAACATTTATTGCAATTGTAGTTTAATATTTATATTATATTATAAAGTTTATTTTATAGCAAGTCACTATGCTTAGTATAATGCTAATTCAAATGCTTCTTACTTTCAAAGAACGTTTCTTTCTTCTCTAAAATCGGTAGGTATCAGCTCTTCTTATTGTTAAGTTACTCAATCCTGTATAACGCCTCAATCCAATCTTGCGCATCCCACGGGATGTGACTAACGAGATTTTGCATACGTGACCAAAACCATGTACCAATGCTCGGTTCATATATAAAGAAACGTATCGTTAAACATACTAAGCGACGAAAACTTGCTTGTCAAAGTTCATTTAAAATTCAGGACTGTTAACTGAACAAAGAGTCTCGGTAAGAAAAAAAAAACGGTCATTCTTAAACACGGAAAACAGCTGTTACATGACGTATAGAAAAGTGAATGAAATACTGTTTAGACTTAGTTTAGTTCCATTCACAACCCCCGCACCAATGGTTCCAAGTTGTCAGCACCTACTGAAACAAATACCAGCGTAGGCGTCGTGATTTACTGACATACCAGTAGATCTAGGTCATAGTATTACCTAGACACGAAACAGACGCCTTTAAACATTTTACTATCACATTTTTTGTACGAAAACCTATTTAGCTTTCGATAAATCGATATTTTTTCGTAAAGCGGAAAATGGCTGACGTAATAACGCTTCAAGGATTTTTAGTACGTATGTAGGTACGTAGTACGAGTATGTTCGTTAATATTTTGAGTGGTTTCATACATTTACATTAGGTATTTATTTTTTGAGCTGGTAATGATAGAAATATGCAGTGTAGATTTTTGCATATGTTTGGAATATTTACTCAGGGAAGTGGTTTGTCTGAATTTGTTATGCTATGCATTGATGTTTTGGAGATTTATGGTTTTGATTTGCAAATGTGCCGCCGTAAGGGCATCATTACATCACGCAGTTACTTATCTACGAAGTTTACATTCTTTCTGGCTTTTGCATAATATTTTATTTTATTTCACATAAACCTATATGGGCACTTATGAAACGTCAGAAGCTAGGTGCACGATTCCAATTGGTCGTTTCCTATGGAGAAGAGCCGGCAAGAAACTCCACGGTCACCCTTTTAAAAATAATTGGCTTTTACAATGTTTTCAAATTACAATGTTAATTGGTATGGGAGGACAGTGTAGGCCTGTCAACAAGTACCAGGTACTTAACAAAAGGTCTACCACGGATATCTATGTGGTCTACAAATCAAGTCTATTAAGGAGGAGACGCCCTGGGCGTCGGGAATCCCAGGCGGATTTCCGGCTACCGTAGGCGCAGGCTTACGGCCGGTGAGCAATGGGTAGCTCGCCGTCCAATAAGGACCAGGCCCGGGTCGACGGCGCGCTGTGTTCCACGCGCACCTCAAAGAGATGTCGTCAGCACAAGAGTAGGGGTCCACTTGGGCCGATGCCTGCCGGGGTCGTGGAAAAGTCCGTAAGGGATACCCGATACGCCCCTGGCAACACAGGCAACGTAAGGAACATGGGTGGGTTTTAGTCAGTAAGAGTCTGACACACCCTCCTGCTCCGCCCAGGGCGGGACAAGTTATTTGATAATTTCCCACCTAACAAAAAAAAGGCCTGTTAACAAGTACCAGGTACTTAACAAAATAGAAAATGGTCAACAAATCTACAGTCTACAAGGCCTACAACTTTCTCACGTTGACAACATATAAAATTATATATTTATAAGACAAATGATAAAAAAACATAGTCAGTCATGGAGACTGCTGACAGAAGTAAAAACTTATCGCTCAACGCGCCTAAAGAAAAAAAAATGTTTATCTAATAAATCATTATCAAAATAATGATTAACAAATGATTATCCAACACAATTTGAACAATGCACAGTATACACAAATTAAACTTTTCACGTGTTCAATTTAACTACACTTACTGCTACTACAGCATGTCGGAGCGGGCATGTCGGTGACGCGAACCCATAAGTTTTCCCCTACCAAAAATCACTCAACGCACCTAAAGAGGCCACTTCAGTAAAAATAAAAAAAACCTATTTAAGGCGCTGACAGGACCCAATTGACCAAAACAGGCTTCTCTTAAGAAAAAAAATTTCCAAATCTGTATAGTTTGTGGTAGCGGAAAAAATATACCTATGTTAATTTTGAACATATTTCCCAGAACTTGGTTGTTACCAAAACACGTTTTGAAAAAAATCTCGATATAAACTAACGTTAAACTAACCTCTTACCTTGAGTTCTAATCCAAAATATCTGTATTAAATATCAGAGTTATGGATTATCTTCATGATTTGATATAAGATAAACCCCAAGTCAGATTCCAACAAAATAAATGTAGTTTAGGCTCATACACGTACCCTTTTTTTTATGGTTTTTTTTTTACGCTTTATGTTCGTTTTGGGTGTGAAATCATCAAATAACTGCTCCCGCTCTGGGCGGAGCGGGAGGGTGTGTCAGACTCTTACTGACTAAAACCCACCCGTGTTCCTTCCTGTTGCCTGTGTTGCGGGACCCTCGGTGACCCATAAGTACCTTCCCGCGACCCCGGCAGGTTCCCGCGAACACGTCACCCTGGTGGTGAACTTGAGCTGGCCCAGCGTAGTATGGAGTTCCAATAGATTAAGAGGCCAGCGGGGTAACTGCGAAACACACTATCAATCGGAATGTGTTTCATTTTGACAGTTCAACAACATTCATTGCGATATTTGGGTGTAAAGAACTTTATTTCTCATAAGAACTTAAAAAATAACAGTTCGCTTATAATGAGATACTTAAGTGACTATAACTAGTGAGTACTAATAACATTAGTTACCTCTGGGGAGTTAGAGACATTATATTAGCGTATTCTGCTTTATGTTATTTCGAATCTTGCGATGTATTGCCTTAATCTGCGTTTGCATGTGTTTATATTGGTGCCGATTCCCTTGTTCACAAACTAAACTAAATTTAAGTTCAGTACATCTTTTTCTTTCTATTTCATTAAGAAAAGGACAAAAGATAAATTTTAGTTTAGTCCTGTCAAATTAATCAGCGCTTGACGTACATTGACGTAATTTTAGTAGGCAAGTTTTTAATCACGTCTAAACTTGTATGGAGTAATGACAGGCTCTGATTAATTTGACAGGACTAACCTAAAATTTATCTTCTGTCCTTTTCTTAATGAAATAGAAAGAAAAAGATGCACTGAATTTGAATTTAGTTTAGTTTGTGAACAAGGGAATCGGCACCAATGTCACATTTTTTATAACCTCTGGTAAACTATTGAAAAGCCGTGCTCCTTCAACATATATTTTTTTAATTTACTACAAGTTTGAAGCAACGGATTAGCATACTTCAAAATCATTTAGATTGTGACAGATAGTGTACAATTTTATTAGGGTGCAGCATATACTTACTGGTTTAGTTACCACTGCCGTGTGACCTACCTTACCTATGAATTTAGAATATATTATACGTTTGAATGCGCAAATACATTTGACATTATCTAAAGTACAACTTACCCGATTTTTACTACAAGGTATGTACTGACTGTCAAGTTGAATAACGGTTAACATTTCTGTCTGATATTTGCCTGCGGGGTAGTCGTGAGGTTGAATTACTGTTGCGTATCAATTCCTGGCTCGTCTAAAGTCTAGACGATTTATGTCGATGTTTATACAGCTTTGGTATCTTGGGATACCGGTACCGAAAGGGATACCGTTAGCCTACGATAATGATATATGTAGTTAGTTAGTTAGTCTGTATGTGTTTAAAATAATTGACTAGAAATCTTCTTTTCTTGGATATCGGTACGAATTAGGTACCTATATGAAAATAACTAATTCTGTAGTAAAAAAAAACATAACCCTGTCGTAGCTGTCTTGCAATCGGGTAAAAATACTCAGATAGCATGGTGATAGCGAGGGTAACTATCCAGGTTGCACCAGACATTCTTATAGTAAAGAAAAAAAATACATTTATTTAACACAGACTAAAAGGCACACAATATACAACAGATAAAAATAATAAAAATGCATAAAAATCAAATAAAAAGTGTAAAGTAAGATATTAGCAGGAAATTGTGCCTCACGGCTGCGCCAAAAAGGCCCAGTTCAGCAAAAATGCCAGACAGATAGCGCCTGACGCTGGTTTTCAACTGGACTGGTTAATACATAACATATAACATAATCAGCCTATAATGTTCCCACTGCCTGGGACACAGGCCTCTGTGAGAGGGAGTGCGCCGTAATCCACCACGCGGGCCCAGTGCGGGTTGGTGGATGTCACACTTCGTCGAATCTTGGTTCTAGGACATGCCGGTTTCCTCACGATGTTTTCCTTCACCGTTTTGAGAGCAGTGGTGATGAAATTATTTACACAAAGTAAAGCGCCTGTCTGGGTTCGAACCTACGATCTACAACTAGTAAGTCGCGGCCGTTACCACTGGGCCACCACTGCGCATGCATACTTAAATAAAATAAATTTGTGTCAGATGAATATAATAACGAATACGTACATAAATAGTGTGATTTTAAATAAAATTGATAACAAAACATTAAAAAGAGTGATAAAAAATGAGACATGATTTGATGACACATTTGTTAAAATGTAAATAAAGTGCTTATGCCATACTTAAGTGGGTAGGTACATACATCAAATAATTGAGACATTCAGTGTGACCATGTCCACCTTCCGTTGCACTTTTATGAGGTACTGCCGAAAGCGTCGTCTAAAAGCGTCTATCTTGTTAATTACTCTAATCGGTGGTGGCAGGTTATTCTATACTTTGGAAGCCGCATAACCAAAGCTACCGCTAAAAGCGGCTGAACCTTGACACTGAGTCGAGAGTTGTTGTGAGCATTTCCTTCTCCCGCATTCCCGTCTATTTGTAAACCAGCTTAGCTTGTTTTATAGGTAGTCCGGTACTTATATTTAAGGTTCTTCCCCTAGAAAATAACCTCGAGCGTTCCGTTCTTTTCTCTTCCGCCGCTCAGCCTCGCTCAGTCCCGCTCCCTGGGCACGCCGAATTCAAACAGTACTGTTTTTGGAATGATTTTAATAAAAAAAGAAAAGCGATCTTATGAAATGAAATAAAATTTTACAAGATTTTAATAATGTGTTTTAGATGTAGTTTATTTATCTTAATTAATGAGTTAATAGCCGCTGAATAACGAAGAAAAAAGAGTTTCTGCTCGGGGTACCGCCTTAATTATCAACGTTGTGCCCATTTCTAGTATTTTAGTTATATTTATGTTACGTATTAGTATTTTAGTTAGGTCTGTTACGGAAATGTTATTTTGTTTCTTTCTTTGGTTTGAAATTCTAATAATTAATTTTAGCAATACTGGTATTTTTTACGTATTATCATGGCGCTAAATAAATATAATCCAACAAACAATCCTGACGTATATTGAAAATAGAGCTGCGCGTTATCGGTGCTGATAATTTTATATTTGTTTTAATTAATTCTTATACAACACGACCATCGTGTATTATCGATATTGCTGCAATCCTCTCTCTGGGTCAGAGCAATTTATTATACTAGGTAAAGTGTTATCGCTCACAAACTCATGACTATGCGTTGATTAGGAATTTCGGCAGCAATTTTTATAGGCTCTGATTGTTTTATTGATAATTAAATGTGTTTATTTCAGTACATTTTTCAACATTTAACTCAATTTAGTATTTCATTATCCTTATCACCAGCCTAAAGCTATTTAACTTGGTCTCAGCTTCTGTGTGTAAATTTACGTTGCCACGGAACGGAATGGAAGCGACTTTTTGTAACTAAATTGTACAAAATATGATGAACTTTATGTCAATAATGTAACGTGCAATCTAGATACGAGAATTGCTCGAGGATTCTCCGGAGGACCGGCGACTGGTTTTGTAGCCCGTATGTAGTTTGTACGTTACATAATCTGGCATAAAGTTCATAATGCTTTGTACATTTTCTTTACCAAAATTGGCTTCCAGTCCGTTCCGTGGCAATGTAAATTGAGCCAAACTGTATTTATGTAGGAGAAAAAACGGACTCTAAACTTAATTAATAGCGTCAGCAAAGTACCCATCTAGGTATATAAATTAAATAAATAAAGTCATTTTATAAGTCAGATTGGAGATGCTGTTTCAAATCTCACCAGCAAGCATTGTGATGGAAGGCTCCAGAGCATCACATTCGCTGCCTTATGTAGGTCTAAATATTATCATTATCATGCTAAATTGTATGTAATATTTTCTTGGTGAACTATGAATACGGTCTCATTGAAGTGTGATAGACAAGTTATTAAAAGATAATAATAGACGTCGTTATAAAGGCTCCTACATACTGGCGCGACACGCGACGCGACACAAAGGCACCGCGTGTAGCACTACAAGCGGTGCCTTTGTGTCGCGTCGCGTGTCGTGCCTGTTTGTAAGAGCCTTTAAAGTTAAAGCAGATTTAATTAGATTGCGATTTATCAAGGTCCATGGTCTTTGACCCGTCAGTGCACGTACCTACACGTGCCTTTGATAGAAGCCGCTACGTAGTATTTTGCTATTTGGTTTTCTGGACCATTTTTTAGAAAACTAGAATCAATTAAACTTTTCTCAAGTTATGAACTTATGACGTTTAAAAGGTTTTTAATGACGTCGTGACGGCCGAGTGGTTTGGTCTCGCCTCTGAAGCACGAGGTTGTGGGTTTATATCCGGACAAGTACCAATGTGACTTTATCAATTATTATTCATAAGCACTTTCTAAGTTTCAGTGAACGAAAACATCGTGAGGAGACCAGGGCCTCAAGTCTGCTATTACAATAGTGTCAGAATGGTCTATTATTGATTTTATAATCGTTGATTTTGACAAGTTTGGTAATCTACTAATATAATGGCGTCTTTAATGAGGATCGTAACAGACCATTCTGACACTATTGTAATAGCAGACTTGAGGCCCTGGACTTATATTTAATATAAGTCTTAGATCGTCAAATCAAATCAAATCAAATCAAAATATTTTTATTTCACATAAACCTACATGGGCACTTATGAAACTTCAGAAGCTAGGTGCACGGTTCCAATTGGTCGTTTCCTATGGAGAAGAGCCGGCAAGAAACTCCACGGTTACTCTTTTAAAAATAATTGGCTTTTACAATGTTTTCAAATTACACAAATTAGGTATGGGAGAACAGTGTAGGCCTGTCGAGAAGTACTTAACAAAAAAAAGAGAAAAGGAAACGGTCTAAAGAAAAAAAGATCTAGTCTATTAAGCCTATCCGCTCAATCCGCTTTGAGCAAGTGTGGCGATCCGTACATGAGTTCGGATCACCACACTTGCTCAAGGAGGGCTTGAGCCCTCTCTATATGAGAATAGGGTTTTGCTTTGGCAGTGGGACAATATAGGCTGTCAAACAAATTTCAGTTGAATCAGTCTCAGTTAGGCTCAATTTACATTGCCGCAGAATGGAATGGAAGCGATTTTTGTCACGGAATTGGGTCAAAGCATAATTAACTTTATGTCAATTGTGTAACGTACAAATTATATATGAGCAGAATAACAGGTCGGGCGTCTTCCGGAAAATTCTCGCGCATTCTCGGGAAATCCTGCAGCTGGCAGTTCGAATCTAGTTTGTCCATTAAATAATTGAGATTAAGTTCATTAGGCTTTGACCCAATTTCGTGACAAGAATTCGTTTCCATTCCGTTCCGCGGCAATGTAAATTGAGCTTTATGGCGCATCGTGGTACATAGCGTAGGTATTAGAAAGATAATGTTATACAGGCATGAGTAGCAGAGACGAAAAGCTCAACATACAAAGTCGAACTTTTTCGATGTGTCTAATGAGCTGACATATCCATATAAAACTAGTAGGTACGATCCAATAGAAAACCAGTCTTACTCTTATTTTGACGGTGTATAGTAACTGTTCTTCATTTTATCGGTTTTCCGCCTGTTTATAACACTGAAACCACCTGTGCTTGTTTTTTAGTACTCAGAAGTTGATGTCCTCCAATACAAGAAACTGCACAGAGGACGTAACTATTGGTTATTTGTTTTTGTTCCACGAACTGCTGGATTTGTTAATCAAATAAATAAGATGTTTCGCAGAGCCGCGGCCGTGGCGCGGCGCCTTTTGTAACACGTTCTTGTTATGATTAATACCTACGTAGAGTTTGAGAAAGAAGAAAAGTAAGAAGTTGTTATGTGTTCAAGGGCAGAAAACGCTAAACGGGCGAATAAAGCTCACAAACCGTTGTAGTCTTTTCCACTACGGAAAATCGCTTCATGTCACTTGAAAAAATAAATAAATGCAAAAGCCCACAAAGCGAAATTTGTGTCGTGGCTTTCATGATAAGTATTTAACTACAACACTGCGTAATTACTAAAACTCACGACGGGAATGAATCACGAAATGTAGATTGAATTCCAAGATCGTTCATTTTAAGATGATATTCAGATATATTTTCACAATAATTCTTACGTTTGTAAACAGTTAGTCGGACAGTTTGCTCAACATTATCCCGCGAACCCAAGGCTGCTTAGCGCCACAGAGTACTTTTTATAGGCTAGCGCTTACCTGTGCCTAAGACATTCGACGTTCTCAAGGCCCGCTAAAAGAACTGATCGTTAGAATTTAGAAGGCTTACGTTTCTTTTATCGTCTATTCATTACAAAATAAACACACATATATAAACATATATAATAGTTAAATGCGACAATTCAAAATATTTGCGGTATGTCCTTTCATTCCTCCATCTCCTAGGAAGTCATTCCTATTGGTCCCTAGCCACGCTTATTGTCTACCTATGCCTATTTTTTTCATAAATCTCCTTGCATTTTCCAGATGCAAACCATTCTGCATCACAACGGCAGCGGGAATCTGGCGTACACCGGCAGACTGAAGAACAGAGAAGTGCATCGAGCTATCACCCTCCATCCTGTGAAGGACCACCGACAGATGTACAGGATACATTCCTATTTTAAGGTGAGGATAATAAATTAACATCTTAAAAGAAAACGATCATAAACTCGGGACCAAATAATAAATAATAAGGTGCCTATTACCAACAAACCGAGGGTGGTGGGACTACCACTGAACTGGTTATCCCATGTAGGTCTCCAGGCTGGTATAAGAATAGGATCAGAGAGCTACATCTCTCGTCACTTGTCGTTGTCAAGGGCTGCACCTAGGGATGCCAACTATACTGTTTAAAACAGTATTATACTGTTTTTCACTACATTATACTTTTTACTGTTGAACAAAAATAAAGTATACAAAATACTGTTTTCAGCATCAAAATGCTGTCTAACACTACTGACACAGACATGCGAGTATGTGAGTTCTCAGAATATAACCGTTTTTTCGTGTGGACCTTGTTTTTTCAGTAATGAATGCAAAAGTGGCGGGATGATAGAAATAGAGCAAATATTAATTTAATAAAACATGAGCTCTTCATTTATTTTAATTTTAGTTATAATTGTGGTGAGGCGTATGAAGTTTAAAAAAAATAAAAAATAAATAAAAGACAGTAAATTAATAACTTTTGCGAGAAGCTCTAAAAAATATGTATTTAAAACATTAAATAAATAAAATACTGTTCAGTTTTCTAAAATACTGTTTAATATTTTTCTCAGACCTAAATATATTTTATTTCTTGTAAAAAAAGTTGGCAACCCTAGCTGCACCGTAAAATTTGCGTAACGTCAACCACGTAAATAACGCAATGAATGTTGTTGAAATGTCAAAATGAATGATTGTGTGTTACGCATTTACCTCGCAGGTCAGCTTATTATGATTGTGTGTTACGCATTTACCTCGCAGGTCAGCTTATTATGATTGTGTGTTACGCATTTACCTCGCAGGTCAGCTTATTATGATTGTGTGTTACGCATTTACCTCGCAGGTCAGCTTATTATGATGATATGAAATGATTGAAATGATTTTATTTTCTGTAAGTAGTTTTATACAAACACTTTTACACGTCAATCATACTTAGAAAAAAAACTAGATGAGCTCGGCGTTTCCTATCTGACTACTCTGAGAAGAAAGGCCGAAACAAACTCAGAGGTCACAGTCTCTTTTAAAGTCCAGACATGATGATTGTGTGTTACGCATTTACCTCGCAGGTCAGCTTATTATGATTGTGTGTTACGCATTTACCTCGTAGGTCAGCTTATTATGATTGTGTGTTACGCATTTACCTCGCAGGTCAGCTTATTACGATTGTGCGTTACGCATTTACCTCGCAGGTCAGCTTATTATGATTGTGTGTTACGCATTTACCTCGCAGGTCAGCTTATTATGATTGTGTGTTACGCATTTACCTCGCAGGTCAGCTTATTATGATTGTGTGTTACGCATTTACCTCGCAGGTCAGCTTATTATGATTGTGTGTTACGCATTTACCTCGCAGGTCAGCTTATTATGCTATAGCCAATGATATTTAAAACTGTAGGTACGTTGTCCGCACTCTAAAATGACAACATGAAATGAAGCCAATTGGCCACATCGCGCTTAGTTACGCACCAACCTGTCGCGCGACACTACGTTTGTTTTTAATTTATATTGTGTGTGTAAACCTGTGCAAAACATAAAAAAAAAACATGCCGTCGTGTGTTTTCAGACGATGTACAAATTATATTCCAAAAGATAAAGACAAAAACGTGTCGTTTCCCTTTCTTCACGCGTATAAGTAGCTATCTAGTATTTTCGCCGTTTTTAAGCGCCGCGATGTTGGTTCATGACGTGTCTATAAATAATACGTCATTGGCTATAGCACTTTCTTTACAAGACCAGAATAAATCATCATATAATTTATGGTGACTTATGTTATATGTATTATGGTCATACAATATTTTGGTTTTTAACCGAATTCAAAAAAGGAGGTTTCTCAATTCGACCGTATACATAGAGCCTCCATGAAACTCACAGTTTGTAGTGGTAATGGGTAGAAACCTCTCTCCTCTTCTTCGCCACATTCGCTCCCGACTATCTGGAGCACGTAAAATGATTCAACACTCATCTGTGAACAGTACTCGGGCCCATTGTATGGATCCAACTGGCGTGTTCTCGTGCGTATTTAAGTCGAGCTACTCGATGATGTCTGAGAAATTCTGGACCATGTGCTGGTCTACAGGCTTTTAAGTTTACTTCCTCTATTCGACTTCTCACCGAACGCTCACTAACATTAACACCTCTTGCGATTTGGAGCCGCTGGCGTATCTCAACAGCGGTAAGGTAGCGGTTTCTTAAAATTTCCAGGACAATAAACGGTCATCCTGGCTGATGTGCATCTGACACCTCCGCTGCCTGGTCTGTGGGAGTAGCGGCCTATCTCCTGGTATCGTTTCAGTTCATACTGTATTGACGAACGTGGTACCTTATGCACCACAGCAACTTCGCGCTGTGACAATCCTGTGCTGGTGTTGATGGCATTTTTATTGGTTATAAAGCACCTTTAGTGTTGGAATTAAAAGCACGAAAACACAATAATTGAATAACTGAACCGTGAACTTTCACAACACGCAAATTTAAACTTGCAACTTATTCGCTCCAGAATCCCTATTCAACTAAAAATTAAAAGTTACGCTACAGTGCACTCAAACATAATGAATTATCCACTTCAACTACCTCCATCGATCACGAATTAGTGATCGATGCCTACCTCCATAAGAAACAACCATTGGAAACACTTAAAGCTTTTGTTATCGCAAGTATTTGCGAGATAAGCGCTTGGCCAGGATTCCGTGCCACTGAGTGTATTTAACGAGTTGCCAATCGATTAGGTACTTTAATATGGTTGCTAAGCCATTTATGCTCTTCACAATGCATACGGAGAGTGGCAGTTCTCCTGGTTCTTATCAGGTGAAGTCTTCAACAATTAACGTCCCTGCATCAAGAAAAGCAATATTTTGTAAAAGGTGATGTGTAGTTGACATTAGGCTATTGTAACTTAGATAAATTGCAAACTGACCCGCTAAAAAGTGAAAAATAAAAAGCTTTTTACAAAAATAAAACAACTGTCTTCCAAGAAAACACTACAAAGGGAAAAATAACTTTAATTTCAGAAGTCGGTGGCAAAAAACTAAAATACAGATCCAAAGACACCGACTTCCGAAATTAAAGTTATTTTTCACTTTGTACAATTTCTCCAAGATTTATTATTAACATATGGGTTGCGACTTTTACAGCCAGTTTAGAATATATGAGTAGTTTCAGATTTAGTTTAATGTGTTTAAATACAATTCGTTTCCTGAAGCTCGACGTTCCCGGACATTGTATCCACGTGTTTAGTTATTACTGTTTTGGTTTATTTTAGCTGATTTCCTAGTAATTGTTTGAAGATGATTTAGTTGTTCCGTAATTGTTTTGAACTGGTTCGTTCTCCAGTTGCTTGCCCAATATCCAATTACTTGTTATTTGTTTATAAATTATAATATTTCTGTGCTCGTCCATTTTGCTACAAACTACTTAAGAAGTGTATCTGCCTACTTCTTCTATTTTCTATTCTTATGAACCAAACCTCTTGCGGATTAAAGCCTTCAAGCTGGTGTAAATCAGTTCCTTTGAACACGTAATGATAAACATAATTATTCGAATTTCCATCTGGATTTTGTTTTTAAATAATCTCATCAGAATCGTGGGCTATGATCCCGAATCCTTGGCCCTTTTTTTGGATGGGTTAGGTCTTTTGACTATTTGTGTTATTTCTTAATAATTTACAAAACCTCTGGCAGCTTCGCACTTTGATACGAGTACCAAATGAGGTATTGTCAATAATAGTAACTAGTTATGATGTCAGGCGGTGTCAAGTTGGTTTGGTTATTTGACCATGAATATAGTGAGTTCGGCGTAACTCGGAAGTACGATAAGTAGCATATTATTTTGATTATTAGTATTATCAGGCAGCATAGTATCAGGGTCAAGCTAAGGGTCAGCTTATTTTTCTTCAACATCAGAAGTCATTTATTCAAATTAGGCTGACAATCAGCACTTTTCGAATGTCAAAACTAGACAGTCCCCCAAAACGCCCACCTTTCGCCACTTCCTAGTGCTTTAGCTGGAAAGAAGAAGTGGCGCAACAAACTCTCCAGCATCAGTGGCGGTACCTTCATATAAGCCCATAAGCCTAAACTGCTCGATAGAGAATCTATTGTACCTAACCAGTAGTTTATGAGAAAATTGCGATGATACATACGTAGATACGTAGGTACCTACATACTCAGTCGAAAACTGAACTTTCTTTTTTTGAAATCGGTTAAAATTTTATTGGGCTTGCGTTATTTTGAAACCCTAGGCACGCCACTGCCAGCATCATAGCTGTCTGTTTACTTAGAACAACTTGATTTAATACAATAGTATTCAAAATAATGTACACTACGCGCAACACAAAACATTAAATTAAATTATTTGCCATACCTATATCAACTAACACACGCCACTATACAAACAAACAAAAAAATATTGAAAACTATACTCAAGCAGAAACAAAAAATAAAAACGTTAACAGAACTTAATAACCCTTATAAAAGCCTCCAAGCATAAAGCGTCCGAAAAATAGTTTTTGTCAAACTCTGCAAAATAGGCCTCCGTGGCGGCGATGACCTCCTCATTCGATCCATATCTATTCCCGGCGAGTGATTTTTTTCAGATTAGGAAACAGAAAGAAGTCACAAGGGGCCAAATCTGGAGAATACGGTGGATGGGGCAACAATTCGTAGCGTAATTCGACCAATTTGGCCATGGCAACGGCAGACGTGTGAACCGGTGCGTTGTCGTGGTGAAACAGCACTTTTTTCTTCGCCAGATGGGGTCGTTTTTTCTTTAATTCGGCGTCGAATCGGCCCAATAAATCGGCATAGTAAAGTCCTGTAATTGTTTTACCCTTCTCGAGGTAATCGATGTAGATCACACCTTGTGAATCCCAGAAAACGGTGGCCATAACTTTTCCGGCCGATTCTACAGTTTTCGCCTTCTTTGGAGCACGTTCCCCGGTCTGGATCCATTGTTTTGATTGCTCCTTGATCTCTGGTGTGTACCAGTGGATCCAGGTTTCATCGACGGTCACAAAACGACGCAAAAACTCCGCTGGATTCCGCTTAAACAGCGCCAAACACGTCTCCGATGTGGTCTCACGGTTGCGCTTGTTTTCTGGTGTGAGTAAACGCGGCACCCATCGCGCCGACAGCTTTCTCATGCCGAGTTCCTCGTGAAGAATATGATGCACTGTTCCTTCTGAAATGCTTACAGTCTCAGCTAGCTCCCGAACCTTCAATCGGCGATCTGCCAATACGAAATCATGGATTTTTTTAATGTTTTCCTCCGTAGCAGCTGTTTTCGGTGCACCTGGACGTGGTTCATCAAAAACCGACGTACGGCCACGTGCAAACTCGTTGAACCAATTCTTGACGGTGGCCATCGATGGAGAAGAGTCACCGTACACAGCATCCAAGCGCTCTTTGATTTCGATGCGCGTTTTCCCTTCCAAAAATAGGAATCGAATCACCGAACGATATTGCTCTTTTTCCATTTTTGTAAAACCGATCGACACGTTCGCTTCCATAAGTTGTCAAATTAAAACAAATGAAGGGATTGGAATGAAAATTTGAAAAAAGAATTAAAAAAGAATGTGCTACACTGTGGTAAAACTCTCTTGAAACTACAGCGCCCTCTGGCGATGAGGCTAGGTACTTATTGAATGCACCTCATATATCATAATATTGAACTTGGCTCTCATTTCACATTTATGTTTTTGATGGGATATCATTACTTTTTGTACTTAAATTATTAATAGGTACTTATTTATAACAAAATGAATACCAAATGTTTTTTGATAAACCACTGTATTTTCCTACGTTTACGGGGTACGAGGGCGGGTCAATAAGTCCGTGACTTTTTGAATTTCTGACCTCTTTACTGAAACAGCAACACTGCTCCTGTCAACAGGCATCTGTCAGTTGACTCCTGTCAAAATTTAAACTTGCTGCGTCAGTTATTTTGTGTTTGACAGCTATTTTTATCAGACTACTCACTAATTTGAGGAGAAAATGGAAAAAAGTGAATTTCGTGTGCTTATTAAGCATTATTTCTTGCGAAAAAAAACCATTACCGAGACCAAGGCTAAGCTTGATAAATACTATGGGGACTCTGCACCATCGATTTCAATGGTAAAAAAGTGGTTTACTGAATTTCGTTGTGGCCGTACAAGCACTGAAGATGCCGAACGTCCTGGACGCCCAGTTGAGGTCTCTACACCCGAAACAATCGAAAAAATTCACGATATGGTGTTGGCCGACCGAAGATTGAAAGTGCGAGAGATTGTGGAAGCCGTAGGGATCTCGCATGGCTCAGTGGTTTCAATTTTGA
The DNA here is from genome assembly GCA_905333075.3 of Atethmia centrago. Classification (NCBI taxonomy): domain Eukaryota; kingdom Metazoa; phylum Arthropoda; class Insecta; order Lepidoptera; family Noctuidae; genus Atethmia; species Atethmia centrago. The sequence goes on from HG995370.1 coordinate 2,815,477, forward strand.
ATGATCACTTGGGCACGAGAAAGCTTTCCGCAAGATGGGTGCCGCGTTTGCTCACAGTCGACCACAAACGCAATCGTGTAACAACTTCACAGGAAGGTTTGGCGTTGTTTAATCGCAATATGGAGGAGTTTTTGCGCCGTTTTGTAACCGTGGACGAAACATGGATCCATCACAACACACCAGAGACCAAACAACAGTCAAAACAGTGGGTTTCTAAGGGTGAATCGGCGCCGAAGAAGGCCAAGGTGGGTTTGTCAGCCAATAAAGTTATGGCGACTGTTTTTTGGGATGCACGCGGGATAATCCACATTGACTACCTTCAAAAGGGAAGAACAATCAATGGGGAATATTATGCCAATTTATTGGACCGATTCAATGACGATTTGAAAAAAAACCGACCTCATTTGGCCAAGAAAAAAGTTCTTTTCCACCAAGACAATGCAAGGGTGCACACATGTGTAGTTGCCATGGCAAAAATCCATGAATTGGGCTATGAATTGCTCCCTCATCCGCCCTATTCTCCAGATTTGGCTCCGAGCGACTACTTCTTGTTCCCAAACCTGAAGAAATGGCTTGGTGGAAAAAGATTTGACTCCAATGATGAAGTCATCTCGCAAACAAAGGCCTATTTTGAGGACCTCGACAAATCATTTTTTTTGGAAGGGATAAAAAAATTGGAGAAGCGTTGGACAAAGTGTATAGAGCTCAAGGGAGACTACGTTGAAAAATAAAATTATTTTTTTATCAAAAAATCTGTGTTTTATTCCAAAAGTCACGGACTTATTGACCCGCCCTCGTATAATTGTCTTTTTGTGTTATTTTCTATATTTTCTTGTACCTTTGAAATGTTTGAGTGAATTGCCCATTCAGTATCCGGAATATTTTTTACGCGTTTTCTGTTTATACTTAATTTGGCCAAGTCGGGGCGGTATAACGTGCGCAGACGGTTGTACTCTACAAACTACAATAGAGCTCTCTTGTGCCTTGATTTGACTTGGATCTAAATTGATAAGATGTACTCCATCTAGTATCCGGAATATTTTTACGCGTTTTCTGTTTATACTTAATTTGGCCAAGTCGGGGCGGTATAACGTGCGCAGACGGTTGTACTCTACAAACTACAATAGAGCTCTCTTGTGCCTTGATTTGACTTGGATCTAAATTGATAAGATGTACTCCATCTAAGGTTTTAACTCTGGAGAGTCCAACGCAAGCCTGCCCTTTACTAAATATAGAGGAGCCTATGTCGAGAAGAGCATTGTCAAGGCTAAGGCCTTGTGATTTGTGGATAGTAATAGCATATGCTAAGAGCTAAGTAAATAGGGAATTGTTCTCTGTGAACATATACATTACTTAATATCTGAAACTTGTTCTTGATTCGTTCTAGTTCGTAAATTAAATTATGTTTAAATTGTATTGTAATTTTACGTAAGTGCGTTGCGCTATTGCTGTTGTCGACGTCCCAATGTGCCTTCTCTATTTTTCCAATGGATCCGTTTATCAGTCCTTTACTGACATCTACGTTTCTTCGCAACATTACACGTGCACCTATTTTATCGTGATGACATTTTCTAAGCCAGCAGTTAGCGACGAATCATCCTCGTTCTTTTGAGTACTTCATTTGCTCGTTTTTTTAATACGGGCAGTCTATTTCGTCTATCGAATTTAATTTAATTTCTGGTTGCTCCATACTTCCCAACATTGCAGTATTAAACTGGTTATACATAATTTTAGTGGGAAATAAACATACTGTATCTTTTGATTATTAGCGGTTAATTTGAGGAGTCGATTAGACAAAGTGCAACTGTCTCGACTTGTTACTATACCCATTCTTGAACGATTCATCATTTCGCCGAATAGTTGGTCGTTTTATTGCCTCATATTTACAGTGAATTCCTCATAACAATGACCGGCTGAGAAACTGGGTTCGCCTTCTTTACAAAGTGACTCATACCCAAAATGTATTTTAATTTATGTATATACTAACACTAGGTATAAGGTACTTTACTAACACTACGGATCTCTGTTATCTGATTATTTGAAATAAATTATTATTATTATTATTATTATATCTAAATAACCGTTTGAGATGTGTTTATGAAATTTGGAGCACATATGTATCTCGCAAGTTTCAATATATGAGCCAAATTTGACACGTTTATGTGAAATAGTTTTCGAGTTATGAGGGGGTCAAAAGTGGCTTCAAATGGTTCGTGTAATATTACACACGGTGCTGCTCGCCAGTTCTGTTACTTGAACTTGGCTTGACACGCTACCGCGTGTCTAGATACATAAACAGTTAATTACTAATAACATTACCGTGGTCAGCAAGACGCCAGTCACCACAAGCAGCACCCGTTCACGAGCATAACGCAAAGATCAGCCATTATCCTCGATCGCCATATTTGAGGGTAGGAGGCAACCTGAGCCCCGACGCTCTCGCAAGCAGTGACGTCTAAGGGAGCATGACAAACTTGCTGCCGGTTGCTCAGGCAAGAATAATATAATCAATTGTCGAGGTCGCTAGCTAACAACGTATTGTAATACAACTCATAAAAAAAATGTAATGAGTAGATTATATCAATAATAAATTTAAATAAAATAAAATATAAATTGACTTATACAGTTAAATAAAATAAACAATTATATGAACTCATATAACCTGTCAGTAGGTAAGCCAATTCTGGAGAAAGAACATAAACATTGTCTTGGGTTAATCACAGCGACCAACAATTCTTATCGTTTAAGTAGTCGTTGATAGAATAGTATGCTTATGAACGAAGGTTGGATTTTAGTAAATTATTCATTTTATTCAATTTTTCAAGCGTGAAAAGATGCGTATATGTATAAAAATACGATAGTCCTTTGAGCTACTTCACCCAATTGCGTTGAGCATCTATTTTAAGAACTTATAGAAACCGGGGGTTTATTAAAGGTAGATAAGAAATAAATTAATATTAATGTAATTATAGAAATTGCACGCAATTTTAGACAATCTAGACTATTGTAGATAATTGTGTTTTGAATGAGGTAAATATTAAAATATACTACAACAGAATAAGAAAAATCATATAGAATATCTCAAAATTTATTAATTGCTGGATGCCTGCCTTCCTTTAATAACCAAATAACCGTTTGGTAGAAGGAATTTGTTATAACTTCATAGGACCAATAAACCAGATCTATGTGGAAGCTATAAATCTGCGCATGTACACCGAGCAACCTGCCTTTGATCTTTAACGTTCATCTCAACTTGAGAGTATGAATGATGCCAGCCTTAGTTTAGAAATAATTTACCTAAGCCACTACAAATATATGCGGACTCAATACTTTAATTAATTATTGCTTGCTGATAAAATATGCCTTTTCACTACAGATCACGTAGAGTACCTAGTGTCTACTATTAAATAAATAACTCATGACATAGCTAACACACTGATGACAGGCATATAACCTAATTTACACGGTGCGATTTAATTGCCAGTGGCATGCAATAGGTTGATTAAGCAACAATAAAAGTTGCATCGTCTAAACTTGCTTCAATTTAATTATATGCCACAGACAACAAAATTGCATCGTGTAAATGGGGCTTGAGAGAATGAAATAAATGGCATAATGCCAAAAAATAATGTGCATCCGTTTTACGTGTGGCTCCAAACTTAACTATGGCTAATTTGGACTTCGGATAAGCTCGTATACGTGAGACTAGATGTGGATACATATTTCAAAGATAGTAGTATGCCCATATGGGTGTACCCATAACACTATCCTTCAAGTTCGTAGGATATTCATAGCTTGCTAAATTCATACTTCCAAACGAAGGGATATCCAGCGTTGATTTATTTTTAGAGGCACCCACTTCGTTATTGTTTATGAGTCTTTGATTACACAGATGAGTTGTACCGGTTGTACCCCAGTTTTAATATCTTTTTATCCTGGTTCAGCAAAAACAGTGAGTAATGGTCCGGAATTTAGTACAGGATGGAGGTTTTATTGTGATTATTCCTTAGAATCTTCATGCAGCTGGCAAGCTGGTCAGGTGGGTGGTGTTATAGACACCACCCACCTGACCAGCTTGCCAGCTATTTGAAAGTATCTGACTTAGCGTCAGGTTTGTTCGTTTGGCCAACGAACACTCTGCATAAGCGTCGTGTGAAGAGGAATGTATCAAGTCTATTCCCGATCAATTATTAAAAATAGGGAATTTTCCTAAAATGAAAATGTGCACTAACAAACAAACTATGCATAAAAACCTTCTAAGAAGTTCTTCTTGAAAGCATAACACAAATAAAACGTGGGTTGTTTTCTTAAGCCAATGCTTAGCTGTAGTGAAAGATTGCCAAACGTGAAAGCTAAAGTGAATCAATGTAGAGAACCATGCCTTGTCTATATTTTTTTACTGATTATTTTCACTGATTAGGAGGAGGTAGCTGCTTCAAATCTTCTTTCTTGACTACCTGCCAATATGTTCCTTTTACCATAATAAACATATCTATTATAAATAAAAACAAGCCATGTGCGTGTCGGACTACCCACAAGGAAGAGTTCCGCATATTTTATTGTTTTATATTAGTTGGAATGAATTTATCCCTAAACAAACGTAACATTGTAGTTGAAAAACATGTTCTCCCATACGGTAACTAACGGTCGGAGCACGGTCAATTCTCCAACTGCAAATGTAAGTTGGTCGACTATTACTCGTTAACTTGTAAAGTCTACTTAGCTGTGATAGTTTTCCTTTTAATTTCGTTATATATATTTATACTATCGCCATGATTTTTTTCACATATCGAAAAATAAGCACTTGACGCTAACAAAAGTTTGCACTTTAAATTGTCCGGCATTGCTGTGGCATGTGTGGCATGTTGCTCCTCCAATTATTGATTTACCTATTTAAAAAAAAAGCAATTTTAATTTAATGTAACCTAATGTTAATTGTGATTGTGATATTGATTTTAATTTTGACTTTAATTCTGATTTTAATTTTGATTTTAATTATGTTTTTTTTATTTTAATTTGTATTTTAATTTTATATTTTAATGATGCATTGGATTTAAATGTTTGATAATGTAATGGAATGTGATTTAATTTTTAATGCAATCTATGTAAAAATTATGTAAACTGAGTTAAGTATATGGGTTAGTGCCTGAAATAAACGATTAACAATAAAATAAAATATTAAAGCAATAATATTACGCAAAGTCGCAAACGGATCCCTGAATTGAAAAGTGGTTTTTACAGACCAGCAATATTTTTGAACGGCCTATCCAACGATAACCCGCATTATGGGAGAGACAAGAAAAAAAAAAACATCCCCATATTACGTGCGAGGGAGGTAATCAATCTTTTTTTTCTTGATTTTGTTTTACCACTTTGTGGGCATGATTAACATGTATACCCGTAATTTCGCAATTACAGCTTTCTAGTATTAAGAATCTGAGCTAAACCGCGGAAAGATAGACATACAGACAAACGGACATGGCGAGACTATACCCTTTTTTTTGGGTGGGAAATCATCAAAATATAACTTAACTTCTCCCGCTCTGGGCGGAGCGGGAGGGTGTGGCAGACTCTTACTGACTAAAACCCACCCGTATTCCTTCCGTAGCCTGTGTTGCCAGGGGCCTCGGTAACCGAAATTATACCCTTGACTACGGAACCCTAAAAATGAAATACTGTTTGTTGGTAAGCGCATCACTTGAGAACGGTTGGACCGATTTGACTATTTTTTGTTTTAAAATATTCGTAATACTCGGAATTAGGTTTTTATGGAAAGATAAATTGGAAAAATATCCGAAAAATTTTCAAATTCGGGTAAGTAATACTTTTTTCTATGGGATTTTTGTATGAACTCAAGACCATTATTTATAACGCATGATGGATATGCGTAATTCATTTTTTGACTTGTTTATGGTCTTATCTATAAAAAAAAACCGTGAGAACACGTCATATTAATTCTAGAAGGCACTACTCCGCATTGAAATTTGGACAGGACAACGTCTGACAGATCAGCTAGTATTTAAATACAAAAGAACCGACAATGGACGGGCAAGGTATGTTGTTCTGTAAAAATCATAGACAGAAGAAGATTTAAATCAGTAACTACATGATGTTATTGTTGGAATAATCGTTTTTCAATTAAGCACATGGCTAATTGATATAAAATTATAGATATTTAGTTTACTGGCACTGTAGGATAGCGGATGTAAACAAGATAATGCGGGTGCAATAAACGCATTAACATTTGAATGACTCTTTATCACAATATTGTTACAAGGAGTTTTCGCAAATCTGTGATCAGGTCAGCGAAATATCCTCTGTATAGGTAGGTAGTTAGTCTAAAGCATCCGTACCTATTAGCCAAAATAATTGAAATATAAATACGTGAAGAAAAATCGGCTGTACAGATACAGCTGAACAGACAGATAATGCAGACAGATAATGCTGAACTGACCAAGCAGGATGCTACGATAAAAAAAGAGTTTCAAAGGTTATCGGAAACCACCTTTAACTAGTTATTACCGAGTTAAGGCTAATTCCTTAATATACGATAAAAAAAAATTAAAAAGTCCACGGACGTGGACGGACTGGGTCACCACGGACTTTGTTGTCAAAAAAGTGCAGGCCGCTTTTCAAGACATGCGACACTTAATGACATAATCCGCCGGTCTCTTGCCAGCATCAATGTGCCTGCTCTTCTTGAGCCGACTGGCATTGTCAGAGATGATGGCAAAAGACCTTATGGTGTGTCTTTGGTCCCGTGGAGTTTGGGACGGATGCTTGTGTGGGACGCTACCTGTGTAGACACACTGGCACCGTCCCACCTCCAACGGATTACTTCTAAAGCGGGTGCAGCGGCAGAAAATGCCGAAAATCTGAATGTTATTAAATATGGAGGCCTTGGCAGAGAGTACAACTTTGTGCCTTTTGGCGTCGAGACCCTTGGTCCGTGGGGTCCCAGTGCGCATAAGTTATTTGCGGAATTCGCGAAACGTCTAGTTGATGTAACTGGTGACCGAAAAGCTGGCGGCTTTCTCGCGCAACGCATCAGCATTGCAATTCAGCGAGGAAATGCCGCCAGCATCCTCGATACAATGCCCCGAGGGCCTTTTTTTAAGCTTAACTTAGTTTTAATTTAATTTAGTTAATATTAATAATCATCTTGTAATTTGATCACAAAAAAAATAAATTGAATATTAAAGTATCGGAAATTGGTGCTCGCTTTTCTACAGACTGCTTTGTTACAGATTGAGTCCGTCTGGTTTTCGTCAAAATTAAACATTGTTTTCTTAGGACAAAGAGTATGTTTATATTTTTCGTGTATTGGCACCTTGTTTTTGTATATATTCCTGTAATTTGTTATCTATTAATTGTGCTATTGTGTGTTGTGCTATATTTTGTGAGCACTGAATAAATGTTTTATCTATCAGTAAGAGGTCATTAAGACATCAATATTATTTGAATAGAAATAATGAAAAAAGAACAAATATTTTGAAGTTGTAGGTATGTATAAATAAAAAATGTAACCAAAAGCACATTACTTATTGGCGAAACAAAATCTAAGCTAATGTAACATTGTAAAGTGCAATACGGGCACCGAGCCGTCTAGGGATTGCATCAGTAAAATCGAAGACAATTGCACAACACTAAACGCCTAAGCGATGTCACATCCGACATCTCTTCAATAATCACTTCATTGACATTGCCATTAATCATTCTTCTAATTTTAATAATGATAATATTGACAGGCACTATATATAAATTAATGATAATAGTATATTTTTAGAACCCACACATGCTTCCGAAATTGAAAGTATAATGAAGTGCTTAAAAAACACTAAATCAGCAGGCTATGATAATATCACAACGGAACTTCTTAAAAGTACTTCAAAATATATATCATCTCCTTTAGCATATTAACCTATCCTTGGAACAGGGCTGTTTTCCTGATAGATTGAAACTTTCCTTAATTAAAACATTACATAAAAAGGGCTCCCAATCCAACGCTGTCAACTATAGACCTACAGTACTAACTCCCATACTTTTAAAATTATTTGAAAAAGTAATGTAAACGCGGTTATTAAGGTTTCTAGATAAATATAACATTCTAGTTAGTCAACAACATGGATTATAAACTTTAACAATTTATACGTCAATCAAACAAATAATTAATTAAGAATATCAATAAAATAATCCCTGCCTGTGCACTATTTTTAGATTTAAGCAAGACGTTTGACCTCGTTGACCATGTTCGGCTATTGGATAAAACGGAAAGATACGGAATAAGGGGTCCAGCTATAAAATGGTTTCAGTCGTATTTACGTGACAGATAGAAGATAACAAGAATGGCAAAGTTGAACCATATGGCAAATAGTTTGGATAATTTCGAATCCGAACCAAAAATTAACCATTGCGGTGTCCCTCAGGGGACGTTATTGTTCCCTGTCTGTATAAACGACTTACCAAAATCAATAACACATCAGTGTGTTCTGTTTTCTGATGATACCACAATTATTATTAAATGTAAAGATCAACAAAACCATGACAATGAAATTAATCAAACATTGAATGATAATATAAAATGGTTAGATAAACTTTATTAACCAACTAAAATATTGCTAAAACGAACGTACTCCACTCTAAAACACGGAAATGTAAACATGTCCATCTTCATGTCGCATACTATCGCGTACATTAGTGTACATGATTTCTAGGAGTAACACTTGATGAGCACAATACTCAATACGTTTATTGCATTCCACAATGTGAACTTAGGTGGTAGGTACATAAAGACATACATTCGTTTTGGAGCATTGTGGGCCCTGTCGGGCATAACAACATAAAAAAATAGGAGGAGGGCTACATATAATTTTTACTACTCATATATTGGATTTATACATTAATATTTATTTAAATTATACATATATTATTATTATCATTGGTAATTATAAATAAATTATTATTGCGTTTTCTTTTTTGGTATTTTTGTTTATTTATTAAATTTATCATTTAAATATTCATGTACATTATAATAACATTTACAGATTAGAAATTGTTTTAATTTATTTATAAAGATATAAAATTTTTGTTCATTTTTAATTTCATCAGGTAGTTTATTATATATTTTAACTGACATTACTAAAGTGCTTGTGGAGTGTATTTTTAGCTTAGAACCTGGTTGGTTTAGTCTATTTTTGTGACGAAGTGTGTAGTGAGTCTGTATGTTTTCGCGTGTAGTGAAGAGTTTTTGATTATTTCTAACAAATTTGCACATTTCCAAGATGCAAGGTAGGGTTAGAAGTTTATGTTCTTGGAAATGGGGTTTGCAGCTGTCTGTGTTATCTATGTTAACTAGTATTCTAATCAGTCGTTTTTGTAGTATGAATAGAGTTGATGCGTCTGTACTATTTCCCCATAATATTACGCCGTAGTTTAACCATGCGTATGCATAGGCATAATACGTAACCAGAGCAGTGGAGAGGTTTGTGGATTTTTTTATTTCACGGAGGGCATAGGCAAATTTTGATAGCTTTGACCTGATTTTTTTAATATGTGATTACCAATTTTAATGTGTATCTATGGATAAGCCGAGTAGGCTGAATTCTTTTACTGTTTAAATTTTTGCGTCGTTGTAAATAAATGTTAAGTCTAAAGGGTGCCCCTTTAGACTTAACATGGAAGAATCATATCGAGATATTCTGCAAGAAAATCAACCAATTTGTATTTAAGTTAAGAAAGGTCAAAAATGTAATGTCGAGAGAAACCTCCATAATGGTGTATCATGCCTATGTCTGTTCAACTCCTCAGAAATAGATCGAACTTTCATTGCTCAAAAAAAGTGGCTCACTTTTGAATATCGAATGGTCTGATTCGTGTAGGCCTATATTTAAGTCACATAATCTTTTGACTAAATATATATCTTTGAAGTTGCCAAGTTTCTGAGATCCAATCTTGCATTATTTGAACGAAGAGGGATAATATAAATAAAAGGAAAGCTGCACATTTAGATTTCGAGATACCTGTTCCTAAGTTGCAACTCTTCCGAAAGAGTTGTATCTACATGGCTCCCCTAATGTACAATGCTTTGCCAAAGTCAATTATCCAACTACCCTTCCAAAATTTTTTTTTGTAAAATGTCCCTGTATTTTTTTTCTATTGATCTGGCATCAAAATCTGTATTTTGATGCCGGTTCAATAGTAAAAAAAAAAAATTTAAGTTGTCATACTATGTTAAACTTATTGTTTTATTTAATGACATGGTAAAAATGGAAGTGTATAGTAAATATAATATAAAAATTGAAATAATATTTAAATTTTAAAATTAAAATAATGTAAATTTAAAATTAATGTACTTTGATTTGAGTTAATTGTAAATTGATTTTGCATACCGTTAAAATGGTGAGACAAGTAGCAGTATGCAATATTATGAACACCTGTGTAAACATACGTGTTTCTGGCAAATAAATATTCAATTCTATTCTAAACAGGTGGAAAGAAACATTGCATTACTTTAAAATCATCGTCAGCCGCAGTGTTGGCGTCACATATCAAATTTAAAAAAAATGTAATGTCATCCATTCTCACTCTTATTCTTTCTGCTTCCAGAATCTTCGTATCCAAGAGCTTCGAGAGCGTTCCTTAGACCTGCACCGAGATATTGCCTCAGCCATGCGAGAGCTGGATGTGCCTGAAGACCTTGTAGCCAACTACAAGCTGCAAGAAGACGTGCCGCTGTTCCCAGCCAAGATCGGGGAGCCTGATTATTTAGGGAATAATAAAATATTGGGTGAGAACTCTCACTATTATTGCTCGTATGTGAAAAATCCTATGCCTTGTAATTTTACTTTTAGTCTGCGCAGTTCGCGGTACTTAAGAACAGGAAACCACGCTCAGCAGTCGCGGTTCTAATTGCTTAGAGTTGATTTTATAAACGGTCTCGTATAATTTCAAATTACAGCCGATTGTAACAGAATTCTGGCTAATCCTCAAAAAGTGTAAACCCCATTCAAGATAATTTTTCTTTTTGCGATTTCTTACTATTGTAAATACCCTCTGTCTGGCAAGTTGTCTGTCTACGGTTGGCTGTCTATGGAGGGTTATGGCGGACTTTACATAACCATTCGACTAAAACCCTACATTACCACAAAAAATGCATTATTTCAACATCAATAATGTAAGAAATTAAAGAAAATCCTTTCAATCGTTCTTAATCATGCGATCAATGGACTCAACTAAATATTTTTCACTCGTTTTATTGTTCTTTATGGTCTGGTTATAAACATAACATAACATAACATCACGCCTGTAATCCCCGAGGGGTTAGGCAGAGGTGTACCTATAGTACACCCACATTTTGCCAGTTATGTTAAAGTCCCATGTAATAGGGGGCGAGCCTATTGCCATCATCCGGGCACAAATCCAGACTCTGGGCTGCTACTGAGAAATTCCTAATGGAAAAACCCAATAACACTTTGCCCGACCGCCTTAGCATGACACTCTCTATTTCTTCGAAGATTAGACTTGGCTCTATCCATACAAAGTATCATTTCGTTTCTCCTTTTTTGACATCCAACCGTAGAAATCTTTCTACATAAAAAAGGACCTAGACAAAGATCGTTAGAAACGAAAGACAAGATGACAGATTGTAGAAGGATTTCTACGGTGAGATGTCATAAACTGAGAAACGAAATGTCACTTTGTATAGAAAGAGCCTTGTCTATTCTTCGAAGAAATAGAGAGTGTCATGCTAAGCCTGCTGGGAATCGAACCCAGAACCTCATGGTCAGCAGTAGCGCTTGCGACCACTACACCAACGAGGCAGTTATAAATATTGTTGTATTTCTCATTCCAGGTGCTCCAATAGACATGAACCGCTACAAAGCGAACACAGTTGAAGACATAGTGCCATTCGACTTCATCAGCAAGTCCTTGTACTCAGCCAGCCACTCCAATCCTAAGAGGCGGATTGAAGGACCACTTCGAGAGGCCCTCGATGACGTTATTAGAGAAGTAAGTTTGTCTTAAAGTATCAGGCACTTATTTTGGTGGTGATGCATATTACTGTGATAGAAAGAAAAATATTGTACAGCAAACTGCAAGAATTAATCGAAAAAAGACTATTCGACGTTTTCCAAAACAGTTTATTTTTGTGGTACCCAGAAATATAATTTGGTAATTGCTACAAAATGGTTGATCGGACGGTTAAGCATAGAGTTAACACTGGATGGATGAAATGGCAGCAGCTCACGGGAACAATCTGCGACTCCCGCATTCTCATCATTCACTCAGTAAGACCTGCTGTCTTGTATGGATCAGAATGTTGGGCCACAAAAGGGATGAATGAAAGGCAATTACATGCAGCTGAGATGAGAATGTTAAGAGCGATGTGTGGTGTGACACGAATGGATAGAATAAGAAATGAGTATATAGGAGGAAGTCTGAAAGTGGCACCGGTGACTGAAAATTTGTGCGGAAATCGGTTGTCATGGTATGGGCATGTGATGCGGAGGAATGAGGAAAATGTCGTGAGGAAAGTCTTGAGTATGAATGTCGATGGCTATAAGAGTAGAGGAAGACCAAAGAAACGATGGATGGACTGTGTAAAAGATGACTAGAAAGGGGGTGAAAACCAATAGAGAAGTATGGAAGAAAGCGATATGTTGCGCCGACCCCAAATAAATTGGGATAAGGGCAGGAGAATGATGATGATGCTACAAAATGGTTGGTCCCATAAGGATCACGTTTAGCAAAATATTACTTACTTAAGTTATACAAAAACTTTCTTGCTACTCGTAATTATCACGAACGAAACACCTGACAACTTACCAAAGATCAGTTTTGTTATTGGAAACTAATTAAACTCTAAGAAGCTGTAGCTGAAATATCTTTGAATATAATATGGGTTTCCCAAATACAAATCGCAGACGTAAGCAACATAGAGGCCAAATTAAAATGGAATTGGGCAGGCCACATCTCCGGCAAGTTGCATCAGGATTGGGCGAAAGTAGCCACAGATTAGGTTCCGAACAACAGAAACCGGAGTCGCAGTGGGCCCAAATGGAGTAAAAGATTCGTGTGTTCCCATTCGTTCCTCTGCCGGCCATCGTCCCACTGGTAGGACGAACGGGAATTTAATAAAATAATATTAAATTGATGCCCGTTCCTCCCACTGATTTTGTGGGTGGGACGAAACCGAATAATTTATTCATTTTATTTTAAGTCCCACTGGTCCCATCAAATAATTTGAATCTGGTTGGTTGTTCAATGGTAAAAATCACTTACATATCCTATATAATATTATAAGGCTTGTATTTAACGCGGCGACAAATTAATCTGAATTTGGGATTAAAAAATAATTAAAGGTGGTAGCACATACAGTAGGTTGGCAGCTACAACGGAGGATAATTTTAAGTAAAAAGTAGCAGCTTAATAATGAGTTGTTAGCGTTGTTTTATTTAAACTGGCATCGAGTTTTTTTTTAGTGGGTAACTGAGACTCACCAACAATAGAGGGGATCTGGCGTTAATGGTCACTGATCTAACCTAACCTAACCCAAATGATTCAATAATCCTTCGCTGTAGCTGCCAACCATATATTACTATATTTGCTACCGCCTTTAATTATATTTTAATCCCAAATTCAGATTAATTTGTCGCCGCGTTAAATACATGCCTAATAATATTTAATCGCTGCCAAGTTATTTTTTAATAGCAAATAGTGTTTCGCCCTTTAAGTTGTTAGTCGCCTGGAAAATAATTAGCCATATTATAAATGCGAAAGTGAGTTTGTTGGTACACTTTCACACTAAAACGGCTGAACGGATTTGGATAAAATGGTTTGGGACATGGTGCATGGGGAGAATGACATCCATGAGGATTTTCCAACCCGGAACAAAAAAAAAACCTCGGTTTTACGTTGAATGCATACAAGACGGTATTCTGTTCACGACACAGAGCAGTAACCATCAAAAGTAGGTACTGGGCTTGAATAAATTCACTATAAAATTTCAATCGGTATTATGCTACTAAAAGGATTTGAAAAAAAATGGCACACAGATACTTTATACTTAACCTAGAATAACACATAGCATACTTTTATACCGGTAGTACGTTTCCGTGGGATAATTGCCTACCTCCACCCGGGCGAAGCTGCGGGTAAAAGCTAGTCAATAATATTTTAGTTTAAAAATATTAGAATCAGTCATTTATTAAAAACAAAATAATTAAACAGATTAATTTCATACTAAAATTACAAGGCTACAATATCTATCATACAACATATATGCACAAAAAGCAGCTTTATGCTGGACATATGCCCCCAAGCACCGCCACTTCGACGGATTTTGTGCATCTTGCATCCAGCGGATTCCTACGGCCTTCACGCAAGGTCACCTGACCACCGTGTGGGAGCCCTTCCAACGTTACCGCTTCCTGTACGCGGTCGCCACTGCAGAACCTTTCCGCCCATCGGCCATCTGTTTTGCAAGCAATGTGGCTGCCCACTGCCACTTACGTTTGGCAATTCTTCGGGCGATGTTGGTTACTTTGGTACTCTTACGGATCTCTTCATTTCTGATCTGAATGATCGATCACGTAGAGAAACTCCATGCATAGTCCTCTCCATTGCCCCTATAATAATGAATATGTGTTTTATATTTATAAAAAAAAAACAGGACAATTTATTTTGTGAAATAATTGTTATATCCAACCGTAAAAGTAAATTGAAAAGTAAAAATAGAAATATAACGATTAATATTACACACACAATATTATGAGTGGGACGAATTGCACTAATCTAGGAATTCATTCCCATTCATCCCGCTAAAATTCTGAGTGGGACGAACGGGAATAAAAATATTATTGTAATAAATTCCCGTTCGTCCCACCACTGATTTATATAATACACGAAAAGATTGGGCTCAAATAGCAAAAGACAGAGAAAAACGGAAAGACAGAATAGGAGTCTTTGTCCTGTAGTGGGACACCACAAGCTCATGATAATTATGGGTTATCTAACTTCAAATTCATAATTCCAGGTGATGGAGATAATAAACGCACCGTCTCGTCAGCGTGGACGAGTCATAGACTTCAACGAGCTGCTGTACGGCTACACGCGGCTGCAGCCACTGCACGGCGCTGATCACGTGCTGGACCTGCTGCTGAAGTACAGGAGGTACAGGGGGCGGAAAATGACGGCTGCTGTGAGGAGGCACGCCTATCTGCAGCAGAGTTTTACTAGTAAGTTAATTGTGTAAATAATTATAAAGTTTTTAAGGATGAAGTTATGGCTACTTGATAGACATATGGTTAGATTTTTTTTGGTCGATATACTAAGTTATCAGTAGAAATTTAGAAACGTTTAATCGCTAAAACCAAACTGACACACAACCTTAGGATGGAAGAACTGTTGGTGGTTATAAAGATATCTCTTGATACTGACTGGCTAAATCATATTTATGTTGCACATGCAATTATACTTCCTACGTTTATTAATTACATTTTATTTTGATTACAGGTATGGAGATCAGAGAACTGCCAATGGGAGACCCACCTCCTTTCGAAGATCCAGAAATTTTAGACAAGTCTGATGTCAACATGAACCCAGTCGACTATGAGGACTTTGACGAGTCTCGACAGCAACAAGACGGCTTTCTTGATAAGTTAAACGTCAGAGAGGCACTCGAGAGCGGACTCATGAAATTACAGAACCTGCCTAATGTATTGAAATGGGGCGATGACAACTCCGAGGAATATCCAGTGTACGATAGAAGAATACATTTCATACTGCCCCTGTCCGGAAGACAAGAAACGTTTGGAAGGTTCATGAGGAATTATGAAGACATCGTACTGAAGACCAATGAGGCTGTGTCACTGATAGTCGTAGTATACCTAGATACTAATAGCCCTCTAGACTATAAGAACACTGAGAGCTTAGTCAACTACTACGTCGATATGTACGGTAAAGACATTAAAGTTATGACGATGGGCACGGACACTTTCTCAAGAGGCGCTGCATTAACGGAGGGACTGAAACTTTGCTCCGATGACGATCTAATATTCTTCATAGATGTAGATATGATGTTCAATTTCGATACTCTTAGGAGAATAAGGATACACACTATCAAATATCACCAAGTATATTTCCCAGTAGTGTTTAGTGAGTACAATAATGAAGTGGTAAATAGTGACGATTATAACAAACTTTTAGGTGATACGATGGTTGACGAACCAAATCCAGAAGAAATGGAAGAGGATGAGGAGCCAGTGGAAGAAATTAAAACCGAAAAGGAATTGATTAACTTAAAGTACAGTAAAGGAATAAGAAATGAACTCGGTTACTTTAGACAATACGGTTTCGGTATTTTGGCTATGTATAAATGCGATTTCGAACGAGTTGGAGGATTTGATTTGAAAATTAAAGGCTGGGGAATGGAAGATGTTCAAATGTTCGAAACATTAATCAAATCGAATTTATCCGTATTTAGGGCTGCCGACGACAGTCTCATACATATTTTCCATTCTGTTGCCTGTGATAAAACTTTGGAGAGACCTCAATTTTTGATGTGTCTCGGTACAAAAGCCTCTACTTACGGTAGTGAAAAGCAAATGATTTATTATATGATGAATCATCCTGAGGTGTTATGGCCTGAAGAGAATGCGGAAGAAGAAGCAAAGAAGACAGAAGAAGAGAAAAAAGCTGAAGAAGCAAAGAAATTGGAGGAGCAGAAGAAGATTGAAGCTGAGAAAAAGGCGGAAGCCGAGAAAAAAGCTAAGGCTGAAGCTGAAAAAATAGCCTCGGCGGAAAAGAAGGCAGAGGGGGAAAAGAAAGCCTCGGCGGAAAAGAAAGCCTCGGCGGAAAAGATGGCTGAGGCGGAAAAGAAAGCGGAGGCAGATAAAAAGGCTGAGGCAGAAAAGAAGACTGCAGCTGATAAACTAGCAGAAGCAGAGAAAAAGGCTTCCGCTGAGAACAAATTAGGAGAAGAGAAAAAAGGTGCTAGATAGTACAGGGTTTAAAATACGGGACTAGATATTCGGTGCAAGTGAACTAAGTAATTAATTATTTGTATAAATATGATTACGAATTCTAGTATTTTTTAATGTTTTTGTTGTCCTTTTCTGTACATATTTAGTTAGAAAAGGAAGTCCTGTTTGATGTAAGGTATAAATTATAAGAGATTTTATAATTTTTATCTTAATTTAGAAGTTCTAGGTGCAAACGAAACATTGACGCAAAATAAAATTACAATTCGATTTCGAACGATAAAATTACTTTTTTACTATTAAATGTGATTTAGTATTAAGAAATAATTCTTGTAAAATAAGTTTTTCCTTGTTACTTTTTATCTTGCGTCAAATTATCCTTGTATATTTTATCCTGATGATTCCATATCTGTAATGATGCATTTAATTCAACTTTTATCAAACTAAGTAAACCTTTTATTTATTTATAATAATGATTCTTCGTCTTAGTAGATTTTATTGGAATCTAATGTGTTATTCCCTATTGTTATCCTATTCTTCAGTAAACATATTTCAACAGTAGATATATCTTAAAAATAATGAAAGTATCGATTTTAAGAAAGTCTATAAAAAGCATTTATACAAATTATCAGTCTCGCTGTCTATTGTTACTTATGGTTATTATTTTACCTTTAAATGCATTGTAAAGTAGTAAAGATGTTTTCCTACATTGTTTAAAATACATTTACGAGATTAATTTGTAATTTTAAGATTTTTACGTAGAATCGAATTGATAAAACTAAATCCAATGCCAGTTTTTGTAATCATACGTGTACATACGAGTACTTCATTTATTTTGTACAAAATGACGGTACGTTTGAGTGGGCAAACGGCTTTAGGTTGTTTAAAAGTAAAATTGTAATTTTGTTCCTATTACAACAAATTAAATTATAATTATTATTTAGTTTATAATATAATCTTTACCTACTCTTTTTATATACAAAAATAACCTTCTCTCTTACCTATAAATATGGGAGTAAGAAAAACATATTTTAGTCCAATAACTATATTTTTCTTTTATATTATATTTTTTTTTATATAGAAAGACGTAACTGTTGAATACAGCATTTTGGCAGCAAGGCTTGGTCTTTAAAATAGCCCTGGCTTGGTCTTAAACTCACTTTTGACCTCCTGATCGCCGGTTTCTGAAAGCCTATTGAAATTACAGTTACACCAGTAAACGTATGCGCTTTGGCAATTTTCGAATTTCCGGTCACACCTTGTCATAATTACGTCACTCAAAAGTTTTGAACTTTTTGGAATGGCATGGAGTTGTTAATGGTAAAGCAAAGCAGGTTTGTACTTCCATAATTGTAATCGCGCGTTCGTATTGCCGAAGATAGACGATGATTGTCGAAGCATCATTTACTGGGAGAGCTATATAAGCCATTGTCTAAGCTCATGTCTAGTGATTTGATTGGCTGTTATTTCTGTTAAGACCACCCGTCTTTCAGGAACTGGGTGGGATTTTTTGGCAATAAAAAGCATAATACTATAATATACTTTAATTTATACCAACTTTAACGAAAATAAATCACTGCCAATTTATGATTGAGTTCAAGGCTTCAAGGCTTCACGTAAAATAAAAAGCTTTTAAATTTAATATCTTTTGTAAAATATTTTCTTTGAACGTTTACTGTCCATGTCATACAGAATACTCGTAACTTTGGTTGTGACAAAGCTTATTTATGAAAAACTAAGAATAAGCTCAGGGGGTCAACCATCACCTCTTATAGCAGTATTGTTTCAATATTACTTCAGCGTGAGAAAGAGATGGTGCTATAAGTCCTGTACAGCTCCATCACTTTCCCACTGTGAAGTAATATTATAATAATACTGCTATATGAGGTGATGGTTGGCCCCCAGGTTCGAAATAGGCAATACCACTTAAAGGCAATATTACTTACTTTACTATTATTAAGGAGGATATTGTGGATGATGCCAGTTTGTGACTACGGTTTAGTATCTTGTAGTTAAATAAAATAAATATTTAAAAAAAAAGCCGATTTTGTGTGCATTATCTAGATTGAGATGGAAACGACAAATACGTACAAAATTTTCACAATAATTATGCCTTAAAACAAAAATGTAGCAATAAAATAAATTGTACCAAAGAAAGCACATATTTTTCCAGACAAGACCAAGAAACATTTTTCGTCCTTATAACGTCCAAAATATTATGTAGTTCGCACATAACGCATTAAACAGACAAAATGGTCCTATTTACCTGCAGGAGCTTGGGTTTAATGCGCTGTCTGCTAGAGCCTGGCATCATCATACCAAGTAGTGACCCGTCTTCATCCCCAACCCAGGGCTCATATCATAATACGTAAAACTAAGTATTATTTTAAAAATAAATGTAAATAATCATGTACATTGTTATAATTGTGCTCAGTAAGTGCCAATCCCTAGTATTTTAAGTAGAACAATGAAAAGCAAAACGTATGTATAAATATTATTGAAATTATTTTAGGCTGATATTAAAATATAAACAAAATTGAAATTGCATTGTGATTTAAAAGTGATGAAATTAATTGAAATAGTTTGGAAAATAAATATATTTTGTGATGAATTGTTTGGAGTTTTTATATAATCCCTCAAAATTACTTGCAGCCAGTAATTTTGTGGTTTAAGTGCTTATTTACCCAGCTAATATCCACTTTGTATAAGATTTGGCTTTCGTCGACGTAAAATAATTACAAACCCATTCAGAAAAGTTACTAATTTTCACAACTGAAAATGGTGGTCCTTTTAACCGCTTCCTAGACGAGACAAGATGCTTTTGCTCGATTATAAGGAACATTATATATATTTTGGTTAAGAAACCATGATAAATCAATAGTGAAGTTGTTGAATGCTTGTCGAAGTAGTGGCTTGTCAATTTTCTTAACATACATGTTGAAGTTACTCTCAAATTCTAGTCCAGTGGCTCTTGAGAATACGTAGTCGCTAAAACACGTATATAAAAGCAAGGTTTTAGAAAGTTAAATGATTTTTGTAATGTCACATTTATTTCATTAAAAAAATAGGACAGTCATGGAAAAGAACAACGATGTATTGGGATTATTACATTTTTTAAATTGCCCAGAAACTGTGTTTTGTGCCTTTAAAAGCAAACCACATGATCAAAATTATCCGTTTATTAAGTGGAATAGCATACAAGCAGGCGGCCCACTTTATTGCCAGTGATCTCCGCTTCTTATGGACAGGGTGTCCATTAATCAGATGACCAGAGGCAACAAAAGGGGTTGGCTAAGTAATAACGACTGCACGGGTCCATCGATCAAATTAATCTATCTTGTCGCGGGTGGTCCGTGGATGGGTGACCATCTTTACATACCCCTCCGTGCCTCGGAAAGCAAGTTAAGCCGTTGGTCCCGACTGTCATTTGTAGATCTTTGACAGTTGTTACGGGTCGTCACACGCCTGAAAGTCTGACAAACCAGTCTTACCAAGGGGTATCGTGTTACCCAGTAACTGGGTTGTGGAGGTCAGATAGGCAGTTGCTCCTTGTAAAATTGTATTCAGCTGCATCCGGTTAGATTGGTAGCCGATCCCAGCCTAGTTGGGAAAAGGCAGGCAGATGATGAATATCAAAGGCAACAAAGGTGCGTTATCATCCCGGAGTTCTAACTGATAACTGGTTTTTTTCTCATTGTCTTACCATAGTCACAATTAAAAGTAACGTAATGAAATCACCACTAATCATTATGTTCTCAAACTCGTATATTTTCATTCTCTTTTATCCCACTATTTTCCTGCCATGTCCAGTTTACTAAAACAAGATTCAAAAACAAAAAATGGTAACAACGACCGAGATAATATACCTATTTGTTATGTCCCAAGCTCGCACATTAATCATTTCATCTATAAATAAATTCATCAAGTACGCAACACCCATTTACCTGTCTCGAGCCACACTTTCGATATGAATCTATAAAGAACCCTGTTATCAACGTGACACATCATTTACCCTACACAGCGTATAGCCTACACAAAAAGATAATCACACGTCATGATTGATCTGTCCCACAGTCAGTCCGCATTGTGCAAGTTTGTGGTAGACCGTGCGATGTATGGAAGATGAGCATCTTACATAAAACACTCTCAATTAATTCTGTAGGCAAATAAAGAATCGATTTCTCTTGTATTAATCCCGCGGTTTGTTTGCTTAAAATTCTATTTCTGTTACTTTTACTTCGGTTTGTTGTAATGCTGTGTTGTATGTCAATGTTACAACTGGCGCTCATGTTACTGATTTGCTGCGGATTGTGCGAAAGTGTTATTTCTAAAGTTACAATTATTGCATTTAAAAGTCAAGTGTAGTGTGTTGCATCACTACTGTTAGTCGCTGGCCAGGCTTTCTTAAAATTTAGATGCAAAGACTGTGGGTTAATGATGTGTATGTGTTTAGTTGGTAAGCCTTTATATAAATAAATAAATATGTTGAAGGCAATAGATACCTCTATCATGTCAATTAAAGAGGGCTTGTGGCTAAGTAATAACAGCCACACGGGTCAATCGATCAGGTTAAGCTACGCTTGCCGCGGTTGGTCCGTGGATGGGTGACTATCTTTACATACCAAGACCCGTACGTGCTTCGGAAAGCCCAACATAGTTGGGTTATCCCAACTAAAGGCAAGGCCATGGCATCCAAGGCAAGGATGATGATCATGTCAATCAAAATATATTTGTGGTCCTTCGATCCTTAGTAAGTCTATGTACTTAGCAAGTACTAAGTACAGTAATATCCCTCACCAGCTACAACACACAACAATAATCACAACATTCTGTCTCATAAACTTCCACGTTAGTGTTCTTTCCTGAATGGTCCTTAGCAAAGGCTAATTGAATTTTAGAAGTTTAATGGAAATATTATGTTAAGATATTTACTTAGTCAATTAACATCTGCAGAATACCTAAGCATGTTTTGTCCAATCTCTTATGTGAAAGTATTATTCAGCGCAGAAAAAAAAACAAATATGTTTTGACGAATTCCGCACTTTCTTATGAATCAGGGATATAATTAGTCAATATTTTTTTCTGTATAGTCATCGTTGATTCGTATTTATTTCTACCTATTTATAGCATTATCGAAGGAAGTGGCCATAGTGACCTTTTCTTTTACGGAAACACTCTCTGCTCACCCGAGATTGAAAAAATCGGCGGAGGGATTAAGACTGAAGAGTAGCGTCTTCACTGTTGCTTCCTAATCTATCACTATTCATTGAGATTGGGAAGCTCATATGTTCTACTGTGGCATTAAACTGGTCGATGAAATAACTAATAAAAACCAGTACACTGTTGAACCTACTCGTTGCTGTCACCTATTTGTCTGAAATCACCTTAACAGCCAAAATCCTCCTGTAAATCTAACGAAAGAATGTCGTCACAGCATCAGTAATTAGCAATAAGTATACAATGGCCGCACGCAACAACCCAGAGACAGAATCTTGCCATCAACGTGCTGTTGCAAAAGGAATGCGATTACATTGCGTATGAGGTGCTTAGAAATGTGCAGGCGCAGATTGTGTACGATCTTTGTAGCGTTGTAATGTTTTACTAGACTTACATTGGATTTCTGAGGAAGGTTACTGACCTAGTAAGTCAGTTTTATTACAGAAGAATCACGGCAGATCGAATCGAAGGACCAAAAAATCTGATATTTTCCTTTAAACACTTGCATATGTTGTTTCTTTAAACGCTTGGATACTGGCGTTGCTTAGCCTAGAGAAGGTTGAGTATTGATTGTGTTTACTCAAATATTCCTCGACTTCGAGATTCTGAGCAATCTGAGCTAATATCAAGTTGAGCATTCTCTTGATGATCCTACTTGAGGGTGTTCATCTGCAGCTGATAATTTGTATAAGGACAGTTTTTTAAAACTACTCTTTCCTCCTCTTTACTCTTTTCATTTCTTATTTTATTTTAAATTTCTTCATTTATATCTATAATTCTTATGGTGCACATATACAGAATATTCTATTCTCAGTATCAGCAAGTTTATTACCAAAAGCTTTGCTGCTGCTGGGTTATAAATAACTTGTATATTAATAGCCCATAGCTAAGAATATAGCCAAATTTTCTAAGCAGACGAAATTAAATTATAGGGATCACTTAGTATTCAATGCGTAAATTTGTAAGTCTGTCTGTTGACATCACCTATCATCGTTTCTGAGAAGTTTACTGCTTTAGCATGTTTAGAATATGTTATTTATTGCTTAACAATGTTCTCTTTCGTCAATCATGATGTCAGGACTACTGCACTGTGTACTTAAAGTCGAATTATTACTTCACAGGAGTAATCTGATAAAATGGTCATATTTATTGTAAAGGTGATCGTTTAGTTTAATCAATTTATATAAGTGTAAAATAAATGTGTAATAATAAGTGTACAAGGCTAGAATACGCTAAATACAATAAATATGAAATCATAATATCGTAAAGCCGAATTATTAAATTCGACTTTACGATATTATGATTTTTAACAACAAACCAATTGCGAATTCTAACGGTCGATCTTGAAATAGAGGAAGCAAGCTGAATTATTGTGGATTGCCATGAGGTGACAGACAAGTATACGAGTAGCAAGACAATAAAGCATATAGTAATTCTGTAAACAAAATAACGATTGCATGTCTCTATTATAAAAAAAAATGTGTTTACATGGCAATTGTATTGGCATAATAATAACGAAAGAAGACCGAGTACACATGACACACACACACGCCTATTATAATCAGCCTATAAAGTTCCTATAGGGAGTGGTCCGTAATTCACCACGCGGGCCTAATGCGGCTTGGTAGATGTCACATAAATGATAATTGATTTATTTCTCGTAAGTAGGTTTGTACAAACACTTTTACACGTCAATCATATTTTTAAGATAAAGCTAGATGAGGTCGGGGTTTCCTATCTGTATCACATGTCTTCGTATTTTATTTTCTAGGACGCACGTCCTAGAAAATAAATCGGTTTCCTCACGATGTTTTCCTTCACCGTTTTGAGAGCAGTGGTGATGAAATAATTTACACAAAGTAAAGCGCCTGTCTGGGTTCGAACCTACGACCTGCAACTCGTAAGTTGTGGTTGTTACTACTGGGCCACACACGCTTGTATGAAGTAAACTAATAACTTCAACATAGACGATGTGCCTTCTTTCAGGAAGCTTAGAATTTTCACTGACCCGAATGACAGCACGCCTTAATTTCGCAACATCATCATACATATCTGGCCGCAGTCGCCGGCGGGTGATGACCATTGTCTTCTAAGTCGCATTGGATGACGTAATTTTATGTAACGTGCATTACATCTGCAATTTTAGTGAGATTAGCCGTGGGATCGCGGTGTTTCTCAACTATTGATGGTGCGCGGCCGATTGGGATCATGTATGCTACAAGAACAGAGGTTTCCATTGAGATGTCATCACTAATGAATTTGTGTTGCCGTGGTATCCAATGTCGGTATAGAATGTTTCCAAATATAATCCATTACATAATAACCTTTCGTGTTGAGCCGATTGTTATTTCGTTATTGCATAGAATAACTGTTTCGTCATTTTTGTCTGAATATTCTAAATTTTTCATAATCCTCAACAAAAGTTTGGAAATTGAAATCTAATCTAAACTTTCGGTGACTGAGGCAGAATTCCAACGTTAGGTGACATCCAATGTTTTATTTAGGGACCTAAATATAACATTGGATGTCACCTAACGTTCATTGCTTATTTGTTTGCTAGCAGGACCACCAGGACCAGTTTCTACATTTGTGCTAAGTTTCTGATTTAGTACAGTCGTTTGACCCGTCTAACCTTAAAGGACCTTTTCGCCCATCCATTAACTTGGGTGTGTTGAAAACCCAGTATTGAATAGAATATCCCATAATTCAAACATTAGCAAACATATTATAAAGTGTCCATTATTTAGCGTTAGGTAGGTACCCTTCACTTTGGCAATCTTCACGGTAAATAAACCCAAGAAATATTTCGACAGGTTTGGAATCTTACGAGTGTTAGGTGCACTGCACACTGTAATGTGCTGTTGCTATATCTTCATAGTGACCCAATCAGACCCTGTCCCTATCTGTTAGTTGATTATACGAGTCTACGTCATTATCACTTTTGTTTTGAACATGTCACGCTGCTTTCTTCTTGGCAGATTTTACAATCACACCAATGTTATGAGTGTTTTGTTCAATATCTTGTGTGTATTCAAGCGCTGAAGAAATTTTATGGTTTTCTCTTAATTACTTGGTTTGTTAGTGCTATCTTATGACCTTGATTGATCTTTGATTAATTTCTATTCCTTTCTCATAATATTTAACTTATTATGGAATTACGCAGTTACATTCTAAATTATTTTGGAAAGGCACCTTATGATGCCATCTCAAGACCAGTGGTCATCTTGTGATGAAACACGATATTGCCAAGCAATGAACATTTTCCTTTGATTTTGTAAATTGAACTATCACGATTTGTATAAGATGGCACGATGGAACATTAATAGAGATTTTGTAATGTTATTTGAGAGCTTAATCAGTTGTTCATACATCGCTTTATTTGTTGCAGTCAATTTGCAAGGAGTGTTGGTTATTTCTCTCTTTTGTATTTGTTTTTGCAAAAAGCTCTGGTGGTATCTGGCGATGTTGTGATTTTATCTTTGGCAAATTTTATAATTGCTGTAGATGTTCGATTTTGTAACACATAAAATATCGGTTTAAGGTTAAGTTAAATTTCAGGTTACGGTGTCAAAATGTATTTATTTTCTCTTTTTTGTAAAATAAAAACATAAACTTAATAATACAATAAGCTAACCTTACGATAAACTTTATACAAGATGTGATCCGAGCCCAGCGGCTAGCCACTTCACGCTTTGTAGCGCGATTTGTCAGCTGTCACCCTGTCAGTTTGACAGAAATGACAGATGTCAAAATCGGCCACTAGTGACTGGTTAGCCGCTAGGACATGTTCACCCGTGTGCGTGCACAGTCGCAAGCGTTGGCCAGAGGCGGTGACAAGGGCCAGGGCCGACATCACCTACATTGTACGTGATCGCCGACCGATTCGAATACACATTCGAGTGGCTCGGGGATGTTGCGAGCGCGCCCGAATTACGTCGACCATCCGAACTTTATGTGACTACGGCATTTAGACGTCCTCTTTCTACTATTTATATCTTTGATGTTGTTGCTCGTCTAAATGTGCTTGACAAGTTCGGATAAATGAGTTAATTTAGTAAGGAGAGCCGTAGCTGCCGGAGGGGATAGCCGCGGGGTAGCCACCACCGCCGCTAGATGACTGCTGTTCGTATTGGGCGACCTGGATGGCCTGACGGACTCCCTCAAGCACGACACCGACAACGCGGGCAGATGGGACGCCGTAGCTGGTGGAGGGGGCTCCGTAGGAGGATGAGGGTGCGCCGTAGGACGAGGAGGGGGCTCCACCGTGACCACCGCCGCCGCCACCGCCGCCGCCGCCGGAGTTAGCTTCTTCCTTGAGAAGGATGCCGCGGATTTGTTCAAGGAGTTGAGCGTCGACGTTCTGTCCTTCGGAGGTCTGGTAGCCGGTGGAGACGGCCTGGTATCCGCCGCCACCGCCTCCGCTGCCACCTTGGAAGCCGCCACCGCCACCACCGCCGGAGGGACGGTTGTAGTTGTAACCACCCGGGGCTTCACCGTTGGCACACGCCACCAACGCGAGGGCTATGCACTGTGGAAAATGGAAAATAAATTCTATTAGTTCAAGTCTAAAGTTTAAATTGGCCTAGTGCGTAATGTTGAAAATAGTGACAGGTGCGTGTAAAACTATGATTAAGCTGATAACTATGGTAGTAACAAATATTGTTGTAGCGTTAAGTTAGTTTATATGTAAATGATTTTGTTTTAGGTTTCTCTTGTCCTAAATTACGATTATCTAATCGAGAAAATGCTCACAAAGAGGATCACAAGGATTAGCCAACCAACAAAAGTAAGTTTCAGTTCAGTCATGCACTAAATATTTCTTTTATCTTCCTCAACCTAGTCACGAGTTTCTTAGCCAGGATACCTTATTAGGCTCTGTTAGTCCAATTAGAACTCTCAGTGACAGAACGGTTACGAAAGTTTACGTGACATTGTTGTTACTTTCCGTTTGTCTTCTCATTTGCGCGTGAGCATCAAAAGGTGTGCAAATAATTATATGTTGCGTAAACATGACATAAGGCACTCACAGTTTTAGTTCTCGAGTTAATTGGATGTGAAGTGCTTTTGAAACGATAGTTATGTTTATGTAATATGTTTTTTTTGAACTGTGAATTTTGGGCCGTGGCACTTTATTTAAGTGCGTATTTATTTTTAGAACTGTATAAGTTTCATTGTTAAGTTCTGATAGACAACAGGAATAACTGTAAGTATTTACAAGCATGCATTAATTAGGACTATCAGCAGATTTTATTTGGACTCGAAAGGCCTCTAAAATACTGGTCGATACACAGTTTGATGTGTACATGTCTCACCACGATAAACAAAACTACCCACACGGTAATCAATAAGAACTTGTACAACATTAAGCCTACAACACAATTCAATTCAATTACCAAAATGACAACAACAAAAAAAAGATAGATGATAATCTTAGTGTTGTGAACTAGGAACAATAGACTAATAGAGTTCGGCAGAGAAAGTAAGGTCAAATGAGAAGCAAATCTAGCGTTACATCACCAGCTACGCTATACCCACGCGATTTATGTGAGAACATGAACTTTGACTTGCGATCAGGAAGACGATATGCGATGCTTCGATTTATGCGTTTCGAGTTTACCTTTCGCTAAGGATTAGAGGTTTGATCCAAACTACTTTAGGTCATGGTTGCGTAAGGTATCTAACAAGGCTTGGAGCGTCAGAATTAATAAATATTTAAGTGCCAGTCTGGCTTTTGAAAGGGCCCTTTTTTTTTAGGTACCGTAAATATATTTCTTTGTTAAGTGAATTTGGCTGAATATATCTTGTCATTTGAAATGTAATTAATTCTTTAATAACGATCTAATCATTTTAATCGATTATTTTTATCATGCTTTTAGTGTGACCTAACCCTTATTCATTATTTAGTAACGAATTGAAATTCATTGCAAGAAATAAACACCACATTTACAAGAAGTAGGAAACTATTATTGTGCAATACGATGTTTGTGTGCGCAAGAGTGGATTTCTTTACAAAAGTCGTTCCGTGAGCTTAGACCGCGGAAGATACGCGGGTCATGTCATAATGACCATTTCATATTTTCTGTGCTATGCTTTCTAATAGTAGATTGTAATGTGCTAAAATTCTTGAAGTTTTACATACATTAGCTCTTACGTTTTTTTTTTGAATGGACTAGCATGTTTGAGTAACTTCTTTCACATTCAATTTTGTTTTATTGTGAAAATTCAAAATCACCAAATTACCTACTATCTTCTTTTATTTTTTTCCAATCTCATTTTCTTACCTTTTCTGCCGTAAAAAAATGGGAGCAAATTCTCATCTTCATTCTAAACTCATTATATCCAAATTTCTCTAGCTGATATTGTTGCACAATGACATGCGCCATTACGTCACTAGATGGCGCTTCCGCCGGAAGGCACGGAGGCGCCAATAACGAAAGCTTTCGACTTGATCACAATCGTGCTTGCTGACATAATTACTTTATATTTTATGGACAGAAATTATGGGGCTCATGTTACATAGATGATGGGTTAACTTTTCACTGTAATCGTGTAGATTAGCATGCGGATTTCGTCGTCTAGCTTAAATTATGAAAGGTATTACTCTAAGCAGATGCATCAATCATTGATAAATATTAAGGTGACGTGCCTTATAATGTAAAGGGACAATATTTAGCTTCAGTGTAATGGGTAGATACGTTTACTATCGGTAATGTTATGTTTTTTTTTTGTTCTGGGATGGTGTCCTAGGCTGTCTCGTTGGTCGCAAGCGCTACTGCTGAGCATAAGGTTCGATTGAGGTTGGGCAGTGTTAGTGGGTTTTTCTATCTGGAATTTCTCAGTAGCAGCCCGGACTCTGGATATGTGCCCGGTTGATGGCAATATGCTCGCCCCCATGGGACTTAAAAACATAACTGGCGAAATGTGGGTGTACTACAGGTACACCTCTGCCCAACCCTTCAGGGATACAAGGCGTGATGTTGTGTTATGTGTACCTAGGCATTATACAACACTTTGTAGCCTTAGCTTCATTATTAGTACGGATATAAAATATCTAATCATCTACAGTCAATATCTAATAGAAATCAGCCATATTGCCTTTGAAATCAACTGTCAAATCAAACTGACCACTAAAGAATTCTTTAACATATATGCTCATAAAAACTACAA
Organism: Atethmia centrago; assembly: GCA_905333075.3. Classification (NCBI taxonomy): domain Eukaryota; kingdom Metazoa; phylum Arthropoda; class Insecta; order Lepidoptera; family Noctuidae; genus Atethmia; species Atethmia centrago. Next base: position 2,844,840 of record HG995370.1, read on the forward strand.
AGTCATATTACGATGCCATTGTGAATAACGTTTATGAATTTAACACATTATCATCGAAATAGTCATCGTTGGAACTCCTTTCATATCTACAAAGTTATGACCGTAAAATTAAATGGAGTTTTATACAATAGTAAAAGTGTTTGCGCATAATCCAAGATGGCGGTCCCTGATTTCTTTATTGAAGTAATGGAGTGATTAACATGTAAAACGTATTTAGTAATTAATGTGTGCAAATGACAAGCAAGGGGTAAAATAATTTGTGATAGTATTTTCGGGAGAGCAAGTTGGTCTAGCTTTTGGTCAGTAGGTGGTAACTTAATTACTATTGGAGGATGCATCATAGTGGTAGTCTCAAAGAAAAAGCTTTAATTTAAAAATTAAAGCTTTTTCTTTGAGAACGATTGAAGTTTTTAAAACCGATTAAAGTGGGGCGAAAATGTGTTTGTGATTTTTTTTTCTCTTCTTAATTGATTAAGACCCAACTGGTCCTTTGAGTTCAAAATGAGAAATCCTTTCTTAAAAACAAGGAAATAGAACTGTTGAATTTAAAAATCGAACCACGTTCGGGTGTACATCTCGGACACATGCTGCTTACCTGCTTAGAATTAAATCAGTTACGCCATGGCGCTTGTGTTAGAATATTGAATTAGATTTAACCGTATTAGTGTCAAACCTGTATGGGCAAAGAACAGGTGGTGATGCGTCGGCTTTACATTAATTTAAGGCCAGTTACGGTTTATGCTCATCGCAATTGATCTTTTATGGGCGATCACGATGACTGAGAAATTTTAATCGTGCGAAAAACTGCGGTTTTACTTGGTATAAAAGGTATTTTATATTTTTATAATGAGGTAAACACCGAAGTTAATATTATACTATGTGTTATTTAAGCTCATACAAGCAATATACTTTACAAATCTTTGTGGTCAAGTGAAACCCTTAAACAATTGATGTTGATGATCTTTTTGACATAGAAATATGAGTGTGTAACAGTAATTCATGACGACGACCCAAACAACATAACTGCTTTTAATCAACTCTTGAATCAATTAAAGTCAAAATAATTAACTAAGACGTTTAGAAAGTTAATCGTTTACATCCAGAATTTTAGCAAAATAACCTTAAGGTTTTTTATACATACATATCGTACTTTGTAAATGATTTTGGTTTGAAGTAATTTTAAGGCTTTGTGATACTTTTTTTTTAATATTCAATATGGTGTTTAGTCTTTCTTCTTTGGTTTTAGCCTTAAAGATAATACAAAGCTGTTGAAGTAAAAAAAACAAAATCAAAACTATAATTATGAGGCTATTACTATATCACTGCACAAAAAAATAATTATATTATTAAGCTTTAAAAATAAACAATCTACATTTAAAAGATCATTCACAAGGCCGTAAATCGCAGGATTACATTACAGCTGATCATCAGTAGCAGTTTGACATTTGACCCGCGCTCGACTCCTTACGTCATACCGAGGTACCTACCCCGTAATGTGCTCGCGTAAAATATTATAGTTGCACATGTCTATGAGAGTTTATGTGGCCGTAGTAACTGTGCAATTATATATGCTGGGTTAAATGGGATTTCAATAATTATAAAGTAATTATTTAGGTGAATTATTGTGGGAATCTTTCTGGGTTTTGTGATACTAAATACAGCCCCAACTGTATTTAGTATTCTTTTGAAGGATTTTCTGAATTAAAATCTTGAATATTGAACAGGGAGATTGGTTCGGATTGAAAATATAATAACCCTTCAGAATGTTCAGCAATAATTAGACTCTTTGAAAAGAAAATGCGGGAGAATGCAGCAGTTAAGTCAATAAACCTAGTTATCATTATTTATGGGAACATTCTATTCTTATATCACTGCAAAGAAACGAAACTCCGGTATTCTAATGAGAATGGCAAAAGTGATGTGACAAAAACCTTAAAGTCAAACACAATGGGCGGCAAACGTGTGAAATCATTTAAAATGTATGCGTTTTGACATATGAATGGCTTCGTGTAGCTTGAAGATTTATTATATCGATTTTTAGATAATTGTTTGGGAAAATAGTGATGTGACTTTTTCTGTTTTGTTAGATTCCACATGGAAAGTTTTGACAAGAAAGGTTAAAGGTTGTGCCAAGTTTATCTGTCGGTTATTATTATATTGTTGTTAGAAAAATGAATGAGGTTGTCTATATGTTTAACTGGCCGCGATCTTATGTGGCTATAATCTGATTGAAGAAAGTAAAGTCAAAAGTTAATTTGCAATTTAAATTAACGAATGATATGCTAAATTATTTTATGGTTCTCAATGTCAGGATTTTATCTGTAATTATATTCCAAAAATCAGTTGTTAGGTACTTTCATTTGTTAGGCGCGCATATTTTTAACCTCGCGGTCCTTATCGATAATCATTATGCCTAATCGATGAAGGCTGTAGTTAAAGTAAAAAAAGCTATCGAGATCAGATTACGATCGTGTTTTGAATACAAACTACAATGCACGTTTCTGTGCAGGCTGTAATAAAGGTCTTAAGTATCGGACTATCCATTGCACTCTAGACTCTGCCAGAATGCAATAAAGTCGCAGTCTTTTTACAGCTGTTTATTTTAATCTTGTTTTGCAAAGTGCAGCACTTAACGGTCTATTAATGACTGAAAGGTTTAGATTAATAATGATGTCTTTTTAATTGATGCTATGAATAGAAGCATAAATATAAAACCACGATCGTACTCCGAATTCGAATCAACTGTACAGTTCAGAAATCAACATGAGTGCATTCGGCTGAATCACATTCCAAAAAAAGAAGAGAACGAACACACGCGATTCCCGATGCACTATTTTGATTTCGGAACGACACGTCACTTGTCACTTTGTTTTTTTTTGTTTTCACTAGAACAGGCACTGCACTGGACTTACCGCTACGAAGGCTTTCATGATGCTTAGTGATGGGTCACTTCGGAACGTAGCGAAGTAATGTGAAGTTGTTGGCTGGTGTCTGGTGATATATAGTAAAGTACGGCCGCGGTGGGGCGGAGAAAGGATAGCTTAGGTTGTGTAAGCACGGGAGATGCTACCATCCGAATAGGAAGTTTCGGTTAATTGGAGGGCGTCATGCGATTTTTTAAAGAGATTTTTTCTATGATTGACCGGCGAGGTCAAGGGTTTGGAGTGTCTCTTTGAGGTTAGAGTTTGAATTTTAAGACTGCTGTAGACTTCGACGATGTTTTGATTTAATTACTTGACCTTAGACATAGATTTATGGTTTATTAGTAGCAGTAATTTGCTTCGTCGTATGTGTATACGTAATTTAATTTGGCATATTTCACTGAAATATATTTGATTTTTATAACAAAAACAAGTTTTAGGAACGATGATAGACACTTAAGTGATTAAGTACTGGACTTCGTCGTTGGAAGAACAGTAAGCATTAGTAAGATATCAGAGCTCAAAGGTACTCTGTGGACACCAAAGATATGATTTAGGTAGGTATCAATCAGACATTTTGTAATTATGTCACTGGTCGTTTGGAAGAACTGAAGGACCATTAATTGTAAATTGCACACTGTAATGCGAAGCTATAACTAGGCTTCCATACTGTGTCCTACGAGTGGTAACAAGAGCAATAACGATCGGGGAAACATAGGAACTGGGCAAGACTGACTTACTAAAATATACGAACAATCCCAGCTGCCAGCTGTAACTAGAAAACCATGTAAATCATAAGCAAACAAACGTAGTCTTAAAGTAAATATGTAAAAGCTATTTCCATTTTCACATGAGTCAGCAACGAGTATTGTTTATTAAGTAGGTGATGTAATCCTAGTGTTAATTGTTAGACAAAGATGTAAAACTCCATTTAACGTCGTAAATCATACGATCCGAGAGATGTATTTTTAGCATCATGATTTATTGGTGTAGTCTTTTTATTCTTTACTAGATAAACGCCCTTGCTTCACACGGTTTTTGCGACTTAACAAAACATATATATTTTTTATTATGTTTAAGTTTATTATACACGTAAACCATTCCGGTATAAATGCTCTAAATGATGGTGAAGCCCGCATCAAAATCCGTTACGTAGTTTAGAAGAACAACGTCTGTGTGACCGATAGACAGACACGAAAGCGACTTTAATTTATAACACAAGTATCTATAGATTATGTTTAGATATGGTAAGTGCTTTAATACATAGAATAGGTCGATAATGAGAACTGTTGATGACCTTGTTTTACCATATATAAGTTTAAATGTATCTAAGTATGTACCAACTGCAGGATCTTCATTCATTCGTCAAGGTGTAATAAATGTTAGTTGACTCTGACTTAGATAGGCTAAAGTTGATTGGTGGATATTGAAATCTGTAATTTAGTACATTTTTAAGGAATGTCTAAACGGCTTGTTGGCACTTCCCGTAACCCGAGGGCTGGCTCTTACTTGGCCAGAGGCTAAGCATTGCCATACAACGTGGCAATGCATCCAGTCTCTAGGGTACTTGACCAGTCGACAGCGATGTGGAGGAATTTTTCGACGCCGTATTTTAGTTTGTGAATAGTTTTAGTTAAATTAGGATATTTTTTTTTACTGAATTAGGTAATGTTATTAACGAAAGGGTACATATAATAGTAAGTCGATTAACACCGCTACTTTTATACACCATAAATACGTAAATAAAATTTTTCGATAAATTGTATTTCAGCATTTCATATACTTACTTTACTTCTGTTCCTATTTTAATGAGATGTTTAGCTCAATAATTAAGATTAAAATAACTGAAGTGTTAATTAACTTTTGTCCCTTTTTTTTTGGGTGGGAAATTATCAAACAACTGCTCCTGCTCTGGGCGGAGCGGGAGGGTGTGTCAGATTCTTACTGGCTTTTACAGTAAGAGTGTGTGAGAGAGTCGGAACCGGTTACCGCATAGTTTACAGTGAGTCGGAACTGACTGCGATGATTACCCAGTGAGTAGGGGTGGCGCTGCGTTATGCTCCAGTGAGTTGGATGTGGTACAGCGCCGGGTTAAGGCTGACTGCTGGCGTCGACCATGAGAGAGTTTAAGGGCTCTTCTTGTAAACCGGCCAAAAGTGCAGCGTGCTGTGCCAAGGTTGCTGATGAGGTTGAGGGTGAGGACTAGGTATGCGCGGTCGCTGCATGCTGGTGGTCAGGATACCCGTTGCAGTCGTGGGTGCTGGCTGGCTGTGTGACTCGCCACTCTAAAGCTTGAGCAAGTGATGATGATGATGACGTCGCGCTGAAGTGGTTACACGAAAGCTGCGCTGACGTTCAAACACAGGGTGTAAAGGTCACTCATTATCCATAGAAAAGGAAAGGGAGGATCCTCCCACCAGATGTGTGTTGTGTCTGGTGGGCTACACCCTACGATTGCATGTAAACTCTGCTTGCGCGATGCAGGATTTTACGTGACGTCAGTGTGTTGCGTAATTCGTATGTGGTTATGTAGATGCCGCCACACATATATACATACATGTACCCTAAACACATTACACTCCTTTTTGGGCAGACGTGTAGAAATATTATTTTGTTGGCGATGAAGTTACAAGTAATTACGAAATCAAAGAACAAAGTGAGGAAGAGAATACAGAAAAAGCAGTGAAAGAAATATTAGGAAAAGGCGGCAAAAGACAAACAAAAACAAAGCAAGGAAAAGCAGCGCAGATGAAATAAGGATTAGGAAGGGAAAGCTAGGAATACAAAAGATTGAAGCCATGCTTTAGTATGTTTCGTTAGCGAACTGTCAGCTCATAATAAGTAACAAACTATGTGAAAGATTTCACTCTGTCATTTTGTTTAGTAATTATTTGATTTGGTTTTTGTATACTTTACTTATGATTGATCTGTTTGTATACATGGGAGTCGGGAGTGCGTCATCAATATAAGAAAAGCAATCCATCAATCTACCTAGCCTTCCCAATTATGTTATTGTCGGCTTCCAGTCCAACCGGATTCAGCTGAATACCAATATTTTACATGGAGCGACTGCCTCTGACCTCCACAACCCAGTCACTGGGTAACACGATACGTCTTCGTAAGACTGGTTGTTAGACTTTTGGGCTTCTGACAACCCGTAACGACTATGAAAGATCTACGAAAGACAGCCGGGACCAACAGCTTAACGTGCTTTCCGAAGCACGGAGAGCTCCCGATTTATAATGGATGGTCACCCATCCACGAACCGACCGCGACAAGCGAAGCATAACCTACAATTGACCCGTGTGGCTATTTAGCCACAATACCCTCTATATATAAAAGGCATAGTGTATTAATAAGAAAATACATAAATATAGAGTTTCCAGAGTTCAATGAGACCAAAACCAGTGTAAGGGAAGAAGGCTTACCTTCTCTCAAACCACTGACTAATATGTTCAAGCTTTCAAGGCTATGCGTGATAAGTTGATAACATAACATCACGTCAGCATTCCCCGAAGGAGCAGGTGGGGGCCTACAGTTCACTCAAATTTCACACAATTATGTATTTAAGGTCCATGGACGAGCCCAATGATACCCCACATAATGGGAGAGAAAAAAACAATCCCCACATTACGTGCAAGGGTACTGCAAAAATTTTTTTTTCGAGATTGATTTTAGCTCTTTGTCGGCGTGATTAATATGTATACCTATGCCAAATTACAGCTTTCTAGTACTAAGCGCCTCTGAGCTATAGTGGGGACAGACAGACAGATTTTGGTTTAATTTTTTTGTGACACGCACGATGAGTATTTATTTAATCATTTATGTACACACATATAAAAACAGAAAAGAAGAACAGAACAGAAAAATACGTACAATGGTGATGCTTATTTCTAAAGAAATCTCTTCCAGCATACCTGCGATAGGAAAGTAGATAAAGAGATGTAGACACCGTGTGTAAGAGTAGAAGAGAAAATAGAATACATAAAATCGAAACAATTTACAAAACAAATAATATGGGAATATACTAACACACATACATATATGTATACATACATACATCTAAAATAAATATCACTAGAATATTAAACAAAAAAGACAGTGTAATTTAAAGCAATAAATACCTACGCAACTATGAAAATATTAATATTAAGTGAATATATTAGTGCAAAACGAGTGAGTATTTTTCAATTTTAAAATTGACCGAATGCAACGTTTACTTCGCGCGTTCTTGCCCTAGCAAGAACGCGCGAAGTAAACGTTGCATTCGGTCAATTTTAAAAGTGGCCCTAGCCACTGTAGAGCTTATCTCACGCCACTCAAGAAGTTTTGTCGCAGTGCAATTGCAGTTAAGTCTCGATCAAAACAATGCTTTTCGTATTCTTTACCGCTGTGTGAATTCATGAATTGTGATCAATGGACTTGGTACAGTCAGACCCAAAAATATGTATGTATACACGGACAAGCAACCATTTTACGTGTATCCCCAATTGTGTGTCGTGTGTTCGTGTCACTCCCGTTCATCTCACTGCTGTCGTCCCACTGGTGGGACGAACGGGAATAATTAAGTCATTTAATTTTTAAGTCCCATTGGTCCCTTGATTTGAGTCTGGGTTGTTCAATGGTAAAAAAAAACACTTATTTATCCTAAATGCGAAAGTGAGTTTTTTTGTTTATATTTCGCTTTCACACAATGGCTGAACGGATTGGGATGAAATTTGGCACATTGGTAGATCATGATGATATTTTTTATCTTGGTAGTACGTTGCATGCATGCATACATGACGGTATTTTGTTCACGACACATTGTGTACAATTTCTGAGCAGTAACCTAACAAAAAGTACTAGGCTTGCATACATTCCCGATAGTATTTCAATCATCAGTATTATCCTACTAATTGGATTTGGATGAAAGAACAATGCCGTCAATACAGAGTTTGAATTTCTGAACAGATTTGTCTTCTTATTTATTTACTGATTACTTAGTTACTAATTTAGACATTAATAAAAATAAACATAAAATAAGCAGTAGAATTACTTCTATGTTTATGTCGCCTATAATACCAATAGAAATTCACCAAATTATTATGTCGCTAAAGAATACGTCTAACACTGGGTATGATGATATAAGTACAAGCATTGTTAAACGGGTATGCACAATAATTGCTCCTGTGTTGAGTCATCTTATCAATATGTGCAATTGATAAGATGACTCAACACAGGAGCAATTATTGTGCATACCCGTGTAACAATGCTTGTATACCCAGTGCTAGACGCTATGCTAAGGTTACTTTTCAGAAGAATTAAAAACAACAATTATAAAACCTCTCTTCAAGAAAGACAACAGAGATTTGTCCTGCTACTGACATATCTATAGCGTTAGAACTGATTTTTTCAAAAATATTCGAGAAAGCAATATATTATCAACATACTTCATATTTTAAGAAAAAATGCCTATTCGTTGATAACCCGAAAGGCTATAGGAAGACACAGATCTATTGACAAGGCCATCTACGATTTCTTACATGGTTAGCGGCAGAGTGGATAAGAGACTACCAACTCTGGCGCTTTATATGGATAGTTCAAAAGCTTTTGATCGTGCAGACCATGAAACACTGATAAGTAAACAAATAACGACAATTAGTAGAATACCTAAATAAAACAAAATAAAATATAAATCTAGCTAGAGAAATTATGGAGTATCACAAGGTAGTGTACTCGGGCCGCCCCAATTCATTATTTATATTAACGACTTTCCGACAATATCATCATATCCTATGACAATGTTTACTGATGACAGCACTTTACTTTTTAATAATGACGAGGTAAGCACATTAGAGGCTGAGATTAATTCTACCTTACTAGCAGTTCTGAATTGGCTGCAAAATAATTATTTGTTTATAAATCTTGATAATACAGTATTAATGAAATTTCAACAAAGACTAAATTACAATCTGGACTTAAATATTAAATAAAAGGACAAAATTATTAATGAAACAAATGTGACAAAATTTCTTGGACTAAACATAGAAAACACTTTAAATTGGAATTCGCATATTGTCAAAGTATGCAGTAAGTTAAACCAACATTCCTATTCTTTGCACATGTTAAGTAAAACGGCCATTCCAGCAGTCTTAACGGCGTATCATGGTCTAGCAGCCTCAACATTGAGATATGGAATTATATTTTGGGGCAATGCCACGGGTAAAGATATAGTATTTAAGTGCCAAAAAAGGTGCATAAAGGCTATATATAATTTGCAGATAACAGACAGGTGCAAACCATTTTTTAATAGTACGCAAATATTACGTATGCCGTCGTTGTACTTCTATGAAACGTCAAGGTTCGTCAAAAATAATTTACATAAATTTGCTTGAGTAATTAGTCAGCGCCGTTGTGTTCGGTTACAAACAGTCTGATCTAGTACTGCATTATACAGAAACAGCATATTCGTAATGACTCCAAAGGTCTATAATAAATTACCAAAATGTATAAGGAGTAAAAAAATGTATAAGGAATAAATACCAAAATGGATAATATCCGCAAATTCAAAAGTAAGAAAGAAAGATAATTTATTTGTCAAACATGCGTTTACATAAACTGAGTAATCAGACATGCAAGGAGTTAAATACTATGTTGTAAGCGTCCATGCTTTGCCAATAACGGCGTACAAATTTTTTTGGTTTACAAATTACATTTACGCATAGTTATTTGAAATTTAATTACAAAATACATAAGAAATAAATAATAATTGATGTCAAGATATTATTGTATAAGTATATAATAGTCAAAAAATAAATTAAATTAAGTATGTCCAGTACATTCATTATTATGCATTCAAAAATTATCAAAAGTCAAATAATTTAAAATTTACATTCTTAAATTGTTATTCTTAACTATGTGTATTGGAAGTCGAAATAGAAAAGTCCTTTTCATTCAAAAAACTTAAAATATTGTAATACGCTTTATTAACTAAAAAAATCTCAGCTTATTTTTGAAAAGTGACAAGGGCAGTTCTCTCCAACATTTTGGTAATTTATTGTATATCGTAGGAGCCATACAGAAAATACTTTTACGCATAAGTGATGTTCTTGCAGTATGAGAGCATATCCTACTGTTGTCGCGCCTGTTACGTGGCACTACTTCATCTAATAGTTTAAATCGGAGTGGATTTAGTAAATTGTAGTTGTAGTAGTAGATAAGACTCTATCGATTTTTTTAAATGATATATATGATATTACCAGCCCTGTAATATAATTTACCATTGACATGCATGTAAAAATAAATTATAATTGAAAAATGATTTGTTAATAATACGTGGGACACTCAAAAAAAAAAATGTTCTACAGGTAAATATTTTTTATTAAATCTTTTCAAAGTACTAGCCTCTATAGAAAGTTTCATGCGTCTGAGCCTGTTTTCGAAACACTTTTTCCAGTCCGCCGCAGACACCTCGTTTACAGCCTGTTCGAACGCTGACAGCGCATCTTCCGGCAACGAAAATTGTATCCCTCTGAGCTGATTTTTTATTTTCGGGAATAAAATGAAGTCACGCGGTGCTAAACGCTGCTCCTTCGTTTTGTGCGTGGTGTGCGAAGGCGCGTTGTCGTGGTGGAGCAATAGCCCGCGGAGCCCTGTGTTTGGTCGCTTGTTGCTCACAACAGAGAAAATTTCTGCCAAGCATTTAATAGTATACCATTCAGCGTTGATGCTTATTTGGTTCTGTAAAGGAATTGACACCAGATAGCCAGTCAAATTGAAAAAGCTCGCGATCAAAATTTTCCCCCCGCTTCTAGATCGCTTTACTTTGGTAGGCGTTGATTCGTTTTAAAACACCCAAACCGTCGACTGGCGCTTCGTTTCTGGAACGTATTGATAAATCCAAGACTCATCACCTGTAATGATGTCGTAAACACGCCGAGACGAGCCTGCTTCAAATTTGTTTATCATATTACGGCACCATTCCACCCGGGCCTGCTTCTGAGCATCGGTGAGATTGTGCGGCACCCAGCGTGAAACTATCCTCCTCACGTGAAGATGCACGTGTAGAATTTTGTAAAGGCTTCCCGATCCAACCTACAGTATGTGCTGAATCTCTTGATACGTAACTCGCCTATTGTCATGGATTACATTTTTCATTGGTAGCACATTTTCTTTCGTAACAGCCGTCCACTTCTTTCTTCAGCTGACCACTTCTTTCTTCATCCCCCAAAGTTAGTCAACCGCGCTTGAATTCGTTATACCAACCATACACGGTTGCCTTAGAATGGCCTTCATCCATGAATGCCATTTGAAGTCTATCGTACGATTCGTCCAGTTTCAGGCGACACTTGAAATCGTAAAAAAATCATAGCGCAAAAATGTGCCCGGCGCAGATCCATTTTTTTATGAGACACGATAGTTTAAATTAGCTCGCAAACAATGTGGAAGGACATTTTGAAATTGGAACGGACCTATTTTTACTTACAAATAATAATATTTTCAAAATAGATTATAACTGGCTTCTCATACATAACTTTTTTTTTGCAATACTTTCTGAGTGGCCTGGTACATTTAATTGACATTAACTTTTATATTTGTACACCAATTTCATTGGAGGGACATAGAGCTCAACTAAAATGTAAACATAAGTCCTTTATTGTAATACCTGTGTTCACGAATAAAGATTGAATGATTGATTGAGGAATTAAATATATTCCAGTTTGAAGTTATAGACTCTAGACTAGAGGTTATGTCTTGTCAACAACAGGCCCTAACCAAAAAATATATATAGAAACTCCTACTTACCACTTATTAGTACATTACGATACGTGTGACTTAAGTAAGTCCATTACTGCACGGCGTGAAGTTAGCGCCCGAGCGTTGCAAGGGTGCTAAACATACATACATACATAATCAGCCTATAATGTTCCCACTGCTGGGACACAGCCCTCCTCTCTGTGAGAGGGAATGGGCTGTAATCCACCACGCGGGCACAATGCGGCTTGGTAGATGTCACATGTCTTCAAATTTTTGGTTCTAGGACATGCCGGTTTCCTAACGATGTTTTCCTTCACCGTTTTGAGAGCAGTGGTGATGAAATAATTTACACAAAGTAAAGCGCTTGTCTGGGTTCGAACCTACGACCTACAATTCGTAAGTCGCGGCCGTTACCACTGGGCCACCACTGCTCACAGGGTACTGACAGGGTGCTAAACGCAGTGCATTAATTAATAGACTTACTTATGTCACGAGTCCTTGAAGGACACTGTTAAACAGTGACTTTTAGGTGTTAAAAGTCACGTTAATATAAAGCAATTACATACAATTACAATATCAATACACGCTGCAGGTCAAATACGCGAAAATATTTTGAAAAAGGTCACGGTCAAGGTTAATTAGAGGTCATCCATTCCGTCAATCTGTACTCAGGAATCCCGGGGTTGTTGACACCTTTTTTTTTTTTTTTTTGGTGTGAAATCATCAAATAACTTCTCCCGCTCTGGGCGGACCGGGAGGGTGTGTCAGACTCTTACTGACTAAAACCCACCCGTATTCCTTCCTGTTGCCTGTGTTGCCAGGGGCCTCGGTGACCCTTTAGTACCTACCCGCGACCCCTGCAGTCATCGGCCCTAGTGGACCCTACCTCGCAAGCCCGCGCCTACGGTGGCCGGAAATCCGCCCGGGATTCCCGACGCCCAGGGCGTCTCCTGCGGCGGCTAGGGGCGAGAGGGCGCGAAATTTGGCTTTCCCACAACCGTCCCGCCTCCTCCTTCGCGAGAAATACTGCTTCGCAGAAGGACGTGATGGCTGCCCATGCCCTCTCGCTCCGTACCATGGCCTGAACCAGGGCCGGACGCGAGAGATCTCTGCCGCCGATCGCCTCCACGAGGACACGGCGGTGCTCTGCCCAAGTGGGGCAGACCTCCACCGTATGCTCCAACGTGTCCTCCAGGCGATGCACACAGTGGTGACACCCGGGTGTTTCCTCCCGCCTTATCCGACACAGGAACCTCCCGAAGCTGCCGTGTCCGATGAGGACCTGCGTCAGGCGGAAGGTGAGGACGCCGTGGCGCCTCTCTAGCCACTCCTCAAAGAGGGGTCTTATCGCCGCAATCGTGGCGTGCCCATTGTTGACACCCTGGGGCGAAAATTTAATTATTCTTGACCTAAGATATTTGCTAAAAACTCAAAAGGGGATTCCAAGTTAGGACGTAACTTACGATTTCACTTGTCTGAATTCATAGATGACATAATTATGTATTTAGGCGCGTGACCAAAATCGGAACAATGGCTGCGGCCACATTGTCGCCCAGATTCGAGTCGAGTTTTCGCAATAAAACTACATGTTCGATCTACGACGAACTACTTTGGTCACATTGTTAAAAAAACTTCGGTTAAAAGACGCGGGAAATAAATGATAGATTCATTTTCGCACGGTGTAAAAATGGTCTACTTAGATTGCGGGTTTAGGTCACAACTATAAAATATCATTGATGGAAATGCATTTTTACAGCAAAATAAACTACGGACTGCGTATTCAGAATTATAAGTTTAGCCGACCGCGACGTGCGTGGTCTGCCACATGGTCTATTTGCGACGTAAGTAAATAAATGTTCAGAAGAATTATTGTTTAATAATCATACCCAACTATCTTTAGGACAGATATATGTGATTAATTACATGGTAGGGGTTGTATGGCCCCAACATACAACCCTTACCATATAACGCAATGCTCGATGACCTCAGTGGGTCTTAAAATGAACATGGACAAGACAAAGGTTATGACAAATGCCCATGTAACACCCACTCTCATGAAGGTCGGAGACGCTACACTCAAAGTTGTGGATGAGTAGCCGAGGACAAAATGTCTAGTTAGGAGGCCCAACTTCGAGAAAGAGGTCAATCGTTGAATTTGACTCAGCTGGGCAGCGTTCGGCAAGCTACGCAATATCTTCTCGTCCCACACACTGCAGTGTCGCAAGACGAAAGTCTTTGACCAGAGCGTGTTTCCAGTGATGACCTATGGCACTTAAACGTGGTCGCTCACAATGGGCCTTATTAGAAGGCTAAAAGTCACCCAAAGGGCAATGGTTAAGGCTATGCTTGCAGTTTCCTTTCGTGATTGAATCACAAATGAAGAGATCCGCAGGCGAACCAACGTAACCGACATAGCCCGAAGAATTGCCAAACTTAAGTGGCAGTGGGCAGGGCACATTGCTTGTAGAACAGATGGCTGATGGGGCCGAAAGTTTTTGACAGTGACACTGCGCTTATCATAAGTGAAGAAATATGGAAATCTGCTCATCACACAGCTGAAAATGCTCTTGGCATAGTGATGGATTGGCTTTAATTGAATTTACTTACGCTAAATATCTCTAAAACCCACTATGGCCATTTCTCAGCGAACGCTGCTACGTAGCCTAGTATGCCAGACGTTAAAGCCCATAGTTGTCACCCTACACTGACCCCTTGTAGTTGCCCTACTATACATAGGAGCTCTTGTGGGGCACACATTCAGGCGCGCGTGGAACACAACGCGCCTTCGACCCGGGCCTGGTCCTTATCGGACGGCTAGCTACCCATTGCTCACCATCCGCAAGCCCGCGCCTAAGGTGGCTGGAAATCAGCTGGGGATTCCCGACGCCTAGGGCGTCTCCTGCGGTGGCTAGGGGCAAAAGGGCGCGAAATTTGCCTTTCCTTCAACCGTCCCGCCGCCTCCTTCGTGAGCATTACTGCTTCGCAGAAGGGGAAACGGCTGCCCATGCCTTCTAACTCCGTACCATGGCCTGAGCCAGGGCCGGACGCGAGAGATCTCTGCCGGCGATCGCCTGCACGATGACACGGCGGTACCAAAACTCCTACAAAGTGTAGCATATTGTCAATGTACTGTAAGGGGAAGGCGCCTGTGTCTGTAACACAGTTTATACTAGCACAGACAGATAGAGTGAACGCCTGTGTGCGTTCACTCTGTCTCAAAAAATGCATAGCGTTGTACTTCATATTTTTTATGTTCGATTGAGATGGACAAATTGTATTTGGCTTTTTGAAATTAAGGGAATTTCTTTGCCTTTCCAGTAATTTGAGCTTCTACATATAGCATCTAACTCATTTAATCTTGCTAAAAGGGGATGGGAAGATCTAGATATTAAACCAAGCCAGAAAACCGGAGGACACATACTGCCGTCTTCGGGCCAGGGGAGATTTAGCACACTCAACCTGCAATGCGTTAACGGGAGAAGACTTCATACAACCAGAGATGATCCGAAGGCATTCTGACTGAACCCTATCCAGCCCAGCCAAAGCACCCATGTTGCATGGGACTAGATGGAACGTACCATAGTCTAAAACACTCCGAATTTAGCGTTATACACCGGGAGGAAACGCCCGGACGGTGGAGCATACGGTCTGCCCGGCTTGGGCAGAGCACCGCCGTGTCCTCGTTAAGGCGATCGGCGGCAGAGATCTCTCGCGTCCGTCCCTGGTTCAGGCCATGGTACGGAGCGAGAGGGCATGGGCAGCCGTCACCTCCTTCTGCGAAGCAGTAATGCTCGCGAAGGAGGAGGCGGGACGGTTGAGGGAAAGGCAAATTTCGCGCCCTCTCGCCCCTAGCCGCCGCAGGAGACGCCCTGGGCGTCGGGAATCCCGGGCGGATTTCCGGCCACCGTAGGCGCGGGCTTGCGGACGATGAGCAATGGGTAGCTCACCGTCCGGTAAGGACCAGGCCCGGGTCAATGGCGCGTTGTATTCCACGCGCGCCTCAAAGAGATGTCGTCAGCAAAAATTTAGGGGTCCAAAAAAAAAAGCTCTTAAATTCGAAACAACCCTTTCACATTTTTAAATAATAAATTTATACGAGTATGATGCCATTTAATTTTGAATCTAGAATATAGCCTTTAAATTTTACTTTATTAACTAACGGAATATTATGACCTAAAATGTCCACTGAGATGTGCGAAATCAGTCTTTTACGAGAGAAAATTACTGCCGAACTTTTTGGTGCGGATAACGAGAGACCATGGCTTAAAAGCCACTGTTTCAATGAGTCCAGAGAGAGGCATAGAGACGACGCAGCGCCTACAATGGATGAATCTGTCACGTACAAGACTAAGTCATCATATTGGAGGATGTGACAGTTATTATTTAGGCAGGAGCCAATGTCCACTATATACAGGGTGTCCGGTAATTAATGGATAACCTTGAAATGGTTCATGGTAGAACTAATGGCCATCAAGAAAAAAAAATACAAAAAAAAACAAGTACTACCAAAAATATGTTTTTTTTTAATAATATCGATGTTTTTTGTTACCTTATTTTATATTCTTGTACACCACGACCACAAATTAATGAATTCCATTGATTTTTTATTGTTATAGGTAGTAATTCACGTTAACTGTGCTGATAGATAAGCAATAAATAGTATGACTGCTATTACACTTTTTTTTTAAATCAGTTGAATGCTTGTTCTGGTGAAAAATTAGTGAAAAATATTCATTTTGACAAAGTTTAACCAACTGCAGCATAAAAATTAAGTATCGAAACACAAGTGACCAATAATTTAAAAATAATATGTACTAAATTAAGGTAAATAGTGATCCATTCCATTCGTGTTTAAATGGAGTGAAATTTGATTAAACAAGAAAGTTTGCAATATTGTAATATTTATTTACATTAAATGTATCTGATCATTTGGGTATAAATAAAAACATTAATAGGCGTCAGTATTGAATAGTAATAATTAAATAAAGCCTGTTTAAAACCAGCTTACGCTTAAAGTTAGCTTAAAAAATATTTTAACGAAAACAAATTGGTAAGTCTATTAAGGGTTTAAAATATGTGGTGTGACCGTCATATTGGCTACCTGCGCGTTCCCCGCACCACCCGTCTTTTGTCCATGTTAGACAAAGAGGATATGATTTGAACGAGTGCGAGCGAGGTAGTAAATGTAAAAAAACCCGGTAGGGAGTCTAGGGAAGTAAGGACTTAGTGCGTCACTCGACTTGCTCGACTTCGCATGTGTTTATTTCGTTTCCGTTTTCATTTAGTTGCTATTTACTGTGTATCAGTGTTAAAGCGACGACCTGGCTATTTTACTGAACTATTCGTTTTGTTTACTGATTTGGACTTGTTTTGTGTGGTGATATTTGCGACGACTTGGCTTGTAACTTGATTGTTTTGATTGTGGACAAAATGTCACGTGTTCAGTATACGCCACAAGAATATGCAAACATGCATTTTATTTATGGGGAATGCAGAGACAATGGAAATGCAGCCGCAGCTCTTTATAGGCATAGATACCCTAATGCGCGTCATCCAGATTACTGCGTATTTATAAGAGTCCACGGTTGTTACTCAGAAGGAAGAATGCCTGGTAGTGGTGTTGGTGGTACTAGCAATAGAAGAACCGCTCGTGCTGATGTAGAAGACGTGGTACTTGAGGAAATTGTGCAAGATTCCTCAACTTCTACGCGAGCAATAGCTCGACGCACGGGTGGTATAGGGAAATCGACAGTGCATGATATTTAAAAAAAGAAAAAATTTCACCCGTTCCACGTTACGCGCGTGCAGACTCTTCAACCAAGAGATTCAAGACTGCGTTTCTGCCGACAAATGCCCCGCAGTTTTTCAATAAAATTCTATGGAGTAATTAATCAACAATCTCCATAGCTGGCAACTAGAGAACCCTCGTGTTATGCGTGAAGACAGGTCACAGTACCAATTTAAAATAAATTATTGGACTGGAATTATAAATGGAAAAATAATAGGCCCATTTGAATTACCGGGGAACCTAACTGACAAAGTTATTTAGAGTTCCTAGAAAACGATCTTCCATATTTATTGCAAGAGGTTTCCGAGGTGGAGAGAGAATCTTATTGGTTGCAAAATGACGGCTGTCCGGCGCATTATGCTGTATCTGTTCGTGCGTATTTAAATAGAACATACCCAAACAGATGGATTGGTCGTCTGGGGCCAATTTTGTGGCCCCCACGTTCACCAGATTTAAATCCACTGGATTTTTTTTATTGGGGCTGTCTTAAGGAAGAAGTTTACGCAAATCCGATCCGTTCCTTGGAAGATTTACGTAGCCGATTCCGGGCAGCCGCATTGAAAATAAGCGATCGACGTAATACGCGACTGCTCAGAAGAGCATTTATTCGTAGATGTAGGGCCTGCATCAGAGTGGGTGGCAGACAATTTGAACATTTATTGTAAATTACAACGAATACAGTGTTATTAATATCAAATGTTGTTTTTTATTAAACCCCAATGATCAGGTACATTTAATGTAAATAAATATTCCAATATTGCAAACTTTCTTGTTTAATCAAATTTCACTCCTTTTAAACACGAATGGCAATAATTCACTATTTACATTAGGTACAATAATAATTAATACCATTTTGAAATCGGATTGGTCACTTGTGTTTCGATACTTATTTTTTATGCTGCAGTTGCTTAAACTTTGTCAAAATGAATATTTTTCACAAATTTTTCACTAGAACAATAATACAGCTTGTTTTTAAAAAAAAACGTGTAATAGCAGTCATACTATTTATTGTTTATCTATCGGCACAGTTAACGTAAATTACTCTAACAATAAAAAACCAACGGAATTCATTAATTTGTGGTCGTGGTGTACAATAATATAAAATAAGGTAACAAAAAACATCGATATTATTTAAAAAAAAATATCTTTGGTTCTTGTACTTGTTTTTTTTTTATTTGTATTTTTTTTCTGAACGGCCATTAGTTCTACCATGAACCATTTCAAGGTTATCCATTAATTACCGGACACCCTGTATAAATTACTAGCAGGTTATGAACTATATGATTGTGTGCTAAATTTCATACCAAATTCGTTCAGCCGATTTTTGCGCCAATTCGAAACATACATCCAGACAAACAGACAAACGGATGAAAATTCTAGAAACTATATTTTCGACATCAGACTCATTCCCACACCTCGTAGCAATTAATTCTTGGATGGTATATGAATAACGACTTAGTTTTCCCCATGTCATGTCTGAATCTATTTGTAGTCTAACAAATTTTGTACTTACTGTTTATTTTATTTAAGTTTCTGTTCTTAAACATTAATTTATTACCAACTTTTGAGTTGATCAAGGCACTCGGTAAAATTTTCCCCTAAAAACTTAATTACCCCTTTTTCCCCTGTTAGGTTTCGATTCTCGAAAACCCCATGTACTCGTAATTCTTTTTGTTTCTGTCAAAAATATGAGCACCGAGTTTCTAGTTAATCTAACCACGCGTTAAGATTCTTCTATATGAAATTCAACACTCCCAAAAATCCTTTTGAGGGGTAGTTTTGAAAACGAATTATGACAAACTTTGTTATTTATTTAAGCTGCTGACAAGACCCAATTGAACAAAATAGGCTTCTCTTAAGAAAAAAAAATACCAAATCTGTATAGTTTGTGGTAGCGGAAAAAATACACTTATGTTAATTTTGAACATATTACCCAGAACTTGGTTGCTTCCAAAACACGTTTTGAAAAAAAAATCTCGATATAAACTAACGTTAAACTAACAACCTCTTACCTTGAGTTTTAATCCAAAATATCTGTATTAAATATCAACATACGTTACGTATTTAATAAATAACAAGAACGTCTTATCTGAGTGCAGAACTTGGTTGTTTTTTATTTTCGATTACTCAACTCAATTTTGAGTAAATAGATAATTGCTTCATATTTTGCAATAAATTACAAGCGTTGTGTCATCGCGCTTCTCTTTCTTTTCTATGCAATCTGACAGTGATCGCGGTTTAGGTGTTGTCAGCGTCTTAAGAACTTATTCTCGTTAAGTTTCAAGTTTATTAACTCAAGAAATACGATTGTCCATACAATCTATATGGCCCCCTTTCACCCCTATTAAGGTCCAATTTAAAAAAAAAAAACCTTTTCTTAGAGCTCGCCTACAATGTATGGAATGTAAATTTATTTGGAAATAAAAAGATTAAGAATAGTAATTAAAATTTCTTATGTCAGTCAGCACTGCGCCCGCGTCTTCGCGACGTTCGCTTGGATTTCATACTTCCCCGCAAATTTCAGCCCATGCAGCTCCTTTAAATGGTCTAGTATTAATATACGATATTTATTATTTATTCATATAAGTATCCAGGCCAAATTCATAAAAATAAAAAAAAATCATAAAAATAAAATCAAAAAGTTTATAGGTCAAAAGAAATAAGATTATTTTCAAATAAACTTTATCCCCCTTTTCACATCCAAAGGGGTTATTTATTTAAACATCGCTTGTGGCGTATCCATTATTTGACTTATACCAATTTTCGAGTCAATCAAATCACGCAATAAAATTATCTTCTCTATAATAGACTACTCCTTTCCACCCCGTTAGGTGTAGATTTTTGAAAACCCTGATAACTGTTTTCCTTTATTTCCAATCTTAAGTATAAATACCGAGTTTCAAGTTCATCGACCCGCGAGTTAAAATTCTTCCATACAAATATTGACTCCACCTTTAGGGGTAGTTTTTAGGAGGCGTTTGGACTCCTTGCCCAATCTAGGGGGTCCAAACGCCCTCGCGCACGTATGGGTGTAGCGCGAGGAGGCGAAACGCCGGGGCGTAACTCCGCTGCCACGAGAAGTCGCGGCGCACTGGACTGAGTTTCGGCGGGATCTCATGGCGACATGGAGAGTGCGATTGTCGCAAACCAGTGCTGGGCACGCCACAATTGCGGCGATAAGTCCCCTCTTTGAGGAGTGGCTAGAGAGGCGGCGTGGCGTCGTCACCTTCCACCTGACGCAGGACCTCACGGGACACGGCAGCTTCATGAGGTTCCTGTGTCGGGAGGAAACGCCCGGGTGTCACCACTGTGTGGGTCGCCCGGAGGACACAGTGGAGCATACGGTCTCTCGCGTCCGGCCCTGGTTCAGGCCATGGTATGGAGCGAGAGGGGTTGGGCAGCCGTCACCTCCTTCTGCGAAGCAGTAATGCTCGCGAAGGAGGAGGCGGGACGGTTGAGGGAAAGGCAAATTTCGCGCCTTCTCGCCCCTAGCCGCCGCAGAAGACGCCCTGGGCGTCTGGAATCCCGGGCGGATTTCATGCCACCGCGCGGCCTTGCGGACGATGAGCAATTGGTAGCTCACCGTCCGGTAAGAACCAGGAGCCGCGCCTCTAAGAGATGTCGTCAGCACAAGTATAGGGGTCCGCTAGGGCCTGCCTGCCGGGGTCGCGGGAAAGTTCTAAAGGGTTACTGAGGCCCCTGGCAACACAGCCAACGGAAGGAACACGGGTGGGTTTTAGTCAGTAAGAGTCTGATACACCCTCCCGCTCCACCCAGAGCGGGAGAAGTTATTTGATAATTTCCCACCCAAAAAAAATTACAAACTGCATTATTTGCTTACATAAGTATTCGTGCCGAGTTTCAAGTTTATTATTTTTTTTTTTTATTATTTTTATTTTTTTATTTGTGATGGGTTTGCTCTTGATCTTAGTCTATGTCAGAGGTGACAGAAACAAAGTCGACGATGGAGCGAGCTTACCCAGAAGAAGCCTGTTCACTCTCACTTTGAAGAGATTAGGGTTGTATGCGTTCGGAAACACAGACGCAGGCAGAGAGTTCCATTCCTTTGCTGTGCGCATTATAAAAGAAGTTTGGAAACGCTTAGTGCGAGCTGGTGGGATAGCCACCAGGAAGGGATGGTAACCTGAAGTGCGCCTAGATGACCGATAATAGAAGGGGGCCGGTGGAATGAGGTCGTGGAGTTCTTGGGCACACTCTCCGAAGTACAATCTATAGAAGACCGACAAGCAGGCAACCTTGCGACGATGGGCCAAACTGTGAAGCTTGGCATCCACCAGATTTACGTCGCCAATGAGCCTCTTAGCTCTGCGTTCCACCGAGTCAAGCGCGGCAAGTTGGTATTTAGCCGAGCCATCCCAAAGGTGGCTACAATACTCCATGCAGGATCGGACCTGCGCTTTATAAAGGGTCAAAAGCTGTCCAGGCGTAAAGTATCGCTTCACCTTATTTAGGATGCCCAGTTTCTTGGCCGCAGTTTGGGCTTTGTACTCGATGGTGGCGCCGAAGTTGAGTTCAAGGACTAAGATTTTTCACACAAGCTGTATCCCCCTTTTCTTCCCCAAAGGGTTAATTTTCTAAAAGTGGTTTGCAACTTCTCCATTTTTTGACTTATACGTTATTTATACCAATGTTCGAGTCAATCAAGGCACGCAGTAAATTCCTCCATTGTAAAATTGCCTACCCCTTTTCACCTCGTCAGGGGTAGATATTCGGAAAACCCTGATATATGTTAGTCTTTATTGTTGGTCTTAAGAATAAAATACTGAGTTTCGAGTTAATCGGACCGTGCGTTATAATTAGAGATCGGATATTCGGATGCATATTCACCTAAAGTTGAGATGTTGGCTAATGTGGAATGCGCTTTTGTATCGAAAAAATCCCGCGGTTCCGGGATCAACAAGGTTTCTGATTATTGAATCAGATTAGTATTATAATCAGTACTACATATAACTTACTTTCAAATGTTGTTATATGGAATGCACTATAGTAAAAAAAAAAACCCGCGATTCCGGAATTCACAAATTTTGTGTTTTTTCTGACTATGTAAGCGGATGCATATCTACCTACCTAATATTGTAAAGTAGGTAGGTCAATACCAAACTGCCATAGCAAATAACGTTAATATAAGATAACGGACTACATATATTTAGAATAATTGATGTAGCTACCTATTGAAACAAATAGTTAAAAATTATTGTGCTTAGTGAAATTCTGTTAAATTCCTTTCCTCTCCACATACTTAGCGAAAAAAAACAGTATATGTTAGCACCATTATATTAATAGAAAACGACGATAGGCATTTTGCGAGTTTGTGAGTGGGACGGCAAATTATACCTGCTTATGCGCAAGTAGCTACCCCGACAAATAGTTCTCTTAGTTTATTTAATTACAATAAATGCATTCGTCGCTGTGCTTGCCATGCGTTCGGGTGTTTTTTTTTTTTGTTTTAACTAACACACACCACCCCTCCTCTTACACCCTACATATACATATCTTAGAAGTCGCTTCTTTATTATACACCCGACTAGCTAAGCATTCCCGGTGTTCCTGGCATCCCGTGATTTTTTTTACAAATAAAAATATTTTAAGAAGCCGCTTCCATACTTTTACAGCTAAAATTTAACTTTAGGTAAATATGCATCCGAATATCCGATCTCTGATTATAATTCTTCTATACAAACTTTGACATCCCCAATCCGTCTTTATGGGGTAGTTTAGGAAATTAAAAAATTAAACTTTATAATTTACTTAGGTCAGTATTCGTGCCAAGTTTCAACTTTATTAACTAAAGGAATAAGATACTCCATACAAACAAATTCACCCCTTTTCACCTCTTTAAAGGTAGAATTTCCAAAAACCCCTAATCATAATCATTTATTTGCAATAGGTATTGGTACAATGTTCCTTCTTAGTGCTCCCATTATAAAAGGAAGCCGAGTGCAGAACTTCACGTCCCTAGTCTTAGTAGTTTCAGCTGTGCGTTGATATGTCAGTCAGTTTCTCGTTTTATATATATAGATAGATAGATAGATAGATAGAGAAGGGGGCTCTGAGCGGATTCTTGCGGGAGTCCCTTCCAAGTCTGCCTTTCATCAAAATCCTCGCCCTGGATTCTCAAAACCAACGAATCGAATGCATCTGTGCATCGATGCATTCGATTATCTTAACCGGGAGTCTCAGCTGGTGCAGTTTCTGCCTGAGTACGGGAAGAAGAACGTTTTCGTATACAGCAGGGTTATCATGACACTTTCTATGTCTACGAAGAATAGACACAGCTTTTTCTATACAAAGTGACATTTCGTTTCTCCATTTTTGATAACGCACCGTAGAAATCCTTCTACAATCTGTCATTTTGTCTTTCGTTTCTAACGATCTTTGTCCTTTTTTATGTAGACTACTTCAGAAGAAAGTTTTCTATCCCAAACTGTCACAGTTGACAGTTGTCTAAGGTAGTGAAGACAATTTTATTTTGTAATCGCCATGCTAAAGACAGTAGAAAACTTTCTACTCGACGGTCACAAAGAATATACGGTTATCTACAAAATCATGATTTTACAGAAGAGCGTTTTGAACGTAAAACTGTGATAATTAACAGAAGAACAAAGCTATCTTCTCCTATTTTACATCATTTAGTTAATAGGGCATTACCAAGGAAATGGTTAAGGCCAATATTACTCTAATATAAAATATATATTGTTTCAAAATACGGCACTTCGACACTTTGAGAAAAAATGTTGTAGTTTTATTTACATACGTGACTTAATGTCAGTAAAAATTGAGCACTGTTTTTCAACGGAAAGTAGGGATACGCCCTGTAGGAGATGGCTTTAACAAATCCCTCATAATAGCTCTTGGCATGGCAGTGACCAGCAGGATCTAATAAATATGAATTTAAATTTGGAAGAACGTCAATTTTATCCTCCAATAATGACACTAATTTTGCCCAATCTGGTTTGGACAGGTTATATTTCAGAAGTGGAGGAGAATTTTTCTCTAAATAAGTCTTATTGATTAAATTACATAACAATAACCCTAGTGGTGACTACTTGGCTGGAGAGGCGCCACGGCGTCCTCACCTTCCGCCTGACGCAGGTCCTCACCGGACACGGCAGCTTCGGGAGGTTCCTGTGTCGGATAAGATGGGAGGAAACGCCCGGGTGTCAACACTGTGTGGATCGCCCGGAGGACACGGTGGAGCATACGGTGGAGGTCTGTCCGGCTTGGGCAGAGCACCGCCGTGTCCTCGTGGAGACGATCGGCGGCAGAGATCTCTTGCGTCCGGCCCTGGTTCAGGCCATGGTACGGAGCGAGAGGGCATGAGCAGCCATCACCTCCTTCTGCGAAGCAGTAATGCTCGCGATGGAGGAGGCGGGACGGTTGAGGGAAAGGCAAGTTCGCAGGAGACGCCCTAGGCGTCGGGAATCCCAGGCAGATTTCCGGCCACCGCAGGCGCGGGCTTGCGGACGGTGAGCAATGGGTAGCCCACCGTCCGGTAAGGACCAGGCCCGGGTCGACGGCGCGTTTTATTCTACGTGCGCCTCAAAGAGATGTCGTCAGCACATATTTAGGGGTCCACTAGGGCCGATGCCTGCCGGGGTCGCGGGAAGGTACTTATGGGTCACCGAGGCCCCCGCAACACAGGCAACGGATGGAATACGGGTGGGTTTTAGTCAGTAAGAGTCTGACACACCCTCCCGCTCCGCCCACAGCGGGAGAAGTTATTTGATGATTACCCACCCAAAAAAAAAAAAAAAGTGGTGACTACTAAGCGACAAGGTCGTACGACAAGGTCGTGCAAGGGGTCGAAGCTGCAAACTCAATCGAAAATGGTTACGTCAACACAACTATTTTGTTGCCCGGGGAAAAAACAGCGTGTTGGGCAACCATTGTTTAAAATGCTGAGATCCAGATCGTCTAAGATCTCAACCAAACCTATACCAAAGGCATCACAGCGCTCAGACTCACACCTATAATGATGGCAGTTAAAGTCGCCCATGACCAATATACGTATTTGTTTTTTTTTAATAACAAAAAATCATGGTGGAGATGAGTAATATAAATTGAGAACACTGTGTTGCCTTCAACCCTTCCTGCGGCAATACTCATATCACCCGTAAGTGAAGGTAAAGCAAAGGCCGATAGTGGAACCCGATTGTTGACAAACTGTTAAAAGCAGCCTATTGGACATAAAGCAGGAGTTGAGCACTGTCCGTAATGTCCAAGCTAAATTTAAGCAGGATGTGAAGCAAATGAGCGAAGAAATATCTGGCATAAAGATCCGCTACAGTTCCACGCAAGTGAATAGGATGACCTCAAAAGAAGGGTTGAAAATATTGCACGTCAGCAGGCTGAACAGTCAACTACCTCAGTCGGCTATTTAGAATCGACGATAGATATGCTCGAGCAGCAGGCGAGGGCCTGTAACCTCGAAATTTGCAACGTTTCTGACAGGCGTGGCGAAAATCTGCTCCAGATCTTAGCTACAATAGGGTATTTTACTATATACGAGAAAAAATCTATAAATAGATTATTGAGATAGTTTAGGCAAAAAGGAGTCGGAAAATGTTACTTTCATTCATTCGTTCATAAAATAACAAAATAAATTTTAAAATTCAATTCAACGTTTTCAGTTTTTCTACTCTGTTAAAAAACACCATGAAATAGTAGCCGCCATGTTATTACGTCATACCGCTAAGTAAACTAAAACGTGTCAACTGTCAACTGATAGTTAGATAATAGATCAGCGCATTTGTTTACTAGCCAAGTGACGTCATGACCACAGAGCAACATGGCGTCCACTGCGTCCAGCGTTTTCGTCAAACTACGCGCGAAATTTGAAAATGTAAAATTTAAATGCATTTATATGGCACTTATCGATTGAATCAAAATTTTGTGATTTTTTTTGGGGCATATTAGCACTATGGAATTTAAATAAGACACTTTTTAAAAATGGGTGTAAGACCCTATTGGGGAATCTATTGGTTTTAACATACCTCAAAAAGAGGTCATATGCATCCATAGAGTATCGCATGCACATCAGCAAAATAATAGGCCGAAAAATATAATATTATTGGCAAGTTCTTCACGTGCATACTACGAGACAATGTCCTTAGAGCGTATCGGCAGGCCAAGTCACTTAAAACGGATTAAATTGGTATTTCCGGGTCCTCTACAAATATTTACATAAATGAGCACCCAACGTTATGGAAGCTGCAAAACTTTATCAGTACAAATATGTTTGGGTTAAGAATCCATCCTTGTTCGTAAAAACGACGAAGATGTTGATTTTGCAATCAGATCAGATGATGATATATCCAGACTTAAAGGCAATAAGAACAGTGCCAAGGACAATATTAATAATTAGTTTTATTTATATCCATTTCTTTTTATTAATTTACCGTAAATACTGGATTGTGTTAAGTATTTATCGTCTGCTTATTTATTTGGTATGTGTACTAAGTATCCAACATAGTTTTTGTAAAGTAAGCCCCGTTTACATAGCTTTTGAGTCAAAATTATTTTAACAATTTTTTTTTCTTTTTAAGGTACTTAATGAATTATTAGATACGAATGATGAATGAGAGTTAATAGATACTTAATATATAGGATTTGGTGATATAAGTGACATACATCGTCCTAGTACTGTAGTTAATACATATTATATTTTTCACAATTTAATCAAGTGTCGTGGTTCATACTGCCTGTTTTATCCAAAATCCTTATTTATCAATTTTATGTTCATGCTTATAATTAATCCACAGGATGAACACTCTCATATCGTAGTCATGTATTTATATTACAGTATTAAAAATGTCTAATAAACATATTGCAATTTTCTACCAAAATTGTAGGGACATTCGCACAAAACTAGATCAACTATACAAGAACATCCTTATGAGCACTTATGAAATCTTAATATTAACTGAAACTTGGCTTACACCTGAAATCTACGACAGTGAGTTCATAGACCAGCGCTATACAGTATTTCGATGCGATCGTGATCATATTGCTACAAATAAACAGGATGGTGTTAGTGTATTGGTTGCAAATATGAGCTCTCTCAAACCGTCTGAGTTAGATCTCGCGCTAACTCAGCGTAGCGACCTTTCACACAACCATATCGAACACCTCATTGTAGAATTGCAAAGCACTTGTAATAAAAAACGGCACATTGTAAGTGCTGCCTATATACCACATAATACTTCTTCGTTAGTGTACAATAAGCATTTCGAAATGCTATAGGAGGTGTTGGGTCTAGGATGACTCTATTGTCAGATTCTATATTATGGGTGACTACAATCTTCCAGAAGCAAATTGGTTAGCATCCTCTATCGTGGATTCCCCTAGAGTTGCCACCCTCAACTCTGTGGCATCTGTGACTTGTGCTAACTTATATAATCTCATTTCACTTCTTGGTGCTTCTCAACTCAATAGTGTGGTGATTGACAAAGATAAAATACTTAACTTAATTATATCTAACAACGCCTGTATAGTTTCCCGTTCCGCAACTACGCTACTATTGACATTTACCACCCTGCTTTAACCTGCGAGACCTGCTTAGATATTAAAATTTCCCCTTTGGCAAAGATTCCTTTACACAAATATAATTTTCATAAAGCTAATTTTGACAACATTAACTGTGAAATGAAATGAAATGAAATGAAATTGTTTATTCTGTAAATAGGATATGACAATCACTTTTACACGTCATATTAAAAAATAAGCTAGATGGAGTCGACATTTCCTATCTGACTACCCCTGAGAAGAAATGGCGAAACAAACTCAAGGGTCAAAGTCTCTTTTAAAGTCCAGACATAATCTTGGTCAGATCATGTGAGGACCATGTAGATCTATGTCTGAAATGGTATTTTGAGGAAAGAACCACACAAATTTGAGTGGACCTGTCCAGTCAGTGCAAGCATTTGTCAGTAATCGTGTAGCTCAACTCAAAACTTAAGGAGCTCAACGACTTGACGAACAATACCAAGAAAAGGACAATTGGGTTGGCCGCATAAAGAACTCAAAATGCCAGACCATCATTAAAACTAAGAGAAAAAAAAACAACAAGAAATAAATAAAAATGACCCACATAGTGCTCACATTCACAATAATTAAAGTAATACTCGTATAATACTTTTTAAGGTACATAAATATTCACGTAATTTTGCTTATAATATTCATCAATGTCAATATGTACATATAGTTGTATATAATGATGATTTTGCATAATTTAAATATCAAATTTTATGGTTTTAGCACAAAGCTTATCAGAGCGAGCAGCTGTAACAACAAATGAATTGGACAGTTCTGCTTGGCTCTAAAAAATCCGAAGACGCACTGACTACTTTCTACGATGAGTTAGATAATATTATTTAACAAGATACTCCTTTGGCTCGTGCGAGATCAGTTGGTTATCCAATCTGATTTTCAAGGACTCTTATAACTGTTTCCAAAAGAAACAAGGCGTGCGTTATGTGGAGGAAATTTCATAACATTTCGGACTACAGTACATTTTCTAAATACAGAAGACAATTTAGGGGCATTTTAGACGCGTGTCTAAAATGTTTCAACTCATATATTAGGTATGTGGATCCTCCAGTCTGTGTTAAAAACATTATGCATGTCTGGACATACATTTCGAATCGGAAAAAGAAAACTGGGGATACCAGCTAAGCTTCAATACAAAAACTCTGAATGTAATGATCCGATTTCTGTCTGCAATATGTTTTCTAATTTCTTCTACTCAGTCTTTGAACCTGCTTCACCGTTGTTGCCTCGATAATAATAATAATAATAAATAATAATAAGCTGGCAATACCAACGTCAACACGTCACGAAATTTGTTTCATATTATTTATACTACAGTAATTTTAAAAGCAGTTTTATTTTATTTTATGTAATCCCTACAACAAGCTTTGTACCGAAATAATCACGATATAAATTAAAATTAGTAAAATTAACCATAATATATGTAGACTTCAATCAAAAACTGCAGAATCGGAGTTGATATGACAGATGTCACCTCGAAGAAATCGAAAAAATGTTGACTAGAGCAGTTACGAAACGAGCACGCCCACCACCTCCGGACTCTTCGCTCAGATCCGCCTCGCCGCCGCCGGTATCCACACCCAGGTAGCGCAGTGATGACACCGGCCGCGGTAGTTGCGTCGAGCTCGAGCGACGAGTATTTTTCCCTGCCGACGTCGCCAACACCTGTACGTCGCCGCGTCGGCAGGGGAGAGGCCGGCCACCAAAGAACTTGGGACTTAGGAGCCATCCGGCCCCGAGCCGGGTCTCCGCTGCCGGTGGTTCTGTGCAGCGCATGAGATGGACTCAGTCTATGAACGAGAACGTCATGCGCGCATATTACGGGTCTACAGAGGGGGGAACTAACCTCACTGCATATCCTGTTAGGATGCTGTCTCTGTTTCAGGAACTAGAGCCAACCGTAAACGTCTCGGCCCAACGATTATCGGATCAGGTGCGGGTCATACAACGCAATCGTAGGTTGGACGATGCCGCACTTGATAGGCTGCGTTCATAGGTACTGAGCAACCATATTGTCTCGACTCCGGTACAAATCGCGGCACATGCCCCAATTATTGATGTAATCCCGCCGCGGTCCAATCACGGTGTTGAAGAGGAGGATTATAGGGCTGCCACAGTAAGTAGCCAGTGCAGCGTCCGATTGAGGAGCGCACTGGAAGATGCGTTTCGCGAGTATAGGTCCACTCCAACCGAACTGATACACACTCGATCCTGTATTGCGCGGCTGTTGCGGCATGTCGTTTAGCGAATGTCTAGTTTTATCGGAGCTACTCGACCAAAACCAGCCGTACCAGCATGGCAGTGCAGGATCGAGCGTCGTATCGATGAGACCAGGGTACTCATCGGAAAACTATACTGTTTCAGGGAGGGCAATACACGACCACGTGTGATGCGCTTTGTAAGGCGGGCATTCTCGGGGACTGGAATCACCCCTCGAGAATACATGTCCCGTGTCACAGAGCGCATCGACTTCCTGAAGCAGAAAGTTTGTGCATGGGCGAGCCGTATTCGGCGGTATTAGCGGCGGGTCGTTCTGGTGCAGCATCTGGTCGGTACCTGTCTGCTGAGGTTGACTGGATGCGGGATGTCGAGCGAGTGTGTGAAACTATATCAGAAATGGAAGTAGTCATTATCACGCCATCAGATATAGCCAGAGCGGTCCGTCCATTACCGAATTGGAAATCACCGGGACCGGGCGGACTGCACAACTTTTGGCTGAAATGGCTAACTAGTTCACACACTTGCCTGGCATCTCAGTTCCAATCATCTTTAGACTCTGGGTCGCTACCGCAGTTTCTAACAACAGGCATTACCCACCTGCTCCATAAGTCAGGTAGTCCCACGGAACCCAAGAATTATAGACCGATCACATGTTTGTCGACGGTCTATAAACTTCTTACATCTATTTTGAGAGCGAAAATTAACACACACATTGACAGTAAGTCGATTATGTCTGCCTCTCAAAATGGATGTAGGAACGGGTCCCGTGGTACAAAGGAGCTCATCGACTTTCCTTCTCATCGACATGGCCATTAGCCAACAGGTTCGTCGATCCTGCAAGGATCTGACGACTTGCTGGATAGATTATAAGAAAGCCTACGACTCGGTGCCAAATACATGGCTCATGAGGGTGCTGGAGTGCGTCAAAATAGATACAACTCTAAGCACCTTCCTTGAATTATGTATGGGGCAATGGAGGACAGTCCTTTACTATCCGGGGTGTCGACGAATCCCGGGAAATCGGTTGAGAAGAGGTGGTCAGGTCATATATCACCTCCTCTACATGGATGCTTTGAAAATCTTTGCCCCCAACAAATTGCGACTGATGGAGCTACTGAAGGTAACTGAAACTTTCAGTGACGCCATCAGAATGGAGTTTGGTGTGGGCAAATGTGCAGTCACCCTGCGCTCCCTTTCAATATCCATTTGATCGTAAAGGTCCTCAGTAAGGTAGTGTCCTAGATATTTAAATTGATACACTCGACTGAGCTCGACTCCCTTCAGTCGAATTGGAGGCACACTGGATGGACCTTTACCGAAGGCCTTGAACACCAAAAACTCGCTTTTCTTACAATTATATTTAAGACCGTGTTGACTTGCGTAGTTTTCACAAACGGCCAACAGTCTCTTTATTGCACTTATTGTTGGACCCAGCAGCACCATGTCGTCCGCGTAGCTGACATTGTTTACACAAACATTGTCAACCGAGCAGCCGACACGATTACTGCTGAGTCCAACCATAAGCTTGTTTACATACAAGTTGAAGAGCTTCGGTGAACTCAAACCACCCTGCCTCACCCCGCACTCCAACCTGTACGAGTTGGAGAGGCTGTTAGCCCATCTGACGCTGTTTGTCTGATTACCGTACCAAAACTGGAAGAGGTGCTGCATCTGTGAATCCATGCTCGTATGCTTTAAATTTTGCCATAAAATATCATAAGACACGAGGTCGAAAGCTTTACAGAGATTGAGTAAACATGCATACACAGGTGTACCGGGTGTACGCCTCCCTGTGTGGTACTGTACAGTGTGTTTAAGACTCCGTATAGCGCTTTCCGTGGATAGTCCGCTTAGGAAGCCGAACTCAGCGTCATAAATATGGAGTTGTCCCTCCAGTTCAGAGTCAAGGACACTGTCCAGTACCTTAGCCAGCTTACCACTGTAGCCAAAGATATTGGCCAGTAATTTCCTATGTCAGACAAGTCTCCGGTTTTGTTTTTGACAATAGGCACAACTATGGTTTTCATGAGCTCAGTGGGCAAATATGAGTGACTCAGGCACAGCGTAAAAACATCGCAAGAACACGAGGAAGATGGACCCCTGCATACCTCAAGTGCTCAATGCTGAGCCCGTCATGACCTGGTGATTTGCCTGTGGACATTTTACCTATGATGTCGGCGACTTGCTTGGCGGATACAGTGAATAAATCACCGGCCACAACAGGCACAGCACCAGCAGATATACATCATATCAATTTTCGAATACAAGGTGCGGTCTGCGTCCCAAAGTTGCAGCAAATGGGAGTTCAGCTCAGCATGTGTCAAGCAAATATACCTGACGCTGATATTCTGCTGAATCCCTGTGTGAGTGACATACAGACGTCGAGCAGACAAGATAAATTGGTATTGTGACAAAGTGTTATGCGTGGAGTGAAATAATGTAAGTATATCCGCAACTTAAATTATGTATTTTACAGTAAAGTTAAAGGGGAAACTTTCTTGTTCATTAATGTATTGATTGTGTTTTGATTACTTGATTATTTAGAAAGTTATATCTAGTTACTCTAACTCTTCAGACAGACATACGTATAGTTATTTTCATGCCAACGATCACATCTTAAGGTAGTCACTCACCGGGGAGCATTTGCGTTATTCGAGTATTTCATCAGTGAATGCGTTGGCGAGCATTACAGAGCGTACCTGTAATAATATAGTTCGTGACGTTCGTAGTTCGTAACATTGCAGCAGTGAGTGCGGAAAACTGAGCATTACACCTGAATCGTTGTTACATGTACGAATACTCACAGTTCGATCGGTTACAAAAGCGAATGTTCCTTAGTCAGTGCGTCGTGGTTGCGCAGTATTGTAATGCTCAAAATCAAATCATGGAATGTTAATTATATGCGTATACCCGGTGAATGACCACCTTAAAAATCCTAAGCAACATTCGACATGAATTTTCATAATTTAGCTATTTGTATTTAAAGTAAAAAATCTTAAAACAAATGACACGTCAGTGACGTCATGCATGAAATGAAGAGGACAAAAATAAAATTCTTGTTCTTCTATTAAAAGAAGCTAAATACGTGTCATTCGCAAGTCATTCGATATAAGTCGTATGACGTTGTCAGTCTTGTTTACCTTGTTCTGGAACAGTCACTACGTACCTACATTATTTTAGTCATGGGTGTATGGATGTTGCCCACTGCCACTGTTCCTTAAGATACAGGATACCCTAGTTTAAGAGACAGAGTTTAATCTATTGTGTACAGATTTTTGGAGCATCCATATGTTTTATGTAAATGTTCTCTACTATAAATTCAAAAATTGAAAACTTAAAGTGCAACTGTATTTTTGAGAAATAAAGATATTTATTATTAAAATGTTTTGAGATAAAATGTTTAAGACCATGGTTTATACCTATACGGTGGATACAATGTTATGGAACAAAGGTTGTTGACAATAAAAAAATTATGTCTGACTGTACAAGGATCTCAAACTCAAAATCAGAACAAAAATCATGGCAATTTATTTATTTATTTAAACTTCTCGCACACAATTAAGTACAAAGGCGGACTTAATGCCTTTATACAATTTCTTTGGATTTTGTGAATTTTGATTTACTTAAATGTGTATAGTGGCGTTCCTTCCCGGTGACACTAGCCATGACGACGGACATGTAGCGCAGATCGAAGAACAGCTCGAAAGGGTTAGGTGGCGCATTCCTGGGATGAGTGAAGTCCGAAGAGAGAGTCCGTATCTTTGAAAGGGAGACCAGCTATCCCAAGGCGACGTCGGGTTCCTGGTAATTAAATCCTATAATGATAACGTTATACAAGTCTCGCAGTACAAAGTATACAGCTATAACGTACCTCATAATAGAGTTAACCAAGAGGCGAACCAAGAGGCCTTAAGGTAGATATTCTCGGCAGTTTGAGATAAGGAAGTGGAAGAATTGTTCGAGGACATCTCGGAACCCTTGGATTCCACAGCTAAGATTTACTACAGTTTGTGATCGGGTGCGAGTCCCAAATAATACTTTGTCTTTCTTTCTTTTCTTTACAATGCAGTGGTCTCATAGGGGGTTTTCTAGAAAGTCGTATACATTAGATACTAGTGAATGTGCCCTGGCGGCTGAGAGTATGTCATGCTCACTCAAATGTCTCGTGGATGGTAGCGTCTGTGTTGGATCATTAAGTTCCCTGCAAATTGGTTGAGCAGAATAGTGGTGATCCATGCGTCACGCATCGTGAACGGGTGCCGTCAGTAGGGACTGGTCATCTCTAAGATAACCACACCACGGCTTATTTTAATTTTTGAATTGTTTGACCCTTTTAACGTGCACCTTTGTCTACATTGTTGTCACATGTATTTCAACATGAATGACGTAACCAATATGTTGTTTTAAAAGAGTGTCCGTGGAGTTTCTTTTCCGTTCTTCTCCATAGGAACCTACTATGCTTTGGAAGCGTCATCTTTCTGAATGACCAACCTTTTGACAATTCAAAAGTGCCTGTAATTGCTTTGTTTTTGCTTTTGAAATCGTCTGTATGTTTTTTTAATGTATGTTTATCGCTATTTTCGTCAATTGTGGACCGATTTTGGAAATACTTTTTTATTTGGTAGAAACATTTTGCGCGATGGTCCCAAATAAATTTTATTAACTTTGCTGGGGTAGTTTTCGAGTTAAGTTTAATGATACGTATTTTTCCCACTTAGTTTATGTGGATAAATATTATAATAACTTCCTGTTACTGTTACAGCAGTTGCAGTTGTGCAGGTGTTCGAATTAGTGGGGGTGGTACCACAACTAAAGAGAGAAAAATAAGAATAAATACCTAAAAAACTGACTTACAAAAAAAAACCAAAGTGAAAAATAACTTTAATTTCGGATGTCGGTAGCAAAAAACGAAAACACAAAACAGTGACACCGACTTTCGAAATTAAAGTTATTTTAGAGAAAGTTGTTCATTTTGATGGTCTGTAGTCTGTACCTTTAAAGATCCTCTTCACCCCCATCCATTTGTTTGTTTGTTTTTTTTTTGGAAACACAGAATTGAACACGCTTTTGTTGTCACATGGTTCGTCATAATATGTTTACGATAGTTAGACGACCCTCAGGCCAAATAAAAACCAAGACGTAGCGTTGCGAACAATACAGTGAAGCAAAACTATACACCTCGCCCTGTGCATACACGCTCACACGCACACATTTAGAACCAGACTACACCTCACCGGAACACTCACTAAGTGCACACATGCTTACGAAACCGGCCTCACGTCATTGTTGACAGCGCCATGTATTGGTTTTTTATTTGGTCTGAGAGACAACCCAATATATTGTGACTTCAATAAGTTTAAAACTATCTGAATGTCACATAGACAAATAGACCTTGTCGTTATATGAGGTGCGAGTGACATTCAATTCAACCTTCGTCCTCACCTTCCGCCTGACGCAGGTCCTCACCGGACACGGCAGCTTCGGGAGGTTCCTGTGTTGGATAAGGCGGAAGGAAACGCCCGGGTGTCACCACTGTGTGGATCGCCCGGAGGACACGGTGGAGCATACGGTGGAGGTCTGCCCGGCTTGGGCAGATCACCGCCGTGTTTTCGTGGAGGCGATCGGCGGCAGAGATCTCTCGCGTCCGGCCCTGGTTCAGGCCATGGTACGGAGCGAGAGGGCATGGGCAGCCGTCACCTCCTTCTGCGAAGCAGTAATGCTCGCGAAGAAGGAGGCGGGACGGTTGAGGGAAAGGCAAATTTCGCGCCCCTCGCCCCAAGCCGCCGCCCCGAGACGCCCTAGGCGTCGGGAATCCCGGGCGGATTTCCGGCCACCGTAGGCGGGGGCTTGCGGAAGGTGAGCAATGGGTAGCTCACCGTCCGGTAAGGATCAGGCCCGGGTCGACGGCGCGTTGTATTCCACGCGCGCCTCAAAGAGATGTAATCAGCTCAAATGTAGGGGTCCACTAGGGCCGATGCCTGCCGGGGTCGCGGGAAGGTACTAAAGGGTCACCGAGGCCCCTGGCAACACAGGCAACAGGAAGGCATACGGGTGGGTTTTAGTCAGTAAGAGTTTGACACACCCTCCCGCTCCGCCCAGAGCGGGAGAAGTTATTTGATGATTTCCCATCCAAAAAAAGGGTGGTAAAGCAATTACGAGGTTGACTATACATACATGAATACATCACTATATATTAAAAAACAAAGTCCCCCGCCGCGTCTATCTGTCTGAACGCGATAAACTCAAAAACTACCGAACAGATTCATCATACGGTTTTCACCAATGGACGGAGTGGTTCATGAGGAAGGTTTAAGTGGTGGTGGTGGTGGTTAAGGTTTTGTGTAAATTGGCTGAAATATGATGATGACTTTTAAAGTTGTCGGAAATAATCATGCCGACAGATGGGAGCTTTATTGGCGTGCGCGTTACGATAATACGTTTCCGTGGGGCAATTCCCGAAGCTTCGGGCAAAAGCTAGTGTTTTAATAATAACTGTGGTCCTTTGCTTTGGTAATGTTTCGTTTTAACTTATATTTTTGCATGACTGCTACATAATATTATGTAGCTTTAAACATTATCGATATTGGTTTTGTTGTTGTCTTGTGTGTGATTTACTTTTTGGCAATGTTTTTAGATAGAGTACATGTTTGCGTTTGTGTCCGTTAAGATTTAAGGTTAGGTAAAAAAAGTTCACGATGAAAACACATTTATTTGCTCCTTTTTAAATAAATAAATAAAACAAAAGCATAAACTTAACAATGAAATAGTAATAAGTTACAGTTAGAAATAAGTTACTATTGAATAAACAATTAATTAATTAAATAATTTAATGAGGAGAACCGTAGCTGCGGGAGGGAATTATTGAGGTCAGCCTGGGAGAGCCACCACCTGATGAGCCAAGTTCTGATGTCGCCTGGTGGTACTCAGCGATCTGGATAGACTGAACGATTCCCTCAAGCACAATTCCGACAACGCCACGGCCAGATCCGCCACCGCCGGAACCGGTGGATGGGGCTCCGTAGGCGAATGACGAGTATGACGGCCATGCTCCACCACTAGATCCGGAGGAGGCTTCTTCTTGGAGTAGAATATAGCGGATTTGTTCAAGGAGTTGGGGGTCGATGCTTTGTCCTTCGGTAGTCTGCGAGCCAATGGGGACGTTCTGGTATCCGCGGAGGCGGCTGCTGCCTTGGTTGCTGAAGTAACCAGTACCTTTGCTGCCACCTCGGTGGTTGTTGCTAACGGGACCTCTACTGTAGCTTGGGAAGCCACCTGCGTATCTGATGAAGCCTGGAAGGCTGCTGCCACCACCCCTGTTTCTTCCTTGGTAGTTTACTCTGCCAGCGCTTCCGCTGAAGGATGGAGGCACGTAGCTAGCTTCGCCTGCGCTATCGATTGGGAGACTAAAGCCACCAGCACTTCCAATGGGGCCTGGAAGGCTACTGCCACCACCTCCGTTTCTTCCTCGGTTTTTTACTCCACCAGCGACTCCGCTGATGGATGGAGGCACGTAGCTGGCTTCGCCTGCGCTATCGATTGGGAGGCTAAAGCCACCAGCACTTCCAATGGGGCCTGGAAGGCGACTGCCATCACCTCCGTTTCTTCCTCGGTTTTTTACTCCACCAGCGACTCCGCTGATGGATGGAGGCACGTAGCTGGATTCGCCTGCGCTATCGATTGGGAGACTAAAGCCACCAGCACTTCCAATGGGGCCTGGAAGGCTACTGCCACCACCTCCGTTTCTTCCTCGGTTTTTTACTCCACCAGCGACTCCGCTGATGGATGGAGGCACGTAGCTGGCTTCGCCTGCGCTATCGATTGGGAGACTAAAGCCACCAGCACTTCCAATAGGGCCTGGAAGGCTGCTGCCACCGCCCCTGTTTTTTCCTTGGTGGTTAACTCTACCAGCGCCTCCGCTGATGGACGGAAGCACGTAGCTAGCTTTGCCTGCGCTATCGATTGGGAGATGAAAGCCACCAACTTCTCCGCTGCCGCCTTGGTTGCTTACGCCATTTACCATAGGGGTCCAGCCTTGAAAGTCGCTGCAGTCACCGCCTCCCCTGCCACCTTGGTTGCCTCCGCTGCTGGCTGGGCGGTAGCGGCCACCAGTGACTCCATTGCCGACAACTCTGGCTGCACTGCGAATCCATCGCCCATCACTCCCTATGTCGAAGAGACGAAAGTAGTCGTCGATGTAGCTCTGGATCTGGCCACGGGTGCACGTCACCAGCGCGAGGGATATACACTGCGGAAAATAGACTGTATTAGTTTACGCCGACATTAGTGTCAAGAACATAAAATAAAATTGTCACAACCACGTATATTTGTTGGATGTAGATTATATTACGAGTATCTACCTAGATAAGATATGTTTATTTTTATATATGAAACACTCTTAGGCCACAAATTACTAAATGCGTTTATCGCTAAACATAAGTAAATAATCACTCTGTTTTTGTCATCTGCAAACGATTATCAGTAACCGACAGATGGATTAAATGCGTTTTACTGCCTTTGACTCGTGGTGCAAGCGGGCCCTAGTTTTGACATAACTTTAAACACAACACTTGAATCAATTGAAGTCAGTTTGAGAAGACTATTTATAGATTCAAGATGACTCATTCTAACTTATTAGAATCATTAAATTTACAAAAACGAAAATATAATATCGAAATAACTGTCATATAATTTAAACAAATATAATAAGCGATTGTCATTCCGTTCTTTATAATTGATGAATTTAACTTTGTTGTAATATTTAAGTGACTGATCTCTCCTGTCTGAAATTGATACGCTATTGATGCTATAAAATACGATTATATTTGAAATGAATACATGAATACGACATACAATGAATACAATATAGTCGGTTGATTGCAAATAAGTAATAGTAGCACTTGACGTGTAAAAGTGTTTGTACAAACCTAATTACAGAAATAAAAATCATTTATCATTTATCACTTGCGCTTGTCGGAATATGTAGCAGCATATATAACTAATCTTCGATTTAATTCTTATTTTAAACTGTCGCAGTATTTCTAGATGAACAATCAATTCCGAACGAAACCTTTGATCTGTCAGTCAGTCTAAACAAATACAAAAATGTATCTTATTTTCACCTAACATTTAATGATAACAGAATTATAAGTTGTATTTAAAATATTCCTTTGATTTTATATGCAATGGTTTTTGTTTTGGTTTAAGAGATACCATTACAATCAACGATTCTTGTTGAAAAGTAATAGGTATATTCAAATATAAGTTATGATTTATGGTTTTTGAATAACCAAAACAAATGTTTATTGATTTAGAATTACAATAAATGATTAAGTTATAATTAAAATGATACTTATAATGTTTATTACGATTTTATATTACAATTTTCAAGTAAAAAGTAGTTTAAAACGTTTTCCAGATCTTTAAGTCGATGATAATAAATAACTTATCAGATTTTTACTTATTGTAAACTAAAAGTAAAATCTGTTATGTACATAATAAATTGCTAAATTATCTTATTAAGTTTTTTCTTGCTTTGTGATCTCTTTTTCAGCATTTTTTTTTATTTGTCAAAATCTATCCAAACGATTTGAAGAGCCATGGTTCGCTACCCTGTCATACACCACTTTTTTTGGTTGGGAAATTATCAAATAAATTCTCCCGGTCTGGGCGGAGCGGGAGGGTGTGTCAGACTCCTACTGACCAAAACCCACCCGTGTTGCTTCCGTTGGTAGTGTTGCCAGGGGCCTCGGTATCCCTTTTGGACTTTCCCGCGACCACGGCAGGGTCTTACAAAAGCAAAGTCTGTTCCTGTATTCTCCGCATTATCCTAACACTAACAAACACTGACATCCCTGTAGAGTGCTATCAGTGTAGTGTTATCAAGGCCTGGAGAGTGGACCACTTTCAGCTGAAATGACGATCAGCTGAAAGTGGTCCACTCTCCAGGCCTCCCTCCAGGGTGGCCTACAAGTTTTTTGCTGCCTGTATAAAGCGGATTCTTGAGACCTGAGACCTGAGACACCAGGTCATCGCCCCTTCTTGTGTACGCTTAGCCATGCTGCGCCTTTCACCATTTCCAATTAGGCTGAATCAAAATCTCAATATGAAGAGGTAACACACACTAGCGCCTCGAAGCACAATTTGATCTCGGAAGGACACGGCACTTAAGCTGTCACTAGTGTTGTTTCGTTTCACCAGAATAGGCACTTACCACTACAACGATCTTCATGATGCTTAGTGACGGACCGAAGCGAGGTATTAGATGTTCTTGGATTGTGTCTAGTGATATATAGTAAAATGGCCATTTAGAAAGTGTCGCTTACGAAATCTTTCTCAAAATGTTTCTAAAAAAAAACCATCCTATTTTATTTAAGCTAGTAGTAAGTATTATAAATCAAAATGCAAATGGCGTTATGCGCTTTGATATAATATTTGATTTCTATGTGATGTAATCAATAGAATGCACCGGAATTGAAAGTTTTGTCTGTTAAAACTGTTGTATAATGCAGATTTGAATAATTATTTATTTACATATAAGGTACAGGATATGCGAAATCGATAAGGTTCTAGAAGAGATATGATAAAAGCACAGGATGTATCACTTTTTTCACGTGGTAATAAGCTACGTTACTGAAGGCATAACTGTAGACTTTTTTGAGTTCCGTAGTAAAAGGAGTATGTAAGGCCATTTGTCCACCGCTACGCCAACGGGGCGTCAACGAGAACGAAATGACGGCGCCGAAGTAGCGATACATACATTTACTATGGTCGCGGTTCCACCGCACGTACGTCAACGGGACGTTACATACTGTTCGAATAATCTCGTTTCTCGTTGACGTCCCGTTGACGGTGGCGGTGGAGAAATGTTGTTAGGATCGTAGCAGTTGGCGTTCAGTACTTTCTGCTTACCCCCATGGGAAAAAGGAGAGTGAGTTTTTTTTTATGTAGGTTGTTTTTTTTATTTTATTTACCTATTTGTACATTTAAAAGGCAAAAAAGGGTCATAAATTGATAAAATACATTAAAACTGAGTTTCAAAATACTCGTAGCAGTTTGACATTTCACCCGCGATCAACTCCTTGCATATTATTGAGTAGCGAGATCGAAACGTTAGCATTACAAAATATTATCCGCGGATATGGATACGGATTATAAGGGTCTAGATCCGCGAATACGGATACGGATATCAACTTTCTTACACAATCACATTTCAGTGCGCTTGACCTTGAAGCGATAGTTGACGTTTGGCGTTAGTAAAACACTGCTATAATTGCCGGCATTTATCTTGAGCTCTGATCCTTAATTACTTTAAGCGATTTTGGACATTACTCCTGAGAAAATACGATGCGCACACAAACCCCCACCACTCCGCCGAGAGCTCAAGTTAAATGCCGGCAACTATACTACGTGTTTCGACTTGTACTGCGCGTGTTTATGTGTGTGTGACACAGGATAGCATTGACAACGTGTGAAGATTAGAGGTTTTATCTCACTACAAATATAGTTTAGGAACTAACTTATAACTTACTTTGCTGGTTAGTACGAGTAATTGTAATAAATGTTTAAATATTTAATGTTTACTTTATAAATGTGCCAAATAAGTAATTTTAAGTAATAAAACTAATTTGGATTGTATTGTTGGTTGTATTGTATTGGAAATGTATTTATATAAAAGTTCCGTTCAAGATCCGCCAAAAAGTAACGGATACGGATACGGACACGGATCCCTTTTCTACCTCGAATATCTGCGGATACAGATACGGATATCCGGTTCATCACTGATATCGGTTAATACTGCCGAGTATTAACCGACGTACGCTGTAACGTGCAAAACGGTAAATGTTACCATTGTACATAATTACTACTACTGATAATATCAAATCAAATCAAATTTTTATCAAATCAAATTTCATTATCAAATCAAATTTCAAAATAATTAAATCAAATTTCAAAATAATTATCAAATCAAATTTCATTCAACCACGACAATTATCTCCAAATACTATCATTTTACTATTACACTCATAATAAAGTAGTTTGTGAAATTCTAATATGTAGTTTTAATATTTAAATTTATTCATAATTCACACTATACCTAGGTATTGTAGAGATTATTCCTCTAAATTTGTAGAAAAACATATGGTAATTTTTACTTTTACTTTCATTTTTACTATAGTTTGGTGATTATAAAACATGTGAAATAACAAAGCAGCACGCCTGTATTCTTCGTTGAGGTAGGCAGAGTGTTAAGTCCCATTTTATGACCCTCTCGGAACCTGTTGCCATCAACCTGGCACAAATCCAACATCCAACTGCTAATAAAAAATCTTGTTGAATAGAGAAACTCAATGGCACTGAAGAAAGAAAGAAAAATGCGTTTATTGGCATTACGGCAACAAAAAAAAAACAGCCGGCTGGCCAGTTTGAGGATCAAATTGAACCCAAGCACTACGGTACTGGTCTAATGATTTTTCAGGTAATTATTACTTAAACACATCGTAACATAATATAACGCTTGTAATCCCCGAAGGGTTAGGCAGAGGTGTACTTATAGCACACCCACATTTCGCCAGTTATAGTTAGATCCCATATCTATTACCTTCCTTTATTATCTACTATGTAGAAGATAGTAGGTAATAAGAGCGAGCCTATTGCTACTATCAGGGTACAAATCCAGACCCCGGTTGCTAATGGAAAAAAACCCAATAACATATTGCCTGACCTGGCAATCGAACCTAGGAGCTCATGCTCACCAGTAACGTTTGTGTTCACTGGACAAACGAGGCAGTAAAACATGTGCATGAAAATATCATGTGTATGTTAAGTGTATATTCCCAACACAGAAGAAATATTACGTAATTGACAGGATTGTCAAACTTATATGGGTTGATTACGAGGCTTTTAGCTACTTTGTATATACACATATACAAAGTAGCTTTACAAAAAAAAGCACTACAAAAATTTACGTAAAATACACACGTATTTTACGTAAATTTACGTAAAATACACACGTATTTTACGTAAATTTTTGTAAAGTGCGTTTTGTTTGTGCAGAATAAACAATTTTTGTTTCTTTTTCTATATTAATATGTTGACATTTTTATTAGAAGCCGTTGCTGTAGTGCTCCTGCTCATATGTACAAAGCAAAGAACATTTTAAAGTGATTTTTTTTCCAACGCCTCAGTTTTTTTTGTCCATCTATCGCATGTCTCATTACAGCCGGCCGCGGAGTAGGAGTAAAGTGAAAGGCGCTCGACAGAGCCGCCAAGGCCAATATGGCGGCTCCCATGGCTCGCATCAGCTCCACTAAAGTTTCATTTGCATCGTGGTTTCATAAAACCACACAATTTTTTTATCAAACTCTTTTTTTTAAATGGTCCGAGAGGAATGAAAGGCAAGTAATTTAGAAGTGAGCACTGCAGTGCTCACATCGAATTTACCTTTGGAGTTAATACTTACGGCACTGACAAGACCCAATTGACCAAAATAGACTTCTCTAAGAAAATAAATTGCCAAATCTGTTTAGTTTGTTGTAGCGGAAAAAAATATATGTTAATTTTGAACATATTTCCCAGAACTTGGTTGTTACCAAAAAATGTTTTAAAAAATAATCTCGATACAAACTAACTTTAAACTAACCTCTTACCTTGAGTTCTAATCCAAAATATCTGTATTAAATATCAACATACATTACGTATTTAATTAATAACAAGAACGTCTTATTTGAATGCAGAACTTGGTTGTTTTTTATTTTCGATTACTCAACTCAATTTTGAGTAAATAGATAATTGCTTCATATTTTGCAATAAATTACAAGCATTGTGTCATCGCGCTTCTCTTTCTTTTCTATGCAATCTGACAGTGACCGCGGTTTAGGTGTTGTCAGCGTCTTAAACATAAAAAAAACTACGTTTTCTGTTAATATTGATACCAGATAAAATGTTTGACCGCGGCTTGCGTGTATCACTTGAACACTAATTGCGTAACACACTTCAATCACGATCTGAATGATTTTGAAAGATATTGCTGATCCGTTGCTTCATATGTTAGAACAATTTGTCTGAAAATCATTGTTACTGTAATTGCGTTACGCAACTAACCCGCAGATGTAGCACGTAAACGAAACAGAGAGTATGTAAGGATCGCAGCAGGTTGCATTCTGTGGTTTCTGCCTACCCCCATGGGAAAAGACGTATGTTTATTTATCCATGTGGCATGTATGCGTATAGAATGTTTCAGACAGAAAACTTGGTACCTTCATCTTCATCAGCCCATAACAGTCCACCGCTGGACATAGGCCTCTCTAATAGCACGCCTTTCAGCTCAATAGAGTCTTACACCCATTTTTGAAAAGTGTCTTAATTAAATTCTATAGTGCTAATGTGCAAAAAAAAATCACAAAATTTTTATTCAATCGATAAGTGCCATAAAAATGCATTTAATATTTAATATTTTCAAATTTCGCGCGTAAGTTGACGAAAACGCTGG
Organism: Atethmia centrago; assembly: GCA_905333075.3. Taxonomy (NCBI): domain Eukaryota; kingdom Metazoa; phylum Arthropoda; class Insecta; order Lepidoptera; family Noctuidae; genus Atethmia; species Atethmia centrago. The sequence continues at coordinate 2,889,565 of HG995370.1, forward strand.
ACGCAGTGGACGCCATGTTGCTCTGTGGTCATGACGTCACTGGGCTATGAAAACAAATGCGCTGATCTTTGTATGATAATTGACACGTTTTTGTTAAAATAGCCGTATGACGTAATAACATGGCGGCTACTATTTCATGGTGTTTTTTAACAGATTAAAACTGAAAACGTTGAATTGAATTTTAAAATTTATTTAGTTATTTTATGAACTAAAACTAACATTTTCCGACTCATTTTTGCCTAAACTATCTCAATAATATATTTATAGATTTTTTCTCGTATATAGTCTCGGCAACTCTCATCCAGCTAATACCAGCCACCGTGCCACTTCGCTCCACCTCGCCTGAGGGCGTCCTACCTTACGTTTGCCAATTCGCGGTCTCCACACAAGAACACGTCTACCCTAATGGTCATCGGTTCTACGGCTAATATGGCCGGTCCATTGTCACTTCAGCTTGCTTATTCTGGAGCTATGTCGACAACTTTGGTTCTCTGCCGGATCACTGGAGAAAAACTACCACTTTTCATACACAGCTAGTCAACAAAGGATCAGCTGTTTAAGCTTAGGCCCGTATTTCAGACCCTCACTCAAAACTCAAGCGTTACTTACGTTAAAACTAATCAAACAAGTCAAATGGCTTTAAACTAGTTTTAAGTATTGGGTTGAATTTGAGTGAGGTACTGTAATACGGGCCTAAGTAGGTTGATCAGACAGAAGGTATCACATTAACTTATTGGTGAACGTTGCACGTCGACACGTACTCAAGAGAAAACGCACTGCAGACGAAGAAGATTCAATGCATCTTGTGCAATACGGTGAGCACGTTTTCTTAGACGCAGTAATGACTAATTAGTATCATTAGACCACCTGTACATAAATATGCGGTGTGAGGTGTTCGTCGAGTGCACATCTGATGTGCGACGAGGTCGGGGCGTCTGGCTCGAATTAAATACGTCGTGACTTATTTACAGAGGTTTTTCTTGGACGATGGAAGGTTAAAGATTTAAGAATGTATTTGTAGTTTAGGACTATTACGAGTATGAATCTAATTCCACTGCTTCGAAAATAGCGAAGGGAAAACGAGCGTCAGGAAACTGGAATGTGCTAAAACCAAAAAATCTAAGACGTATCATCATTTGACGTTCGAAAAGTGCTGATTCTTAGCCTAGTTTGAATAAATGACTTTTGATTTTGATTTTGATTTCATACTACCCGGATTTCCGGATTTGGTTCGCGTGGTGGATAAGGAGGCTTGTGCCCCAGCACTGAGAACATTATGGCTGATTATGCTTATGCTAAATTTAGACGTTTTCAGTGTCGTATTTTTGCTAAAGCCGTTATACAGTTTCCTTAGCTTGGCGGTGGAGATTATATTAAATAATTATAATAATCTTAAAGACCACTGACACGTTACATGTAAAAGTTCTAATTGGTTTGTTTTGTACCTATTTGAGCAAATGGGCATTGAAGACATACATATTCATATCTCTTGTTACAACTCAATACGATCCGTTTTCTAAAACAACCAACTACATGGAACAATCGGTCTACAGTCCACTATTCTGGTCTTGCACAGACTGCATTCAGTCTAGCACGGATTGTATGTCCTTATAAGTCTATAATCCAACTTTTACTTTTTTATGGGGACTAGAGTGGAAAAGTTTCATTTGGGAAGTTGCAGAACCCGCTTAACATCTCTTAGCCGTAATATATCAAATCTGTTTATATGAACAAAAATAAAAACCGCCAAGTGCGTCTCGGACCACACACAATGAAGGGTTCCGTTGTTGGGATGAATTTATCTCAAAAAGCAACTTAACATTGTGGTTGAAAAACATGTTCTGCCATAGATCGATATACGTCACGGTCAATCTACAACTGCAAAAGTATGTTGATCGACTCTTACTCGTAAACTTGTAAAGCCTACATAGCTGTGATAGTTTTCCTTTTAATTTCGTTATATATACTATTGCCATACATTTTTTCACACATCCAAAAACAACCATTTATCTGGCAGATATTTTTGTCAAATGTCCCCTAGATTTGACTTACAAATATGAGCATTTTTAAAATTAATATTACGCATACGGATCCCTGAATCGAAAAATGGTTTTCACAAATACAATTTTGCTTGAACATACGAAAGTTTTGAACACACTATGGGATAGAAGAGAGTTTAAAAAAAAATGTTTACTATGGTCCGCACAAAATAGATTTCCGGTCCGGATCCGGACCGCGGGCTGCCATTTGGTGTCTCCTGCGGTAGACGATGAGGCATCTGTATTATTAGATTCTGCCAAATGTAAAGTCAAATAACAAAGATTTGGCTAAAGTACACAGTGATGTGCGATTTCTATCATTACATTTGTGTGAATCTGTAAATCTTACGTAATTATTAACTTACATCGTTTTTAAGAATTTTCTACATGTTTATTCAGTCAAAATGTCGATTATTTGAGATCCTATTAGCTCCTATGGAATATAGGTTTTTTTGGAATAACGTGTCTAACGGAGTAACTTATGAATTTCCTTTACTTAGGTTTTTTTGGAATAACGTGTCTAACGGAGTAACTTATGAATTTCCTTTACTTATCTCAAATGAGATGTTAGCATGTAATAGACCAACCTAATGGATATAATTAAAATGACAACGATTTCGTTGCTAATCAACCAATGAACTCAATCATTCAGCATTCCTGGACATAGGTATTGCCCAAATTGCAACACAGCAAAATAAATTGGTCCTTCGGTTTCCGCCACAGATCTGGATCGATGTGCAATCTAATGACTACATAACCTCTTACTGATGGGTAAAGATAAGAGTACAATCTCTTATCTTTGAGATAAGAGTACAATCTCTCAAAGATAAGAGATTGTACTCTTATCTTTACCCATCAGTAAGAGGTTATGTAGTCATTAGATTGCACATCGATCCAGATCTGTGGCGGAAACCGAAGGACCAATTTATTTTGCTGTGTTGCAATTTGGGCAATACCTATGTCCAGGAATGCTGAATGATTGAGTTCATTGGTTGATTAGCAACGAAATCGTTGTCATTTTAATTATATCCATTAGGTTGGTCTATTACATGGTTGGCGCGCTGGTTTGAACACCAAGTGAAACTAGGTGATCCTCTAAGAGTGACAATCATTCTTCTAACATTTGGCGCATCATGTACCCTTGGTTCATGTAACTAACTAAAATAAGAGTCATGGGGGATGTTGATGGATGTAGAGGAAGAGGAAGAACAAAGAAAAGGTGGATGAATTGTGTGTGAAAGGGATGATACGAAAGAAAAAATAGTGAATGATAGAGTGACGGCTAACAGGGGAGACTGGGAGAAATATACGTGTTGTGCCGACCCCAAGTAACATGCGACGAGGGCAGGAAGAATATGATGGGTGTCCCAATACCATCAGCCCCAATACCATGCTGAATCTTTTGACCATGTAATAAGCTATTCAGTCGCCAATCTATTCTGTACAAATCTCACCGTCAAAGAAAAGGATAATAAAACAGCATGCTCTTGTACTGTCAAAAGCTGCTGAACACCTTGTGCATTGACTAATGTCCTGTCGTTGAAGGTCATTCATACTGCCAACGTTACATAAGGTACGAAATAAATCAAAGGACCAATAAGTCGATAAACAAGGAGCTATTTATAATCCTAACGTGTTCGTACATTGACCTAGTCTAGATCAAGGTCGAAGCATCGAAAAGTCGGCTATCTGTATAATGTGTGCCAAGTTCAGTACAGCCAATATGCCAAAAGTGAATCTGCGACTGTTGACATTATATTGTCTATGCAAAACAGGTTGTGCTAAAAATAGACGACCGCTTTTTATGCGACAGACACGTGAGACCACTTTTTCGAGCTAGGATAGCAAGCAAGTAATATCATGGCTTACTATCCTGGCTTGGCACATACAAAATAATGATGAGGATAGTTTTGTAATACACGAGGTGAGACTTACTATATTGCTATCCTAGCTTCGTGTGCCGGGCATTAAATAGATCTTATTTTGTGGAAGGCTGCAATTCACTTAATAACATGGGGATCAGCTACTTCTATAAAAAGTTTCATCCTCGATGGACATGGCTGTCTCCGGATAAATTCACAAAAGATGAAATAGATTTTTGCCTCTCTTCATTTAAAAAGTTGAGTAACAACGTAGAAGTTCTTATTAATTTCAAGTTTAGTCCCGACCTTATATACCTTTACACACGACTCTAAAAATTCAACTTAAAAATAGAGCATGCCCAAATAATCAAAAACTGTAGTACAAGGTTAAACAGAACATACATATTCATAGCAAACTAGGAGCAATTCGTTCTTGATAAAAAATAGTTTTATTTTACTAGAAACAAAAGATGAAGATAGGGTTCAAGCACAATATAAGGTTCAATAACAATATCAAAGATTTTATACAAAAGGTCAAATAAAAACAAACAAATATAAAGATAGTAAATTAAGCTACCAAAGAAAACAGCTGATCGAAGAGAGACACAGACTAGACATGTTCACACAGCATACACAGCTACAGATAAACTTGTAAAGCGTAGTACCCAAAAATATTTAAGAAACCGCAATACACATCTCATCAAGATTGCTTGAGAACAAAACACATCTTTAAAATCAGCCAAACAGGTCAAGCTAAGGTCGACCTACTATTGCCTGTTTCAGGGATTGTTCAGGTGAGAGGCTGAACAATGGAGGCAACATTTTAAACATTTGTATCGAATTTTATAGAAATCTTTACAATGAGGAACCGACCCTCCAACCTAACAGAACAATGTATCCGTGCTCCGTGCAATGATCACATTCCACAATTTATAGGTTGGAAAGTCCATAAGGCACTACGAAGCATGAAATACAACAAGAGCCTAGGTGACGATGACATAACGACGGAAGCCTTCAAAATAGAAGAGGGTGACAAAATATACATAAATAATTACCCGGCTATCAGTCTGATTTCGCACCTGTAGAAAGCTTTTATTAAAATAATCGGGGACCGAATATCAGGATCACTCGTCAAACAATAGCCTCTCGAACAGGCCGGATTTCGGCGCGGCCTGTCTACTACTGACCACTTTCACTCTATCATTCAGATTATCGAGAAGCACTCAGAATTCCAGCTCCCACTTTATATCGCCTTTATGGACTATTCAAAAGTTTGCGATAGTAGCAAAATTTTTAACGCCTTGCAGAATAAAGACATCGGCACCACTTACGTTAATCTTCTATAACGTATTTATAATAACAGCACTGCAGCGATTAAGACCAGTTCCATAACGGGACCGTCCTTCCAGATTGAGCAAGGCAACCCGCTGTCTCCGAAACTATTCGCGGCTGTGCTGGAAGAAAGGGTATTATGGTCGGCCATAAGAGATTATCTAATCTCCGTTTCACCGTCCGCTTTTGGTCTTCAGCCTCCGAGTTGACCCAGATGATGATTGACGATCTTAGCACAGCAAGCCTAGAGGTTCCGACCTCTAGGCTTTTAGATGAATATGTCAATGACCAAGTTGATGGTGAACAGCGCGCATCGCAGGATCACTGTGGCGGGAGGGGAGGTTGAATACGTTGATGAGCATCTCAATTTTGTTCAAATAGTCGATTTCCAGGCAAGACAAAACCAAGAAGTTGCAAGACGTACGGAAAATGCATGGAAGAGCTATTGGGCCATGAAAGATCTAAGGAAGAGTGAGCTTTCTTTTGCCCTTAAGAGAAGACTCTTTGACGTGTGCATACTTCCCATCCTCAGATATGGTTCTCAAACATGGTCTTTGACAAATCAGCAGAGGTCCACGCTTGAGGTTTGCCACAGGACTATGGAACGGATAATTCTGGGTATCAAACTAACAGACTGGGTTAGGAATACAACCATCCATGCGTTCACAAAGATGATGTCACTTGGAAAGCTGCCACCACTCGTTGAGCTTCTTAAAATGCATCTTAAGACGCTGACAACACCTAAACCGCGGTCACTGTCAGATTGCATAGAAAAGAAAGAGAAGCACGACGACAAAACGCTTGTAATTTATTGCAAAATATGAAGTAATTATCTATTTACTCAGAATTGAGTTGAGTAATCGAAAATAAAAAGCAACCAAGTTCTGCATTAGAATAAGACGTACTTGTTATTAATTAAATACGTAATTTATGTTGATATTTAATACAGATATTTTGGATTAGAACTCAAGGTAAGAGGTTAGTTTAACGTTAGTTTGTATCGAGATTTTTTTTTCAAAACGTGTTTTGGTGAAAATATATGTTAATTTTGAACATATTTCCCAGATCTTGGTTGTTACCAAAACACGTTTTGGTAACAACCAAGATCTCGCCATCTCGACATAAACTAACGTTAAACTAACCTCTTACCTTGAGTTCTAATCCAAAATATCTGTATTAAATATCACTTTTCTACCAAACAGTAAAGATCGATTTTCATGGCTAAGTTATTTGACTTACTTCTGAGATAATAAAATCACTGATACCTAAAAACTATACGCGTTAATGAAATAATGAATATATTTCCATTAATGCATCCAGAACGTACATTCTGAATAAATTGTAAGAAAGTTAAAACTACTAGTCTTGCCCCACCAATTGGGGTAAGAATAACAACTAACTACTTGGTACCTGAAAACGTATACTTATTGGAGTTTCTACAGAAAAAACGTAAATTAATGAAGTACTCGTATTTAATTTGTACTCTATCACAACAAAACGACGTTCGTTTTTGCGGCAATTCGTTAATTACACGATTTGGGGCAAGACAAACATAAAATCAAAATCAGAGGAGCAGAACCTTTTGAGTGATATCATAATTATAAATATTTCCTAACTTCAGGGACAATTGCAACTATTTCGTGAATAGTTAATTGAGTGAATTTACTTTTCACGTTTGTCGATAATCGAATTATATTGAATGTTTTTTAAGAGGAAAAATAAAAGCAGGACATTTGACACCAGTGTTTTATTAAGAAAGATAAGTCTTTATGAGAAGTAGGTAACATAAAAATCACAGTAAAAAATAAAGTAATAAAACAAACATAAGAATATCTTTTTCCTAAGAAAGAAACTTACGAGTCAGTCTATAAGAGAAGTAACATTTAACAATCACAGTAAAAGTTAAAAAAATAAAACAAACATAAGAATTTAATTTTCCTAAGAAAGAAACTTACGAGTCAGTCTTAAGAGAAGTAACATTTAACAATCACAGTAAAAAATCAATCAAATATAAGGTCTTTCTATTTATACATGAAATCTCTTAAGGGGTCATTGTACTCATCATTATGAACAACTTTTACTATGGGACCAAACCCTGAACCGCGAAAAAATCAGCTGTTCCATACATTTCGTTGCAATTATTTTTACTCATGTCTGGGGCCGTCTTTAGTACCTACTTACCATCGACCTTTAACAAGTCGAAAGAAAAATACCCTATACGAAAATGTTGATTATAACTGATTTGGGGAAAGACTAACATTATGTTTGTCTTACCCCGGGCAAACTGATAGTCTTCCCCCACTTTGATATTTGTAGGCTATGTTTTGGTTTCGTAAGATAATAATAAATGATACGATAACTTAAAAGACAATATTAATATGATGCTACTTACGTTCAAGACTCCTCCATTTAACGTTTATTTTTGCAAAAATACAAATTAATCCTACTTTTGGAGATATTTGAAAGTTATAGTCTTGCCCCGCTGATAGTCCTACCCCACCTTACCTTATCTAAATGTACAGATACATCCTGGTTTTGTTAATTGTTGTCACACAGATAAGCTTGCTAGTGTCTCGTCTATCAACCACTTCTCATGATTAAGGTAAAGTCAGGAAAATTAATTGTTAAGCAAATTAACTTCCATATTGTTTTCACAACACATTGATTTCACGAATTTCTTTGACAGTATTATAAAATGGCTATAAAACGGCTAATTGAAGGATAGGATGTCAATTTGCTTTACAATTACGTGCACTGACTTGACAGGCCCACTCAAAGCTTTTTCTTCTTCCTCTGCTCTTTGACACTAATCTGCATGGTCCTCATATGTGCTGACCAAGATTATGTCTGGTCTTTACAAGAGACTGTGACCTGCGAGTATGTTTTGCCCTTTCTTCTCAGAGTAGTCGGTTAGGAAAACTGAATTAATTCAGTTTTAAAAATAATTTAATGTTGACGTGTAAAAGTGTTTTTTTTAACCAATTTACAGAAATAAATATCATTTATCAATTCATTTCCTAACTGTGCACCAGACCCAAATCTGTGTTAAGTTGCACGTTCTACAAACCATAAAAGCCATGAGATAAAGATACGCCTTTAAGATAATTATACATATTAAAACATGAACTATTTGCTAATATAATAGTATTTTAAGCGAGCGTGCGACCATCCCACGCAGGTATTGCTTCAGAAGTACAAAGGATTTCAGGGTACAGTAAACGCCTTGTTATTTCAATTGTCCGTAGATAATATGTTCATGGTAGCAGAAAGTTCAAGCTGCAGCTACTAGATTACTTGCTTGTCATTAAAATAAAAACTTTTTACAAGGACTACAACCGACTTCCAAGAAGAAAACACTACATAGTGCAAAATAACTTTATAGTATCGGAAATCGGTGTCTTTAGTTTGATTTATTTCTAGCCAGTAGCAACTGGGTAATCTAATAACTGTAGCTAACAAAAGTCGTGTACCACTAGGTGTACACGAATTTGTGAAACCATAAGTACTAAAAATGTTAAAACGGCTAAAAAGGTTCTAGCCAGTATCAACTGGCAAGAAATAAATCAAAACCAAAGACACAGATTTCCGAAACTAAAGTTGTACACTTTGTAGTGTTTTCTTCAAGGAAGTCGGTTGCACCTATTTGTAAAAAAAAATAACCCTTTTTAGTTATGGTTTCACAAATTCGTGTACACCTAGTGGTACATGACTTTTGTGTGACGACATGCACAGCAATTTATTAAATTTTCCGTACGATACCCTTTTTACCCTTTCACATTATATGTTCTGTTCCTCCATGAGGTGTTATATGGGATATTTTCGAAGTCCATGATCTGATGTACACCGATAGGTAACTAACTAATCAGCAATTTTCTTTGATCTTCAGTGCAATAATCAAAACACACTACATGCACTATTCATTAATGAGGATTCCCATTGTCTATCTCCGAAGGTAATCATCAAGATCTTCACCAAATTTAAACAGGATTACTTCAGGAGTATGTATTTATACCCTTTCAAACAAAAAAAACAATTTTCAAAATCGATCTTCAATTGAACATACATAAAAAAATACGTACAGACGAACACAGAAAATAATTTTTAACCGTCTTTAAAAAGGAGGAGACCTTTTTAAAGACGGTTAAAAAATATTTTATGCACCTTTGCTTGTGAGATATGAGAATACTAAATAACAAAAAAAAAAGGAATTTAAAAAATAGTCCTGACCTAATTTCGGCCATGGCGACCAGTGTCACCGGAGACTACTGCGGTCGACGCGACGCCGACGCACAGTGGAACGAATGTATGGGAGCGGTTGGACGTAGACATGTCCGAAAAAAAAGAGTAAAATTATGCCAAACTAATGATGCCATCTTATTCGATTACTTAATGCCTTCATAACTTGTGGTGATGAATTTCTTCATAACTCCCATATTTCGGGAGTAATTTGAGAAAATGTGAAATTTTACTATGAAAATGAGTGTATCGAGCTCTCTCCCTCCTGATTCCGGGCTTGTTTCAAGTAGCGGTCTCTAATATCATAATGCTAATACTAAGAGCTATATTTAATACTAAGACACATAGTGCGCCAAATGTGCACTTTCTGGGATAAAGAGTGATGTTTATTTTATAACACAATTTTTTTATTTTTTGTTTATTTTGTTGATTAAAACCGTTTTTCTAAAGGTTTACCTTATTACAATAACATTTCTGAGCAGCCAATTAGAGAAGATATAAGCTAATTAGGATATATAATTAGGGACTTAAGGTTTACATATAAAACTGATGCACTAATGATTACTGATAAGAACATTGCTATTATTTAATTACTAAATGGCTCTTAATACACTAATTTAGCATGCATCATTTACTAATTATCACAATAACTAATTACCTTGCAATATTTAACAAAGGATACCTGGGATACCTGGATTTTATATAAATAGGTCACTATTAGTAACTTTAAAATCAGTGTTGATTTACACCTCGTTGTATCCAAGCTAATCTCGCAATGTATTTTCCAAATTTTAATACAAATCTTGATATTCACGTTGCTTTATGCGCACGCGCACATAAAGATTTACGCGACTTTAACTATTTGTTCAGTGTTTTAAAAGATAACAGTTGTGTTCAGTTATGTGAAAGTGCTGAAACAAGTTTAAAAGACTGGTGTCGTCGATTTTGCTACCGCATTTATGCAAAATGGACACAGTCTGGAAGAAGCACAGATAAGTTTCGGAAGAAACATGAGATTTGGCTACAGGCTGCAATTCAATGGCCGGAATTACAGAATGAAAATATGGAACCTTCTACAGAAAATATAAGTGACGTCATCGAGCCCATAATTTCTCCTGCTAAATCTGATGCTTCAACTTGTACACATCCTAGTCCTCGTAAATCTTTTGAGGACCTTAGTAACCGGCAAAAAAGAAGACGCACTGAAGATAGTCTTTCATGCAGCAGTAGCAGCGCTGAAATTATGTTTTCGGCCGAAAGGGCGCTTCAAAAGGCAGGACAAAGCGATACAGCTTATGTTATGAAATACTTGACGGAGAATCCAGAAGAGGCCTCAAAAATCAAAGCCTTCATTGAAGGTAAATCAATTCAGGTACGGGAAATATCCCCTTTGAAGGCATTGGCTCTTTATGTATCGATGAACTTATCGAAATGGCGCTATAACACTCTTCGGGATTTCAACACTCAAGAAGGAGCTCTTCAATACCCGAGTTACTACATGTTGGTTAAAGAAAAAATTAAGTGCTATCCGGCCAAAGAAGATCTCACAGTTACAGAGAGCTCTGCAAAAATCAAATTACAAGCCTTGATGGATTTAACCTCAAGAAGACTTATTAGGTCGTTAGAAACCCCTGTTGATCCCAATCAACAGCTCGTATTGACCAGCAAATGGGGTTTTGACGGATCATCTAGCCAAAGCATTTATCATCAAAGGACGAGTGAAGATGAGCAAATCGATCTTGCTAGTAATTTTATGATTAGTCTTGTACCACTGCGGCTCGTCTCAAAAGGTGTAACAATTTGGGAAAACGAGCGACCATCTTCCACTTCATTTTGCCGGCCAATATTGTTTAAGTTTATAAAGGAAACCAAAGAAAATGTGCAGAGAGAGATGGCTGAAATCGAAGCAGAGATTGAAGCCTTAACTCCATCCACCATCACTGATGGAATTAGTGTCAAACACCAACTGCTGTTGACAATGATTGATGGTAAAATTCATTCCATTATATCCAATACAGCAGCTTCAGTGTGTGACATATGCAAGGCTTGTCCTAAAGAAATGAATAATTTAGAGTTAATCAAAGATAAACACGCAAACGAGGACATGTATAAATATAGCTTAAGCACCCTTCACGCTTGGATTCGCTCAATGGAATGCTTATTACACATTTCCTACAAATTAGACATAAAATCATGGCAAGTAAGGGGTGATATAGCAAAAAGGCAAGTTGATGACAGGAAGAAAAGAGTTCAAGAGGCTGTAAGAAGAGAAACGGGCTTACTTCTCGATGTTGTGAAACAAGGCAGTGGATCCACCAACAATGGCAACTCGGCAAGGAGATTTTTTGAAAACTACACTAAATCTGCTGAACTGACCGGAATAGATGCTATGCTTTTAAGAAAAATCTGTGTGATCTTGCAGTGTATTTCATCAGGAGAGAAGATCAACGTAACTAAATTCCGAGAGTTCTGCTTTGATACTGCTAAGCTTTACGTGGAGTTATACCCATGGTATTATATGCCTTCTTCACTTCATAAAATTTTAATGCATGGGCCAGACATAGTTCAGAACATGTCAATTGTGCCCATTGGTTTTTTATCCGAAGAGGCATCTGAGGCTAGAAATAAAGATTTTAGAAAATATAGAGAGGGGCATTCTCGAAAGCATAGCAGTATCTCATGCAATGAAGATATTATGCACAATCTTTTACTGTCTTCTGATCCACTTGTTACAAGTATCCGTCCAAAAGGAAATAAGTTTGTAAAAAAATCTTCTTTTAAGGAATTTTATGAGCTTACGGATTCTGAGAAAAGTGATATCGAATTTGTTAACATAAATGATTTAGCGGACATCGATTCTGAATTTGAATTAATTGATGATGATGATGATGACGAAGATAATTAAATGATGTTATTGTTTTAAAATGTGTAACTTAGTAAATTAGAGCTTACATCTTAATTATTTATTGTACTTTTAATGAAACTAGGTAATTTATTATCAACTTACTTAAAAGTCATACTCTCATCAGTTCTTGTGAATATTTTTGTTAATATATATTTCTGTATATATATAATATATTTATAGACCTCTTAATAAGTCTGTCTGCGGTTTAAAGTAAATACAAATGGGGAAAAAACGTTTTTTTTTTTAAATTTTCATTTCCTTTTATCCCAGAAAGTGCACATTTGGCGCACTATGTGTCTTAGTATTAAATATAGCTCTTAGTAATAGCATTACGATATTAGAGACCGCTACTTGAAACAAGCCCGGAATCAGGAGGGAGAGAGCTCGATACACTCATTTTCATAGTAAAATTTCACATTTTCTCAAATTACTCCCGAAATATGGGAGTTATGAAGAAATTCATCACCACAATTTATGAAGGCATTAAGTAATCGAATAAGATGGCATCATTAGTTTGTCATAATTTTACTCTTATTTTTCGGACATGTCTACGTCCAACCGCTCCCATACATTCGTTCCACTGTGCGACGCCGAGGTAATTATGATAGTGCACAATTGTGTGCGCAGACGCAGGTACACTCTCTCTTCCCTCACTATCATAGTCACATACAAAAGCAGCAGTAATTGCAAATAACGAATACAGCAGACTTTCTCGAGATCGTAACCGCGGTCAGCGGTTACGAGGTCCTGGGTTCGATTCCCGGGTCGGGCTAAGTAATATTGGGGTTTTCCATCTAGAATTTCTCAGTAGCAGCACGGAGTCTGGATATGTGCCGGTTGATTGATATAGGCTCGCCCCCTGTTACATGTGACTTAAAACAACTTGAAGAAATGATAGGGACAGCTAATTTTGTTTTAGTAACAGTTGTTCACATCGATGAGTACAAAGAACCCTTTTCAGGTTTTCAGTTATTTCAATTAATTACATCTTGTATTATTAGTATTAGTAAGACGGGCTGGTGTCCGCAACTCCACGTCAATGCGTGTATTTTGCGTACGGGTGAGAAAATCGATTACTCGATCCACCCCAGCTCTTCAAGAAAGGCCAGCAACGCCTTGGTACTGATAATCTCACGGAGGGTACCCCGGTTTCCGAAGTACTTTGCGCCCTGTAGGTATAATGGTCACAAACAAACCGTCGGATTAAATTGTACGGTCAGATACAAGTTGAAATATATTGCAATAAGACTCTTATTAGTTACTTTAAGGTCAATTGGTTGATTTATGGTCAAAGTGAGGATGAGAGAGCTTATATACATTATCTCTGACATTTCATCGTTTTTAGTTTTATTTGTGGTTCAAGTTAAAAGCGATTGGAATACTAGGTCTTACTATTTTGTGAACCTAGTTTTAATAATATGAATAGGTTATATTTAAATAGTATAGTTTATGTTAAAATAGTTTTCATAGGTACTTTTTCTTTTATACGAAATTCTTAAGACAGAGAATCAAAAAAAAAATAAGAACAAAACAATGATTAAAACTACCTATGCGTGTTTATTTGACTGGTTCCTTTTCAACGCAGGTTCATAACACTGTAAATTGAAATCACAATAATGTAAAAAAATATGATTAATTACCTACCTACCTGCTTACCTTCAAGTTTAAACTGTTTATACAGACAAAAACCATATAAGTATTTTTACATTATCAATGAAGGAAGACCCATCAACATAGATATCTATACAAATAATAAAAAAAAACTGGCCAAGTGCATGTCGGACCACGCACAATGAAGGGTTGGGATAAATTTATTCCAAGAACTAACTTAACATTAAGGCTCCTACATACTGGCGCGACTTGTCACGCGACGCGACGCGACACAAAGACACCGCGTGTAGCGCTACAAGCGGTGCCTTTGTGTCCCGACGCGTAGCGCGACAAGTCGCGCCAGTATGTAGGAGCCTTTATAGTTGAAAAACATGTTCTTCCATAAATTCCAACAAAAAATGTAAGTTGGTCGACTATTACTCGTTAACTTGAAAAGCCAACTTAGCTGTGCTAGTTTCCATTTAACTTCTATGATATGAATATACTACTTTCGATTTTTAACATATATTAAAAAACAACCATTTAGCTTCCAGGGGTGGCAGCACGCGAGCATTGCTGCTTCGCAGACGGAGGTGACGGCTTCCCATGCCCTCTTGCTCCGTACCATGACCTGGACTAGGGCCGGACGCGAGAGATCTCCGCCGCCGACCGCCTCCACGAGGTCACGGCGTTGCTCTGCCCAAGCCGTGCAGACTTCCACCGTATGCTCCACCGTGCCCTCCGGGCGATCCACACAGTGGTGACGCCCGGGCGTTTCCACCCACCTTATCCGATACAGGAACCTGCCGAAGCTGCTGTGTCCGGTGAGGACCTGCGTCAGGTGGAAGATGAGGATGCCGTGGCGCCTTTCTAGCCACTCCTCAAAGAGGGGACTTATTGCCGCAATCGTGGCGTGCCCAGTGCTGGGTTGCGACAATCGCACTCTCCATGTCTCAATGTCCAGTAAGAGTCTGACACACCCTCCCGCTCCACCCAGAGCGGGAGTAGTTATTTGACAATATCACACACAAAAAAGGGGGGAAAGGGGGACACTTGACTCGTAACAAAAATTTGCACTTTAAAGCCTAATATTACGCAAACGGATCCCTGAATCGAAAAATGGTTTTCACAGACCTGCAATATTCAATAATATCCAACACTGTGGGATAGACGAGAAAAAATATCATCCCACTTTACGTGCAAGTGAGGTATTCTACAATTTTATTACAGAAGTGGTAAAACATGAGTATAAATATACATATTATGCCAAATTACAGCTTTCTAGTAATAAAGGTCTCTGAGATAAGTTATAGATTGACGGATAGACAGACGGACATGGCGAAACTATAACTATATCTTGACTAAGGAACCCTAAAAAATGAGGTAAAATTTGTGATTTTGTGTGTCTAGGTTTGTGTAATCTTTTATTGGAGATCCTAAATAAATAGTGTAGCTTTCTATCAGGGAATATATACACAATAACGAGCAACATAAGGTATTAAGTAGGGGCACGCCTTCACTATTGTTGAGGGCCATACGTTATGTTTTATATTAAAACGAGAAACTTCACCGACCTAAAAACAACTTCAGTTTATGTCTGGTCATCCGTAAGTTGAATATTCATCATCGGTAAGCTACTGTTCTTGTGTGCCTATCATAAATTATTTGTGAGCGAGATAAATTAAAGTAATGTGGAAATGTAGTGACCTTATTGGTGATGTACATCAGCAAGGTCAGGTGCGAAGTACTCGCAACCGGCGTGCGTGTATGCGCGAGGCAAAAGCAGTATGTAAGGTTCGTAGCAGGTGGCGTTCTGAAGTTTCTGCCTACCCCCATGGGAAGAAGGCGTGAGGTTATGTGTGTATGTTTTGCTATACTTAATCTTATCAGACTGATAGAAGATTTTATCGATGAGTTTGATGAAAAGTTGACGTATTTATTTTCTATGAGGATATTAACTTGAAGCTATTAGCTAAAACAACACAATTGCTATGCTCTTTGATTAATTGGACGAGAATTGAGAGTCAAATTTCAAGGATGCGTCACGTTTACGCACATTTCGGTACATGAGAGAGAAGAAAGATGAGACTCTCTCTGACTCTCACACTAAATCTCTCTTATTCTTTATTTTTTTTAGAAGTTTTACTTCTATCATGTGTACGATGTTGCACGCGATTTTTTTTGTAAACCGGCCTTTTTTTCGTATCGCTAATCTTTTAAACTAACACCACACACAGACTTACATACACCATCTACCACTTATTTTGCACTCACATTGCAAAATGTGGGCTAAGTTTCATAGATTCGGTGCGATTAACTTTTCTTTTTACACTGTTTGACATTTACACCATTATACAATGGCGCAGGCCGTGCAGTCGTAGGTCAAATGTCTTGTTGAAATTAAATACATGTGTCATTTCTACTTATGGTTGATGTATCATGTGTGTGCATTTGCATTAGTACAGAATGTTTTATGTATTTTAACTATTTTACCATTAGTAATAAAAACTCGGACTGCCTCGTTGGGGTAGTGATCGCAAGCGCTACTGCTGAGCACGAGAGCCGGGTTTCGATTCCCAGGTCGGGCAAAGTGTTATTGGGTTTTTTCACCAGGAATTTCTCAGTAGCAGTCTGGATTTGTTCCCGGTTGACGGCAATAGGCTCGTCCCCTATAACATGGGACTCAAACATGACTGGCGAAACGTGGGTGTACTACCTACAGGTACAGCTCTGCCTAACCCTTCGGGGATTACAGGCGTGACGTTATGTTATTATATGTTATGTTATGTTATGCTATTAAAAAAGTGGATAAGTATATCATGTAAAGATTTTTGAACTTTGCGTATGACACGAGGCTCAGAGATACTACTGGTAATAGTTTCGTATTTCTACGACGATTTTCAACAGGATTGATATAAGCTTTTCGGTAGCCTGTCAGTCTTATACATGTTGCACTTGCCCATCATCGTTATCGTTGTTGTCGCTGATAGAATGTTACTTTGTCAAAGCCCTCAGATCGCAAGACTATATTTTAGGTTAAATGGTCTACGGTCTGATCAGACCACGAAAAGGCAGAATATCTCGAAAGAAATCGCAATCCCCTACCAATTTGCGTGCTCAATTACATGCAAATAACCTCTGCAATACTGTAAAACTAACGCTATCAGAATATTTATCGCCTAAACAGTTATTTTTTATCGAAGTCGCATATTGAATACGAATTTATTGCAACATGACCTTCAGTTGTCGAGGGCCGGTCGTTTTTAGAAACGTCTGATGCATATTACGCGCGGCGGGCATCTCTTTGTGCTGTAACATGGTCACTGATGAATTTGTAATGATTCTACTGTGACCTTAGTGCCGTTAGATTTAGATGTACTAAGTTTTGGTACCTACTGATGTGTTGTAAATGGTAATGTATGTGGTCTGTCGAGCCGGATGCTGCTGTCAATTTAAGGCTCGTGCATGCTGGCGCGACGCGTCGCCGGTAGAACTCTTTTTATGAATTCTTCATGGAAATTGTTCTACTGGTGTCGCGTGTCTGCACGAGCCTTTAGACGATAAAGCCGTGAATGTAGGAAGAATCTTTTACTAGAATCGGGGACAATCGTAGTGGTTAGTGTAATTTATTTGGCTAGTAGGTTGCCTAGATACCGGGCGCTGTTATTAAGTGTCAGAGTGCGAGTGAGAGAGATGTGTACAGGACTTTAGGTCTTCTCGCAACGGAACAAATGGTGCCTTTAACCCTTCATAGCTGGTTTGGTACGCTTCCTACACCCTCAGCCACTAGAGAGCAAGATAAGTTAATAAAAGGACCAAGGGACGGCAGCAGGAAAATAAGCATCAACTTCTTTTAGATGATACAATTTCCTTTTGACTGTTAATTTTAGCGCTTATTGTTAGGCCCTTGTCTGCTAGAAAACCTATATTTGTTACATCATTCTCAAAATTCTTTCACCCCATCCGATGTTCTTAGTTTCGTCTAAGATTAAAAAGAGGTCAGGGGCCTTCCTGGTCATCTAAGTTGCTAAAATGTATAATGCCATCCATAATAGAGGGATCTATTATGGATGGCATTATACATTTTGAATGTAAATAGTGTAAGTATGTCTAATTTTCTTCTTAGAGTGTTGATGGCATATAGGTATAGTTAAAATTTCCTGTTGGTCCGGAACTCGGCAATGCTAACATCATTTGCTGACGGAGACATAAGGTGCTCATATGTACAGGTGACAAGATGAAAGGTGAGCCATGGTCTGCGGGGAGACGCCGCATATACATTGAGGATCGGAACCATCGGAGAATATCTACACAAACGGTGGTATTTGATCATAATACAAGTGTTAATAAAATGGGTATTTGAGTATTTTAGTGTATTTATTTGAATACAATTGTAAAAGATTATTTTTCCTTGATTTTTTAGTAACTAAAGAAGGGTTAGGTTTTGAAGTAAAACTGAAAGTGTCAGTTGTTTTATTATAAAAGTACCATTTATCACATAATATTTTATTAACTTGTAATACATAGGTATTACAATTTAACTGTAGTTCGTTTTTTAATCATCTAAAGTAATTTGACAGGTGCAAATGTCAAACTCCAAATTAAAAACAAACAACAAAGATTTCAAATGTCAAATTACTATCTAGGATTAAAAAACGAACTTGTAGAATGTATTTCAGTAGATGGGTAAAAATACCTTAAGTATGTGATAATGATGGGATTCTGAAACTGGGTTCATATAAATATTTATGAAAATTATTATAATATATTAATAACATTTTGGTCCTGTGGCGTACCAAAGGGCCACTAGTACTAAATACATAAAAACTTTATTGTTCAAGAGAGCAATTACTGAATTTCAAATAGCATATAAATAATCCGTAGGTCTAGTCTATTGTAACTAGTGATGTGATCACTACCTAATTGTAGAACCTGAACTAATCAAGTAACCACCGAGTATTCAATTAGCCTCCTATTATAAAACGCCAAAAATAGCTACAATAATACCGAATACAAGTTAATAATTCATTAGATACTATTAATATAAAGTGAATTTTAAACGTCGTATTAACACACTTTTCAATACATATTCGTAACTAGCTTCTGCCCGCGACTTCGTCCGAGTGCTTGTTTTAACATACGAATATATCCTATAGCATCGTATCGCCCGCCCGCGCTATTTCTTCGTTTTCGTTTAGCGTTCTTTCTGACTTTTTCCTTATTGCTTGGCTCCTAAAAATAGCCTGATGTTAAATAGCCTGAAGAATATAGGCTCTCAAGAATTTGTCTACCAAATGCAAAAAAAAATATTTGATAATCCGACCGGTAGTTCTAGAGATTAGCGTGTTAAACAAATAATCAAACAAACAAATTCTTCAGCTTTATTATATTAGTATATACATATAATGCCGTAAGAATAAAATAAGTTGGAATTCATTTTAACGATAAGTTCATAGCTTTACTGCTTCTATTACAATAGAGTTGGGTAACAGTAATAATCTATTATGAAATTCTTTTTAGTTTTTTTTTTTTTGAGAACCATAATGGTAGTGTTCAGATGAAGATTTTGTAAAAGTCGTTACAGCATCAGCCAGACGACTAGGAACGTCTTTGTGAGGAAATTTTGTACTCGTTGTACTTAGCTTGGATACAGGGTTGTACCTAAACTTAGACGGGTTTCGCTTCTAAATATCTTTTATTAAATCAGTAAATTTCATCTTCTGCCTTTCTTTCAAATCAAAAGTCATTTTTTCAAATTAGACTGAGAATCAGCACTTTAGGAACGTTAAAATAACATAAGACAGTCCCCTAAAACGCCCGCTCTTCACCACTTCCTAGTGCTTTAGATGGGCGGAAGAAGTAGCGTAGCAAATATTGGAGGTCGCATATACATAAATGTATGCACTGGCCTGTGTGGATAATCATATTTACATATGTTTGTCACCGATTTAAGTTAGCATAGTTACGGCTTTTTTATGTTGGTGTAAGTTGTCACTTAGGTGTAAAATATTGACTACGAATAAATATAAATAGAAATAGCAGTTTTTTTATCACCATGGATGACCGTTCTCTGAGCCATTTCTATATTCTCCAGAAAGGAAACATCGGCAGTATTTGATGATGGGGCCCTCTAGGCATAGCGGGCTGATACCAGTCGGGGATGTGGCGATGTACAAGTATCTCCCTGGCTCCCGATTCAAGGTCGTACAAGAACAGAGGCGTTTAAGTCGGTAGAAGGCCGACATAACCCTCCGTTCTCCCCCGACGGAGGGTATCCATGAGGATTTCCCCACACAAACAAAGGCAAACTTGACTTGGTAGGTAATTTGATTAATATGATTTGACACCCCTGCCAACATAAGGCAATCACATATCGGGTGCAAGTATGCAACTCAAGTAATGACAGGTCGAGCATCCCATATCGTAACATAACGCCTTTAAATGTTCTTGTAACTAAATATCAGCACGCGCGCATTTCCGCGATGACGTCACACACATTACACGTCGTTCTAAATGGCTACTGCGCGGGTCAGTTGATGTGAGGGGTTAAGTGACGTTGCCATAATCATTGAGATGGGTTACCTTTTGATTAACGCTTCGCAACTGGTTCTTCGGTGCTTAGAGGACTAAGCCCCGAAGGACCAGTGTAATTGTATTAAGGCTCCTACATACTGGCGCGACTTGTCGCGCGACACGACGCGACACAAAGACACCGCGTGTAGCGCTACAAGCGGTGCCTTTGTATCGCAACGCGTCGCGCGACAAATCGCGCCAGTATGTAGGAGCCTTTATTGGTTTGCGATTGAGAGTATAGTTAGGTGATTTGACTTACAAAAACATAGTTTGAATTCACTTTGGAAAGTATTAAGTAATTATTTAGTCTCTTTGTTATACTATGTCAGGCTCATTTGGATGCATAATCAGCCTATAATGTTCCCACTGCTGGGACACAGGCCTCCTCTCATCAAGAGGGAATGGGCTGTAATCTACCACACGGGCCCAGTGCGGGTTGGTAGATGTAACATGTCTTCGAATTTTTGGTTCTAGGATATGCCGGTTTTCTCACGATGTTTTCCTTCACCGTTTTGAGAGCCGTGGTGATGAAATTATATACAAAGAAATGTGCCTGCTTGGGTTCGGACCCACGACATACAACTCGTAAGTCGGGGCCGTTACCACTGGACCACCACTACTCTCAGCTCCACGGCTATCATTTGGATGACTTCATTCAATAAGATAAACTTAAAGCATACAGAAAAATCGATCATGTCCTTAAGAAGACTGGCATGACAACATAAAGATCTTCAAATTTTACCTTGTTATAAGTAGGTAGGCAAGATGTCCAAGGTCAAGAGTCTCAGAAGCCGGCATAGTTGGAGAAAGGCTAGGAATACCTACAAGAGTAATGCCACTACCACTAGTAGCCAATCAATCTGCCCAGCCTTTTCCCAACTACGGTAGGGTCGACTATTTTACATGGAGAGACAAGCAGTGTCTCCATGTAAAATAGTCTGACCTTACCATCACAATACCCCTACTGGTTGTCAGACTTTTGGGCTTCCGAATACCCGTAACGACTGCCTTTTTTTTTCTTTTTTGGATAGGATATCATCAAATAACTTCTCCCGCTCTGGGTGGAGCAGGGGGGTGTGTCAGACTCTTACTGACTAAAACCCACCCGTATTCCTTCCGTTGCCTGTGTTGCGGGGGCCTCGGTGACCCATTAGTACCTTCCCGCGACCCGGGCAGGCATCGGCCCTAGTGGACCCCTACATTTGTGCTGACGACATCTCTTTGAGGCGCGCGTGAAATACAACGCGCCGTCGACCCGGGCCTGGTCCTTACCGGACGGTGAGCTACCCATTGCTCACCGTCCGCAAGCCCGCGCCTACGGTGGCCGGAAATTCACCTGGGATTGCCGACGCCCAGGGCGTCTCCTGCGGCGACTAGGGGCGAGAGGGCGCAAAATTTGCCATGCTCTTAACAGTCCCGCCTCCTCCTTCGCGAGCATTACAGCTTCGCAGAAGCAGGTGAAGGCTGCCCATGCCCTCTCGCTCCGTACCATGGCCTGAACCAGGGTCGGACGCGAGAGATCTCTGCCGCCGATCGCCTCCACGAGGACACGGCGGTGCTCAGCCCAGGCCGGGCAGACCTCCACCGTATGCTCCACCGTGTCCTCTGGGTGATCCACACAGTGGTGACTTTCGGGCGTTTCCTCCCGTCTTATCCGACACAGGAACCACCCGAAGCTGCCGTGTCCGGTGAGGACCTGCGTCAGGCGGAAGGTGAGGACGCCGTGGTGCCTCTCTAGCCACTCCTCAAAGAGGAGACTTATCGCCGCAATTGTGGCGTGCCCAGCACTGGGATGCGACAACCGTACTCGCAATGTCGCCATGAGATCCCGCCGGAGCTCCGTCCGTTGTGCCGCGATTTCTCGCAGCAGCGGACTTACGCCCCGGCGTTTCGCCTCCTCGCGCCACTCCCATACGTGCGCGAGGACTTTTGCCTGCAGATCCCATGGCGGCAATCCGGCAAGGAGGCTCGCTGCCTCACAGGAGACCGTGCGGTATCCCCGGACCATGCGGTAACGACTGCCTACGAATGACAGCCTGAATCAACGGCTTAACGAGCTTTCCGAGGCACGGTGGGATCTCGATATACAATGGATTGCTGTTATTATTTAGCCAGGAACTCCTCCGCTACTTGTAATATTTACTCAATTTTCGCAAAGAGCTGTGAAGTGGCATCACCAAACCGCACAATGCACTTGCACTGTCGTAAACAAAACTTTACAAATCTTATTCTTCTAATACATATTGCAAACACATTTACCTTGTCACCTTTATGTATATTTTGCAAACGTTTTGAAATTTTTCAAGTACGAATCGATACTTACCGCAATTTGTAAGCGATGCTTTCGAAGTTAAGTAAAACATATTGATGTCTTAAATTATCGACTTATTGTAATATAAGTAAGAAGGCGTTTTGTGTTCGACCTTTCTTTATTTTTGTGGTATAAGTATTGTTTTATTTTTTTGGGTGGGAAATTATCAATTAATTTTCCCGCTCTGGGCGGAGCGGGAGGGTATGCCAGACTCTTACTGACTAAAACCCACCCGTGTTCCTTCCGTTGCCTATGTTGCCAGGGGCTTCGGTAACCCTTTTTGACTTTCCCGCGACCCCGGCAGGATATTTTTGAGACCTGGGAGAAGTCACATGATGCCCTAGGTCTTTTTTATGACTTATCTAACCAATGCACTGACTCTTTCAAAGAGCTTTCCCACTTCGTCTCTACCTCGGACACCTCCGGAGCATAGTCGTTGTCGTCAGCGCGGCGGTATGGTCCGCATCGGGCACCGCAGCAGGCGGAGCCATGGGCGGGGAGGTGTGTTCCCCTATCGAAGGGAACAGAGCGCTCACCACGTCCTCCACAAGCTGGGGCTGGAGACTCTGCGTCAGCGGCGCAGTCTGTCCCGCACCACTTTGTATGGGCGTCCCCACGGGTCCCCGTTCAGAGTCCCCAGCGACTCCTCGCGGGCCAGTCCCTTGGCCAGCAGGATCTCCGCTTGGAGAGTGGTCTTTGCCGCTCTGTACCCCTCGTACAGCTCCGCCTGAATAGCTTCCGTATCCGGAGGGCGAATACGGAGCCTGCCGTGCCTGGTCTACTGGCCTCGCGCAGCAACGCACGCAGTGCGCAGAGACCTGGTGCGAGGCACGTCCAGGCTGGACCCGGGGTATTGCCACGTCACATATTTCGGACATGGCCTCCCGGAACCACGCCGCTTCGTCGTTGATGTTAGCAGGCCTGTCCGCTGATGACACCCAGGCCTGCACGATCGAGGCTTTCAGGGAGAGCTCCCGGTCTAGCTGCTTCAGCGCCACCGCGGACCACTCGAGGCATGTTTGTCCGGCGCGCTTGAGGTTTGCTCGGAGACGTCAAACGTCATCCATATCTTGCCCCAAGTATCATTTTGTAATGGTATGATCGTTTTCTTGTTCGCGTACTTCATTACCGTCGTGTAGGTCGTGTCCGTGACAGGCCTTTGTGGCTTTATGAATGAAGTTCTTTCACTTCGTCGTTCAGTTCTCGGCTTCTCTTTATAGCAATCGTAACAGAGAGTCCAGTGAGGGTGGTTACTTGGTCTGACTAGCGGCCGCTAGAAATGGTATGATAATTCTTCTTTTTCGTAGCTTGTCGATGGGAATCTAAATTTAGTCGGCCTATAATTTGGCTACGAGTTTAGCGCCTTTGCAGACAACATGAAACACAGGACAGGGTATTATGCATATTATAATATAACAAAAAAAAAAACAGTTTCGCCTTTGCCTTCATTAACAGGGATGATTAAAGAAGTTCATTCAAAATCAAATTTGAATGACGTAAAACCAACTTTGAAAGACTTTAGGTCCTTTTGGAAGTAACCATTGTTTTAGAAGTCTCGATAAGAAGGTTGTCTGCTCGACGCTTGCGCTATTTCAGGATCAAAGATCACACTTCTGCATAATTATAAACAGGTTGCTACTAGCCCTACCCTGTAACCAGTCGATGAAGGCGAAAGGATATTAATAAGTAGCGATCTAAAATGACAGCGTAGGACAAAAATTAACACTGATCAACTTTTTTAGAACAAACACGATAAGTCAATAAAAATAATTTATACTTAAGTGTAGAAAAATAAACTACTTTCTTGTTTTGTGATACTTACTTAACATTTTCCTTATGGCTTTCAGCAGCGGAATGTCCCAGACATAGCAGACATTAATAATCGTGTGTCGCTACGTTTAGATTTATACCTACCGATTACGTATTAATAATAATAGACCCCGATCATGTATTAAACATATAAACTAATAAATTAATTGCTTATTTCTTTTCTAGGATAGTAACCAGCATTTGCGGAATCGCATTAGCAGGATTAAAGGACCACAGAATCACCCACTCGGCATCATATGCTCCAAAGAGTGCCTTGAGAAAAGATTCGAAATACCAACATCTCAATTCGCAAGAAGATTCAGCTTTCCTGAAGTGCCAAAAACGGTTATCAAATTATCAAGAGGCCAAATTAACAAATAGGGCTCTAAAATGTAGTCCCTAAGTCATAAGCAGATAGGTTACGTCAAGGAAAACTTGCAACGTGCAGTAAATAGTCTTCGGTTTTCTAACCGAAGATATTTACTGCACACGCTTCTGCATCAGGAGAGATATTGCACAGTCAAACGCGAGCCTTATATCCGAATTAAAAATATCTCATTCTAAGCGAAAACCAACCCAGCTCATCATCATTCTCCTGCCCTAATTCCAATTAGTGGTTATTGCAACAAGTCCCTTTCTTCCATACTTCTCTATTAGTTGTCATCTCGGTAGTCACCCACCCAACCATATCATCTTTCACACAGTCCATTCATCGTTTCTTTGGTCTTCAACATGCGTACTCAAAACTTTCCTCACGACACTTTCATTCCTCCGCATCACACATACCATGACAACCGATTTCCGCACAACTTTTATTTCTTTTAACGAAAACCAACCCAGCTCCTTTTGCGCAAAACCTGTAAACATTCATTGTTTACATAACAGTAAGATTCGTATTACGGCGCTGACAAGACCCAATTGACCAAAATTGGCTTCTCTTAAGAAAAAAAATTGCCAAATCTGTACAGTTTGTGGTAGCGGAAAAAATCTCGATACAAACTAACGTTAAACTAACCTCTTACCTTGAGTTCTAATCCAAAATATCTGTATTAAATAACAACATACGTTACATATTTAATGAATAACAAGAACGTCTTATTTGAATGCAGAACTTGGTTGTTTTTTATTTTGGATTACTTAACTCAATTTTGAGTAAATAGATAATTGCTTCATATTTTGCAATAAATTACAAGCGTTGTGTCATCGCGCTTCTCTTTCTTTTCTATGCAATCTGACAGTGACCGCGGTTTAGGTGTTGTCAGCGTCTTAATGTGAGATTTTAATTGTTTTCGTTTCAACACGTTGTTGCGAGTTTTGTTACAAGAGTTTGTGATACGGTCAATTACAGATGTTCAGCCATTAGATATGCTATTATCTGTGGAATGTTAACTGTTACTGTCGGGGAGGGACTCGTGGCTAGATAACAACTGCCACACGGGTCGAACGAAGGTTAAGCTACGCTTGCCGATGTCGGTCCGTGGATGGGTGACCATCCATTATATATAGACCCCTCCGTGCCTCGGAAAGTCTCACCGACCCCGATGACCCCATTACTCTCATACAGGAAAGCAGTAGGGCCACGAGTACCGTCGCTTAGTTTTATAAGAAATTCGCCCCTGGCTGGAGGCTTTGAGTTCGCTTAAGGCAGCCACAGGAAAGTCCGGTTACGTAGTCATGACCTCTCAAGATCAACTACGAGATGCCATATAAAAAAAAAAGCCTCGGAAAGCACGTTAAACCATTGGTCCCGGTTATCATTTATAGATCTTTGACAGTCGTTACGGGTAGTTAGAAGCCCGAAAGTGTGCCAACCAGACTAACCGAGGGGTATCAAAATCAAAAGTCATTTATTCAAACTAGGCTGAAAATCAGCACTTTTGAACGTCAAAGTTAAATAAGACAGTCCCCCAAAAATGCCCGCCCTTCACCACTTCTTAGTGCTTTAGCTGGGAAGAAGAAGTGGCGGAACAAACTCCCCAGCAGCACACCTGTCTGTTTAGTTATATGAACTCTTCTTTATAAATCGTATGCAAAGTAATTAACATTACGAAACACGAAGAATTACATTAAATTACATACTTGCCATATGTTAGCTAGCACACGCCAGTATACCAACAAAACAATGAACAAACTGTACTCAAGCAGATAAAAATTACAACATAAAAAATCGTAAGTAGAACTTAATACCTAAATAAAAGCCTCCAGGCATAAAGGGCGTGCTCGCTTACATAAGGCTATAGCTGTAACTCGAAGTGAGAAATGATAAACTAGCATAATACTATCATATTACTCAGTAACTAGGTTGTGAATGTCAGATAGGCAGTCGCTGCTTGTAATATACTGGTATTCAACTACATCTGGTTAGATCGGAAGCCGACCCCAACATAGTTGGGAAAGGCTAGGCTGTTAATGGTGCCGATTCCCTTGTTCACTAACTAAATTAAATTTAAGATTAGTGCATCTTTTTCTTTCTATTTCATTAAGAAAAGGACAGAAGATAAATTTTAGTTTAGTCCTGTCAAATTAATCAGCGCTTGACGTAAATTGACGTAATTTTAGTAGGCAAGTTTTTAATCACGTCTTAAGGCGCTGACAAGACCCAATTGACCAAAATAGGCTTCTCTTAAGAAAGAAAATTGCCAAATCTGTATAGTTTGTGGTAGCGGAAAAAATATATGTTAATTTTGAACATATTTCCCAGAACTTGGTTGTCACCAAAACACGTTTTGAAAAAAAAATCTCGTTACAAACTAACGTTAAACTAACCTCTTACCTTGAGTTCTAATCCAAAATATCTGTATTAAATATCAATATACATTACGTATTTAATTAATAACAAGTACGTCTTATTCTAATGCAGAATTTGGTTGTTTTTTATTTTCGATTACTCAACTCAATTCTGAGTAAATAGATAATTACTTCATATTTTGCAACAAGCGTTTTGTCGTCGCGCTTCTCTTTCTTTTCTATGCAATCTGACAGTGACCGCGGTTTAGGTGTTGTCAGCGTCTTAACTTGTATGGAGTAGTGACACGCGCTGATTAATTTGACAGGACTAAACTAAAATTTATCTTCTGTCCTTTTCTTAATGAAATAGAAAGAAAAAGCTGCACTGAACTTAAATTTAGTTTAGTTTGTGAACAAGGGAATCGGCACCACTGTCAGTTGGTATCGCTCCACTGCTGTGCAAAGGTCTCTCCCCATGACTTCCAGCTCTTGCGACCCATAGCTCATGTGGACCACTGGCCGTTTGTTTAGTCCAGCTTGTCCCGCCATCTTCTATAGGGTCTGCTGCCGTGTGGAATGTACCTATTAGAAATACATTAATAATATTTATTTGTATAAAACATGTTGTTGTTTTAACAATACATTATAGAGCATACATGTTTAGCTAATAAAAAAAAAAACATGCGGGCATGCAATGACTTGAATGGGCCCTGGCGCCTGAGAGTATGTCGTGCTCACTCAGATGTCTCGCTGATGGTGGCGCGTTTATTGGATCATTTAGCTCCCTTCAAAATGGTTGAGCTGAATGGTGCTGATCCATGCGTCATGCTCGTGAACGGGCGCCGTCAGTTGGGACTGGTCACCTCTTAGCTTCCTCGGCTTATTTGTAATTATTTTATTTAGAAATTGTTTTTGTTTCTTTTGCTACTATGGATGCGTTTTTTATTTTACATCGTCCTCACATTTAGTTATAATTTCAACATTATTTTTGTACTAATCTTTATGTATCAATTTAATTTAAAAGAGTGTCCATGGAGTATCTTGCCCGTTCTTCTCCATAGGTACATAATACGCTTTGGAATGGGCAACTAGCTTCATATTTCTAAATGGATTAATTGAAATAAATGCTTTGAGTTTGAGTTTGAATGCATTGCGTGTAAATTTAAAAAATGTTTCCCGTCAATAAATTCTTTTATGCTGTACACATTATAATTATTAGTGTTTAACCATTTAAGTAGTATTTTTTTAAACAATCTAAGATCTAAAGTTATGAAATAACTTAGAATTTTATCATACATCTGAACACACGTGGCTAAACAGCTTTTACTATATTAAGCCAGTATGGGTAAGTCATTTAATATAAGCCTGTGAGGATCTCGCCGGTTTCAAGGATATACATCCTCTGCCTTTTTAAATAAGTCTTTATGCTTCTTAACAAACATGCATACTTCATAGATATAGAGAGGGGCAGCGGTAATAAACCAAGTAAGCTTCATCAGGTTGAAGCCCATATATTGCACGAATACACTTTTTTTGTGCAACAAATACCCTTTTTTTTCCGGTAATTTTACCCCACATTATGAGCCCATAGCGTATTAATGATTCAACTAAGCCTGATAGGTAGTGATAGCAGTTTTAATGTTTGTTATATTTTTAAACTTTCTGAGTGCGTATATATGAGTTTATTTTTTTTTTTAGATATATCATCTACTTGTTGTTTCCAATTTATGTCCTGATCGATTATTACTCCAAGAAATTTCGTTTGTGTAACTTCATTAAGTTTTAGTATGTCAAGTTTGAAATTGTATTTTTATGTCCTTACATATCTCGGGACCATGGGGTCCCGGAGCTTTGCAAGGCGTACGAGGGACCGAAGCCAACTCGCAGAGGCCCCTTGGACAATTTTTAATGGAATGAGGCACCAACCGACGATTATCCCTGTTTGCTCTATGAAGGTGCACCCAAGGACTACCCCCGGTTAATGCAAGACTATTGCAGAACATGGGAACAAAAAATATTGGGCTATGGGTTTGGGAGGCTATAGTGGATCAGTTTCCTAAGACTTTAGAAAGGCTATGGCCCCTACCTGACCAATGCTTTATATAAAATACACCGACAAAATGGCAGGGGGTGACTTGCACACTCAATAATGGGCCCCCGTAAACGGCCGCTAGCACATAGTGACAAGGGGCAACACTTCCTGAGGTGCTTGAGTAGTGGGGAGGTATTTCACGGCTATCAGGACATTCCCGGAAGTACGGTCAAGATCCCTACCAGCATCTTACTGGAATACTTCCTTCCTCCGAGCACGTTTGCTCTTGCGATCAACACTCAAGCCGGCCAATAAAGGCAAGAATGAGGTGGGAGCTCTGTTCCTCGTCAGTGTTCACTCCAGCCGGCCAGTAAAGGCAAGCCAGAGATGAGGAACAAGACTTCTCCCAGGATATAGGGTCCGTGGGGTCGCTACTGCCCAGCAGCTCGCCACAAGCTGCCCTGCGGGTTTCTGTATCTCTCTTAATTTGGCTCCTTATCCAAGACCTGTTCTGGCAAAGTAAACTGTACCAGCACAGACCTGGAGTTTGGAGCGCGCAAGCCCCACCACGACGTCAACGTATAGATACGGCGGTGGGGTAAAATGTATTATTATTATCAGATTTAATAAACTGTACATAAACAGGCTTATCTAAATTGATTTTTAAATTATTCAAGCCATTCAATTAATTTGTCAATCGTGTTGTATTTCTGTTTCATGGTTGAGAATTGCATTAGTTAGTAGAAATAAAAAAATTCCGACCACGTATTGCCAACATTTTGAATGACAATGACGGTTCGAAAAGTTGACATGCGCTCGATACGTGGGGTAGGAAATTGTTTCACATTCTCGCCTTGACTGCACCTAGGTATCTAGTATCTACAACTATATTTTGACAGAAGGCGAGTCTATATCTATTCCAGGAACACAAAAGTAAGTAAAACACTTTATTATTAGTGGAAGTCATATGAATAAGGGTTAATTACTTTTGATAAGCATAGCATAATCAGCCTATAATGTTCCCACTGCTGGGACACAGGCCACCTTTTTGTGAGAGGGAGTGAGCCGTAATCCACCACGCGGGCCCAGTGCGGGTTGGTAGATGTCACACGTCTTAGATTTATTGGTTTTAGTACATGTGAGTTTTCTTACGATGTTTTCCTTCACCGTTTTGAGAACAGTGGTGATGAAATCATTTACACGAAGTAAAGCACCTGTCAGGGTTCGAACCTATGACCTACAACTCGTAAGTCACGGCCGTTACCATTGGGCCATCATTGATTCTCATTTTAATATGGCAATGACTAAATTAATACCAAGTTCATTTTATGCAATGGCACACCAACCACTGGAAGAAACCTACCTGAATCCTAATTGCGTAACACAGTTTAAATCACAATATGAATATGAATATGATTTTGAAGTATATTGTTAATATATTGCTTTGCAATGCAATGAATGTTGTTGAACTGTCAAAATGAAACACATTGTGTGTTATAGTGTGTTACACAATTACCCCGGTGCCCGCTGCTTGTGCTGTGCCATAGGACCACTTATCATGTTGGTCCTGGGTTCGACTCCCGGTTCAGGCAGTGTTATTGGGTTGTTCCATCAGGCATTTCTCCGTAGCTGCCCAGAGTTTGGATTTGTGCCCGTTTGATGGCAATAGGCTCGTTACCAATTACATGGGACTTAAACATAACTGGCGAAATGTGGGTGTACTGTACACCTCTGCCTTGACCTTCGGCGTGATGTTATCTTATGTCAAGTAAAATTAATAAAAATTAAACTGATAAACACTAGAAAAATGTAACTTTATTTTTTTAAGAGCTGTTTGATTGGGTGATGATAGTCAATGTTGCAATGTGGCTTGTAAGGTGAACGTTTAAATTACATTTGTAACCGATTTACCTTGGATTGCTCTCAACACTTACGTGGGAAGATAATAATGGTGTACATGCTCTGGCCTTTTGTAATTACGTCGACGTATCTCCATAAATTTTAATTTTCACATGCTTAACTTAACAAATGCTGGGCTTCTTCTCCAACTTTCATCCCCTATAGGATTATTTTTAGGACAAAAGTAAACTATGTCCTTCCCCAAGATACAGCCATCCATCTCTCTCGTTGCCAAATCTGTTCAGTGGTTAAGGCGTGAAAAGGACTTACAGATAGACAGACAAGTTACTTTAGAATTTATAATATCAATTAGGATAAGTATATAAGTTAATAAGTAATAAGTATATATAAGTATGGATAATATAGTATAAACTGAGAAACTCTGTCTAAAGTCGAATTATTAATTTACTGGAGAAATTTGACATGGCTAGCTGTCACTGTGTAATAAAATGGTCATATTTATTGTTTTTATTGCACATATTCTAGACTTTTACAAATATTATAAATTTATTTCACACTTATATAAATCGATTAAACTAAACCATTACCATTACAATAAATATGACCATTTTATTATACAAAGTGACAGCTAGCTCATGTCAAATTACTCCAATGACTTAATCAATCGACTTTACAGGAACAGCACTACTTTAATATTGTTTGCTATGTAAATAACAGCATTCGTTGGAAACGACCTCGCCCTTAAAACCACCTCAATTAATCTTGACTCATCCTCTGGATCCTTGATCTTGTTACACATTTTACCTCATTTAACTTAACCATTTAAGTACAAAACCACGTTTTTTAATCATTGTGCGTCATACAAACAACCATATTGGGTTCACACGGCATTTCACTGGATCTATTTTTGTATTATTTGATTTGATTTGATGTAAGGTAAGGCCATGTAGTGCGGTTTCTAAGATACATACGGCACAAAGAGATTTAAGGATGCGCAAAGTAACCCTCGAAATTTGCCTGGTCAGTGTCGAGTTGTATGTTGATTAAAATATGATTTGCGATCGTAACAAGTATAGCTTTACAAAATTATAATCATTAGAATTAGCTATACAACTCCTTAAGTTAGAATTGGCCTCAGATGTCATAGTTTCATGAAATAGTCATTCAATAGGATAAGAGAGTTGTATTGATGATTTTAATGATTATAATTCTATAAATAAATATTTGATACGGCCGCGAATCATATTTAGAACAACATACATACTTGATGACCTGCAAATTGCAAAACACGTAAGAAAATATTAATTTCGCGGACTACACTGACGCTTTAACCTTGAGACGAGGCTATTAGAAGTAATGTCCAAAAACTATGATCCCATGTCTCAGTGATGCCATCTAGCATAATATAACAAAATTAAATAATAGCCAAGCTTGACGACGAAAAAAATATGCAGTTTGTAATATCACTTAGTTTTATTACGTGACTATAGTCCGCCTGATGAGAAACGCACCCTGCGTTTCTGATACCTGTCAGCTGACAAAAGAAAACGTGTTTTACGAATTTAAACTTTATTCGTTCCTAATCGTTTCCAATTGAAAGCTGTCAGGAACGCGTTCTCTCGGTGGCTGGAATATAACCATGTTAAGGCTCGTGCAGACTGGCGCGATATCATGAGCACGACAGACAGCGCGACACTTTCCATGAAGTTTTCATAGAAATTGTGCTACTAGTGTCACGTAGCGTCTGTCTGCGGGAGCCTTTATTAAGAGTAGTAGAAATACGTAAATATAAATCTTAAAATGCACAGGTATTCCTTACATCCTCCTGCCCTTATGTCAATTTATTTGGGATCGACGCAGCATGTATTTATCTTGCCGTACATTCATATAAAGCCATCAGCTTTTTTTTGTATTATTAAGAAGAATATCCACTATGGCTACTTGATGTATCTTCAGACTTCACATATAAAGGCGGGAACTGGTGGCTTTGTCGACTGGCCTTAATCTTCTTTAACAGTTTTAGTACTCCCATTTGGAAATCCAGAGTTTCATTGTCGTCAAAATTGTCTAGCGACGGTAAAATTCCTTTGAAAAATAGGAGATGTCGGTTCGATGCTGTAGGGTCCTGATTTGCTACAGGATCCATGTGAACCATATTCTCATCAGCAGTATGTACCTCTACAATTTCATCATTTTCCTGACTTTCTGATTTAACATGTTTGATTATGACATTGCTTACTGCCTCATCAGGTGGCATTATTTTTTGCAGAAATTTTAACTTCTTGCTGTATAAGTAAGGCTTTGTTATTTTAGAACCTGACCTTTTTTGACTTTGGATCTTTCTGTAAGATCGATAATAATTGTCCCTTATATGAGTCCACCTCTGCATAATCATCTTAACTGAAAAAAAAAGAGATAACTTGGATAAATTAATAATCTTGCAATTTGGCAAATAGCAATAATATTATTGTATAACTAGCTTCTATCCGCGACTTCATTCTCGTGGAAGTCGTAAGACACCACAATATAGGTACTAATATAACAGCCACATTTTTATTAAAACTTATCTGTGACGTAAAACGTAAATTGAAGAATCTTGAACATAGGGGTCACTTTTGAGGAGAAATCAGAAAATTAAAAAACAGTTTTGCAACTTATTCCGTGTGACATCTCAAATGAAAGGACTTGTTGTGTGACAATAGTTGGGAATCAAACTTACAGCCACTAAAATAGTCGTTCTTATATAAATAATAGACAGCGGCAAGTTTAAGTAAATGGTGTCAACTCACTCGGTTTAAAAGTAAAAATCGGTGTTCCACAAGGCTCGATATTGGGTCCTTTACTCTTTTTAGTATATATTAATGATCTACCCCATTTATTAAAAAAACAATCACAAATGGTGTTATTTGCTCACCACACTTCCTTAATCTTTAAGATAAATAGACGTGCATCAAATCTTGATGACGTAAATAACGCCCTACTGCAGGGCCAAAATTGGTTCACTGCTAATAATTTAGTATTAAATGGGAACAAATCAAATTTATAAGATTTGCTTTACCGAATGTAAAAAGTAGTGATTGTGACGTATTATTGAATAGGGAGACTTAAATTCGTCGATAAAACTCTTTTTTTTTGGGATCACGCTCGATTCAAGGCTGCATTGGGATCCTCATTTAACATCTCTGGCCGGACGGCTAAGTTCAGCAGCATATCATCATCTGCCCAGTCTTTTCCCAACTATGTTGGGGTCGGCTTCCAGTCTAACCGGATGCAGCTGAATACCAGTATTTTACATGGAGCGATTGACTACCAGTTACTGGGCAACACGATTCCTCTTGGTAAGACTGGTTGTCAGACTTTCGGGCTTCTGACGACCCGTAACAACTGTCAAAGATCTACAAATGACAGCCGGGACCAACGGCGTAACGTGCTTTCCGAGGCACGAAGGGATGTTGGTATGTAATGATGGTCACCCATCCACGGACCAACCGCGGCAAGCGTAGCTTAACCTGATCGATCGACCCGTGCGGCTGTTATTACTTAGCCACAAGCCCCTTCAGCAGCATATGCTGTGAGAAAAATCCGTCAGTTTACTAATGTAGATACCGCGAGGCTAGTCTATTTCAGTTACTTTCATAGTATCATGTCTTACGGTTTTTTTACTATGGGGACGGGCTGCAGATATTGAGTCTATCTATTATTCTGCAGAAAAGAGCCATCAGAGCAATATATGACCTCCGCAGGCGCGATGCTCTAAGGGAACTGTTTAACGATATTAGCATCATTACGGTACCTTGTCAATATATATTCATGAAAACATCATGTACGTAAGGAAAAATCTAAGTCTTTTCTGTAAAAGAGGTGAAAGTCACAATTATATTACTAGAAATAGGGATCAATTAGTTCAACCAGGTTTCAGCCTGGCTAAAGTAGACTCGTCCATCATGGGGTAGTGTTTAAAATGTTACAATAAAATACCTCCCCACATACTCCAACTAAATCAAACGAAATTTAAATCTTGTATTAAACGCACACTATGCAGCCAAGCTTAATATACTCGTAAGTTGGGGATTACATCGCTGACAAAAATGCTTGGCTCAACGTTGGTCCTGCTCCACAACGGCGCATAAACTAATTGATTAGCATTCGACAATATTTCGTGGAGCTGCTGAAGATCACAAAAAATCTTTGCATTGCATAAATTCATTCTCTTAGTATTGTATAATTGCATGGCACATGTGTGAGCACTTGGTATCTACTATAAAGCTACCATTTACTGGGTACGTCTTTAATTGACTTGAATGTGCCCTGGCGGCTGAGAGTATGTCATGCTTACTAAAAAGTCTCGCTGGTGGTGGCGTGTCTTGGATCATTAAGTTCCCTTCAAAATGGTTGAGCTGAATGGTGCTGATCGATGCGTCATGTTCGTGAATGGGCGCCGTCAGTAGAGACTGGTCATTGCTTAGCTGCCACGGTTTATTTTAATTTTTCAATTGTTTTTAAATATAAAAAAAAAAATTATAGTTTTGCTCCGCTACGATTTTATTATATGTACATAGAAGATATATGAGGGAACTGTTGGATGATAGACATTCTTGTTGCTTTTTCTCTAAAATAAAAAAATTGTGGAAACCGGTTGTAGACCAAGGTATGCGCATGTGATGCAGAGGAATATGGAAAATATCGTGAGGAAAGTTTTGAGTATGAATGTGGATGGCTATAAGAGTAGGGAAAGACCAAAGAAACGAGGTTTTTATATCAATGTTTGCTTATGTATACTTCTGTCGCATGCAGGCAAAAAGAATATTTCGTATTTCATTTTAGGTAAAAAACATACCGTAAGTTTGTCTTGTTATCTCTTCCCATGCTTTGAAATCTGGATTCAAATCCATCATTATTTGTTTCCAAGCATCTTGAGTTGCAGCGCGATTCTTATAATATTCCATGGTTTTATCCCACAAAACTGGCTTCTTTTCTATTAAAGCAATCAGTAACCCGTTGTGTATGGAAGAGGCGTCGGCCATTTTGTTATAAACAATTATTGGCGTGTACTTCAATAGATGTTTTAACACTGGATGTTCGTCCGGTGAAGACCGATCACCATTCGACAATAAACGCGTAGCTTCGTGCCGCGTACTGTGGGAAACATATCGCCGTCTCTTTCACACGGCGCGATGTTGTACGTTTTTTATCGAATGGTGACCGAACACGTTACGCGAGGTCGTTCACACGTCATTGTATTATAAGTTATAACATTGATAAACGCAATCGTTTTAGTTTATCCGATTTGCTTCAGAAGTCCATAACGTAATCAGCTTCTAATGTTCCCACTGCTGGGACACAGGCCTCCTCTCTGTGAGTGGGAGTGGGCTGTAATCCACCACGCGGGCCCAGTGCGGGTTGGTAGATGTCACATGTCTTCGAATTTTTGTTTCTAGGACATGCCGGTTTCCTTACGATGTTTTCCTTCACGGTTTTGAGAGCAGCGGTGATTAAATAATTTACACAAAGTAAAGAACCTGTCTGGGTTCGAACCTACGACATACAACTCGTAAGTCGTGGCCGTTACTGCTCCACCACTGCTCTCACAAGTCCACTAAGTCTTTAATAAATTAGTGGTTATTTGTATGGAACTGTTGTAATGGAATGAGTGCATATGGTTAGTACCATTTTTATTAATTAGGTACAGAATAAAACAAAACGTAAAAAGAAAAACCTCAATAGGTTGTCCGGATGTTGATACTCTTTTGAGCAGAAAATATTAATTAAATGGCCTAACATGAGGGTTAACAATTCTATGTGTATGTATAAATGAAATGTTGTGGTGAGCGTATCACTTGAGAACGGCTGTATCTATTTGGCTTTTTTTTGTATTACAATGTTCCTAAAAGCCCGAATTAGGTTTTTATGGAACGAAAAATTGGAAAAGATTCCCGGATTTTTGTTAAATTCCGTAAAAAAATTGGACGTCCTTTTTGTATGGGATTTTCGTATGAACTATTGTTTGGACAGTACATCGTTTGTCGGGTCAGCTGTATTTTATAAAAACATCATTGTGAGGTAATTAGTGAATAACAACGTAAGTAATAAAATACAAAACCGGTAATGTGACGACGGCGCCGAGCGGCGCGGGTCAGGCAGCAAGTGCTCATTATTTTAAACAGCGCAGTAATTGTATCAGTAGCAATGGGTCATTTTGACAGGTCAACAACTTTCATTGCATTATTTACGAGTACGTTGTTGAGCAGGCATATTTTTCGAACATATGAAGCAATGGATTAGCAATAGCAATATCCTTCAAAATCATTCAGATTGTGATTGTGTGATAGTGTGTACACAAAAAAATACAAAAAATACTGTGATTCTCTTTGATACTGTATCCAGTTTCAAAAAGAATCGCGGTGTTTTTGTATTTATATTTGTAACTAGCTTCTGCCCGCGACTTCATCGGCGTGAAATTTCTTGTGGTAACATAAAAAGACACTCGACAATACTGTAGCTTCCCATTAGTGCAAGAATTTTCGGAATCGGTTCAGTAGGTCCGAAGATTACCCTACATACAAATTCACAAATGTTACCTCTTTATAATATTAAGTATAGATTAATATAGATTACTGTCTGTCTAATTCTCATTCTGTTTACAACATTTTTTTATTAGAATAACATTTTTATTGGTATTAAATTCGCGATCGTTCGTTTCCCGTAATAGTTCTTGTATCTCTGTACTACCAGTTTTGTTTGGGCTGCCATTCTTGTTGATATACCATGATTTAAATTGCAGTTCTTTGTTGGTGAACTGTTCTATTAATAGCCACTTTCGTGTTTTTCTGAATTGGCAAGATTTTACAATATTTAAAGAAACTTTATTTTCGGAAAAATCAAATCAAATCTTTTATTGTGGGCATAGTTTATACATACAGATGTTAGGTAAATAACAGATCCATTATGTTCTGCCTAGCAGGCATTCAATAATAAATGAAGTCAAAATGCAGTATAAAAAAAATTATCACTTATAAAGCAAATCTTACAAAAAGAATTAGTGACAGATTGTAGTATTGGTGACAGATTGTAGCTGGTACTAATTATTAAGAAAATCTTGGATCGTGTAGTAGGCTTTGTCAATTAAAAAATTACGCATTTATATTTGTATAGTGGGAGTTCCTTGGTGTTTAAATGTCTACAGGTATTTTATTATAAATTTTAGATGCCATTCCAAAAAAAACTTTTGCCCAGAAGAGCAGTTCTATGTGGTATACTAGATATTTTAAGTGTATATCTTTTTGATTTTAGTTCACCGAATAGATTTTTATTTTTTTAACAAATACTGTAACTTCATAGATATAACTTGATGGAAAGGTCAAAATTTTAAACTCTTTAAAATGTGGATCGCGAGATTCAGGAACAAATATACCAGCAATTGCGCGAACGCAACTTTTTCGCGCTTTAAACACTGATTCTTTATTTGCGGCGTTGCCCCAGAATATAATAGCGTATTTTAGGCATGATAGGCAGTTAATAGAACTGATTGATGGACAACTTTAGATAATTTGTCTAAAGCATATGAGTACTGGTCAGTTTACTGCATACTGTGTCAATGTGTGTTTGCCATGTCATATCATTATCTACCCACAGTCTTTTAAAAATTACGCAGCTGACTAGTTCAATTACTGTACCATCATGTTCAATTACTATAAATACCTCTTTCGCGGGAATGTGAATAATTTAGTTTTTTTCTAAATTGATGACCAGGTTGTTATTTGGCAGCCAGTTAATTAGTATATTAAGGGTATTATTTACGGCAGCTTTAAAAGTATCCATATTTTCACCAGTAAGAAGAGCTGTGCTGTCATCAGCAAAAATAATCATAGGATGTTGTGGGACGTTAATGTAAATTAAGAATAGGGGTGGCCCTAGCACACTACCTTGTTGTACACCGTATAGTACTTTTTTAGGTTTAGATTGATGTCTTTGTTCTGTGCCATTTAAAGAGCTGATGTCATTTATTTCTACAACCTGATATCTATCACTTAAATAAGATTCAAATAATCTATGGACATTGCCCCTTATTCCATATTTGTACAGTTTATTCAAAAGTGTTTCACGGTGGACGTAGTTAAACGCTTTGGTCATGTCCATAAACATTCCAGCCACGAGAACACGTTTGTCAATATTTGTATAAATTGGGTTTAAAAGATCATAAATTGCTAAGTCAATTGATTTATTTTTTTCTAAAGGTTTTTGGTTCTTTTGCAAACAGATTGTATTTTTCAAAATGAGTACTGATTGCATGATATATAACTTTTTCTAATATCTTAGAAAATATAGAGATTAGTGCTATAGGCCTGTAACATGCCATGTCCTCCTTGTTATTTTTCTTGAATAGCGGCTTTACTACGAGGGTGACACTGAAAGTTCTTAGAAAATCAAAAACTGAATAAACTAGCAAGTTCTTAGTTTCATTATATCTTTTCAAAGTAGTGTCCATTTACATCAATACATCACTGCATCCGATGGAACCACCGAGAAAAGCACTTTACCCACTCATCCTTAGGGGTCTCTTCGACGGCATTTTGAAACGCAGCCACTGCTTCTTCGGCGTCCATAAAACGTTTTTCGAATTTTTTCTTATATTTTCAGGAATAAATAAAAATCGCAGGGTGCGAGGTCGGGGCTATAGGATGGGTGACCCAGTAATTTTATGTCTGACGTCACCAAGTAGTCGATTGTTTGCTTGGCGGTGTGCGACGAGGCGTTGTCGTGGTGAAGGAGGATCCTACTGCGAGGTCGTTTCTCCCGAACTTTTTCCAAGACAAGTGGCAAACAATTGTTAGTGTACCACTCTGCAGTAATTGTTTTTCGATCCTCTAAAATAATTGTTGCGTAATGACCTGTCCTTCCGAAGAACGAGGCCACCATCTTTTTTCCCACGCTTCGACCTCTCTTTACTTTAGTTGGCAATTCTTCGGAAGGAAACACCCAGACAGCAGACTGTCTCTTAGTTTCAGGATCATAACAATAAATCCAGCTTTCGTCACCCGTAAGTATGTCGAACACAGCATTTGATTTACCTCCGTTAAATCTTTGAACCATTTCACGACACCAATCAACACGACGGAGTTTTTGGGCCTCTGTCAAATTATGAGGTATCCACCTGGCACAAAGCTTCCTGACCGCTAAATGCTCATGGAGGATTTTGTGCACTTGAGTCATACCGATGTCTAAGCTTGTTCGAATCTGCTGATAAGTCACTCTTTGTCAGTCTCTATCATACGCCGCACAACACTGATGTTATTTTTAGTCGTCGCCGTAGAAGGCCGTCTCGTAGATCATCGGTGAGATTAGTACGACCACGTTTAAATTCATTAAACCAGTTGTAAACAGTGGCACGAGATGAGGCTTCATCGTGAAAGACCAATCGAAGTCTATCATAACTTTCTTGTTGACTTAAATGACATCGAAAGTCATAAAAAATCATTGTACGAAAATTTTTCTCGCGTTAAATTCAAGCTGACGTGACACAGAATATTTTCAATTTGCCGCCAAATCGTAAACAAATGAATAAAATACTTACAAAATAATATTGGTAGAGTTCCATTTTCAAAATTTGAACTGTTTTTTTTATTATATCGTTTACAAGTGGCCAGTTCTTATAACTTTCAGTGTCGCCTCGTACAGACTTTTTCAGTTTGCTCGGGAAAACACCGTACTCAATACACAGATTGTTGATATGACTGATATTGGGCTGATAACATGCGCTACCAATTTCATTGAAGAGGTTGTAATGTGCATGCAAAATGTGTAATGATGATAGTCACAAATTGATATTAAGAAACTTGTACTTAGATATTGTGAATATTCTTTCGGAAGCTGCTACGAGTTGTTATATAAATAAGCACAGTAAACGAAGGTCTGTACCTGGGTGGAACAAGTATGTGAGTGAAGCTCACAGGGGGGCTCGACTTTGTTTTCAAATGTGGCTATGGTACGGTAAACCAAAAACAGGATAAATGTATATGTGTGAATCGAGAAAATATTCAAGTCTAAATTGAAGTTTTGTCAAGACAACGAGCAACAGATTAAGATGAATATTATTTCTGAGCAACACAAAAATAAACAATTCGGGAAATTTTGGAAATCTGCTAAAAAGCTCAATCCAAGGTCGGGCCTGCCTGTGAGTGTCAGTGGTCTACATGACCCACATGACATAGCTAATGCCTTCCAGCAGAGTTTCAAAGTGGACCCACCTCCTGTACCTCTTGCGGTGTCTCAGATGCTCGAGACTGGGACTCAAGGTTGTAAAGTTAGATTAAGATTAAAGGAAATATCTAATGTTATTAGTAACATGTCTAGAGGTAAGTCTTCTGGACACGATAGTCTCAGTATCGAGCATCTGAAGTACGCCGGTATCCATTTGCCGAGGGTGCTTGCTCTGTTCGTCAATTTGTCACTTTCGCATTGCTATTTACCTGAGGAGCTCATGCGTACACTGGTTGTTCCTATAATAAAAAACAAAACAGGTGATCCGTCGGACCTGTCGAAATACATGCCTATCTCACTAGCCACCATAATTGCTAAGGTTTTGGACAGCCTGATTGATAAACAGCTGGGGAAAAATATACATTTACACGACGCACAGTTTGGCTTTAGACCAAACTTATCAACTGAAAGTGCTATTTACTGTCTCAAACAGACTGTTCACTACTACACAGCAAGGAACACACCTGTGTACGCTTGTTGTTTAGATCTCTCCAAGGCATTTGACCTTGTAAATTATAATGTTTTATGGAGCACACTTCACAATGTTGAGGGGCTCCCTTCTGAATTAATTTGGTTGCTTAAATATTGGTACAGTAATCAAGAGAATACTGTTCGATGGGCAGGCACTTTATCTGAAGTGTACAGGTTGCAGTGTGGGGTGAGGCAAGGGGGGTTGAGCTCACCACGCCTCTTCAACTTGTATATTGATGGTCTGATTGAGGAGCTCAGCGGCACCGGTTTCGGATGCTCGATATACGGAACATGCATAAATAACATAAGTTACGCTGACGATATGGTGCTGTTGAGTCCCTCAGTCAGAGCTTTAAGATGTCTTTTGAATATTTGTGAGGCGTATTCGGAGGCTCATGGGCTGAGATATAACGCCTGCTGCATGCTCGCTTGCATGCAGCATGCAATGCTTACTTGCATGTTGCTGCATGCATGGTGTATGCTTGTTTGCATGTATGCATGCTTCTTACAGGGAAATAAAAACCACATAAGTTCAAAATCAACTGTTTTAATGAGTGATAAACTGATAATACATGCAGCGTAAAAATAGTGTTCAATCAATTTTATTATTATGATGAACTACAAAATTGTTCTAACTATAAATGTTCTGTAATGTGATAGATGAGTTTTTCAATTTTATGGGTATGAAATGTATGCCAAAAGATGATTCTAACTGTAAACTTTCTGAGAAATGATAGTTCTGCCTTTTAATGACTGTCGATATGAAATGTATACGAAAAGACGATTCTGACTGTGAACTTTCTGGCATATGAGGGTTCTACTTTTTAATTATAATGGATATAAAATTTATGCCTAAAGATGATTCTAAATTACAAACTTATGAGTTTTGAATGTATGATAAACTAGTGTCTGCCAAACGATTTTCTGCGAAATGATGTTTATGCTGTCCGCTGTTTAGCAAAATAATATTATGACAAAAAAAGTTCTGCCATAAAGGGTAGAACCGACCCTAGCTACACACGTTTGGACCCAGCTTTAGAAAATATTTTTTCATCACGCGTGACGTGATTGGTAGCGCTGAATTTTGCAGTCTTAGTTTCAATACTAATAGGAATCAAAATGGCGACTGCCAGAACAGAACTACCAATCACATGACTGCAAAATTCAGTGCTACCAATCGCGTCACGCGTCAAGATATCGCTCACCTAGTAATATATTGGCACATCTACTTTTTTCACACTTTACAAAAACGAGGAACAAAGATTTTATAAATGTTTGAAATTTATTTCTGGGTTCATTTTAAGTTTTTTAACCGATTTTATGGGTTTGTTAACTAGTATAGACGTCAATAGATATTCAGGGATGAAAATTTCCACTTTAGGTTTTCAGGATATACTTCATAAAGATCAACGAAGTGGAAGAGTCATGCATTTGTGCCGTTGTCACTTTGAACAACGTTCAAAAATTTCATGTATGGAAGCTTACAGAATTCTGTGTGTAAGTCGAGAAATAAAAGAACTGGTCGATGGAAACATGTTCTTAAAGTTACAACATTATAATTATCACATTAGTATTTGTTGTGTTTATAAATTTGTCTTAGGTCACTTAGAAATAATCAACATCAAAATATTATAAAAACAACGAAATAATCTTTAAAATAAAGTAAAAAGTAACTCTACTTATAAAAAAAAAATAAGTATAGACATTAATAGCTATAATGGCACTTTAAGTTACGTAGGTATACAAAGTTAAGATAATATCAAAATCCAGATTCAAATCTTTATGTATCATAATTAAATGATCAAGCACTTAACCAATCTATAATATTCCGCAAAATAGGAAGTTTGTGGGATTACCCAGGAATTTAAATCACCCAGTAGGCATGCAATAGTTGCCACGGCGTCCTCACCTTCCGTTTGACGCAGGT
Source organism: Atethmia centrago (assembly GCA_905333075.3). Lineage (NCBI taxonomy): Eukaryota > Metazoa > Arthropoda > Insecta > Lepidoptera > Noctuidae > Atethmia > Atethmia centrago. The sequence continues at coordinate 2,933,496 of HG995370.1, forward strand.
CCTCACCGGACAAGACTGCTTCGGGAGGTTCTTGTTCCGGATAAGGTTAAGGCGGAGGAAACGCCCGGGTCACCATTATGTGGATCTTGAGGACACGATGGAGCATACGGTGGAGATCTGCCCGGCTTAGGCGGGGCACCACCATGTCTTCGTGGAGGTGATCGATGGTGGAGATCTCTCGCATCCGGCCCTGGTCTAGGCCATTGTACGGAGCGAGAGGGTATGGGAAGCCGTCACCTCCTTTTTCGAAGCAGTAATGTTCGCGAAGGAGGAGGCGGAACGGGTAGGGAGAGGCAAACTTCGCGCCGTCACGCCCCTAGCCACCGCAGGAGACGCTAGGACGTCGGGAATCCCAAGCTGATACTCAGCCACCGTAGGCGCGGGCTTGCAGACGGTGAGCAATGGGTAGCTCGCCGTCCGATAAGGGCCAGGCCCGGGTCGACGGCGCAACGTGTTCCACGCGCGCCTTAAAGAGATGTCAGCACAAGTGTAGGGGTCCTCTAGGGCCGATGCCTGCCGGGGTGGCGGCAGTCCGAAAGGGATACCGTGGCCTCTGGCAACACACAGGCAACGGAAGGAACATGGGTGGGTTTTAGTCAGGAAGAGTCTGACACACCCTCCCGCTCCGCCCAGAGCCGGAGAAGTTATTTGATAACTTCCCACCCAAAAAAGAGAAAGGCGTGCAATAATTACGAAATTTTAAATCCCCACACCCACATTAATTAAATAAAAAGAATCGGACTTCATTCACTTATATTATCAGTCTTTCCGAAGCTTTTAGCATTTTCGAATTTAACCCTGTTTTTCAAAATCAAAATCAAAATCAAAATATTTTTATTTCACATAAACCTATATGGGCACTTATGAAACGTCAGAAGCTAGGTGCACGGTTCCAATTGGTCGTTTCCTATGGAGAAGAGCCGGCAAGAAACTCCATGGTTACTCTTTTAAAAATAATTGGCTTTTACAATGTTTTCAAATTACACAAATTAGGTACCAATAAGCTTTATTTAATGTAATTAAATACGGCACATCTGATAGCAAATAAGTTGTAGTTTTGGTAAGAGTATAGCATTAAGTATAACAGCGATGTCACATTTGTCAATTGTGCCAATATTTTTTTGGAAATGTGCGGAGAGCACGCACAACTGGCCAATGAGCCGTTGTTATAAACGGATATGGCGAAAAACAAACAGAGATACAATGACACTTAACCCTCTCTCGATGTATTCATCGGGGGGTGGGGGTGTAAGTGTCGGAAACTAGCGTTGTGTCGTTTTACCACTTTATAAATATGCACGTGGGCTTAAATTACACTCTGGGGGTAGGGCAGACTAGACTACGTGGAGTCGCTTTTGCAGCGATTATTTTCTGTCACTAACATACTAATACTCATAGTATGCCAAATGAAATTGTACCAAATAATCGTCGCTTTAAATTAAAGTTATGCTAAATGAAATTCGGAATTTTAACTTTGCCAAAGGTAATTATGCCAAATAAAATTCTGCCATCTTAAAGGTATGCCATTGTAAATTCGGACATATAAACATTCGGCCAAACAATAATTACATTAAATAATTTTAGTGCCTTAAAAAAAAATTTAAAGAAAATTATGCCAAGTGTGTTATGCCAAATAAATTTCGGAGCATCAATATTCTGCCAGATAGAGGGAACCCCTTCTTGTCACACACGCTTGCTCGTGCAATATAGCCTGACTCTTACTAGTACAAGGCTATGGCCAGAGAGGCGCTGAGCATTCCCGCTCACTTTTCAACTTCTATCGTAAATATTTAGATGATTGCATTATGCATAGAGGTTAAGTTTTGACTGTTATAGTAATTTGTGCTGTTATATTGAGCGTGATGTTGGGTAATGATCAGCTGTTGAACGAGGTTGGAATGTTTTTGAGACATTTTTAGCAATGCTCGGGAAAAGCTCCAAACTCTCAGCCTCAGAACATTTAAATGCAAATTATTTAATTTTCTTTTAAGCAAATGTTATTATTCGACCGAAGATTTTATGAATGAAAAGTTATCCTAAATATTTGACATTATTGTCTATATTGCCTATAAATCATCAGAGGGGCTTGTGGCTAAGTAATAACAGCCGCACGGGTCGATCGTTCAGGTTAAGCTACGCTTGCCGCGGTTGGTCCGTGGATGGGTGACCATCTTTACATACCAAGGCCCCTCCGTGCCTCGGAAAGCACGTTAAGCAGTTGGTCCCGGCTGTCATTTGTAGATCTTTGACAGTCGTTACGGGTCGTCAGAAGCTCGAAAGTCTGACAACCAGTCTTACCTAGGGGTATCGTGTTACCCAGTAAGTGGGTTGTTGAGGTCAGATAGGCAGTCGCTCCATGTAAAATACTGGTTTGCAGCTTTATCCGGTAAGACTGGAGGCCGACCTCAACATAGTTGGGAAAAGGCAGGCAGCTGATGATATTTATGGGCAACGGTATTTCTTATGTAAGATCTTCGTATTATTGCTCTGTTTCAGAAAATATAGCTTGACCTTATTGAACTTTGACCTATATATTAATCTCTTTTACAACTATTGTTCTATTTATTTAAATTATCTTTAATTAGAATAATAATTTAATTTTAATGTAATGATGATCCGTAATTTTATAAACTATTTTGTACGCCGGAAACGGCAGAATATTATGATCGTAATACACACATAACAACTTTGTACAATATTCTGACAAATAAATGCATTCTATTCTAAAGTGTTATTAAGTTTTTCCATTGGGAATTGCTCAGTAGTAGCCCGGAGTTTAGACTTGTGCCTCGTTGATGGCAATAGGCTCGCCCCCTATTACATGGGACCCAAACATAACTGGCGAAATGTGGGTGTACCTACTATAGGTACACTTCTGCTTAAAGGCTTCTACATACTGGCGCGACTTGTCGCGCGACGCGTCGCGACACAAAGGCACCGCTTGTAGCGCTACACGCGGTGTCTTTGTGTCGAGTCGCGTCGCGCAACAAGTCGCGCCAGTATGTAGGAGCCTTAACCCTCCGGGGATGACAGGCGTTGTTATGTCATGTCTTAGCAATGCAGATTCATCTTATTGCAGCATAGTTGAAGCTGTAAAAGAGTTAGCTGTTAATGGAATGATAGTAAAAATAAAATCAATGAAAAAGTCACAAAAGTCCTGCGAATTGTTACACTGGACATTGTCCGACCTTGCTTGACGTATTTGGAGAAAAACTACTCCTTCTTTTTCTAAATACCAAGACATTGTGTTAAAGGGAATTCGTTGCGGACGGTGAGCAATGGGTAACTCACCGTCCGGTAAGGACCAGGCCCGGGTCGGCGGCGTGTTGTATTCCACAAGTGTAGGGGTCCACTAGGGCCGATGCCTGCCGGGGTCGCGGAAAGGTACCAAAGGGTTACCGAGGCCCCTGGCAACACATGCATCGGAAGGAACACGGGTGGGTTTTAGTCAGTAAGAGTCTGAGTCTGACACACCCTAGCTCCACCCAGAGCGGGAGAAGTTATTTGATGATTTCCCACCAAAAAAAAAACGGGATTCCTGTGAAGTGTGAAATCTTCCTTCGCTTTAGGTTTTAGTTTTTTGGCTTCCTTTTTTGGTTTTGGTGGGTTTTAAGGGCAGAGCCTTTCGAATCATGATATTATTATCTAGCATTTGGGGACGAAATTACACTGTGCCTCCGCAGGGCACGAGTCGAGGGTCATTTTGTCAATGTTATTGATTCCCTGAATATCTGGAAAATATTTTATCGAACAACATAATATAACAACACCCTGTAATCGCCGAAGGGATAGGCAAAGGTGTACCTAAAGTACACCCACATTTTGCCACTTATGTTTAGGTCCGATGTAATAAGGGGCGAGCCTATTGCCATCAACCGGGCACAAAACCCAGACTCCGGGCCGCTACTGAGAAATTCCTGATGAAAAAACCCAATAGGTAACACTTTGTTCAAACTGGGAATTGAACCCAGGACCTCATGCTCAGCAGTAGCGCCTGTGACTACTATACCAATGAGGTAGTCAGTTATCGAATAGTAGGTAGAAACATATTTATGCCTAGTTAATATCATGTAGGTTATGTTTGCTTAGCTCTTCTTCCTGCATCTGAGAAACGGTACATAACGACCTGATGGATATTACTTATGTAACACTCTCTCACTTATGTACTCTTGATAAACTTTGAACCCTCTACGTCATTACACGTAATATACACTTTTGGTATTGACGTACAATTCAGAGCTTAAAGGCTCTTACAGACTGGAGCGATATCGCCGGCGCGACAGGAATATTGCTGCCTGTAGCGAGCGCGATATCGCCTAGGTATGCAGGAGCCTTTACTTGGGCGTTCGTAGCGATAGTATATTGATAAAAATCGGTTCTTCAAACACAAAGCACAATAATTAAAAAAACTGCCTTTGTTGTTTAATAGTTATGACATTATCAATTACAATTTACAATTATTTCTATATTCTTATTCTGACATTATATTATTATTTTTTGAACTGACAGGTATAACTTTGACATCAATTCATTATTTTGTTCCATAAAAATCCTAATGCATGAGCTCTTATTTGTTGTTGCTGTCTTTTAATTTTAATTTAAATAAAATAATAACATTGTGCAGGATAAAATTAAATATTTGCACACCACATGTACTGGTAGAATGTAACGGGGCCATTATAGTTTTAAGATCATACATTGTAAACCTATGTACATTCCGGCAAATAGATGGATTTGATTTGATTTTCTTTAACGGGTAAGTTTTTCCGTATAAGTAGTTCCGTAAATAATATAAGCAAAGATTTTCACGAATTGCTCCAATTTTCCCGGTTTTCACAATAAGGTTTTAAGGAATCTAACATTGAATCCATCTTTATTTTGCAAAAAAGAGTTGTCAGAGCAATTAATAATCCACGTCGCACGGTGGATCGAAAATCGGCTGTAAAAGACATAGGATCTCGATTTCTTAAATGTTATTTTTTTTTGCTGGAAATGACTTCTGCTGATCATTACTGTTCTATAAAATGTCATATGAAGTAATTGTGTGCACAAATGGAAGAGTTATAATTTTTATAAGAAAAAAATGTATGGAGCTGACATGAAAAATGAGGATATCTCTGGAATCGCAAGGTTGGCCGTTATATCCTTGCACACTGTTATAGTACTATTTATTTGTGAATTTTTGACATACTTAATATCGCGGCATCATTTGCGATTTTTTTTTTAAATCTTCAAAATTAAAAAAAAAAAAAGTATATGATACATTTTAATGCTTAAATATGGCTATACCAAGTGTAATTTACAATACTTTTTATGCTTAGACCAAAATATTCTAAGAAATCACAAAGTCGTATACCTACTTATTTGAAATGACATGGTAATTATGAATTACGTAATACGTAATCATGTCTAATGCCTCAAGTCCACATTAGCTAATGATTAATAAAACTTAATACCTATATACCTAGTTAAAAGGATACGTACCAAAATAATTTGGGGTACTCGCTAATTTAGCAATTAGTGCAGGATTAACTTAATGAAAGTAATTAGATAAATGTGATACCATCATTAGTCAATAACAATAAATAGTCAAACATTGGATTCACAACTTCAGTTCATTTAGAGCATTTCTAATACTAACATCTATCCTACCGTGTCTTTTTACTCAGTGATCGTGAATAATGGAAAGCATTATTACAAATTTGGATTTGTTTGTTATTCTGAGCAATCAGGATGCTTCGTCTTTCGATCATGAAATATTGTTCAACACACTTGTTATTCGACTGGGCTCTAGCCTTTCAGATGAAGACAGTGTTACCGTGAAAGAATTTTGTCGAAGATTTCCACGGGCAGTTCAAAAGAGATGGTTACGATCCCACAGGAAAAGTGAAGTTTTTAGACGTGATTAAAGTAATTGGCTTGAGGCAAATATTGACTGAATATACAAACTGCGTGCAAACCAATTTGCTCATTCAAGAATCAACAAGTGAAAATATTTCTACTGAACCTGTAACTGAACCTGTACCATCAACTTCAACAATGAAATCAACTTCAACGATGACAAAAAGATCTCGAAAGCCGTTTGAAGATCTAAGTAACAAGCAGAAGAAGAGACGATCTAATGAACATATAGGCGATGACCCTAATGAAGTAGCTTATTCAGCTGCAGCACTTTTGAAAGGAGATAGTCGTGAGGATATTGCGTCTGTTATTGAACATATGCTCCAAAATCCAGAAGCAGCAGCAAAAATCAAGGAAATGTTGAACAAACCAGCTATTTTCACAAGAAAAAGCACTGGGTTTGCTACTTTCATTAAAACTATCGAAATGGCAATATATCACATTAAGGGAAACGACTATTCGAGAAGGTTCAAAGGAGATATATCCGTCTTACTTTAAAGTGCAAAAAGCTAAGCTACAGTGCTACCCTCCGAAGACATTTGTGACTGTAACGGATTCATCTGCTAAGATTGCACTACAAGCGTTACTAGATTTAACAGTGAACAGAATTTTTGAAACTATTCGTAGTCCTGATGCGATACAAGATAAACAATTGATGTTAATATCAAAGTGGGGATTTGACGGTGCATCTAACCAAAGTAGATATAAGCAAAACATAGAGAGTGGTCAAGATGATTCCAGCATATTTATGACCTCTTTGGTTCCATTAAAGTTGACAGCTGACGGTGATACCGTATGGGTGAATCCAAAACCCTGCTCACCTAGGTATTGCCGTCCAGTCCAGTTTAGTTTTGTGAAAGAAACCAAAGACGTTGTCATAAATGAAAAAACTGCAATGGATAACGAAATTGAAGCTCTCGTTCCCTCAATATGTCAAGGACATGAAATTAGTCACAAATTAATGATGACGATGATTGACGGCAAAATTTGTACATATCTGTCTGAAGCTAAGTCAAATGCGGCCTGCTACCTGTGTTTGGCTAAGCCTACAGAAATGAATAAGTTAGATGTCATTGCGTCAAAAACCATTTCTTCTGGTGTGTATGAGTTCGGATTATCATCACTTCATGCCCGCATTAATGTGATGGAATGTCTTCTACACATAGCGTATCGTCTCGACTTCAAAAAGTGGTCTGCAAGAGGAGAAGGTCATCAAGAGTTATTGCATTCACGAAAAAAACTCATTCAAGATCGATTCAAAGATGATCTCAACCTTTTGATTGACATCGTTAAGCAAGAACCAGGCACAACTAACGACGGGAACACAGCAAGGCGGTTTATTGAATTTCCTGATAAAACTGCAGCGATCACTGGGTTAGATGAAGACCTAATACGCAGATTTGCTGTGATTCTGCAAGCTATTACATCTGGAGAGATTGTAGACGTGCCGAAATTTAAAGAATACGCTAGAACAACCGCTGAAAAATACGTGGAACTGTACGATTGGTACTACATGTCATCAACCGTCCACAAATTGTTGATTCACGGAGGGGACATAATTGCAGAAAATGCTATAGTACCAATTGGAAGTCTTTCGGAAGAAGCTTCAGAGGCCCGAAACAAAGACTTTAGGAGGTTCAGAGAACACCATTCGAGGAAAAAGAGTAGACAAGCATCAAACGAGGATATCCTCAATATGCTTATCGTCTCTTCTGATCCTCTAATTTCTTCCACAAGACCAAAATTAAATGCCCACAAGAGGCAGACATACTTTAAGGAAACAGTAGAACTATTGAAACTTCAGGATCAGGAAGCTCCGACAGAGTTCTTAGAAGTTATATCTATTGTAGAGCCTGATTCTGAAGTGGATTCTGATGGTGACGAAGTATAATATAAGTTAACTTTTATTGTTTATGTTAGGTTAGGTTAAGATAATATTTTTTTTTAATAAATTGCTTTTGTTTTTAATCATACAATAGTTTACCATTTATTGTTATTGATATAGGTATTAAGTTTTATTAATCATTAGCTAATGTGGACTTGAGGCATTAGACAAGATTACATATTATGTAATTCATAATTACCATGTCATTTCAAATAAGTAGGTAATACGACTTTGTGATTTCTTAGAATGTTTTGGTCTAAGCATAAAAAATATTGTAAATTACACTTGGTATAGCCATATTTAAGCATTAAAATGTATCATATACTTTTTTTTTTAATTTTGAAGATTAAAAAAAAAAAATCGCAAGTGATGCCGCGATATTAAGTATGTCAAAAATTCACAAATAAATAGTACTATAACAGTGTGCAAGGATATAACGGCCAACCTTGCGATTCCAGAGATATCCTCATTTTTCATGTCAGCTCCGTACATTTTTTTCTTATAAAAATTATAACTCTTCCATTTGTGCACACAATTACTTCATATGACATTTTATAGAACAGTAATGATCAGCAGAAGTCATTTCCAGCAAAAAAAAATAACATTTAAGAAATCGAGATCCTATGTCTTCTACAGCCGATTTTCGATCCACTGTGCGTCGGGGCGAATCCCTTAGAGAACTATTTAAAAAGATTTATATTATGGCGGTACCTTGCCAATTCATTTATGAAAATATTATGTAGGTACTACACTAACAGAATAGATCAGAATAGAATAAAATGTCAATGCAATTGAAATAAACGAAGAAGTAGGTACAAATAATGAAGGTCAAAGAATTAACATTACAATAAACGCATGAGAATTGAAATTAAATTAAAATGTCAGAGGGTCACAAAATTAAATTGAAATTGAAGTCCTTTGTAAACAAGCAAATTACAAACTAGAAAAGATAAGAATGCTTGGATACATACTGGTCCTGCTCCATAGGACAATCTAGACTCTAGACAAAATCAAACTGGTTTCTAATTTAAGTCTATTATCATCATCATCATCATTTCAGCCGAAAGACGTCCACGGCTGGACATAGGCCTCCCCCAAGCACCGCGACTTCGACCTGTTTTGTGCTTCCCGCATCCAGCGGATTCCTGCGGCCTTCACAAGGTCATCGGTCCACCTTGTAGGAGGCCTTCCAACGCTACGTCTTCCGGTACGCGGTCGCCATTCCAGAACCTTTCGGCTCCATCGGCCATCTGTTCTGCGAGCAACGTGCCCTGCCCACTGCCACTTAAGTTTGGCAATTCTTCGGGCTATGTCGGTAATCTTGGTTCGCCTGCGGATCTCTTCATTTCTGAATTGATCGATTTCATCGAGCATAGTTCTGAGGTCCTCCATAGTCTCAGCCATGACAACTATATCGTCGGCAAACCGAAGGTGATTGATGTACTCGCCATTGATGTTGATGCCTGGCCCTTTCCAGTCCAGAACCTCAGAACCTTTATGAAACTCATGTCAGCATCCACACTATGATTTGGTAGCCATGCCACTAGATTTGTCTTTTTGTATTTTTGTGTGTTTATGTGGGAGGTTTATCTAGTTGGATAGAGTGATAATAATAATATTGTCCATAATTATTGTTCTGGAATATTTTGCATAAGGGTCATAAACCATTCTTTAAATTATTCGGCATTAATTTCTGCGTGGTACTCTATTGTAATTTTTAATTCAAATGCCAACAAACAATTGTTAATAAAACCTTTATAATTTGTCTGTTTTTATGCCAATTCTAAGCGCTTGTGCGACTCGTTCTTGTACTTGGGTAACTTCCAAAAGAGGCCCTCTATTTGCTGTCTCTCATTCAAAGTACTCGTGCACATCCTCTTTTAGATGTGTTGACGAGATCACACGATAACACCAAAATCACGTAACGCGTAATCAAAGTCCGGAATTAGCAAGCCAAGGTCAATAAATTAAATACAAAACTTAGGCAAAAAAATTTAAATTTAATTCAAGAATTAAAGATGTGTAATAGTGAATTACAGTTATGTAATACTATGTATGATACTGACACTCAGCAGCTTCAGGATGAATTGTTTGTAAGGGAATATGCTCTAAAGGACATCTTTAGTAAATATGAGGCTTCACAACAAAACCTGAGTAAGCGCTTGCAGGAGGCTAATGAGTTGGCAGACCTGGTCAAGTACAATGCAGAGAGGTATGAGTCTCTGACAAATAACCTCTCTTTTAGCTGTACCTGCTCCCAGGCACCCCAGCCTCAACTTATTACACCCACACCCTCAGTGGCTCAGCCAGTAGGTAGCGGTATAAATGATGTCAATAATAGTATAAATAAATTAGTTAATACCACATATTTATTTTCAGACAAATTTGGTCAAGGTTTTGGTAGTATATTTAATCAGTGTTCACAACAGTATGTAATTAATAATTGTTTACCCGGTGCCAGTATTAGCCAATTAATTAGTAAAATTAAATTGACAAAAATAAACCCCAGTTCTACTGTTATTTTATTATATGGGGATAGTTTAGCTGTAAGAAAAAAGGACATAATTGAATGTGTCCATTTGATGTTACATCTCAATGAGACCAATAGTTGTAAATTTATTTTCTGTGCCTTGCCTTATTCTCAATATTTGTCTGTTGAGCAAAATAGGCACATTTATAATTTAAATATGTTAATTTATAATAGGACCTGTCGTCACAGTGACGCTATTTTATATTTTGATTGTAATCAATTTATTACTGATTACAAACTGACAAATTATACAATGTATTTGCCACCTAGTTGTAGGAGACATATTGCTAATCTTTTAGCATACAATATACACCATGACACTGGTACCTGTAGTGTACCATCGATTACTGTTAGTAGTGATACTAACACTACTTTTGATACGCCTTGTAGTTTAAACTATTAGGTGCGACAACGGGTCAGCTGCATGTGTTGAATGTTGTACATCAAAATATGCAGGGTCTGTCCGGCAAAGAGCTAGAGTTAAGTTTATTTATGGAGAACTATGATGTTCAGGTGTTATGTTTAACTGAACACTGGTTGAAAGAACATGAAGTAGTGTTTATGAATAGTGATCATTTTACTGTACAAAGTGCTTTTATAAGAAAAAGTGCTATTCGCGGTGGATCTTTAGTTCTTGTTGCAAACAAGTTGAAGTGTAAACAACGTTTAGACTTAGTTAATCTTTCTATCGAGCGCACTATTGAGTTGTCTTGTGTTGAACTCGAGCGATACGTTATAATTTGCGTTTATCGACCCCCCTCTGGAGATTTTATTCTTTTCGAATCGGTAATGGAGGATTTACTCAATAGGTTAAAAAGTAGTAACAAAAGTATAATTTTATGTGGAGATTTTAATATTAATATTTTAGATGTTACTCCATTAAGTATTAGGCTTCTCAATCTGTTTAGGTTTTATAATTTAATTAACTTGTTTTTTGAACCTACTAGGATCACGGCGTCCTCGTCGACTTGTATTGATAATATTTTTAGTGATTGTGATGCCAAAAATAAATTAGTGTTAAGTAACTTAACGTCTGACCACTGTGGTTTATTAGCTAGCTTCCCTATGCCATTACATAAAAAGCCGCATAAAATAGAATGCAGGCCTTATACAGCTAGTCGGTGCGACAAGTTTAAAAATAATATAGCTCATAGAATTACACCATCTATAGTAGAACACGTGAATCCTAATGATATCTATAGAGCTCTTTTTGATGTTGTGCAAAAAGAGTACCTATCTACTTTCAAGACCAAAACCATTAACATTAATGGCACCTCCGCTGGCTTTAACCAATGGGCTACTCCAGGTATTTATAAAAGTAGAGCGCGACTATACGAGTTATACGGTTTGAAAAAATTCAGGTTTGACACTCCTTTCTTAGAGTATGTCAAAAATTATTCAAAACTATTTAAAAAGATTTGTGTTTTTGCTAAATCTAAATTTTTAAGCGATACAATTAAAAATTCCAATAATAAAGTAAAAACCACTTGGAAAATTATTAACAATGAAACGGGTAAGTCGGTTAAACAAGAAAAACAACTTGAGATTATGGTCGACAACAAATTAGTTAATAAAGCAGCTGACGTAGCTGAAGCATTCAATGAGTTTTTTGCTAACATACCTATAACTACGACTCGCTCCTTGAATTCGTCCCCGTCTAAAGCTGAAAACCTTTTGCATAGTAGTGTGCCTAAATGTAGTCGCTTATTTAGCTTCGAACATGTAACACCTCGTGATGTAGTTAATATTTTTAACACACTTAAGTCTAAAAAACACTGGTGATATCTGGGGTATCTCCATTAAACTATTAAGCAATATAATAGAAATCGTAGCCCCCTATCTAGCTGTTACTTTTAATAAATGTGTTGATTTGGGCTCTTTTCCTGACCTCATGAAGAGTAGTAAAGTCATACCTTTATTTAAATCAGGTAATAAAAATGACGTTGGCAATTTCAGACCTATTTCTATCTTACCTGCATTTAGCAAAATATTTGAAAAGTTAATACTCAAGCAATTGCTAAGACATTTTAATTTAAACAGCCTCCTTCATAATGAACAATATGGCTTTACAAAAGGTCGTTCGACTACAGATGCGGGTGTTGCACTGCTGAAACACATATTTAACGCATGGGAGAACTCGCAAAATGCTATTGGAGTTTTCTGTGATCTCTCCAAAGCCTTTGATTGCGTGCACCATGACATGCTTTTGCGTAAACTGGGTCATTATGGTGTCCAAAATGAAGCTCTCAAAGTAATAAATTCAATGTGTAGATGTGAATGGTGTAAAATCTTCCGGGTTACCAGTTCAGTTAGGTGTACCTCAAGGCTCAATACTGGGTCCATTCTTATTCTTAGTGTATATTAATGACTTACCGTTTTATTTAAAGGGTATCTGTGACGTTGTATTGTTTGCAGATGACACCTCACTTCTTTTTAAAGTAAACAGGAATAGACAAGATTTTGATGACGTAAACAGTGCACTCTCAATGGTCACGGATTGGTTTACGACGAATAACTTAGTTCTCAATGCCAAGAAAACGAAATGTATAAAGTTTGCCTTGCCAAATGTTAGGAATCTAGGTCCCAACATCGTCTTAGATAATGGGGTGCTTGAAACTGTAGACTCGGCAGTTTTTCTTGGTATAACAGTAGATGCCAAACTTCAGTGGGGCCCTCATATATCAAGCTTAGCGGGCAGGCTCAGTTCGGCCGCCTACGCCGTCAGAAAAGTAAGACAATACACTGACGTTGATACAGCTCGATTAGTTTATTTTAGTTATTTTCATAGCGTTATGTCCTACGGTATTCTGCTGTGGGGCAAAGCCGCTGACATTCAAAATATATTCGTTCTTCAAAAACGAGCTGTTCGAGCTATTTACCAGCTTGGTGTCAGAGTTTCTCTGAGAGATTTTTTTAAAGATGTTGGTATTCTCACGGTGGCACCACAATTCATCTTCGCCAACATCTTATATATTAGGCAAAATATACACTTATACACTAAAAATAGTGATATTCACAATATTAACACCAGAAATAAGGACAAATTACGAGCTCCATTTCACCGGCTTCATAAGGTACATAACTCATTTGTTGGGCTTGGTATAACTTTTTATAACATGCTGCCCTCTTCTTTGCTAGATTTGCCTTTTAATGCGTTTAAAACTAAAGTAAAATCCACCCTTTGTTCAAAGGCATACTATTGTATCAATGACTACTTAAACGATAAGAATAGTTGGTCGCTGTGATTAACTCAAGACAATGTTTATGTTCTTTCTCCAGAATTAGCTTTCCTACTGACAGGTTATATGAGTTCATATAAATGATTATTTTTTTATTTGACTGTATAAGTCAATGTAATTTAATTAGTTAAATTTTAATTTATTAGTTACATAATCTACTCATTACAATGTGTGTTTTATGAGTTGTATTGCAATAAGTGGGTAGCTAGCGTCCTCGACTATTGATTATACTATTCTTGCCTGAGCAACCGGCAGCAAGCTCGTCATGCTCCCTTAGATGTCACTGCCTGCGGTAGCATCGGGGATCGGGTTGCCTCCTTCCCTCCAATATGGCGAGGGGGGTGATGGCTGATCTTTGCGTTATGCTCGTGAACGGGTGCTGCTTGTGGTGACTGGTCGTCTTGCTGATCATGGTTTTAATTGTTATTAGTAATTGTTTACTTATTTTACTTCGATGGGGCTAGTTTATCATTTCTCACTTCGAGCTACAGCAATTGCCTTATATAAGCGGGCACGCCCTTTATGCCTGGAGGCTTTTATTTAGGTATTAAGTTCTATTTACGTTTTTTTTATGTTGAAATTTTTATCTGCTTGAGTACACTTTGTTCATTGTTTTGTTGGTATACTGGCGCGTGCTAGCTAACGTATGGCAAGTGTGTAATTTAATCCAATGTTTTGTGTTTCGTAATATTAATTACTTTGCATACGATTTGTATAAAATCAAGTTTATATAACTAAACAGACAGACGTGCTGCTGGGGAGTTTGTTCCACCACTTCTTCTTCCCAGCTAAAGCACTAGGAAGTGGTGACGGGCGGGCATTTTTGGGGGACTGTCTTATGTAACTTTGACGTTCGAAAAGTGCTGATTTTCAGCCTAGTTTGAATAAATGACTTTTGAATGAAAAAAAATGCTATAGAAAAAAGTGATCAAACTATAATTTAAGATAAATATTTACATTTAATCCGATGATTTATACTTAGAGACAGTTTTGATGAATATGATGACTAATATATTTCTTGGGGATAGATATTATTATTAGGGTTTTGCAGATTAGTGACACATCTAAACTTAGGAGACAGAAAATAATGTTCCCGCTTTTTATGTTTGTTACCTCAGAACTCCGTCGTTCATAAGCTGATTTGGAAAATTATTTTTTTATTTGAAAGGATATACTTCCAGATTGGTCCCATTTTCTATCAAAATCTAGTTCTGATCATGGGATCTATGAGGAATTGAGGGAACTCCTCAAATATTATAGGCATACATATAGCAATTTTTGTATTTTCATCAACAAGGCAATCATTTACATTCAGAAAATACCATTTGGTAAAGTGGAACTGATAAAGAAGACCAAAGATGGCCGCCGAAACTCTTCAATGATAAGTTTTTCACGGTTGGCGATAAGATATCTCGATTAATATAGTTAAACGACTATGACAAAGCAAATTTAAATAAATGGTTCTGATCAAAATGGTGCCATCAAACTGACCTGATGATGAAGCCGGAAGGTAGGCACCGGAAGTCCGTAATAAATCAATGTATCCTAGCCCTGTTTGGGCTTATTGGAATTGTCATGAGATGCACTTTGGCTATAAATGATTTTTAACCGACTTCAAAAAAAAGGAGGAGGTTCTACATTCATCTATATATTTTATATAGGTTCGGGCATAACTTATTTGTTTATGAACCGTTTTTCAGGGTTCCGTAGTAAACACCGTAGGAACCCTTATAGTTTAGCCATGTTCATCTGTCAGTCTGTCTGCCCCCGGCTCACAGACGCTTAGTACTAGAAAGCTGTAATTTGGCATGAGTGTACATATTAATCACGCCGACAAAGTGGTTATATAAAATCTTGAAAAATAGAAATTTGTAGGGTACCCTTGCACGTAAAGTGGGGATAATATTTTTTTTTCTCGTCTATCCCATAGCGTGGAGTATCGTTGCATAGGTCGTTCAAAAATATTGCGGGTCTATGAAAACCATTTTTTGATTTAGGAATCCGTTTGCGTAATATTAAGCTTTAAAGTGCTAATTTTTGTTAAATGATAAATGATTTCATTTGTTAGTGTCAAGTGGAGGGACACTTGACCTCCTGCCAGCTAAATGGTTGTTTTTGGATAAGTGAAAAAATAAGTACATACAACGAAGGTAAAAGGAAAACTATCACAGCTAAGTAGACTTTACAAGTTAACTAGTAATAGTCGAACAAATTACATTTTGAGTTGGAGAATTGACCGTGACGTACTATACCTATACATGTATTGCAGTACATGCTGCTGTTGAGCTTCTTGCACATATTTTTGAGGCCTGGGAGAAATAATATGATGCCGTATTTTTTATGATTTTTCTAAGGCTTTAGATTGTGTTTCTCATGATACATTGGTCAGGAAATTGCATCGCTATGGTGTTTGAAATACTGCATTGGTTCTTCTTATTTCTTATTTGGATAATAAGATCCAAAGAGTGGACGTTAACGGCAAGTGATCCCCGGGTTTATGGGAGTTACTCAGGACTCAATTCTTGGCCCTTTTTTATGTCTCGTATATACGAGTATTAATGACCTACCTTGATAAAGAACAGTCATGAAATAGTGTAATTTGCAGATGACATGTCACTTTTATTCAAGCTTAAACGACAACAGACAGTTACTGACGACGTAAATAATGCTCTCTCTAAAATAGTACATTGGTTTAGTGTTATAATTTACTTTTAAAGAAGAAAAATGCTAAATGTATTAAATATCTGACAACTAACGTTAAGCAGGTAAAAACCAATGTACTAGTAAATGGGGCGGAATTGGATCTTGTGGACACAACTGTGTTCTTAGGTGTTACTTTAGACACGAAGCTACAGTGGGGCCCACATATTATAACCAAATTATCGAAGCGACTAAGCTCTGCAGCCTACGCGGTCTATAAAATCCGTTATTTGACTGATGTAGAAACAGCTCGATTAGTATATTTTGCTGTAGGGAAATGCAGCCGACATTCATGCTATATTTATGCTGCAAAAACGAGCCGTTCGAGCAATTTATAACCTAAGTTGTATGCATTCACTGACGGATACATTTAAGGAAATAAGTAAAACGACAGTCGCATCTCAATATGTATGTATATGAGAACATGGATTATGTACATAAGAATATTAATATGTATTCTAAACACAGCGACATGCATAGCATAAATACACGTACTAGAAACAAAGACTTACTTATCGTGCCCAAGACTAGGCTCGAAAAATGAGTCATTCATTTAAGTGCCAAGGTATACGTTTTTGGCTGGAGAGGCGCCACGGCGTCCTCACCTTCCGCCTGACGCAGGTCCTCACCGGACACGGCAGCTTCGGGAGGTTCCTGTGTCGGATAAGGCGGGAGGAAACGTCCGGGTGTCACCACTGTGTGGATCGCCCAGAGGACACGGTGGAGCATACGGTGGAGGTCTGCCCGGCTTGGGCAGAGCACCGCCGCGTCCTCGTGGAGGCGATCGGCGGCAGAGACCTCTCGCGTCCGGCCCTGGTTCAGGCCATGGTACGGAGCGAGAGGGCATGGGCAGCCGTCACCTCCTTCTGCGAAGCAGTAATGCTCGCGAAGGAGGAGGCGGGACGGTTGAGGGAAAGGCACGTTTCGCGCCCTCTCGCCCCTAGCCGCCGCAGGAGACGCCCAGGGCGTCGGGAATCCCGGGCGGATTTCCGGCCACCGTAGGCGCGGGCTTGCGGACGGTGAGCAATGGGTAGCTCACCGTCCGGTAAGGACCAGGCCCGGGTCGACGGCGCGTCGTATTCCACGCGCGCCTCAAAGAGATGTCATCAGCACAAAGTAGGGGTCCACTAGGGCCGATGCCTGCCGGGGTCGCGGGAAGGTACTTATGGGTCACCGAGGCCCCCGCAACACAGGCAACAGGAAGGAATACGGGTGGGTTTTAGTCAGTAAGAGTCTGACACACCCTCCCGCTCCACCCAGAGCGGGAGAAGTTATTTGATGATTTCCCACCCTCAAAAAAAAAAAAAAAAGGTATACGTTTTTACAACAAACTCACAAGCCACGTTAAAGAACTCTGCCTCAATAAATTTGAATCATTTATTAAAACAGAAACTCTGTCAAAAAGGTTTCTTAGTTAAAGATTGCGACAAAAAGGCTTGGGATTAATTAAGCTACTCCAATGTACCACTAGGGTCCAAGCAACAAACTATTTTATTTTTATTGATTTACGAGACATGTATGTGGATCATATATATAATAAAATTTCAAATGATTTCAAAACTTATAATTTACTGACGTGAAACATTTTGTTATGTAACCTATAATATTTGCAAGCTATGATATAAGCAAAACACGTATGCTCTTTATCGTCTTCTTAAGACGCTGACAACACCTTAACCGCGGTCACTGTCAGATTGCATAGAAAAGAAAGAGAAGCGCGATGACACAACGCTTGTAATTTATTGCAAAATATGAAGCAATTATCTATTTACTCAAAATTGAGTTGAGTAATCGAAAATAAAAAACAACCAAGTTCTGCATTCAAATAAGACGTTCTTGTTATTAATTAAATACGTAACGTATGTAGATATTTAATACAGTTATTTTGGATTAGAACTCAAGGTAAGAGGTTAGTTTAACGTTAGTTTTTTATTAACAATTATATAATTCATTAATAAAAATAACAAAATGATATCCTATTTTAACTTAAACTATACACAAACAAAAAGGCGGAAGAGCATATATTTTTAAACATATATTTTTTCCGCTACCACAAACTATACAGATTTGGCAATTTTTTTTCTTAAGAGAAGGCTATTTTGGTCAATTGGGTCTTGTCAGCGCCTTAAAACAATTTTATATACACCACGTTTTATGCAAATCAATATTATTTATATTTTCTTCATTTTTCTTTTTTTTCAGTAAGATTTAATGATAATCTGGCAGTAAGAGTACTTTACGCATAAAGTACTCAAACTGCCAGAATATCATTGATGATTAAGGCGCTGACAAGACCCAATTGACCAAAATAGGCTTCTCTTAAGAAAAAAAATTGCCAAGTCTGTATAGTTTGTGGTAGCGAAAAAAATATATGTTAATTTTGAACATATTTCCCATAACTTGGTTGTTACTAAAACACGTTTTGAAAAAAAATCTCGATACAAACTAACGTTAAACTAACCTCTTACCTTGAGTTCTAATCCAAAATATCTGTATTAAATATCAACATACGTTACATATTTAATTATTAACAAGAACGTTTTATTTGAATGCAGAACTTGGTTGTTTTTTTATTTTCGATTACTCAACTCAATTTTGAGTAAATAGATAATTGCTTCATATTTTGCAATGAATTATAAGCGTTGTGTCATCGCGCTTCTCTTTCTTTTCTATGCAATCTGACAGTGACCGCGGTTCAGGTGTTGTCAGCGTCCTCTCGCGTCCGGCCCTGGTTCAGGCCATGGTACGGAGCGAGAGGGCATGGGCAGCCGTCACCTCCTTCTGCGAAGCAGTAATGCTCGCGAAGGAGGAGGCGGGACGGTTGAGGGAAAGGCAAGTTTCGCGCCCTCTCGCCCCTAGCCGCCGCAGGAGACGCCCAGGGCGTCGGGAATCCCGGGCGGATTTCCGGCCACCGTAGGTGCGGGCTTGCGGACGGTGAGCAATGGGTAGCTCACCGTCCGGTAAGGACCAGGCCCGGGTCGACGGCGCGTCGTATTCCACGCGCGCCTCAAAGAGATGTCGTCAGCACATATAGTAGGGGTCCACTAGGGCCGATGCCTGCTGGGGTCGCGGGAAGGTACTTATGGGACACCGAGGCCCCCGCAACACAGGCAACAGAAAGGAATACGGGTGGGTTTTAGTCAGTAAGAGTCTGACACACCCTCCCGCTCCGCCCAGAGCGGGAGAAGTTATTTGATGATTTCCCACCGTCAAAAAAAAAAAGGTGTTGTCAGCGTCTTTGGTTTTGTTCGTCGAGTCGTTGAGCTCCAGTTGAGCTACACGATTACTGACAAATGCGTGCACTAACTGGATAGATCCACTCAATATGGGTGGTTCTTTCCTCAAAAGGCCATTTCAGACACCAATCTACATGATCTTTACATGATCTGACCAAGATTAGGTCTGGACTTTAAAAGAGACTGTGACCTCTGAGTTTGTTTTGGTCTTTCTTCTCAGAGTAGTCAGATAGGAAAAGCCAACAACATCTAGTTTTTAAAATATGATATTGACGTGTAAAAGCGTTTGTACAAAACTACTTACAGACATAAAATCATTTATCATGTTTTTCAACTACAACTTTAAGTTTGTTTTTGGGATAAATTCATTCCAACTAGGGAACCCTTAATTGTGCGTGGTCGGACACGCACTTGGCCGGTTTTTAATTCATTATACCTATTGTAATGTAATAATTTTATTCTAGATGCATCGTCTTCACATAAATATACATAATTTATGTATACAAAATATTGTAAAACATTTAAAAAGAGTAACGGTGGAGTTTCTTGCCCATTCTTCTCCATACGAAACTACCTTCTAGAAGGGGCAACTAAAATCAGTTCAATTTTTCTGGAAATTTTGACGTTTAAAAGTGCCTATTTGAAATAAATGTTTTGACTTTGACTTTTGACTTGAATCCGGCACTCCTTTATACTTTTATAATTGTGTTTTTATAACCTTTTGTTGGACATTTCTGTGTCGGTTTACCAATTAGTAGTAAGATATGTATCTTCAAATAATTAATTATCAGATAATTATGTTAATTTGCGACTCTTTAGTCATCGACTTTGATTAAATCTAAATGTTTTTAGAGAAAATTGTTTGACATTAAGTAATACATACATACAGAAACTCACGCCTTCTTCCCATGGGGGTAGACAGAACTAAAGATCGCCACCTGCTACGATCCTTACATACTCCTTTTCCAAGCACAAGTCTTTACAATTTTTGTCGCTACATCTTCTTTTAAACCGGACCGTTGCATTATCACATTATACATCAAGTAGGTAATCATCATCTGCCTGCCTTTTCCCAACTACGTTGGAGTCGGCTTCCAGTCTTACCGGATTCAGCTGATTACCAGTATTTTACATGGAGCGACTGCGTATCTGACCTCCACAACCCAGTTACTGGGTAACACGATACCCCTTGGTAAGATTGGTTGTCAGACTTTTGATGTAGTGTCTAGTAATGACTGTCAAAGATCCACGTGCTTTCCGAGGCACGGAGGTGTCTTGGTATGTAAAGATGGCCACCCATCCACGAACCAACCGCGGCAAGCGTAGCTTAACCTGATCGTTTGACCCGTGCGGCTGTTATTATTTAGCCCCACATTATACATCAAGTAATCTGTTTATAAAATCAATGTCAAAATAAATGTTCATTACAAATTTGTTGAGTAATTAAATAATTATAATAACTTTAAGTAACGTTACAGAATAGAGGTTTACTGGTCAAGGTTTTGACCTTTTTGCGTCATAACTACACCTTAATTGGGATATAAAGCTGTGGTGGAGTGGGGAGCAGTGGTGGCCCAGTGGTAACCGTGGTGGCCGCGACTTACGAGAAGTAGGTCGTACGTTCGAACCCTGAGAGGCGCTTTACGTTTTGTAAATTATTTCATCACCACTGCTCTCAAAACGGTAAAGAAAAACATCGTGAGGAGACCGGTATGTCCAAGAACTTAAAATTCGAAGACATGTGACATCTATCTATATGTTTTTATTTATTATAATTTAATTTTATAGCAAAACAATGTTTAGTGAGTTCACGTCCAGGTATTTAATCTAACTAACATAATCATAAATACATAATCCCACTGCTGGGACACAAGCCTTCGCTCTGTAGTGGGGAGTGGGCCGTAATCCACCACGCGGGCCCAGTGCGGGATGATAGATGTCACATGTATTCGAATTTTTGGTTCTAAGACATGCCGGTTTCCTTACGAAGTTTTCCTTCACCGTTTTGAGAGCAGTGGTGATGAAATAATTTATACAAAGTAAAGCTCCTGTCTGGGTTCGAACCTACGATCTACAACTCGGAAGTCGCAGCCGTTACCACTGCTCTCTCTAACTAACAAAGCAACATATTTGTCAAAAACTGACATAATTGTGTCATTTTCACGATACGTGCTATTTAAAACCAGAAAATGTATGTAAGAAACTAGTAAAATGGTCGGATTGTCTCTTGCCACCTGTCGCCTGTCGGTTTTATTATATTGCCCGCTGGATAAGCGCACTAGATTTTGTGACAAGTACAAAAAGTGATTGTTTTTCTAAGTTTCAAGAGCTTTAAAATTATCCTTTTGAATAAAATAACAATATACGAGTATAAACATTATAGGCAAAAACAAAGTCAGTCCAAAATTGACGAAAATATCGATGACCATACATAAAAAACAATAAAGACGAACATAGAACCTCTTCCTTTTTTGAAGTCAGATAAAAATGACACTGCACATTTTGGCTTTCTACAAAAGTGATGCCAAACAATATTTTGACTAGCATGTTCACGTAACATTACCGTAAGTCTTGGGTTCAAGTTCCGGGTCGTGTGTGTTCTCACTGACTGCCAGGTCTTAGGTCAGCGTAGGCGCACTAAGTATCTTTATTGGTGTATTTTATTTGTTGCATCATCTTTTAATAGGTTTCCCTGTAGGCATAATTCTGCTGAAACTTGTTAGAAATATGAGCGTGATGTTATGTGTGAGTGAAGTAGGGAGGTAGCATTTAACATTAAAATATTCATTTGTAAACTGAATGATTTATAAAGGTTCTAATAAAGGCTCGTACAGACTGGCGCGATATCGCGGGCGAAACAGGCAGCGCGACGCGCAGCACGAAAATATCCATGAAGTTTTCATAGAAATTGTGGTACTGTCGCGTCATGCTGTCGCGTCGCGCCTGTCTGCAGGAGTCTTAAATCTGTAAGTTGGTACACTGCCTAAATAAACCACGTACCCTTTTCATGCTCACTTTATCTAGATAAGAGAACATACTTACCATTTTATTTATTAGACTACCTTGATTTTTCTAAAATAAATGCAAAAATTTCTCCTTATAAGATCAGCTATCTGCCAGTAAAAGTTCCGGCAAAATCGGTCCAGCCGGTTTGGAGATTAGCCGCAACAAACAGACAAATAAACATTTAAACAAAATGTTATAAGTACCGTATATACTTCATATGCGTCCAGTAAAAAGCTGATACTTTGACATTACTAACAGACACTTCATTTTATTTATTTGTATAGATTGATTTTATTTATTTTAAGAAAACTATTACTATTATAAATATTAATAAGTAGAAGATGACCAATTACAAGTTACATACACTATGACAAGAGTGGGCTTTTGAGGCTGTCTATTGTGACTAAATCCGAGATACGACGACGTACGATCGTTCGTTCGTTTCGACGTTACTTAGCACGTACTTTGACTAAGACATGTTCCCGTCTGTATTTTGCCCTTGTAGTTTAATAGTTGTACAGGAATAACGCTTAGCCAAAGAAGGAACGTGCTAAGTAATGTTTATAGATCTAGACTGGACGTTAAAAAAATGATCAGAGCTATTTGAGTAGCCCTGTCTCAGGATTAATTATTCTAATGGCGATAACATTGCTCACACGCATAAATTCACAATTTAATGTTATGCTAATATCAATATATTAACTAATATATCAATCAGCTTTGAAATCTATCATTTGATGCATACGATGATAGATTAAAATTTGATGATAAGTAAGTATAAGTGATCATTTATTTACCAAAAAACTTAGCCTAAGTAACATCACCAGTGTGATTTCAATAAGGGATGGTTAAGGCTCGTTCGAACGAAATCGAAATATTAACTTTTACTGTAGGTAGGAAATCATCAAATAACTTCTCCCGCTCTGGGCGGAGCGGGAGGGTGTTCAGAATCTTACTGACTAAAACCCACCCGTATAACAAAAGTCCATGTTTTCGGTATATTTTCGGAAACAGAGCAATAATACGAAGATCTTACATAAGAAATACCGTTGCCCATAAATATCATCATCTGCCTGCCTTTACCCAACTATGTTGGGGTCGTGGGGTCGGCTTCCACTCTTCTAATCTAACCGGATACACTAGAACACCAGCATTTCACATGGAGCGACTGGGTATCTTACCTCCACAATCCAGTTACTGGTTAAGACGATACCACTTGTTAAGAAATAGTGAATAATGAAGCAAGACTAATATCTACGTACACAGGGCAAGCTATTCATTTCCAGTATAAGCCGACCTCTCATTGTCCGGAAGTCCTATACAAAGCGAGATCAGCTTATACTGGAAATGTATAGCTTGATAAATAGCCGTGTGTACCTAATAATCGTAGCAGGTAGCGTTCTAGTTTGCCATGATTTTATGTATGTATGTATGTATGTATGTATAAGAAACACCTACTTTAAGAATAGGTTTTGTGTCTGAACATTATAATGACTTCAATCACGGCTATCTCTTATATGTTACAGTGACGGGGTCATCGTTAATGATTATCAACTCCATCGAGCCGTCGCCTCAGGCCTAAAAGAAACTCTTAGTTTCACATCTGAAGTGCTCAATTTGGTTTGACCTGAGGCAAATATTGTGATAATGTTTGTATCATCATGGTGGCTCTAAATATGTAGAGGACTGCGTGAGAGGACTTTCTCAAGACACGCAGCTTTAAAGAGATTCCCGTCTGGTTCTGTAGTGCTTTCCTGTTGAAATTTCATCGCTAAGGTGAAGTGAACTGACAATATCTGGCGTCAGTCGGGATGCCAGCTCACTTCAAGTTTACTTTACCTAAGTTTTGTCGGTGAGTTTTTTACAGAATACTGGCTGGCACCTCTGTCTAACTCTTCGGAGAAAACAGGTCTGATGACATGTTTTTTTAAGTTATATCGGCTGATTTGCTGGTCTCGTTGAGGTAGTTACCGAGTTCTTGTTGCGATACAAATGTTCAACAGCAATTAAGTCTCAGGCTTATGAGAAAATCCCGGGCGGATTTCCGGCCACCGTAGGCGCGGGCTTGCGTACGGTGAGCAATGGGTAGCTCACCGTTCGGTAAGGACCAGGCCCGGGTAGACGGCGCGTCGTATTCCACGCGCGCCTCAAAGAGATGTCGTCAGCACAATGTAGGGGTCCACTAGGGCCGATGCCTGCCGGGGTCGCGGGAAGGCACTTATGGGTCACCGAGGCAACGGAAGGAATACGGGTGGGTTTTAGTCAGTAAGAGTCTGACACACCCTCCCGCTCCGCCCAGAGCGGGAGAAGTTATTTGATGATTTCCCATCCAAAAAAAAAGGCTTATGAGAAAAAATCCTTTGTCAGCAATTTATGATTGCAGATGTGTGAAGCTTTTATACTATAGAAGAATTAAAAATAAGTTCGTTATTAAAAAGTTTGAATAATTTGTAGACACAATGAATTTGCAAAATGTTTTCTAGTGGTTGGTTCCTACGTAAATATGTTGACAGACAGCAGTTCGTAACATTATAAGCGCTTGTCATAAAAAGCTGAAAGTATCTCATATACCTACTAATTAAAATTAATTATTTTAATTACAACATTTAAATCGTGATAGTTCCCTATCAGACTTTCCATCACGACTTTATTCATAGTTTATAATATAAATTCATAAACAAACTATTAAAAAAACGAAGTTCTCCAATTTGCTATTAATTAAAACTTATGGATACTGTGTTGCGAAATGAGATAAAACCATTTTAGAGCTTACGATACGGAACCGATACGATTGAATTTCACTATACGGCTAGCCGCTTTAGTGCTTGCTTTTAAAAGTAAAAAAAACGAGCGAGCCTTACAGTAGTCGCATATTATGTGTAACAACTGACATCTCACCTTGGTAAAAAGCAACTGAGTAGCGACAGAAATTAACCTCAGAATTTAAAAAGCTAAATACGGAAATATTTATTCGAATAAGCATTCATTACTAGTGGTCGCCTACTAGTCGAAATTCGACCCCCTCTACTTGCAATCTATACTTGCGATCTAATACTTACTAATGCCATGCTATTAATTATTCCATACTCAAGCTGTCACTTCCTGTTACACACTTCCGTCCCTTTTCACAAAATTAGTTCCACAGAAAGCGAGAGCAAAGAAGTTATACATCAAAAACGTTCAAAAGCAGACTGAGACAGAAGACAATTATCGGTAGCAGTAGTATTATTCATGGGTAAAAAGGCTGTAGGAATTTCTAAATACGTGGCTTTATGGAATGGTGGGTTAACACCATGATTGATTACTTATCCAAAATCATATTACCATAACTCACCAAAAGCTAGAAAGCTTCGCAGTACAAGGAAGTGAAGGATACTGTTTTCAGGAAGCTAATGACTGAAAGTGTGCCTGTTTATTTCCCTAATAAATGAAAAAAAACTATTTTTCATAAAAAAAATAGAGTTTTTAAAAGAACTTAAAACTTAATGAGAACTTTTAAATTTAAACGAGTTGTATACACTGTATAGTGTACATCTCGTTTAAATTTAAAAGTTTTCATTTAGCCAAGTTTTTAGGTCTAACAGTAAAATCAGATATAAACTATTCATTACAGATCTTTTAACTTCATCTTGAAAATCGTGCAACATAAGTGTCTTGTAGAAATGTTAATAGATGCAGCACTGTGCGTGATTGCCGTTTTAAGTCACAGTAAACACGTCTACGGGCCTATCGAGTATTTTAGTTTGGTCCAAGTGACTAACTTGTGAAGATTTAACATGACGCACTACGCTGCTGACGGTCTAGAACATTAAAATTGGCTCAATATGTTGGTATATCGAGATTCTCTACGAACCTTTAAGTATCTCTTTTGAAGAGATCCGTAGGAGAACCAAGGTAATTGGCATAGCCCAAATAATTACCAAACTTAAGTGGCACTGGGCAGGGCACATTGCTCGCAGAACAGATGGTCGATGGGGCCGGAAGGTTCTGGAGTGACGACCGCGTATCAAAAGAGCGTTTTGGGGCGTCCCACAAGGTGGACCGATGACCTTGTGAAGGCCGCGAGAATCCTCTGGATGCGAGAAACACAGGACCGGTCGATGTGGCGACGCTTAGAGGAGACCTATGTCTAGCAGTGGACGTTGTTCAGAAGATTTTTTTTATATTTTGTCTAATGCTATATTAAAAAGAACCAGGTTCTTAATAGTGAATTACAATCTAGCCTAAAATGATGATGATGAATCGTTAGTTTGTCAACGGCTTGATTCCAGTGCATGGCAGTAATTCATTATTTGCAGTTTTTGTACACCCCCCGCTCATCGCTTATAACTTGCGCGGTCGTGAGAAGTGAAGATTGTGATATATGATGCGGCCTTCCACTGGAATACCTTTCATTTTTATAATAACTATAAAAGCATATGTAGACTTGGAAACGATTTGCATTCGGACGCAGTTTGCACAGGTGGAATTTTTCGACAAGTTACATAATTTTGTTTTGATTTAACTCTCTTATAATCTTTAGTTGGAAAGAAAGCGCGCTTACTAACATTAAATCTAAATATGTAAATTGTGTTTATACTGATTTTCTGTTTTAGTTTTTGCGAGCATAACTTTTAAAGATGACAAGTATACCGACTATTTTTTGTCCTTGATTACTATACAAGTAAAACTAAAAACGCAGGGCACCATAAAAAGCATGCTAAAATAGGAATAGATCGGTCACGTCACAAGCACTGGCTGGTAGCATCCTCCTGTGCGCTAATAGGACATACTGTGAACAGCAAACTGCCAAGAGAGATCAAACCGTTAATAGTGGTGGTCTAAAAACATCCTTTTTTTGTTTGGTAATTATCGTTCATGGGTACAAAAAGAATTTGAAGTAGTAAATAGGGAACTATAGTCTCGGGAAAACCCAGCTTGTTTCACTCTTTCCATAATAAAAAGAGTGATAGAAGCTGGGTTTTCAAGTCTCAGCTTTGCGGCTAAACCACGGACTTCATTATCAATATCATAAAAAAAATCAGCCTGTGCAATCCCAAGCTTCGCTGGGGTCGCGTGGAAGTTCGAAAGGGCTACCGAGGCTCCCGGCAACACAGGCAACGGAAGGAACACGGGTGGGTTTTATTAGTCAGTAAGAGTCCGACACTCCCTCCCGCTCCGCCCAGAGCGGGAGAAGATATTTGACAATTTCCCAACTATAAAAAAAGAAAGCTTCGACAGATCGAACTACCCTCAATATGCGTATCCTTTCTTCTTTAATTTTCCAAATTCAAGTAAATAATTGATATTCTTGTTAACAATACTTAACCAATTTAAATAATTCACTTGCAAAAGGCTATTTTTTGAACTGCTGAGAACCATCACGCTATGTCGAAAGGGGGTCAAGCTAGTTTGAAGTAATCTTAGCAATTTTGAACATTGAAAGCGTATCTGGTGAATTGCTTGCAGTGAATGTTCGAATTCATGTTTTTCGACACAACGAAATATGTTTTGTTTTGCAAATGACTAAAGTAGTATATCATTAATGACTGTGCCTCGGAAAGCACATTAAGCCGTTCGTCCCGGCTGATATTTTGACAGTCGTTACGGGTGTGTGAGGCTCATATCATATGAAGTTATATTTATGGTATATTTGGTATATTTTCATTTCAATAACGTTCCCAAGATGTAATAAACGTGAGATTATACCAACTGTTGATATAATTTCTTTACTTATAACATTTATATACTCTAAAACTTATTTCATATAACGTTATTGGATATAAAGTTTATTTAAAAAGCATTAGGTCTATTGTTTAATATATATATTTATACCATCATTATAGTTAACACCCCGATTCAGAGCATTCCGACTCGGATATTTTAGGTTAGAAGGCTAAGGCGGGAGCGGAGGGTAGCGGGGCTCCCACCTTAGCCTTTGTGGTATTTTTTTTATAGAAGGTAAATAGGAGCTCCCGAAGCGGGCTCCGTCGAGTTTTCTTGACAGGTGGTAATCAGTGGTTTTCATCAGGTTATACTAAATAGGTTTTATGTCTTTTGAGTGGTATATCAAACGATTTTATATTCAATGTATCTTATGCTTATGAAAATAAGTTATTTTAAAACTGTATCAATCGTTTCTTAAATTAACTGCTCATTATATAAAATACAATTATAGATTTTTTTTAGATCGCTTTTAGCGATAAGACCGCCCATTGTGTCACCCTATGTAAAATTTCTACATTTATAGCTATAATTTTTATGGTGTACATAATAAAGAGTATTCTATTCTATTCAGTTGTTATGTCTTGTAAATATTAGAGACTTTGTAATTATATCACATAGTACTTATCCGTTACTGGTCGTCAGAAGCCCGAAAGTCTGACAACCATTCTTACTAAGGGGTATCGTGTTACCCAGTAACTTGGTTGTGGAGGTCAGATAGGCAGTCGCTCATGTAGAATACTGGTATTCACTGCATCCGGTTAGACTGGAAGCCGACCCTAACATAGTTGGGAAAAGGCAGGTAGATGATGATGATAAAGTGAAGAACAGTATCTTAATGATCTAGATCGAACTTTTTCCTCATTCTATTAATCTCTCTATCTATCTATCTAACTGTCTAAATGAATTATTGCCTAATAGAAACAAATCTTATAAAGGAAAAGTTCAAAGTAAAGTAAGCTTTTGTAAAGTGAAATATTACTTAAAAGTACCTACATAATGACACCACAAACCGTTGAGTATTAACGCTGATTTCGTTGAATTTCATAAAGTCATTGAGAAATCTAGTACTAAATACATATTTCATCGAGGCGATTACGATACAATTACGTCTGCACTAAATCTTATGGACTGGATGTGTTATTGTCTGCTGGATCTCTGGACCAAGCCCTTAGCCTTTTCTACACCAAGCTATACGAGCTCAGAGACTTGTATATTCCCGTTAAACCGTTAAAAAAGTCAACACACCCCCCCTGGTACACTAGTGCTTTAATAAAAATACTAAAAGAAAAACAAAAATACCGTAACAAATACAAAAATTACGGCAACTTATCCGATTACCACTCTTTTTCTCTCTTGCGAAACCGAGCTAAGGAATTAGAGGCGGTTTGTTTTGATGCTTATAGGGAAAAAATTGAATCCTAAATCGCCAAAAATCCTAAATGTTTCTGGTCGTATATCAAAAGCAAAAGAAGTGGTAATACATTACCTAATGTATTACACTACATGGACTCGTCCGCAGACACTGGTGAGGGTATCACTGACCTTTTTTCCTCTTACTTCCATTCTACCTTCCAAGAACCTGACTTAGAATCTAACGATCTGGATTTTAATATAGACATTCATTCTGCTAGCTCGGTGAACCTGAGTACAGTCAGCGTGTGTCCGGAGACGGTACTCAAGCTACTTAAAAGTTTGGACCCATCTAAATCTAGTGGGCCAGATTTGATACCCCCCATTTTTATAATTAATTGTGCAAAGAGCCTGGTGGCGCCAGTCTGTGTGCTGTTTGAGCGGTCGTTAAGAGAGGGTATCGTCCCGAAGGTGTGGAAATCGGCATTTATTACACCGATTTTTAAAAAGGGGGATAAATCTAAAATAGAAAACTCTAAAGTTCTTGAACGAGTAGTACACACTGAAGTTTACTCAGCTATGCAACGCCATTTCGGCGATGAACAACTGCCTCCCACCTGATACTATCCGATGAAATTATAACCACTGGGATGGAAGAACGATGCCAGGTCGACGCGATATTCACTGATTACAGTAAATGTTTTGACCGTATAGATCATAGGGTGCTTTTTTTCCGCAGGAATTCATGGTGATCTATTCCGGTGGTTTTCGTCATACATAGATAATCGAACGGTGGTTTTGCGTGGATACACGTCTGGATGAAATCTGTCCCATCAGGAGTGCCCCAAGGCTCAATCCTAGGACCGTTATTGTTTACAATATTTATTTTGGACATAAAAAACTACTTTAGAAACTCACATATCCTACTATACGCTGATGACATGAAGGTCCTAAAGTACATACGCACATTATCCGACACTGAGCTACTTCAGTCAGACCTTGACAGATTCGTACAATATTGCAAAACCAACAAACTACAACTAAATGTATCCAAATGTTTTCACGTAATATTCACTCACCAGAAATCTATCATTGGCCCTGGGTATACACTGGATGGTACTTACATAAGTAAAGAAACCAGTATCAGGGATCTTGGCGTGGTACACGACAGCAAGCTGCTTTTTGATGACCATGTTGAAACAATTGTCAACAAGGCGTTCAAGGCCTTGGGCTTCATTATTAGAGCTTGTTCTAGCTTGCGTTCCCTAAAACCATTAAAAGTTCTTTACTGTTCTCTAGCCACCTTGAGTACGTCTCTCAAGTATGGAACCCTCAATATGAGATCTACAAATCTCGTATTGAGTCTGTTCAAAGGAATTTTTTGCGGTACTTGGACTTCAAGGCTAGGCAATTATCAGTCGACTATGAACACCGTTGTAAGCGATATCATTTCTTACCGTTGGAACTGAGATGTAACATTAGTGATATCTGTTTTTTAGTGAACATCACAAACGGCTCCGTCGATTGTCCCGAACTACTAAGCAAAATACTTCTTCGTCCTAATCTAAATAACCTAAAAAAACGGCCGCTACTCCATGTACCATTCACATCGACTAAGTACAGGCGCAACGCCTTCTCCATACGCAGTGTTATAGCTTTCAATAGTTTACCATCACACCTGGAAATTGATTTATTTTGCACCAGCGCACATAAAATTAGAAAGATTTTAAACAAGGAGTATTTTGGTTACAACCATAAATAACTTTTAATTCCGATTTTGATATTGCACGACTTGACATACCTATTATAATGTCTCGACACACCTTTATGTTTACATTGTACGAGTAACCTGTTTATTTAGTCAATTCGCTGTAACTGGTCAACGCAAATAACGCGTAACTAAGTAGATATATACATATGTGGAAGCTTGTAATTAGCAAATGTCGAAACTTATGAACGATATTCAAGATTGTTATTAGTCTGTAAGCTTACTTTAAAATTAAATAAATAAATTAAATAAATCAGTAGGTGCTCAGTTAGTTCATATCGTGACCAATATAGAATTGTGGAAAATGTTTAAATTACAAAAGGAAACATTCTCACACAAGCTTTCCTCATAAGCTTCGTTTAGTATAAATAAAGACTTCTGAAGACCTGCATAACCAGGTCGTTCATAGTAGCGATGCTTGCTAAACAAGTGAACACGATGTGTCAAACTTTGAACATTTTAAATTACATAGTTCATAGTAGACTGGGCATTTTGAAGTAGCTGAGTCAAGTGACACGCTGCTCGCTGATTGGAATTCAGAGTATCTAACAATTTCTAAAACTATACAAGCTCCTTATAGTAAGTATGAAAAGTTATTTCGTGAAAATTAAACCCAAAAGATTTTTCAGAAGTATAATTGTCACATTTTCTTTTAGCAAGTTAATTCATTCTGTCGCCAAATAAACACAACTCATTCAACACCAATACGTTACGTTGTTCTAGGAACAGTTTAATCACTTATTCATTTTTCTACGCAAATATCAGTACAGGTTTTTTTTTTTTTTTTTTTGTGGGTGGGAAATCATCAAATAACTTCTCCCGCTCTGGGCGGAGCGGGAGGGTGTGTCAGACTCTTACTGACTAAAACCCACCCGTATTCCTTCCTGTTGCCTGTGTTGCCAGGGGACTCGGTGACCCATAAGTACCTTCCCGCGACCCCGGCAGGCATCGGCCCTAGTGGACCCCTACATTTGTGCTGACATCTCTTTGAGGCGCGCGTGGAATACGGCGCGCCGTCGACCCGGGCCTGGTCCTTACCGGACGGTGAGCTACCCATTGCTCACCGTCCGCAAGCCCGCGCCTACGGTGGCTGGAAATCCGCCCGAGATTCCCGACGCCCAGGGCGTCTCCTGCGGTGGCTAGGGGCAAGAGGGCGCGAAACATGCCTTTCCCTCAACCGTCCCGCCTCCTCCTTCGCGAGCATTACTGCTTCGCAGAAGGAGGGACGGCTGCCCATGCCCTCTCGCTCCGTACCATGGCCTGAACCAGGGCCGGACGCGAGAGGTCTCTGCCGCCGATCGCCTCCACGAGGACACGGCGGTGCTCTGCCCAAGCCGGGCAGACCTCCACCGTATGCTCCACCGTGTCCTCCGGGCGATCCACACAGTGGTGACACCCGGACGTTTCCTCCCGCCTTATCCGACACAGGAACCTCCCGAAGCTGCCGTGTCCGGTGAGGACCTGCGTCAGGCGGAAGGTGAGGACGCCGTGACACCTCTCCAGCAACTCCTCAAAGAGGGGACTTATCGCCGCAATCGTGGCGTGCCCAGCACTGGGTTGCGACAACCGTACTTTCCATGACGCCATGAGATCCCGCCGGAGCTCCGTCCGCTGTGCCGCGATTTCTCGCGGCAGCGGACTTACGCCCCGGCGTTTCGCCTCATCGTGCCACTCCCATACGTGCGCGAGGACTTTTGCCTCCAGATCCCATGGCGGCAATCCGGCAAGGAGGCTCGCTGCCTCACAGGAGACCGTGCGGTATCCTCGGACCATCCGGATGGCCATGACCCTTTGGGCCCCGCTCAACCAGCGGGCTGGCCGCAGCGCCAGAGAGCGCGCCCATACAGGAGCCCCGTAGAGGGCTATGGACCGCACATCAGTACAGGTCTGGAAATGTTTTAAGAAAAAAACCGGCCAAGTGCGTGTCAGACCACGCACAATGAAGGGTTTCGTATATGGATGAATTTATCTTAAAAACAAGCTTAAGATTTGAAAAACATGTTGTCCCATACTTGGATATACGTTACGGTCAATTCTCCACCTGCAAATGTAAGTTGGTCGACTATTACTCGTTAACTTGTACAGCATACTTAGCTGTGATAGTTTTCCTTTTAACTTCATTGTAATGTACTACTACATTTTTTTCACATGTCCAAAAACAACCATTTAGCTGGTAGGGTACACACACACACACATGACTCTTAAAAAAAATAGCACTCTATAGCTTAATATTACACAAACGTATCCCTGAATCGAAACATGTTTTTCACAGACCCACAATATTTTTAAACGGCCTGGAAGAGCCGAGAAAAAACCTAAAAAACAAATTTTACGGACATGGCGAAGTTCCGCCATGTCCGACGAATCCAACGAACCCTTATAGTTATAAGGGTTCGTTGTTGACTACGGAACCTTAAAAATGACTGTTGCACCCTCAAGGTGCAACAGTCATTTGATGACGTAGTTCACTTTCGTTTTATTTACTTCGTCGGACACGATTACGTCACGACCCAAAAATCATGGACACAAAACCAATATGAAGCTCACACATGACAGTAACTTTAATGTCGCCTGTATTGTTCGCTAATGATCCACCAGAACTTTTGAACCGAGCTATAAAGTGCTTGCATAACTTCAACACATCAGAATTTAGAGATATTTTGGTGCAGAAAAAGTAAGATGACGTAATAAATTTCTAGATATGAATCTGTTGAAAGTCAAGTTTTCTAATAGTTTTCGAAGTTTTTGTTAAGATGGGTAAAATATAGAGTTTGTAGATTAACTTGCAGATTCATGGAATGTTAACTCTGATACAAGTGTTAACTTGCAAATGTTAACAGTTACGTTCATAACTATGTATAGCGTTGAAATTGAGAATATGGGTTATCATTCACTTACTCACTCTTGAACCACATTCACTCACATCACATTGCATGGCAATTTGATAGCCTTAATTCCCTTCATAATTGGTTTAAAGGCGACTGAGGGATAACATAACAACCTAACGTGCATCGTATAGGTACGGCGAAAGTGGTCAAATAATCCTCGACACGGAAATCCTCTGGATACAGACAGCTCAGGATCGGTCGTTGTTGCAATCCTTGGGTACGCCTAGGTCCAGCAGTGGATGGAAATGATGACGAGTGCTATGGGCAGGTAATAGCAATTACCAAGCTTGCAATTGTGGTAATTATGCTTCTATGGTCTTCTCCAGAGGTATTAAAAGTATTCAGCTGCATCCGGTAAGACTAGAAGCTGACACCAACATTGTAGGAAAACGCTAGACACAAGATGATGATAGTTATGCTCATAGATATAGATAGTGGCGCCGATTCCCTTGTTCACAAACTAAACTAAATTTAAGTTCAGTGCATCTTTTTCTTTTTATTTCATTAAGAAAAGGACAGAAGATAAATTTTAGTTTAGTCCTGTCCCTTATTTATGTGGTACCATAATTTATTATTCAGAACGTTTACTTTTTATTAACTTTGCAAGGGAACAAAACGTTGTGCAGGAATGTTGTACCTTAAGGCGCTGACAAGACCCAATTGACCAAAATAGGCTTCGCTTAAGAAAAAAAATTTCCAAATCTGTATAGTTTGTGGTAACGGAAAAAATATATATTAATTTTGAACATATTTCCCAGAACTTGGTTGTTACCAAAACACGTTTTGAAAACAAAATCTCGATGCAAACTAACGTTAAACTAACCTCTTACTTAGAGTTCTAATCCAAAATATCTGTATCAAATATCAACATACGTTACGTATTGATATCTTTTTCGATACATCGAAATTATATTTATTTACATAACCAAATTACAAGATGATTATTAACATTAACTAAATTAAATTAAAACTAAGTTAAGCTTAAAAAAGGCCCTCGGGGCATTGTACCGAGGATGCTGGCGGCATTTCCTCGCTGAATTGCAATGCTGATGCGTTGCGCGAGAAAGCCGCCAGCTTTTCGGTCACCAGTTACATCAACTAGACGTTTCGCGATTTCCGCAAATAACTTATGCGCACTGGGACCCCACGGACCGAGGGTCTCGACGCCAAAGGGCACAAAGTTGTACTCTCTGCCAAGGTCTCCATATTTAATAACTTTCAGATTTTCGGCATTTTCTGCCGCTGCACCCGCTTTAGAAGTAGTCCGTTGGAGGTGGGACGGTGCTAGTGTGTCTGCACAGGTAGCGTCCCACACAAGCATCCGTCCCAAACTCCACGGGACCAAAGACACACCATCAGGTCTTTTGCCATCATCTCTGACAATGCCAGTCGGCTCAAGAAGAGCAGGCACATTGATGCTGGCAAGAGACCGGTGGATTATGTCATTAAGTGTTGCATGTCTTGAAAAGCGGCCTGCACTTTTTTGACAACAAAGTCCGTGGTGACCCAGTCGGTCCACTTCCGTGCCACAAGGGCATGTGTGTGGAGTGCATAACGTGACCCCAAGCCGCAGACCAGTCGCCAGACGAAGCGAGGTCGGATCCAGGAAGGTACCGGTATATGGAGAAGGATGGGCATGTAGCCAATGACCGGCCTCTCTGGTTCCGACCGCCAAAAGTCTTGCGCGATCCGGACCTGAACTGCGGCTCAGAATCGATTTGTATGTTAAATCGCAATAAATATCGTCCCAGCTCCTCTGAGATTTTAGGTTGTCTGGAAATTCTTTACCCGGGCAAGCAATTTGAAAAGCATTCTTGGCATCCTCCAAGCCCGCAGTCTCATAGTTTGTGTGCAAAGCCCTTAGGACATTACCTATGAGACGTGACGTGCTATGGGTGGACGACAAAAAGGCTGGGGAAGCAACACTCGAAATTTTGCGGATTCCTAAACCGCCAAACCGAATAGGGAAGGATGCTTGTAACCAAGATGGTTCATTGAGCTGAATATTTAAAATCGTTTCTAAACTAGTTTTGACTAAATCGTCTATTGGTGAAAGCAAATTTGGATGTTTGCAAAAAGGGCTACAGCGAAGCACATAAGTAAATTTAGGGACAAAAAGGCAAAACTTTAGAATTATAAGAGCATAATGAGGACTGATTTCGAGTAAACAATTTGCGTGACTTTGGAATTTAGAAATAGTGTTAGTAATATAATCAGGAAAAGATTCTTCAAAGATGGGAGAACCCAGGAGGCAAAGTGACTTTCTGTCTACTATTTTGATATTGGGTGCCAGAAAATTTAATTTGGATTTTAAATTATCCAAACCGTAAGAAGTTTTTTGAATGAAGAGTTCACATTTGCTAAAATTTAGTTCTTAACCAATGTTTTCGAAATTTGTTTTAATATCTGATAAGTCAGATAGCACAGTGTCCACATCGCCTCCCAGGGTTCCGTCATCCAAATACCAAACGTTAAATTTTGATTTTAAATTTTGAATAATCGGATTTATAGCCAAGCTAAAAATTGCTGGCCCGAGGGGATCGCCCTGCTGACAGCCGACCTCCGAAGAAAGTTCATGGGAACGGTAAATTAATTTTGAAGGTTCTGCGTAGCAGGTAAGCAGGTATTGATAGAGTTCCGGAATTTTGTTTTTAACTTCTGTCAGCATGGCATCCATGTTTACTGAATTGAAAGCATTTAATTAATAACAAGAACGTCTTATTTTAATGCAGAACTTGGTTGTTTTTTATTTTCGATTACTCAACTCAGTTTTGAGTAAATAGAGAATTACTTCATATTTTGCAGTAAATTACAAGCGTTGTGTCATCGCGCTTCTCTTTCTTTCCTATGGAATTTGACAGTGACCGCGGTTTAGGTGTTGTCAGCGTCTTAATGTCACTATGTTGTC
Organism: Atethmia centrago; assembly: GCA_905333075.3. Taxonomy (NCBI): domain Eukaryota; kingdom Metazoa; phylum Arthropoda; class Insecta; order Lepidoptera; family Noctuidae; genus Atethmia; species Atethmia centrago. The sequence goes on from HG995370.1 coordinate 2,970,613, forward strand.
ATACAAGACGCCTCCTCCAATTGTTATTGTGCCAGATACCAGCAGCAGTACTAGAATACTATTGTTTGATATTGTCACACAGCTTACATTATGTTTTGTAACTAAGTCAGTAGCATCATTTGTAACGGTTACGTTATCAAAAGTTAACGCGAGTGCCATGTCTAATTTAATTCGTTTTTGATGTTTTTTTTATAAATCTTTAACCCACACCATTCTTATTTCCACTGCTGAATATAGGCCTTCGTATAACATTACCTTAACGGTATTTTATTGCGGAAACCTTTGGCCAGCAATTAAGTCATATGTAATAATCATTGTCCAAATCATGCATGTGTAATAATAATCTGTGACTTGCTGCGCCAATAATAATGCAGTCCGTCAAACGCGAGATATATTTTTGAAGACAAATTTGTTTATTTATTTACCCCATCAAAGAAAATTTATTTTATATTTTATATCATTAGTAGCGATGAATATTCAGCTCCTCACATTCCGTAATGTTGTGCGATGTCGATAACTTGCGCCTGCGCAGTACTGATGCCATAACCTTTGCCTCTTACTTTCCAATGACCTGCGTAGATCGGTAGGGATGGCCGTCGTAGCTTGTGATATCGATGGTTTGATGGTGAATTGGTGATTTGTCGATAAATGTAGACCAGTTTTATGTAGGCGAGATTTTAAATACTGTAGTTTAATTTTATCTAATTTGGCGAGTCATAAGCTGGTAGTTTTATATCAGTTATCAAGATTGCACCGTTTTATTTATTTTATTTTATTTTATTTTTATATTTATTGTGTTTGGGTGGCTTACAGCTATCATTACAGAAGTAATGTAGCTTTTGATAGGACCGATATCAAAATAATAGTATGTATTTGTTGGACAACAAATGGGAGATTCAGAGAAACCTATCGAACAGAAAGCCTTTATTTCTGAAAACTATAAAGCGTTAATTTGTAGATATTTTATATTGGAATATTAACTGACTTGGCTGTCAGACTAGATTCTGAGCAAACGTCAATAACTATAATATTTTCGAGTAAATTATTTTTATCGATAGCCTTACTTCACTAGTAGTTAACCCATGATAGTTATTATGTCACCACGCGCATAGCAAACAAATATAATCATTGTACGGCAGTAACGCTGACCGGTAAGTCTGTAGGTACATATATTGCACGATTTGGGAAACAAAATAACTATTTGATTGCAACAGCGTAACTATTTCACAAGTGAGACGCTTTTATACCTACTGCTGGTAGGAATTGCCGCTAGTGGTAAAAGTCAGTCACTCAGTCGCAAAAGTCGATTAATATAATCAGCCTATAAAGTTCCCACTGCTGAGACACAGGCCGGGGCTCTGTGAGAAGGATTGGGCCGTAATCCACCACGCGGGCCCAGTGCGGGGCAATTAATACTTCAGTTTTTTAAATCTTAATTGGTCAAGGACAGCTAATGAGACATAATTGATTTTCTATTGTTTGACTCCGAATCGGTGTCGCGCGGGGCTTTACAGGTTAGCTGAATATTCAATTTACATCAGAACAGAAGTTACATTAAAAGAATAGGAACTCATAGCTATTTTGAAATGCTGAAATACAATGTGTCGAATCTTTTTCTGACAATTTAGATGATTTGTAACAGTGGCAGGGTTAATCGACTTTTGTCGTTGATCATACCACTACGTTATCGAATTTCGAGAAACAATCTTGGACCAATAAATAATTCATAATTCGTAATAGCAATTAGTATTGATGATAGTGTGCCACAACTTAATCGAAAAGTTTAAAAAAAGCATGCGATGCTTAATTTATTTTGCTTCTCTCAGTTATTTTGTGGTTAGCCTCATTTTTATTACTGTACTTGGAACACAATTCACAATTACGAAACTACAGCTTCACAGATTGGTTTAAACAGATTAGATTACTTATCACAGTTAAAACGGCTGTTGATGAGATTCGTCTATAAATCTCAACACTAGGTCAAATCTGCTTCTGCGTGTACCTATCTACAAATTGCCTGGATAAAAGTAGCCCATGTCCTTCTCCAGGTACCAGAGTATCTATCTGTCAAATTTGGATCGGTTCAGTGGTTAAGGCGAGAAAGGGTAACAGACAGACAGACTGAGTTAGGTTCACATTTATATTACATAACATACATAATCAGCCTATATAATGTTCCCACTGCTGAGACACAGGCCTCCTCTCTCTGTGTGAGAGAGAGAGAGGGCTGTAATCCACCACGCGGGCCCAGTGCAGGTTGGTAGATGTCACACGTCTTCTTTTTAATTTTTGGTTCTAGGACATGCCGGTTTCCTCACGATGTTTTCCTTCACCGTTTGGGGAGCAGTGGTGATGAAATAATTTACACAAAGTAAAGCGCCTGTCTAGGTTCGAACCTACGACCTGTAACTCGTAAGTCGGGGCCGTTACCACTGGGCCACCATTGCTCTGCCATTTATATTATTAGTACTTAAATTTATAGCTCCCTCACTTACAGAGACGAGGCCTGTGTCCCAGCAGTAGAAACGTTATAGACTGATTATGGATTATGGCCAGACAGAGAGTATCTAGTACTACATTAAACTGAAGTAAATATATATCAGATTAACGTATCAACAGTTAAATCACCGCACTATACAGAAATAATTCAAACAGCATCACTAGTGCAGCTAAAATGAGTCGTGCCTAGGAGCTAGTCATTTCAAATATGTGCGCAACAGTAGCCATAGGTAATGATCGTATTCTCTTTACATATTATGTCACTGTCTCGTCTCACAGTCCTGAGTACTGGCACGTACGAACGAAGCGTGTACTATTCTAGCATGCATGTGTGCATTTACTATTCTAGGCAGGGTAGGACTAGCTTAAGTTACTTCATTCTCTTTAGGGAGAAAAGTAATAGAGTCATTAGGATGATGATGCTAATCGTGCTTCATGAATTACGGAGCAAGTTAACCAAGGTATTATCAAGACGATAGTTTGCAGACCAACCTCGAAATTTTCTGTAAGTTATCGGCTCTTTAGGGCATTTATAAGGGACTAGCTGCGCCCCGCGGTTTCACCAGCATAAGTATCGATTCCGTGGTAATATCCGGATAAAAATTATTTTATGTCCTAACCCAGGTTATGGTCTGGTTTGGCATGTGCCAAATTTCATCCAAATCCGTTTAGCCGTTTTATTGTTAAAGCGTAACAAACAAACAAACTCACTTTCGCATTTATAATATTAGTTAGGCTTAGGATTACAGCCTACGTCAGGAGTCTACATCAATTTATTTATAGAATTAAAATATATACCTGGATAAACTTTTTATACTAGCTAACAAACGATTTAAATAATATTAAAAGTGACTATATAATAAGGTGTCCTAGCTCTAAAACTAATTTTTAAATGGTGTAAATATTTTCAAAATAAAATTATATGCATTGAATCTCATAAAGAAAAAAATACTTACTAAAACTAATTTCTTTTTATTTATATTTATTTAAAAAGGTACACCAACAGCTTCTGTATACAAAATATCAAATAAAAGTAGATAACAGTCATGAACTTATACAGTTGCCAATAACAGGTGAACCAGCATTCTCAAATACAGTGACAACCTAAGGTAAGAACGAAATTAAACAAAACTTATAAAAATAAAAAATAAAAATTATGTGGTTTCAAACTATATAAACAGAAGTACAATAATAATATGACACAAGAAATAAGGTTGCAAGAAATACCTACGTAGGTACTACTAACACAAGAAATAAGGTTGCAAGAAATACCTACGTACTACTAACACAAGAAATAAGGTTGCAAGAAATACCTACGTACTACTAACACAACAAATCTTTAGATTGGTGTGGGTTGAGTGCTTTGCGTGCCTTGGGACCTTAAAATTTGGGATTTATAAATATTTACGGAGTCATGATAAATGTCAACATGTGGAGTGGATTTTATATAAGAATTCATCTCTCAGCTGAGCCTATCGAGAGGTGAGTTTACTCCTATATTTGTTGTTGATGCTTTAGTGCAGAATAAGTGGGTAATGGGATATCTGGGTAAATTATAGGGGACTTTTACTTCAATTTGTTCAGTTAATTTATCACAGTCCAATTTATTGTTAACTAATTTGAAAAAGAACATGTGATCTTGTACCAGTCGACGGTCGCGCAGAGTAATCATTTGGTAACATTGAGTACGTTGTTCGTATGGACACCGGGGAGATATATCACCGAAGATACTTTCTACTCTTTGTGAGTGTACTGCATAGTGCGGGCTCCACACCACGCTGGCAAATTCAAGGTGACTCCGAACTAAGGCGTTATAAAGCACAAATTTTGTTCTTACCAACTTAAACCCTTTAGTGCTTCTCTTAAGAAATCCTAGTAGCCGTGCCGATTTCGTAACAATATTATCAATATGGCTTCTGAAGTTGACTTTACTGTCCATGATGATGCCAAGATCACGAACCTCATTCACAGTTTCCAATACTGCTCCTTTTCATTTCAAACAAAAATATGGCTTCAAAAAAGTCCTCCGCATCATTGTCGAATGATAATGTACCCAAGAGACTGGCGGTATTGCCCCGTTGTATGGCAATTCATATTACCTGATATTAGGTACTTAAGCGCTGACAGAAGAGAAAGAAAGAAAGAAAATACCTTAATTTCCGGTAAACATAACGCAAAAAAACGTATAGGTGCGAGTCGGACTCGCCCACCGAGGGTATATACAAATACAAATTTGTAGGTACATGTTCTAAATAGTTCAGGAATCGAGTCCCGCAGTTTTCCCGAAATTCTTGCTTAACCTCGATGATTGATAACGTACTTTAAATAAAGACTATATTTTTATGATTTAATTAAAAATGTATAGCTTTCTGATTTTTCCCTGTACTTGTAGTATAAGACGATATTACTTGCCAAATTTTATAGTTCTAGGTCAACGGAATTGATTTTGATTCCCTTGAGAGTGTCGATATTGTCGTTTTTCGCAGCATAAACGCCGTATCTTTTTTTACATTAACTTAGAAGTTTGCTTCACAGCTTCAAGGAACTGTAGACGTGAGTTTGGATATGGTTTTAATTTCAAGTCGATACCTCCACGCGTTCCCGAGATAAAGGGTCTTGACAGACAGACGGACGACAAAGTGATCCTATAAGGTTTCTGTTTTTTCCTTTTGAGGTACGAGACCCTAAAAAGAACACAAACACGAAAGAATAACTTGGGGGAAAATATGCGTCACATCCACGTAAAGAGCGCTAGCTATATAGTGTGGGGGCGTATAATAATAGGTGATAAATTATATTTATTTTATATTTATCAGTTTATTTCGGAAACCTGCGCATTTCTATGCAGTTATTTTAACCATATTATTTGATTGAAACAATAGCCTAATGATTTATATTTAAAACTAATTCTAAATTCGCTTGAATGATCGAATGGAAACAAAGATATTTACCTACCAGCCTACTCCGACATAAGGTCGCCTTTTGCAGACAACCTTTACAGTACCTATCTACGTAAGTTTTTGAAAAGCACAGTTTACTTTTGAAGTGGCCAGCCGAAGCCGAGTCGTTTCTATGTTTAGGCAAATCTTAAAACCTTCTGGAGACAATAACAGGTAAGTAAGATATGCTCAAAACCAGTGAACGGAAAAATTCCGTTCACTGCTCAAAACTAAATAAACTTCAGACAGGTAGTACCGACCTATCATTTTTGTAACAATATTTTAACTTGAAAGTGTCCGTGGAATTTCATGCTTGTTCTTCTCCATAGAAACCTATTACGCTTTCGAATGGGCAACCAGCTTCTTCTTTCTGACTGAGCGACCCCTTCACAATTCACAAGTACCTGTAATTGGTTTATTTGAAATAAATGCTTTGAGTTTACAGCCAAATTACTGACAAAGACTTACCTGCAATCACTTAAAACAGCAGTTTCCCCAATCAATCTCAATAGGTTAAACTGCCGTTAATGAACCAACAGGCGTTTAAACTGTCAAGAAAGATGAGTGTTTATGTCACCATAATTCAATAGAACATCTTTATTTGTGACGTCATCGTCTTTACTTGTGACGTGGTCGACCGCAAGTAGTTAGAGTGTGGGAAAGGGCATGTGGTGTTTGGAGTTGGACCTATTGACACAGACGATGATGTAATTAAATGATAAGGTAAAATGGATGTAGGGCATCGATGTGCAGACAACAAAAGAGATATAAACATGCAGCTCACAACAAGTCTTATTCAAATGACGTTGTGCGTATGCTTGGTAGCGAAATCTTCAACATTTGGGTTTGAAATAACATTTTTAGAAGTGGTAGAGCTCCTTGTGAAATGATAACCTAGAAAAAGTGACTTTCTATCAGCGGTAACCACACTAACGATGATGAAATAAACATAACACATAACATCACGCCTGGTTTTCCCCAAAGGGTCGGGCAGAGGTGTACCTGTAGTACACCCACATTTCGCCAGTTATGTTCAAAGTCCCATGTAACAGGGGGCGAGCCTATTGCCATCAACCGGGCACAAATCCAGACTCCGGGCTGCTACTGAGTAATTCCAGATAGAAAAAGCCAATTACACTTTGCCCGACCCGAGAATCGAACCCAGGACCTCATGCTCAGCAGTAGCGCTTGCAACCAATAGAACAACGAGGCAGTAACGATGATGAAAAAATAATTAATGTATGGGACTGACATTCGCTTCCGAAAAGCTTATGTCAATCCTATTGAAAGACGTAGCGCTATGAATCGTTTGCCACATGTGTAGGTCCTCCCTCCATAACTATTGTTGCCAGCAACCAGCATTGCAGTATCGGCATCGCTTCAGCACATCAGATTCAAATTTTCTTTTTTTCAAATACAAAGACTTTTGACAGATATAACAGCGGTTCCCAAACTAGGCATAGCCTGTGTCTTCGTGACCCAAATTCTACACTAAGTTAATAATTTAACATATTTTGCTAGCGCAATATTATATTCATTAGTTTATTATATAAATTAACAAAATTTACAAAAAAAGTGAGTACAAAGAAACCGATAGAGAACACATACAAAACATTTAAGGTAGGGTATTTATTTAGTCAGTTATTACCTTTCAGTTAAACACGTCGAAGGCGGTAATAGCTTCTCACCAAGTACCTACTAATCCGAGGCTTTCCGGTAAAAAAAAATGACTGTGCAAAACCCACATATCGGTACACATATCTAGGTACTTCATATTGCCACATCTACCAAAAGGTTACACAGTTCAGAATCAAGTCGTTCCGGTAAAACCAGAAATACAACCATAGTGGAGAATGAACTAGACGGTTTTGCGGGTGGAACTATAGGGTTTTACAGTACTATGCTTACATAGTACTGTAAAACCCTAAAGTTTCGCAAAATAGCAAATCCACTTCATCATCCTAGCCAATTTTGACCCTGACCTGACTGATTAACGTTTTATATCGAAAGATTGTTACCTTAACTAATCGACTAGTGGGGACACTTATTTGTCTCCGAATTTAAGAGATTTATCAAAGTTTTATAGAGCAACACACTGGTTGCCCCGAAGTGCCTCTTCAAATCTCGACGATCTTTGATTTTCAACTGTCGGTTTTAAGGCGAACGTCGAGAATACAACAGAGTGCATCTCAGGGCGTCGAAAAGACGGACTGTTGGATTTTTATCTCTTGGTGCTAAGCAGAGCGTTGCAAATCCAGTGTGCGAAAAAAATCGCCGCGAAAAAAAAAGCCTTTGCGTACCTGGGCTAATATCGATCCTTAACAGTGCTGCTCATGACACGAATTCACTCAATGATAATTATAATAGGGAACATCTCATAATAATAACATTTCTTAGTATCATCCATCGCCTTCTACGAAAAAATGGCTTATTCCACGTCCGAAGTGACGGAAATCCATCATCCATCGCCTTTCATATCCTACGAAAAAATGGCTTATTCCACGTCCGAAGTGACGGAAATTAAATTACATGGCAGATGTTTTAGATAATTAACCTCACGAAGAGCTATTGCCCTGAGCAATAGATCCAAACGAACAGCAGTACGTGAAGAAATGATACACACCGGTCATCGTCCTCTAAAGAAACACATTAGTTTTTTGCGAGAGCCATGCGAGTACATTCACTCTTCAGTGATGGTCCAGTTTCGTTGAAAAGGCCCCATTTGCAAGTGTCTGAAGCGTCGTGTAATTATATGAAATTATAGCTATTAATAGAGAGTTACTGGATGCGAGTGGTTGGTTGAAAGTAATGCAGTGAGACAAGTGAAGGTTAGCTAATAGCTGACAAATGCATTTGGCCGTGTATATATAGATACTGACTTTTGCCCGCGACTTCGTAACCGTTAAATTTCGAATTTCGAATTTCATCCCATCTCCCGCCCGGGTATCGATTCGCATTTTCGCTGAGCGTTCTTTCTGACTTTTTTCTTTTTGCTCGGCTCCTGCAGGCTTAGCATAACGCTTTCTATTTTTACGAAGAATAGACACGACTCTTTCTATAGAAAGTGACATTTCGTTTCTCAATTTTTGATATCTCGCCGTAGAAATCCTTCTACAATGTTGTCTTTCGTTTCTAACGATCTTTGTCTAGGTCCTTTTTTATGTAGAAGGATTTCTACGGTGCGATGTGCAAAAATGGAGAAACGAAATGTCACTTTGTATAGCTTATATAGCATAGCTTTGTATAGCATAGCTTTGTCTTTTCTTCGTAGATATAGAAAGCGTCATTCTAAGCCTGCTGGGAGTTATAATGAGATTTCAAATAGTCTTATAACCTTCCTCAAGAATTGGGTTATCAGATGAAAAAAAAAAACAATTCCAAGGGGTAGTTTTAGAGATTAGCCACGTTCAAACAAAAAAACAAATTCTTCAGCTTTATTATTAGTACTAGTAACCCGCCTCGGCTTCGCTCGGGTAGCAGAGCATACGAGTATGTATGCCTACTTCTTTTTTCTGTCGTGGTGTCGTTTCAACCTGTTGCGTCGAGCATGTGGGTTAGATTATAAAATAAATGTACCTGATGTTCACCCTACTTGGAGTATCGTCACATTTCAGCCAATTTACACAAAACCTTCTTGAATTATGCACCTAAACCTTCCTCATGAATCACTTCATCCAATGGTGAAAATCGAATTAAAATCCGTTCGGTCGTTTTTAGGTTTATCGCGTTTAGACAGACAGACAGACAGACGCGGCGGCGGGGGGGACTTTGTATTATTTCAGTCTCGTGGTTATGGCTTTTGGCTATCTATTTACATTAATTTATTATAGTTTTATAATTTGCGTCCTGGTTGTGCAGAATAAACAGTTTTTCTTTCTTTATTGGTACGATAAGTAAATCAGCCGATACTTTAATGAAAAAAATGAAACGATACTTTTTACTGTGGTTGTACAGTAAAAAAAAAACGGTTCAGGAAACTTATTTTTATGTTAAAATAATTGATTACTGACAGTGCACTGAAATGGGGAAAAACAGTCAAAATCAAAATATTTTTATTTCACAAAAACCTACATGGGCACTTATGAAACGTCAGAAGCTAGGTGCACGGTTCCAATGGGTAGTTTCCTATGGAGAAGAGCCGGCAAGAAACTCCACGGTTACTCTTTTAAAAATAATTGGCTTTTACAATGTTTTCAAATTACAGTGTTAATAGGTATTTTTTTTTTTTTTTTTTAGGGTGGGAAATCATCAAATAACTTCTCCCGCTCTGGGCGGAGTGGGAGGGTGTGTCAGACTCTTACTGACTAAAACCCACCCGTATTCCTTCCTGTTGCCTGTGTTGCGGGGGCCTCGGTGACCCATAAGTACCTTCCCGCGACCCCGGCAGGGTGTTAATAGGTATGGGAGGACAGTGTAGTAAAGAGCTAAACAGTTATTTCAATTGGATGAACATTAAAGTTTACTGAAACAAACAGTTTCTTTTAAGTATTGCTTATTTAGAGCTTAAGAGATGCACAGTAAAATCTAATGTTAGAACTAAACTGTTTTTTTTCAGTTAGTTTTACTTCTTTGAACAATAGGCTCTATTTTTACTGACCAAAGCGGTGGATATTACCGAAAAATCGATTGGGTTTACCGATTTTTTTTTTTCAGTGTTCTGTTGAACATGCTAGATTCGCCAACCTAAGTATGTGATTTATGTCACCCCAACTGTCTATAAACATAGACAACTGTCTATGAACATGGGTTACATAAATTAGAGTTCAGAGTTGTCGAATTGGGAAAAAGGAAGGCAGGAATGTGTCAGGTAGATCGCCCGGAGGACACGGTGGGCAGGGCACCGCCGTGACCTCGTGGAGGTGATCGGCGGCGGTGAACTCTCGCGTCCGGCCCTGGTCCACGCCATGGTACGGAGCGAGAAGGAATGGGAAGCTGTCACCTTCGTTTGCAAAGCAGTAATGCTCGCGAAGGAGGAGGCGGAACCGGTGAGGGAGAGGCAAACTTCACACCCTTACGCCCCTAGTTGCCGCAGAAGACGCCCTGGGTCGGGAATCCCAGGCCGATTCCCGGCCACCGTAGGCGCCGGCTTGTGGACGGTGAGCAATGGGTAGCTCGCTGTCCGATAAGGACCACACCCGGGTCGAAGGCACGTTGTGTTCCACGCGCGCCTTAAAGAGATGTTAGCACAACTGACGAGGTCCGCTAGGGCCAATAAAAATAAAAAATTAATAAAATACATTTTTTTTTTGCCTGCCCATGCCTGCCGGGGTCGTGGGAAAGTCCGAAAGGGATACCGTGGCCTCTGGCAACACACAGGCACCGGATGGAACACGGGTGGGTTTTAGTCTACTAAGAGTCTGATACGCCCGCTCTAGGCAGAGCGAGAGAAGTTATATGACAATTACCCAACAAAAAAAAAAAAAAAAACGAGTGTGTCAGGTCAGACTGGTTGACCACCAGGTGCAAGACGTGAGTTAGCTACCGTAATTTGAACGACAGTCAAAATTGACAAATTACTTAATATGCAAAACATAACTCCTAAATAACTTAGACTTCTTATGGTCATAAAAACGAGGACTCACGTATACAAACAAAGTATTTCTTAACAGTCTGAACCTTTATTGGAGATACGCGCCTCAAATATAAATTAAACCACTTTGAAGTGATGCACTAGTTTGAGAACGAGGAAGTTACTTACGTTGCAGATTTAAGTACGGCTGATTCACAGATGATTCTTGCTTTGCCTTACCTTACTCATCAAAAGTTGGTTCATTTTTAGGGTTCCGTAGTAAACAAGGAACCCTTATAGTTTCGCCATGTTCGTCTGTCTGTCTGTCTGCCTGTCGGTCTGACCCCGCTGTAGCTCAGAGACGCTTAGAACTAGAAAGCTATGATTTGGCATACTCATAGATATACATATTAATCACGCCGACAAAGTGGAAAAATAAAATCTTGGAAAAAATAAATCAGGGTACCTCCCTTGCACGTAATGTGGGGATGATATTTATTTTTTTCTCGTCTTTCCTATAGTTAGATAGGCCGTTCAAAAATATTGCGGGTCTATGAACACCACTTTTCGATTCAAAGATCCGACACAGTTTGAGTAATATTAAGCATTAAAGTGCTAATTCTTGTTAGAGTCAAGTGTCTCTCCCCCCCCCCCCCCCCCCCCCTCTGCCAGCTAAATGGTTGTTTATGGGGATGTGCAAAAATTCATAGCAGTAGTACTCGTACATATAATGAAATTAAAAGGAAAACTATCACGGCTAAGTAGGCTTTACAAGTTAACGAGTTATAGTCGACCAACTTAAATTTGCAGTTGGAGAATTGACCGTGGCATATATCGATGTATGGGAGAACAGGTTTTTCAACTACAATTTTAAGATTGTTTTTGGAATAAATTCGTCCCAAGTAAGCCCAACTACGGTTTTTGGAATAAATTCGTCCCAAGTAAGCCCAACTACGGAACCCTTTATTGTGCGTGGTTGGACACGCACTTGGCCGTTTTTTTTTATTGTATTGTAAGCTAGTTGATTGGTGAATAAGTTCGTATTGCAATTGAATATATTTAATATCCTTTTAGGCTTTGCCGCTGTCTGGTAAACGCTCTGGCTCTGGTGAAACGGGCGCTACATACACAGATTTGGAAGTCTCAAGTCGTGTCGGAGCCGCCTGCTGATGATCGGTAAGCTGCAAATTATTCCACCTTCACATTTCCAGAACAGGAATTTTTGGCTGGCAATGTTTCAAAGATAGGATAGGATCAGAAAAGCTCACAGGATCATAGACCTTGACAGACTTGACTTGCGACTTCAGAATCAGCTTAGAACGTACGCCGGAGTCACTAGTTTTTAAATTAGTAGTTTTCGCAGTAGAGTAAAGAAGCTAATCCCACACAACGATGTCAGGGCACGCACAATCATCATAAGTATATAGAAACTGTTTGTAGTAAGTATTTGTGATGCGTCGCGACGCTCTTACGGGGAAAACACTTTCCTCCTCACCGCAGAATCCTTCTGGGGTTGTGGTGCAAGTTACAGGTGAATGCCCTCAGCTGCTGGTCAGTTTTGTGTGGAGAGATATGAGGAACAGAGGGCAAAGTTCTTCACCGTCCGGCGTCTAGAGAAAAAGAGAGAATTCTTCAACCATTCGGGTCTGGTGGGCTACTGCCCGACGATTGATGTCGGGATGTAGTATATAGCTTGTCGCGTGTCGAACTTTGCTTGCGCGATGTAGGATTTTTGTGTGACGTCAGTGTGATGCGTAGTTTCCATATGGCGTTATAGATGATTACAGGAAAATATAACACTAGATATGGTACCTTTTTTTGTTATGAGTATCTGTATACAAGGTTACTAAAGCGGGAGGTTGGCAGAAGTGTTTGTCTGATTGCTGCAATAAACAGCGACCAAGTGATCTAAGCCTGATCTATGCCTTTGAGCATAAGACCGGTAAAGTAGATGTGGAGTGGCGTTATTTTGAAGACTGAATTTTAAATAAACATAATTACAAGAACCATATAGGAAATAGAACGTGCCATAAATGGGGACTACCAGCCATGTCACCTAAGGAAACGGTAGAAGATGATTCCACCAAAACAAAAAAATATCTCCGTCTGCACGTTCTCGCTGTTTACCCCTACTATATATACCATTGACACAATACGAAAAAGCTCGCTACTACTTATCACTTGCACCACCGCCACATTTGCGTAATTCACACGGAAGCTAGGAGAGTATGACTGACATAATGATTAGCGCATTACATTGCCAAACACTATGCATTGATATTTGATTCTTTGCAATCGATCTGTACTGCACGGCTTTTGTAATTATTTACTATATGTATATACTTAGGGGTTTATTATACACGTTACTTAAGGTTTAGTAAGATACATTAACGTATTCTTAAGGCGGTGTCCGATAAGTATAAGCGAACGTCAGACTCCAGGGAAGTTAAAGACCACTCGATCCGCATACTCTCAGACAGCATGGCTGTCCTGCAAGCGCTAAACAGTCACACAGTTGACTCTGGGCTAATATACGAGTGCCACCAGCGCCTCAACCAGGTGGGTAGCCTCAACAATATAACCATTCAATGGATTAAAGGTTTCACAGCGGTTCGCTAGGCAACGATGCAGCCGATGAACTTGCCAAAAGGGGGTTGAGCATGGCACCAGTGGGACCTGAACCCATCGCGCCACTCCCCTTCGGGTACTTACGCACTGTGTTAAAGAAACGCACCAGGGATCAACATATCAAACTATGGTCGGACCAAGTTGAATGAAGGCAGGCCAAGGAAGCACTCCCTACAATTGATGGCCACCTCACAACAACAGCTGCGCACTGATACAGCAGCTATAACTGGCCACGGGTCATTTAACAAACACCTCTTTGTCATAGGAGTCACAGACAGTTCGCTGTGCAGGGCCTGCATGAAGGACGACGAGACAGCAGCACATGTGCTACTAAACTGCCCAGTGGTCGCCACATACAGGGCAAAGTACTTCGGTAACCCAGGTACCCTCCGTGAGATTGTCAGTAAGACCAAGGTGTTGCCGGCCTTCCTTGAGGAGCTGGGGTGGATCGAATAATCGGTTTCCCACCCGTACGCAAAATACGCGCATTGACGTGGAGCTGTGGACACCAGCCCGTATTACCTATTACCTACGTCAGACTCATTTTTTTTGGCGAACCCGAACACGTCTGCGCGGCAACAGAGGGCGCATTCCGGCTTTCCGAACAAATGACTGATAAATAACCGAGATGATCGTGTGCTCACGCGAATATCGCTTTCTATTAGGATTACGATACGTACGGGGCTACCATAAACTATTGAACGTTTAAACTAAACGACTCCTAACTTTGAGGCGCTGACAAGACCCAATAGACCAAAATAGGCTTCTCTTAAGAAAGAAAAAAATGCCAAATCTGTATAGTTTGTGGTAGCGGAAAAATATATGTTAATTTTGAACATATTTCTCAGAACTTGGTTGTTACCAAACCACGTTTTGAAAATAAATCTCGATACAAAACTAACGTTAAACTAACCTCTTACAGTCTTGAGTTCTAATCTAAAATATCTGCATTAAATATTAACATACGTTACGTATTTAATAAATAACAAGTACGTCTTATTCGAATGCAGAACTTGGTTGTTTTTTATTTACGATTACTCAACTCAATTTTGAGTAAATAGATAATTGCTTCATATTTTGCAATAAATTACAAGCGTTGTGTCATCGCGCTTCTCCTTCTTTTCTATGCAATCTGACAGTCACCGTGGTTTAGGTGTTGTCAGCGTCTTAAGCAACGATTATAAAAACTTAAACCCTTAGTTTGTAATGACAGGCAGAGTAGGCCCCTATTTATTCCTCTGACACCAAAATGAATTTATTTGTCGATCTGATTATGAGGTGCCCTTACACCCTTAGTGAGTGTGAGGGGTAATTGCTTGATGAGTATCAAGGAATTAATTTCCATTATACACCATCAGAACATCACAGTAAAAACAAATATTGATTGATACTACTGATGATTAAAATAAATAAAATACAGTGTCGCTCTTTCTACATTGTAAACTCTCGCTTTTAAAACAAATTTATTACCTAATATCAAACAGAATTGTTATTCGCTTTAGAAGTAATACTTCAATAAAACATCACAAGAGAAAGGAATCTGGTACACGTACCGCATCCCTTGAACTCACCGTGGATAGATAATCAGCTGTTGAATAGATGTGATACTTCTAATTATCGCAGTAAGACTTCGTTCCGGACACATTCCGTGTAAATATTCTTATATCTAATTGCGAAATCAACGACGAATATTTGTGATTTTTGTATTAATTCCGTTGATGATGTTCATCACATATGAATCGAGTGTGTCCGCAATGAGGAAATTAGAAATAAATTAGATTGCAGGATTAGAGAGATAGGTTACTGTAATAGTGTTCTAGCTGTGCCACTTTCTGATGCAGCTAGAGTCAACAACTAGACTTTACAAACTAGATATGGTTTTGTTAAACAGAGATAAGTATGATTTTGTTAAGACAACCAGGGCGGCATAATCGCATGTGTGACAAAGCCCTCTTCTACGGAAAAAAAAAATATTACCATCTGCCTGCCTCATTGGTCTAGTGGTCGCAAGCGCTACTGCTGAGCATGAAGTCCTGGGTTCGATTTCTGGGTTATTGGGTTTTTCTATCTGGAGTTTCTCAGTAGCAGCCTGGAGTCTGGATTTGTGCCCGGTTGATGGCAATAGGCTCGCCTCTATTTCATGGGACTTAAAACTTAACTGGCAAAATGTGGGTGTACTACAGGTACACCTCTGCCCAACCCTTCGGGGAATACAGGTGAGATGCTATGATATGTGTCATTAGCATTATTTATATCCACTTGTAGCATTAGAAAAATAACGTCAAAATAACGACAGTTATTGTGCAATATAGTTGAAATACTGCACTTTAGAGTTATTTTTTTAATGTAAACGGTAAATAGATTACATTGTTTTGTATTATTTAAACACGTTTGTGTTAACAACGGAGTTTATTATACGCTTATATCGAAATAAAGAAAGGGTGATAACGGTTATTTTTCGACGGTCTATTAGGTAAAAGTTAATCAAAGATTCGTAAGTAAGTACATATTTATATTAACAACCACTTTTCGCTTAGAATCGACTTAAAAAGACATTCCCATTAATGTTTAAGACTATTTTATTGCCTTTAAACGCAGTCGTTTGTTTGTTGTAGACCCATCCCGCGTACTCAAATGAAAGAAGAAATTTTATAACTTTCATAAAATGGCCATTCGGACACAATAAGCAGAAGTGCTTGTTTATTTTGGTTGGTAATTACAATTATCTAGATAATAATCAAAGTTAAGCTCATTTAGTTGAGTTAAGTCAAGAGTTCAGCTACACGATTTCGGCCAAATGCGAGCAATGACTGGCACTGACTAAACAGGTCCAATCAAATCCGTATGGTTCTTTCCTCACAAGATCATCTCAGATATTAAGCTGCGTGGTCCTCTTATGGCTAAATAAGGTTATGTCTGCACTTTAAAAGAGACTGACCTCTGAGTTTGTTTCGGTTCTAGGAAACACCAAACTCATCTACTTTTAAAACACACGTTATTTTTGACGTGTGCCTACAAGTGCTTATTGACCCAATTTAGAGAAATAAATATATTTTTTCACTAGCAAAACCTGTACCTAGCGCATTTGTGAATCATTTGAAGCGGTATAAAACACTAAACAAATCATCACACAGCTCTTGATGATGTTGATATCATCATTCTCCTGCCCTCATCCCAATTTATTTGGGGTCGGCACAACATGTCTTCAAAATTCATAATGTTCTAAAATTAACCTTAATTAACCTTCTTAATGTTGTATTATTATTGTTGTTTGTTTAATTTATGTTTTATTATTAATTATTGTTTAATTAATTGTTATTATGTTAATTAAATTAATTGTTGTTAAATTAATTGTGTTGTTTCTAAAACTATTACATCAAACTAAATGCAAATTGAGGCAGCCGCAGTAAGTAAGTCTTTTCTTCCAAACTTCTCTATTAGTTGTCACCTTTGATGATCTTGGTCTACAACATTAATATGCAAAGAAGGACCGAGACCGGCATTGCATGTTGTTAATTTTAGACATGTTGTGTGTGAGCAATGGGTAGCTCACCGTCCGTTAAGGACCAGGCCCGGGTCGTCGGCGCGTCGTATTCCACGCGCGCCTCAAAGAGATGTCGTCAGCACAATGTAGGGCTCCACTAGGGCCGATGCCTGCCGGGGTCGCGGGAAGGTACTAATGGGTCACCAAGGCCCCTGGCAACACAGACAACAGAAGGAATACGGGTGGGTTTTAGTCAGTAAGAGTCTGACACACACTCCCGCTCCACCCAGAGCGGGAGAAGTTATTTGATGATATCCCATCCACAAAAAAAAAAAGACATGTTTATACATTATGTGTCATATAAATGTAAATTGTAAATATTCGAATGCTGCTGTTAGTGGCGGACGTGTCCTGAGCATACCTCTACATATCTTTGACGTCATCATCAATATTTGCCTTGCCTTTTCCCAACGATGTTGGGGTCAGCTTCCAGTCTAACCGGATGCAGCTGAATACCAGAATTCTACATGGAGCGACTACCTATCTGACCTTCACAACCAGTTATTGGGTAATACGATACCCTTCTTCGGCTTCTGACTACCCGTGACTACTTTCAAAGATCTACAATTGACAGCCGGGACCAACGGTTTAACGAGCTTTCCGAGGCACGGAAGGAGGGAGACTCGACATGTAATAGAAGGTCACTCGTCCGTGGATCCGTGGCCCGCCCGGGCCTCGGCAAGCGTAGCTTAACCAGCCATCGACCCGTGCGGCTATTATTATTAAGCCACGAGCCCCCTGATCTTGACGTCGACCTTATAATTACTTTAGTTGTGACTCGCGAAGATTGCGTTACGCAATTATCCAGCTGCTCAAGGGAATTAGTAATGTACTCACCCGTAAATTGCATTAGATATACATTGCTTTTTTCTGTAACATCAGAAGGGTTACCGTATTTCGTAGTAATTGCGACAGCAATGACCTTGGCAGAGCCTACAGATATTCGTTAATTGAACATTATACAAGGTAACATTAAAAACATTAGGGTAGGTTTTATTTTATCTTTAATTAATGGCCCAGACATATAAAATGACATAACAAAATGATAGGTGGTATGGTGGAATTACTGCTTACTATTAGGAATGCGGATATAAAATAATATGAGCAGAACATTAGAAATGAAAATTAATGTCATTGGAAATAATTTATCAACACATTCCTTCAATAGAGAACTTCCCAATCTTCTTCATTTGTTATTCTCACAAGTTGTTTAGACTCCTTCCACATATTTCTAGTCAACACTGTATCATTCGCGAACCAAGAACTGTAAAACTCATGACAGTCCCTATAATGTTTACCACTTTCACTTTCAAACTTTGGGTCCACCGCTAAAAACACTGCCATAGTTGCTACTCTGGGTAGAGGTCTACCAAAAGTCATCAAAGCAGCATTGAAC
Source organism: Atethmia centrago (assembly GCA_905333075.3). Lineage (NCBI taxonomy): Eukaryota > Metazoa > Arthropoda > Insecta > Lepidoptera > Noctuidae > Atethmia > Atethmia centrago. Next base: position 2,989,128 of record HG995370.1, read on the forward strand.
ACATTCTTGATGAAAGCATTGTCGAAATTTCTGAAGAATTCCGACTTTCCTAATCCAGGATCCATGCTGTATACACTGACACCACTACCTCTGATTCTCTTCTCCATTTCCACAGTGAAGAGTACTTCAGCCAACTTTGCATTGCAGTAGTAACCAAAATTGGAGTATCTTCCAACATCGTTCCAATGGTCCAAGTCTAGGGTGCCTAAGATCAAAGCTAGTGACGAAACGTTGACGACCCTGCTTGGAGCTGAGGCTCTTAGTACCGGAAACAGGAGGAATGTGAGCAGAAACGACCCGAAGTAGTTAACCTGCATCATCAGCTGTAGATTATCTCGGGTCAGTTTGTCTTCTAATCCAATGGCTCCAATATTGTTGATCAAGATGTCCAGTCTTGGTTCTGTTCTTAGTGTTGTATCAGCAAAGCTTCTGACTGAGGATAGGGACTGAAAATCCATCTGTCTGGTATGAACATTTTGGTTTCCAGAAGCCTCTATGATGGTATTCTTCGCGTCAGCCAGTTTGGTCGGGTTTCGGCTTGAAATGATGATCTTTGCGCCTCTTCTGGCTAAATTTTTGGCTATTTCAAGACCAGTTCCGGATGTCGCGCCGGTGACAAGCGCCACTTTCCCATCGAGCCGGACATTGGTTTCGCAATCCGTAAAATCGTCCCTTGCAGACATCATGTGTCTACTTAGTACCGAAGTTTTGTTAATACTGAGCAATGCAGTACAGGTTTTAGAAGTCAAGGCAGAGAACTAGCAAGGTCTTAATAAGTGAGGTTAACGAATGTTATATAAGAAATGGTATTAGATGGAGGCTGTCCAAAAGTGGATGAATATTTTAAATACTAACTATATTTAAAACTCCTGTACTTGAGCTGTCAGTTGCATGTTTTAGTTGTAAAGATATTTATTTTATTCTAATTACAGAATAGTCTGTAAAAAAATTTGTGGTATTGAATTTTATTTTAATTACCTATAATTTTATTGGATGTAATATAAGTTTTCCTTAATATATATATATTTTATATGCGTGTTTCAAGTCTTCTGCAACAACAGCTTAATCAGCTACCATCTTAAATAAAATATCACCGTCTTTCACTATTTGTTCTATGTCATAATTTTAATTGGACATATTTATATTTTTATTCAACACATCACTTAGCTAGTTACCTAATTATTTGCATTCCTCTAAGTGCAGCTATCTCCTAAGTTCCTCAATGTCCTGGGTAACAAAAGCGTGGTCACAATGGATGCGAAGCAGGCCGTGAGATGCGTGCGGGCAAACACACGGCGCGTAACTAGTTTACGTAAGAGCTTTTGTTATTAGGGTACCGTAATTCTTCGCTTGATTTATTTGCACACATGAATAAATATTTGAGAATATTGCATTTCGTGGAATTGTGAGTTTTCGGTTCCATAACTATTTTATAAGAAGCCGTGATATATTTATTTGAGCCGTGGTATATTTATTATTATTACAGAATATATAGAATTATACTATAATAGAATTATTATAGAATTATTACAGTTCATGAATGTCTTATAGGCATTTCTATGTATTCGACTTGGTTTATGTTCTCTATTCAAGCTAATTATGTGCATATGATAACAGTCTATGCTAGAGGTTGTTGGTTTTGACCTTAAATTTCAGATCAAGGCAGTAGGCATACTGGTTGTTGCTTAATTGCTTAGTTGTGAAATAGACAAGATGACTAATTAACATTGTATTGCCTCAGAAAAAATCTAGTAGGTTTATATAGTATTACAATAGACCTACGCTTTTGGTAGACAGCTAAAACTTCCTGAGAGCCAAGACAAAGTGTTTATTTGCCATAATGATGATGGGAAATGAATAATGTATTGGATTGACATGTGCTACCGAAAAGCCCATGACAAAGCCCTATCGACAGTTGTTGTAGAAATACGAAATGCTTTGAAAGCGATTGTGAAACGCCAATCTTTTATTATCACTTAACGTTAGATGAGCCAGGGGTTACCTAAATACCTGCCGTTCAGAATATCTACTTACAGATTTCAGATTCAGATTTCATCATCACCTTATCATAGGTGAACCCTTTTAAGTGGTGAGACGGCTCCCATCGACGACTCTCAACACCTGTTCAGTCGTCATCTCCATATACAGAACCTTCATTTATTTTTTTGTTCAGCAGAAGTCGCTTCCAAACCTGTTGCTAAATTATTCGTCTATCATTTTATTGTGTCGCGTAATATTAGAATTTATAACATTATTTTTAAGGAAGTGTTAATTTTGTGTATTATATTTATACATTTGCTTGACAACAAGGACAGCGATTTGTTTGTATTGGCATTGATAGTCGCTGCCATTTTATTTTTATTGGTTATTCGAAGTTGAATTTCAAATGCAGCCAGATCACTGACCTCGGATACTGGAAGCCTGATCAGTATATCTGCTTTTAAATCTCGTGTTACTTTTCGTGAAAGATTATTCAAAATAAACTCAACATATCGCTTGACATTAGAATTGGCAACAGTCGGTCTATTCTGTAAAAATCCAAACGTGAAAAAGTAGATGAAGTGAGCTGCCATTCCACCGGATGCTAGGGATTGACACTATTGACAGATCACTTCACCTAAGTGTTCACAGTGAGATTATTACTTATTAGACCGGCTGATTATGAGTGAACAAGTCTTTCAAATAAAATATATTATTAAAAAAAAAAAACCCGACTGCAAAAACACATAACTGAAAAGGGAAAAACAAGAATCATAATCTATAGAACTTTGGTATCGCAGGCCAATCAAGTTACACTATATTCCAGGTTATTCGTTTTTCCCAGCCCGCAGGACCAAAATCGGGTTTTTTGTTAATAATTTATTTTATTTCAAGCTTTTTAGTTTTTATATGAAAATTATTCATTCATTGATACTCATATTGTTGCAATTTATTTTAAAAAATCCTTCCCCTCCTTTTTTTTATTTAAAGATACAATTTATAAATATTTTGTAGCCTGTCACTCCAATTAAGACGAATCTAAGGACACCTCATACGTTAAAATCCATCAAGCCGTTTAGGCTCCAGAGCGTGCCAAAGAAATAGACATACATACATACATACATACTTACATACATACTGTTTAGAACATTAAGATTTTTTTTTGTATGGCCACATTGGGTTTTGATTTGACAGAAGCTGTCACTTGTCAATAATAAAAAGTTACTAAGACATTACGCACGAGGCTTTCATTCTTTAATATAATTCGAATCCTTTTCATGGTCCTTCAAGCACAGTTTAGTAAACCAGTGAAAATCGAATAAGTAAAGTATTATTGCAGTATATTTTCGACGAAGATTCCTTGCAAAAACGTGATTTTTGCATTGGACGACATCACTTTGCTGGAGCATAATCAGCGCTGTGCAGTGTCTAGAAACAGCGGGCGACATATTTCGCTTGTTCAGTGGAGGTTACGATATCAAATCATCAAGAAAACTTCTACTGCGATAGTGCAATTTTCAGTCGTTTCGTCGGTTGTTACAAAGTAACCATACCCAACGTTTTTGGCAGAGGTCATTCAAGGTAAAGTGACAGAGACAACATAGAGGTGAGTGCCAAGAAACGTATCATTCATTACTTTGTCACACGAGATATTTGAGCAATACACTGTCCGGAAGCAATCCTGCACGCAGTATCTGCAGCAGCAAACAATCTACCTACGAATCATCCATCGATCTATGGTCGAGCGAAGTGTGTTACTGTGTTGTTGGCGCGAAATTCTGTGGTGACAGCTCATTTTTTTTTTTGTATCGAGGGTGACTGCATTTTTTAACATTTCCGCATTTGAAGTTAAAGTTGTGCGAGTGAATTCGTTCGATAATTTTCAACGAGAAATATGACCAACAAAGATGAAGACACAGGCGCACTGCGCAAGAAGCGTGGATATTACAAAAGCGTCATAAAGAAGCTTAAAAGTACGCTAACAGATGAATATTTGTTGAATGCCAGCATTCAGATGCTGCAACTGCGTGAAGATAAATTGCTCCATATATACAGTAAGTACGAAACAATTTGTATAACGTTAGAGGAGATCGAAGAATCAAACATTGAAAATTTATATTTTCAATGCTTAGAATTGTTAAAAGGCGCTATAGCTGAGAAGAAAAAATGTGAAAATGCGCAGTCGCATTCAAAAATCAAACTCCCTGATGTTCACCTTCCAACGTTCGAAGGTAACTACATGGAATATAGGCCTTTCATCGAAATGTTTAAGGCAATGATAGATAGGGATCAATCCATTGAGGATATCCAAAAGCTGTTTTATTTGCGTAGCTATTTGCGAGGAGAAGCGCTCGATCTTATCAAGAGTTTACCTGTAGTCGGGCCAAGCTATAAAACGAGTTTGGAAATCCTCAATAAACGCTATGATAATAAAGCAAAAATAGTGTTTGTACACATTTCCCAATTATTAGACTTGAAACCAATAGGTAAACCAAGCATTCAAAGTCTAAGAGCTCTGATTAGTGAAGCGAAGCAACATGTTGAAGCCTTAAAAAGCCTTGAACAAGCCATAGACAAATGGGATGCAATATTAGTGTGCATTTTGAGTAGGAAACTAGACCAATTAAACAATAGGGCGTTTTATCTTGATAGAGACCCTCATCCTGTACCTACTTTCAATGAGTTTATTGAATTTCTTGAAGGAAGAGCTCTGGGCTTGGAAGCCTCAGGGATCCGAGATGGGTCGGAAAAGAGGACATCAAGCAACCTACTCCTCCTAAAGTGTCAAATGTCAACGTTTCTACAACCAATCTCTCCGTGAAATCAATTTGCCACTTCTGCAAAATTTTTTTATTGCCCAAAATTTCTATTCGCATCAGCTAAAGACCGTATTGAGTTTGCAAAAAATAAAGAGTTGTGTAAAGCGTGCCTAAATCCTCATAAACGTAAATGCAAATTTCATTTTAAATTTCAGCATTGCAAACAAAATCACAACTCTCTTTTACATAATAGCGAGGAGGATTGTGAGCAAAATAAGGATACTGTTGTACTGTATTAGCAGCAATCAGGTACTTTTACCTACTGCCCAAGTCAAAGTTATTTGCAAACATGGAAGAGAACTCATTGTTAAAGCGCTTCTTGACTCTGCTAGTCAGTCATCATTTATGACAACCAGTCTTGCAAAACAATTGGGTACATCATTTTTACTTAATCAAACTGGTGTGATTGGCATAGCAAATGCTGAAAAAAACATTAACTATTCAGTTCAAACAGAAATATGGTCACGTAACTATCCCTATAAAGTTAATGTAAATTGCTTGGTACTGGACAAAATCACCACCAAATTACCACAGCAACAATTTGATTTAAAACTAATAGATATTCCAAAAAATATTAACCTTGCTGACAATTCATTTAATTCACCAAGTGAAATAGATATGTTATTAAGTGCTGATATATTTTTTCAGAGTCTCCTGCCCCAGCCTGAGGAATTAAATAAAAAAAGCGATCCTGCACATCCCCGCTTTGTTCACACGCAATTTGGATACATAGTCGCAGGTAATCTTCCTGAATTTCCTAGTAGGAATGCTGCTGTTTCTCTTATTTGCATAGAATGCAATAATGATTTAAATAATACAATGAAACAATTTTGGCAGGCAGAAAAATCTCCTGAATTATTTACAGAGCACACCTCTGAGCAATCACAATGTGAGGAGCATTTTCAAAATACAGTTAAATTACTAAACAATAAATTTGAAGTCTCCATTCAATTTAAAGTACTTATCTATGATATAAATAATTATCTTGGCGATTCACTTGTTTCAGCTTTAAAAAGATTTCTAAATCTCGAAAAGAGATTTAGCAATGATACTTCATTATTTAAGGAATACAAAAAAATCATTGATGAGTACCTAGAACTGGGTTATGCCACATATGTGGACATCAGTCAATATGATCTAAAGAAAGACCCAGTCTATTTTTTGCCTCATCATGTCGTATTACGACCTGATGCTGTAAGCACAAAATTGCGAGTCGTTTTTGACGCATCAATGAAAACGTCTAACAAAACCATTTAAAGAAAAATGATTTGATGATTACAGGCCCAGTAGTACAAGCAGATATATTTGACATTTTATTGAGATTCAGGTTGCACGAATATTTTTTCTTATGCGATATAAGGCAAATGTATAGAAACGTATGGCTTACAAAAGAACATCGCTCATTGCAAAACATATTGTGGAGGGAAAATCCTAGCGAATCAATAAAGTGCTTGCAACTTAATACAGTAACTTATGGTTTACGCAGCTCATCTTATTTAGCTACGCGGTGCGTACAAGAGATAGCAATTCTTCATAAGGAGAAATATCCAGTAGGAGCTAATGCTTTAATGCAATCAAGTTATGTTGATGACGTACTTCAAAGCCATGACAATTTGCAAATTATAATTGAAATAAAAAAGCAGCTTACAGAATTGCTGGCACTGGAGGGATTTAACCTACACAAATGGTATGCTAATTGCAGTTCAATTTTAGGCGATATTCCCATGGAGAAACAGCAGTGTCCTGGCGAACTTGCAATTCAGAACGATTTAAAAACTTTAGGTCTGCATTTTGATACAAATACAGATTCTTTTTGTTTCGCCCCTCTGCTTGAACAACCTGTAAATACAAAAAGGCAGATTTTAAGCTTTATAAGCCAATTTTACGACCCTCTTGGTCTGGCCGGCCCAATATTTGTTAAAGCCAAAGAATTAATGCAAAAGCTTTGGTTGTGTAAGGTCAATTGGGAGTCGCATCCACCTCCAGCTTTAAAAAAAAGAATGGCAGGAATTTTATGATAGCTTAACTAAAATGTCACCTATTCATGTAAATGTGTGTTTAAAAAATCAAAAATATGTTGAATTGATTGGATTTTCAGATGCTTCCGCGTCAGCATATGGCGGCGCAGTTTACTTGAGAACCACTGACGAACATGGAAAGGTGTCAATGTCGCTTGTCTGTTCAAAGCAGTGATGTTACGAATGTCATATTTTAGACATTCGCGAATGCGAATGCGAATGCGAGTGTTTGGGAGGCGAATGTGCGAATGCGAATGCGAGTGCGAATGTTGAGAAGGAGCAAAAAAAGAAATATCAAGGTATGATTTTAATCATCGATTTTTATTTATTTAAGGTTATACAGTGTATATATCTAATATACACAATCAAATTAACAACAAACATATTTAATATTCGAATTTCAATAGGGGCAGATTATATTTTAAAAACAATAATTTAGCTGCTTTATCTCCCATGAGACGATTTCGTAAAGGCTCATATATCAGGCCAGCTGCACTAAATAATTGCTCACTTGGTACATTGGCAGGAGGAGCGCTGAAGTACTTACGAGCACGTTCTGTCAATGTGTCAAAGTTTGGATTTGGATTTCCACCACTCCAATGGATTTTCCTCAAGAGAGATTCGTTTTTCTTTTAAATATGCTTTTAATTGGGATTTTATTTCACACAGCATCGTGCCTTCTGGTTCACATTCTACATTGAAACCTTCACCATCACTGGAGGAATTCAGAATTCTCGCCAGATTTGTTAGGAGGCTTTTAGTAGGGTAATCAGCACTTGTAGAAGGTTCATTATCATCAATGGATGTCGTGTTTTTCGGCCTTTTACCACTTGAAATTGAAGGTATACGATCGTGATTTAATAAATCAAGCGGAAGTTTTATGATCTCGGTAATAACATTATAATTCACAATATCAGTAAAGAATTTGTTCTTGTATCGCGGGTCCAAAAATGTCGCAATTGTAAACAAAGGGTCATTTTCCAGATTGCAAAACTTCTTGTTTATTTCAGTTTTTAACACTTGAATAAAGTTTTTCATAATATTATCAACAGCGTCACCTACAATTAGTAGATTTACGTCTTCAAACTATTTAATACCTTTTTTTAACATGTAAATAATCGGAATAACATAATTATGAAATCAAAGTATGCGTACTGCTTAAGTTCCCGTAACTTAAGCAGTACGCATACTTTGATTTCATATGTTAGCTTCTTCAAATGTTTTAAGTATTGATACACAATATTCTATAGCTTTATATTCATCGGATGATTAGTTGGGGATATTATTGCTAATACCATATACAGCCAAAGAATCCTTTAGTTTTAAGTACCTTTCAAACATATAGAAGGGGCTGTTCCATCTTGTCGAACAATCTCTTATAACAGTTAATGGCACTTGATCTGGGTTCAGCCGCAACTGGACTTTTGATAATTGGTCTTAAGCAATAGTCGAATGATATAATGACCAGCAATCTTATTACATTTCTGAATCAGGGTTACCAAAAACTCTTGGGAATTTAATGCACTTTTTATGTTTGTCTGTAACTTATGAACAGTGCAATCAATATCTTTGAAACCGGCCAAAGACATAGCACGCTTCATATTTGAGCCTTTATCCCTTACCATGCAATGTACTTGATCCTTAGTGATGTTCCATTCATTCATCATCGATTCAAATTTACTTGCAATTACATCACCCGTGTGTCGTTCATTAAATTCATCACATTTTAAAACAATGCTTAAACGATTATAGTTAACTGTTATACCGTGGCAAGTCAAACTGAGGAGTGATACGTTGGCAGCTGGCTCGGACCAAATGTCGGTTGTGAATGACATGAATTTCAAATCACCCAAGAGTAATTTAACTTTGTTTGCCACTTTTACATACAATTCTTGGCTATGCTCAGTAAAAAAAAATCGTCCTTTTAAGGTATATTGTGGCGCCACCAACTGCATTAATCTTTGGAAACCCACGTTCTCAAAGAAGTTAAAGGGTAAATTGTCTAAAGCTATCATTTCACTTATTCGGCAATCAATTTTTTGCGACAATAGATGTTTAGCGTCCTACTGCTTCTTTTTCATTATAGATTCTTCAATAGATAATTGCATTTTTACCTCTGTTAGTGGCGTTTCCGGAGGAATGATAATTTTAGAAGCCTGGATCTCTGTTTCAGCCCGTATTAACAATTCGAACTCCTCGGCATGAACGGCTTTCAAATGAGTTCGCAGCCCCGAAGTAGTACGCCCAACGCGAGAACATACTTTTTCACAAATATTACACTTCGCATGATCTCGATCAATAGGTGTGAAATATCGCCATATATCACTTTTCTTCCCCGGCGCCATAATACAAAAATAAAGTTCTAAATAACTATTTATAATAACTTATCCTAGCTTAAAATAACCCACAACTCGAAACTGTGTTAATTCACTTAATCACAATACCTGCTTATTGATTGATCGACAAGTGACAACTAGAAACAAATTCAAAGTAACAAACAAGCGATGATGACCCGCTAAGCTCCGTCCACTTCTACTTGTCTCGACCTGCATACACTCGCATTCGCTAAACATTCGCATTGTTTGATGCGAATGCGAGTGTTCATGCGAGTGTTTGAAATGATGCGAATCATTCGCATATGCGAATGCGAAAGCGAACATTCGTAACATCACTGGTTCAAAGTCAAAAATAAATCCAATGAATACTAATTTATCCATACCCAGACTCGAATTAAACGCCGCGCTTTTATTAGCCAAAACAATGGCAAGAGTTTACGATTCTTTAAAAGACAGGTTGGCAATCAATTATGTATACCTTTTCAGTGATTTTCAGGTAATCCTAGCATGGCTCAAAACTAATGCAATTAAATTGAACACATACATTGCTAATAGAGTAAAAATGATAACACAATTAACTCCAAATTTTAATTGGGCTTACATATCCACAGAGCAAAATCCTGCAGATTGTTTAAGCAGAGGTGTTAAACCATGCGACTTGGCCCAACATTCACTATGGTGGAGTGGTCCACCGTGTATGTTGAACTCCACTTATAATTTTAATAATTGTAGCTATGATGATGTTCCAAAAGACATACTGGAATTAAAACCCAGTCCAGTTGCGAGTGAGCGTGGCGCTATGTGTGCAGTGTCACGTAGCGAGAATAACTTAACAGAAATTATAATCAATAAGTTCTCAAGCATAAATAAGGCACAAAGAGTACTAGCATTCATTTTTGCGATTTTGTCAAAATATAAAAGCTAAAACAAACAAAGTAACTTTTTAACTAACTTTTTAACGTACTCAGAACTGAACACTGCTTTGCATCTCATTATTCAGGGTCTCCCTTTTTTCATCGAAAAGAAATTGCCAAATTATCATTTCCCAAACAATTTTCCGCAAAATTTCATTTGCCAAATTATTTCTTAGCAAATAATATTTTCACAAATAATTGTAACGCAAACCTTATGTTTGGCAAGTGAACGTTTAAACAATAACTTGTTTACCAACTAGTACTTTTACCAATATTTATGTAGTCAAATATTTAAGTTGGAATTCATTTATTATTACATTTATTCATTTTACGCAAAATAAATTTCTACCTCGTCAAACTAGTTCGGTTCTCAATAGCCTGCTAAAAATAATCTCTTTTTTTCCATATTTTTTTCTATACAATCTATTCGTTTCTGGCACTCGCCGGCCGCTGCCGCGGCACCGCTCGCTTCGCTCGCTCGGCTCGTGCGTAGGAGGTCATAGTTTTAACCTAACCTAACCTAACCATTATTTAAAATAATTAACCTACTCTAACTAGTTCCATAAGTAACCATAAATTTGACTTGTTTCAGACAAATTCAAGCACATCTCATTCACACAACACATTCTCTAACGTTTTTTGTCTAAAGATTGTTTGCTGTAATAAATCATTTGATCAATGACTAAATGGGTAAATGACATTATCCTTGATAATATTCTGCCAAGTAAAAATTTGACCAAATGAAAATGTGCGTACTAAAATCATTCCAAACATTGCATTGGTAAAAAAAAAGGTTGCTTAAATTTGTTTGGGTAGTGAAATTTTGACAAAATCTTTTGGCAAAACGGCAGGATCCCCATTATTCAACATGAGCAAAATAAATATTATCAAAGCGATATTTCTAAGTTAAAATCTAACAAACAAGTAAATTCATTAAAAAATCTAAATCCGTTTTTGGATGCAAACGGCTTGTTGCGAGTGGGTGGAAGGCTGCAGCATTCTGCTTTACCTTATGCACAAAAACATCAAATTATTCTACCTAAAGATTCTAAAAATTATGATTAAATAATTAAAAATGAACATGTAAGGCTGTTGCATGAAGGCCAGAAGCTTCTTTTAAGCAGTCATAATCAGAAGTATTGGATAATTGGTGGCTTGTGTACTATAAAAAAAAAGTCATACACAAATGTCTAACTTGCTTTAGATTCAAAGCAGCTACACCTCATGGGTTCACTGCCAAAAGATAGAGCAAATGCCAATCGCCCTTTTGAAAAAGTAGGTATGGATTTTGCAGGACCGATAATGATCAAGCAATCTAGAATGAGAAGTGTAATCACTACTAAAGGCTATATTGTTGTGTATGTATGTTTTGCAGTCAAAGCAATACATTTATAATTGTTATCCGATCTAACAACCGAAACTTTTATAGCTAGTTTCAAACAATCTATATTGAGACGTAATATTCCCACAGATGTATACTGTGACAGTGCCGGAACTTATAAGTCAGTGTGACTGTTCCTAAATTACCCTAGGCTGATAAAATTTTCGTTTTTAGGAAAATTCTGTTACCATGACTGTTTGGGTCGGTTCCTCCTTTTGAGGAAAAGTCGCACCCCACCACCGTGCGACTCTGTAGAACTCGTCTCCAGACTGGTCACTCTCCTTCTGCGAAGCAGTAATGCTCGCAAAGGAGGAGGCGGGACGGTTGAGGGAAAGGCAAGTTTCGCGCCCTCTCGCCCCTAGCCGCCGCAGGAGACGCCCAGGGCGTCGGGAATCCCGGGCGGATTTCCGGCCACCGTAGGCGCGGGCTTGTGGACGGTGAGCAATGGGTAGCTCACCGTCCGGTAAGGACCAGGCCCGGGTCGACGGCGCGTCGTATTCCACGCGCGCCTCAAAGAGATGTCGTCAGCACAAAAGTAGGGGTCCACTAGGGCCGATGCCTGCCGGGGTCGCGGGAAGGTACTTATGGGTCACCGAGGCCCCCGCAACACAGGCAACAGGAAGGAATACGGGTGGGTTTTAGTCAGTAAGAGTCTGACACACCCTCCCGCTCCGCCCAGAGCGGGAGAAGTTATTTGATGATTTCCCACACTAAAAAAAAAAAAAAAAGACTGGTCACTCTCCCACCGACAGAGATTAAATGAATTCCAAATATGATGAAGTCCAACGCCTTGTCCCATTAATAGAACAAGGAAAGGATTGAAAGAAATAGTAAATAAGATTTAGGAATTCATAGTTATAAAATTGGATGTGGTTTTAGAAAGACAATAAATAACAGAGGGATGTAAGTATAATATTATATAGATTTGTGAGTAACTCTTACATTAGCGTAAGAGGTATTTGGTCAGGTATTACTCACACGATACTTTACATCTGTACTTAGAGTCCTAAGAGCAACACTTCCATAAAGTGACGCAAGCGGCTTTTCAGCGGCATTACATCGGCATCATGTTCTTTTGGAGACATGGTCCCTAGCAGTTCTTTCGAACTGATAAACGAGACGAAGCGGCTTTCCCTGCAGCAACCGTGTGGACCGTCCTTGTCTAACAACGGGGCGGTTAGTTCCAGCGGCATTGCGTCGGCATCATGCTCTTAAGGAGACATGGTCCCTATCAGTCCTTGGACTGGATATGAGATAGATGTGGTTTCCCGAACCCCTGGAAGTTCACCCTTTGCACAACAAGCATATCTGTAAGACACGTGTTCATATCAGTCTAACCGAATTATTGGTTGTGATAAAGAATACAACATTCAAGAATTACTAGATAATAAGAGTTGAGAATCGAAACTCAAGAAATATTAATTAATAGAGCTGTGGATCAACTCTCTTAAAGATCTATAGACAGCCCCAAAGCGCCCACCCTTCATCACTTTCTAATGTTTCTGGGGAAGTTTGTAGCTGGGGAGAAGAAGTGACGCAACAAACTCCTCAGCAACACGTCTCTGTCTGTTTAGTTACAACAACTTTAATTACACTATCAGCCTAGGATAAATATTATAACGAAAGGCTCATCCAGTCGCTCCAACAAACACACACACTGTACATTCAGTACTAAATTAGTCTAGTCTGGGCTTTAATCTAACTATAACTAGCTCAGTAACTAATACTTGCTATCTTGCGACAGCCCACTCGGACATGGCCCTTGGTATTCACCAAGCCTCTTAACTTAACTCACCTAGACTCCAACGTCTGTATCTTTCCGTAGACTTAAATCGTCTTGTTGCATTCGCCTTGGATAGTTAGGACAGGGAGGGATTACAAGTAAACAATGTCAGTATAAAATAAGGTTGGGAATTCACAGGTTATGGAAATAAATCTAATTTATCTATTTTTCTTTTGATTATGAAAGTTAGAGGACATGTCAGTAATATAAAAGGGTAGGTATGTGACACGTAACGCTTGCGTTGTACGAGTATATTACTCTAAGTTACGTTAATGGATTTCTTTACAATAATTACAGACACACCTCAAGTGACGTGGGACCGCTTTACAGCAGCTGACAGCGTTGTGCGTGTATTGTCAGACCTGAACGCATAGGACCACTAAGGACAATGCTACGATTCTAACAAGCCACGTTCCCTAAGCTCTAGTCATGTCTTACTCGATCCTAAGGCAGAGTACTGCGAAGTTCAACTGTCATTGAGCGAGACACGTTCCAGTAACCACTGGGCGCGTACTAATGTAACGATCCCCTTATAACGGCCTAATCACCCATTCAAAGACAATACAAAACATGCACAAGCGTACCGCATCGTCAGTCGGTAGTAGAATTCTTTACAATTATTCCTACTAAACGCCGAAGTGGTTATTCCAAATCGTCACTTCTCACTCTCTTAATCTCCCCCATTTAGAGGATGCTTTCAATGTAATCGGCAACCGTGCGACTAAGTCAAGCATCGGAGCGTTTCTCTCTGGGCATCCAAATGTCGTGTCTCGCTAATAATTTGTGAGAGGCCGATAGCCAGATGTGGTTTAACGAAACACAATTCCTAGCGTTCCTTAGAACGAACTATCAATCCAGTTTATGAAACTTGGTGGAGCCTACCCCTCTCTCTAAGAGTCTGCATACATCAAGGGCAATGTAAAATATCCTGCAGTTAGGCAGTCCATAGGGATAAGGTAACCATCACTAGCATTTGGTTGGTTTGTGTTCGTAGACAACTACAAAGTAGCATTATAGCTCAAATTGGACCTAACGAGTTGCGAGTATTAATTCGGTTCAGCCATCCATAAGCGGTGTGACTGCCGTAAGAGTCATGTCTTGGTTGTGGTTGTCTATAGGTATTATATCTGTTGGTAGAGTAGTCTACCGTCTCTTTTTAAATGTCACACCCAATGGAAGGCTATCTCCGAGTCCCTAAAACCAAACGCTGGTGTAGGATACCTCAATCGTCATAGAAAGGAATAAGGAGGAATATAATAGTAAACACTCACCCAATCGTTCACAGATACACTCACTGAGATTCGCCCGCCTTACACACAACTAACATTATACTTGACTAATATAACCTAGTCTAAATCTACACTCATTATTACAATTTAACGTATTAGACTGATAACACTCTCGCTACCACGATCTCTCCAAAGTGACATTGTGTCATTATTATCGACCTAGTTCTATCTCCTAGTCAAGCCTAATTCAACCGCTCTTTCTCGTAGTCTTTAAACGAACTCCCCTAACTTAACTCGCGTAGGCCATCGCGTCCGTCTCTTGTCACGGCTAATCACCGACTACCCTCAGCTCTACCCTTTTCGTCATCCGTTCCATCTCCAAAACGACCGGAGCGTGGCTTTTTCCCATAGCAACCGAATACTCAGAATAGGTTTATTGTTTTAAGGACCAATTTTGGAAGTATTGGTCAAAACAATATTTTAAAATAGGCCTAAGTGGAAAAAAAGTTTACTTTTTACATTAGGTAAACTTTGTTTCGACTTAGGCCACATAGATGTTTTGTGGCGCCTTTGATTGGCTTTTTCCACCTCAAGCGCTCTTACTTTCCCATCATCACCAGGGCAAATCTGAGTTATTCTAGCCATAGGCCAGGTCATTGGTGGAGCTTCAGTTTCTTTTAATATGACTAAATCAATCTCCCACTTTTACATTAGGTAAACTTTGTTTCCACTTAGGCCTATTTTTAAATATTGTTTTGACCAATACTTCCAAAGTTGGTGTGTCAATGCACTGCATTTTTGCCAAAACTGCATTCTATTATTAGGTAAATTACTTATATCTTGTTCTGGAGTACAATTTAATGGTGCACCTGTTAAGAAATGACCGGGTGTGAGAAATGAAAGGTACTTGACATCAGCAGACATGGCCGTCAAAGGGCGAGAATTCAAGACGCCTTCAATCTGCACAAGCACAGTGTACATTTGCTCGTATGTGAGTACCCAACATTCTTTTAAGGTGATACTTTACACTTTTTACTGCGGCCTCCCATAAACCGCCAAATACCGGGGAGTAACTACGGATAAAATGGAACCTTATTCCCATGCTAGCAGCCATACCCTGTACTTGTGCTTGATGCTGTTTAGAGTTGTGTAAATTATACAATTCTTGAAACTGCTTGTTTGCTGATGTGACTGTCCGTCATGTCTCCTAATTAATAACAAAATATATTATTCTAAATACTTAGTTTAACATTTTCTCACGATATGAGGCTCTTACAAATACATTAAATCTCAATTTTATGGTCTGACAGCTCGACATGTTACCGTAGTTAATAACAAAACATCCTATTTCTTTGAAATTGTAAAACAATATTGAACCTTTTAGAAATGCATTTCATTTATATCTTATGGAAAACAAACTTGAGACAATTAACAACGGACGGGTCGAAAGCAATAATTCAACAAATTCTAAAGATACGACTAAAGTATTCGATTTCTTATCGCAGCTTAGGATGAATTGAGCTCGGGCAAAACCCAAACAGGCCCTTGTTTGGGTTTTGCCCGAGCTCAATTCATCCTATGCAGATGTTGGGCACTAGTATTGTGCTCTGCGATAAGAAATTGAATACTTTAGTCGTATCTATAGAATTTGTTGAATTATTGCGTAAGTTAAGTTGTTGGGTAAGAGTAATATTATAAGTGAAGTACCATGTTTCTATATCTGTTTAATGTTAATCTTACAAAATAATTTGCCCTTATTAGATTACTGGGTACTATATATTATGTACCTATCTAAAGTTAATCTTATAGTAATAATTTTACTTTACTATACTATGTAATTTGTTTAGTACATTCTTCATATTACAAATAGAAAAACATAACTACCATGTAAAGAAAAATAATAAAACAAAAACTTGTTAAGAATTTTGGTATATTAAAAAAAATTGTTTATAAACTTAAGTGTTTGTGCATAAAAAATAATTAATTAGTAAAAAAAAATTGTAAACAATAATAGTTAAATAAAGCCCTACATTATTTCATTGGTTATTTTATAATGTTGTTGTACTCTCACATATCTATCCTAGTCACAGTCCGCTTATTGTTATCGTTGTCTGGGAGTATGTTTAGAACATTAAGATTTTTTTTTTTGTATGGCCACATTGGGTTTTGGTTTGACAGATGCTGTCACTTGTCAATAATAAAAAAGTTGCTACGACATTGCGCACGAGGCTTTCATTCTTTAATATAATTCGAATCCTTTTCACATACATACATACATACATACATACATACATACTCTCGAAAATCCTCCTGGGGCAGTCGGGTAAAAACAAGCAAGCAAAAGAAGATGATTGTGATAAATGATGAAGCGTACGAATGTGGAAAGACGGTGTAAAAGATACATATAATATAAATAATACATTATGATTAATTAGCATCCGTAAGAAAAAATACGGATATACTTATATCCGTATTTTTTACAAGGAATCTAAATAAAACAAATTGGTTCTTTACATACAAAACAAAATCAATTAGCTATCTAAACTGACCTTACTCACTGTATGTAAGTAGTTACTGTACAATTTCCAGCAATATTATTGAGATTCCGTTTGTGATGAGTACCATTGATGGAACGGCACCATGTTTAATGCAGTTACCGTTGTCTTATTATTATAGTTCGTTGGTGGATTGTTCTTAATGTATGGCTTGGCTGCCTTTAAAATTCCCCCGTGCATGAATATTTTTTATATTTACATTGAGAAGAGTAGGTATGCTTAGATGGTTTGTTCATGTTGAGAGGATGAATGAAAAGCGACTAACAAAAGGTACCTATTTACAAGGCAGATGTGAGTGGAAACGCCGGGAGGGAACGCTCCAGGAAGACATATAGTGACCTCATTGGTGATGTTCTTGAGAAAGATCAGGTGCGTAGTACTCGCAACCGGCGTGCGTGTATAACCAGATCTGCCTATCACTATGGGAAGAAGGTGTGAGTTTATGTATGTATACATACATACATAAACTCACACCATCACGTCATTGAGAAGCTTCATCAGACAACATAATTATGAATAACGAAGCACGAAGTCCCATTATGATTTTTATGAGAACTCAATGGGGAATAGTGGAAAAAAAGTTCACAAATCCCCTCCTATTTTTTTTCTAACAACAAATAACTTCCTTTTATGAAGTTAATAAAAAACGGAATATACGTGACCAAGCACATAAAGACACTCAGTTTGTATAAAACTGAAGATTGTGCGTCAAAATTAAAAAATCTCAAAGTCAAAGTAATTTATTTGATTTAAAAATAGATATCATGTTGTGACATGTTTCACCTTTGACTGGTATACAAATGATTGATTAAAATCCATTGGAATATATTCTATCAGACAAAATATCAATAGGCATTAAAATTGAGAATACTCGTTTTTATAATCTGCGTTTTTTTTATAAATACGAACGATGAGAATAATTAAGTGCCCAACCGGAAATTACTGCTATTTCGGTAAATTCAATAATTATGTACGTACTCGTCATGACATAAAACGAAATTATTCCTTTCACCACAGCTGTATTTGGACTGCTTAATTAGATGATCAGAAGAGAGATCATAACAATCGCGCCCGGCAGACGCATTAGTGATCGAAGAAGCGTCAGCTGACTGTTGGGAGAAGGCTAACTAGATAATGGCCCAGCCTTTACCCCTATCTAACCGGATGCAGCTGAATACTAGTATGGACGCGACTGCCTATCTGATCTTCACAATACTGTTAGTCGTTAATACGATACCCCTTGGTAAGACTGGTTGTCAGACTTTCGGGCTTCAGACGCTGCTGACAATCTTCTTAATTTAGTCACTTTTTATGACAGACACGGAAAGCCAAGCCAACTCTTTTCTTGCGAAGCACACGGACTTAATTATTGATTAATTATAATATATATATCATATTATTAAACCAATTTCCTCTTCTGTAATTAACGCAACATACTGACGTAAAACTTTATTTACTTGCCAGTTGAAGTAATTATTCATCGCTCATAAACAGTAGCACTAGTAGGTAATTGAGCGGTAGAGCAAAAATTTAAGGCGAGGTATGTGAACAATGTCAGTGTGGAGGTCACTAATAATGACGGAGACGATATAAATTTATAAACAAACACATAAACAAGTGTTTTTTTTTTTTTAATTATGTCTATTGTAAATTGTTTTCTTTTAATTCAGTAATATTAAATAATGACTAAAATTCATAGTGCAGTGAATAAATGCTGACTACAATTTCTATAACTAATTTAGAAATTGCTACAATCTTAGTTAAAATCTTCGTAAACAAAATTATTAATTTCCCAGTCTCCTTGCTAAGTTGTCTTGACAGCTTTCTTCGATTTTTCCTACAGCCGTTTGGTCAGTAGTCGGTCATGCATCAGCCAATGATCTTGAAACTTGTGACAAAACTTGTAAAGTTTTCCAGATCTTTAACCAAATATGGATCAAAACTGTTAGTTGTCACTCCAGTACTTTTCAATCTTCTGTCAAGTTCTGCAATTAAAGAAATCAACCGCCAACTTCGAACCTCGTATTGCTGTTCGTAGGTTATATCGTCCAGGATCTTTCCAGCGACGGAAATTGATTTCACCAAGATACATTGACGCTGCCACACTATTTACGATTCTGCTAGGCGCCGATACTATTAACTTAGGCGGCAATAGATACGTCAGTAAGAAAGTTCTAAAGCAGCTCACTTGAATTGTAAGATTCAAGTCGTTTGCTGTCAATGTATCTAGGAGGCCTCTTGCTGCTGCATTGTTAACCAAAACGTTAACTCTATCTCCATGTAAAGTTTATTTGCCAAATTCCTCACTGAACTTAGAGAACCTATATCAACAATTTTATAAGAAACATGTTGATTGCCAGCCGCTGCTATGATCTGGTCTCGAGCTGCTCGCGATGATCACTCTAGCTTCTTCATTGGCCAGATTTTTGCAGCTTCGAAGCCCATTCTTGAACTTTCATCAGTCACTACCACCACTTTGCCGTTCAACTTAGCCTTAGTATCACACGTCATGGTCAGGGCAACACACTGGAGTCAGTCAACAAACTAAAAATATAAGTGGAAAACATAATCCTTACGTACGTTAGATTACATTACGTTTTATATTATTTTTAATTTAAGGCAACAAGGGAAGGGCCCCTAATGCCTTGAGAAACAATGAGATCTCATTTGATTATCACTTTGAGTAGTACAACAACAACTTCGCTAAAACTTTAGTCTTGTATATGTCGGGACTGGGGGCCGATTTGAGCTGGATTCTTAACCGTTGAACATTTTACTGAGCGTAGATATGTGCAGCGGGCGAGAAGAAAAGTCTGAAGTTGATTATTGATTTTTAGGTTATATTTCAACTTGACAAAATTTATAAGACGAAACCTTGGACAGTTTCTATGAACTTGTTGTCTGTACGATGTCCGATGGTCAAGAGGGCTTCTCCACGCCACTGTAGCACTCTCGTCGACTCGCACGAACGTCAAACTAGACTCTGTCGAAGTGCGCCAACTTCACACTTGCGTTTTATTTTCAATCGACATCCCGTATTATTACCTATTGACCTGTCCAATACACATATATATATATATATATATATATATATATATATATATATATATATATATATGTCGGAAATACGTAAGTCACTTGTTTGACTAATCGGGATGCCAGCGGGATGCAAGTCTACAACATAACGCTTGACCGGAGATAAGCAGAGTTGGTTGGAGGCGGTCAAAGAGTGAGCACGTTTAGTAACTGTCGCGAGTTCCGTATTGTTGTGTCGTGTACCAGCAGCCACAGTGTGTGAATAGCTAGTGTGATTATTTGATAGTAAATTATAATTTGATTTAAACTGCAAACGGTTTTTCTATTGTGCAATAACCAACACTTCCCATTGTACGCCCACAGTAGTTAAAATATGGCTGATGATAACGAGGGAGACGTAACTTCTCCGTCGTCAGAAGCGGGATTACGCGTTGGTTCAGGTGCAAAATGAAAACGCTGAAAGTGACCGTTGGCGTGCCATGTTTGAACAACAAATTGCAAACATGCGAGCGCTGATTGAAGCCCTGCAAGTGCTTAAAACCAACAATCGTGTGGATATGCAAGGTAGATAATGGTGCGCGAAAGCTGATTTGTTTTGCTGAAAATTCACTGCAAGGCTGCAATTCACACTGCTTCAAGTGTGGGAAACCAGGACATATCGCGGCCCGGTGCACGAATAGTGGCAGCCAATCGGATGGTGGAGCACGTGTTGTAAGCCGTTAACGGCGAGTGGATGTTTGCGTCGTACAACTACTCTCGGGCACGTTAGTATACAACGGTGAGCTGTATTGTTTTGTTTACGATTATGGTGCTGAATGCTCGTTAGTAAAGGAAAGTTGTGCAGCCAAATTAAGTGGCAAACGAGTTAATAACATTGTTGCGTTGACTGGTATTGGTCAATCACGGGTCAGCATAGAACAAATCTTATGTAGCGTAACGAATAGCGAACACCAGTTTGTGATTTTGTTACATGTGCTTCCCAACCTTCAAAGTAATCTTATGATAGGACGTCAAATATTGAACCTAGGCTTTTCCATTAACATGTGTGCGACAGAGATATCGTTACATAAAACAATTGTAGTAAATTCGGTTATAAACGGTCATCGACAACAAGATGATTGTAAAACTTTTGATACGAACATTGCAGGTGCAGAAAATACTGAGCTATTGCAAATTTTAAATCGATTTTCACATTTTTTTTACTATCGGTATGCCTATTACGCCGTTTTACTAATAGCCGACCAAAGCAGATGTTTTGCGAGTAAGGAGTTTCGCGATTTCTGTAATAGGAAAAACGTAAATATGCACCTCATAGCGACCGGTTCATCTCGTGCAAATGGGCAAGTAGAGCGTGTAATGTGTGTCTTAAAAACGTAAGCGTAAGTCACTCGTTTGACTAATCGGGACGCCAGCGCCACCAAGCGGCGCTCGACAAAGTCTACAACATAACGCTTGACCGGAGATAAGCAGAGTTGGTTGGAGGCGGTCAAAGGGTGAGCACGTTTAGATACTGTCGCGCGTTCTGTGGTTTTCTGTGGAGGTTGCAAAATGCATAATTAACACTGTAGCGCCTGAATTGGCAATTATTTTTAATAAATGTATTGACTGTGGTGTAATTCCTGACTTAATGAAGAGTAGTAAAATAATACCTTTGTTTAAATCGGGCAGCACATCAGACCCCACAAACTTTAGACCAATTTCTGTGCTTCCCACCTTTAGTAAAATATTTGAAAAATTGATGCTCGATCAATTGCAAAGACATTTTAATAAACATAAATTATTAAACAGTAAACAATTCGGTTTCACGAAGGGTCGATCGACTACCGACGCTGGTGTGGAACTTCTTGCACATATTTTTGAGGCTTAGGAGAAGTCACATGATGCCCTAGGTATTTTTTGTGACTTATCTAAGGCTTTCGATTGTTTCTCATGATACATTGGTCAGGAAATTGCATCACTATGGTGTTAGAAACACTGCCTTGGATCTTCTTATTTCTTATTTGGATAATAGGATCCAAAGAGTGGACGTTAACGGTAAGCGATCGCCGGGTTCTATTGTCACTATGGGAGTTCCGCAGGGCTCAACTCTAGGCCCTGTTTTATTTCTGGTATATATTATTGACCTCCCTTGCCTTATAAAGAACAGTCATGAAATAATGTTATTGCAGATGACACAACACTTTATTTAAGCTTAAATGACAACGGACAATTACTGAAGATGTAAATAATGCTCTCTCTAAAATAGTACATTGGTTTAGTGTTAATAATTTACTTTTAAACGAGAAAAAGACCAAATGTATTAGATTTCTGACACCTAACGTTAAGTAGGTAAAAACCAATGTACTAGTAAATGGGGCGGAGTTGGATCTTGCGGACACCACTGTGTTCTTTGGACTCAAAGCTACAGTAGGGCCCACATATAACCAAATTGTCGAAGCGGCTAAGCTCTACGGCCTACGCGGTGTATAAAATCCGTCATTTGACTGATGTAGAAACAGCACGATGAGTATATTTTAGTTATTTCCATAGTGTAATGTCGTACGGCATTTTGCTGTGGGGAAATGCAGCCGACATTCAGGCTATATTTGTGCTGCAGAAACGAGCAATTCGAGCAATTTATAACCTCAGTTTTAGGCATTCACTGACTACATTTATGGATATAAACATAATGACAGTTGCATCTCAATATGTATATGAGAACCTGATTTATGTCAAAAAGAATATTAATCTATAATGGTGCCGATTCCCTTGTTCACAAACTAACAAAATTTAAGTTCAGTGCATCT